>JASDDO010000019.1:433310808-434581747 GCA_030015575.1 Agapanthus africanus
CTAATCAGGATGGCTCCCTCTTTTTTAATCAAATCTTCCTTCAAACCCTAAAAGGAATGACTAGCCGGGATTAATTACACGCTACAAGTTCACCAATTTTTCAGCCAGGCCAGTGTCGGTACTTTGAGGGAGGTCCCCCGTGGTTTCGCACGAACCTAATTAATGTAAACCTCGTTTTCCGAGAGGCGTAACCCCGTTGACACATTTCTAGACACCTACTTGATCGGCTAATTGTAATGTGTAAAACTCTCCCAGGAGTAACTCTTACTCACAGCGGGTATCGGGATCCAACTATCTCATAGAAGGTATGCAATCTCATTGCAAATTTCAACACTTGAAATTCCCGATAATATTTTGCCCCTAGCGTGCTATGACCTTGACGCATGCCAAACAACCCATAGTCCGCTAGTCAAGTTCAACCCGTACATTTCTTGATTGAATTAAACCCACCCGCACGACCCTTGACGCATACCAAACAACGCCGTACGAATACCCTAATCCAATCGCATCGTATGCTAGCAGATAAGCACTAGTTAGCTACCGTACACTACGCCTTGACGCATGCCAAACTACCGCAGCACGAATACTAAGTAGTACTTATCTGAAATGACGGAAGGCTACGCAGGTTTTTAAGAAAACCATGAGCGTAATGAACTTGATATCGTTGTAGAATCAAATGATTTTTTAAAATGGAGTGTTTTTTAGGCTTTTCTAGTTTTGCTAAAGGGATCACTCCCGGTGAAAGGATCATCGGCCCTTTCCTCGTCGAATGAGGTGCGGGATATATCATATATATCACTATGCAAAGCAAGAACTATAGAAGCAATCAAAGGACAAACCGAGGGTTGCAGTATCTTCCAGTTATTGCTAAAGGGGTCACTCCCGGTGAAGGGATCTTGGCCCTTTCCTCATCGAATAAGGTGCAGGATGTTCTTCAAGGAACACCACGATGCAAAGCAAGAACTGTAGCTACCTGTTTTTGAAAATTCGATTCCACAACATCATAGGTTTCTTTTATTTCATTAATCTCATCAATGAAGTCCCATCATTTAAGCACCTAAACATCACAGATAAATACGACGTACACTTATGCCATCCGCATTCGCCTCGATGTCCCCTCATGCACCGTTAGGTTAGGTAACTAACGGCAGAGCAGGGCAGGGCTAGCGCGGGTGTAAAACATAAGTAATGTCTATATAATATATCATATATACTATATATAGTATCTATCACAGCACATCACATGATCACATCACAGATATCGCAGCAGAAGAAACATATGAAACATTGGATATACTAGGATGTCTGTGTTTTTAATACGAGCCAGTATAAAACACGGATTCCACGGCCGTGATGAATAGCCAAACCCACACCCCTCGACCCCTACGAGAGCGGCAAGCAACCCTACCAATTCTAGAGTTAAGAGACCCGGACTCGACTGCTCGAGTTGGTCTCCCACTGGACCCTAGAACCCGGTTACTTGTGCTCCCCTCCTTGGGTCTATCCTAGTGCGGAAAAGTAAATAATATACAAATGGTGACATCAACCTCAACCCGGAAGTGCCCCAATAAAAGAATATTACATACATTTAATTTTACATGAATGAAAATAAAAACTTTCATCTCACATAAAACCCCCCGGCTATTCAGAACGCGACGATCCAATATAACATATCCAGCAACACATAATATCACATGTCATCAACGTAAGTAAATATACGCATCTCAATTGTCGTTGACATATAGCAACGAAACCGGCGATATCGCATATTACACTTACGGTCGCAGAAAAGAAAGTGTAAAACTACAACAATTGGAATCCGCAACCTCCTCAAACATCGCATGCCTAACTGTTATAAACCCCGCATTTTAGTCTCTATATCGAAAACACTTTTCAATATCAAGTCGGGAAATTCAACAAGATTCCCGATAAGTGATTGAATGCTCGTCGCAAACTTTAGTAGACGGCCGCACCCCCGATGCCGTCGACGAAGTGCACTAAGGCGGAACACCGCTGCCGTGAGCACCCGAACGGATGCTTTCGGCGACGGGGTTCTCCTACAGTCACTTGGTCGGGGCTATGGGGCATGGCTGTCTATTAAGCTTACCCGACGAGTATTCGCGTACGCTACGTGATTGCGACGGACTTTTGATCACATCAAAATTACGTGGCAACCGATCATTCGAGACTAAAGTGCTATGTTTATAACATCCAAATTAGTTATCACATAACTACATGTGGATTCCAAATATTGTATCACATTTCAGATAAATAGAAAATGTTAAACTTTCCGATCGAACAATCAAACACCCAAGTTTTCCCAAAACAGCTCAACACATGAAATAAGTTTAAAAACATTCACTTCATGCCTCAGTACAAACGGTCCAGCCGTAGAAGGGTCAAGCCAACGCCTCTCATGTGGCACGCCGTACTGCCCCAAACCCTAAGGTTCAAAGGGCAGTTCAAGACGGTCACATAATCGAGTTAAGGTTTGTTGTCTTCTAGAGGGTCCATTGCGTTACTTGCACTACTTCAAACGTTCTTAAACTACGGAAAGATCCAACACTTGGAAATTTCCCGACAGGGGAAAAAGTGGGTATTTACATCCAGTCGAACTTTTCAACATTTTCTAAAATTACCCAGAAAACGATAACGAATTTAAAATTCCCGATCGAATCGACGATTACAAAATAAACCCCAGAATACTCAACACTTGAGTCAGATTAAAAATACCCAGAAAATAGTAACCACAGAGACAAGAATTACTGTGCAAAAAACCGTCCCTAATACCCTTATCTTGTCGCGGAACCGCCGCCAAAGGTGGCTTATTGCCGTGGTTCAGCGGCCATGTTGAGGAATTGGGGGCTCGTTTTTCACCATAATTCTTATATTAGCTTGCTGAATTTTTTAGGTATTTTTAATTCTGGAAAAACCCAGATTTTAAAAATTGTACAGAGAGGGGTTTAGTTTTGCGTTTCCGGGTTCGATTGGGGTTTTAACTTCGTTAACACATCGCCTAAAGCTCTAACTAGGCTCTGATACCACTGTAGGGCTACTAGGCACACTAATGAGGCTCTACAAGGCATCTACCATGCCAGAATAAAAAAATTTAGGTGCCGAACAACCCGAAGCAAGATCGTTAACTAGAGATTAGGCGAAAACTATGGCAAGTAAATCACATTTACACTAAAGTGAAAGGGACTACAACCTTTGTAGATCCGGTCCTCCACTTCCAAAGCTCCGAGACGACATCCCTTCGCTGCGATCACGTGCTTCCGGACTCTCGGACGGCTCCATGAGAAAGTTGCAACGGGATCGCTTGAAGTCTTTGATGTCGAAGATGATCTACGTCGAGGGAATACGGACTCAAGCTTCTACTTCACTAACCAAGGAATTAGTGAAGCAAACACCCTAAACTAAGGTGCTAGTCTAGTAGAGGATGGAGAGATAGGAAATGGGCATACTTTAGAATTTCATTTCTCACTTTGCATCTCTCTCTTTTTCAAACCCTAGAATGAAAACTCAAGGAGGAAGAAGATGAGCTCAAATGAAAATGGATAAATGATCAAGTGAGAGAGTATTAACTATGGTGAGTAAGTATCATATACTTAACTCATGTAGAGACATTACCATAGGTTAATTATAGTGGTTAGGTTTAATAATATCCTAAGTAAAACAAAACAAATGGACTAAGTCAATGCAACATAAGCTTCATGAAGCTTCATGCATTTTAACTCATTATCCAATTGTTTTTGAATTACATTAATTGTAAAAACCTAAACCTATAATTAGTATGGTATTAGTCTTGTACACCCATGACTTTTGTATCAACAACCATGATACAAATTTGTACACAAATGAATATATATCACATATAAATTAACTTGTGCACTAGTGAGAAAAACAAATACTTAAAGTGAACCAATACTAGTTAATGTAAAGTAATATATCAAATATATAATTATACATTAAATCATTAAATCAACACTTGATTTAACGATCCGGTCATATCACATATAACCGACTAATATCCAATGTATCGACTTATCGAATCAATCCTTGATTCGATAACTAGGTTATATCGCATACAACCGATCGATACAATCATCGCGAGAATTGAATACGGTATAACATACTCGCATCATTCTCGGTCCCGCACATATCACATATGCGCTCCTATCTCGTTTTGCCTGAGCCAGTACAATCTCTATGTAGGACTCTAAAGACTCGTCAATACGCCGGCAGTAGGTGATGATCATATCAAGCACCTACAAGCCGTCAACGGTATTAGCTGGACGTAACGGCTACCCGGGTATTGAGCGATCAGAAGATCAGCAAGCAAGCCCGCTCTAACTCCTGCAAAAAGCCTGACAGTGACACTACCGTACAGTCCGGTCTCCTCGTCTGACATGTCGCATATCAAGTCTAGGGGTGGTAAACGTCAGACCCCAATAACCGATAAGTCGTGCCGATATGAGGCGCATAACGGGTCGAGAAACTATGGGTAACACTTACCAGCAAATCTCGAAACCAGCCCTGGCCAGGGACTTCCCTGTTATGGCCAATCGAGCACAGCGCAACATCAACCCCCAATACCGGGAGAGACGAAACCCCTCCTATCGCACATTGCCTCCATGTGACTCGGGACTGTACCCAAAAACCACCGTTTTGCACGCCCTCTTAGACGTGGTAAGGTGGAAATCAAAGCACAGTGGGAATCACACAAGACTCTATGACGATCTCGGGTTTACAGACTAACCTGTACTAGTGTCACCAGAGAACTGCCATCTGACGTAAGGTATAATACCATCTGGGAGTTCTCGGCGAGCCCGTCCAGTGTACCCAGTCTCCACTGAGCACCCGTATATCATCTCTGATGTCAAACACCAATGGATATGGGATCATCCATCGCCCATCTGTATGGGTCGAGAAGGCATACGCTAGTCTACTCTGGTATATCGATGCCCCGTCTCGATGCACCCACGACTAGAGACCTTGAAGGATGTACTTATCTACTACCATGTACCCACTAGTATGATCCGCATCATAGTCCAGGCAGTCAAGTATTCATCCTAAGGGCTTTACCAACATGTAACAGAGAGACAATCAGTATACACGTTAAGGTAAAGGGTAACCAGATAGCATACTATCATGTCGAGCAAGAAAGTCCTCCCTATATATGTCCAAGCATCCACTACAATATACATCAGATGTATAGTAATGGCCTCTAGGGCATACATATAACTAACACCATTTTGCTTGGTGCAATGTGATGAGCATGAAGAGGGGATCGTTTTTTGTGAAAGGGGTATATGGTTTGGATGGAGTTTTGGAGATGGTTTTAGGGTTTGAAGGTGGAGGGAATGAGCTTGAGGAAGATGAAGGAAAGATGAAAAATGGTGGAGGGTGATGGAATGAGGCGGCACCCTCTCTCTCCCTCTCAATTATTCTCACTTCTCTCTCTGACAAAACTAAACCTACCCTAATCATTATGTCCCCTTTTGACTTTTCTTTTTCTTTTCCTTTTCTCACCACCAATAAACCATAACACATAACCCAAATGAAATGAAACATGTAACCAAATGAAACATGTCATAGTGCACTAACTATGAAACTGTAGAAACACGGATTTGGCTTAATCGCGATTAGCAGTGTACTAATCGGGTTTTTATCAAAACTGCATATAATAAATTTTAAAATTGCCAAATCCTTTAAATATATATTTAAATGAATAAATCATTTTAATTTCCTTTTATTTCTCATTTATTGGTATATATTTATACCCTTTTTCGAAAACCCCAATTTCGCAAATCGGGCAGTTTTCGGGAAAAATATTATTTTAATATTAAATTCCAAAAATAATATTTTATATTTTCTGAAATGTTACAATAAGTGTATACCATTATTTGGAAATTTATCGGATAATAAAACGATTTATTTATTTTAATGATATTTATCGGATTTTTGGATAAAATCCGTGTTTTTGGCATTTTTCATGATTTGCGCCATGTCATGTGCATGCGTGCATGTGTGTGTTTGTGAGTTTTGTGAGAATGAGAAAGGAAATAAAAAGGAAAAGAAAAGAGAAGGAAAAGAATTGAATTTGTGTGTGAAAAGGATTAATCGATATAAAACAAAAGAGATATTTGTGAAAGAAACAAGAAGAGATATTTGTTGTGAGAGAGTGAGGGTAAGGGAGAGTGAGGCTAAGAGAGAGAGAGAGAGAGAGAGAGAGAGAGGGTTACATGGCTGCCCCCAAACCCCTTCATTCTCCATTATTTCTTCATCTTCTCCATTCTTTTTCACTTCCTCACTACCCTATTGCCATATCTCCAATCCTTCACCAAAACCTTATGCCTCCTTCATTAAAAACATGCACAACCTCATTCTCAACACATTGGACCAACCAAGTTTGGATTTTGAAGACTTGGGTAACTTAAGAAAATTCTTTGGTTGATTTTAAGGTAATCCATTCACTTTAGAATCGTATTGTGTTAATATATCCTATTCTAGTTTATATATCGATTTAGTTAGGGTTGTGATCTAAGAAAATTATAAGATGCTGTTGAGTGGTTAAGTGAGGTGTAGTGAGTGATTACTAGACCTTAGAGAGTGTTTTACTGGCCAAGACCTGAGAATAGAAACCAAAACACGGAAATTAGAATTTGCCGATATCGTATTTTGTGGGAATTGTGATAGGATTCTGAGATCTGCTATGACCCGGAGGACCTGAAAAATATTTAGCGAACACAGAGAGACGTGCAAGCAATTAGGAACCTACCCTAGAAACCCGAGCCCATTTCCCCTTATCCTGGCCACAGATTTAATCCATATGGCCGCAATTTGCGGCCACTTTGTGGTGAAATGTGGTGATTTTTGTTCTTTAGCTTCCTAATCCTATATCTAGAGCAGCCTGATATGCAAAATTGGCTAATTTGACCTGAACCAAAATCTTGGAGCACATTGAGGTGTTTTTGGGCTATGTTTCGTATTTTGGAATTCTTGGTTTTAGTATTTGATATTGTATTGGGTCGTTGGATGTTTGTACGTCAACGACGAGGGTTATTGGGTTGTTTTTGCGTGCGTAGGCTATAGGTTCTAACCTATGAGCGCACCGTATGCCGTATCGGTTTGCGGACATTGATTTTGATGGTATTGCGATATGTGTTGATATTGTAGATACCATCGCGTGGATTTTGGGACGATGAAGCACATCGACTACGGCTAAGTGAGGAGTTTAGCAGGTAAGTAGATTTATATCTACGGGGGAAGTCGGGTGGATGGCGTATAGCACCCCCGCAAGAATTGATATGGAATATCATTTGATTATTATATCCCGATAAATGATATGCGACGGACATGATTATAGGATTTAATAAATGATAATATGATAAAAGTTGACACTAATGAACATAGTGATATATGAGAGTATGAAAAGTGAATGTGAATCACGATGTATAGATATGTAGTTGCACGAGATTAAGCATGAGATTTAGAGTAGCGTGACATGAGATTCATATGATAGAATGCATATGTAAAATGACTTGATGTGAGAGTTTTATGCGATGAAAAGAGTATGCGATGAAAAGAGTATATGATGACTTGGTTAATATGTCGTTATATAGATGCGTTGATACCTTGCCGGTCCCCTGATACGAGTTTGATACGGAAGTGACCTGAGAGATAGGTATATATTTATATGGATAATGATGTGCATAATGAGTGATATGCCGTACGAGACTTAGATCCGTACCCCCGTTGTTGTATAGGTTGATAGAATCCCTAATTGTTTAATGCCGTTGTACGATGGATTACCGTACGCGATGAGTTTTACCTGCTGATTGATCCATACCCTTGATTAGAGGATGCCGTACGATAGATTATACCGTACGTAGTGTTGTGAGGCTGGATGCCGATTGATAGATTCACCGACTCGGATATATTGTAGACACGTATACCTGGTAGCGTTTCGCTTACAATATACCTTATGCTATGCTCATGATATTCGCATTGCATTACATATACCTGTGGTAGTACACCTACACCATTATTGATGATACGTATGTTACACATACACAGATTGGCCGGGTCACACACCTTTATCATCGATAATTGCTATGTCACTACATAGTAGAATTGCTACATCATGCCAAGATATACCTTGTTATAGCTACATGTTAAGCTTCATATGATGTTGCGACATCTACGGAGAAATCGCCCGTATGGCGTTAAACGTCAGGCCTAGATATGATATGATATGATATTAGCTGCATTGCTTATATGCACATATAGAGATTGTGCATGGACATCATTGCATCTTATTACTTGTTGTGTCTAGACTTATACCCATTGGACACTGCACTATCGTTGACAGTTCATGTTGCACGAGCACTAATTGTATGCTACACCCATACTGTCGGTAATTGCCATGATACGCACAACACACATACATATGTGATATGGTATTGATTAGTGACATTGAAGCATTGATTCTTGTGTGGTTGCGCATATGAAATACAGTTGCATGCATACCTATATGCTTACATATACCCCTAAGTGGTAGGGTATTGTCATTTGATATTAAGACATTGATTCTTATTCCATTGTGCATATGAAATGTAGTATACCTATATACCTATATGCTTACACATATACCTGGAGGGTATTGCATCATTATTGACATGTATATACACATACTATATATGCTACAGCTACACATATACCTGGAGGGTATTGCATCATTATTGACATGTATATACACATACCTTGCTATGCTACAGCTACACATATACCTACATGGTATTACATCATTATTGACAGTGTATACACATATGAGCTATAGCTACATGTACATCATTCATACATACTTACATGTACACCCATATACCTTGATACAGCTACACATATACCTACATGGTATTATATCATTATTGACAGGTATATACACATATGAGCTATAGCTACATATACATCATACATACATACTTACATCTACACCCTTATACCTTGCTATAGCCACATGTTCACCTTTATATGATGTTGTTTGGATTTTAGAGAATTGGGAACCGCATGATATATTTAACAACTTGATGCATTTAAATAGCGGTTTTTCCTTGATATGCTCATATTACTGTTTTATGTTGCATATATGATATTTCATGGATTTACGCATTGAGATATGGATTTCATATGATTAATGGATTTGAGAACCGTGGGGGTATTTCAAGAAAGTCATGTATTGTTTGAAAACTCGGTTTCTCTTGAAATGATATTTCAGTGCGTCCACCATGAGTTTTTCGGTTCTGAGACTTGTGTTAGATACCCGATTCGAGGAGCGAAAGGCACCGTCTGCAGGTACATGGTGGATCCGGTATGGTTCCCCGGGGCAAGAGGTTATTTTCATGGTATAGACGATGAGTCTGGTAGGCAGGCTAGTACTTACCGGTGAGTATTTGGTTTCGGCGGTTATCGTGGGGATACCGACCGGAGTTATTTACGGACATGACATCAGGGCCAGTCATGATGACGGCGCCTGAGAGATGAGTATTTACGTGTCGATGCTGGACACTATTTTTCATGATGTTTTCGGGTGTCGATGTTGGACACTCAGGTTCCATGAGACTTACAGATTTGAGGGCCGATCTGAGGATGTGGTGCCTGAGCTATGAGAATTTACGTGTCGATGTTGGACACGGGTTTCATGATGTTTCGAGTGTCGATGTTGGACACTCAGGTTCCATGATTTTGATGTGACGCGAGGGACACACATTGATTTATATCCTCATATTTACCTGCATATGCTTTCATGATATTTGAATGCATCATGTTGTTGTGTCATTGGTTGCCACGTAGATGAGATCCACATGCATACAGGCATTTGATTTATATGGTTGGATGATATCCACTTGCTGATAGGCATTGATTATGTTGTTGACACATATGCAGATACGGTCACCCTAGATATCATAGTATTACCTTTATGATATAGTTGACCTTGGAATCGTTGTTTATTTCGATTTCTACCTGATGATGTTTTCTACTCACGAGTTGGCAACTCACCCCCGTTGTGCCACAGTTCTTGCAGGTTGACCGCATGGATCAGTAGCGGCATCGCTGGCACACAGCTATTTTGGGTTATTTGCTTTGGTAGGTGGTACCTGTTGGATCGTGCTACTCTCGTATTATTATTCCTGTTGTATCAAGTTACTCCATCAAATCAGAAGCTAGTATTTGTATAAGTAGTAAGACTTAGTATGACTTGTAGTTGCTGTTGGGATTCCTTAGAACCTTACAGGGTTTTCACAGCAACTACCATGCCAAATTTAAAAATTCTAAGATGCCAATCAATCCAAAGCTAGGATTAAGCTAAAGTGAATAGACAAAATATAACATGTAATCAACCATTACAATTGGTGAACAAGGAATACAACCTTTGTAGACCGGTCCTTCACTTCTAAAGCTCTATGTTGACGTCTCTTCGCTGCGATCATGGATCTCCCGAACTCTAGTATGGGTTTCTTCAGAGAAATGAACAAGCTTGCTCGTAGTCTTCGAGGCCGAAGATGATCTACGTCGAGAAGACTCAAACTCAAGCTAACCCTTCACTAGGTCATGAACTTTGTGAAGAGAACACTCTATACTACCCAAGCATGTGTGTAGGACGATGAAGTAGGAATTTTGCTCACTTTAGATTTTATTTTCTCACTCATTTTCATCATTTTCCATAGAGCTAGAGAGCAAGAGGAAGAAGATGAAGAAAGCAATTCAAGAAAAGTAAACCAAGAGATGAATGAATGAGTTATGCAACCATAGGTGGGTTATTATCATATCCTAACCATTGTAGAGACATAACCATGGCTAAATAATAATGGTTAGGTTTAAAATATCTCAAGTAAAACAAATCAAGTGAACTTTGTCAATGGTTATCCAAGCTTCATGAAGCTTCAAGCCATGACAAAAAATGCCACCTAATTTGAATTACTTAAAATAAATAAAACCCTAAATTATATATAGCATGGTGTAAGTCATACACACATCCATGTTTGCATGTATCATCAAGCATGATACAATCATGTACACAAACATATATCACATATACACTATGTGCACATTAAGTGAGAAAACAATCTTAAGTGAGCCAATACTAGTTAATGTAAAGTACTATATCAAATATATAATTATACATTAAATCATTAAATCAATACTTGATTTAATGATCCGGCCATATCACATATAACTGACTAATATCACGTGTATCAATCTATCGAATTAACTCTTGATTCGATAACCCGGCTATATCGCATATAACCGACCGATGATACAAATCGCGAGAATAAAATACGGTATCATATAAGCGTATTAATCTCGGTCCCGCACATATCTCATATATGCTCCTACTCCGTTTCACCTGTGCTAGGAAATTTCTATGTAGGACTCTAAAGACTCGGCAATACGCTGGTAGTAGGTGATGATCATATCAAACACCCACAAGCCGCCAGAGACGTGATAAATGTAATGGCCACCCAGGTATTGAGCGATCAAAAGATCAACAAGCAAGCCTGCTCATACTACTGCGAATCTAATCAGCAACGCTACCGTACAGTCCGATCTATTCGTTTGATATGTCGCATATCTCGTCTAGGGGTGGTAAACATCAGACCCCAATAGATTGATAAGTCATGCCGATGTAAGGTCCATAACGGGCGTGAAACTACTGATAACACTTATCAGTAAATCACATCTACCCTAGCCAGGGATTTCAGTTATGACCAATCGAGTATAGCGCAACATCAACCCCCAATACGGGAGAGACGAATCCCTTCCTATCGCTCATTACCTCTATGTGACTCGGGATTGTACACAAAAACCACCTGTTTACACGACTCATTAGAGCTGTGGTAGGGTGGAAATCAAAGCACGGTGGGAAACACACAAGACTCTATGATGATCTCGGGTCGACAGACTAACCTGTACCAGTGTCACCAGAGAACTGCTATCTAACGTGAGATATAATACTATCTAGGAGTTCTCGGCGAGTCCGTTCAGTGTACCCAGTCTCCACTGAGCACCCGTATACCATCTGTGATGTCAAACACCAATAGATATGGGATCATCCATCGCCCATCACATGGGTCGAGAAGATATACGCTAGTCTACTCTGGAATATCAATGCCCCGTCTCGATATTCCCACTACTAGGAACATTGAAAGATGAACCCATGGACTACCCAGGCCCCACTATTATGATCTTCATCATAATCCTGAAAGTCAAGTACACATCCTAATGGCTTTATCAACATGTAACAGAGAGACAGTAAGTATACATGTTAAGATAAAGAGCAACCAGATAGCGTACTATCATGTCGAGCAAGAAAGTCCTCCTTATATATGTCCCAGCATCCACTATAATATATATCTCATGTACAATAATGGCCTCTAGGGCATACATACAACTAACAATCTCCCACTTGCACTAAGGCTAGTTGTTGTACTATAGCATACCCAACGTACTATAAAAGTCTCTCGCAGGAAAGG
The DNA here is from genome assembly GCA_030015575.1 of Agapanthus africanus. NCBI lineage: Eukaryota > Viridiplantae > Streptophyta > Magnoliopsida > Asparagales > Amaryllidaceae > Agapanthus > Agapanthus africanus. The sequence continues at coordinate 433,323,342 of JASDDO010000019.1, forward strand.
CCTCAGTGAGTGGATCTGCCATGTTAACCTCTGAGTTTACTCTCCTAACCTTGATCTCTTGGAGATCAACCATCTCCATGATCAGGTGATACTGCCTTAGATTATGTCTGGGTCACTGATGGGACCGGGGTTCCTAGGCTAAAAGCCACACCTCTATTGTCACACAATAGTAGGAACCTAATTCATCTCATGAACAAATATACACCCAGACTGGCTCTTTGGTAGTATCTTTGATAGCGATGTCACCAGCCTTTATCGTCTAGTTTTCCCCGGTATCTATCTTGGAACTCTTCCAACATACCTTCCTTCTACTAAGGGTAAAGACAATGCCTGTGACTGACATTCAGTCATCCTTACCACATTGGAAGCTATCCAGTGATTCTCCCCAGGATCGATTGATACCATCTCACTATACCTAGTGAGAATCCTAACATCCACTTAGATCTATCTCATAAATCCAAAACCCAGGATTTAGGATGTATCACCTTGATCCTTTATGGAGAATCTATGTGATAAGAGGAAATTGACCGAGTGTAGCATAGGAAACTCCTTTCCTATCAAGAGTATGGCGCCCACATACAATACGAGGAAGATCACCTTACTCTCTACTACCTCTTTTGTATATATACAAGGTTAATCTACCATTTTGATGAAGTCAAACACTTTGACTACCAAATCAAAACAGATGTTCCATCTCCGCGATGCCTGCTTTAACCCATAAAGCAACTTGCACACTTTCCCGCTGCTCCTATTGTTTACGAAGCTCTCTGGCTGTATACTTATAGACGCTCTCTTCTAAATCATTATTTAGAAAAGCAACCATGACACACAACCATCAGATATCATAGTCATGGTATGTAGAAATGGCAAGTAGGATCCGGATGGACTTAAGCATAGCCACTGGAGAAAAGATTTCATCATTATCCACGCCTGGTCGATGACGAGAACCTTTTGCAACAAGTCTAGCTTTGAAAGTCTCAACTTTTCCATCTACACCAAGTAATCTTCTCAAGATATACTTGCTCCTAATAGGAATTAACCCTTCAAATATAGCAACCAAAGTCCATACTTTGTTGGTGTATATAGATTCCATCTCAGATCGCTTAGCATCCAGCCATTCTTACAGAGTCGCCACTCTTGATGGCCTGCTCGAAACTAGTTAGGTCATCATCACATGATGCAATCCCTTCTCCCACTGTCATCGAGAAACCGAAGTATCTCTCAGGACGATGAGGAACCCTACCAGATCGGCGGAGAGGCTGAGGTTCGTCGGGAACTATTGAATTCTCTGGTTCTACCAAATCATCAGCTGTAATTTGTATAGCTGGAACTTCTTCCAGTTCTACCTCATGACCACAAATTTCTTTCCAAAATAAATTCCTTTTCCTAAAGAAAAGGTGGCATGCCGAGAAATAAAACATCTTTTGTTTCTCGGTGTGGTAGAAGATATTCCCTTACGAATGCTTGGGATATCCAACAAACTTCCACAAAACAGACCTTGCTTCGAGCTTGTCCGGATTTTGCTTTTAAACATAGGGCGGACAACCCCAAATCTTAACTTGCTCAAGAGATGGGCTCTTCCCATACCATATCTCATATGGAGTGGCAGACACCTGATTTGGTTGGAACCCAATCCAATAGGTATGCAGCTTTTCAAGTGCATAACTCCCAAAAGGAAACAGGTAACTCAGTAGTACTCATCATAGAGCGCACCATATCTAATAGGGTACGATTACTCTGCCCCGATACACCATTGTGCTGTGGTGTATACGGAGGAGTAATGCTGAGTGAGAATCGCATTCTCCTTTAGAATAGTCCAAGAATTCCATGCACAAGTATTCTCCTCCATGATTACATCAAAGGACCTAAATACTTATACCCATTTTGGTTCTCTACTTCGGATTTATATTCATTGAATTTCTATAACATTTCAAAGAAATAAAATATTATTTTTGGGGAATTTTTATAATTTAATAATAAAATATTGAATATTTGAATAAGGCGGTATAATTAAATACCGATAAATTGGGAAAAATTATTGAAAAATTATAGAAATTATTAAAAGAGCGTGTTTTATGTGAGTTATGCAAATTTTAAGTTTTCATGATTAATTATACACTAATTTTGTGCTAATCGCGATTAAAAATCGCTAATCGGATTTTAAGGGTGTTTTGTGCAAAACATGCACCATATCATTTCACACTTGTGTTACATTTTCCCACTTGGCTTTATCTTCATGTTTCCTTCTAGTTTTGGGTTTACTATTGAGGAGAGAACAAAATGGAAAAGAAAAAGAAATTGAATAAAGAATGGAATAGTGTGAGATATGGGTGAGAGAGAGAAAGAGAGAGTGAGGGAAGGGTCAACCTTGGGCATGGACCCTTGAACCATTCAACACTTCCATCATTTCTCCTCCCTCTTCCTTGTTGCTGCTGCTGCCTCTCCTCCCTCTTCCTCCTCCACTCTAACCCCCAAAACTATATGAAAAGCATCTCAAAACTCAAACCCCCTTTCACAAAAAAGGTGCACAAGCCATCAAGCTACCTTATGGACCAAGAAAAATTCGATTTTGGCGCTGTAGAGGGTTCATGGGAGTTAAATGAGGTAAACCCTTTCACAATTTGTGTAGTGTTTCGAGTGATTTAGCCTCATTTCAAGTTTAATATCGTTTTGACGAAGTTTAGTGAGCTTTGAAAACTCAAGTTAGGAATTAGGGTTTGATTTGAGTAGAGATGGTGCAATTGGACTTTAGTAGTGACCTTAAACTCCCCAATTGTCCAAAAACCAGACCTAACCAACCTTGGAACCCAAAAATACGGAATTTCAGAACTTTCATGTCGGTTTGTGAGGAATTGGAGCGTGCAGGGAAATCTGGAGTGATCCGGGGTCAATACTAGAAAAGTAAACAATACCAAAGACCTAGGAGGACCTATAGGAAGACACCCTACCAATACGAGCCCCCAATTCCCTAGTAGAACCGGCCTGTCCGGAATTTCACATGAAGTGGCTGGCCCCCCTGATAAATTAGGTGCCCATGTTGCTTCAGTAGGTCATATGCTCCCTATACATTACCTCAGTGTTGTTTATTTATCCTGTTTTGGCCTGAGTCAAAATCTGGGACCACTTTCCCTAGTTGCTGCTTTGATTTGAGTTATTTTTTTCCGTATTTCGATTTCTGGATTTTAGTATTTGTGCTTCATCTCGATTATGTGACGTTTGTACGTCTATATCGAGTGATATCGAGTTATTTTGCGAGAGCTAACCATAGGTTCTAACCTATAAGTTTTTAGGCGTACCGTTTTGGTTTTCACGTGTCGTTTTGGTTTCGATTTGGTTTTAATGCGATACGATGCGTGTGATATGTAGGTACCCCCATGATGATTCGAGACGATGAAGAAGATGGTGGCGATATCGACATCGGCAAGCAAGATCAAGGTGAGTAGATTATATCTACGGGGGAAGTCGGATGGATGGCGTATAGCACCCCCGCAGTTCGATATCTAGTATACTATATATATACTATATATGATAGCTTATTGTGTGATATGGATATTCTAGATGTGATTAGGTGTATTATGGATAGATTAGGGTTTAGAAGTAAACTAGTATAGTTTCCTAGTTGCAAACCCTAGAATAAGTTTACACCCCCCTCCCCCCCACACACATGCTTGCTTGTTATACCTATACCTGGATGATGAGGATAGTGGATGATATTTGGAGATGAGTCGATGACTTTGGGCATAGTGTCGTGAGGTCGGTGATATGATGTGATTCGTATTTGGGATACGACTTGAGATTTTAGCGGGCCTTTGGGCGTGTGTTCCACACACGCATTTATATTTATATAGATGGTATCGATTTGTACTAGACTTAGATCAGTACCCCAGATCATGTGATATGATGATAATGATACCAGATAATTGATGAGATGAATGTGATATTGACCCGTACCCAGTTTTTGGGATGCCGTACGATGATTTACCGTACGAGCTTTATATTGATGATAGATCCACACTCATGACTTGAGGATGTCATATGATATTGTATCATACGCGGTACCTTTGAGGCGGGTTCACTGACTATTATACTTATATATATATATTTATATATCGACTCAGATTTAGGTGGTTTTCATACCCCTCCCGATTGACTTGTTAGTTAGAGCTGTAGTTTTGCTAGTAGATGTTAAGCTAGGCCGATGTCATACCTATTTCAAAAACTAACGAATCGGGAGTATTTTAAAGACAGGCAAAGGGATTCTATGGATATTTTCAAAAGATGCATCTTTTTAAAAACACTATAGCCCTTATTTTCCTAAGAACCCCGACTCGTCTTCTTTCAAATGGCAAAACAGTATGACATAGATACATTTATGTAGATACTGCACTGTTGTGTTATTATTCATTTGCCGCATATTCTTACTGTTTACATCACATTGCATGTTAAATATGTTTATATCAAATCTATGCTGTTAGGACACCAGCACCATTATCGATGATGCATATATTCTACGTACACCTGCTTACCGGCTCACACACTTCATCATCGATAATTGCCATGCGACTACACTGCAGTACTGTTACATTAAGGATATGACCCTTGCGTGGCATACTCGTGTACTTACATATTGTACACTCATACTATGCACATACCTATTGTACATTCGTACTCGTGTACTTACATATTGTACACTCATACTTGTGCATATACCTATTATACATTCATACTCGTGTACTTACATATTGTACACTCATACTTGTGCACATACCTATTGTACATTCATACTCGTGTACTTACATACTGTACACTTATACTTGTGGACATACTTATTGTATATTCATACTTGTGTACTCACATATTGTACACCCATACGTGCATACATACGTATTCGTACATACATAGATGATTCTCGCTTGATTTGGAGATTTGGGAACCGCAAGATACTTTTTAAAACTGATTCATTTTAAAGAAGCGTTCTTCCCTAAATATGTGCATATTACTATTCCATATTGCATGATATACTGATATGCTTACATTCTTTTATATGTCGCATATATCATGCTTTCTGATTATACACATTGAGATACGTTGTTTCCATGATATTTCTGGATTTGGGAACCGTGGGTATTTTAAAAGAGAGTATGTATTGTTTTAAAAACCCGGTTACCATTGATATGATATTTCAGTGCGTCCACCATGTGTTTTCTCGGTTCTGAGAGTGGCATGTAAAACCCGATTCGAGGAGCGGTAGGCACCGTCTGTGGGTACATGGTGGACCCGGTGAGATACCCCGGGGCAAGAAGACTCGTATATGTTAGACGGTGAGCCTGGCAGGGGAGTACTACCTACCGGTGATTGTTTTGAGCTCGGCGGATATCTGGGGGATACCGACCGGAGTTGAGAGATGAGACGGGCCGATCCGGACTGACGGAGCCCTATGTATATGAGGATTTACGTGCCGATGCTAGGCACAGGTATTCATGATGTTTTCGAGTGTCGATGCTTGACACTCAGGTTCCATGATTTTGATATGTTGCGAGCGACACATGTTGATTTACATCCTCATACTTCCATGCATATGCTTTATGATATTTACATGCATGATGTTTATTGTCATTGGGTGACACGTGGACGATATCCACATATATATAGTTGACATTGATGACATGATCACATAGTTGGACGAGATCCACATACATGATGACATTGATACATAGTTGGATGATATCCACATACTTATAGACTTCATGATATAGTCGACATTGATCATACCTCATATTTATGATATGTTATTACCTGAGGCACTGGCACGAGCACTTGGCACTACACTCATGTATAGATGTTACATTGCCACCTTATCATGCTTCAGATTTATTCATTTGAGGTTTATATATATTTATCTGATCGTATTGACCTAGGATTGTGTCATACATACGATTTCTGCTCTGTGATGATTTCTATTCACGAGTTGGTAACTCACCCGCGTTGTGCCACAGTTTCTTGCAGGTTTTGCCGTACAGGTTCCATTGCGGCTTTCTGGCACACTGCTTCCCTTACGGGTGATTTGCTTTGGTAGGTGGCTTCTTTTGTATCAGAACCACCATTGTATATGTATTATTCGGTTGTATCTAGTAATTCCATCAACCAAAATTGTATATTGTTTCAGACTTAGAAAACCAGTTATGTATTATTTCGACCTTAGAGTCGCGCGTTGTAGTATTATGGTTTTCATACTGATTTTGAGTTTTCCTTTGAGTTTTGATCATCGCCGTTCGGCGTTGTATATTTTACTGCTTGCGTGGTCGTGACCGTCGATTGACGAAGAGCTAGCTCCTATTTGGGGATGCCTTTTATCATTGTATATATATTATTCTTGTTGTATCCCGTTCGGGGTCAGTATTTACAAAGGAAACTCTGCCGAAATTTTCCGAAAATACGAAACATTTTAAAAACTAGTTTTCCTTATTTACTCCTTAAAATGGTTTTAGATTTCTGGGCTTTTTCCTTACTTGAATTAGATGGGGTCCTATAGACTTCATATGATTCAAGTGCCAGTCACGTGCTATTTTGGGTCGTGACAATTTCTCAAAAGCTTCAGGGTTGTGTTTCAACAGGAACATGTGTCCGAATCTTGAGAGATCATCAATGAATGTAAGAAAGTACAAAGAACCAGTCCTGGCATGTGTAGACAGGGGACCATATACATTTCTATGTATCAGTCTCAAGGGTTCATTAACCCTTTCTCTGTTTCAAGTAAACGGAGCTATGGTCATCTTATCTTTGTGACATGACTGGCAAGTTTCACAAGATGTAAATTCAAACTGATTTAAATATGCATCTAAATGTAACTTAGCTAGTCGGGTCGCATCGATATGACCTAGTCTACAATACCTCAAGAAGGATTCATTCATTTCTGAACACTTCCTTTTGTGTGTGTTCTGTACATTAAGAACTGTGATTTGATTTACAACGTATATGTCATTAGATAACGTGCCTGAACCGATCAACACTTTGATATAGGAAATGTTCAAAACAATAACCAACAATACAAAATTATATCCTTCTTTAGTAAATAAAGACACTGATATAATGTTGCATATCAGGTTCGGTATCTAATAACATTTGTTCAGAATCAATGTATTTGGTAATACAAGGTGATAACTGCCAACATCTTGGCTGCAACAATTGCACCGTTCTCTATACTTAGAGACATATCACCATATTCTCAGTTCTCTATCTATCTGTAGCCCATGTAACAGATTACATATGCGGGATCCTGATCCAGTATCAAATACTCAGGACGTAGAGGATATTGAGAAACAGTTCTCTGTAACAAACACACCCGAAGAAGATGCATCTATCATGCACTTTCTTCGTTTGGGCGGCATGGGAATCCTGGTATTCCCCCATTTCCTGCTCGGTCTTATAACTATTATAAGTTGGAACGGGACCAACGTTCCCCAGCTCAGTATAACAAGCGGGTTCGGTCAATGCATCCATATTATTATCTTAATTAAGGTATGACATGGTCGGTACCTGGAGAGAGAGAGAAGAAAACACTCTACGTGCGCTCTTGCAAGATTAGATTGGTTATATATTTTATCTAATCAGGATGGCTCCCACTATTTTTATCAAATCTTCCTTCAAACCTTAAAAGGAAAGACTAGCCGGGATTAATTACACCCTACAAGTTTGCCAATCTTTCAGTCAGGCCAGTGTCGGTACTTTGAGGGAGGTTCCCCATGCTTTCGCACGGACCTAATTAAAATAAACCTCATTTTCCCAGGGGCTTAACCCTGTTAACACCTTTTGAGACATCTACTTGATCAGCTAATTGTAAAGTGCAAAATTCTTCCAAGAGTAACAATTACTCACAGCGGGTATCAGGATCCAACTATCACATAGAAGGTATGCAATCTCATTGCAAATTTCAACTCTTGAAACTCCCGATAATGGTTTTTACCCCTAGTGGCTCATGACCTTAACTATGGTCAACAAATCACAAGCACTAGTCAAGTTCTACCCGTCATTTCGTGATTAATTAGACCCACCTACATGAACCTTAACTATGGTCAACAAAGTCACGTGACTGTCCTAACTAATCGCATCATATGCAGTGTAGGAAGACATCACTTAGCTACCATAAACTGTGCCTTAACTATGGTCAACAAACACAGCACGAATACTATGTACTCTACTTCCTAAAATGACGGAGGGTTGCGGATGGTTTTTAAGAAAAACTTTAACTCTTTGAACTTGATATCGTTGCAGAATCAAATGATTTTAAAATGGAGTGTTTTTTAAGCTTTTGCTAGTTTCGCTAAAGAGGTCACTCCCAGTGAAGGGATCTCGGCTCTTTCCTCGTCGATTGAGGTGCAGGATATTCACAATATCACTATGCAAAGTAAAAACTAGAAAAACAATCAAAAGACAAAATCGAGGGTTGTGGCATCTGCTAGTTATCGTTAAAGAGGTCACACTCGGTGAAGGGATCTCGGCTCTTTCCTTATCGAATAAGGTGCTGGATATTCTACAAGGAATACCGCTATACAAAGCAAGAACTAGAGCTACCTGTTTTTGAAAATTCGATTCCACAATATCATTAGGTTTATTTTCTTTCATTAATCTCATTAATGAGTGTCCCATCATTTAAGTTACCTAAGCATCACAGATAAATACAACGTACGCTTATGCCATCCGTATTCGCCTCGATGTCCCGTCATGCACTGTTAGGTTAGGTAACTAACGACAGAGCGGGGCAGGGCTAGCGCGGGTGTAAAACATAAGCAACGTCTATATAATATATCATATATATCATATATAGTATTTATCTCAACATATTAAATGATCACATCACGGATAACGCAGCAGAAAACAACATATGAAATATTGGATATACTAGGATGTCCGTGTTTTATATTAAGCCTGTATAAAACACGGATTCCACGATCATGATGAATAGCCAAACCCACATCCCTAGACCCCTACGAGAGCGGCAAGCAACCCTACCAATTCTAGAGTTAGGAGACCCGGACTCGATGCCTCGAGATGGTCTCCAACTGGACTCTAGAACTCGGTTACTTGTGCTTCCCTCATTGGGTCTATCCTAATGAGGAAAAGTAAATAATATACATCAACGGAAACATCTTCCTCAACCCAGAAGTACCCCAATAAATGAATATTACATACAATTTTTTACATGAATAAAAATGGAAAACTTTTATCTCACATAAAAAACCCCGGCTATTCAAACACGACGATCCAATATAATATATCACAGCAACACATAATATCACATGTCATCAACGTAAGTAAATATACGTATCCCAATTGTCGTAGACATATAGCAACGAAACCGGCGATACACCGCATATTACACATACGGTCGCAGAAAAGAAAGTGAAAACTACAATAATTGGAATCCGCAACCACTTTAGACATCATAAACCCGTAATATCTCATATTGCGGATTTCATGCCTAACAATAAGAATTGCTTAGACATCGCATGCCTAACAATTATAAACCCCGCAATTTAGTCTCGATATTGAAAACACATTCTAATAACAATTCGGGTAATTCAACAAGATTCCCGACATCCCGGTCGAATGCTCGTCGGAAACTTTAGTAGACGGCCGCACCCCCCGATACTGACGACGAAGTGCACTTAGGCGGAACACCACGGCCGCGAGCACCCGGACGGATGCGTTTGGCAACGGAGTTCTCCTATAGTTACTTGGTCGGGATTATGGGGCATGGCTATCCAGTAATGTTACCCGGCGAGTATTCGCATACACAACGTGATTGCGACGGACTTTTGATCACATCAAAATCCTGTGGCAACAGATCAAATGAGACCAAATTGCTAGATTTATAAAATTCAAATATTGTGGATTCCAAGTATTGTATCCCATCACAAATATCCGGACGATATTAAACTTTTCGATTGATTAATCAAAGTCCCATAATTTCCCAACAGCTCAACACTTGACCACAGTTCAATAACACCCAGAATATGCCACAGTAGCTATGCACCAGCCGTAGAAGGGCGGACCCAAGCCCCACTCATGTCGCCATGGAAATGCGGCAAACCCTAGGGTATGACCGCGGTTCTGCGATCCAAAAAAGTCGAGTTAGGGTTTCATTCTTCTAGAGGGTTCATAGAATTACTTACATGTTTTTCCGAATACGTTAAACTTGGAAAAATGGGTTTTTGATATTCGATCGAACTTTTTAACTTCGCCTAGATAATATGTGAAAACCCAAATACAATGTTAAACTACGAATACGAAACACTCCGAATTAGCCCTTTAAAAAATTAACATCACATGAAAGTTTTGGACTAAGCAAACAATACCTGAAACACCAAAATACAGAGATAGGAACATGGCAAAAATTTGACCACAAACTGCCATGAATGGGCCGGCCACAACCCCTATCGTCTCGGCCAAAATCGAAGCAGATGGTCACAAATTTCTGCCATGTTCTTATAATCTCTCATACATCACTCTGCACTTGTTTGAAAAATTTTTCGAGGTCATCTAAAAATCGACAGAAACCCGTATTTGGTGTTTCAAGTTTCGGAGTTCGTTTCGGTTTCGTAATCTAACAAGCATCGTCTAATACTCTATCCCGGCTCTGATACCACAGTTAGGATTCCTTAGCACCCTACAGGGTTTTCACAGCAACTACCATTCCAAATTTAAAAATTCTAAAGTGCTAATCAATCCTAAGCTAGGATCAAGCTAGAGTGAATAGACAAAATATAACATGTAATCAACCATTACAGATTTTAAACAAGGAATACAACCTTTGTAAACCGGTCCTTCACTTCTAAAACTCCGTGTTGACGTCCATTCGCTGCGATCATGGATCTCCCGAACTCTGGTATGGGTTCTCTCGGAGAAATGAACAAGCTTGCTCGAAGTCTTCGAGGACGAAGATGATCTACGTCGAGAAGACTCAAACTCAAGCTAACCCTTCACTAGTGTAACATTTCTAAAAATATAAAATATTATTTTTGGAATTTAATATTAAAATAATATATTTCCCGAAAACTGCGCGATTTGCGAAATTGGGGTTTTCGAAAAAGGGTATAAATATATACCGATAATTGTGAAATAATTGGAGATTAAAATGATTTATTCATTTAATAATATAATTAAAGGATTTGGCAATTTTAAAAATTTATTTATGCAGTTTGAATAAAAACTCGATTAGTGCATTTCTAATCACGATTAAGTCAAATCCGTGTTTCTACAGTTTTCCGTGGCTAGTGCACCATGTCATGTTGCATTTGGTTATATGTTGTTGTATTTGTGTTGTTTTATGAGTATTATATGATTTGGTTTTAAAAGAGAAAAGAAATGAAAAAGAGAAAAGGGCAAAAGGGTAAATTAGTGAGAGAGTGGGTGAGAATAAAGAAGAGAGAGGGGGGGGGCAGCCACATTATCCCTCCACCATTATTCATTTTCTTCTCCTTCTTCATTTTCCTCCAACCTCACTTCCCTCCACTTCTAACCCTAGATCCATCTCCAAATAATCCCCAAAACCTTATACTCCCTTCATAAAAATTAATCTCCATCTCTTCCTCTACACATTGGACCAAGCAAAGTGGGATTTTGATGACATTGGGAAGCTAGGGCTGTCTAGAGTGGCCTAAATGAGGTATAGCTTCTTCCATTTAGTTAGTTTTAAGCTTCTTTCTATTCTAGTTTTAGTTTAGAATTGGTTTGAGGGTGGATTTCTGAACCTTGGAATTTCTAGAGAAGGGTTTGGGGTGATTGAGTGGAATTGGTGATGTGTAGTGGTTGTACAAGACCTTAGGGATTGAATTCAGGGGCTGGGATTTAGTATAGAAACCAAAACACGTATTTAGGAATTGATCCATGTCGGTTTTGCGACATTTAGCATGCCTACAGGAAATCTGGGATGACCCGGGGGATTTCTGAGACAACCAAACAAAACCAGAGACCAAATTGGACCAACAGGAGACCACCTTGACGAGACGGACCCCATCTAAGTAGGGGGACCCGAGAAGGCCGGAATTTTTCGCTAAGTGGCCAGCCACTTTGGGGGGTTTTGGGTCTAGGTTGGTCCAGTAGCTCTTAACCCCATATACAGCACCCTAGACTTGTTTGTGCAATTCTTTTTGGCCTGAGTCAAATCCTGGAAGCACATTAGTGTGATTTTTGAATATGTTTTCCGTATTTTGAATGATGAGTTTTGATGTTTGGATTTGTATTTGGTTGTTGAATGTTTGTACATCAACGACTAGGGGTAATTTGTTGGTTTTGCATACGTGGGCTATAGGTTCTAACCTATAGGTGATTCGTGTGCCGTTTTGTTTTCCGGACTTGATCTTAATAGCGATTGCGATTGTTTATTATTGTAGGTACCCTCACGGGGATTCCGAGGCGACAGAGCATGGTTTCATCGACTTCGACAAGCAAGGATCAAGGTGAGTAGATCTATATCTACGGGGGAAGTCGGGTGGATGGTGTATAGCATCCCCGCAAACTTTGATGGAAACCGATTTATATATATAGATTATGATTAATGAAACCTTTAATAGAGGGCTATAGATAGAGCAAAAAGGTAGTTAGAGAACCATATTAGAAACTAAGGATAGTTAGAAGTGATATGATACGACTAGTATGGGATGACGGAATTTGAGGATGATATTTGATGAAATTGTCGTTTAGGGTACTATAGGACTAGATAGTCGACGTAGATGTGTCATCCGAACCATACCTATTTTCCAACTGAAGAATCGTATGCATATTTTAAAATAGATACCTTGAGGGGCGTTACGGATTTTCAAATGATATCTTTTCCTTAAAAACATCGTAGCCTCTACTTCAAAACTACGATTCGCATCTTTCAAAAACTGTTTGTATGGTTCGGGAGTGTATGTTAGATTAGATACGTATGCTTATAGTATAGGTAGAATGTATTTGTAAAATTGACTTGATGTGGGATATAAATGCGATGAAAAGAATATATGACGTGATATGATGATTTGATGATATGTTGGTATACGGATGCGAGTCGATTGAGATGATTGATACCCTGCCGGTCCCCCGATATGAGTTTGTTATGGATATGACCTAGGACATAGGTATATAGATATATTTATATATGTTGTGAATCGTGAGTGATTGTCGTACGAGACGTTAGGTCCGTACCCTCCACGCCTTATAGGTTGATAGGATCCCTGATAGCTTAATGCTGCCGTACGATGATTTTCCATACGTAATGAGTTTGACTTGAGGTTTGATCCATACCCTCGACTGGAGGCTGCCGTGCGATGTATTGTATCGTGCGTGTTGTTGTGAGGCTATATGCCGATTGATAGATTCACCAACTCGGTCTTGTAGACACGTATACCTTATAGCTTGTAGCTGATGATTTACCTTATACTGCCTTCATGTTATTCGCATTGCATTACTTACCTGTGCTCGTACAACTGCACCATTATCGATGATGCGTATATTACACTTATACAGATTGGCCGGCTCACACACTTCATCATCGATAATTGCCATGTCACTATACAGTAGGATTGCTGCATCATGATATGACTCTTCGCATAACTTACTTGCGTATATACCCACTTGTACATCCATATTAGCGCATATACATATTGTACATTTATACTTACGTATATGCCCACTTGTATATCCATATTGGCGCACATACACATTGTACACTCATACTGCATATATACCACTTGTACATCCATATTGGAGCACATACACATTGTACACTCATACTTGCGTATATATCCACTTGTACATCCATATTGGCGCACATACATATTGTACACTCATACTTGTGTATATACCCACTTTTACATCCATATTGGCACACATACATATTGTACACTCATACTTGCGTATATACCCACTTTTACATCCATATTGGCGCACATACACATTGTACACTCATACTTGCATATATACCAACCTGTACATCTATATTGGCACACTTACACATTGTACACTCATACTTGCGTATATACCACTTTTACATCCAAATTGGCGCACATACATATTGTACACTCATACTTGCGTATATACCCACTTGTACGTCCATATTGGCGCACATACATATTGTACACTCATACTTGCGTATATACCCACTTGTACATCAATATTGGCGCACATACACATTGTACACTCATACTTGCGTATATACCCACTTGTACCCACTTGTACATCCATATTGGCGCACATACACATTATACACTCATACTTGCGTATAAACCCACTTGTACATCCATATTGGCGCACATACATATTGCACACTCATACTTGCGTATATACCACTTGTACATCCTTACTTGCGCATATACATATTGTACATTCATACTTGCGTATATACCACTTGTACATCCATACTTACACACATACATATTGATGCTGGCTTTGGTTTCGGGAGAATTGGGGACCGCAGGAGATATTTTCAAAACTGGATCCATTTAAAGGAGCGGTTTCCCTTAATATGTCATATCACTGTTCCATGTTGCATGATATTCGGATATACTTACATTTTTATCATATGTCGCATACATCATGCTTTATTATTTTACGCATTGAGATATGCTGTTTTCATGATATTTCTGGATTTGAGAACCGTGGCTATTTCAAAAGAAAGCATGTACTGTTTTAAAAACCCGGTTTTTCTTGATATGATATTTCAGTGCGTCCAACATGTGTTTTCTTGGTTCTGAGAGTGGCATGTGAAACCCGATTCGAGAAGCGGTAGGCACCGTTTGCGGGTATATTTTGGACCCAGTGAGGTACCCTGGGGTAAGAAGACTCGTATTGTTAGACGGTGAGCCTAGCAGGGGAGCACTACCTACCGGTGATAGTATTTGGACCCGTCGGTTATCCGGAGGATACCGACCGGAGTCAAGAGATGGATATGAGGGCCGACCAGAGTAGGCGGCGCCTGAGACGAGGTATTTGAGGGCCGATCCAAGGATACGGCGCCTGAGGTATGAGGATTTACGTGCCGATGCTGGGCACGGTTTTCATGATGTTTTCGAGTGTCGATGCTAGGCACTCAGGTTCCATGATTTTGAGGTGTCACGAGGGACACACGTTGATTTACATCCTCATATTTTCAAGCATATGCTTTTATGATATTTACATGCATGATATTGTTATGTCATTGGTTGACACGTGGACGAGATCTACATGCATACATACATAGATTATATGGTCGGACGAGATCCACATGCATACATACAGTGATTATATGGTTAGATGATATCCGCATACTTATAGACTTTGAGTATTGTTGGCACATATACAGATACGATCATCCCATGTATCCTAGTATTACCTTTATGATATAGTTGACCTAGGTGTCGTTGTTTATTCGATTTCTACTTGTAGATGTTTTCTATCCGCGAGTTGGAAACTCACACCCGTAGTTCCACAGTTATTGCAGGTTGAACGCATGGATCAGTAGCGGCTTCGCTGGCACACAGTTGCTTTCGGGTGTTTTCCATTGGTAGGTAGGACATTTGTATCGTACCCACTCTTGTATTTATATTTATTATTGTATCTAGTCAAGTCCATCAAATCAAAACTAGTATTTGTATAAGTAATGAGACTTAGTGAGTTGTAGTTGCGAGACTTAGAGCGAGGGGTATTTCGCTACTTCTGGTTTTGATGTCTTGCTTATTTCTTTATCTTTGGTGGTGAACTTCGCCTTTGGGCGTCGTATAATTATATTTATGCTTGCGGGATTGTGTATCCGCCGGTTGGCGAAGAGCTAGCTCCCGCTTGGGGATGCCATTATTCTTGTTATTTATTTGTGGTTTTGGATCAAAATATACAAGGGAGGTGCTGCCCAAATTTTTAAAAGACGAAACACGTTTTCAAACTAGCAATTTCATTTGCATTTTCATGTTCCTTTTCTATGCATTAAGAAAACTTGATTTCATTATACCTTTATTTCAAAACTTCACCTTCTTTATTTTCTAAAAAAGGTTTAGATTTCTGGGTTTCAGCTTATTTGAATTACGTTACGCCTTTAGACGTTGTGTGATTTAAGTATTGGTCACGAGCTAATATTTCGGGTTGTGACAAAGTTGGTATCAGAGTGCTAGGTTTAATCTTGGTTCGAGTCTATGTTTGACTATGCGGAATCTAGGGCGGGTATGTATTTCGGAACCTAGGCTTGACCTTACGGAACTTAGACTTGAACGAGGGGGGTATTAGACTCGAACTTTCGTTTCATAGGCTGACCCTGATTGATGGTGTAGGTAACTTGAGTAGAGTGACGTACCGTACGTATGTTCCGCGGCATATTTATGATACGATACTCCACTTAACAAACCTTAGGATGTACATATTTTTGAGACTTATGATTCTCTTCATACCCATGATTATACATCCATTTGAGATCCTTGATTCTATTCGTTTCCGTGATCATACTCTCATTGATGCTATTCCTTCTTATGATCATGTATCCATTCTGGATCTGTCGTTTCCTTTCATGCCCTTGATCTGTTTTCATCGATACTCGATTGAGGTTCCTGTCACCATGTTTGACCGCAGATTGAGCTGCTTCTAGTGTTGCGGTCGGGGCGAGCTCGTCATGGACGAGGACTGACCATTGTGTTTTCTGGTGAAAAGGGAACGTCTCGTGTTAGTATTTATGTTGTGACCTCTTGTTAAGGCGAGTGGTTGGTTTTGCACCGGATGATCGGACCTTTGATAGAGGCTGCCAGTTGCGAGAGGACTGTTGATGTACACCATACCTCAGAGATTGTGATATCGCCTACCGTACAGACAGATAACCCGGCTGTTGCTGAGATCGATGTGATGTCACTTCCAGAGCTTACGAGCTGAGATTGCTGGAGCTTTCAGGCAGAGATGCAACAGATGATAGCTAGTCTACCCCGAGTTGAGAGACGAAGGTGATTCGTCAGATGGATGCGCCGACGCAAGCCCAGTTGAATTGAAGATTTTCAGTGTAGAGAGTTTTACTCAGATCTAGAGCAGACCGATCCAGAGATGACCGTTGATGTATCGCCTTTCCTGGAGGATTGAGGCAATGTTTAGCATGTGGACGAAGAGTATTCGCATGTCATCTAGGTTAAGTTAAGAAGTTCGAACGAATGTCAGAAACCCATTTTTCCAAGTCTAAATATTCGGAGGAACATGCAAGTAATTCTGTGGACCCTCAAGAAGAATGAAACCCTAACTCCACATGATGACCATGGAACCGCTTTTGAACCTTAGGGTTTGCTGCTGTTTAGCGGTGCCATCAGTGAGGCTTGGGTTTGCCTTTCTACGGCTGGTCCAGAGGTACTGTGGTATGTACCAGATATTATTAGACTATGCTCAGGTATTGAGCTTCCGGGAAATTATGGGACTTTGATGGCTCGATCGAAAGGTTTGACGTCGTCCGGATAACATGTGATAAGAGACCAGTAAGCTGACCAGCTTCGGATAGGGGACCTCACCCAGATGCGTTGTGAGCTGATCGAGAACGGATGAGTATTGAGCATTCCTCCGATGGTTGGGACAAGCTCCCGAGGACGTGTTCGGCCATATATCTTCTACAGAGTGATGAAGATACCGAGTTTGTAATTTCGAGTCCGTGCGAGAGACTTCGGATTGACCGTAGCCGAGGACCATTGCAGTACGTAGATAACACGACGTGACATCAAAGTGGACGATGATACAGACGAGTGGAGCCAGAGGTTCATGCGAGATGCTGAAGATGCTGTTGCTACTCCCCGTCGAGATTAGAGATCTGATATACATACCGAGGCGTTGGGATACAGCCAGTTCCCGAGGAAATGTGTGCGGATAACACAGATGTCTAGAAAACGAGAAAAGAATATGCAAGAGTACCAGCCTCCATATAGTTCGGCATAGGCGAGATCGGAAGAGACCTTGAACAGGCTCCTTCCAGGACAGTGCTGCGATGAGACTTGAAACATGATCAGTTAGGTCACTTGTATTTAGAGGACCAGAGGCCGACGCCAGTGACGTGCTGCTTTACGAATGGTCATTCTAATTGGCCGAGAGATGACTAGGGAAGTGCCAGAACGGAATCGTTTCCGTTAGCACACCTGACCGGGCCGACGAGCCAATGGATTGCGAGATTGGTGAATCCACAGAGAAATGAGGATCCAGAGACAAAGTACGTTAGACCGTGAGCAGGAGGAAAACGGATATTCTTGTTCTGCCGGTTTTAGGCGCACCGATTTATTTTTCGACATTGTAGGAAGTGTACCTCAATGTCATTTGTTGCGATTTGCATTTGTGATCCGAGTATCACACTTATATCACTTGGATTTGAGTTTTGATGATTGAGTTTCATGATATGGTTTTCGTGCACCATGACTGCACCTGCTGGGTATTTACATGTTTGGGCATAGTTATTGCGCTGGATATATATTTTATACACCGTTGTGTTGATTTGCGATTTGTGCATATCTATTGCATTTGATGTCGATTTTGTAGCTTCGTAGCATGTGTTTATGATTTCATGGATTTCATACGGATGATATGATTTTTGCACTCGGTATAGCTCACATGTGCTTGTAGTGCATTGATACAGATTTGTGCTCATAGTTGCACACGTTTTTGATTTATACACCTTGGTGCACTCGGTGTCGTTTTTATACGCATTTGAGTTATTAATGTGATTTTCATGCCTTGGTTGCACCGTACTTGTGTTTCACGCATTTGATGCACCAGATTTGAGATTTTCGTGCATAATAGATGCACCAGATATTATTGTCATACACACCCGTTGCACTGGACAAATGCTTTCGTGCACACCCGTCGCACTTAGTTTTGTATTTGTGCACATTTGTGGCACCTGTGTTTGGATTTGATTTTCATGAGCACCAGACGCACGTGATTGTTGGGTACGCATTTTGAGGCTGGTTTTGCTTTTGAGCACTTTGTTTTCGTTTTGGGCACCATATTATATAGTGGCCAAACAAAACTGATCTAAGGACAGTACCTGAGTACTTTGCATGCATTTAAAAAGCTTAACAAGAGGTTTTCAAAAAAGAGCTATAGTCTCTCTATTTCCTACGTTTCTGTGAGCGACATGAACGTTTTTAAAGGAAAACCTTTTGGGATGTTTTGAAACGACGGAACGTATATTTAACAAAACATATATGGACACATATCATTATTTTAAAAATGAGCGTCCGTCATTAGAGCCGTGAGTTATGCATCACACGACGATTTAGAAAAGATTTTGCATGTATTTTATTTAGATTTTGGAGATTTTTTCAAGTATGCGTAGTATATACATACTATGGTATTTGACTAGTGTATATTGGATTTCTATAGTGGATTTTGAGATCTGTATCTTCATTGTAACTACGAGGATATGCGTGCAAATCCGATGATTTGCATGACGCTTGACAGAGTTCGATTTTTGAGTTGTGTACTCGTTTTCATGCGCACTTGACGCGTTGTGTTATTTCTATATCTTCCGTGATTTCGGAGCCCCGTTGTTTTGAGCCGATTATTGAAATGTTTTAGTATTTGGGGTTTTAAATTAAAATTTGGGGACCGAATTTATTTAAAGGGGGAAGATTGTACAATTTCAGAAAATATAAAATATTATTTTTGGAATTTAATAATAAAATAATATATTTCCTGAAAACTGCCCGATTTGCGAAATTGGGGTTTTTGAAAATGGGTATAAATATATACCGATAATTATGAAATAATTGGAGATTAAAATTATTTATTCATTTAATTATATAATTAAAGGATTTGGCATTTTTAAAAATTTATTTATGCAGTTTGAATAAAAACTCGATTATTGCACTGCTAATCGCGATTAAACCAAATCCGTGTTTCTACAGTTTTCCGTGGCTAGTGCACCATGTCATGTTGCATTTGGTTATATGTTGTTGTATTTGTGTTGTTTTATGAGTATTATATGATTTGGTTTTAAAAGAGAAAAGAAATGAAAAAGAGAAAAGGGCAAAAGGGTAAATTAGTGAGAGAGTGGGTGAGAATAAAGAAGAGAGAGAGGGGGGGGCAGCCACATTATCCCTCCACCATTATTCATTTTCTTCTCCTTCTTCATTTTCCTCCAACCTCACTTCCCTCCACTTCTAACCCTAGATCCATCTCCAAATAATCCCCAAAACCTTATACTCCCTTCATAAAAATTAATCTCCATCTCTTCCTCTATACATTGGACCAAGCAAAGTGGGATTTTGATGATATTAGGAAGCTAGGGCTGTCTAGAGTGGCCTAAATGAGGTATAGCTTCTTCCATTTAGTTAGTTTTAAGCTTTTTTCTATTCTAGTTTAAGTTTAGAATTGGTTTGAGGGTGGATTTGTGAACTTGGGAATTTCTAGAGAAGGGTTTGGGGTGATTAAGTAGAATTAGTGATGTGTAGTGGTTGTACAAGACCTTAGGGATTGAATTCAGGGGATGGGATTTATTATATAAACCAAAACACGGATTTAAGAATTGATCCATGTCGGTTTTGCTACATTTAGCGTGCCTACAGGAAATCTGGGATGACCCGGGGGATTTCTGAGACAACCAAACAATACCAGAGACCAAATTGGACCAATAGGAGACTTCCATGATGAGACGGACCCCATCTGAGCAGGGGGACCTGAGGGGGTCGGAATTTTTGGCTAAGTGGCCGCCCACTTTAGGGGGTTTTAGGTCTAGGTTGGTCTAGTAGCTCATTAACTCCATATACAGCACCCTAGACTTGTTTGTGCAACTCCTTTTGGCCTGAGTCAAAATCTGGAAGCACATTAATATGATTTTTGGATATGTTTTTCGTATTTTGAATGATGAGTTTCCATGTTTGGATTTGTATTTGGTTGTTGAATGTTTGTACATCAACGACTAGGGGTAATTTGTTGGTTTTGTGGGATATAGGTTCTAACCTATAGGCGATCTGTTTGCCGTTTTGGTTTCCGGACATGATGTTATTCGCGATTGCGATTGTTTATTATTTTAGGTACCCTCATGGGGATTCCTAGGCGACAGAGCATGGCGTCATCGACTTCGACAAGCAAGGATTAAGGTGAGTAGATCTATATCTACGGGGGAAGTCGGGTGGATGGCTTATAGCTCCCCCACAAACTTTGATGGAAACCGATTTATATATATATATATATTATGATTAATGAAACCTTTAATAGAGGGCTATAGATAGAGCAAAAAGGTAGTTAGAGAACCATATTAGAAACTAAGGATAGTTAGAAGTGATATGGTACGACTAGTATGGGATGACGGAATTTGAGGATGATATTTGATGATATTGCCGTTTAGGGTAATATAGGACTAGATAGTCGACGTAGATGTATCATCCGAACCATACTTATTTCCAAACTGAAGAATCATATGCATCTTTTAAAACAGATATCTTGAGGGACGTTACGGATTTTCAAATGATATCATTTTCTTAAAAACACCGTAGCCCCTACATTCAAAACTACGATTCGCATCTTTCAAAAACTGTTTGTATGGTTCGGGTGTGTATGTTAGATTAGATACGTATGCTTATAGTATGGGTAGAATGTATTTGTAAAATTGACTTGATGTGGGATATAAATGCGATGAAAAGAATATATGACGTGATATGATGATTTGATGATATGTTGGTATACGGATGCGAGTCGATTGAGATGATTGATACCCTGCCGGTCCCCTGATATGAGTTTGTTATGGATGTGACCTGGGACATACGTATATAGATATATTTATATATGTTGTGAATCATGAGTGATTTCCGTACGAGACGTTAGGTCCTTACCCTCATTGTCTTATAGGTTGATAGGATCCCTGATAGCTTAATACCGCCGTACGATGATTTTCCGTACGTAATGAGTTTGACTTGAGGTTTGATCCATACCATCGACTAGAGGCTGCCGTGTGATGTATTGTACCATGCGAGTTGTTGTGAGACTATATGCCGATTGATAGATTCACCGACTCGGTCTTGTAGACACGTATACCTTATGGCTTGTAGCTGATGATTTACCTTATGCTGCCTTCATGTTATTCGCATTGCATTACTTATACCTGTGCCAGTACACCTGCACCATTATCGATGATGCGTATGTTACACTTGCACAGATTGGCCGGCTCACACACTTCATCATCGATAATTGCCATGTCACTACACAGTAGGATTGCTGCATCATGATATGACTCTTCGCATAACTTACTTATGTATATACCCACTTGTACATCCATATTGGCACATATACATATTGTACACTTATATTTACGTATATACCCACTTGTACCTCCAAATTGGCGCACATACACATTGTACGCTAATACTTCATATATACCACTTGTACATCCATATTGGTGCACATACACATTGTACACTCGTACTTGCGTATATACCCACTTTTACATTCATATTGGCGCACATACACATTGTACACTCATACTTGCGTATATACCCACTTTTACATCCATATTGGCGCACATACACATTGTACACTCATATTTGCGTATATACCCACTTGCACATCCATATTGGTGCACATACACATTGTACACTCATACTTGCATATATACCACTTGTACATCCATATTGGCGCACATCTGTAGGGTTCCTAGGCATGCTAATGAGGTCTCACAAGGCATCAACCATGCCAATTTCAAATTTTAAAAGTGCCGAGAAACCCTAATACGGATCGTTAACTAGAATTTTTGGCGAAACAATGAAACTAGTTAACAACTTAACTAAAAGAACGGAAATGCAACCTTTGTAGATCCGGTCCTCCACCTCCATAGCTCCATGATGAAGTCTCCTCGCTGTCCAAATAGAATCCCGGGCACTAGCGTCAGCTTGATCGGAGAAATGGGCGGGCTAGGTCATGTAGGGTTCCTAGGCACTCTTAAGAGGTCTCACAAGGCATCAACCATGCCAATTTTAATTTTTACGGTGCCGAGAAACCCTAATACGGATCGTTGGCTAGAAGTTTAGGCGACAAAGCAACTAGTTAACTACTTTAACTAAGAGTACGGAAATATAACCTTTGTAGATCCGGTCCTCCACCTCCATAGCTCCGCAATGAATTCTCCTCGCTGTCCAAATGGAATCTCGGGCTCTAGCGTCGGCTTCATCGGAGAAAAAGCGGGCTAGGTCATCGACGACGATGCCGAAGATGATCTACGTCGAGGCATCGCTAGATCAAGCTGCAACTTCACCAAGTCATGAAACTTGTGAAGAAAACACACTCTACTACTTGGCAAGAGGTAGAGGATGAAGAAATAGGAAGTGGGTTCACTTTAGAATTGGATTTCTCACTCTTTTCATCAAGTTGCCATTGATGAGGCAAGCTTTTTCTTCAAGTGAAGAAGAAGAAGAAGAAGATGAATATTATGATGAGTATTTTTCAAAAAGGAAATAAAATGAATACTTATCATAATATAACTATGGTCAAGTATAGAGAATAGACTAGGGTTAAGTGGAATGGTTAGGGTTAAGCATGAGACAAAATGGTGACTTAGTCAAAGCTTCATGAAGCTTCAAATACAAACAAAGAAAGCCACCATCTTTCCCATTTTCTTTTCCAAATAAAATAAATGAAATAAATAAATAAATGAATAAGAAAATGAAAACCCTAACCATTACACAACCATGGTTTAATCTTTACACAAACCATAGTGAGCATGTATCATCAAACATGATACAAACTTGTGTACAAAAGTATATCACATATACAATGTGCACAATCCAAGTGAGAAAATCCATTTAAAGTGAACCAATACTAGTTAATGCAAAGTAATATATCAAATATATAATTATGCATTAAATCATTAAATCAACACTTGATTCAATGATCCGGTCATATCGCATATAACCGACTAGTATCCAATGTATCGGTTTATCGAATCAACCCTCGATTCGATAACTAGGTTATATCGCATATAACCATTCGATACATTCATCGCGAGAATAGAATACGGTATCACATACACGCATTATTCTCGGTCCCGCACATATCTCATATGCGCTCCTATTTCGTTTCGCTTGAGCCAGGAAACCTCTGTGTAGGACTCTAAAGACTCGTCAATACGCCGGCAGCAGGTGATGATCATATCAAACACCCACAAGCCGCAAGCGGTCTGCTAAACGTAACGGCCACCCGGGTATTGAGCGATCAGAAGATCGACGAGCAAGCCAGCTATACTCCTGTGAATCCAACCAGTAACACTTACCGTACAGTCCGGTCTGTTCGTCTGATATGTCACATATCTTGCCTAGGGGTGGTAAACGTCAGACCCCAGTAGCTCGATAAGTCGTGTCGATATGAGGTCTATAACAGTTTGAGAAACTACTGGTAACACTTACCAGTAAATCTCAGCAACCCTGGCCAGGGATTTTCGGTTATAGCCAATCGAACACAGCGCAACATCAACTCCCTATACCGGAAGAGACGAATCCCCTCTTATCGCTCATTGCCTCCATGTGATTCGGGACTGTACCCAAAAACCACCGTTTTGCACGCCCTCTTGGACGTGGTAAGGTGGAAATCAAAGCACAGTGGGAACCACACAAGACTCTATGACGATCTCGGGTCAACAGACTACTCTGTACCAGTGTCACCAGAGAACTGCCATCTGACGTAAGGTATAATACCATCTGGGAGTTCTTGGCGAGTCCGTCCAGTGTACCCAGTCTCCACTGAGCACCCGTATATCATCTCTGATGTCAAACACCAATGGATATGGGATCATCCATCGCCCATCTGTATGGGTCGAGAAGGTATACGCTAGTCTACTCTGGTATATCGATGCCCCGTCTCGATACACCCATGACTAGGGACTTTGAAGGATGTACTTATGGACAACCATGTCCCCACTAGTATGATCCGCATCATAGTCCAGGTAGTCAAGTACACATCCTAAGGGCTTTACCAACATGAAACAGAGAGACAATCGGTATACACGTTAAGGTAAAGAACAACCAAATAGCATACTATCATGTCGAGCAAGAATGTCCTCCCTATATATGTCCAAGCATCCACTACAATATACATCCTATGTATAGTAATGGCCTCTAGGGCATACGTATAACTAACAATCTCCCACTTGCACTAGAGCCATCTGATAGCAGTGGTTGTAGTATCTCATACTCAACCATCCCATAAAAATCTCTCTCTGGGAACAGGCCTTTGTGAGTGGATCCGCTGTGTTGTCCTCTGAGTCTACTCTCCTAACCTCGATCCCTTGGAGATCAACTATCTCCATGATCAGGTGATACTGCCTTAGAATATGTCTGGATCACTGATGGGACCGGCATTCCTTGGCATAAGCCACAACTCCATTGTCACACAATGGGAGGAACAAAGTTCATCTCATGAACTAATATACACCCAGACTGCCTCTTTGGTAGCATCTTAAGTAGCGATGTATCCAGCCTTTATCGTCTAGAATGCCACGGTATCTAGCTTGGAACCTTTCCAACATACCGTCCCTCCACTGAGGGTAAAGACAATGCCTGTGACTGACATTCAGTCGTCTTTATCACCCTGGAACACTTCCAGTGATTCTTCCCAGGATCAATTGATACCATCTCACTACAGCTAGTGAGTATTCTAACATCCATTTAGATCTATCTCATAGGTCCAAAACCCAGGATTTAGTAGGTAGCACTTTGATCCTATATGGAGAATCATTGTGATAAGCGGAGATTGATCAATCGTAGCATAGGAAACTCTTTCCCTATCAAGAGTATGTCATCCACGTACTCTACGAGGATCGTCACCATACTCCCTACTACCTTTTTGTTTATACAAGGTTCATCTACCATTTTGATGATGTCAACTTCTTTGACTAATCCATCAAAACAGATGTTCCAACTCCGCGATGCCTGCTTTATCTTATAAAGCATCTTGTACACGTTTCCGCTGCTCCCACTGTCTACGAAGCCCTCTGGCTGTGTACTTACAGACGCACTCTAATTTTTAGAAAAGCGGTCATGACACCTAACCGCCAGATATCGTAGTCATGGTATGTAGCCGTGGCAAGTAGGATCTGGATGGACTTAAGCATAGATCCTTAGAAAAGGTTTCATTATGATCCATATCTGGTCAATGATGCAAACCTTTAACAAGTCTAGCTTTGAAAGTCTCAACTTTTCCATGTACACCAAGTAATCTTCTCAAGATATACTTGCTCCTGATGGGGATGTAACCCTTCAGATATAGCAACTAAAGTCCATACTTTGTTGGTGTATATGGATTCCAACTCAGATCGCTAAGCATCCAGCCATTCTTACAGAGTCCCATTCCTGATGGCCAGCTCGAAACTAGTTGGGTCATCATCTCATGATGCAATCCTCGCTCCCACTGTCATAGAGAAACCGAAGTATCTCTCAGGCGGGTGAGGAACCCTACTAGATCGGCGGAGAGGCTGAGGTTCGTTGGAATCTACTGAATCCTTTGGTTCTACCAAATCATCTGCTGTAGTTTGTATAGCTGGAACCTTTCCAGTTCTACATTACAGACTTTGCCTTGAGCTTGCCCAGATTTTGCTTTTAGACATAGGCCGGACAACCCCAAATCTTAACTAACTTAAGAAATGGGCTCTTCCCTTTCCATATCTCATATGGAGTGGTAGGCTGTGATCTGATTCAAAACCCTATTCAATAGGTATGCAGCTTCTCATGTGCATAACTCCCAAAAGGAAATTGGTAACTCAGTAGTACTCATCATAGAGCACACCTTATCATATAGGGTGTTATTGCTCCGCCCCGATATACCATCGTGCTATAGTGTATACGGAGGAGTAATGCTGAGAGAGAATCTCATTCTCCTTTAGAATAGTCCAGGAATTCCGTGCTCAAGTATTCTCCTCCCTGATCACATCAAAGGACATAATACTTATACCCGTATTAGTTCTCTACTTCTAACTTATATTCTGTGAATATCTCAAAGGGTTCGGACTCATGTTTCAACAGGAACATAGGTCTGAATCTCGAAAGCTCATCAGAGAATGTAATGAAGTACAAAGAACCAGTCTTGGCATGTGTAGACAGGGGACCTACATACATCAACATGTATCATCCCAAGAGTTCACTAACTCTTTCTCTGTTTCCAATAAACAGAGCTGTGGTCATCTTATCTCTGTGACATGACTGGCAAGTTTCACAAGATGTAAATTCAAACTCATTTAAATATGCATCTTTATGTAACTTCAACTAGTCGGGTCACATTGATATGACCTAGTCTACAATGCCTCAAGAAGGATTCGTTCATTTCTGAACTCTTCCTCTTGTGTGTGTTCCGTATACTAAAGAACTGTAGTTTGATTTAGAACATCAACGCTTTTAGATAACGTGCCTGAACCGATCAACTTTTGATATAGGAAATGTTCAAAACATTATCCAACAATACAAAATTATATCCTTTCTTTACTAATAAAGAGACTGATATGATTTTGTATATCAGGTTCGGTATCTAATAACATTCGTTCAGAATCAATGTATTGATAATACAGGGTGACAGTGACCAACAGACTTGGCTGCAACTCTTGCCCCGTTTTCTGCCTCATGAAACTTATCACCCGTTCTCAGTCCTCTACCTTTCTGTAGCCCTATGCAACAGATTACATATCTGGGATCCTGATCTGGTATCACATACCCAGGACGTAAAGGATACTGAGAAACAGTTCTCTGTAAAGAACACACCCGAAGATGATGCATCAGCATGCACTCTCTTCGTTTGGGCGGCAAGGGAATTCTGGTAATCACCAATATCCTGCTCTGTCTTATAACAATTATAAGTTGGAGCGGGACCAACATTCCCCAGCTCAGTATAACAAGCGGGTTCGGTCAATAATCCGTATTATTATCTTGATTAAGGCGTGATATGGTCGCTACCTGGAGAGAGAGAGAAGAAAACACTCAGCGTGCGCTCTTGCAAGAATAGATTGGTTATTATTTTATCTAATCAGGATGGCTCTCACTGCTTTTTATCAAATCTTCCTTCAAACCTAAAAAGGAAAGACTAGCCGGGATTAATTACACACTACAAGTTAGCCAATCTTTCAGCCAGGCCAGTGTCGGTACTTTGAGGGAGGTCCCCCGTGCTTTCGCACGAACCTAATTAATGCAAACCTCGTTTTCCCAGAGGCGTAACCTCGTTAACACCTTTCTAGACACCTACTTGATCGGCTAATTGTAATGTGTAAAACTCTCCCAGGAGTAACAATTACTCGCAGCGGGTATCGGGATCCAACTATCTCATAGAAGGTATGCAATCTCATTGCAAATTTCAACACTTGAAATTCCCGATAATATTTTGCCCCTAGCGTCCTATGACCTTGACGCAGGCCAACAAACCATAGTGCGCTAGTCAAGTTCAACCCGTCATTTCCTGATTGAATTAAACCCACCCGCACGACCCTTGACGCAGGCCAACAAAGTCGCATGACTACCCTAATCCAATCTGCATCATATGCATAAGAAGATAAATACCAGTTAGCTACCGCACACTAGGCCTTGACGCAGGCCAACAAACGTAGCACGAATACTAACTAGGACTTATCTGAAATGACGGAGGGCTACGACAGGTTTTTCTGAAAACCTATTGCGTAATGAACTTGATATCGTTGTAGAATCAAATGATTTTAAGATGGAGTGTTTTTTAGGCTTTTCTAGTTTTGCTAAAGGAGTCACTCCCGGTGAAGGGATCGACGGTCCTTTCCTCATCGAATAAGGTGCGGGATATATCATATATATCACTGTGCAAAGCAAAAACTCTTAAAAGCAATCAAAAGACAAACCGAGTGTGTAGCATCTACCAGTTATTGCTAAAGGAGTCACTCCCGGTGAAGGGATCTCGGTCCTTTCCTCATCGAATAAGGTGCAGGATATATCATATATACCGCTGTGCAAAGCAAGAACTGTAGCTACCTGTTTTATTTAGAAATTCGATTCTACAATATCTTAGGTTTCTTTTATTTCATTAATCATATTAATGAAGTCCCATCATTTAAGTACCTAAACATCACAGATAAATACGACGTACACTTATGCCATCCGCATTCGCCTCGATGTCCCTTCGTGCACCGTTAGGTTAGGTAACTAACGGCAGAGCGGGGCAGGGCTAGCGCGGGTGTAAAACATAAGCAACGTCTATATAATATATCATATATACTATATACAATATCTGTCACAGAACATCACATGATCACATCACAGATAAATCACAGCAGAAGAAACATATGAAATATTGGATATTCTAGGACGTCCGTGTTTTCAATACGAGCCAGTATAAAACACGGATTCCACGGTCGTAATGAATAGCCAAACCCACACCCCTAGATCCCTACGAGAGCGGCAAGCAACCCTACCAATTCTAGAGTTAGGAGACCCGGACTCGACTCCTCGAGTTGGTCTCCCACTGGACTCCAGAACCCGGTTACTTGTGCTCCCCTCCTTGGGTCTATCCTAGTGCGGAAAAGTAAATAATATACAAAGGGTGACATCTTCCGCAACCTGGAAGTGCCCCAATAAAAGAATATTACATACAAGTTTTTACATGAATGAAAATGAAAAACACTCATCTCACATAAAAACCCCCGGCTATTCAAACACGACGATCCAATATAACATATCCAGCAATACATAACATCACATGTCATCAACGTAAGTAAATATGCGCATCCCAATTGTCGTTGACATATAGCAACGAAACCGGCGATATCACATATTATACTTACGGTCACAGAAAAGAAAGTGTAAAACTACAACAGTTGGAATCCGCAACCTCTTTAGACATCGCATGCCTAATCAAATGAATTCCTTAGACATCACATGCCTAACAATTATAAATCCCGCATTTTAGTCTCATTATCGAAAACACTTTTCAATATCAAGTCGGGCAATTCAGCAAGATTCCCGACATCCTGATCGAATGCTCGTCGCAAACTTCAGTAGACGGCCGCACCCCCGATACCGTCGACGAAGTGCACCAAGGCGGAACACCGCTGCCGCGAGCACCCGAACGGATGCTTTCGGCGACGGGGTTCTCCTACAGTCACTTGGTCGGGGCTATGGAGTGAGGCTGTCTATTAAGTTTACCCGGCGAGTATCCGCGTACGCTACGTGATTGCGACGGACTTTTGATCACATCAAAATTCCGTAGCAACCGATCAAGTGAGACTAAACTGCAATGTTTATAATATTCATTCAGTTATCTCATAACTTATTGTGAATTCCAATTATTGTATCCCATTCCAGATAAATAGAAAATGTTAAACTTTTCGATCGAACAGTCAAACACCCAAGTTTTCCCGATACAGATCAACACATGAAACAAGTCTAAAAACATTCAGTTCGTGCCTCAGTACCAACGGTCCAGCCGTAGAAGGGTCAAGCCAACGCCTCACATGTGGCACGCCGTACTGCCCCAAACCCGAAGGTTCAAAGGGCAGTTCAAGACGGTCACATAATCGAGTTAAGGTTTGTTGTCTTCTAGAGGGTCCATCGCGTTACTTGCACTACTTAGAAAGTCGTTAAACTACGGAAAAATCCAACACTTGGAAATTTCCCGACAGGGGAAAAGGTGGGTATTTATATCCGGTCGAACTTTTTAACATATTCAGAAATTATCCGGAAAGCTAAATAGACAAAGTTAAATAATCCGATCGATTCATCGAATCCCCAAAACAACCCCAGAAAATTCAATTCTTGAATAAATATTAAAAATTCCCAGAAAACTCAACACCTGAAAACATGAATTACTGTGCAAAAATTAAACAGTGATAACACTTATTGGCCGCGGAACCGCCGCAGAAGCCAAGATTCTGCCGCGGTTCCGCCGCACTGTAGCAGCTTTACTCAAAAAAAATTTCATCGTAATTCTTAGTTTTTCCTGCTGAATTTTTTAAGAATTTTTAATCTGGAAAAAACCCAGTTTTTAGAAAAAGTCCAGAGAGCACTTTGATGTTAGGGTTTCGGGTCTATCGGGTTTCAAACATCGTCTACGCATCGCCTAAGGCTCTAGCTAGTCTCTGATACCACTGTAGGGTTCCTAGGCACTCACAAGAGGTCTCACAAGGCATCAACCATGCCAATTTTAATTTTTACGGTGCCGAGAAACCCTAATACGGATCGTTGGCTAGAAGTTTAGGCGACAAAGCAACTAGTTAACTACTTTAACTAAGAGTACGGAAATACAACCTTTGTAGATCCGGTCCTCCACCTCCATAGCTCCGCAATGAAGTCTCCTCGCTGTCCAAATGGAATCCCGGGCTCTAGCGTCGGCTTCATCGGAGAAAAAGCGGGCTAGGTCATCGACGACGATGCCGAAGATGATCTATGTCGAGGCATCGCTAGATCAAGCTCCAACTTCACCAAGTCATGAAACTTGTGAAGAAAACACACTCTACTACTTGGCAAGAGGTAGAGGATGAAGAAATAGGAAGTGGGTTCACTTTAGAATTGGATTTCTCACTCTTTTCATCAAGTTGCCATTGATGAGACAAGCTTTTTCTTCAAGTGAAGAAGAAGAAGAAGAAGATGAATATTATGATGAGTATTTTTCAAAAAGGAAATAAAATGAATACTTATCATAATGTAACCATGGTCAAGTGTAGAGAATAGACTAGGGTTAAGTGGAATGGTTAGGGTTAAGCATGAGACAAAATGGTGACTTAGTCAAAGCTTCATGAAGCTTCAAATACAAACAAAGAAAGCCACCATCTTTCCCATTTTCTTTTCCAAAATAAAATAAATGAAATAAATAAATAAATGAATAAGAAAATGAAAACCCTAACCATTACACAACCATGGTTTAATCTTTACACAAACCATAGTGAGCATGTATCATCAAACATGATACAAACTTGTGTACAAAAGTATATCACATATACAATGTGCACAATCCAAGTGAGAAAATCCATTTAAAGTGAACCAATACTAGTTAATACAAAGTAATATATCAAATATATAATTATGCATTAAATCATTAAATCAACACTTGATTCAATGATCCGGTCATATCGCATATAACCGACTAGTATCTAATGTATCGGTTTATCGAATCAACCCTCGATTCGATAACTAGGTTATATCGCATATAACCATTCGATACATTCATCGCGAGAATAGAATACGGTATCACATACACGCATTATTCTCGGTCCCGCACATATCTCATATGCGCTCCTATTTCGTTTCGCTTGAGCCAGGAAACCTCTGTGTTGGACTCTAAAGACTCGTCAATACGCCGGCAGCAGGTGATGATCATATCAAACACCCACAAGCCGCAAGCGGTCTGCTAAACGTAACGGCCACCCGGGTATTGAGCGATCAGAAGATCGACGAGCAAGCCCGCTATACTCCTGTGAATCCAACCAGTAACACTTACCGTACAGTCCGGTCTGTTCGTCTGATATGTCGCATATCTTGCCTAGGGGTGGTAAACGTCAGACCCCAGTAGCTCGATAAGTCGTGTCGATATGAGGTCTATAACAGTTTGAGAAACTACTGGTAACACTTACCAGTAAATCTCAGCAACCCTGGCCAGGGATTTCCGGTTATAGCCAATCGAACACAGCGCAACATCAACTCCCTATACCGGAAGAGACGAATCCCCTCTTATCGCTCATTGCCTCCATGTGATTCGGCACTGTACCCAAAAACCACCGTTTTGCACGCCCTCTTGGACGTGGTAAGGTGGAAATCAAAGTACAGTGGGAACCACACAAGACTCTATGACGATCTCGGGTCAACAGACTACACTGTACCAGTGTCACCAGAGAACTGCCATCTGACGTAAGGTATAATACCATCTGGGAGTTCTCGGCGAGTCCGTCCAGTGTACCCAGTCTCCACTGAGCACCCGTATATCATCTCTGATGTCAAACACCAATGGATATGGGATCATCCATCGCCCATCTGTATGGGTCGAGAAGGTATACGCTAGTCTACTCTGGTATATCGATGCCCCGTCTCGATACACCCACGACTAGGGACTTTGAAGGATGTACTTATGGACTACCATGTCCCCACTAGTATGATCCGCATCATAGTCCAGGTAGTCAAGTACACATCCTAAGGGCTTTACCAACATGTAACAGAGAGACAATCAGTATACACGTTAAGGTAAAGAACAACCAGATAGCATACTATCATGTCGGGCAAGAATGTCCTCCCTATATATGTCCAAGCATCCACTACAATATACATCTTATGTATTGTAATGGCCTCTAGGGCATACATATAACTAACAGGTCATCGACTACGATGCCTAAGATGATCTACGTCGAGGCATCACAAGATCAAGCTCTCACTTCACCAAGTCATGAAACTTGTGAAGAAAACACCCTATACTACTTGGAAAGTGGTAGAGGATGAAGAAATAGGAAGTGGGTTCACTTTAGAATTGGATTTCTCACTCTTTTCATCAAATCACCATTGATGGATGCAAGCTTCTTCATCTTGAAGAAGAAGAAGAAGAAGAAGAAAATATTATGATAAGTTATTTAAAATACAAAAGAAAATGAATACTTATCATAATATGAACCATAGTTAGGTGTAGAGAATTGACTAAGGTTAGATGAATGGTTAGGGTTAAGCATGAAGACAAAATGGTCACTTTGGTCAAAGCTTCATGAAGCTTCAACAAGCTTCATGAAAGAAAGAAAGAAACCATTTTGTTTTTCATTTATCTATTTCTCAAAAATGAATAGATAAATAAATAAGTGAATAAATCAAAACCCTAACCATTATCATAACCATGGTATAATTCTTTACACAAAGCCAATTTTGCATGTATCATCAAACATGATACAAACAAGTGCACAAAAGTATATCACATATACAATGTGCACATCCGAGTGAGAAAATCCATTTAAAGTGAACCGATACTAGTTAATGAAATGTAATATATCAAATATATAATTATGCATTAAATCATTAAATCAACACTTGATTTAACGATCCGGTCATATCGCATATAATCGACTAATATACAATGTATCGGCTTATCGAATCAATACTTGATTCGATAACTAGGTTATATCGCATACAACCAATCGATACATTCATCGCGAGAATAGAATACGGTATCACATACACGCATTATTCTCGGTCCCGCACATATCTCATATGCGCTCCTATTTCGTTTCGCTTGAGCCAGGAAACCTCTGTGTAGGACTCTAAAGACTCGTCAATACGCCGGCAGCAGGTGATGATCATATCAAACACCCACAAGCCGCAAGCGGTCTGCTAAACGTAACGGCCACCCGGGTATTGAGCGATCAGAAGATCGACGAGCAAGCCCGCTCATACTCCTGTGAATCCAACCAGTAACACTTACCGTACAGTCCGGTCTGATCGTCTGATATGTCGCATATCTCGCCTAGGGGTGGTAAACGTTAGACCCCAATAGCTCGATAAGTCGTGTCGATATGAGGTCTATAACAATTCGAGAAACTACTGGTAACACTTACCAGTAAATCTCAGCAACCCTGGCCAGGGATTTCCGGTTATAGCCAATCGAACACAGCGCAACATCAACTCCCTATACCGGGAGAGACAATTCCCCTCCTATCGCTCATTGCCTCCATGTGATTCGGGACTGTACCTAAAAGCCACCGTTTTGCACGGCCTCTTGGACGTAGTAAGGTGGAAATCAAAGCACAGTGGGAACCACACAAGACTCTATGACGATCTCGGGTCAACAGACTACTCTGTACCAGTGTCACCAGAGAACTGCCATCTGACGTATGGTATAATACCATCTGGGAGTTCTCGGCGAGTCCGTCCAGTGTACCCAGTCTCCACTAAGCACCCATATATCATCTCTGATGTCAAACACTAATGGATATGGGATCATCCATCGCCCATCTGTATGGGTCGAGAAGGTATACGCTAGTCTACTCTGGTATATTGATGCCCCGTCTCGATACACCCACGACTAGGGACTTTGAAGGATGTACTTATGGACTACCATGTCCCCACTAGTATGATCCGCATCATAGTCCAGGTAGTCAAGTACACATCCTAAGGGCTTTACCAACATATAACAGAGAGACAATCAGTGTACACGTTAAGGTAAAGACCAACCAGATAGCATACTATCATGTCGAGCAAGAAAGTCCTCCCTATATATGTCCAAGCATCCACTACAATATACATCCTTTGTATTGTAATGGCCTCTAGGGCATACATATAACTAACAATCTCCCACTTGCACTAGGGCCATTTGATAGCAGTGGTTGTAGTATCTCATACTCAACCATCCCATAAAAGTCTCTCTCTGGGAAAAGGCCTTTGCGAGTGGATCCGCCGTGTTGTCCTCTGAGTCTATTCTCCTAACCTCGATCACCCTGGAGATCAACCATCTCCATGATCAGGTGACACTGCCTTAGAATATGTCTGGATCACTGATGGGACTGGCGTTCCTTGGCATAAACCACAACTCCATTGTCACACAATGGGAGGAACTTAGTTCATCTCTTGAACTAGTATATACCCAGACAGCCTTTTTGGTAGCATCTTAAGTAGCGATGTATCCAGCCTTAATTGTCTAGTATGCCACGGTATCTAGCTTGGAACTCTTCCAACATGCCGTCCCTTTACTGAGGGTAAAGACAATGCATGCGACTGACATTCAGTCGTTTTTATCACCCTGGAACCCTTCCAGTGATTCTCCCCAGGATCGATTGATACCATCTCACTACAACTAGTGAGAATGCTAACATCCAATTAGATCTATCTCATAGATCCAAAACCCAGGATTTAGGAGGTATCACTTTGGTCCTATATGGAGAATCATTGTGATAAGCGGAGATTGACCGAGCATAGCATAGGAAACTCCTTCCCTATCAAGAGCATGTCATCCATGTACTCTACGAGGATCGTCACTATACTCCCTACTATCTTTTTGTTTATACAAGGTTCATCTACCATTTTGATGATGTCAAACTCTTTGACTAAACCATCATAACAGATGTTCCAACTCCGCGATGTCTGCTTTATCCTATAAAGCATCTTGCACACGTTTCCGTTGCTCCCACTGTCTACGAAGCCCTCTGGCTGTGTACTTATAGACGCTCTCTTCTAAAACATCATTTAGAAAAGCAGTCATGACACCCAACCGCCAGATATCGTAGTCATGGTATGAAGCCGTGGCAAGTAGGATCTGAATGGACTTAAGCATAGCTCCTTAGAAAAGGTTTCATCATGATCCATGCTTGGTTAATGATGCAAACCTTTAACAAGTCTAACTTTGAAAGTCTCAACTTTTCCATGTACACCAAGTAATCTTCTCAAGATATACTTGCTTGTGATGGGGATTTAACCCTTCAGATAAAGCAACTAAAGTCCATACTTTGTTGGTGTATAAGGATTCCATCTCAGATCACTAAGCATCCAGCCATTCTTACAGAGTCCCACTCCTGATGGCCAGCTCGAAACTAGTTGGGTCATCATCTTATGATGCAATCCTCGCTCCCACTGTCATAGAGAAACCAAAATATCTCTCAGGTGGGTGAGGAACCCTACTAGATCGGCGGAGAGGCTGAGGTTCGTTGGATTCTACTGAATCCTTTGGTTCTACCAAATCATCTGCTGTTGTTTGTATAGCTGGAACCTTTCCAGTTGTACATAACAGACCTTGCCTCGAGCTTGTCCGGATTATGCTTTTAGACATAGCCCGGACAACCCTAAATCTTAACTAACTTAAGAGATGGGCTCTTCCCTTATCATATCAAATATGAAGTGGTAGGGAACTGATTTGATTGGAACCCAATTCAATTGGTATGCAGCTTCTCAAGTGCATAACTCCCAAAAGGAAATAGGTAACTCAGTAGTACTCATCATAGAGCACACCTTATCATATAGGGTGTGATTGCTCCGCCCCGATATACCATCGTGCTATGGTGTATACGGAGGAGTAATGCTGAGAGAGAATCTCATTCTCCTTTAGAATAGTCCAGGAATTCCGTACTCAAGTATTCTCTTCCTTGATCTCATCAAAGGACATAATACTTATACCCGTATTTTGGTTCTCTACTTCTAACTTATATTCTGTGAATATCTCAAAAGGTTCGGACTTGTGTTTCAACAAGAACATAGGTCTGAATCTTGAGAGATCATCAGAGAATGTAATGAAGTACAAAGAACCGGTCTTGGCATGTGTAGACAGGGGACCTTTATACATCAACATGTATCATCCCAAGAGTTCACTAACTCTTTCTCTGTTTCCAGTAAACGGAGCTATGGTCATCTTATCTCTGTGACATGACTGGCAAGTTTCATGAGATGTAAATTCAAACAGATTTAAATATGCATCTATGTGCAACTTAGCTAGTCGGGTCGCATTGATATGACCTAGTCTACAATACCTCAAGAAGAATTCGTTCATTTCTGAACTCTTCCTCTTGTGTGTGTTCTGTATACTAAGAACTGTAGTTTGATTTAGAACATCAACGCTTTTAGATAACGTGCCTGAATCGATCAACTTTTGATATAGGAAATGTTCAAAACATTATCCAACAATACAAAATTATATCCTTTCTTTACTAATAAAGAGACTGATACAATTTTGTATATCAGGTTCGGTATCTAATAGCATTTGTTCAGAATCAATGTACAGGGTGACAGTGACCAACAGACTTGGCTGCAACACTTGCCCCATTTTCTGCCTCATGAAACTTATCACCCGTTCTCAGTTTTTTTTTACCCTTTTGTAGCCCTATGTAACAGATTACATATCTGGGATCCTGATCCGGTATCATATACCCAGGATGCGGAGGATACTGAGAAACAGTTCTTTGTAATGAACACACCCGAAGATGATGCATCAGCATGCACTCTCTTCGTTTGGGCGGCACTGGAATTCTGGTAATCCCCAATTTCCTGCTCTGTCTTATAACAACTATAAGTTGGAGCGGGACCAACGTTCCCCAGCTCAGTATAACAAGCGGGTTCGGTCAAATATCCGTATTATTATCTTGATTAAGGCGTGATATGGTCGCTACCTGGAGAGAGAGAGAAGAAAACACTCAGCGTATGCTCTTGCAAGATCAGATTGGTTATTATTTTATCTAATCAGGATGGCTCCCACTGTTTTTATCAAATCTTCCTTCAAACCCTAAAAGGAAAGACTGACCGGGATTAATTACACACTACAAGTTCGCCAATCTTTCAGCCAGGCCAGTGTCGGTACTTTGAAGGAGGTCCCCCGTGCTTTCGCACGAACCTAATTAATGTAAACCTCGTTTTCCCAGAGGCGTAACCTCGTTAACACCTTTCTAGACACCTACTTGATCGGCTAATTGTAATGTGTAAAACTCTCCCAGGAGTAACAATTACTCGCAGCGGGTATCGGGATCCAACTATCTCATAGAAGGTATGCAATCTCATTGCAAATTTCAACACTTGAAATTCCCGATAATATTTTGCCCCTAACTTCCTATGACCTTGACAAAGGCCAACAAACCATAGGATGCTAGTCAAGTTCAACCCGTCATTTCCTGATTGAATTAAACCCATCCGCACGGCCCTTGACAAAGGCCAACAAGGTCGCACGACTACCCTAATCCAATCTGCATCATATGCATAAGCAGATAAGCATCAGTTAGCTACCGCACACTGCGCCTTGACAAAGGCCAACAAACGCAGCACGAATACTAACTACTACTTATCTGAAATGACAGAGGGCTACGACAGGTTTTTCTGAAAACCTATTGCGTAATGAACTTGATATCGTTGTAGAATCAAATGATTTTAAAATGGAGAGCTTTTGAGGCTTTTCTAGTTTTGCTAAAGGAGTCACTCCCGGTGAAGGGATCGTCGGTCCTTTCCTCGTCGAATGAGGTGCGGGATATATCGTATATATCACTGTGCAAAGCAGAAACTATAGAAGCAATCAAAAGACAAACCGAGGGTTGTAGCATCTGCCAGTTATTGCTAAAGGAGTCACTCCCGGTGAAGGGATCTCGGTCCTTTCCTCATCGAATAAGGTGCAGGATATATCATATATACCTCTGTGCAAAGCAAGAACAGTAGCTACCTTTTTTTTTATTTTGAAATTCGATTCTACAACATCTTAGGTTTCTTTTACTTTCATTAATCACATTAATGAAGTCCCATCATTTAAATTACTTAAACATCATAGATAAATACGACGTGCACTTATGCCATCCGCATTCGCCTCGATGTCCCCTCGTGCACCGTTAGGTTAGGTAACTAACGGTAGAGCGGGGCAGGGCTAGCGCGGGTGTAAAACATAAGTAACGCCTATATAATATATCATATATACTATATACAGTATCTATCACAGAACATATCACATGATCACATCACAGATATCGCAGCAGAAGAAACATATGAAATATTGGATATACTAGGACGTCCGTGTTTTCAATACGAGCCAGTATAAAACACGGATTCTACGATCGCGATGAATAGCCAAACCCACACCCCTAGACCCCTATGAGAGCGGCAAGCAACCCTACCAATTCTAGAGTTAGGAGACCCGGACTCGACTCCTCGAGTTGGTCTCCCACTGGACTCCAGAACCCGGTTACTTGTGCTCGCCTCCTTGGGTCTATCCTAGTGCGGAAAAGTAAATAATATACAAAGGGTGACATCTTCCGCAACCTGGAAGTGCCCCAATAAAAGAATATTACATACAAGTTTTTACATGAATGAAAATGAAAAACACTCATCTCACATAAAAAAAACCCGGCTATTCAAACACGACGATCCAATATAACATATCCAGCAACACATAACATCACATGTCATCAACGTAAGTAAACATACGTATCCCAATTGTCGTTGACATATAGCAACGAAACCGGCGATATCACAAATTACACTTACGGTCACAGAAAAGAAATTGTAAAACTACAACAGTTGGAATCCGCAACCTGCATAGACATCGCATGCCTAATCAAATGAATTCCTTAGACATCGCATGCCTAACAATTATAAACTCTGCATTTTAGTCTCAAAATCGAAAACACTTTTCAATATAAAGTCGGGCAATTCAGCAGGATTCCCGACATCCTGATCGAATGCTCGTCGCAAACTTTAGTAGGCAGCTACACCCCCGATGCCGTCGACGAAGTGCACCAAGGCGGAACACCGCTGCCGCGAGCACCCAAACGGATGCTTTCGGCGACGGGGTTCTCCTACATTCATTTGGTCGGGGCTATGGGGCGAGGCTGTCTATTAAGTTTACCCGGCGAGTATCCGCGTACACTACGTGACTGCGACGGACTTTTGATCGCATCAAAATTCCGTGGCAACCGATCAAGTGAGACTAAACTGCTATGTTTATAACATTCATTCAGTTATCTCATAACTTCTTGTGAATTCCAATTGTTGTATCACATTCCGGATAAATAGAAAATGTTAAACTTTCCGATCGAGCAATCGAACACCCAAGTTTTCCGAAACAGCTCAACACATGAAATAAGTTTAAAAACATTCACTTCGTGCCTCAGTACCAACGGTCCAGCCGTAGAAGGGTCAAGCCAACGCCTCACATGTGGCATGCCGTACTGCCCCAAACCCTAAGGTTAAAAGGGCAGTTCAGGACGGTCACATAATCGAGTTAAGGTTTGTTGTCTTCTAGAGGGACCATCGCGTTACTTGCACTACTTAGAACGTCTTTAAACCTCAGAAAAATCCAATACTTGGAAATTTTCCGGCAGGGGAAAAATTGGGTATTTATATCCGGTCGAACTTTTTAACATATTCTAAAATTATCCGGAAAACACATAGACAAAGTTTGATAATCCGATCGAATCTACGAACTCCCATTGCAACCCCAGAACACTCAACTCTTGAGTCAAATTAAAAATTCCCAGAAAACTCAGCATCATAAAAGAGGAATTACTGTGCAAACCTGGGAAGGTGACGTCATCATGTTGCCGCGGAACCGCCGCAGATGCTAGGCTTCTGCCGCGGTTCCGCCGCAATTTGGAGGCATCATTTGTTCAATTTTGCACCGTAATTCTTATAATTCCCTGCTGAATTTTTTAAGCATTTTTAATCTGGAAAAAACCCAGTTTTTGAAAAATGTCCAGAGAGCATTATTGGGTTAGGGTTTCGGGTCGATCGGGTTTCAAACTTCGTCTATGCATCGCCTAAGGCTCTAGCTAGGCTCTGATACCACTGTAGGGTTCCTAGGCATGCTAATGAGGTCTCACAAGGCATCAACCATACCAATTTCAAATTTTACAAGTGCCGAGAAACCCTAATACGGATCGTTAACTAGAATTTTAGGCGAAACAATGAAACTAGTTAACAACTTAACTAAAAGAACGGAAATACAACCTTTCTAGATCCGGTCCTCCACCTCCATAGCTCCATGATGAAGTCTCCTCGCTGTCCAAATAGAATCCCGGGCACTAGCGTCGGCTTCATCGGAGAAATGGACGGGCTAGGTCATCGACTACGATGCCTAAGATGATCTACGTCGAGGCATCACAAGATCAAGCTCCCACTTCACCAAGTCATGAAACTTGTGAAGAAAACACCCTATACTACTTGGAAAGTGGTAGAGGATGAAGAAATAGGAAGTGGGTTCACTTTAGAATTGGATTTCTCACTCTTTTCATCAAATCACCATTGATGGATGCAAGCTTTTTCATCTTGAAGAAGAAGAAGAAGAAGAAAAT
Source organism: Agapanthus africanus (assembly GCA_030015575.1). NCBI lineage: Eukaryota > Viridiplantae > Streptophyta > Magnoliopsida > Asparagales > Amaryllidaceae > Agapanthus > Agapanthus africanus. Next base: position 433,364,992 of record JASDDO010000019.1, read on the forward strand.
ATTATGATAAGTTATTTAAAATACAAAAGAAAATGAATACTTATCATAATATGAACCATAGTTAGGTGTAGAGAATTGACTAAGGTTAGATGAATGGTTAGGGTTAAGCATGAAGACAAAATGGTCACTTTGGTCAAAGCTTCATGAAGCTTCAACAAGCTTCATGAAAGAAAGAAAGAAACCATTTTGTTTTTCATTTATCTATTTCTCAAAAATGAATAGATAAATAAATAAGTGAATAAATCAAAACCCTAACCATTATCATAACCATGGTATAATTCTTTAAACAAAGCCAATTTTGCATGTATCATCAAACATGATACAAACAAGTGCACAAAAGTATATCACATATACAATGTGCACATCCGAGTGAGAAAATCCATTTAAAGTGAACCGATACTAGTTAATGCAAAGTAATATATCAAATATATAATTATGCATTAAATCATTAAATCAAAACTTGATTTAACGATCCGGTCATATCGCATATAACCGACTAATATACAATGTATCGGCTTATCGAATCAATACTTGATTCGATAACTAGGTTATATCGCATACAACCAATCGATACATTCATTGCGAGAATAGAATACGGTATCACATACACGCATTATTCTCGGTCCCGCACATATCTCATATGTGCTCCTATTTCGCTTCGCTTGAGCCAGGAAACCTCTGTGTAGGACTCTAAAGACTCGTCAATACGCCGGCAGCAGGTGATGATCATATCAAACACCCACAAGCCGCAAGCGGTCTGCTAAACGTAATGGCCACCCGGGTATTGAGCGATCAGAAGATCGACGAGCAAGCCCGCTCATACTCCTGTGAATCCAACCAGTAACACTTACCGTACAGTCCGGTCTGATCTTCTGATATGTCGCATATCTCGCCTAGGGGTGGTAAACGTCAGACCCCAATAGCTCGATAAGTCGTGTCGATATGAGGTCTATAACAATTCGAGAAACTACTGGTAACACTTACCAGTAAATCTCAGCAATCCTGACCAGGGATTTCCGGTTATAGCCAATCGAACACAGCGCAACATCAACTCCCTATACCGGGAGAGACAAATCCCCTCCTATCGCTCATTACCTCCATGTGATTCGGGACTGTACCCAAAAGCCACCGTTTTGCACGCCCTCTTGGACGTGGTAATGTGGAAATCAAAGCACAGTGGGAACCATACAAGACTCTATGACGATCTCGGGTCAACAGACTACTCTGTACCAGTGTCACCAGAGAACTGCCATCTGACGTATGGTATAATACCATCTGGGAGTTCTCGGCGAGTCCGTCCAGTGTACCCAGTCTCCACTGAGCACCCGTATATCATCTCTGATGTCAAACACTAATGGATATGGGATCATCCATCGCCCATCTGTATGGGTCGAGAAGGTATACGCTAGTCTACTCTGGTATATCGATGCCCCGTCTCGATACACCCACGACTAGGGACTTTGAAGGATGTACTTATGGACTACCATGTCCCCACTAGTATGATCCGCATCATAGTCCAGGTAGTCAAGTACACATCCTAAGGGCTTTACCAACATGTAACAGAGAGACAATCAGTGTACACGTTAAGGTAAAGAGCAACCAGATAGCATACTATCATGTCGAGCAAGAAAGTCCTCCCTATATATGTCCAAGCATCCACTACAATATACATCCTATGTATAGTAATGGCCTCTAGGGCATACATATAACTAACAACATACACATTGTACACTCATACTTGCGTATATACCCACTTGTACATCCATATTGGCGCACATACACATTGTACACTCATACTTGCGTATATACCCTCTTGTACCTCCATATTGGCGCACATACACATTGTACGCTCATGCTTGCGTATATACCCACTTGTACATCCATATTGGTGCACATACACATTGTACGCTCATACTTGGGTATATACCCACTTGTACATCCATATTGGCGCACATACACATTGTACGCTCATACTTGCGTATATACCCACTTATACTTCCATGTTGGCGCGCATACATATTGTACCCTCATACTTGCGTATATACCCACTTATACATCCATATTGGCGTGCATGCATATTGTACACTCATACTTGCGTATATACCCACTTATATACCCACTTGTACATCCATATTGGCGCGCAGGCATATTGTACACTCATACTTGCGTATATACCCACTTGTACATCCATAGTGGCGCCCATACACATTGTACACTCATACTTGCGTATATACCCACTTGTACATCTATATTGGCGCACATACATATTACACACTCATACTTGCGTATATACAACTTATATATCCAGACTTGCGCACATACATATTGTACATTCATACTTGCGTATATACCACTTGTACATCCATACTTTCGCACATACATATTGATGCTGGCTTTGGTTTTAGGAGAATTGCGGACCGCAGGAGATATTTTCAAAACTGGATCCATTTAAAAGAGCGGTTTCCCTTAATATGTCATATCACTGTTCCATGTTCCATGATATTCGGATATACTTACATTTTTATCATATGTCGCATACATCATGGTTTATGATTTTACGCATTGAGATATGCTGTTTTCATGAGATTTCTGGATTTGAGAACCGTGACTATTTCAAAAGAAAGCATGTACTGTTTTAAAAACCCGGTTTCTCTTGATATGATATTTCAGTGCGTCCACCATGTGTTTTCTCGGTTCTGAGAGTGGCATGTGAAACCCGATTCGAGGAGCGGTAGGCACCGTCTGCATGTACATGGTGGACCCGGTGAGGTATCCCGGGACAAGAAAACTCGTGTAACGACCCTAATATTACTATACCTTCGAGTTTTCTTTGTTTAGTAAAATATTGTATTTATTTATTCTTCGTATTTTTTGTTTCTATTAAATATATTATTTTATTATTCCATCTATTTTTTCCCAAACCCATTTCTTTAAACTAAATCTTAACCTATTCAAAATTAAATGCAAGGCATGACCCAGCCCATAACCCAAATCCAATATCATTTTTATTTTCTTTTATAAAAATATGAGCCTAAAAGCCCACTTTCTTTTCAAACAACAACATATATTTAATTCTAATTAAATATGTGCACGAACAACCTTGTAGCTCATTGGTTAAGTTCTTGCATTGTTATTCCATAGATCACATGTTCAAATCTCCATTCTTGCAATTATTTTTTTTATCAATTTTTTTATTCTTCTCATAACCTACAAATGAGACCTTTCATTTCCAAAATGAATGGTGCCCTTTCATTTCTCTTTTAATTCCCATATTGAATGCATATATTATTATACATAATTCACCATTACACAATCTTTATTTGTCCTCCTCTATCTTTTCCTTTCTCATATTCTTTTATCTCTCACTTCTCCTTCTTCACATAAGGTCCAAGAAGAAGAACATGAAGAAGTCTTCAAGAAGGTCTCGCTAGTAACGCGAGACTATCGGCGGATAGACAAGCCCAGTGACAATACCGGCTTGTGTATGTAAGTCTCTTCTCTCTCCTTCTCCATCTCTTTATTCTTCTCTTGTCATATCTCGTGAATCCGCTATTCTTTCATATCATAATCCATAAGAGAATATAAACATAAACATATACATATATATATATATAAGTCTAGATATATATTGTTTTATATGGTTTAATAATACCTTATTGCATCTTGTTCAAATTAAAGTGTTTTTAATTCTTTGTTCATGACTATGAATGTTTATTACAAGTTGTGAGAACACAAATTTCATGCCACAAATATCAATAATGTCTCATGAAATCGGTTTGTTTATTAAAAGAAAAATAGAAGCCTGCATAAAATACTAGTTAATATTTTTGCCGATTTTAGTATACACATCAATACCTTTAGCTTTAAAATAATTTTTAGAAATTAATTTTTACTTCTAAAAATTTCAGGAAATTTACATAAGATAGAGTATATTATTTTCTACATGCTGTAAAAATTTTAGATCGGATTACTTAACGGTTTAGGAATTATATCATTTTTATTTACTGTTCGTAAAATAGAAAACTGCAGTTATCGGTCAACTTCTAGGACACACAACTTGGTATACAGATATCCAAATTGAGCAAACTCAGGTGTTTTAGAAATCTTCATTGAATAATCTAGATTTTATTAGTTTTAAGTTTTTACTGATAACCAATGTAAGATTAAAAAAAACTGCGTTACAATATTAAGCGACGAATCTGGACAGAATATATCCTGATTCGCACACTATTTTTAAATTGGACATAACTCGAACACTCGATGTCCGTTTGTGACAAAATTTAGATGTATAAATGCAAAATTGATAGAACTATAATTTTATGTATACTAGATTACTTAGAAATGCATGAAACAATCCGATATAGTCTTTGCAATATAACATATAGTTGCTGTCCAGAAATCTGAATTTCTGTTTTAAATGTTGATATTAAAACGATTATAACTAGAGCTTAAGAAATCCAAATCATGTGAATCTTGGTGTTTTGAATAAGTACATCAAAAGACCTACAATTTTATAATAATCTTTGTAACCTGAAACCCGATAGAAATTAACTCAAACTGCGTTTTAAAAATATGTGACGGTGCCGAATAGATTCTGATCTGTTTTGCGCGACGATACGAAAACATATATACCTCCCAAACCTGTAGTCGTATTTAGGCGAAACTGAAACTGACACATGAAAAACACTTAGAGACGTATTTCTGTTTATATTCCATATTCGTTCGACTTGATTAATTATCCATACATAATATTTCTTTACAGCATTATTTATGATAGTTACTCAATTAATATACTTGACTCATTTCATGCTATTCGAACATGTATACATATTTATCTTGATCATTAAATTGTTGTATGTACATAAAGACAATAATTAAATATTTGAGTTGTATTTTGAAAATTATACAAAAGTATTTTTACATAAAACCCCCTCAAGTTCTGTAAATTACCCTAAGGACCCTAGTAAACATAGGCTTAAGCGGGACCAATCTCTTGAGCCTCAGGGAGCCGGAGAAGTGGGTGCTTGCCTATCTAAGGTAGACAATTAACAAACGGTGTTATCAACATGGTAATCGTCTTTGAAAAAGACACAAATCCTGCCGCCCATGTGCAGCGGTTATCGATAACATCAAAACAATCAGGACTTCAATTTACTTTTCTAATTGTCTGACTCAGTTTGAATCTCATTATAATCTGACTTGAATATGATTCAAGTACAATCTACAGTCTACAAATCTACAATCTACAATCTTCAATATTACAATTCAACATGAATCCAATTATCAATCTATACAACTTGACCAAACTGAACCATGGATATGCATTCCATTTACATGATCATCCAGTTTACATGATCATCCAGTTTACATGATTCTCCAGTTACATACATGATTCTACGGTTACATCCGTTTACTGATATCATGGTTTCGGTCAGTCATCCAATTATACAATCAATACAATTAACAATACAACAATTCAATCAAGATAACACGCGGTTTAAGGGGTAGATTGGTACGGAAGGTGTTAAAAGAGACGAGACTGCAAGATTAAGACACCTAACATGAATCTAATTGCCGTTGTTCTAGGTTGTATAACGGAGCCTTGTACTTCTATTTGCCTTTAGTCTCTAGCATATAGAGACTCCTCTCGTATACACTGACATCTTTCTGTATCAAGTTACAAACAACAGCGTTAACACTAAATACAACATTATAACAATTAAATATAACTTTAAAAGTTATACTCTCTCTCTCTCTCTGTCTATTCTATTTCTCCCTGATCTTTGGGACTTACCGAGTGACCTGTTCGCTGACGACATTCTCTTTCTTTCTTCTTTGAATGTCGTCAGATGATCTGGACACGTCAGAGATCGAGCCCAGCGCTGAAGACTTGGACCATTTCAGTGAAGACCCCGAGCTCTAGTTCATTGTACACTTTCCATTTCAGTAATTTTCATTTCTGCTATTGTTTAGGCATTGCTTTATTTCAGTTGTATTTACTTTCCATGTATTGTACAGAAAGAATATGAATAAATAAAGTTGCTGTTTATTATATCCTGTCTCTTGTGATTTACTTTTATATTGCTTAGATACGCTTAGCGTATTTACTTCACAGTAAATACGTAGCGGCCTCGTCGCGTCCTCTGCCCGTATACCGGGAAGCGGGGCGTGACAACTTGTATTGTTAGACGGTTAGCCTGGCAGGGGAGCACTACCTACCGGTGATAGTATTTAGACCCGTCGGTTATCCGGAGGATACCGACCGGAGTCATGAGATGGATATGAGGGCCGACCAGAGTAGGCGGCGCCTGAGACGAGATATTTGAGGGCCGATCCGAGGATACGGCGCCTGAGGTATGAGGATTTACGTGCCGATGCTGGACACGGTTTTCATGATGTTTTCGAGTGTCGATTCTAGGCACTCAGGTTCTATGATTTTGAGGTGTCACGAGAGACACACGTTGATTTATATCCTCATATTTTCATGCATATGCTTTTATGATATTTACATGCATGATATTTTTATGTCATTGGTTGACATGTGGACGAGATCCACATGCATACATACATAGATTATATGGTCGGACGAGATCCACATGCATACATACAGTGATTATATGGTTGGATGATATCCGCATACTTATAGACTTTGAGAATTGTTGGCATATATACAGATACTGTCACCCTAGGTATCCTAGTATTACCTTTATGATATAGTTGACCTAAGAGTCGTTATTTATTCGATTTCTACTTGTAGATGTTTTTTTATTCACGAGTTGGCAACTCACCCCCGTTGTGCCACAGTTCTTGCAGGTTGAACGCATGGATCAGTAACGGCTTCGCTGGCACACAGTTGCTTTCGGGTGTATTGCATTGGTAGGTGGGACATTTGTATCGTACCCACTCTTGTATTTATATTTCCTATCGTATCTAGTCAACTCCATCAAATCAAAACTAGTATTTGTATAAGTAATAAGACTTAGTGAGTTGTAGTTGTGAGACTTAGAGCGAGGGGTATTTCGCTACTTGTGGTTTTGATGTCTTGCTTATTTCTTTATCATTGGTGGTGAACTTTGCCTTTGGGTGTCGTATACTTATATTTATGCTTGCGGATTTGTGTATCCGCCGATTGGAGAAGAGTCAGCTCCTGCTTGGGGATGCCATTATTCTTGTTATGTATTTGTGGTTTTGGATCAAATATACAAAGGAGGTGCTGCCCAAATTTTTAAAAGACGAAACACGTTTTCAATTTAGCAAATTTCACTTGCATTTTCATATTCCTTTTCCATGCATTAAGAAAACTTGATTTTATTATACCTTTATTTCAAAACTTCACCTCCTTTATTTTCTTAAAAAGGTTTAGATTTCTGGGTTTTAGCTTACTTGAATTACGTTACGCCTTTAGACGTTGCGTGATTTAAGTGCTAGTCACGATCTAATATTTCGGGTCATGACAAAGTTGGTATCAGAGCGCTAGATTTAACCTTGGTTGGAGTCAATGTTTGACTATGCGGAGTCTACGGCGGGTATGTATTTCGGAACCTAGGCTTGACCTTACGGAACTTAGACTTGAACGGGGGGTATTAGACCCGAACTTTTGTTTCATAGGCTGACCCTGATTGATGGTGTAGGTATCTTGAGTAGAGTGACGTACCGTACGTATGTTCCGGGCATATTTACGATATGATACTCCACTTAAGAAAACCTTAGGATGTACATATTTTTGAGACTTATGATTCTCTTCATACCCATGATTATACATCCATTTGAGATCCTTGATTCTATTCGTTTCCGTGATCATACTCTCATTGATGCTATTCCTTCTTATGATCATGTATCCATTCTGGATCTGTCGTTTCCTTTCATACCTTTGATCTATTTTCATCGATACTCGATTGAGATTCCTGTCATCATGTTTGACCGCAGATTGAGCTGCTGCTAGTGTTGCGGTCAGGGCGAGCTCGTCATGGACGAGGACTGACCATTGTGTTTTCTGGTGACACGGGAACGTCTCGAGTTAGAATTTATGTTGTGACCTCTTGTTGAGGTGAGTGGTTGGTTTTGCACCGGATGATCGGGCCATTGATAGAGGCTGTCTTTTGCTAGAGGACTGTTGATGTACAGTATACCTCAGAGATTGTGATATCACCTACCGTACAGACAGATGACCCAGCTGTTGCTGAGATCGATGTGATGTCGCTTCCAGAGCTTACGAGATGAGATTGCTGGTGATTCTAGGTAGAGATGCGACAGATGATAGCTAGTCTATCCCGAGTTGAGAGACGAAGGTGATTCGTCAGATGGATGCGCCGACACAGGCCGAGTTGAATTGAAGGTTTTCAGTGTGGAGAGTCTTACTCAGATCAAGAGCAGACTGATCCAGAGATGATCGTTGATGTATCTCCTTTCCTTGAGGATTGAGGCATTGTTTAGCATGCGGGCGAAGGGTATTTGCATGTTGTCTAGGCGAAGTTAAGAAGTTCAAACGAATGTCAGAAACCCAGTTTTCCAAGTCTAAATATTCGGAGGAACATGCAAGTAATTCTGTGGACCCTCTAGAAGAATGAAACCCTAACTCGACATGATGACCATGGAACCGCTTTTGAACCTTAGGGTTTGCGGCAGTTTAGCGGTGCCATCAGTGAGGCTCGGGTTTGCCCTTCTACGGCTGGTCCAGAGGTACTGTGGTATGTACCAGATATTATTAGACTGTGCTCAGGTATTGAGCTTCTGGGAAATTATGGGACTTTGATGGCTCGATCGAAAGGTTTGATGTCGTCCGGATATCATGTGATAAGAGACCAGTAAGCTGACCAGTTTCGGATAAGGGACCTCACCCAGATGCGTTGTGAGCTGATCGAGAACGGACGAGTATTGAGCATTCCTCCGATTGTTGGGACGAGCTCCCGAGGACGTGTTCGGCCAGATATCTTATATAGAATGATGAAGATACCGAGCTCGTAATTTCGAGTCCGTACGAGAGACTCCAGATTGACCGTAGCCGAGGACCATTGCAGTACGCAGATAGCACGACGTGACATCAAAGTGGACGATGATATAGACGAGTGGAGCCAGAGGTTCATGCGAGATATTGACGATGCTGTTGCTACTCCCCGTCGAGATTAGAGAACTGATATGCATACCGAGGCTTTAGGATACGGCCAGTTCCTGAGGAAATGTGTGCGAAAAACAAAGATGTCTAGAAAACGAGAAAAGATTATGCAAGAGTACCAGCCTCCGTATAGTTCGGCATAGGCGAGATCGGAAGAGACCTTGAGCAGGATCCTTCCAGGAAACTGCTGCGATGAGACTTGAACCAGGATCAGTTGGGTCACTTGTATTTAGAGGACCAGAGGCCGACGCCGGTGACATGCTGCTTTACGAGTAGTCATACCAATTGGCCGAGAGATGTCCAGGGAAGTGCTAGAGCAGAATCGTTTCCGTTAGCACACCTGACCGGGCCGACGAGCTAATGGATCGCGGCATTGGTAAATCCACAGAGAAATGAGGACCAAGAGACAGAGGACGCCAGACCGTGAGCAGGAGGCAAACGGATATTCTTGTTTTGCCAGTTTTAGGCGCACCGATTTATTTTTCGACATTGTAGGAGGTGTACCTCAATGTCATTTGTTGCGATTTGCATTTGTGATCCGAGTATCACAGTTATATCACTTGGATTTGAGTTTTGATAATTGAGTTTTATGATATGGTTTTCGTGCACCATGACTGCACCTGCTGGGTATTTAAATGTTTGGGCATAGTTATTGCGCTGGATGTATATTTTATACACCGTTGTGTTGATATGCGATTTGTGCATATCTATTGCATTTGATGTCGATTTTGTACCTTCGTAGCATGTTTTTATGATTTCGTGGATCTCATACGGATGATGTGATTTTTGCACTCGGTATATCTCACATATGCTTGTAGTGCATTGATACGGATTTGTGCTTATAGTTGCACACGTTTTTGATTTATACACCTTGGTGCACTCGGTATCGTTTTTATACGCATTTGAGTTATTAATGTGATTTGTGTGCCTTGGTTGCACCGTACTTGTGTTTCGCGCATTTGATGCACCAGATTTGAGATTTTCGTGCATAATAAATGCACCAGATATTATTGACGTGCACACCCGTTGCACTGGACAGATACTTTCGTGCATACCCGTCGCACTTAGTTTTGCTTTTGTGCATATTTATGGAACCTGTGTTTGGATTTGATTTCCATGCGTACCAGACGCACGTGATTGTTGGGTATGCCTTTTGAGACTGATTTTGCTTTTGAGCACATTGTTTTCGTTTTGGGCACCATATTATACAGTGGCCAAACAGGACTGATATGAGGATAGTACCTGAGTACTTTGCATGCATTTAAAAAGCTTAACAAGAGGTTTTCAAAAAGGAGCTATAGTCTCTCTATTTCTTACGTGTCTGTGAGCGACACAAATATTTTTAAAGGAAAACCTTTTGGGATGTTTTGAAACGACGGAACGTATATTTAGCAAAATATATATGGACACATATCATTATTTTACAAATGAGCGTCCGTCACTAGAGCCGTGAGTTTTGCATCACACGGCGATTCAGAAAAGATTTTCCATGTATTTTATTTAGATTTTGGAGATTTTTTCAAGTATGCGTACTATATACATGTTATAGTATTTGGTTAGTGTATATTGGATTTCTATAGTGGATTTTGAGATCTGTATCTTCATTATAACTCCGAGGATATGAGTGAAAATCCGATGATTTGTATGACGCTTGACGGAGTTCGATTTTTCAGTTGTGTACTCGTTTTCATGCACACTTGACGTGCTGTGTTATTTCTATATTTTCCGTGATTTCGGAGCCAAGTTGTTTTGAGCTGATTATTGAAATGTTTTAGTATTTGGGGGTTTAAATTAAAATTCGGGGACCGAATTTATTTAAAAGGGGAAGATTGTAACATTTCAGAAAATATAAAATATTATTTTTGGAATTTAATATTAAAATATATATTTCCCTAAAACTGTCCGATTTGCGAAATTGGGGTTTTCGAAAAAGGGTATAAATATATACCGATAATTGTGAAATAATTGGAGATTAAAATTATTTATTCATTTAATTATATAATTAAAGGATTTCGCATTTTTAAAAATTTATTTATGCAGTTTGAATAAAAACTCGATTAGTACACTGCTAATCGCGATTAAGCCAAATCCGTGTTTCTACAGTTTTCCATGGCTAGTTGTCACGACCCGAAGGTACGGAACGTGACTGGCACTTAGATTACGAGACGTCTAAAGGCGTACTGTAACCTAAGTCAGCCAAAGCCCAGAAGAATCTAAACCAAAATCAAAAGAGAGTGAAGGAAAACCTTACATGAAAACGATTTTAAATCAATTAAGTTGCATTGAAACCCTTTTTAAAAACATCAAAAAAATTCCCGAAAATTTCGGCAGAGTCCCCCCTGTATTTTCTATCCCCCAAAATGGGTACAACAAGATATATATAACCTGTAATCATAAAATGGCATCCCCAAGCGGGAGCTAGCTCTTCGCCCAAGGCGGATCACAACCACACGCAATATATAAGTAATATCAAGAAAAAGAGCATAAAAGAAATGCAAAATATCAGAAAACACACGTCGGCTCAAGTGAGCTCGACCCAAAAGAAACCACATATATACAAATCTCTCAGTCTCATCACTAGGTCGCATATACAAATAGAAAGTGGTAGATGGAGAATACTAGATACAATGATAGAGCAAAAGGAAATAAAGTGTGCTCGCAACCCACCTACGGGCGATGTCGCGAGTCTGAGCAAAAGGAGCTGAAGATAAGATAGCCCGCCGCTACAAGAATGACGGGTCTGACCTGCAAGACACTGTGGCACAACGGGGGTGAGTTTCCAGCTCGTGAGTAGAATATAACATCTAATAAGGCAATCGTAAGAATGCACGCAAATGCGTCACAGCATGTATGTTCAGATGTGATATAATACCTCTAGTATGCATGCACATGTATGCAATGTCATTACTAAATCTTTAAGTGTTTTAAATGTTAAGAGTTCTGCATTCTTAACTTTAGAAAAAAGAATATCTGTATAATACCTAAATACCATCAAGAAATCATCTGAAAACCGTGTCAAGCATCGACACCAAATATGAAATCACCTCTGTCTCAATGTCTCACTGTATCAATGTCTCAAAATATCGGGCTCCGTCAGTCCGGATCGGCCCATGTCATCAAATCTCACGACAACGGTCGGTATCCTCCAGATATCCGCCGCGCCAGACATCACCGGTAGATAGTCTTCCCCTGCCAGGCTCATCGTCTACAACTCGATCTTCTTGCCCCGGGGTACCATACCGGGCCCACCATGTACCCGAGACGGTTCATCCACTCCTCGAATCGGGTCTCGAAATCCAACAGAAAACATGAAAACTCATAGTGGACGACACATACATCATGAGAAAACCGCAACTTTGTTTTTAAAAAAATGATAAATATAAGCTTTTGTTAAATTCTTGCGGTTTTCCCCCAAAATCCAGAAATCGCAGCAATACTGAAATCCTTAAGAAAATCATAATATCCACATGTTATATATGATAAATGTCTATGATAACAAGGTATGAAATGTGAATTGTGGCTAGAAATCTATGTAAGTATGATGATGATGCGAAGTATATACATGCTATGCAATTTCATATCTCATGTACGATGCAAGTGGCGATACTAAGCTAAACAGGTTCTATAGTGCACGTGGCATGGCAATTACCAAAGGCGTGTGTGTTACATAAATAGTGCGCGTGCAACAGATGCCAATGGTAATGGTGTTCGTGTCCTACGAAGTGATATCGCATATGTGTATATGAATGTTATATGAATGTCCATGTAATCTAGTATACGGTTAGCTGTGAGGGTATGCAATGAAAATAAAGGGGTAAGCTAACTAGCAATACAAGTCTTGCAAGAAATAGGGTAATCCTAACTAGGGGCGCCTCGCGCCATCCAGACGATTCCCCCATAGATGAATACATCTACTCACCTGAATGCCTCGCTAATCCGATCCGACCACCGCCTTGCCTTTGCACGCCGCGTCCGATGTTTCCGCGACCGATCCTAGAATTGCATAACACACAATAGAAGATTACAGATTTCTGAAATGATGCAACTCACACTATGAAAAGATCGACGCTCTCGAATTAATCACAACGTGCACTCGGTACGCGGAAAATACACCAAAATCGCTAAAAGCTTAACTAAAATCGCCGTTTTGGGGCAATCGTCAAAACTAAAACCCGACTAGACAAAGCCCAGCATTCATGCACACTAATAGTCGTATATGATGCTAATTATATCGCCAAAATAACACAATTAGATCACCTCCTAAATTATTAGAAAAACTAGTAAGCAATTTGCATACCGATTTCAAAGCAAACATCGCGATTTAACGATATCGCGATCGCAACATTGAACAAATATCCGACCTAATACACTAGATGGACACAAAACTAACCTAAAGACACTTATTCAACTTCAAACCCTAATTAGGGCATCTCCACCTTTCTTGAATTTTCAAAAACTAACCATTACAATGAAATTAACACTTTAAAAAAACTAATCTAGCTTATTTAAACTACAAATTTAACAACTAGTTTAGGATTTATACCTCCCAAGTGAACCCCAACTTGCACTTGACCTTGAAAGATGCCTCCTTTCACCTTGTTTTAAAACAAATTAGGGTTGGAAAGAGGTGGACAAGGATTATGGTTTGAATTTGAGAAGGAAAAGTGTGTATTTTTTATGGATTTTAATTATTTTTGCAAGAATTAAAGCAAGAAAAGTGAAGGAAAAAGGGGAGGGGAGCAGCAGAAAATTCGACCTGAGGTTAGAGGAGGGTGTGTGTGTGTGAATGGTGTAGAAAATTCTACACAAAAACCCTTTCCCAAGCTCAATTAATGACTATCACATCAATTTTTACACAAAAAACCCTATTTTAAGCCATTTTTGAATAAAATTTTAAACCATAGAACAAAAATCTTGAAAAGTCTTGATAAAATTTTATTAACACTAAATTCTAGTTTATAATATTTCCTAAGTGTGTAATTTACCTAATTAAATTTTTATTTATCACTAATTTAATGTATTTTTAAAAGCTTAAAATAATATTAAAAATAATTAATTACGATTTTTTTTTTATTTAACTAGAAAATTTTACGTGACATTTTAGTGACCAATTTATAGTAATATCTTATTTAAATTTTGTATAATTAGGTCTATAATGAAAAATATCTATTTTGACTTTTTACGGAAAAAGCTGCTAATTCAGCCGATTACCGAAAAACTGCCTAAACGATTTTCGAAGCGTTACAATCTTCCCCCTTAAAGAAATTCGGTCCCCGAATCAGCTGTATCTTCTCGGTCGTCTCCTGTACAATCTGCGGCCCCAAAATACTGCTCTCCCTGAGCTCTGTCCAACATACAGGCGATCGACATCTCCTCCCATATAAAGCCTCGAAAGGTGCCATCTGAATCGTCCCCTGGAAGCTATTATTGTAGGAGAACTCGATCAAGGGCAAATGACGATCCCAGCTACCATCAAAATCTAAAACACAAGCTCTGAGCATGTCCTCAAGAGTCTGAATAGTACGCTCCGTCTGACCGTCGGTCTGCGGGTGAAAGGCTGTGCTAAAACTCAATCGGGTGCCCAGAGCTTCCTGAAGTTTCTGCCACAATCGGCTGGTAAACTGGGTGCCCCGGTCGGACACGATGCAAGTCGGAACGCCATGCAGTCGTACGATCTCATCAATATAAACCTGGGCGTACTGAGAAAATCCAAAAGTGGTCTTCACTGGCAGGAAGTGAGCCGCTTTCGTCAGTCGATCCACAATCACCCAAATAGAGTCATACCCTCGACCGGTCCTGGGTAGACCCATAATGAAGTCCATGGAGACCTGCTCCCACTTCCACTCAGGGATGGGCAAAGGCTGTAACTCGCCGGCTGGCCTCTGGTGCTCGGCCTTGACTTGCTGACAAGTCAGGCATCTCGACACAAAGTCTGTAACATCCTTCTTCATCCCGTCCCACCAGTAAACCTCTCTCAAATCATGGTACATCTTGGTGGAACCTGGATGCACACTGTGTACCGATCTATGTGCCTCCTCGAGGATATCGCGCCTCAGTCCCTCAGAATCTGGTACATACAGTCGAGTCCCAAATCGAAGTATCCCCTGATCATCAATCACGAACTCAGAAACTCTGCCCTGCCGAATCTGCTCAATAATCTCTAAAATACGGGCATCGCCGGACTGTGCCTCGCGGATACGGTCAAGTAACTGTGGGCGTGCTCTGAAATGGGCCAGCTGTCCCCCTGTAGGAGTAAACTCGAACTGCACTCTGCTATCACATAAAACCTGCCAATCCGCCGTCGACTGCATCTGCAATGCGCTCAAACAAGATAAGCTACCTCCGGGCCTTCTACTCAAAGCATCTGCCACCACATTCGCCTTGCCCGGATGGTATAGAATCTCGCAGTCATAATCCTTCACCAACTCCATCCAACGGCGCTGTCTCAGGTTCAGATCTCGCTGCTGGAAGATATACTTCAAACTCTTGTGGTCAGTGAATAACTGGCACGACTCACCGTAAAGGTAATGTCTCCAGATCTTAAGTGCAAATACCACTGCAGCCATCTCTAAATCATGGGTGGGGTAGTTCTGGTCGTGTTTCCTCAGCTGCCGAGAAGCATACGTGATAACTCTGTCGTGTTGCACCAATACACAGCCCAGCCCCACTTAAGAAGCATCACAATATACCATGAACCCGCCTGATCCTGAAGGAAATGCTAACACTGGTGCAGTAGTCAGACGAGTCTTCAATTGCTGGAAACTATCCTCACATGCCTGGGTCCAATCAAAAGGAACCCCCTTCTGGGTCAATCCGGTCAACGGTGCAGCAATGCGGGAGAAATCCTGGACAAAACGTCGATAGTAGCCGGCCAGACCTAGAAAACTACGAACCTCTGTAACTGATACTGGTCTAAGCTAACGCTGAACTGCCTCGATCTTCTTCGGGTCTACACAAATACCATCTCTCGTCATCACATGACCCAGGAAGTCGACACTGTCTAACCAGAATGCGCAGTTGGAGAATTTGGCGAACAGCTGATGCTCCCTCAAAGTCTGCAATGTGATACGTAAGTGCTGCTCATGCTCCTCCCGGCTCCGAGAATAAACCAAGATGTCGTCAATGAACACAATAATGAATCGATCGAGATACGGCCTGAATACACGGTTCATCAAATCCATAAATGCTGCCGGGGCATTGGTGAGCCCGAACGACATCACCAAGAACTCATAATGACCATATCGAGTACGGAAGGCAGTCTTCGGAATATCCTCCTTCCGAACCCGCAACTGGTGATAACCTGACCGTAAATCAACCTTCGAGAAGAACCCTGCACCCTGGAGCTGATCGAATAAGTCATCAATATGGGGTAGGGGATATCTGTTCCGCACAGTAACCCGGTTCAGCTGACGATAATCAATGCATAAACGCATACGTCCGTCCTTCTTCTTAACAAACAAGACGGGAGCACCCCAAGGTGACACACTCGGTCGGATAAGCCCTTTGTCCAGCAAGTCCTGTAACTAATCCTTTAGCTCTCTCAGCTCCGCCGGGGCCATCCGATAAGGCGGTATAGAGATAGGCCCCGTGCCGGGGATCAGGTCGATGCAGAACTCAATCTCGCGCTCTGGTGGCAGACCAGGCAGCTCGTCAGGGAATACATCAGGAAACTCTCTCACAACAGGGACCTGGTCTAACGGAACCTCTGTGGAGCTAGTATCACAAACATAGGCTAAGAATCCCTGACACCCTTTCCTTAAGAGCTGACCAGTGCGAAGAGAAGAAATCAAGCTGGGAAGGGTAGCGCTACGATCTCCCTGAATCACAAGAACCGGCTCACCAGGAAAACTGAATCTGACTGCTTTCTCACGGCAGTCCACAGATGCATAACAGGTGGCTAGCCAGTCCATACCAAGAAGAACGTCAAAGTCTAGCATATCGAGGAGAATCAAATCAACTAAAAAATCTCTCTCCCCGATACGAACGGAACATGATCGGTATACGAAACGGGCAACAAACGACTCGCCTACCGGTGTAATAGCGACAAGCGGCTGGTCTAACGGAGAAGACTCTCGGCCCAACCTCGGTGCAAAGTACGTGGATACATAGGAATGTGTGGAGCCTGGATCAAATAATACCCGTGCATCAAAAGAACATACTGGCAGAGTACCTGTCACGACGGCATTGGATGCCTGTGCATCCTGAGGAGTCAACACGAACACTCGGGCCTGTCCACCACTAATAGCTGGCTGCCCTCTGCTTCTACCTCGGCCTCTGCCTCTGCCTCTGCCTCTGTCACCTCGTCCTCTCTGAACCAGACTGCCACGCCCACGCCCTCTAGGAGCATCTGGCTGGCGTGGAGCATCATCAGGAGTAGGAAGTAGAGCTCTCTGAGGAGGTGGTGAAGGTGGTAAGGTCACATGCGGGACTGTCGCCGTGCCCTGGCGCCTCATGGTACAGTCTCTGACACGGTGGTACTGACTCCCACACCGAAAACATCCTGGAGACGACTGCTGGGTCTGTGGATATGAACAAAATAACTGACCTCGTCTCAATCTTCTGCCTCCACCATCTCCCGGAAATAATCTATCGCGGTGTCTACCCATCTGCCGCTGAGCTGGCGATCAGTACGGATCCTCTTCGGCCCAGAAATGACCGGAGTCTTAGAAATACGCTCCTCCAAAAGTAAGGCTGCATCCATCGCGGCTGCGTATGTATCAAAGTGCTGGGTGCCGATGGCAAGGAATAGCTGTGTATCAAGCCCTCGCACAAACCACTTTATTCTCTTCTCTTCTATGTCTACTAGGTACGGAGCATATCGAGACAACTGGGTAAACTGTATATCATACTCCGACACTGTCATCCCAGGAGTCTTGCGCAGAGACTCAAAACTACGGGCTCGAGCATCTCGGACACTCTCCGGAAGAAAACGGGCAAGAAACGCAGCTGTAAACTCATCCCAGGTCACAGAAGGTAGACCTGCAGCTCGGCCTCTCTCTACTGAATCATACCATGTCTGGGCAAGACCCTCCAGACGAAAACTCGCGAACTCCACCAACCTATCATCAGAACACTTCAACGAACGACAAATCCGAGCCATCCTATCAAGAAATGCCTGTGGGTCCTTTGTCGCATCCGTACCGGTAAAAGCTGGAGGTCTCAATCTCATGAACTCCTGTAGTGAAACAGGGATAGTCGTAGTAGCAGCAGGAGTGACCATCGGTGCAGCAGGTACAATCGTGGTCTGTGCGGTGGAAGGAACGTCCTCGGATCTCTGTGCCCGACTGGACTCAATTAAAGATCCCATCATCTGTCGCAACTCCTGCATGCCGGCCTCTAATCTGGCAATATGGTCTGGATAAGGTGGATCAATATGACCCTGAGGGGTAGGCGTATCCTCCCGCTCGATCCTCGCCTCAGACGAGCCCGCTCGAATCTCATCCCTAGCGGCAGCCCGCTGAGCTCTCGTAGTCTTTGGCGGCATCGAGCTGGAATAAGAAACAGGGTTGATAAGAACATTGCAATTGAATCAAGGAATGCAAGGAATCAAGAAAGGAAATACAATCAATTATGTCCTAAGGTCACTTAGGCGGAGTACCGTATCGTAAGTATGCCGCGGATCATACCCACGCTACGCCACTCTGCTTAAGTCACCTACTCCATCTACCAAGGTCGTCCTACACTCAGAAAGGTAAAACCTGGCTCTGATACCAACTTTGTCACGACCCGAAGGTACGGAACGTGACTGGCACTTAGATTACGAGACGTCTAAAGGCGTACTGTAACCTAAGTCAGCCAAAGCCCAGAAGAATCTAAACCAAAATCAAAAGAGAGTGAAGGAAAACCTTACATGAAAACGATTTTAAATCAATTAAGTTGCATTGAAACCCTTTTTAAAAACATCAAAAAAATTCCCGAAAATTTCGGCAGAGTCCCCCCTGTATTTTCTATCCCCCAAAATGGGTACAACAAGATATATATAACCTGTAATCAAAAAATGGCATCCCCAAGCGGGAGCTAGCTCTTCGCCCAAGGTGGATCACAACCACATGCAATATATAAGTAATATCAAGAAAAAGAGCATAAAAGAAATGCAAAATATCAGAAAACACACGTCGGCTCAAGTGAGCTCGACCCAAAAGAAACCACATATATACAAATTTCTCAGTCTCATCACTAGGTCGCATATACAAATAGAAAGTGGTAGATGGAGAATACTAGATACAATGATAGAGCAAAAGGAAATAAAGTGTGCTCGCAACCCACCTACGGGCGATGTCGCGAGTCTGAGCAAAAGGAGCTGAAGATAAGATAGCCCGCCGCTACAAGGATGACAGGTCTGACCTGCAAGACACTGTGGCACAACGGGGGTGAGTTTCCAGCTCGTGAGTAGAATATAACATCTAATAAGGCAATCGTAAGAATGCACGCAAATGCGTCACAGCATGTATGTTCAGATGTGATATAATACCTCTAGTATGCATGCACATGTATGCAATGTCATTACTAAATCTTTAAGTGTTTTAAATGTTAAGAGTTCTGCATTCTTAACTTTAGAAAAAAGAATATATGTATAATAGCTAAATACCATCAAGAAATCATCTGAAAACCGTGTCAAGCATCGACACCAAATATGAAATCACCTCTGTCTCAATGTCTCACTGTATCAATGTCTCAAAATATCGGGCTCCGTCAGTCCGGATCGGCCCATGTCATCAAATCTCACGACAACGGTCGGTATCCTCCGGATATCCTCCGCGCCAGACATTACCGGTAGATAGTCTTCCCCTGCCAGGCTCATCGTCTACAACTCGATCTTCTTGTCCCGGGGTACCATACCGGGCCTACCATGTACCCGAGACGGTTCATCCACTCCTCGAATCGGGTCTCGAAATCCAACAGAAAACATGAAAACTCATAGTGGACGACACATACATCATGAGAAAACCGCAACTTTGTTTTTAAAAAAATGATAAATATAAGCTTTTGTTAAATTCTTGCGGTTTTCCCCCAAAATCCAGAAATCGCAGCAATACTGAAATCCTCAAGAAAATCATAATGTCCACATGTTATATATGATAAATGTCTATGATAACAAGGTATGAAATGTGAATTGTGGCTAGAAATCTATGTAAGTATGATGATGATGCGAAGTATATACATGCTATGCAATTTCATATCTCATGTACGATGCAAGTGGCGATACTAAGCTAAACAGGTTCTATAGTGCACGTGGCATGGCAATTACCAAAGGCGTGTGTGTTACATAAATAGTGCGCGTGCAACAGATACCAATGGTAACGGTGTTCGTGTCCTACGAAGTGATATCGCATATGTGTATATGAATGTTATATGAATGTCCATGCAATCTAGTATACGGTTAGCTGCGAGGGTATGCAATGAAAATAAAGGGGTAAGCTAACTAGCAATACAAGTCTTGCAAGAAATAGGGTAATCCTAACTAGGGGGCGTCTCGCGCCATCCAGACGATTCCCCCATAGATGAATATATCTACTCACCTGAATGCCTCGCTAATCCGATCCGACCACCGTCTTGCCTTTGCGCGCCGCGTCCGATGTTTCCGCGACCGATCCTAGAATTGCATAACACACAATATAAGATTATAGATTTCTGAAATGACGCAACTCACACTATGAAAAGATCGACGCTCTCGAATTAATCACAACGTGCACTCGGTACGCGGAAAATACACCAAAATCGCTAAAAGCTTAACTAAAATCGCCGTTTCGGGGCAATCGTCAAAACTAAAACCCGACTAGACAAAGCCCAGCATTCATGCACACTAATAGTCGTATATGATGCTAATTATATCGCCAAAATAACACAATTAGATCACCTCCTAAATTATTAGAAAAACTAGTAAGCAATTTGCATACCGATTTCAAAGCAAACATCGCGATTTAACGATATCGCGATCGCAACATTGAACAAATATCCGACCTAATACACTAGATGGCCACAAAACTAACCTAAAGACACTTATTCAACTTCAAACCCTAATTAGGGCATCTCCACCTTTCTTGAATTTTCAAAAACTAACCATTACAATGAAATTAACACTTTAAAAAAACTAATCTAGCTTATTTAAACTACAAATTTAACAACTAGTTTAGGATTTATACCTCCCAAGTGAACCCCAACTTGCACATGACCTTGAAAGATGCCTCCTTTCACCTTGTTTTAAAACAAATTAGGGTAGGAAAGAGGTGGACAAGGATTATGGTTTGAATTTGAGAAGGAAAAGTTTGTATTTTTTATGGATTTTAATTATTTTTGCAAGAATTAAAGCAAGAAAAGTGAGGGAAAAAGGGGAGGGGAGCAGCAGCAAATTCGACCTGAGGTTAGAGGAGGGTGTGTGTGTGTGAATGGTGTAGAAAATTCTACACAAAAACCCTTTCCCAAGCTCAATTAATGACTATCACATCAATTTTTACACAAAAAACCCCATTTTAAGCCATTTTTGAATAAAATTTTAAACCATAGAACAAAAATCTTGAAAAGTCTTGATAAAATTTTATTAACACTAAATTCTAGTTTATAATATTTCCTAAGTGTGTAATTTACCTAATTAAATTTGTATTTATCACTAATTTAATGTATTTTTAAAAGCTTAAAATAATATTAAAAATAATTAATTACGAATTTTTTTTTATTTAACTAGAAAATTTTAAGTGACATTTTAGTTACCAATTTATAGTAATATCTTATTTAAATTTTTTATAATTAGGTCTATAATGAAAAATATCTATTTTGACTTTTTACGGAAAAAGCTGCTAATTCAGCCGATTACCGAAAAACTGCCTAAACGATTTTCGAAGCGTTACACTAGTGCACCATGTCATGTTGCATTTGGTTACATGTTGTTGCATTGGTGTTGTTTTATGAGTATTATATGATTTGATTTTAAAAGAGAAAAGAAATGAAAAAGAGAAAAGGACAAAAGGGTAAATTAGTGAGAGAATGGGTGAGAATAAAGAAGAGAGAGAGAGAGAGGGCAGCTACATTATCCCTCCACCATTATTCATTTTCTTCTTATTCTTCATCTCCCTCCAACCTCACTTCCCTGCACTTCTAACCCTAGATCCATCTCAAAATAATCCCCAAAATCTTATACTCCCTTCACAAAAATTAATCCCCATCTCTTCCCTACACATTGGACCAAGTAAAGTGGGATTTTGATGATATTGGAAAGCTAGGGCTGTCTAGAGTGGTCTAAATCAGATATAGCTTCTTCTATTTAGTTTGTTTTAATCTTCTTTCTATTCGTGTATTAGTTCAGAATTGGTTTGAGGGTGGATTTGTGAACTTAGGAATTTCTAGAGAAGGGTTTAGGGTGATTGAGTGGAATTGGTGATGTGTAGTGGCTGTACAAGACCTTAGAGATTGAATTCAGAGGATGGGATTTAATATAGAAACCAAAACATGGATTTATAAATTGATCCATGTCGGTTTTGCGACATTTAACGTGCCTACAAGAGATCTGGGATGACCCGGGGGATTTCTGAGACAACCAAACAATACTAGAGACCAAATTGGACCAATAGGAGACCACATTGACGAGACAGACCCCATCTGAGCTGGGGGACTTGAGGAGGCCGGAATTTTTTGCTAAATGGCCGGCCTCTTTGGGGGGTTTTGGGTCTAGGTTGGTCCAGTAGCTCATTAACTCCATATACATCACCCTAGACTTATTTGTGCAACTCCTTTTGGCCTGAGTCAAAATATGAAATCACATTAGTGTGATTTTTGGATATGTTTTCCGTATTTTGAATGATGAGTTTTGATGTTTGGATTTGCATTTGGTTGTTGAATGTTTGTACATTAACGACTAGGGGTAATTTGTTGGTTTTGCATACGTGGGCTATAGGTTCTAACCTATAGGCGATCTGTTTGCCGTTTTGATTTCCGGACATGATGTTAATAGCGATTGCGATTGTTTATTATTATAGGTACCCTCGCAGGGATTCCGAGGCGATGGAGCATGGCGTCATCTACTTCGACAAGTAAGGATCAAGGTGAGTAGATCTATATCTTCGGGGGAAGTCGGGTGGATGGTGTATAGCACCCCCGCATACTTTGATGGAAACCGATATATATATATATATTATGATTAATGAAACCTTTAATAGAGGGCTATAGATAGAGTAAAAAGGTAGTTAGAGAACCATATTATAAACTAAGGATAGTTAGAAGTGATATGATACGACTAGTATGGGATGACGGAATTTGAGGATGATATTTGATGATATTGCCGTTTAGGGTACTATAGGACTAGATAGTCGACATAGATGTGTCATCCGAACCGTACCTATTTCCAAACTGATGGATCGTATGCATCTTTTAAAACAGATATCTTGAGAGACGTTACGGATTTTCAAATGATATATTTTCCTTAAAAACACCGTAGCCCCTACTTTCAAAACTACGATTCGCATCTTTCAAAAACTGTTTGTATGGTTCGGGTGTATACGTTAGATTAGATACGTATGCTTATAGTATAGGTAGAATGAATTTGTAAAATTGACTTGATGTGCGATATAAATGCGATGAAAAGAATATATGACGTGATTTGATGATTTGATGATATGTTGGTATACGGATACGAGTCGATTGAGATGATTGATACCCTGCCGGTCCCCTGATATGAGTTTGTTATGGATGTGACCTGGGACATAGGTATAGAGATATATTTATATATATTGTGAATCGTGAGTGATTTCCGTACGATAAGTTAGGTCCGTACCCTCCTCGTCTTATAGGTTGATAGGATCCCTGATAGCTTAATGCCGCCGTACGATGAATTTCCGTACGTAATGAGTTTGACTTGAGGTTTGATCCATACCATCGACTAGAGGCGTGTGATGTATTGTACCGTGAGTGTAGTTGTTAGGCTATATGCCGATTGATAGATTCACCGACTCAGTCTTGTAGACACGTATACCTTATGGCTTGTAGCTGATGATTTACCTTATGTTGCCTTCATGTTATTCGCATTGCATTTCTTATACCTGTGCTAGTACACCTCCACCATTATCGATGATGCGTATATTACACTTACACAGATTGGCCGGCTCACACACTTCATCATCGATAATTGCTATGTCACTACACAGTAGGATTGCTGCATCATGATATGACTCTTCGCATAACTTACTTGCGTATATGTTAGTTATATGTATGCCCTAGAGGCCATTACTGTACATTGGATGTATATTGTAGTGGATGCTGGGACATATATAGGTAGGACTTTATTGCTCGACATGATAGTACGCTATCTGGTTGCTCTTTATCTTAACATGTATACTTTCTGTCTCTCTGATTACATGTTGATAAAGCCCTTAGGATGTGTACTCGACTTCCAGGACTATGATGTAGATCATACTAGTGGGGCCTGGGTAGTCCATGAGTACATCCTTCAATATTCTTAGTCGTGGGAATATCGAGACGGGGCATCGATATTCCAGAGTAGACTAGCGTATATCTTCTCGACCCATGTGATGGGCGATGGATGATCCCATATCCATTGGTGTTTGACATCAGAGATGGTATGCGGGTGCTCGGTGGAGACTGGGTACACTGAACGGACTCGACGAGAACTCCCAGATGGTATTATACCTCACGTCAAACGGCTGTTCTCAGGTGACACTGGTACAGCTTAGTCTATTGACCCGAGATCGTCATAGAGTCTTGTGTGTCTCCCACTGTGCTTTGATTTCCACCCTACCACGGCTCTACTGAGTCGTGCAAACAGGTGGTTTTTGGGTACAGTCCCGATTCACATGGAGGCAATGAGCGATAGGAGGGGATTCGTCTCTCCCGGTATTAGGAGTTGATGTTGCGCTATGCTCGACTGGCCATAACAGGAAATCCCTGGCCAGGGTTGCAGTGATATACTGGTAAGAGTTATCAGTAGTTTCACGAATGTTATGGACCTTACGTCGGCATGACTTATCAAGCTACTGGGGTGTTACGACCCGAAAGTACGGAACGTGACCGGCACTTAGATTACGAAGCGTCTAGAGGCGCCACGTAACCTAAGTAAGCCGAAGCCCAGAAATCTAAACCATAAAAGAAGAAGAAGAAGAAAAAAGAAAACAAGTTTAAAAGTATCAGCAAATTTTCTCAAAAATTTCGGCAGAGTCTCCTCTGTAAAAACTGGCCCCCAAACGGGTACAACAAGTATAATATAAATAAACAATAAAAAGCATCCCCAAACGGGTGCTAGCTCAACGCCAACAGGCGGAAACAATCACAACAAACACAATAATATACAACGCCAAAGGGCGAGGCTCAAAACTCAAAAGAAAACAAAACCACCAGATCAGAATAATACATGCACGACTCTAAGGTCGAAATAAAAGACCGGTCCAATAAACTTATCAAGTAAGACAAGTATGGTTGATGGAGCTTACTAGATACAAATGAATGAATAAAAGTACAATGGTGGTTCGGATACAAGTGAACCAACCTACCGTGCAAATCACCCTGAAGAAAAGATGTGCCAACAAGCTGCCACGGAAACCTGTACATCGAACCTGAAATAAAATTTGGCACAACGGGGGTGAGTTGACAACTCGTGAGTAGAAGACATCTACGAAAAGAAATCGAATGCACGACGCTATCCTAGGTCATAATAATACACTATAATATCCCAATCATCTAGTAATAGCAGGGTAAAACTACGTGAAAGTGCAGATACTCCGTGCTTGTGTCAGTGCCTCATATAATACTATGTCATATGAAATGAAATGCATGCACCATGAATGTAAAGTAACAAATCCTGAAATCCAGATATATATGTATAAGAAATCTTTAGCTGTTATCATAGTAAAATGTGTATAAGAATCTGAAATCTCAACAATGAAATCCATGGAAATCTGTGTCAAGCGTCGACACAACACATGTAATCTCAAGTCCCAATATCTCGGGCTCCGTCAGTCCGGATCGGCCCATATCATCAAATCTCACGACAACGGTCGGTATCCTCCGGATATCCGCCGCGCCAGACATCACCGGTAGGTAGCCTTCCCCTGCCAGGCTCATCGTCTACAACTCGATCTTCTTGCCCCGGGGTACCATACCGGGCCCACCATGTACCCGAGACGGTTCATCCACTCCTCGAATCTGGTCTCGAAATCTAACAGAAAACATGAAATCTCATGGTGGACGACACATACATCACGAGAAAACCGCATCTTATGTTTTTAAAAAGAGAGGAGGAGGAGAGAGAAGTTTTTTACATATTCTTGCGGTTTTCCCCAAAATCCAGAAATCTCATAGAAATCCAAATCTCAAAATCATGAGTAACTATATGATAAGTGTCGGCATATGCCTATAATACTGCATGATAACATGAAAATATGAATGCATGAATGTCTAAGTAATAAATATCATGTCTATACTAACATCAGAGAATAATCACAATATTATATCGGTCTAGTTGTTAACTGATTCTATCCATAAAAGACAATATGATCTAAAGTGTACGTGACATAGCAATTACCGATGATGATGTGTGTGAGCCGGAAAATAAGTGTGCGTGGAATATGCGCATCATCGGTAATGGTGCTGGTGTCCTAATAGGTAAAGTTTATACTGATTATAGCAACATATGTAAGAACAGGCAACATTATGATTACAATGTGAAAGTAAAGACGGATGTGTGTTATCCACTCATTTGATATACAATTACCACTACCACTATACGACTCGAACCTAACGTAGTGTCCATCTAACCCCCCCTAAGGAAAACTAAACCTAAGAACTGGTCGATAGAAGTATACCTAAAGCCCGAGTCCATATCTCTAATAGTCGGCGATCCTGCCTCAATAGCGTCACGTACATAGTACGACTTCCTCAAATCAAGAGTGCGGATCAATAATCACATCTATGCCTCGTACGGTAAAATCCATCGTACGGCATCCCAATATCGGGGTACGGGTCAAATATCACCTACGTGTCTCATTATTCCTATAATATCATCATCAACACATGTCATGATCCAGGTGCTATGCTGTAATCGCATACATCAATTATATAACATTGCCATCATAAATATACCTCATTAATTTATCCTCAGAAATAGCATGTCATATGTATCATGTTGTGATCGAGTCATACTGATATCATATCGTCATCAAGTCACACCTATATGATATCGACATCAGGTGACACCTATATGATGTCGTAATCAAGTCATACATATATCATATCGTGATCAGTCACAAGTTACAGTTCGGGTTCTATTTTAGAGTCCCATGTACCTCAATATCATCACTACCCATTATAATTTAGGTATACCTGTTCATTATCTCATTCTCTAATGATCCGCTAACACTTTAATACGACTGTATTGTCAAGAATCACGGCATCAAGCTCAGTTATCCTGTTTCATTCCCGTGTATCAATGTATCCCACATACGTGTTGTATATATCTATATATATACCTATACCTAGTCCTATATATATATACACATACCCGTATACACCATGTCGAGTTTCAGTGTGTGCGTGTGTGTGTTTCTACCTGAAACCTACGAACCTCTTCCAGGGTATTCATCCTCTAGTATGGTCTTCCTAAATCAGTCTGGTCCAGCCTAGGGTCATTACTAGGGTCCTACTCATTAAGAATCTAGGGTCACATCTGGTTTTCTAATGTCAATAAGTACTATTCCTATTCTACGTTGCGGGGGTGCTAAACGCCATCCACCCGACTTCCCCCCGTAGATAAGCATCTACTCACCTGGTCCATGTCTGCCGAAGACGGTGTCGCCATCATTCTCTTCATCGCCCGCAGTCCACGTGAGGGGTACCTAAACGCAAACATATAAATAGTATCGTAAACTGAATCACATACAAAAACCAAAACGACGCAAGGAACAAGCATAGGTTAAAACCTATTTTCCATCCACGCAAAAGAACCAAATATCGCTCGATATCGGCGTACAAACTCCGATGGATCGAGATAAACATCAACAAATAACTCGTAGTTTTAAAACACCTTACTTATATTATAAAACATGATTAAATCCATCGAAACCCTAAAATCCATCAGACCGTCCAATTTCGTAAAACCCGAAAATACCAATTTACCGTTTTTCATCAAAACTTGACATTTAAATAAAACCAATGGTCATAAAACTCATTAAATAGCATAACTAGACTATACAAACTATTACTATATTTTTATTACACAAATTTGTATTAATTTGAAATTTCTAGTTTGCAACCTTTAACAATTTTCAACATTTTTCAAGCAAAATACCTAAATTCCACCACAAAACATGATTTTGCATGAATTAATGTACTAAACTACAATTCATGATGATAATGATATGATGAAACCATGATTATATTTTTAATTTCATTTATATAGGAATTTCCAAAATCTAGTTTACAAAATACTAGCATTTTATTACTATTTTCCAATTATCAAAGGAAACTAGTGATCAAACTAAGTTTTTCTTTCCTTTAATATGCTAATATTCTCATTGAAACTACCATCTAATGATAATAAGCTTAATAAGAATTGTATTTTACCCACAAACACATTTTTGAAAAATCTAGCTAGCTAAATAGCTTAATTAAAACAATTTGAATAAACAATTTATTATACAACAACCATGCAATATTTTTCCACTCTAAAAGATGTTAAACTAGCTATTATAACCTTATTTAATTAATATAAACCACAACTTGAATTTACAAACCCTAACTTTAATTTTAAAATTTGCAACTAGAATTAATATATTAAATCTAATTATGCTTTAAAAGAAACATCTAATAGAAATAAAACAAAAGAAGGAAATTTATACCTTCAAAATATGAAACCCAAACATGAAAATGAGCCTCCAAAATGCATGCTTTCCATCTCCAAAATCCATGCTAAATAGGTCAAAGGAAAATGATAGAGGTTGAATGTTGATTTTTGAGATTTATTTTTGGAATTTTTGATGAATTTTGATGATTTTTATTGCAAAAATGATGGGGGAAAATTTTTGGGGCTACCCATGGAGGGGAGGCTGGCCATGGAGAGGGAGGAGGGTGGAGAGAGAGAAAAAATGTGTGGTATTGTGTAGAAAGTTCATAAATAATGCATTTTTTTCACTTAAACCCTTTATTATCTAACTTTTTCAATTTAACCCTTTTCCTAGAAATTTCTAGTGTAAGTCCACGTTGCGACCCCCGGTTCTTACGGGGAGGCGGAAACGGTATAAAATCAAAATTTTAACGCAAGAGGCAACATGGACTAAACTATGGTCGGGATCGTTGTCTAAACTAAAACTAGCAAACTATGCTAAAGAGAGTTAGCTACTCGGATGAAGATGGTTATACCTAAACTTGAACTCCTTCTCTTCAAGCTCCGATGGTGGTTCGATGGCTCCTTCTCGTTGTCTCCGTACGCCGAAGATAGATCCACTTGAAAGCTCCAACCTTTAGCTCCTTCTTCGTTCTTTGAAGAAACTAGTTCACTTGGTTTGCCAAACCTAGTGAACTAGAATGAGTAGAGATGATTTAGAATGGGATTTTATCTATGGTTCTTGATTCTCAACTCATGAGACAAGAGAACCATAGATCAAGAGAGGGAGCAAGAGGTTGAGGATGAGAGCAAGAGGAGAGCTCAAGAACAAGAGAGAGAATGAGCAAGAAAGAATGAGGCTCTCTTTTCTCTCTCACCCTCTCATAATCCAAAGCAATGATAACTCATCATATCAACAAAAGTCTTATGTGATGGTTGAAGTAACCATAACCTTATCATGTCATGCACTCATTTTACTCAAATGAACAAGCAAGAAAAAGTCTTTGGCATGAAATGATAACCATGGTTATCATGATGGTCAACTAGTCAAGCCTAGTCAACCGGTCAACAAAGTCAACAAGTCAACAAAAGTCAACAAGTCAACAAGGTCAACAAAAGTCAACAACCAAGTCACCATAATACTTAATTAATATAATAGTTAATCGCATATCATATTCTCATTAGGGTTGAGCAAAAAGTCAAAAAGTCAACGGTCAACTGTCAACAACCCTAATGAGAATCCGCTGCCTCTGCCTCCCTGTCAACTGTGCATACACACCCGCATCCGCGTTCCGAGGAACACGAATGCAAACTGGATAAATCCAATCCCATAAGGTACACTAGGATCTGGCTTAAACCAAAGCCCGCTAGTGTAAACTGTCCGGACACTGTACGTGCACAAGTGCACGGATGTGACCGAACCCTGTCGCAAAACCATGCGACCTGTCGCAATACCATGCGACCTCTACTCTTTTGCCTAAAGGCGAAAAGCTTTCTGTGTGGGACTCTAAAGACTCAACACTACGCTGGCAGTGGGTTTAACCACAGACCGCAAGTGGCACTAGCTGTGCGTAACGGTCCCCAGGTAATGCCGACAAGAAGACCGACGAGGCGAAACCCATCTGAACTCCTACTGAGCCTGAGCGTGACATTCTCCGTACAGTCCGGTCTGTTCGTCTGATACATCGCATGGCGGGCCTAGGGGGCGGTAAACGTCAGTCCCCTAATAGCGGTACAAGTCGTGCCGGAGTGAAGCCCAATACACCCTGAGATAACACTGGAAACCTACCAGTATATCTCGTTTGCCCTGGCCAGGGACTACTCGTGTAATGGCTCTCCTAGACACAGCGCGATGTCAACCCCCAATACCGGGAGAGACGAATCCTGTCTAACCGTCACTGCCTCCAAGTGCTTCGGGACTGCACCCAACTACCACCTGTTTGCTCGACTCCTTTGAGCCGTGGTAGGGTAGTGATCAAAGTACAGTGGGAACACACCCGAGGCGAAGTGACAGTGTCAAGTCAGCGGACTAAGCTGTACTCATGTCACCTGGGAACTGATAACTGACGATAGGTATAATACCAACTAGTCAGTTCCCGACGAGTCCTGTCCAGTGTACCCGTAACCTAACGAGCACCCGCATACTATCTCAAGTACGACGTACTGACGGCTGTGGGACAGACCGTCTCCCACACTGGGATGAGAAGCGCATGCGCTGGTCTACTCCGGAGTATCGATGCCCTGTCTCGATAGTCCTGCGACCAGGGACCTGAATAAAGATGTGCTTATAGATTACCCAGCCCCCACTAGTGTGACTGCCATCACAACGCTGGTAATCAAGCAAAGATCCTAAGGGCTCCACTAATGCGTATAAGTGATATACTGAAATAAACACATGTACACATTGAAGTAGAAACAAACCAAGTAGCATACTACTATTTTGAGCAAGATTGTATATACAAGGTGAATATCCCAAGCATCCATTAAGTAATATACAAACTAGTATGATACAGTAATGGCCTCTAGGGCATATACACTAACAATCTCCCACTTGCACTAAGGCCATGTACTGGCGTATCGAAGACCTATCATCTCGATCAGCCGCTCGAACTGAGTCTGGGGCAAGGCCTTGGTGAATGGATCTGCAGTGTTGTCTTCTGAAGCGACTCTCCGAACCTCGATCTCCTGGCGATCTACGATCTCCCTGATCAGGTGATACCGCCTTAAGATGTGCCTGGATTTCTGATGGGACCTGGGTTCCTTCGCTAAAGCTATAGCCCCGTTGTTGTCGCAATACAGAGGTATTGGATCAACAATGGACGGAACCACCTGAAGTTCTTTCAAGAACTTCCTCATCCAGACAGCTTCTTTTGCGGCATCAGATGCAGCGATGTATTCCGCTTCCATCGTCGAGTCTGCAACGGTTTCCTGTTTGGAACTCTTCCAACACACCGCCCCTCCATTGAGGGTAAAGACAAAACCCGACATGGACTTGGAATCATCCTTGTCACTCTGGAAGCTGGAGTCAGCAAAGGCCTCAATCTGGAGGTCTTTTCCGCCATACACCAAAAACATCTCCTTAGTCCTCCTCAGGTACTTGAGAATGTTCTTTACCGCTATCCAATGTTTCTCCCCAGGGTTTGACTGATACCGGCTTACTACACTCAGTGCATAAGCTACATCCGGTCTGGTACACAACATCGCATACATTATAGAGCCTACCGCAGAAGCGTAGGGTATAATAGACATGCGATCCCTCTCCAAATCAGTCTTGGGAGACATCTCTTTAGAGAGGGTGATCCCGTGACAAGCCGGTAGGTTACCGCGCTTGGAATCTTCCATACTGAATCTTTTCAGTACGGTGTTGATGTACCTGGACTGAGAAAGTCCCAATATCCTCTTGGATCTATCACGATGGATCCGGATCCCCAGGATGTATGAGGCATCACCCAGGTCTTTCATGGAGAACCTTTGTGACAAGAACCCCTTGACAGATTGTAGCATAGGAATATCATTTCCTATTAAGAGAATGTCATCCACGTATAAAACGAGGAATACTACAGTTCTCGCTACAAATCTACTATAGATGCATGGTTCATCTGGATTTTTGATAAAGCCAAATTCCTTGACCGTCTCATCAAAACAGATGTTCCAACTCCGCGATGCCTGCTTTAGTCCATAGATGGACTTAAGCAACTTGCACACCTTTCCGCTGCTCCCACTCTGAATGAAACCCTCTGGCTGATCCATATAGACACACTCCTCTAAATTTCCATTTAGAAAAGCGGTTTTTACGTCCATCTGCCAAATCTCATAATCGTGGAAGGCAGCAATGGCAAGAAGGATCCGAATGGATTTCAGCATGGCTACTGGAGAAAAGGTTTCGTCGTAGTCCAAGCCAGGTCTTTGACGAAAACCCTTTGCTACCAGCCTAGCTTTATAGGTCTCAACCTGTCCATCTACACCAATCTTTCTTTTGAAGATCCACTTGCATCCTACGGGTTTTACCCCGTCTGGAGCAATGTCCAACGTCCATACCTTGTTGGTGTACATGGACTCCATTTCGGTCCGCATTGCATCCAGCCATTTCACTGAGTCAACGCTCTGAACGGCCTGCTGGAAGCTAGTAGGCTCATCATAATCTATGATGCAATCCTCTCTATCCCCGTCTATGAGAAAACCGCAGTATCTCTCGGGCGGATGAGACTGCCTACTACTCCTGCGGAGCGGCGTAGGAATGTCCTGTTCTGTTGAACCCTCTGGTTCCACTAAGCTTTCAGTAACAGTCTGTGGTTCTGGAATTTCTTCCAGTTCTATTGTGTTCCCACTTATCTGGGTTTCCAAAAACTCAGTTTCCAAGAAGCGGGCATGCTGAGAAACAAAAACCTTTTGTTCCTCAGCGGAATAGAAAAGATACCCCCTGGAGTTCCTTGGGTATCCCACAAACTTACACTGTACTGAACGTGCCTCAAGCTTGTCCGCATGCTGCTTTTTTACAAAAGCTGGACATCCCCATACCTTAAGATAATTAAGACAGGGTTTCTTCCCAGTCCACATCTCATATGGGGTGGTGGGCACAGTCTTGGTAGGAGCCTTGTTCAAGAGATACGCAGCTGCTTCTAGTGCATATCCCCAGAATGATCGCGGTAACTCAGCGTTACTCATCATGGACCGAACCATATCCAATAGGGTTCGGTTCCGTCTCTCCGATACACCGTTATGTTGCGGAGTGTATGGAGGAGTAAGCTGAGAGAGAATACCATTCTCTTTTAAGTAATTCAGGAATTCGGCACTTAAGTATTCTCCACCTCGATCCGATCTTAGAATCTTAATACTTTTGCCGGTCTGTTTCTCTACTTCATTCTTATACTCCTGGAATTTTCCAAAGGCCTCGGACTTATGTTTCATTAAGAAGACATAACCGTACCTTGAGAAGTCATCCGTAAAAGTAATGAAGTAAGAATGTCCGCTTCGGGCATGTGTAGACATTGGACCGCACACGTCACTGTGTACGAGTCCTAAGAGCTCGCTCGCTCTTACTCCTTGTCCAGTAAACGGAGTCTTTGTCATCTTTCCTTTGAGACAAGATTGACAAGTGGCATACGATTGATATTCGAACGCATTCAAGTATCCTTCTGTATGTAACTTAGTCAACCTTCTCTCATTGATGTGACCCAATCTACAATGCCACAAGAAAGTCTGATTCATTTCCAGAGACTTTCTTTTGTGTGTATTCTGGACGTTGAAAATCTGTGGTTGGTTTAACACGTATATACCATTACTCAATGTACCTGACCCAATCAAAACTTGATTAAGGTGAATGTTTACAACATTACTTACAAACGCAAATTCATAACCTTCTTTAGAAACTAAAGATACAGAAATGATATTACAAGTTGCGTTGGGTACAAAAAAGCAATTACGCAAAACCAAAACATGTCCATCTGACATTCCCAGGTGATAGTCCCCCACGGCTTTAGCATCCATGCTAGCTCCGTTCGCAACTTTGAGGGTCATGTCACCTGCCTTCAAAACACTACGGTTTCTCAACGCCTGCAAAGAATTACAGATATGAGATCCTGATCCGGTATCCAATACCCAGGAAGTAGAGTTTATTGAAAGACAGTTTTCAATAATATACACACCTGAAGCTGAAGCTGCAACCTGCTTCAATTCCTGTGTTCTGGCCTTCCAGGCCCTGCAATCATTCTTCCAGTGTCCTTTCTTATGACAATAGAAGCATTCTTCCTTATCCACAAGCTTCCCCGCTATCTTTGTTGCTTTGCCTTTTCCCTTCGTATCCACTTTACCAACACCGCCCCTTGGTTTGGCGGGGGCCTTCTTCTTCTTTCCCTTGGCTTTCGCCTTGGACCTAGAAGAAGATGATCCTCCTACAAACAAAGTGGATGTTTCCCTACCTTTCTGTAGGGTGCCCTCTGCGCTCCTCAGCATGTTGAGGAGCTCTGATAGTTCAACCTCTTTTTCTTGTATGTTGAAGTTCAGTATAAACTGGGCGTAAGTGGAAGGAAGGGACTGGAGAACTATATCCGTATATAGCTCACTCTCCAATGTGATCCCTAGGTCAGCGAGCTCCTCAATGAAGCCGATCATCTTTAGCACATGCTCGGCTACTGATGATCCGACGGCCATTCTTGTCGAAAATAACTTTTTCGACGCTTCGTATCTTGCGATACGTGATTGCTCTCCATACAGTTCTTTTGTATGGAGCAATATGGACTCCGTGTCCATTTTCTCATGCCTCCTCTGATGTTCGTTGTCCATCGAGGCAAGCAGGAGGCACTTGGCCTTCGCGCTATCAATCTCCCAAGTCTTACGGATTTCCTTATCCGCGACACTGGAAGTTGGACCAGGGACAGGGGAGCTTTGGTGGTAAGAAGATACCCCAGCTTGTCATAAGTGATTGCTATCGTGACATTCCTGAGCCAATCTTTGTAGTTTGGCCCTGTCAGTTTGTTTTTATCTAGGAGTAACTTAAGTCCAGTCATGTTGATTGGTCGCTGCAATTAGGAGAGAGAAGAAGAA
Organism: Agapanthus africanus; assembly: GCA_030015575.1. Classification (NCBI taxonomy): domain Eukaryota; kingdom Viridiplantae; phylum Streptophyta; class Magnoliopsida; order Asparagales; family Amaryllidaceae; genus Agapanthus; species Agapanthus africanus. The sequence goes on from JASDDO010000019.1 coordinate 433,400,466, forward strand.
ACACTCAGCATGATGCTCTTGCAAGTTTAGAGTGGTTTTTAGTTTGTCTAAACAGGATGGCTCCCACTGTTTCTCGAATCCCTCCTCAAACCATAAAGGAAGAATTAGTCAGGATCAATCCCACCGTACAATACTTGCTTAACCGTTCAGCCAGGCCGGTGTCGGTACTTCGAGGGAGGTTTTCCAACGCTTTCGCGAAGTTCCTTAATTAGAGAACCTCTTTTCCCTGGGGGCGTAGCCCCGCTAACACCTTTCTAGGCACCTACTAGGTTTATAGCATTGATCGTTAAGTGAGAAATTTCCCGAGGAGTAGCATATACTCACAGTAGGATCGGGATCCAAATATCATCGCGTGACGAAACTGAAGGAATCCTACCAGAATCATCACACTCCAAATGGTATGCAAATCTAGCAAGTTTCAGTACTTATGAAACTCCCGATGTGGATTTTTGCCCCATGCTCTTATGACCTTGACGAAGGTCAACAAATCATAAGTCACATGTCAAGTTCTGCCCGTCATTATCCAGGTTAATTTGAATCCACCCGTATGTACCCTTGACGAAGGTCAACAAGGTAATGCGAATGTCCCAAACCAACGCATCTATCTATGCTACATATGAATACCCAATAGCTACCAATCACTATGCTTTGACGAAGGTCAACAAACACAGCTTGAATACTTATTGAATATTCATACGAAACGACGGAGGGCTACGAATGGTTTTGGCGAAACCGTGAACGTAGTGAACTTGATTTGGTCGATGGAACGAGATAGCTTTTAAAAGGAGTGGCTCAAGCTCCGTATTTAAAAGTTGTTTTGAAAAGAACCGAGTGGTTTTTCGAAAGTGTTCCAACGACTTTAACTTGGTTTATTATCTTGCATTAGTTCTTTTAATGCGTGATATTCTTGCATTAGTTCTTTTAATGCGTCCCATCATTTAATCCTACCATTGCAGAAAACAACCAAAATATGACGTACGCTTATGCCATTCGCATTCGCCACGGGGCCCTGTCATTACCCGTTAGGTTACTTAACTAACGACAGAGCGGGGGCTGGGCTAGCGCGTCTGTAAAACATAAGCAACGCCTAAATAGTAAGCAATGATAGACATTACAGATCACAGATGAATGCATTGGATATACTAGCAATCCGCAATCCTTTCGAGCCTGAAACGAAAAGCGGATAACACGGTCGCGGTGAATAGCCAAATACCCCACCCAAGACCCCTACGGGTGCGGCAAACTACCCGCCAAGTACTCGGTAGTTTGTGCACCCCTCCATGGGTCTATCCTAGGAGCAAAAACAGTAAAAAGAATTATACAATGACGGCTACAACCCCGACCCGGTTGTGCGGCCAAACAAATAATATTATTACATCAATTTACATTTACAATGAATGAAAGAAAAACAAAAGCTCATCTCACATCCACCCCGGCTATTCACCCGCGACAGTCCAACACATTCATATACACATTCCAGCACATTACAGATCATGTATAACCCCGACTAATCGACTTATAGCGATTAGCCGACGTTCAATACATGCAAGCATCACAGATATAACCATCATAGTCAAAGTGCAGTGAAGTTCGGAAAAAATACGGAATTATAGGACCCCAAAAGGAAATTTCCTTTCTGGACAATCTGGGCACATATAATATATTTTAAAAATCCCAAAACCAACACACAAACACACTGCACGAAAAACGATGCAGAGAAGACACCAAGTCGCGGCGGTTCCGCGGTGGCTAAGAAGGATCACGCGGCGGAAGCGCGGCACTTTAGGCGAATCACTGTATCGTTTTTCTTGGGTGTTCACACAAAACCCTGAGCCGAATTTACAAGTGTAAAGTTTTTCATTTTGAGCAGAAAAAATTTCAACAGAAACTCAGTTTTTGTGAAGTTTGGTTTTTGGATTTTTCCGGTTCCGAACTTTGTTACACTTCACTACCAAGCTAGTTTAACTTTAGTTAGGCTCTGATACCACTGTAAGTCCACGTTGCGACCCCCGGTTCTTACGGGGAGGCGGAAACGGTATAAAATCAAAATTTTAACGCAAGAGGCAACATGGACTAAACTATGGTCGGGATCGTTGTCTAAACTAAAACTAGCAAACTATGCTAAAGAGAGTTAGCTACTCGGATGAAGATGGTTATACCTAAACTTGAACTCCTTCTCTTCAAGCTCCGATGGTGGTTCGATGGCTCCTTCTCGTTGTCTCCGTACGCCGAAGATAGATCCACTTGAAAGCTCCAACCTTTAGCTCCTTCTTCGTTCTTTGAAGAAACTAGTTCACTTGGTTTGCCAAACCTAGTGAACTAGAATGAGTAGAGATGATTTAGAATGGGATTTTATCTATGGTTCTTGATTCTCAACTCATGAGACAAGAGAACCATAGATCAAGAGAGGGAGCAAGAGGTTGAGGATGAGAGCAAGAGGAGAGCTCAAGAACAAGAGAGAGAATGAGCAAGAAAGAATGAGGCTCTCTTTTCTCTCTCACCCTCTCATAATCCAAAGCAATGATAACTCATCATATCAACAAAAGTCTTATGTGATGGTTGAAGTAACCATAACCTTATCATGTCATGCACTCATTTTACTCAAATGAACAAGCAAGAAAAAGTCTTTGGCATGAAATGATAACCATGGTTATCATGATGGTCAACTAGTCAAGCCTAGTCAACCGGTCAACAAAGTCAACAAGTCAACAAAAGTCAACAAGTCAACAAGGTCAACAAAAGTCAACAACCAAGTCACCATAATACTTAATTAATATAATAGTTAATCGCATATCATATTCTCATTAGGGTTGAGCAAAAAGTCAAAAAGTCAACGGTCAACTGTCAACAACCCTAATGAGAATCCGCTGCCTCTGCCTCCCTGTCAACTGTGCATACACACCCGCATCCGCGTTCCGAGGAACACGAATGCAAACTGGATAAATCCAATCCCATAAGGTACACTAGGATCTGGCTTAAACCAAAGCCCGCTAGTGTAAACTGTCCGGACACTGTACGTGCACAAGTGCACGGATGTGACCGAACCCTGTCGCAAAACCATGCGACCTGTCGCAATACCATGCGACCTCTACTCTTTTGCCTAAAGGCGAAAAGCTTTCTGTGTGGGACTCTAAAGACTCAACACTACGCTGGCAGTGGGTTTAACCACAGACCGCAAGTGGCACTAGCTGTGCGTAACGGTCCCCAGGTAATGCCGACAAGAAGACCGACGAGGCGAAACCCATCTGAACTCCTACTGAGCCTGAGCGTGACATTCTCCGTACAGTCCGGTCTGTTCGTCTGATACATCGCATGGCGGGCCTAGGGGGCGGTAAACGTCAGTCCCCTAATAGCGGTACAAGTCGTGCCGGAGTGAAGCCCAATACACCCTGAGATAACACTGGAAACCTACCAGTATATCTCGTTTGCCCTGGCCAGGGACTACTCGTGTAATGGCTCTCCTAGACACAGCGCGATGTCAACCCCCAATACCGGGAGAGACGAATCCTGTCTAACCGTCACTGCCTCCAAGTGCTTCGGGACTGCACCCAACTACCACCTGTTTGCACGACTCCTTTGAGCCGTGGTAGGGTAGTGATCAAAGTACAGTGGGAACACACCCGAGGCGAAGTGACAGTGTCAAGTCAGCGGACTAAGCTGTACTCATGTCACCTGGGAACTGATAACTGACGATAGGTATAATACCAACTAGTCAGTTCCCGACGAGTCCTGTCCAGTGTACCCGTAACCTAACGAGCACCCGCATACTATCTCAAGTACGACGTACTGACGGCTGTGGGACAGACCGTCTCCCACACTGGGATGAGAAGCGCATGCGCTGGTCTACTCCGGAGTATCGATGCCCTGTCTCGATAGTCCTGCGACCAGGGACCTGAATAAGGATGTGCTTATAGATTACCCAGCCCCTACTAGTGTGACTGCCATCACAACGCTGGTAATCAAGCAAAGATCCTAAGGGCTCCACTAATGCGTATAAGTGATATACTGAAATAAACACATGTACACATTGAAGTAGAAACAAACCAAGTAGCATACTACTATTTTGAGCAAGATTGTATATACAAGGTGAATATCCCAAGCATCCATTAAGTAATATACAAACTAGTATGATACAGTAATGGCCTCTAGGGCATATACACTAACATCTAGAACCATGGAGAGATTTTGGAAAAGATTTTGCATATTACACACTTGATTCTAATATACCATGGCTCATTTTTACAAATTAAAACCATTCAAATTTGTAATTTACACTAATTTAGTTTAAAAAATAAAGCTTATGTTAATATTTAAAATAATTAATTTATGAAAAATATTTAATTAAAATAAAAATTTATAAGTGGCTAAATAAACACCATTTACTAGTAATTACCTAATTAAAATATGTATTTTTGAAATTATAATGAAAAACAATTACGGTTTAATTTTACGAAAAATACATTTTACTTTACCGAAATTCATAAAATTCACTTAAACAATTTTATTCATTTAATTATTTATTTAATTATTTTTAAGACGTTACAATCTTCCCCCCTTTAAGAAATTCGGTCCCTGAATTTAAATTAAAACTCCCCCTCCAAATACTAAAACATTTAGCAAAACGCTCAAATCGTCGGGGCTCCGAAATCATCAATACATAACAAAAATCAACTCCGTCAAGCATAACGCAATCATCGGAGTTATGGCGAGAATAAAATATCAAAACCCAATATGAAAACCAACATAATATACATCAATCTACAACTTATATATAGTGTGCATCATAGTGAAATCACCTAAATATCATAATAAAGAAGCATACGAAAACACCTCTTGAAAATCGCTGTGCAATGCACGTGTCACGGCATAAGTAGCGGACGTTTATTAAAAAAAAAATAACTATATATATATATCTTTTATTTAACATACACGTCTCGCTTGGTTACTAAATCAAATAATAATGATTATGAAACATACTGCTCAAACTGAAATCAATCCCAATCACATCAATAAAATATCATGTGCGTCCTGTGCGCACTGAAATCGAAACCAAATACAGATACCATGAATACACACAAAAACAAAATAAGTGCAACAGGTGTGCACCAAAACATCTGTCAAGTGCAACGGGCGTGCACGACTCACTATCAGGTGCATCTAATCTGCACAAAACCCCGATTTAGTGCATCTGGTGTGCACAAAATCGCATCAAGTGCGCCAAGTATGCGCAAGAATCCTAATCAGGTGCACATGGTGCACGAAAACATACATCGAATATCAGAATTGAAATCACAATACGAAAATGGATAAAAACTAGGTCGAAGCATATATCAAAATCATGTGTAACCCATATGCACGAAATCAAAAAAAAATCTCAAAATATATAAAACCAAATCAAGTGTACCGGATGTATACTAAGCAACATCAATACAGCTGATATGTGAAACACGGATAGAATGCAATGAAGGTACACATAAGAAATACCAATCGTAGAATAAAATCCTCAAAATACCAAAATCCAATAACAGAAATATGAAATTCAAATCACCAAGTCACATCGTAATCACTATCGTCAATGTGCGCCTCTTTCCTCTGATGTCGATTGCTTCAAACTTATCTCTTCATAAGTGTGCTGACTGCGCTACCGACGGCAATACTCATATCTAGAGTCTCCCACGTAGTCGATCCCTTCACTTGATATCCGGACTACATTAAACCTTTCGATCGATCCATCAAATCCCATAATTCCCCGAGAGCTCAACACTCAAGTACAGTTTAAAATATCCGGTACATACCCCAGCATCGATGATCCAGCCGTAGAAGGGCAAACCCAAGCCTCACTAATGGCACCGCGGAACTGCCGTAAACCCTAAGGTTCAAGGGCGTTCTCGTGGTCATTATGTCGAGTTAGGGTTTCATTCTTCTAGAGGGTCCATCGAAATACCTGCATGTTCTTCCGAATATCTTAAACTTGGGAAAATGGTTTTCTGATAATCGTTCGAACCCTTTAACTTCGTCCGGACGGCATGTGAATACCCTATATCCGCACGCTAAGCAATACTTCAATTCTCAAGAATAACCAATACTCTAATGGTTATCGCATTCGAGCCGCAGCTCCTTCTGCCAGTGTGCCCGTGGTTAACAGAAACCACCCTCCAACATTGACGAAGATAGATCAAACAAACGAATGGAATACGGTGCAAACAATTGTACATCCTAAGGCTCCTTAAGCAGAGTAGCGTATCGTAAGTATGCCGCGGACCATACCCACGGTACGTTACTCTACCTAAATCGCCTACTCCATCAACCAAGGGTCACCTAGACTTATACAAGGTTAAACCTAGCGCTCTGATACCAACTTTGTCACGACCCGAAAGTACGGAACGTGACTGGCACTTAGATTACGAAGCGTCTAGAGGCGCCACGTAACCTAAGTAAGCCGAAGCCCAGAAATCTAAACCATAAAAGAAGAAGAAGAAGAAAAAAGAAAACAAGTTTAAAAGTATCAGCAAATTTTCTCAAAAATTTCGGCAGAGTCTCCTCTGTAAAAACTGGCCCCCAAACGGGTACAACAAGTATAATATAAATAAACAATAAAAAGCATCCCCAAACGGGTGCTAGCTCAACGCCAACAGGCGGAAACAACCACAACAAACACAATAATATACAACGCCAAAGGGCGAGGCTCAAAACTCAAAAGAAAACAAAACCACCAGATCAAAATAATACATGCGCGACTCTAAGGTCGAAATAAAAGACTGGTCCAATAAACTTATCAAGTAATACAAGTATGGTTGATGGAGCTTACTAGATACAAATGAATGAATAAAAGTACAATGGTGGTTCGGATACAAGTGAACCAACCTACCGTGCAAATCACCCTGAAGAAAAGATGTGCCAACAAGCTGCCACGGAAACCTGTACATCGAACCTGAAATAAAATTTGGCACAACGGGGGTGAGTTGCCAACTCATGAGTAGAAGACATCTACGAAAAGAAATCGAATGCACGACGCTATCCTAGGTCATAATAATACACTATAATATCCCAATCATCTAGTAATAGCAGGGTAAAACTACGTGTAAGTACAGATACTCCGTGCTTGTGTCAGTGCCTCATATAATACTATGTCATATGAAATGAAATGCATGCACCATGAATGTAAAGTAACAAATCCTGAAATCCAAATATATATGTATAAGAAATCTTTAGCTGTTATCATAGTAAAATGTGTATAAGAATCTGAAATCTCAACAATGAAATCCATGGAAATCCGTGTCAAGCGTCGACACAACACATGTAATCTCAAGTCCCAATATCTCGGGCTCCGTCAGTCCGGATCGGCCCATATCATCAAATCTCACGACAACGGTCGGTATCCTCCGGATATCCGCCGCGCCAGACATCACCGGTAGGTAGCCTTTCCCTGCCAGGCTCATCGTCTACAACTCGATCTTCTTGCCCCGGGGTACCATACCGGGCCCACCATATACCCGAGACGGTTCATCCACTCCTCGAATCGGGTCTCGAAATCCAACAGAAAACATGAAATCTCATTGTGGACGACACATACATCATGAGAAAACCGCATCTTATGTTTTTAAAAAGAGAGGAGGAGGAGAGAGAGAAGTTTTTTTACATATTCTTGCGGTTTTCCCCAAAATCCAGAAATCTCATAGAAATCCAAATCTCAAAATCATGAGTAACTATATGATAAGTGTCGGCATATGCCTATAATACTGCATGATAACATGAAAATATGAATGCATGGATGTCTAAGTAATAAATATCATGTCTATACTAACATCAGAGAATAATCACAATATTATATCGGTCTAGTTGTTAACTGATTCTATCCATAAAAGACAATATGATCTAAAGTGTACGTGACATAGCAATTACCGATGATGATGTGTGTGAGCCGGCAAATAAGTGTGCGTGGAATATGCGCATCATCGGTAATGGTGCTGGTGTCCTAATAGGTAGAGTTTATACTGATTATAGCAACATATGTAAGAACATGCAACATTATGATTACAATGTGAAAGTAAAGACGGATGTGTGTTATCCACTCATTTGATATACAATTACCACTACCACTATACGACTCGAACCTAACGTAGTGTCCATCTAACCCCCCCTAAGGAAAACTAAACCTAAGAACTGGTCGATAGAAGTATACCTAAAGCCCGAGTCCATATCTCTAATAGTCGGCGATCCTGCCACAAAAGCGTCACGTACATAGTACGACTTCCTCAAATCAAGAGTGTGGATCAATAATCACATCTGTGCCTCGTACGGTAAAATCCATCGTACGGCATCCCAATATCGGGGTACGGGTCAAATATCACCTACGTGTCTCATTATTCGTATAATATCATCATCAACACATGTCATGATCCAGGTGCTATGCTGTAATCGCATACATCAATTATATAACATTGCCATCATAAATATACCTCATTAATTTATCCTCAGAAATAGCATGTCATATGTATCATGTTGTGATCGAGTCATACTGATATCATATCGTCATCAAGTCACACCTATATGATATCGACATCAGGTCACACCTATATGATGTCGTAATTAAGTCATACATATATCATATCGTGATCAGTCACAAGTTACAGTTCGGGTTCTATTTTAGAGTCCCATGTACCTCAATATCATCACTACCCATTATAATTTAGGTATACCTGTTCATTATCTCATTCTCTAATGATCCGCTAACACTTTAATACGACTGTATAGTCAAGAATCACGGCATCAAGCCCAGTTATCCTGTTTCATTCCCGTGTATCAATGTATCCCACATACGTGCTGTATATATCTATATATATACCTATACCTAGTCCTATATATATATACACATACCCGTATACACCATATCGAGTTTCAGTGTGTGCGTGTGTGTGTTTCTACCTAAAACCTACGAACCTCTTCCAGGGTATTCATCCTCTGGTATGGTCTTCCTAAATCAGTCTGGTCCAGCCTAGGGTCATTACTAGGGTCCTACTCATTAAGAATCTAGGGTCACATCTGGTTTCCTAATGTCAATAAGTACTATTCCTATTCTACGTTGCGGGGGTGCTAAACGCCATCCACCCGACTTCCCCCCGTAGATATGCGTCTACTCACCTGGTCCATGTCTGCCGAAGACGGTGTCGCCATCATCCTCTTCATCGCCCACAGTCCACGTGAGGGGTACCTAAACGCAAACATATAAATAGTATCGTAAACTGAATCACATACAAAAACCAAAACGACGCAAGGAACAAGCATAGGTTAAAACCTATGTCCCGTCCACGCAAAAGAACCAAATATCGCTCGATATCGGCGTACAAACTCCGATGGATCGAGATAAACATCAACAAATAACTCGTAGTTTTAAAACACCTTACTTATATTATAAAACATGATTAAATCCATCGAAACCCTAAAATCCATCAGACCGTCCAATTTCGTAAAACCCGAAAATACCAATTTACCGTTTTTCATCAAAACTTGACATTTAAATAAAACCAATGGTCATAAACTCATTAAATAGCATAACTAGACTATACAAACTATTACTATATTTTTATTACACAAATTTGTATTAATTTGAAATTTCTAGTTTGCAACCTTTAACAATTTTCAACATTTTTCAAGCAAAATACCTAAATTCCACCACAAAACATGATTTTGCATGAATTAATGTACTAAACTACAATTCATGATGATAATGATATGATGAAACCATGATTATATTTTTAATTTCATTTATATAGGAATTTCCAAAATCTAGTTTACAAAATACTAGCATTTTATTACTATTTTCCAATTATCAAAGGAAACTAGTTATCAAACTTAGTTTTTCTTTCCTTTAATATACTAATATTCTCATTAAAACTACCATCTAATGATAACAAGCTTAATAAGAATTTTATTTTACCCACAAACACATTTTTGAAAAATCTAGTTAGCTAAATAGCTTAATTAAAACAATTTGAATAAACAATTTATTATACAGCAACCATGCAATATTTTTCCACTCTAAAAGATGTTAAACTAGCTATTATAACCTTATTTAATTAATAAAAACCACAACTTGAATTTACAAACCCTAACTTTAATTTTAAAATTTGCAACTAGAATTAATATATTAAATCTAATTATGCTTTAAAAGAAACATCTAATAGAAATAAAACAAAAGAAGGAAATTTATACCTTCAAAATATGAAACCCAAACATGAAAATGAGCCTCCAAAATGCATGCTTTCCATCTCCAAAATCCATGCTAAATAGGTCAAAGGAAAATGATAGAGGTTGAATGTTGATTTTTGAGATTTATTTTTGAAATTTTTGATGAATTTTGATGATTTTTATTGGAAAAATGATGGGGGGAAATTTTTGGGGCTACCCATGGAGGGGAGGCCGGCCATGGAGAGGGAGGAGGGTGGAGAGAGAGAAAAAATGTGTGGTATTGTGTAGAAAGTTCATAAATAATGCATTTTTTTCACTTAAACCCTTTATTATCTAACTTTTTCAATTTAACCCTTTTCCTAGAAATTTCTAGAACCATGGAGAGATTTTGGAAAAGATTTTGCATATTACACACATGATTCTAATATACCATGGCTCATTTTTACAAATTAAAACCATTCAAATTTGTAATTTACACTAATTTAGTTTAAAAAATAAAGCTTATGTTAATATTTAAAATAATTAATTTAGGAAAAATATTTAATTAAAATAAAAATTTATAAGTGGCTAAATAAACACCATTTACTAGTAATTACATAATTAAAATATGTATTTTTGAAATTATAATGAAAAACAATTACGGTTTAATTTTACGAAAAATACATTTTACTTTACCGAAATTCATAAAATTCACTTAAACAATTTTATTCATTTAATTATTTATTTAATTATTTTTAGAACGTTACATGGGGTCTGACGTTTACCACCCCTGGGCGAGATATGCGACATATCAGACGAACAGACCGGACTGTACGGTAAGTGTTACTGGTTGGATTCACATGAGTGTGAGCGGGCTTGCTCGTCGATCTTCTGATCGCTCAATACCCGGGTGGCCGTTACGTTTAGCAGACCGCTTGCGGCTTGTGGGTGTTTGATATGATCATCACCTGCTGCCGGCGTATTGACGAGTCTTTAGAGTCCTACACAGAGGTTTCCTGGCTCAAGCGAAACGAAATAGGAGCGCATATGAGATATGTGCGGGACCGAGAATAATGCGTGTATGTGATACCGTATTCTATTCTCGCGATGAATGTATCGATTGGTTGTATGCGATATAACCTAGTTATCGAATCGAAAATTGATTCGATAAGTCGATGCATTGGATACTAGTCGGTTATATGCGACATGACCGGATCATTGAATCAAGTGTTGATTTAATGATTTAATGCATAATTATATATTTGATATATTACTTTGTATTAACTAGTATTTGTTCACTTTAAAAGGATTTTCTCACTTGATGTGCACATTGTATATGTGATATATTTTTGTACACTTGATTGTATCATGTTTGATGATACATGAATGTTTGGGTGTATGATTAAACCATGGTTATGTAATGGTTAGGGTTTTGTTTTTATTTACTTATTTATTTATTTATTTAATTTTAAGGCAAGAAAGAATGGTGGCTTATTTTGTTGTTTTGTTGAAACTTCTTGAAGTGTTGAAAGCTTGACCATTCTTGTTCTTTTCTTTAACCCTAACCATTCAACTAACCCTAGTTCATTCTCTACACTTAACCAAGGTTGGATTATGATAAGAATGAGTTGGATTTTCCTTTTTGAAAATAATCCTTTTTATTCTATCATATTCTTTCTTCATCTTCTTCATCTTCAACAATGAAGATACCTTGCCACCATCAATGGCAACTTGAGAAAAAGAGTGAGAAATCCAATTCTAAAGTGAACCCACTTCCTATTTCTTCATCCTCTACCACTTGCCAAGTAGTATAGGGTGTTTTCTTCACAAGTTTCATGACTTGGTGAAGTTGGAGTTTGATCTTGAGTTGCCTCGACGTAGATCATCTTCGGCATCGAAGTCGACGACCTAGCCCGCCCATTTCTCCGATGAAGCCGATGCTAGAGTCCGGGATCCAATATGGACAGCGGAGGGACGTCATCGCGGAGCCTAAGAAGTGGAGGACCGGATCTACAAAGGTTGTAGTCACTTTCCTTTAGCTATAAATTCGTTTACTTGCTTGCATCGCCTATACATCTAGTTAACGATCCGTATTAAGGTTTGTAGGCACATGAAATTTTTGAATTGGGCATGTTTGATCACTTGTGAGACCTGATTAGTATGCCTAGGAACCCTACAGTGGTATCAGAGCCTAGATAGAGCCTTAGGCGATGCGTAGACGGAGTTAGAAGTCCGATCGAACCGAAACCCTAACACAAATTTGCTCTCTGTACATTTTTTAAAAACTGGTTTTTTTGAGAATTAAAAATATGCAGAAAAATAAGCAGGAATATCTAAGAATTACTGTGAATTTCGAGCACCTGATTCAATAAAAGAGCGGCGGAACCGCGGCATTAGCATGGCTAATGCGGCGGTTCCGCGGCAACTTTGTCGCTTCTCCCATCGATTTTTGCACAGTAATTCTTATAGTTTGTCACTGTATTTTCTGGGAATTTTTAAATCTGACTTAAGAGTTGAGTTTTCTGGGTTGTATTGGGGACTCGGTGTTTCGATCGGATCGTCTAATTTTGTCTGTGTGCTTTTCCGGATAATTTTAGAATATGTTAAAAAGTTCGACCGGATATAAATACCCACTTTTTCCCCTACCGGGAAATTTCCAACTGTTGGATTTTTCCATAGTTTAATGACGTTCCAAGTAGTGCAAGTAACGCGATGGTCCCTCTAGAAGACAACAAACCTTAACTCGATTATGTGACCGTCTTGAACTGCCCTTTGAACCTTAGGGTTTGGGGCAGTACGGCGTGCCACATGTGAGGCGTTGGCTTGACCCTTCTACGGTTGGACCGTTGTTACTGAGGCACGAAGTGAATGTTTTTAAACTTATTTCATGTGTTGAGCTATTTCGGGAAAACTTTGGTGTTCGAATGTTCGATCGGAAAGTTTAATATTTTCTAATTATCCGGAATGTGATACAATAATTGGAATTCACAAGTAGTTATGAGATAACTGAATGAATGTTATAAATCTAGCGGTTTAGTCTCACTTGATCGGTTGCCACGGAATTTTGATGTGATCAAAAGTCCATCGCAATCACGTAGCGTACGCGAATACTCGCCGGGTAAACTTAATAGACAGCCTCGCCCCATAGCCCCGACCAAGTGACTGTAGGAGAACCCCGTCGTCGAAAGCATCCTTTTGGGTGCTCGCAGCAGCGGTGTTCCGCCTTGGTGCACTTCGTCGACGGCGTCGGGGGTGCGGCCACCTACTAAAGTTTGCGACGAGCATTCGATCAGAATGTCGGGAATCTTGTTGAATTGCCAACTTGATATTGAAAAGAGTTTTCGATAATGAGACTAAAATGCAGGGTTTATAATTGTTAGGCATGTGATGTCTAAGGAATTCATTTGATTAGGCATGCGATGTCTAAAGAGTATGCAGATTCCAACTGTTGTAGTTTTACACTTTCTTTTCTATGACCGTAAGTGTAATATGTGATATCGCCGGTTTCGTTGCTATATGTCAACGACAATTGGGATACGCATGTATACTTACGTTGATGACATGTGATGTTATGTGTTGCTGGATATGTTATATTGGATCGTCGTGTTTGAATAGCCGGGGTTTTTTTTATGTGAGATGAGTGTTTTTTCATTTTCATTCATGTAAAAACTTGTATGTAATATTCTTTTATTGGGGCACTTCTAGGTTGCGGAAGATTTCACCTTTTGTATATTATTTATTTTTCCGCATTAGGATAGACCCAAGGAGGGGAGCACAAGTAACCGGGTTCTAGGGTCCAGTGGGAGACAATCTCGAGGAGTCGAGTCCGGGTCTCCTAACCCTAGAATTGGTAGGGTTGCTTGCCGCTCTCGTAGGGGTCTAGGGATGTGGGATTGGCTATTCATCACGACCGTGGAATCCGTGTTTTATACTGGCTCGTATTAAAAACACGGACGTTCTAGTATATCCAATATTTCATATGATATTTTCTGCTGCGTTATCTGTGATGTGATCATGTGATTTGTTCAGATAGATATTATATATAGTATATATGATATATTATATAGACGTTGCTTATGTTTTACACCCGCGCTAGCCCTGCCTCGTTCTGGCGTTAGTTACCTAAGCTAACGGTGCAGACGGGACATCGAGGCGAATGCGGATGGCATAAGCGTACGTTATATTTATCTGTGATGTTTAGGTGGACTTAAATGATGGGATATTCATTAATGAGATTAATGAAAGAAAATAAACATAATTGATGTTGTGGAATCGAATTTCAAAATAAAACAGGTAGCTACAGTTCTTGCTTTGCATCGCGGTGTTCATTGTAGAACATCCTGCACCTTATTCGATGAGGAAAGGACCGAGATCCCTTCACCGGGAGTGACTCCTTTAGCAATAACTGGAAGATGCTACACACTCGGTTTGTCTTTTGATTGCTTCTATAGTTTCTGCTTTGCACAGTGATATATATGATATATCCCGCACCTCATTCGACGAGGAAAGGGCCGACGATCCCTTCACCGGGAGTGACCCCTTTAGCAAAACTAGAAAAGCCTCAAAAACATTCCATTTAAAAAAACATTTGATTCCGCAACGAGATCAAGTTCAAACCGTTAAAGGTTTTCTTGAAAACCATTCGCAACCTTCCGTCATTTTAGGAAGTAGAGTACTTAGTATTCGTGCTACGTTTGTCGACCATAGCCGAGGCGTAGTGTGCGGTAGCTAAGTGATGTCTTCCTACACAGCATATGATGCGATTAGTTAGGACAGTCATGTGGCTTTGTTGACCTTAGCCAAGGGTCATGTGGGTGGGTCGAATTAATCACGAAATGACGGGTAGAACTTGACTAGTACCTATGATTTGTTGACCTTAGCCAAGGTCATAGGTGCTAAGGGTAAAAATCATTATCGGGAGTTTCAAGTGTTGAAATTTGCAATGAGATTGCATACCTTCTATATGATAGTTGGATCCCGATACCCACTACGAGTAATTGTTACTCCTGGAAGAGTTTTGCACTTTGCAATTAGCCGATCAAGTAGGTGTCTAGAAAGGTGTCAACGGGGTTACGCCTCTAGGAAAATGAGGTTTACTGTAATTAGGTCCGTGCGAAAGCAAGGGGAACCTCCCTCAAAGTACCGACACTGGCCTGGCTGAAAAATTGGCGAACTTGTAGAGTGTAATTAATCCCGGCTAGTCTTTCCTTTTAGGGTTTGAAGGAAGATTTGATAAAAACAGTGGGAGCCATCCTGATTAGATAAAATATATAACCAATCTAATCTTGCAAGAGCGCACGCTGAGTGTTTTCTTCTCTCTCTCTCTCCAGGTAGCGACCATATCACGCCTTAATCAAGATAATAATATGGATGTATTGACCGAACCCGCTTGTTATACTGAGCTGGAGAACGTTGGTCCCGCTCCAACTTATAATTGTTATAAGACAGAGTAGGAAATAGGGGAATACCAGAATTCCTATGCCGCCCAAACGAAGAAAGTGCATATAATGCATCTCCTTCGGGCGTGTTCATTACAAAGAACTGTTTCTCAGTATCCTCTGCATCCTGGGTATTTGATACTGGATCAGGATCCCAGATATGTAATCTGTTACATAGGGATACAAAAGGGTAGAAAACTGAGAACGGGTGATAAGTTTCATGAGACAGAAAACGGGGCAAGTGTTGCAGCCAAGTCTGTTGGTCACTGTCACTCTGTATTACCAATACATTGATTCTGCACATATGCTATTAGATACCGAACCTGGTATACAAAATCATATCAATCTCTTTATTAGTAAAGAAATGATAAAATTTTGTATTGATGGATAATGTTTTGAACATTTCCTGTATCAAAAGTTGATCGGTTCAGGCACGTTATCTAAAAGCAATGACGTTCTAAATCAAACTACAGTTCCTAGTATACAGAACACACACAAGAGGAAGAGTTCAGAAATGAACGAATCCTTCTTGAGGCATTGTAGACAAGGTCATATCAATGCGACCCGACTGGCTGAAATTACATTTTAGATGCATATTTAAATCAGTTTGAATTTACATCTTGTGAAACTTGCCAGTCATGTCACAAAGATAAGATGACCATAGCTCTGTTCATTGGAAACAGAGAAAGAGTTAGTAAACTCTTGGGACTGATACATGATGATGTATGTAAGGTCCCCTGTCTACACATGCCAGGGCCGGTTCTTTGTACTTCACTACATTCTCTGATGATCTCTCAAGATTCAGTCATATGTTCCTGTTGAAACAAAAGTCCGAACCTTTTGAGATATTCACAGAATATAAGATAGAAGTAGGGAACCAATACGGGTATAAGTATTATGTCCTTTGATGTGATCAGGGAGGAGAATACTTATGCATAGAATTCCTGGATTATTCTAAAGGAGAATAAGATTCTCTCTCGGTGTTACTCCTCTGAATATACCACAGCACTACGGTGTATCAGGACGGAGCAATAGCACCCTATATGATATGGTGTGCTCTATGATGAGTATTACTGAGTTACCTATTTCCTTTTGGGATTATGCACTTATGAAGTTGCATACCTATTGAATAGGGTTCGATTCAAATCAGTGCCTACCACTCCATATAAGATATGGTATGGGAAGAGCCTATCTCTTAAGTAAGTTAAGATTTGGGATTGTCCGGCCTATGTCAAAAGAAAAATCCGGACAAGATCGAGGCAAGGTCAGTTCTGTAGAACTGGAAAGGTTCCAGCTATACAAAACTGCAGCTGATGATTTAACAGAACCAAAGGATTCAATAGTTCCCGACGAACTTCAGCCTCCTCGCCGATCTAGTAGGGTTCCTCATCCGCCTGAGAGATACCTCGGTTTCTCGATGACAGTGGGAGCGAGGAATGCATCATGAGATGATGACCTAACTAGTTTCGAGCAGGTCATCGAGAGTAGGGACTCTGTAAGAATGGCTGGATGCTTAGCAATCTAAGATGGAATCCATGTACACCAGCAAAGTATGGACTTTGGCTGCTATATCTGAAGGGTTAAATCCCCATCAGGAGCAAGTATATCTTGAGAAGATTACTTGGTGTAGATGGAAAGGTTGAGACTTTCAAAGCTAGACTTGTTAAAGGTTTTCGTCATCGACCAGGCATGGATAATGATGAAATCTTTTCAGGGGACTATGCTTAAGTCCATCCAGATCCTACTTGCCATTGCTACATACCATGACTACGATATCTGGTGGTTGAGTGCCATGACTACTTTTCTAAATAATGATTTAGAAGAGAACGTCTATAAGAACACAGCCAGAGAGCTTCATAAATAGTGGGAGCAGCGGAAACATGTGCAAGATGTTTTATAGAATAAAGCAGGCATCGCGGAGTTGGAACGTCTGTTTTGATGTGATAGTCAAAGTGTTTGACTTCATCAAAATGGTAGACGAACCTTGTATATACAAAAAGGTAGTAGAGAGTAAGGTGGTCATCCTTGTATTGTACGTAGACAACATACTCTTGATAGGAAAAGAGTTTCCTATGCTACGCACGGTCAATCTCCTCTTATCACAAGGATTCTCCAATAGGATCAAAGTGAAACCTCCTAAATCCTGGGTTTTGGATTTATGAGATAGATCTAAATGGATGTTAGGATTCTCACTAGTGGTAGTGAGATGGCATCAGTTGATCCTGAGGAGAATCACTGGAAGGGTTCCAGGGTGATAAAAACGACTGAATGTCAGTCGCAGGCATTGTCTTTACCCTCAGTGAAGGGATGGTATGTTGGAAGAGTTCCAAGCTAGATACTGTGGCAAACTAGACGATAAAGGCCGGTAACATCGCTATTAAAGATACTACCAAAGAGGAAGTTTGAGTGTATATTGGTTTATAAGATGAACTAGGTTCCCACCATTGTGTGACAATGGAAGAGTGGCTTTGGCCCAGGAACCCCGGTCCCATCAGTGACCCAGACATATTCTGAGGCAGCATCACCTGATCATGGAGATAGATGATCTCCAGGGTGATCGAGGTTAGGAGAGTAGACTCAGAGGACAACACGGCGGATCCACTCACAAAGGCTTTTTCCCAGAGAGAGACTATTATAGGATGGTTGAGTATGTGATGCTGCAACCACTGCTACAGATAGCCTTAGTGCAAGTGGGAGATTGTTAGTTATATGTATGCCCTAGAGGCCATTACTGTACATGTTGGAGATAGTGCCCTCATAGTCAATTATTGGATCATAGGTACGTGATTGCAATGATTGCGGAGGACCTATACCGGTAGGACAGTCTTGCTCGAGATGATAGTATGCTATCTGGTTTGCCTTTATCAGTCGTGTACATGTTCAGGTGACTGATCACATGTTACACTTTGATAGAGCCCTTAGGATCTTGCTTTACCACCAACAGTATGATGGCGATCATATACGTGAGAGTTGGGTGGTTTATATGCATATCCTTAATTGTGGTCCCTAGTCGTGGGAGTTTCGAGACAGGGCATCGATACTCCGGAGTAGACTAGTGTACACAGTCGAGACCCCGACGAGGGGCGGTGGCCGGTCTCACAAGCCACTGGTTTCAGTTGGATCACCTAAGATGTATACAGGTGCTCATTGGGTTATGAGTACACCGGACAGGACTCGCCGGGAATCTGCTAGTTAGTACTATACCTATCATCAGATAGCAGTTCCCAGGTGATATGTGTACAGGTTAGTTCATCGACCTGAGGTCGTCATTTGTCTCGTGTGAGTTCCCACTGTGCTTTGATTTCTACCCTACCACGGCTCAAAGGAGTCGTGCAAACAGGTAGCTTTTGGGTACAGTCCCGAGCCATATGGAGGCACGTGAGCGGATCGGCAGGGGATTCGTCTCTCCCGGTATTGGGGGTGAGATCGTGCTGTGTCTAGGAGAGCCATTACACATAGCCCACGGCCGTGGCAGGAGATTTACTGGTAGGTACTCCAGTAGTATCTCAGGGTGTTATTGGGCTACACTCCGACACGACTTATACTGCTATTGGGGGTCTGATGTTACTAGCCCCCTAGGCAGATATGCGATACTCATAGACGAACGGACCGGACTGTATATACATTGTCACTGTTAGGCTCAGTAGGGTTTCCGGATGAGTTCGCTCATCGGCCTCCCTTGAGGTCAGTCCATGGGCAGCCGTTACGCATTGCTAGTGCCGTTGACGGTTTGTGGTTAAACCCACTACCAGGGTACTGACGAGTCATTAGAGTCCCCCACAGACAGTTTCCCAAGTTCGGGCGAAACGTTGTAGAGGCCGTATGGTTTTATGGCAGGGTTCGGAAAATGCACGTGCGTTTACGCACGTGTTATTTTTCGGGCAGATGATACTGGTCGGCTTTGGTTTAAGCCGGATCCGAGTATTATATTGAGTAGGTATAATATCTTTGTCTCAGTTGCATTTGTATTCGGTCGTAATACAAATGCGGGTATATTTATACAGTTACGGGGTTATCTTGAAAGTTATTTCAGGATCACTTTTGGAAGTTGCCAGTTTCCAGTTTTCTATCAGCCGTCTTTTAACATTTGGTTAAAGGCGGATTTATCTTTTCTTGGATGAGGTGAGTCATTGTTCTAGAAGTTTCTAGAAGTGATGACAAGGATGGTGACTAGGTTCATGAACCTTTAATTGCATTTATTATATGATGACTAGGTGATTATGACTCATTCTTTGACATTAATACATTTTGTTCTTGTTAAGATCTTTTCTTCATGATAAGCTTTGTGCTATGGTCACTACTTCCCTCCTACACTCACCCCCCCTCCTTTTAAGTGGCTGGCCCTCTCTCTCCTCCTACACTCACTCATTTTGAGAAATTATGGTTGCTAAAAAGAAAAGACTAAAGTTTTGGATGCATGGAAATTTCATAGTTCATTTCTTGTTCCATTTCATTTCCATCGGCAACTTCATTAATCGATCGTCCACGGACTTGGACGAAGTGAGACAAAGTCATCTACTCATTCTCTACATCATTCTTGGTCGTCTCTTTTAGCAAACTTGACGACCGAGTTGCCTCGAGTCAGAGGCGGGAGACTGTTTAAAGAATCATCGACGTGGTGCCCCCTGGACAAGCAGATCGACGAGATCGGAGCAGCCGCAACGGAGCGTGGGATGATGGTTAAAGAACGAAGGACTCGGATCGTTCGGTATAACCTTTCTACACTCTTTACAGTTTGTTAGTTTAGCAATAATGGCAGATCCGGGTTAAAGTATACGATAGCGCCAGATAAAAAGTTTTTGTTCCGCATTTGGCGTCTGTAGACGGCCGGGGCGCTAGCGTAGACTTACAGTGGTATCAGAGCCTAACCATTTTGCTATACTAACTTGTGCTAACGCGTTTAAAATATTGATCGAACCGGAAATCAAAAATCGCAATTTTTCAATTTGACAGTTTCTGTTAATTTTCAAACTGGTCCAAATGTCATTTTGACCATACCAGAAAATCAAGCAGGGTTTTTTAGGAATACTGGAGAAATTCGACCAAGTGATTCGACTGTTCCGCCGCGGATCCACGGCCCAAGCATGGTTTTGGCCGCGGATCCGCCGCAGGAAAGTGACATCACTTATCCAATTTTCTACAGTGCATTCTATGTTGGAAATTGGGGTTTTTGGTATATATCTTTTGGGCCCAGATTTTATTACTGTTCAACAGATTTGCGTGGGGCCCACTTTGTGATATTTAGTCGATCGAAATTTAAACATGTTAGTTTACAGTGCTTACATTATATCTCCGACCGGGAATGTCATTTGATCGGTAAACCGCGTCTGATTGCTATAGTTCTTTTAGACGGGTTTGCGAACGTGACATTCGCGTTGATGTTCTGTGTTGTGCTGTGATGTTGCGGATTTGTCGTGGTGGATAGCAGTGTGCAATGGTAGTACAGTTTGAGTTTATTTGTACATTTGATATTGCTGGGCGAGCGTCCAACTTGTGGACTGCCGTCACTGCCTGTTGTATAATATTCTTTTGGGGCATGACCAGGTTGCGGTCGATGTACCTGTTGTACTATTTTTCATTACTGTACTAGGTTTTGCCCCGCGACGGAGTGCACGGATAGCCGGGTTCTGGAGGGCAACGGGTCCGCATCTCATGGCTTTGAGAGGCAGAGGGGCCTCACTCTAAAATTGGCAGACTATTCGCCGCACTCGTAGGGGGTACAGGTTGACCCAAGGAGGGGTGCCCAAGATTACCGGATGCCGTGAAGTGCTGGGTGGTCCATTCACTTTGCTGTAGGGGGCTGCCTCGCTTCAGGTTTTGGCGGGTAACTTGCCGCACCCGTAGGGGTCTAGGTTTCATTGCACAGGCTATCCACACGACAGGGGAACGTCGAGTTTCAGCAGCGGCTCTGTGAAACTCGGGGATCCCAGTTATCTGTATTGTTCTGTGATGCTTATTACTTTTCTGTAATGTTGCATACTATCACGCCTGGAGCGATTATTGTATATTGGTTTATATACTATTAGATGTTGTATATGTTTTACACCCGCGCTAGTCCAGTCCCCGCTCTGTCGTTAGTTAAGTAACCTAACGGGTGATGACGGGACCCAATGACGAATGCGGATGGCATATACGTACATTTTATTTTCGTTCTTTTCTGGTGTGATTGATTGATGGGACTGCGTTGATTCTGATCAATGCAAAGTAAAGCAAACCTGTATACAGTTGTTGGAACAATTTAAAAAGTGTTATTACAAAGACGTTTCCTTTTGTTTTGCATAGCGGTATTCAGTGGAATATCCTGCACCTCATTCGACGGGGCAAGGGCCGATATCCCTTCACCGGGACTGACCCCTTGGGCAGAAGTTTGCGTCAGGGTAATAACTTCACTATAGTCGATTACATGTTGCTTTGCATCGCGGTATTCAGTGGAATATCCTGCACCTCATTCCACGAGGAAAGAGCCGAGATCCCTTCATCGGGAATGACCTCTTTAGCAAAAGGTTTTCGCCACTATATTTTTATAAAAAGCTATCAGGTTCCTTCAGCGATATCAAGTTCACTACGTTAAAGGTTTTTCGCCAAAAACCAGCCGTAGCCCTCCGTCGTTTCTTATGGATGGTCAGTAGTATTCAAGCTATGTTTGTTGGCTTACGTCAAGGCATAGTGTTTGGTAGCTGCTGGGTATTCATTTGTTGCATAGATAGATGAGTTGGTTTGGGACAGTCGTATTACCTTGTTGGCATACGTCAAGGGTATGTACGGGTGGGTTCAAATTAACAAGATAATGACGGGCAGAACTTGACATGTGACTTATGATTTGTTGACATACGCCAAGGTCATAAGAGCATGGCGCATAAATCATATCGGGAGTTTCTAAAGAAACTGAAACTTGCCAAGTATGCGCATACCTTCTGGAGTATGAGTAACGTGGATGCATTCCATCACGTTATCATGCGATGAGAGTTGGATCCTGATTCCCACTGATGAGTTGGTTTACTCTTCGGGTGATCCCGATTGATTCTTCTTTAGGTTTGGAGGAGAATTTGACAGGACAGTGGGAGGTTTCCGGATTAGATAAAGTGATGACCATTCTAATCTAGGTTAGAGTGCACGCAGAGTGTTTCTTTTCTCTCTCTCTTTGGCAGCGACCTTTGACCGACCCTAGACTATGACTCAGTGACCAGGTTGACCGAACCTTCTTAAAATACTGTCTTTTGGATTGTCTATGTTGCATAAGTCATTGCCACTCCTACTTTTACCCTTTGCATTCTCAGAACACCCGTATTACTACGGATATCCACTTCCATTGGATAGATCCATCGTATGGTTATATACGAACTCGAAGGGACTTCTTCGAGGATGGATCCAGGTTCAGGAGAAATAGAATTGGTTTATTCAGTTGTCTTTTATTATCACCTTCTCTCAGGTTGCGAGAGCTCCTTGGTATTAGGAGAGTACACCTATTACGCTTATTGGATAGTCTTGTTCCTAACCATAGGCTGGTGCCGAAAGGTAGGGAATGAAGAAAACCAATTAGCCTAAGTAGGGTGTGCAGAAGGTAATATATAAAGACAAAATAAAGGGATTAGAAAGAAGGCAAAGTAAATTGCGACTGATATCGTTCACGACCAAAACCGCGTACTTAATCGCCACTCCTATTTCACCTTTAAAGGAATAAGGTATTATTCAGTTGTCTTTTATCATCACCTTCTCTCAAGATACGAGTACTCCTTGGTTTAGGAGGGTACACCTATTATGCTTACTGGATAATCTTCTTCCAAACCATAGGCTGGTGCCGAACGGTAGGGAAGGAAGAAAACCATTTAGCCTAACGATGGTGTACAGAAGGTAACGACTAAAGACAAATAAAGGGATTTGGAGAGATGGCAATAAAATATACGGTTGAAGTCATGAATTGGATTATGGAAGAGGCTTACTATCAATACCAGGATACCCCTATGAAACATTTTCATGTTTCAGTGTATCGTTAAAGAAAAACTGTTTTCCCGATTAGATACTTACTCCAAGGGTATGTATTTACCAGGTTTCATTCTCATATCTGTATGGTTTTACAGATGATAAGCTGGAGTACGTTATTGGGAATTAGGTGATCATCCTCATTATATCGGAATTCGTTGTAATTGGTGATATTTGAGGAAATCGCCAGGGTACAGTTTTCAACCTACGAAGCACAGGTTTTGAGTTATTCAACTCAGCGGACTTATACAGAGTATTGTATGTTGTCCAGTGTCCATCAGGACAAAGGGGTAGGTCCTCGTACTATGTTCTGTTTACTTATAACTTCTCTAGTTTTTAGACAAGTGTTTCGTAGAAATACAAGGTCTAAGTTTTGAGAAGTTGTGGGTATAAGAACAAAGTAGAGAACCAGGTGTCACAAGTATCGGGATTCTTCAAAGAGATCGAAGATGTAGATTCTTGTGATTGGTATTCAGATGATAGTAATGATTTTGAGAAACTTGTTTCTCTTTCAGGTTACTCAAAAATGGAAGGATTCCTAAGTTGAGTAATGCTGATTTGCCTCTCTCCATTAAGTTGATATGCACCGGAGACAGCTGCATGATTGAATATGGTTCCAATTAAATAAGTGCCAAAGTTTCTATATTGGATATAGAATAGTTCGTACCTTAAAAGATGTTAAGGTACGGGGAGTTGTCCAGCTTATGCTTAAAACCAGACACTGGATAACTCAGGGCACGTTTCTGTAATGGCTGTTTGTGGGTTGACCCTGGCTATGACGAGGGTTGATATTCTACCATTTAGAAGATCAATAGTGATATTGTTCTTGACTCGCCACAGTTTTAGTAAAATGGATTTTTTTTCAGAAAACAGTAGTGGGAGTATGGTAGAACTGGAAGTGATTCCAGAACCGCGAACGATTACGGAAAATTTAACAGGACCTATATATTCAATCAGGTTTGACATTCCAATAGCCACTCCGCAGATATGGTGGGTAACCTCAGACACCCGAGAAGTACTTCGGTAGGCTCAAGGACGGTGACAGGGAGGTTCTTATCTACCAAGACTTGACACTACTGTTGTTCCAGGCTATGAGACCCGGTAGGTGGGTTGTCATAGTCAGTGGGAGCAACGGAAGCATAGTGGGCAAGATGCTTATGTCTATTTATAGACTAGAGCAGTTATAGCGGAGATAGATCATCTAATTTTGATATGACAGTCATGGATTTGACTTCAATCAGAATAGGGGATGGATCTGTTAAGAAGGTAATAGGGTGTGATGTCAAGGTATATGGATGACATACACAAAGTAGGAAGTAAAATTCCTATACTACGATCGGTTGTACTGTGGTCGTCACACAGTTGTTTCTCCAGACAGGATATGGATATAATATTTGACATTCTGGTTTCTAGATCTATGGTTTTAGATGTGGATTTGGGTAGTTTCCCAATGTAGGTACTTTGACGGTATTCTAATGGTTTTTAGAATAGATGACTCCTAGCATGGTGGTGTACCTGCAGGTGATGGAGTCACCCTCTCTAAAGGTGTCGTATAGACTAAAGAGGAGAGGGATGTGCATGATTGACAGATCACTTGCTTAGGCAGTTGAGTCAATCGTGAGATGTCAAGTACCACACCAGATGTTGTTTTTGCACTAGATGCGATGAGTTTATATTAATCCAATCCTGGAGAAACATAAGGAAGCCGTTTTAGAACATAAATACATGTTCTACGGATTTGATTACGGCAGCCTCTTTCGGGAGACGATTATCATTCCAGGCTTCAAAGGTGACATGGATGACAGAGTGATTGTCAGAGTTTTAGTTTTCCCTCTGACGAGGGACAGTATTATGGACAGGTGGTCCAAGAGGATACTGTGGGTGGCATGGTGCCGGATACTGATTAGGTTCAGTGATTGATACAGTCTAAGAAGTTTGGATTTGGAGTTCATTTATGAACTAGGTCCCATCAGATATCCAGACATATTCTAAGACAGGTATTACTCGAATCGAGAGATGGCTTTCTCCGCGAACTTGAGATTAAGAGAGATATAGAAAGAAACATCTAGGCGGATCCACTCACTGAGGCTATTTCTCGAACACAATAGTTTTACAAACGGGCTTTGTGAAACTGATTAGTAGAGGAGTTGGATGTTCGGTTTCACACGGGCTGTGAGTAGTCGACATTGCAATAATTAGCCTTGAGTGCAAGTGGGAGATTGTTGGAGATAGTGCCCTCATAGTCAATTATTGGATCACAGGTACGTGATTGCAATGATTGCGGAGGACCTATACCGGTAGGACAGTCTTGCTCGAGATGATAGTATGCTATCTGGTTTGCCTTTATCAGTCGTGTACATGTTCAGGTGACTGATCACATGTTACACTTTGATAGAGCCCTTAGGATCTTGCTTTACCACCAACAGTATGATGGCGATCATATACGTGAGAGTTGGGTGGTTTAAATGCATATCCTTAATTGTGGTCCCTAGTCGTGGGAGTTTCGAGACAGGGCATCGATACTCCGGAGTAGACTAGTGTACACAGTCGAGACCCCGACGAGGGGCGGTGGCCGGACTCACAAGCCACTGGTGTCAGTTGGATCACCTAAGATGTATACAGGTGCTCATTGGGTTATGAGTACACCGGACAGGACTCGCCGGGAATCTGCTAGTTAGTACTATACCTATCGTCAGATAGCAGTTCCCAGGTGACATGTGTACAGGTTAGTTCATCGACCTGAGGTCGTCATTTGTCTCGTGTGAGTTCCCACTGTGCTTTGATTTCTACCCTACCATGGCTCAAAGGAGTCGTGCAAACAGGTAGCTTTTGGGTACAGTCCCGAGCCATATAGAGGCACGTGAGCGGATCGGCAGGGGATTCGTCTCTCCCGGTATTGGGGGTGAGATCGTACTGTGTCTAGGAGAGCCATTACACATAGCCCACGGCCGTGGCAGGAGATTTACTGGTAGGTACTCCAGTAGTATCTCAGGGTGTTATTGGGCTACACTCCGACACGACTTATACTGCTATTGGGGGTCTGATGTTACTAGCCCCCTAGGCAGATATGCGATACTCATAGACGAATGGACCGGACTGTATATACATTGTCACTGTTAGGCTCAGTAGGGTTTCCGGATGAGTTCGCTCATCGGCCTCCCTTGAGGTCAGTCCATGGGCAGCCGTTACGCATTGCTAGTGCCGCTGACGGTTTGTGGTTAAACCCACTGCCAGGGTACTGACGAGTCATTAGAGTCCCCCACAGACAGTTTCCCAAGTTCGAGCGAAACGTTGTAGAGGCCGTATGGTTTTATGGCAGGGTTCGGAAAATGCACGTGCGTTTACGCACGTGTTATTTTTCGGACAGATGATACTGGTCGGCTTTGGTTTAAGCCGGATCCGAGTATTATATTGAGTAGGTATAATATCTTTGTCTCAGTTGCATTTGTATTCGGTCGTAATACAAATGCGGGTATATTTATACAGTTAAGGGGTTATCCTGAAAGTTGTTTCAGGATCACTTTTGGAAGTTGCCAGTTTCCAGTTTTCTATCAGCCGTCTTTTAACATTTGGTTAAAAGCGGATTTATCTTTTCTTGGATGAGGTGAGTCAGTGTTCTAGAAGTTTCTAGAAGTGATGACAAGGATGATGACTAGGTTCATGAACCTTTAATTGCATTTATTATGTGATGACTAGGTGATTATGACTCATTCTTTGACATTAATACATTTTGTTCTTGTTAAGATCTTTTCTTCATGATAAGCTTTGTGCTATGGTCACCACTTCCCTCCTACACTCACCCCCCCTCCTTTTAAGTGGCCGGCCCTCTCTCTCCTCCTACACTCACTCATTTTGAGAAATTATGGTTGCTAAAAAGAAAAGACTAAAGTTTTGGATGCATGGAAATTTCATAGTTCATTTCTTGTTCCATTTCATTTCCATCGGCAACTTCATTAACCGATCGTCCACGGACTTGGACGAAGTGAGACAAAGTCATCTACTCATTCTCTACATCATTCTTGGTCGTCTCTTTTAGCAAACTTGACGACCGAGTTGCCTCGAGTCAGAGGCGGGAGCCCGTTTAAAGAATCATCGACGTGGTGCCCCCTGGACAAGCAGATCGACGAGATCGGAGCAGCCGCAACGGAGCGTGGGATGATGGTTAAAGAACGAAGGACTCGGATCGTTCGGTATAACCTTTCTACACTCTTTACAGTTTGTTAGTTTAGCAATAATGGCAGATCCGGGTTAAAGTATACGATAGCGCCAGATAAAAAGTTTTTGTTCCGCATTTGGCGTCTGTAGACGGCCGGGGCGCTAGCGTAGACTTACAGTACATTGGATGTATATTGTAGTGGATGCTGGGACATATATAGATAGGACTTTCTTGCTCGACATGATAGTACGCTATCTGGTTTCTCTTTATCTTAACATGTATACTTTTTATCTCTCTGATTGCATGTTGATAAAGCCTTTAGGATGTGTACTCGACTTCCAGGACTATGATGTAGATCATACTAGTGGGGCCTGGGTAGTCCATGAGTACATCCTTCAATGTTCCTAGTCGTGGGAATATCGAGAGGGGGCATCGATATTCCAGAGTAGACTAGCGTATATCTTCTCGACCCATGTGATGGGCGATGGATGATCCTATATCCATTGGTGTTTGACATCAGAGATGGTATGCGGGTGCTCAGTGGAGACTGGGTACACTGAACGGACTCGTCGAGAACTCCCAGATGGTATTATACCTCACGTCAGATGGCAGTTCTCTGGTGACACTGGTACAGCTTAGTCTGTTGACCCGAGATCGTCATAGAGTCTTGTGTGTCTCCCACTGTGCTTTGATTTCCACCCTACCACGGCTCTACTGAGTCATGCAAACAGGTGGTTTTTGGGTACAGTCCCGATTCATATGGAGGCAATGAGCGATAGGAGGGGATTCGTCTCTCCCGGTATTGGGAGTTGATATTGCGTTATGCTCGACTGGCCATAACAGGAAATCCCTGGCCAGGGTTGCAGTGATATACTGGTAAGAGTTATCAGTAGTTTCACGAATGTTATGGACCCTATGTCGGCATGACTTATCAATCTACTGGGGTCTGACGTTTACCACCCCTAGGCGAGATATGCGACATATCAGACGAACAGACCGGACTGTACGGTAAGTGTTATTGGTTGGATTCACAGGAGTGTGAGCGGGCTTGCTCGTCGATCTTCTGATCGCTCAATACCCGGGTGGCCGTTATGTTTAGCAGACCGCTTGCGGCTTGTGGGTGTTTGATATGATCATCACCTGCTGCCGGCGTATTGACGAGTCTTTAGAGTCCTACACAGAGGTTTCCTGGCTCAAGCGAAACGAAATAGGAGCGCATATGAGATATGTGGGGGACCGAGAATAATGCGTTTATGTGATACCTGTTGCGCCACGGCAGCGCCCCGGCCGTCAATCCGAGGCCAAAATGCGGAATCAAAATTTTCTTAACTTTTAAACTGGCGCTACCACGGACAATATACCCGGATCGTAACCATTAACCGATACTAGCTAACAATAGAAAGGGTGAGAGATATACCGAGTGATCCGAGTCCTCCGGTCTTCTCGTCATCGTCCCGATCTCCCGCGGAAACTCCGGTCGTCGCCTCCTTGCCGGATGGGCACCACATCGTCTGTATCTTTTACGGGCTCCCGCCTCTATACCGAGGTAACTCGGGCATGAAGCTGGCAAGTCGACATGCCCAAGATGTGCTGTATAATGTAGTATAGATGATGCTTGTCTCTTTGGGGTTATGTTGCCTTGATGGAGGAAAGGATTGGAACTTTCAAGTGGAACTCTCATTTATCAAGCATGGAATGAGATGATGAAATTTCCTCACCAAAAATGAAACCTCTCATTTTCTCTCCTCTCCAAAATTGTGGCCGGCCTCCCTCATTTGGAAATGGTGGAGAGAATGAAACATAATACAAAGGGAGGTGAGTGTAGGAAAAAGGTGGAGGGTGACCACATCCAAAGTAAACCTCACATCATTAACCAAATCAATCTCTTCACAATAACCATCATGAATAAAGCAAGTGATGTAAAGAGAATAAAATGATGATGGTCATATCATAATCCCACATATGCAAGAAACCCCCTCCCCAAAAGTAATTTGCAAAACTGCAAATTACCCCCTCCATCGGAAAAGTCCGGCCGGGAAAGAACAAAGGAAAACCGGCCGGAACAGAATGCAAACTGGCAACCTCAGAAAACTGGTCCCGTAATAAATTACAGGAAAACCTCGATACTGTGCATACACACCCGCATCTGTATTCCGACCGGATACAAATGCAATGAGACAAAATCTACACTGTACTAAACTAGGATCCGGCTTAAACCAAAGCCGGCTAGTATTATCCGTCCGATCTTGATCCGTGCAATACCGCACGTATCAGATCGAACCCTGCCATATAACCATACGGCCACTAGTACAAACCGTCCGATCCTGATCCGTGCAATACCGCACGTATCTGATCGGACCCTGCCATATCTCCATACGGCCTCTACAGCGTTTCGCCCGAAAGCTTGAGTAACTGAAAGTGTGGTGGACTCCAAAGACTCGTCAATACTATGGCTTTAGATTTAACCACTAGCACGTCAGAGGTATTAGCCAATACGTGACGGGCCACCAGCTATTGACCAAAAGGGACGTCGATGAGCAAGCTCACCCTGACACCCTACTGAGCCTGTCAGTGACAATATCCGCACAGTCCAGTCCGTTCGTCTATGAGTATCGCATGGCGGGCCTATGGGTTGGTAAAAGTCAGACCCCCAAAAGCGGTGCAAGTCATGTCGGAGTGTAGCCCAGAACGCCCTGAGATACTACTGGAATACCTACCAGTAAATCTCCTGCCTTGGCCGAGGGCTTTGCGTAATAGCTCTCCTAGACACAGCGCGACCTCACCCCCAATACCGGGAGAGACGAACCCCTGAAGATCCGCTCACTGCCTCCATGTGGCTCGGGACTGTACCCAACTAAAACCTGTTTGCACGACTCCTTTGAGCCGTGGCAGGGTAGTAATCAAAGCACAGTGGGAACTCACACGAGACAAATGACGATCTCAGGTCGATGAACTAACCTGTACACATGTCACCAGGGAACTGCTATCTGACGTCTGGTATAATCCCAACTAGCAGGTTCCAGGCGAGTCTTGTCCGGTGTACTCATAACCTAATGAGCACCTGTATACATCTTAGGTGAACCAACTGACACCAGTGGCTTGTGAGACCGGCCACCGCCCCTCGTCGGGGTCTCGACTGTATACACTAGTCTACTAATGGAGTATCGATGCCCAGTCTCGAAACTCCCACGACTAGGGACCTTTTAAGGATGTGCTTATAGACCCCAGCTCCCACGTATATGATCGCCATCATACTGCTGGTCGTCAAACAAGAATCCTAGGGGCTCTATCAACGTGTAATAGCGACCTGTCAGGTCACCTAAAGCAGTACACGATGATAAAGGTAAACCTGATAGCATACTATCATCTCGAGTAAGACTGTCGTGCCGGGATAGGTCCTCCCTTAATCATTGCAATCACGTGCCTGTGATCCAATAATTGACTCTGAGGGCACTATCTCCAACAATCTCCCACTTGCACTCAAGGCTAATTATTGCGATGTCGCATACTCACAGCCCGTGTGATACCGAACACCCAACTCCTCTACTAGTCAGTCTCACAAAGCTCGTTTGCGAAACTATTGCGTTCTAGGAATTGCCTCAGTGAGTGGATCCGCTGTGATGTTTCTTTCTATGTCTCTCTATATCTCAAGTTCGCGGAGAAAGCCATCTCCCGAAATGAGCAATACCTGTCTTAGAGTATGTCTGGATATCTGATGGGACCTAGCTCATAAATGAACTCCAAATCCAAACTTCTTAGACTGTATCGATAACTGAACTTAATCAGTACCCAGCGCCATGCCTCCCTCAGTATTGCCTTGGACCACCTGTCCAAAATACTGCCCCTCGTCAGAAGGAGAAACTATAACTCTGACAGCCACTCTGCCATCCATGTCACCTTGGAAGCCTGGAATGATAACTGTCTCCTAAAAGAGGCTGTCGTTATCACATCCCTAGAACACGCACTTATGTCCTAAAACTGCTTCTGACTGTTTCTCTAGGATTGGATTAATAACAGCTTATTGCAGCTACTGCAAGAACAACATCTGGTGTGGTACTTGACATCTCATGATTGACTCAATTGCCTAAGCAAGTGATCTGTCAATCATGCGTATCCCTCTCCCCTTTAGTCTGTAAGACACCTTTAGAGAGGGTGACTCCATTACCTGCAGGTGTACTACCGTGCCAGGAGTCGTCCATTCTAAATACTTATAGAATGCTGTCAAGGTACCCATATTAGGAAACCACCCAAATCTAGATCTAAAACCATAGATCTAGTAACCAGAATGTCTGATATAATATCCAAGTCCTGTGTGGAGAAACCACTGTGTGACAACCAAAGTATAACCGATCGTATTATAGGAGTTTCCTTTCCTACTCTGTGTATGTCATCCAAAACCAGGACATCACACCCTACTACCTTCTTAACAGATCCATCCCCTATTCTGATGACGTCAAACCTATGACTGTCACATCAGAAATAGATGATCTATCTCCGCTATATCTGCTTTAGTCTATAAATAGACATAAGCCTGATGTCCACCAATGCTTCCGCTGCTCCCACTGACTACGACAACCCTCTGGCAGAGTCATATAGACGCGCACTTCTAAAGCTAGTTTAGAACGACGCTATACTCATCCTCCTGCCGGGTCTCGCAGCCTGGAACAACAATAATGGCAAGTGTGGGTAAACAAGAACTTCCCTGTCACCGTCCTTGAGGCTACCGGAGTGCCTCTCGGGTGCCTGAAGTTACTCATCTTATCTGCGGAGTGGCCAATGGAATGTCAAATCAGATTGAATCTTTAGGTTCCTTATCAAATCTTCAGTAATCGTTTGCGGTTCTGGAATCGCTTCCAGTTCTACCATACTCCCACTACTGTTTTCTGAAAAATAACCATTTCTTTTTAAAATGTTGCGAATTAAGAACAATATCACTATTGATCTTCCAGATGGTAGAAAATCAACCCTCGTCATAGCCTGGGTCAACCCACAAACAGCCATTACAGAAATGTGCCTTGAGTTGTCCAGTGTCTGGTTTTAATCATAAGCCGGACAACTCCCCGTACCTTAACATCGTTAAGATATGAACTGTTCTATATCCAATATAGAACCAGAGGCACTGATTTAAATGAACCAGATTCAAATCATGCAGCTGTCTCCAGTGCATGTCAACTAAATGGAAGGAGGCCGATCAGCGTTACCCAACTTAGGAATGCTTCCAATTATGAGTAACCTGAAAGAGAAGCAAGTTCTTATTACTATCAACTGAATACCATACACAAGTATCTACATCTTCGATCACCTTGAAGAATCCCGATACTTGCAATACCTGGTTCTCTACTCTATTCTTATACCAATAACTCCTCAAAACTCAGACCCTGTGTTTCTACGAAACACATGTCTAAGAATTAGAGTAGTTAAAAGTAAACAGAATATAGTATGAGGACCAACCCCACTGTCCTAATGGACACTGGACAATATACAATACTCTGTATAAGTCCCTGAGTCTAACAACTCATTCACTATGTGTCGTAGGTTGAAAACTGTACTATGGTTAAGAAGAATTACACCGCTGTTCAATGCTCCTTACCTAACCATCCACTGATATAGGTAAATGTCATAGACATAATTTCAAAAGGTATATCTCACTCTATAAAAATAGACGTACAGATATATCAATTTGAAATTGGTGCATAACAACGGATATTCAAAACCAAATATTTGCCGACCGGCAAACAGCCCAGGTGATCTCCTCAAATATCACCGATTACAACGAATCCCGATATAATGAGGATGATCACCCTATTCCCAATAACTTACTCCCACTCATCATCTGTAAAACCATACAGATGTGAGAATCAAACCTAGTAAATACATACACTGGAGCAAGTGTCTAATCAGGAAATCAGTTTTCTTTTAACAGTACACAGTTGAACTGAAACATTGAAATGTTTCGATAGGGTATCCTGGTATTCCTAGTAATGCCTCTACCATTATCCAGATTCACAACTGTAACCGTATATCTCTTTGCCATCTGTCCAAATCCCTTTATATGTCTTTAGTCATTACCGTCTGCACACCCCCTTAGGCCAAATGGTTTTCTTCCTTCCCTACCGTTCGGCACCAGCCTATGGTTTGGAAGAAGACTATCCAATAAGCATAATGGGTGTACTGTCCTAATCCTAGGAGCACTCGCAAAGCGAAAGAAGGTGAAGATAAAAGACAACCGAATAAACCTTATTCCTATTTCTCCTGGACCAGAATCCATCCTCGAACTGGAACAAGTTCCTTTCGAGTTCGTATATAACCATACGATGGAGTATCCAAATAAACTATGGATCTTCGTAGTGATACGGAGTGTCCTGGAGAAATATAAAGGTGATTTAGGTTTGGCGAAGATATACTCGGTTTGGTCGTGAATAGCAGTCGCAATTTACTTTGCCCTCTTACTAATCCCTTGCTTTGTCTTAACTTAATACCTTCTGTACACCATCGTTATGCTAATTGGTTTTCTTCATTCCCCGCCGTTCGGCACCAGCCTAAGGTTTGGAAGAAGACTATCCAATTTGCATAATAGGTGTACTATCTCCTAAACCAAGGAGTACTCGCAACCTGAGAGAAGGTAAAAGGAAAAAACAACTGAATAGTCCTATTCGTTTTCTCCAGAACCGGAAACCATCCTCGAATAAATTCCTTCGAGTTCGTATCTAACCATACGATGGTTTTGTCCAATGGAAGTGGACGTTCGTAGTAATACGGGGTGTCCTGGAGAAAAGGGTAAAAGTAGGAGTGGCAACGAGGTCTGCAACTCTGACAATCCAAAAGCCAGTGTTAAGAAGGTTCGGTCAACTTGGTCACTGAGTCATAGTCCAGGGTCGGGTCAATGGTTGCTGCCAAAGAGAGAGAGAAAAGAAACACTAAGCATGCACTCTAACCTAGATCAGAATGGTTATCACTTTATCTAATCAGGAAACCTCTCACTGTACCGTCAAATTCTCCTCCAAACCTGAAAGAAGAACTAGTCGGGATCACCCGAGGAGTAAACCAACTCATCAGCAGGAATCGGGATCCAACTATCATCGCATGATAACTTGACGGAATCCACTCAAGTCACCACACTCCAGAAGGTATGCGCATATCTGGCAAGTTTCAGTTCTTTTGAAACTCCCGATGTGTGTTTTTACCCCTAGGACCCAAGTGACCTTGACACAGTCAACAAATCAAAGAGTCCTAGTCAAGTTCAACCCGTCATTATCCTGGATTGCATTAAACCCACCCGTACGAGCCCTTGACACAGTCAACAAGGCCGCACGACTGTCCTAACCAATCCCATTAATATGCTACAAACAAACACTACTTAGCTACCGCACACTACGCCTTGACACAGTCAACAAACGCAGCACGAATACTAAGTAATATTTGTAAGAAATGACGGAGGGCTACGTCTAGTTTTTGGCGAAAAACCTTTAACGTAATGAACTTGATATCGTTGAAGGAACTGCATAGCCTTTTTAGAAAATATAGTGACGAAAACCTTTACTAAAGAGGTCACTCCCGGTGAAGGGATCTCGGCTCCTTCCCCGTAGAATGAGGTGCAGGATATTCCAACTGAATACCACGATGCAAAGCAAAAGTAATCGGCTATAGTGAAGTTAATGCCCTGACGCAAACTTCTGTCCAAGGGGTCACTCCCGGTGAAGGGATCTCGGCCCATGCCTCGTCGACTGAGGAGCAGGATATTCCAAATGAATACCACGATGCAAAACAAAAGTGAACGTCCTTGCAATAACAGCTTTTTGAAAAATGTTCCAACAACATCAGAATAGGTTTGTTTAGCTTGCATTGATCCGAATCAACGCAGTCCCATCAATTGATCACACCACAAAGAACGAAAATATACTGATGTACGTATATGCCATCCGCATTCGCCACTGGGTCCCGTCATTACCCGTTAGGTTAGCTAACTAACGACAGAGCGGGGACTGGACTAGCGCGGATGTAAAACATATACAACATCTACTAATATATATACCAATATATTATATTTCGCTCAAGGCGTGATAAAATGCAACATCACAGAAATATGCAGCATCACAGAACAATACAGATATCTGGAAGCCCCGGGTTTCACAGAGCCGCCGCTGAAACCCGACGTTCCCCTGGTCGTGTGGATAGCCTGTGCAATGAAAACCTAGACCCCTACGGGCGCGGCAAGTCACCCGCCAAAACCTGAAGCGAGGCAGCCCCCTTCAGCAACGTGAATGGACCACCTAGCACTTCACGGAATCCGGTAACTCGGGCACCCCTCCTGGGTCAACCTGTACCCCCTACGAGTGCGGCGAATAGCCCGCCAATCCTGGAGTGAAGCCCCTTCCGTCCCAATGCCATGAGATGCGGGCTTGTTGCCCTCCAGAACCCGGCTATCTGTGCACCCCACCGCGGGGCAATCCTAGTACAGAAAGTAAAATATACATACACCGGGTACATCGACCGCAACCAGGTCGTGCCCCAAAAGAATAATACAAACAGGCAGTGACGGCAGTCCACATGTCGGACGCTCGCCCTGCAATATCAAATGTACATATGAAACAAAACTGTACTACCACTGCAACCAGGCTATCCCCACGACCGATCCGCAACAACACAGCATAAACACAGAACATCAACGTGAATGTCACGTTCGCAAATCCGTCCAACTGGGCTATAGCAGTTAGACAGGATTTACCGATCAAGTGACATTCACGGTCGCAGATATAATGTAAATACTGTGAAATAATGTGTTTAAAATATCCGATCGATCAAAATTACCAAGTGGGCCCCCAAGTACTTACTGTAGCACACGCAGAAAATCTGGGCCCAAACAAAGTATACCAAAACCCCTATTTTCAGCTCGAAAGCCCACTGAAAAGAAATGGTGACATGAACCCATAACACTGCGGCGGAACCGCGGCAATAGGGGGGTTAAGGCCGCGGTTCCGTGGTCGTACGGAGAGATCATGATACCAAATTTTTTCAGTGTTCTTATAATTCCATGTACATCACTTTTCTGCAACCTGAAAAATTTTTCGAGCCCGGAAAAAATCGACAGAAAACTGATGTGAAGAAAACGCGGTTTTGGAATTTTTGTTCGATCGGAAAAGCAAAACACACTAGAATAAGCTAGACTAGGTTAATGGCGTGGCTCTGATACCATGTTGCGCCACGGCAGCGCCCCGGCCGTCAATCCGAGGCCAAAATGCGGAATCAAAATTTTCTTAACTTTTAAACTGGCGCTACCGCGGACAATATACCCGGATCGTAACCATTAACCGATACTAGCTAACAAGAGAAAGGGTGAGAGATATACCGAGTGATCCGAGTCCTCCGGTCTTCTCGTCATCGTCCCGATCTCCCGCGGAAACTCCGGTCGTCGCCTCCTTGCCGGATGGGCACCACATCGTCTGTATCTTTTACGGGCTCCCGCCTCTATACCGAGGCAACTCGGGCATGAAGCTGGCAAGTCGACATGCCCAAGATGTGCTGTATAATGTAGTGTAGATGATGCTTGTCTCTTTAGGGTTATGTTGCCTTGATGGAGGAAAGGATTGGAACTTTCAAGTGGAACTCTCATTTATCAAGCATGGAATGAGATGATGAAATTTCCTCACCAAAAATGAAACCTCTCATTTTCTCTCCTCTCCAAAATTGTGGCCGGCCTCCCTCATTTGGAAATGGTGGAGAGAATGAAACATAATACAAAGGGAGGTGAGTGTAGGAAAAAGGTGGAGGGTGACCACATCCAAAGTAAACCTCACATCATTAACCAAATCAATCTCTTCACAATAACCATCATGAATAAAGCAAGTGATGTAAAGAGAATAAAATGATGATGGTCATATCATAATCCCACATATGCAAGAAACCCCCTCCCCAAAAGTAATTTGCAAAACTGCAAATTACCCCCTCCATCGGAAAAGTCCGGCCGGGAAAGAACAAAGGAAAACCGGCCGGAACGGAATGCAAACTGGCAACCTCAGAAAACTGGTCCCGTAATAAATTACAGGAAAACCCCGATACTGTGCATACACACCCGCATCTGTATTCCGACCGGATACAAATGCAATGAGACAAAATCTACACTGTACTAAACTAGGATCCGGCTTAAACCAAAGCCGGCTAGTATTATCCGTCCGATCTTGATCCGTGCAATACCGCACGTATCAGATCGAACCCTGCCATATAACCATACGGCCACTAGTACAAACCGTCCGATCCTGATCCGTGCAATACCGCACGTATCTGATCGGACCCTGCCATATCTCCATACGGCCTCTACAGCGTTTCGCCCGAAAGCTTGAGTAACTGAAAGTGTGGTGGACTCCAAAGACTCGTCAATACTATGGCTGTAGATTTAACCACTAGCACGTCAGAGGTATTAGCCAATACGTGACGGGCCACCAGCTATTGACCAAAAGGGACGTCGATGAGCAAGCTCACCCTGACACCCTACTGAGCCTGTCAGTGACAATATCCGCACAGTCCGGTCCGTTCGTCTATAAGTATCGCATGGCGGGCCTAGGGGGTTGGTAAAAGTCAGACCCCCAAAAGCGGTACAAGTCGTGTCGGAGTGTAGCCCAGAACGCCCTGAGATACTACTGGAATACTTACCAGTAAATCTCCTGCCTCGGCCGAGGGCTTTGCGTAATAGCTCTCCTAGACACAGCGCGACCTCACCCCCAATATCGGGAGAGACGAACCCCTGAAGATCCGCTCACTGCCTCCATGTGGCTCGGGATTGTACCCAACTAAAACCTGTTTGCACGACTCCTTTGAGCCGTGGTAGGGTAGTAATCAAAGCACAGTGGGAACTCACACGAGGTAAATGACGATCTCAGGTCGATGAACTAACCTGTACACATGTCACCAGGGAACTGCTATCTGACGTCTGGTATAATCCCAACTAGCAGGTTCCCGGCGAGTCCTGTCCGGTGTACTCATAACCTAATGAGCACCTGTATACATCTTAGGTGAACCAACTGACACCAGTGGCTTGTGAGACCGGCCACCGCCCCTTGTCGGGGTCTCGACTGTATACACTAGTCTACTAATGGAGTATAGATGCCCAGTCTCGAAACTCCCACGACTAGGGACCTTTTAAGGATGTGCTTATAGACCCCAGCTCCCACGTATATGATCGCCATCATACTGCTGGTCGTCAAGCAAGAATCCTAGGGGCTCTATCAACGTGTAATAGCGACCTGTCAGGTCACCTAAAGCAGTACACGATGATAAAGATAAACCAGATAGCATACTATCATCTTGAGTAAAATGTCCTACCGGGATAGGTCCTCCCTCAATCATCGCAATCACGTGCCTGTGATCTAATAATTGACTCTGAGGGCACTATCTCCCACAATACCGTATTCTATTCTCGCGATGAATGTATCGATTGGTTGTATGCGATATAACTTAGTTATCGAATCGAAGATTGTTTCGATAAGTCGATGCATTGGATACTAGTCGGTTATATGCGACATGACCGGATCATTGAATCAAGTGTTGATTTAATGATTTAATGCATAATTATATATTTGATATATTACTTTGCATTAACTAGTATTTGTTCACTTTAAAAGGATTTTCTCACTTGATGTGCATATTGTATATGTGATATATTTTTGTGCACTTGATTGTATCATGTTTGATGATACATGAATGTTTGGGTGTATGATTAAACCATGGTTATGTAATGGTTAGGGTTTTTTTTTTATTTACTTATTCATTTATTTATTTAATTTTAAGGCAAGAAAGAATGGTGGCTTATTTTGTTGTTTTGTTGAAACTTCTTGAAGTGTTGAAAGCTTGACCATTCTTGTTCTTTTCTTTAACCCTCATTCAACTAACCCGAGTTCATTCTCTACACTTAACCAATGTTGGATTATGATAAGAATGAGTTGGATTTTCCTTTTTGAAAATAATCCTTTTTATTCTATCATATTCTTTCTTCATCTTCTTCATCTTCAACAATGAAGATACCTTGCCACCATCAACGACAACTTGAGAAAAAGAGTGAGAAATCTAATTCTAAAGTGAACCCACTTTCTATTTCTTCATCCTCTACCACTTGCCAAGTAGTATAGGGTGTTTTCTTCACAAGTTTCATGACTTGGTGAAGTTGGAGTTTGATCTTGAGTTGCCTCGATGTAGATCATCTTCGGCATCGAAGTCGACGACCTAGCCTGCCCATTTCTCCGATGAAGCCGATGCTAGAGTCCGGGATCCGATATGGACAGCGGAGGGACGTCATCGCGGAGCCTAGGAAGTGGAGGACCGGATCTACAAAGGTTGTAGTCACTTTCCTTTAGCTATAAATTCGTTTACTTGCTTGCATCGCCTATACATCTAGTTAACGATCCGTATTAGGGTTTGTACGCACATGAAATTTTTGAATTGGGCATGTTTGATCACTTGTGAGACCTGATTAGTGTGCCTAGGAACCCTACAGTATATACCCATTTGTACATCCATATTGGCATATATATATTGTATACTTATACTTACGTATATACCCATTTGTACATCCATATTGGCGCACATACAAATTGTACACTCATACTACATATATACCACTTGTACATCCATATTGGTGCACATACACATTGTACACTCATACTTGCGTATATACCCACTTGTACATCTATATTGGCGCACATACATATTGTACACTCATACTTGCGTATACACCAACTTTTACATCCATATTGGCGCACATACATATTGTACACTCATACTTGCGTATATACCCACTTTTACATCCATATTGGCGCACATACACATTGTACACTCTTACTTGCGTATATACCAACTTGTATATTCATATTGGCGCACATACACATTGTACACTCATACTTGCGTATATACCACTTGTATATCCATACTTGCACACATACATATTGATGCTGACTTTGGTTTTGGGAGAATTGCGGACCGCAGGAGATATTTTCAAAACTGGATCCATTTAAAAGAGCGGTTTCTCTTAATATGTTATATGACTGTTCCATGTTGCATGATATTCGGATATGCTTACATTTTTATCATATGTCGCATACATCATGCTTATGATTTTACGTATTGAGATATGCTGTTTTCATGAGATTTCTGTATTTGAGAACCGTGGCTATTTCAAAAGAAATCATATACTGTTTTAAAAACCCTGTTTCTCTTGATATGATATTTCAGTGCATCCACCATGTGTTTTCTCGGTTCTTAGAGTGGCATGTGAAACATGATTCGAGGAGCGGTAAGCACCGTCTTCGGGTACATGGTGGAACCGGTGAGGTACCCCGGGGCAAAAAGACTCGTATTGTTAGACGGTGAGCCTGGCAGGGGAGCACTACCTACCGGTGATAGTATTTGGACCCGTTGGTTATCCGGAGGATACCGACCGGAGTCATGAGATAGATATGAGCGCCGACCAGAGTAGGCGGCGCCTGAGACAAGGTATTTGAGGGCCGATCCGAGGATACGGCGCCTGAGGTATGAGGATTTACGTGCCGTTGCTGGGCACGTTTTCATGATGTTTTCGAGTGTCGATGCTTGGCACTCAGGTTCCATGATTTTGAGGTGTCACGAGGGACGCACGTTGATTTATATCCTCATATTTTCATGCATATGCTTTTATGATATTTACATGCATGATATTGTTATGTCATTGGTTGACACGTAGACGAGATCCACATGCATACATATATAGATTATATGGTCGGACGAGATCCACATCCATACATACAGTGATTATATGGTTGGATGATATCCGCATACTTATAGACTTTGAGTATTGTTGGTACATATACAGATACGGTCACCCTAGGTATCCTAGTATTACCTTTATTATATAGTTGACCTAGGAGTCGTTGTTTGTTCGATTTCTACTTATAGATGTTTTTCTATTCACGAGTTGGCAACTCACCCCCGTTGTGCTACAGTTCTTGCAGGTTGAACGCATGGATCAGTAGCGGCTTCGCTGGCACACAGTTGCTTTCGGGTGTTTTGCATTGGTAGGTGGAACATTTGTATCATACCAACCCTTGTATTTATATTTCCTATTGTATCTAGTCAACTCCATCAAATCAAAATTAGTATTTGTATAAGTAATGAGACTTAGTGAGTTGTAGTTGCGAGACTTAGAGCGAGGGTTATTTTGCTGCTTGTTGTTTTGATGTCTTGTTTATTTCTTTATTTTTGGTGGTGAACTTCGTCGTTGGGCGTCGTATACTTATATTTATGCTTGCGGGGTTGTGTATTCGCCGGTTGGCGAAGAGCTAGCTCCCGGTTGGGGAAGCCATTATTCTTGTTATGTATTTGTGGTTTTGGATCAAAATATACAAAGGAGGTGCTGCCTAAATTTTTAAAAGACGAAACACGTTTTCAAACTAGCAAATTTCACTTGCATTTTCATGTTCCTTTTCTATGCATTAAGAAAACTTGATTTCATTATACCTTTATTTCAAAACTTCACCTCCTTTATTTTCTTAAAAAGGTTTAGATTTCTGGGTTTCAGCTTACTTGAATTACGTTACGCCTTTAGACGTTGCGTGATTTAAGTGCTGGTCACGAGCTAATATTTCGGGTCGTGACAACTAGGTCATGACTTTGTGAAGAGAACACCCTATACTACCCAAGCAAGTGTATAGGATGATGAAGATGGAATTTTTCTCACTTTAGATTTTATTTTCTCACTCAATTTCATCATTTTCCATGGAGCTAGAGAGCAAGAGGAAGAAGATGAAGAAAGCAATTCAAGAAAAATAAACCAAGAGATGAATGAATGAGTTATGCAACCATGGATGGGTTAGTATCATATCCTAACCATTGTAGAGACATAACCATGGCTAAATAATAATGGTTAGGTTTAAAATATCTCAAGTAAAACAAATCA
Source organism: Agapanthus africanus (assembly GCA_030015575.1). Taxonomy (NCBI): domain Eukaryota; kingdom Viridiplantae; phylum Streptophyta; class Magnoliopsida; order Asparagales; family Amaryllidaceae; genus Agapanthus; species Agapanthus africanus. The sequence goes on from JASDDO010000019.1 coordinate 433,443,124, forward strand.
AGTGGACTTTGTCAATGGTTATCCAAGCTTCATGTAGCTTCAAGCTATGACAAAAAATGCCACCTAATTTGAATTACTTAAAATAAATAAAACCCTAAATTATATGTAGCATGGTGTAAGTCATACACACATCCATGTTTGCATGTATCATCAAGCATGATACAATCATGTACACAAACATATATCACATATACACTATGTGCACACCAAGTAAGAAAACAATCTTAAGTGAGCCAATACTGGTTAATGTAAATTAATATATCAAATATATAATTATACATTAAATCATTAAATCAACACTTGATTTAATGATCCGGTCATATCATATATAATCGACTAATATCACGTGTATCAATCTATCGAATCAACTCTTGATTCGATAACCCGGCTATATCGCATATAACCGACCGATGATACAAATCGCGAGAATAGAATACGGTATCACATAATCGTATTAATATCGGTCCCGCACATATCTCATATGTTCTCCTAGTCCGTTTCACCTGTGCTAGGAAACCTCTGTGTAGGACTCTAAAGACTCGTCATTACGCCGGCAGTAGGTGATGATCATATCAAACGCCCACAAGCCGCCAGAGGCATGCTAAACGTAATGGCCACCAAGGTATTGAGCGATCAGAAGATCAACAAGCAAGCCTGCTCATAGTCCTGCGAATCCAATCAGTAACACTACCGCATAGTCCGGTCTGTTCGTCTGATATGTCACATATCTCGCCTAGGGGTGGTAAACGTCAGACCCCAATAGCTTGATAAGTCATGCCGATGTAAGGTCCATAACGGACATGAAACTACTGATAACACTTATCAGTAAATCACATCTACCCTGGCCAAGGATTTCATTTATGACCAATCGAGCATAGCGCAACATCAACCCCAAATACCGGGAGAGACGAATCCCCTCCTATCGCTTATTGCCTCCATGTGACTCAGGACTGTACCCAAAAACCACCTGTTTGCATGACTCTGTAGAGCCGTGGTAGGGTGGAAATCAAAGCATGGTGGGAGACACACAAGACTCTATGACGATCTTGGGTCGACAGACTAACCTGTACTAGTGTCACTAGAGAACTGTTATCTGACGTGAGGTATAATGCCATCTAGGAGTTCTCGGCGAGTCCGTTCAGTGTACCCAATCTCCACTAAGCACTCGTATACCATCTCTGATGTCAAACACCAATGGATATGGGATCATCCATCGCCAATCACATTGGTCGAGAAGATATACGCTAGTCTACTCTGGAATATCGATGCCCCGTCTCAATATTTCCACGACTAGGAACATTGAAGGATGAACTCATGGACTACCCGGCCCCACTAGTATGATCTGCATCATAATCCTGGAAGTCAAGTACACATCCCAAGGGCTTTATCAACATGTAACAGAGAGACGGTAAGTATACATGTTAAGATAAAGAGCAACCAGATAGCGTACTATCATGTCGAGCAAGAAAGTCCTCCCTATATATGTCCCAACATCCACTATAATATATATCTCATGTACAATAATGGCCTCTAGGGCATACATACAACTAACAGTTGCGAGACTTGAGCAATGGGTTATATGTTCGCTTGGTGGGTTTGATGTCTTGCTTTACATTTTTCCTTGTGTTGATCTTCGCCGTTGGGCGTCGTATACATATGTTCTGTCTTGCGTGGTTGTGATCCGCCGTTTGGCGGAGAGCTAGCTCCCGCTTGGGAATGCCTATATATTGTTTTATATTAGTTTGGATCAAAATATACGAGGGAGGTGCTGCCCGAAATTTTAAAAAAAGGGTTTAGATTTCTAGGTTTCGGCTTACTTAATTTACGTTGCGCCTTTAGACGTTATGTGATTTAAGTGCCGGTCACGAACTAAATTCGGGTCATGACAGTGATGGGCTTCATACTGACACGAAATGTCGCGTTTTTAGGGGGTCTGACTTTATCCACCCCCTAGACTCGATATGCGATACAAACAGACTGGACTGGACGGATATTGTCACGTACAGGCTCAGTAGGGGTTCGGATGAGTTTGCTCGTCGGCCTCCCTTTTGCTCAATACTCGGGTAGCCGTTAAGTATAGCTAGTGCCACTGACGTGCTTGTGGTTAAACCCACTGCCAGCGTATTGACGAGTCTTTAGAGTCCCACACAGAGTGTTTCCCTGCTTCGGGCAATACGATGTAGAGGCCGTATGGTTTTGCTGTAGGGTTCGATCATATACGTGCACTTATGCACGTATCATAATTCGGATGGATAATACTAGCGGGCTTTGATTTAAGCCGGATCCCAGTATTATATTGTTGAATTATTTTCGTCTCTTTGTATTCGTATTCTTTGGAATACGGATGCGGGTATGTATATACGGATAATGGGTATTCTTGTAAGTTCTTACAAGATTACTTTTAGAAGATTACACCTCATTATGGTTTAGACCTTTTTGGATTAAAAGGTTATTAAAGTGTAGGATGAGGTGATTATTGCATTTTTGGTGGCATGGCTTATTAGTGACCCATGGTTACTATTTAAGCATGCTTAAGGTTTTTGTTTGTTGTGAGATTTTGTTGACTTGAGATATTTTTGTTGACTTAAGATATTTTGGAGACTTGAGATATTTATTTGAGATGGCTCTATTATTTCTAAGGACTCACACAACAAACAAAAGCAAGCCATTATTCATTCTCTCTCCAACAACACTCTTATCCTCATGGAATCTTCTTCTACCTCCACCCTAACCCTCTCAAGTGCTGAGAAACCTATGGTGTCTTGAGACAAATTATTCCTTCATCACTCTCTACTTCTTCAACTGTATCTAGTGTAGCGATCTAGGTATCCTAGTTACCTCGGCTATGAGGTTGGAGCTCGTTTCATACACTCTCAGGTGGATCATCTTCGATGGAGGGAGACCAGAGATCAAACTTGGTCAAGGAAGCCTCGAGAAGTTTGGGAAAGTGGTTGAAGACCGAAGGACACGGATCATTCGGTATAACCATTCCTATCTCTTTATTGTTTGCTAGTTAGGGTTAATGGTAAATCCGAGTAGCGGGTTGTGTTAGAACCAGTTTCGAAATTTTTTTTCCGCATTTGGTCACGGGTTGATGGCCGGGGCGCTAACGAAACCCAACACTTGTCGAAAAGGAAGACCGACGAGCAAACTTGTCCGAACTCCTACTGAGCCTATCCGTGACAATCTATGTACAGTCTGGTCTCTTCGTCTAAGAGTATCGTATACTGGGTCTAGAGGGTGGTAAATGTCAGACCCTAATAACCTGACAATCCGTGCTGATGTAGCTCAGGACCAATTCGGAAAACTGCTGATCAACCTATCAGTAAATCCCAAATGCATTGGCTAAGGTCTTATGGTCCTGACCAATTGAACACGGTGCGATATTGACTCCCAATACCAGGAAAGACGAATCCCCAACAATCACTCACTGCCTCCATATGGCTCAGGGCTGTACCCAACCAAAACCTGTTTGCACGACTCAGTAGAGCTGTGGTAGGGTAGTGATCAAAGTACAGTGGGAACTCACATGAGACAACTGACGATCTCAGGTCTGAAGACTAATCTGTACACATATCACCTGAGAACTTCCATCTGATGATAGATATAGTACCATCTGGAAGTTCTCGGCGAGTCCGTCCAATGTACTCACACTGAGTGAGCACCTGTATACGATCTTAGGTGCATCAGACCAATGGCTGCGGGACCAGCCATCCCCCTCGTCGGGGTTTAGAAATGTATACATTAGTCAACTCTGGATTATCGATGCCCAGTCTTGATACTTACGCAACTAGGGACCATTTAAGGATGTGCTTATGGACTACTCTGCTCCTACAAGTATGATCGCCATCACAACGCAAGTAGTCAAGTAAGATCCTACAGGCTTTATCAATATGTAATTGTTATATGTAATACTGAGTATAACATATGCACATGTTAAGATAAAGTCAAACCATAATAGTATACTACTGTTTCAAGTCTTTGTCAATATGTGCAAGATGGATAAAACATCAATAGAAACAAATATACATATGCTGATAAAGACAACTCAAGTAATATACTATATAACTGAGCAACAATGTCCTGTACACACATATCCCCAGCATCCACATGTATACATATACAATGATGGCCTCTGGGGCATGCATATCCAACAATCTCCCACTTGCACTAAAGGCCATTAATTGGCATACCGAATACCCAACGTCTGCTCTAAGGCTAGCTGTTGACGTACCGCATACCCAACATCTTAAAAAGACGCTCGAACTGCGCTTGAGGGAAAGCCTTTGTAAATGGATCCGTCGTCTTTTCTTTTGTATCCACTCTCCGGACCTCGATCTCCTGGCGATCTATGATCTCCCTGATCAGGTGATACCGTCTTAAGATGTGTCTGGATTTCTGATGGGACCGTGGTTCCTTCGCTAAAGCTATAGCCCCATTGTTATCGCAATACAAAGGTATTGGATCAACAATGGACGGAACTACCTGAAGTTCAGTAATGAACTTCTTCATCCAGACCGCTTCTTTTGCGGCATTGTTTGAAGCAATATATTCAGCCTCTATCGTTGAGTCTGTGATGGTGTCCTGTTTGGAGCTCCTCCAACACACCGCCCTTTTATTGAGGGTAAACACAAAACCCGAGACCGACTTGCTGTCACCCTTGTCACTATGAAAGCTGGAATCGGTAAGGACTTGACCTTAAGGTCTCCATTACCGTAGACTAAGAGCATCTCCTGAGTCTTTCTCAGGTACTTGAGAATGTTCTTCACAGCCGTCCAATGATCCTCACCTGGGTTTGACTGATATCGGCTCATCACGCTAAGCGCGTAAGCTACACCTGGTCTGGTTTACAGCATCGCATACATTATAGATCCTACCGCTGAAGCGTAGGGTATAATGCCCATGCGAACCCTCTCCTCATCAGTCTTGGGAGACATCTCTTTGGAGATGGTAATTCCGTGCAAAGCTGGTATGTTACCGCGCTTGGAATCTTCTATACTAAATCTCTTTTGTACGGCTCTATGTACCTGGACTGCGAAAGTCCCAATAATCTCTTAGATCTATCTTTGTTGATCTTGATCCCAAGAATGTACGAGGCATCACTTAGGTCCTTCATGGAGAGCCTTTGTGACAAGAACATCTTGACCGATTGTAGCATAGGAATATCATTTCCTATCAAAAGAATATCGTCCACGTACAAGACTAGGAATACGATAGTTCATCCTACAATCTTCTTATATATACAAGGTTCATCCTCGTTCTTGATGAAGTCAAATTCCTTGACAGTTTCATCAAAACAGATGTTCCAGCTCCGCGATGCCTGCTTTAATCCATAAATGGATTTAAGCAACTTGCACACCTTCCCGCTGCTCCCACTGTCTGCAAAACCTTCTGGCTGATCCAAATAAACGCACTCTTCCAAACTTCCATTTAGAAAAGCCATTTTTATATCCATCTGCCAGATTTCATAGTCATGGAAGGCAGCAATGGCAAGCAGGATCCGAATAGATTTGAGCATAGCTACTGGAGAAAAGATTTCGTCATAGTCCACTCTTGGTCTTTGATGAAAACCTTTTGCAACGAGTCTAGCCTTATAGGTTTCCACCTACCCATCTACACCAAACTTCCTTTTGTAGATCCATTTGTATCCAACGGATTTTACCCCAGGTGGAGCAATATCCAAGGTCCACACTTTATTGGTGTACATGTTAGTGTATATGCCCTAGAGGCCATTACTGTATCATACTAGTTTGTATATTACTTAATGGAAGCTTGGGATATTCACAGTTGTATAGACAATCTTGCTCAAAATGGTAGTATGCTACAGGGTTTGTTTCTACTTCAATATGTACATATGTTTCTTTTAGCATATCGTTTATACATATTATTGGAGCCCTTAGGATCTTTGCTTGATTCCCAGCGTTGTGATGGCAGTCACACTAGTGGGGGATGGGTAATCTACAAGCACATCCTTATACAGGTCCCTAGTCGTAGGATTATCGAGGCGGGGCATCGATACTCCGGAGCAGACTAGCGCATACGCTTCTCATCCCAGCAGGGGAGATGGTCTGTCCTACAACCATTAGTACGTCGTACTGGAGATAGTATGCGGGTGTTCGTTAGGTTACGAGTACACTGGACAGGACTCGTCGGGAACTGTTAGTTGGTACTATACCAATCGTCAGATAACAATTCCCAGTTGACAGGAGTACAGCTTAGTCCGTCGACTTGACACTGCTACTTCGTCTCGAGTGTGTTCCAACTGCACTTTAATTACTACCCTACCATGGCTCAAAGGAGTGGTGCAAACAGGTAGTAGTTGGGTGCAGTCCCGAAGCACTTGGAGGCAGTAGCGGTTAGATAGGATTCGTCTCTCCCGGTATTGGGGGTTGATATCGTGCTGTGTCTTGGAGAGCCATTACACAAAGTCCCTGGCCAGGGCAAGCGAGAATTACTTGTAGTGTTTCCAGTAGTTTCTCAGGGTGTTCTGGGCTACACTTAGGCACGACTTGTACCGTTGTTAGGGGTCTGACGTTTACCGCCCCCTAGGACCGACATGCACTCAGACGAACAGACCGGATTGTACGAAGATTGTCATATTCAGGCTCAGTAGGAGTGCGGATGGGTTCACCTCATCAGTTTTCTTATCGGCATCTACCTGGGGACCGTTACGTACAGGTAGTACCGCTTGCGGCCTGTGGTTAAACCCACTGCCAGCATAGTGTCGAGACTTTAGAGTCCCACACAGAGGGTTGTTCGCTTTTGGGCAAAACAGAGTAGAGGTCGCTTGGTTTTGCGACAGGGTTCGTTCACATACGCGCACTTGTGCACGTTTCGTGTCCGGGCAGTTATTACTAGCGGGCTTTGGTTTAAGCCAGATCCTAATATTTGTTTTGGGATTGGTTTTGTCTCATTGTATTCATGTTCCTCGGAACACGGATGCGGGTGTGTATACACAGTTGATAGAGGCAGAGGAACCTCATTAGGGTTTTTGACCTTTTACTTTTTCTAAACCCTAATGAGAATGAGAAATATGATTAATAATATTAATTAAGGATAATTGTGCCATGGTTAGGGTTGGTTGACCATTTGACTTGTCGACTTTTGTTGACCATGATGATTTCTTTTGGAAAGATGCTTCTTGAAGCTTGCATTAAGCGTTAAATGTGAAATGATAATGGTCACATCAACTAACCATCACAATTTTCCTAATTATTATTATTATTCTCATATTTTCTCATATGAGAGCAAGGTTGAGTTTTTATTCTCTCATTCTCTCTGGCTCATTCTCTCTCTTGCAAAGCTCTCCCTCTTCCTCTCTCTCAAAGCTCTCTTGTTTCATGTGTTGAAAAACATGAGCTTTGTGAGATAAAGCCATTAAGACATCTCTCTACTCATTCTAGGGTTCTTTGTCTCGCAAGCCAAGCACTCTAGTTACCTCTTGGTTGAGGTAGGAGCTCAAGGTAGAGGCCTTTGGATGGATCTTTCTTCGGCAAAGAGAAGACGACGAGGAGGAGCCGTTTACATCACTCTAAGGAGCTAGCAACAAAGAGGACCACAACAAGAAGAGAAGGAGTTCAAGAACTAGGTATAACCATCTTACCTAGTAGCTAGAACTTGTAGTTAGTATGTTAGTTTTTGTTTGGTAAAGATCCTTCATGGTTAGTCTATGTTACCTTGTGTTAAAAATTTGATTTTTACTCTTTCCGCCTCCTCGTAAGTACCGGGGTGGGTTACATAGACTTACAGTGGTATCAGAGCCCAGCTAAGCAACAACTAACATGTTAGCAAAGTGTTTAGAACTTCGATCCGAAAAAAATCACAAAATACGTCAAAATCTTGTGTTTTCTGCCGATTTTAAAAACAGATCTAAAAATATTTCCACACACCTGAAAAATACGTGCAGGGTTTTTTAGGAACACCCAAGAAAAACGAGCTCATGACTCAGTCAGACCGCCGCGGAAGCGCGGTAAAACCATGCGTTTCGCCGCGGATCCGCGGCCGAGTCGACTCGGAGTCATCTTGTTTTTCCTGTAGTGTTTCTAGCTTGATGTTTTGTGATTTTTAAGATGCTTTGTTTCTGCCAAGATTCTTCTGAGAACAGTGTTGTGTTTGGGGTAGTTTCAAATTGGTATATTGATCGAAGTTCTATAAACTTTAGCTAGTTGGTTATATCTGTAATGTGATATATATACTGAACGTCGACTAATCGCTATACGTCTATTAGTGGGGGTTGTGCATATCTGTGATTTGTGATGTTGGATTGTGTATATGAACTTGTTGGATTGTCGCGGATGAATAGCCGGGGTTGTGAGATGAGAGTTTATTTTTCTTTCATTTGATGTAAATTGTAAATTGATGTAATATTATTTTTTTGGCCGCACATCCGGGTTGAGGTTGTAACCGCCATTATATATTATTTCTTTTACTGTTTTTGCTCCTAGGATAGACCCAAGGTGGGGTGCACAAACTACCTGGTACTTTGAAGTGCCGAGTGGCCTACTCACGTTGTTGAGGAAGGTTGCTTCACTTTGGGTACTTGGCGGGTAGTTTGCCGCACCCGTAGGGGTCTAGGGTGGGGTTTGGCTATTCATCATGACCGTGTAATCCGTCTTTCGTTGCAGGCTCGAACGAAACGCGGATTCCTAGCATATCCAATGTGTTCATCTGTGATCTGGAATGGCTATCATTGCGTCTGACAAATGTATATATCTATATATGATATCTAGTAGGCGTTGCTTATGTTTTGCATCCGCGCTAGTCCAGCCCCCGCTCTGTCGTTAGTTAAGTAACCTAACGGGTGATGACGGGCCCCGTGACGAATGCAGATGGCATAAGCGTACGTCATATTTTCGTTGTTTTCTGCAATGGTAGGATTAATTGATGGGACGCGTTATTTTAATGCAAAAAAAATAAACCAAAGTTAAATCGTTGGAACAATTTCAAAACCACTTGGTTTTTTCCAAAACAGAAAACTTTTAAAAACGCGGAGCTTAAACCACTCCTTTTAAAAGCTATCAGGTTCCTTCGATTATATCAAGTTCACTACGTTCACGGTTTCGCCAAAACCATTCGTAGCCTTCCGTCATTTCATATTGATAGTCAATAGTATTCAAGCTGTGTTTGTTGGCCAAAGTCAAGGCATAGTGATTGGTAGCTATTGGATATTCATATGTAGCATAGATAGATGCGTTGGTTTGGGACAGTCGTACTGCCTTGTTGGCCAAAGTCAAGGGTAGGTACGGGTGGGTTCAAATTAACCTGGAAAATGACGGGTAGAACTTGACATGTGACTTATGATTTGTTGGCCAAAGTCATGGTCATAAGAGCATGGGGCAAAAATCCACATCGGGAGTTTCTAAAGAAACTGAAACTTGCTAGTGTTGCATACCATTTGGAGTGTGATGATTTTGGTAGGATTCCTTCAGCTTTATCACACGATGATATTGTTAGTCCACGTTGCGACCCCCGGTGCTTACGGGGAGGCGGAAACGGTATAAAAAACGAATTTTTATCGCAAGAGGCAACATGGACTAAGCTAGGGTCGGGATCGTTACCTAAACTAAAACTAGCAAACTTAGCTAAAGAGAGTTAGCTACTCGGATGAACATGGTTATACCTAGACTTGAACTCCTTCGTCTTCAAACTTTGTAGAGGTTGATGGTTCTCCTTTGTCGCCTTCTTCCGTCGAAGATGGATCCACCTCGAAGGCTCGACCTTTGGGCTCTTTCTCGTACTTGGAGTGAACTAGAATCGCCGGCTTGCTAGACCCTTGATCCTAGAGTGAGTAGAGAGTGTCTAAGGGTTTCTTTTGTTTTTCAAGAGAAGGATTCTCAACTCATGAGAAGGTTTCTCTTGACTAGAGGAAGAAGAAGATGAAGTGAAGAGAGAGAGTGAGAATGATAGAATGAGCCTCTCTTTTCCTTTTGCAACCATAACAAAAGAAAAAAGAATAATCAAATAATAATAATAATCAAAATGAAAAAGGTTTGATGGAAAGTTTAGGAATGACTAATATCATTACAAACATTAAATGAAAAAGCAAGAATGAAAAAGCATCTTGCATTTGTAATGATGGTAGTCAAATGTTCAACCATGGTCAACAAGTCAACCATGGTCAACAAGTCAACAAAAACTAACCATGACACAATTTCATTTTATTATATATTATTAAATGATATAATACAAATCCATTAGGGTTTGGAAAAAGACGACTGTCAACTGTGCATACGCACCCGTTCCGAAACCCTAATGAAAGTCATCTTCCTCCTCCTCAAATAACTGTGCATACACACCTGCATTCTTGTTCCGAGGAACATGAATACTAAGAGATAAAAGCAACCCCAAATACTATACCAGCATCCGGCTCAAACCAGAGCCCACTGGTAATATCCGTCCGGACTCCAAACGTGCACAAGTGCGCGGATGAGAACGAACCATGTCGCAAAACCATGCGACCTCTACTCTGTTTTGCCCAGAGGCGAATACCCTCTGTGTGGGACTCTAAAGACTCGACACTACGCTGGCAGTGGGTTTAACCACAGACCGCAAGCGGCACTAGCTGTGCGTAACGGTCCCCAGGTAGATGTCGACAAGAAGGCTGACGAGGTGAAACCCCATCTGTACTCCTACTGAGTCTGAATGTGACATTCACCGTACAGTCCGGTCTGTTCGTCTGATACATCGCATGGCGGGCCTAGGGGCGGTAAACGTCAGTCCCCCAATAGCGGTACAAGTCGTGCCGGAGCGAAGCCCAAAACACCCTGAGATAACACTGGAAACCTACCAGTATATCTCGTTTGCCCTGGCCAGGGACTACTCGTGTAATGGCTCTCCTAGACACAGCGCGATGTCAACCCCCAATACCGGGAGAGACGAATCCTGTCTAACCGTCATTGCCTCCAAGTGCTTCGGGACTGCACCCAACCGCCACCTGTTTGCACGACTCCTTTGAGCCGTGGTAGGGTAGTGATCAAAGTGCAGTGGGAACACACTTGAGGCGAAGTGCCAGTGTCAAGTCAGCGGACTAAGCTGTACTCATGTCACCTGGGAACTGATGACTGACGATAGGTATAATACCAACCTGTCAGTTCCCGACGAGTCCTGTCCAGTGTACTCGTAACCCAACGAGCACCCGTATACTATCTCCAGTACGACGTACTGATGGCTGTGGGACAGACCATCTCCCACACTGGGATGAGAAGCGCATACGCTAGTCTACTCCGGAGTATCGATGCCCTGTCTCGATAGTCCTGCGACTAGGGACCTGTATAAGGATGTGCTTATAGATTACCCAGCCCCCACTAGTGTGACTTCCATCACAACACTGGTAATCAAGCAAAGATCCTAAGGGCTCCACTAATGCGTATAAGTGATATACTGAAATAAACACAAGTACACATTGAAGTAGAAACAAACCAAGTAGCATACTACTATTTTGAGCAAGATTGTATATACAAGGTGAATATCCCAAGCATCCATTAAGTAATATACAAACTAGTATGATACAGTAATGGCCTCTAGGGCATATACACTAACAATCTCCCACTTGCACTAAGGCCATGTACTGGCGTATCGAAGACCTATCATCTCGATCAGCCGCTCGAACTGAGTCTGGGGCAAGGCCTTGGTGAATGGATCTGCAGTGTTGTCTTCTGAAGCGACTCTCCGAACCTCGATCTCCTTGCGATCCACGATCTCCCTGATCAGGTGATACCGCCTCAAGATGTGCCTGGATCTCTGATGGGACCTGGGTTCCTTCGCTAAAGCTATAGCCCCGTTGTTGTCGCAATACAGAGGTATTGGATCAACAATGGACGGAACCACCTGAAGTTCTTTCAAGAACTTCCTCATCCAGACAGCTTCTTTTGCGGCATCAGATGCAGCGATGTATTCCGCTTCCATCGTCGAGTCTGCAACGGTTTCCTGTTTGGAACTCTTCCAACACACCGCCCCTCCATTGAGGGTGAAGACAAAACCCGACATGGACTTGGAATCATCCTTGTCACTCTGGAAGCTGGAGTCAGCAAAGGCCTCGATCTGGAGGTCTTTTCCGCCATACACCAAGAACATCTCCTTAGTCCTTCTCAGGTACTTGAGAATGTTCTTTACTGCTATCCAGTGTTTCTCCCCAGGGTTAGACTGATACCGGCTTACCACGCTCAGTGCATAAGCTACATCCGGTCTGGTACACAACATCGCATACATTATAGAGCCTACCGCAGAAGCGTAGGGTATAATAGACATGCGATCCCTCTCCAAATCAGTCTTGGGAGACATCTCTTTAGAGAGGGTGATCCCGTGACAAGCCGGTAGGTTACCGCGCTTGGAATCTTCCATAGCGAATCTTTTTACTATGGTGTCGATGTACCTGGACTGAGAAAGTCCCAATATCCTCTTGGATCTATCACGATGGATCCGGATCCCCAGGATGTATGAGGCATCACCCAGGTCTTTCATGGAGAACCTTTGTGACAAGAACCCCTTGACAGATTGTAGCATAGGAATATCATTTCCTATTAAGAGAATGTCATCCACGTATAAAACGAGGAATACTACAGTTCTCGCTACAAATCTACTATAGATGCATGGTTCATCTGGATTTTTGATAAAGCCAAATTCCTTGACCGTCTCATCAAAACAGATGTTCCAACTCCGCGATGCCTGCTTTAGTCCATAGATGGACTTAAGCAACTTGCACACCTTTCCGCTGCTCCCACTCTGATTGAAACCCTCTGGCTGGTCCATATAGACACACTCCTCTAAATTTCCATTTAGAAAAGCTGTCTTTACGTCCATTTGCCAGATCTCATAATCGTGGAAGGCAGCAATGGCAAGAAGGATCCGAATGGATTTCAGCATGGCTACTGGAGAAAAGGTTTCGTCGTAGTCCAAGCCAGGTCTTTGACGAAAACCCTTTGCTACCAGCCTAGCTTTATAGGTCTCAACCTGTCCATCTACACCAATCTTCCTTTTGAAGATCCACTTGCATCCTACGGGTTTTACCCCGTCTGGAGCAATGTCCAACGTCCATACCTTGTTGGTGTACATGGACTCCATTTCGGTCCGCATTGCATTCAGCCATTTTACCGAGTCAACGCTCTGAACGGCTTGCTGGAAGCTAGCAGGCTCATCATAATCTATGATGCAATCCTCTCGATCCCCGTCTATGAGAAAACCGTAGTATCTCTCGGGCGGATGAGACTGCCTACTACTCCTGCGGAGCGGCGTAGGAATGTCCTGTTCTGTTGAACCCTCTGGTTCCACTAACCTTTCAGTAATAGTCTGTGGTTCTGGAATTTCTTCCAGTTCTACTGCGCTCCCACTAATCTCCTTTTCCAAGAACTGGTGTTCTAGAAAGTGGGCATTACGAGAAACAAGGACTTTTTGTTCCTCTGCGTAGTAGAAAAGATACCCCCTGGTGTTCTTTGGGTATCCCACAAACTTGCACAGTACTGAGCGTGCCTCGAGCTTGTCCGCATGCTGCTTTTTGACAAAAGCCGGACATCCCCAGATCTTCAGATATTGAAGATAGGGTTTCTTCCCACTCCACATCTCATATGGAGTAGTAGGCACAGTCTTAGTAGGAACTCGGTTCAAAAGGTACGCAGCTGATTCTAGCGCATACCCCCAGAATGATCGCGGCAACTCAGCGTTACTCATCATGGACCGCACCATATCCAATAGGGTGTGGTTCCGTCTCTCCGATACACCGTTATGTTGCGGGGTGTAAGGAGGAGTAAGCTGAGAGAGAATTCCGTTCTCTTTTAAATAGTCCAGGAACTCGGCACTTAAGTATTCTCCACCTCGATCCGATCTTAGAATCTTAATACTTTTGCCGGTCTGTTTCTCTACTTCATTCTTATACTCCTGGAATTTTCCAAAGGCCTCGGACTTACGTTTCATTAAGAAGACATAACCGTACCTTAAGAAGTCATCCGAAAAAGTAATGAAGTAAGAATGTCCGCTTCGGGCATGTGTAGACATTGGACCGCACACGTCACTGTGTACGAGTCCCAAGAGCTCGCTCGCTCTTACTCCATGTCCAGTAAACGGAGTCTTTGTCATCTTTCCCTTGAGACAGGATTGACAAGTGGCATACGACTGATATTCGAACGCATTCAAATACCCTTCTGTATGTAACTTCGTCAACCTTCTCTCATTGATGTGACCCAATCTACAATGCCATAAGAAAGTCTGATTTATTTCTGGAGACTTTCTTTTGTGTGTATTCTGGACATTAAAAATCTGTGGTTGGTTTAACACGTATATACCATTACTCAGAGTACCTGACCCAATTAATACTTGATTAAGGTGAATGTTTACAACATTACTTACAAACGCAAATTCATAACCTTCTTTAGAAACTAAAGATACAGAAATGATATTACAAGTTGCGTTGGGTACAAAAAAGCAATTACGCAAAACCAAAACATGTCCATCTGACATTCCCAGGTGATAGTCCCCCATGGCTTTAGCATCCATGCTAGCTCCGTTCGCAACTCTGAGGGTCATGTCACCTGCCTTCAAATCCCTACGGTTTCTCAACGCCTGCAAAGAATTACAGATATGAGATCCTGATCCGGTATCCAATACCCAGGAAGTAGAGTTTATTGAAAGACAGTTTTCAATAACATACACACCTGAAGCTGAAGCTGCAACCTGCTTCAATTCCTGTGTTCTGGCCTTCCAGGCCCTGCAATCATTCTTCCAGTGTCCTTTCTTATGACAAAAGAAGCATTCTTCCTTATCCACAAGCTTCCCCGCTATCTTTGTTGCTTTACCTTTTCCCTTCGTATCCACTTTACCAACACCGCCCCTTGGTTTGGCGGGGGCCTTCTTCTTCTTTCCCTTGGCTTTCGCCTTGGACCTAGAAGAAGATGATCCTCCTACAAACAAAGTGGATGTTTCCCTACCTTTCTGTAGGGTGCCCTCTGCGCTCCTCAGCAGGTTGAGGAGCTTTGAAAGTTCAACCTCCTTTTCTTGTAGGTTGAAGTTCATTATAAACTGGGCGTAAGTGGAAGGAATGGACTGGAGAACTATATCCGTATATAGCTCACTCTCCAATGTAATCCCTAGGTCAGCGAGCTCCTCAATGTAGCCGATCATCTTTAGCACATGCTCGGCTACTGATGATCCGACGGCCATTCTTGTCGAAAATAACTTTTTCGACGCTTCGTATCTTGCGATACGTGATTGCTCTCCATACAGTTCTTTTGTATGGAGCAATATGGACTCCATGTCCATATTCTCATGCCTCCTCTGATGTTCGTTATCCATCGAGGCAAGCAGGAGGCATTTGGCCTTCGCGCTATCAATCTCCCAAGTCTTGCGGATTTCCTTATCCGCGACACTGGAAGTTGGACCAGGGACAGGGGGAGCTTTGGTGGTAAGAAGATACCCCAGCTTGTCATAAGTGATTGCTATCTTGACATTCCTGAGCCAATCTTTGTAGTTTGGCCCTGTCAGCTTGTTTTTATCTAGGAGTAACTTAAGTCCAGTCATGTTGATTGGTCGCTGCAATTAGGAGAGAGAAGAAGAAACACTCAGCATGATGCTCTTGCAAGTTTAGAGTGGTTTTTAGTTTGTCTAAACAGGATGGCTCCCACTGTTTCTCGAATCCCTCCTCAAACCATAAAGGAAGAATTAGTCAGGATCAATCCCACCGCACAATACTTGCTTAACCGTTCAGCCAGGCCGGTGTCGGTACTTCGAGGGAGGTTTTCCAACGCTTTCGCGAAGTTCCTTAATTAAATAACCTCTTTTCCCTGGGGGCGTAACCCCGCTAACACCTTTCTAGGCACCTACTAGGTTTATAGCATTGATCGTTTAGTGAGAAATTTCCCGAGGAGTAGCATATACTCACAGTAGGATCGGGATCCAAATATCATCGCGTGATGAAACTGAAGGAATCCTACCAGAATCACCACACTCCAAATGGTATGCAAATCTAGCAAGTTTCAGTACTTATGAAACTCCCGATGTGGATTTTTGCCCCATGCTCTTATGACCTTGGCGTGAGGTCAAAATGTCATAAGTCACATGTCAAGTTCGTCCCATCATTATCCAGGTTAATTTGAATCCACCCGTACATACCCTTGACGTAGGCCAAAATGGCAGTACGACTGTCTCAAACCAACGCATTCTATCTATGCAACAGATAAATATCCGGCAGCTACCAATCACTATGCCTTGGCGTGAGGTCAAAATACATAGCTTGAATACTACCGTACATTTAACTGAAATGATGGAGGGCTACGAATGGTTTTGGCGAAACCGTGAACGTAGTGAACTTGATATAGTCGATGGAACGAGATAGCTTTTAGAAGGAGTGGCTCAAGCTCCGCATTTAAAAGTTATTTTTGAAAAGAACCGAGTGGTTTTTCGAAAGTGTTCCAACGACTTTAAACTTGGTTTATTATCTTGCATTAGTTCTTTTAATGCGTGATATTCTTGCATTAGTACTTTTAATGCGTCCCATCATTTAACCCTACCATTGCAGAAAAAAACCAAAATATGACGTACGCTTATGCCATTCGCATTCGCCACTGGGCCCCGTCATTACCCGTTAGGTTACTTAACTAACGACAGAGCGGGGGCTGGGCTAGCGCGTCTGTAAAACATAAGCAACGCCTAAATAATAAGCAATGATAGACATTACAGATCACAGATGAATGCTGTTGGAGATAATGCCCTCAGAGTCAATTATTAGGTCACAGGTACGTGATTGTAATGATTGAGGGAGGACCTATCCCGGTAGGACAGTCTTACTCGAGATGATAGTGTGCTATCTGGTTTACCTTTATCATCGTGTACTGCTTTAGGTGACATGACACGTCGCTATTACACGTTGATAGAGCCCCTAGGATTCTTGCTTGACCACCAGCAGTATGAGGGCGATCATATAAGTGGGAGCTGGGGGTCTATAAGCTTATCCTTAAAAGGTCCCTAGTCGTGGGAGTTTCGAGACTGGGCATCGATACTCCATTAGTAGACTAGTGTATACAGTCGAGACCCCGACGAGGGGCGGTGGCCGGTCTCACAAGCCACTGGTGTCAGTTGGATCACCTAAGATGTATACAGGTGCTCATTGGGTTATGAGTACACCGGACAGGACTCGCCGGGAACATGCTAGTTGGTCATATACCAGACGTCAGATGGCAGTTCCCTGGTGACATGTGTGCAGGTTAGTTCATCGACCTGGGGATCGTCATTTGTCTCGTGTGAGTTCCCACTGTACTTTGATTACTACCCTACCACGGCTCAAAGGAGTCGTGCAAACAGGTTTTAGTTGGGTACAGTCCCGAGCCACATGGAGGCAGTGAGCGTATCTTCAGGGGTTCGTCTCTCCCGGTATTGGGGGTGAGGTCGTGCTGTGTCTAGGAGAGCCATTACACAAAGTCCTTGGCCAAGGCAAGGAGATTTACTGGTAGGTATTCCAGTAGTATCTCAGGGTGTTCTGGGCTACACTCCGACACGACTTGTACCGCTTTTGGGGGGTCTGACTTTTACCAACCCCCTAGGCCCGCCATGCGATGCTCATAGACGAACGGACCGGACTGCACGGATATTGTCACTGACAGGCTCAGTAGGGTGTCAGGATGAGTTCGCTCATCGACGTCCTTTTTAGTCAATACCTGGTAGCCCGTTACGTATTGGCTTATACCTCTGACGTGCTAGTGGTTAAATCCACAACCGAGGTGTTGATGAGTCTTTAGAGTCCCCCACATTTCAGTTACTCAGCTTTCGGGCGAAAGGTTGTAGAGGCCGTATGGAGATATGGCAAGGTCGGATCAGATACGTGCGGTATTGCACGGATCAGGATCGGACAGTCTGTACTATAGGCCGTATGGTTATATGGCAGGGTTCGATCAGATACGTGCGGTATTGCACGGATCAGGATCGAACAGATATTACTATCCGGTTTTGGTATAAGCCGGATTCTAGTATAGTACAGTGTAGATTTTGTCTCATTGCATTTGTATTTCGGTCGAAATACAGATGCGGGTGTGTATGCACAGTATCGGGGTTTTCCTGTGATTTATTACGGGACCGGTTTTCTGGAGTTGCCAGTTTGCTTTTCGTTTCGGCCAATTTCCATTGTTCCGTTCATTGGCCGAAGATTGGTGGAGGAGGGCTTATTTGCATTGTTGCAAATAGGCATTTGTGGAGGGGGTTTTTGCATCTTGATGCATCATGATGGCTTTCATGATGTGCACCATCATTGACCTTGACTTCTTCTTGTCATGATGGCATGACTTTGGAAGCCATCATGCATGTTGATGATGGTTGAGTTGAGTGTTGGTTTTGCCTTGTCATCATTGGTTCTCATGATTTCCTTTTGCATGATAGCCTTCTCTCTCTCTCCCTTGTATTATGGAGATGGTCTTTCATTTTTCATTTGGCCTCTCCCATTTTCATTCTCTCCATTCCTCTCTAGTGGTGGCCGGCCAAGTCCTATAGGGGCTGTCGAAAATTGGGTGTGGGTATTTTTGGTTCATATCATGCTCCAAAATACCCACTAGCTCCTCCACATTGTTCTTGTTTCATCCCTCCACCATATGGCACCTCCATGAACCCCAAAAGAGACAATAGCTCACTACACATTCTACAGCGAATCTTGGGCACGTCGAGTAGCCGGCTTCGTGCCCGAGTTGCCTCGGTATTGAGGTGGGAGCCCGTAAAAGTACCCGGCTTCGTGGTGCCCTTTCCGACGAGGAGGAGACGGACGGAGATCCCGCGAGGAGATCGGAGTGGAGATGAAGACCGGAGGACTTGGATCGTCGGTATATCTCTAACCCATCTTGTTAAGTAGCTTAGACTAGTTAATGGTTCGATCCGGGTTATAGTGCGCGGTGGTGCCGGTTTGCTAAGTCCGCAAAAATTTAAGTTATTCACCGCTTCCGCATTCCGGCGTCGGATTGACGGCCGGGGCGCCGCCGTGCACTTACAGTGGTATCAGAGACTCGCCATTAACTTCGTCTAGCTTTCGTTTGATGTGTTTTGCGGTTCCGATCGACCAAAATTCCAAAAACTCATTTTACCTCACATCAGTTTTCTGTTGAGAATTTTTGGTGTCTAAAAATTTTTTAGGTGGTCTCAGAATGATGTGCAGGAGATTCTAAGAACTCTGGGAAAATTCGACACTCTGATCTCTCACACAGAGCGCGGATCCGCGGCCCCACCCTTCTATTGGGCCGCGGTTCCGCCGCAGTCTTGAGAGTTCAGTGGGCCATCTTTTTCCAGTGGGCTTCAGGGGTGTAATTAGGGGTTTTGGAATATTAAAATTGGGCCAATTATTTCTGTGAGTGCTGCAGTATTGGTTTGGGGCCCACTTGTTAATTTTTGGTCAATCGGAAAATTTTAAACACATTTTTCACAGTATTTACATTATATCTGCGACCGTGAATGTCACTCGATCGGTAAATCCGGTCTAACTGCTATAGCCCGGTTAGACGGATTTGCGAACGTGACTTTCACGTTGATGTTCTATGTATTTGCTGTGATGTTGCGGATCGGTCGTGGGGGATAGCCTGGATGCAATGCTAGTACAGTTGTGGTAGTATTATGTACATTTGATATTGCGGGGCGAGCGTCCGACATGTGGACTGCCGTCACTGCCTGTTTGTATTATTCTTTTGGGGCACGACCTGGTTGCGGTCGATGTACCCGTTGTATGTATATTTTACTTTCTGTACTAGGTTGCCCCGCGGAGGGGTGCACGGATAGCCGGGTTCTGGAGGGCAACAAGCCCGCATCTCATGGCATTGAGACGGAGGGGGCTTCACTCTAGGATTGGCGGGCTATTCGCCGCAATCGTAGGGGGTATAGGTTTGACCCAGGAGGGGTGCCCAAGTTACCGGATTCCGTGAAGTGCTGGGTGGTCCATTCACGGCGCTGAAGGGGGCTGCCTCGCTTCAGGTTTTGGCGGGTGACTTGCCGCGCCCGTAGGGGTCTAGGATTTCATTGCACAGGCTATCTACACGACCAGGGGAACGTCGGGTTTCAGCGGCTCTGTGAAACCCGGGGATCCCAGATATCTGTATTGTTTCTGTGATGCTGTTCATTCTCTGTGATGTTGCATTTCTTTCACGCCTTGAGCGAATATAATATATTGGTATATATATTAGTAGATGTTGTATATGTTTTGCATCCGCGCTAGTCCAGTCCCCGCTCTGTCGTTAGTAAGCTAACCTAACGGGTAATGACGGGACCCAGTGGCGAATGCGGATGGCATATACGTACATCAGTATATTTTCGTTCTTTTTGGTGTGATCAATTGATGGGACTGCATTGATTCGGATCAGTGCAAGTTAAAAACAAACCTAATCTGATGTTGTTGGAACACTTTTCAAAAGGCTGTTATTGCAAGGACGTTTACTTTTGTTTTGCATCGTGGTATTCATTGGAATATCCTGCTCCTCAGTCGACGAGGCAAGGGCCGAGATCCCTTCACCGGGAGTGACCCCTTGGACAGAAGTTTGCGTCAGGGCATTAACTTCACTATAGCCGATTACTTTTGCTTTGCATCGCGGTATTCAGTTGGAATATCCTGCACCCCATTCTACGGGGAAAGAGCCGAGATCCCTTCACCGGGAGTGACCTCTTTAGCAACGGTTGTCGTCACTATATTTTCAAAAAGCTATCAGTTCCTTCAACGATATCAAGTTCTTTACGTTAAAGGTTTTCGCCAGAAACCATTCGTAGCCCTCCGTCGTTTCAGACGGGTAGCACGTAGTATTCATGCTGTGTTTGTTGACCTTCGTCAAGGCATAGTGTATGGTAGCTGCTTGTTACCTTTCTGCTGCATAGATAGATGCGTTGGTTTGGGACAGTCGTATAGCCTTGTTGACCTTCGTCAAGGGCTTGTACGGGTGGATTCAAATTAACCTGGATAATGATGGGTAGAACTTGACATGTGACTTATGATTTGTTGACCTTCGCCAAGGTCATAAGAGCATGGGGCAGAAATCACATCGGGAGTTTCAAAAGAACTGAAACTTGCCAGATATGCGCATACCTTCTGGAGTGTGGTACCGTGAGCGGATTCCGTCACGTTATCATGCGATGAGAGTTGGATCCCGATTCCCACTGATGAGTTGGTATACTCCTCGGGTGACCCCGACTAATTCTTCTTTCAGGTTTGGAGGAGAATTTGAGGTACAGTGGGAGGATTCCAGATTAGATAAATTGGTAACCATTCTGATCTAGGTTAGAGTGCACGCTGAGTGTTTTCTTTTCTCTCTCTCTTTGGCAGCGACCATTGACCCGACCCTAAGACTTTGACTCAGTGACCAAGTTGACCGAACCTTCTTAAACACCGGTTTTTGAATTGTCAAAGTTGCAAACCTCATTGCCACTCCTACTTTTACCCTTTTCTCCAGGACACCCCGTTTTACTACGAACGTCCACTTCCATTGGACAAAACCATCGTATGGTTAGATACGAACTCGAAAGAATTTATTCGAGGATGGTTTCCGGTTCTGGAGAAAACGGATAGGATTATTCAGTTGTCTTTTCCTTTTACCCTCTCTCAGGTTACGAGTACTCCTTGGTTTAGGGGTAGTACACCTATTACGCAAATTGGATTGTCTTCTTCCAAACCTTAGGCTGGTGCCGACCGGTAGGGAATGAAGAAAACCAATTAGCCTAACGATGGTGTACAGAAGGTATTAAGTTCAGACAAAGCAAGGGATTAGTAAGAGGGCAAAGTAAATTGCAACAGATATTCACGACCAAACCAAATATTTCATTACCACTCCCACATCACCTTTGTATTTCTCCAGGACACTCCGTATCACTACGAAGATCCACAGTTTATTTGGATACTCCATCGTATGGTTATATACGAACTCGAATGGAACTTGTTCCAGTTCGGGGATGGATTCTGGTCCAGGAGAAATAGGAATAAGATTTATTCAGGTGTCTTTTATCTTCACCTTCTCTTGCATTGCAAGTGTTCCTAGGATTGGGACAGTACACCCATTATGCTTATTGGATAGTCTTCTTCCAAACCATAGGCTGGTGCCGAACGGTAGGGAAGGAAGAAAACCATTTGGCCTAAAAGGGTGTGCAGAAGGTAAAGACTAAAGACATATGAAGGGATTTGGAGAGGTGGCAAAGAACTATACGGTTACAGTCGTGAATCTGGAAGAGGCATTACTAGGAATACCAGAATACCCCATCGGAACATTTCAATGTTTCAGTTTCACTGTGTAATGTTAAAGGAAAACTGATTTCCCGATTAGATACTTACTCCAGGGTATGTATTTACCAGGTACGATTCTCACATCTGTATGGTTTTACAGATGATGAGTGGGAGTAAGTTATTGGGAATTGGGTGATCATCCTCATTATATCGGGATTCGTTGTAATCGGTGATATTTGAGGAAATCGCCTGGGCTGTTTGCCAGTCGGCAAATATTTGGTTTTGAATATCCGCAGTTATGCACCAATTTCAAATTGATATATCTGTACGTCTATCTTCATAGAGTGAGATATACCTTTTTGAAATTATGTCTGTGACATCTACCTATATCAGTGGATGGTTAGGTAAGGAGCATTAAACAGCGGTGTAATTCTTCTTAACCATAAGTACAGTTTTCAACCTACGACACACAGTGAATGAGTTATCAGACTCAAGGGACTTGTACAGAGTATTGTATGTTGTCCAGGGTCCATCAGGACAGAGGGGTTGGTCCTCATACTATATTCTGTTTACTTTTAACTTCTCTAGTTCTTAGACATGTGTTTCGTTGAAACACAGGGTCTAAGTTTTGAGGAGTTATAGGTATTTGAATAGAGTAGAGAACCAGGTGTAGCAAGTATCGGGATTCTTCAAAGAGATCGAAGATGTAGATACTTGTGTATGGTATTCAGTTGATAGTGATGATAAAGAAATCTTGCTTCTTTTTCAGGTTACTCATAATTGGAAGCATTCCTAAGTTGAGTAACGCTGATCGGCCTCCTTCCATTTAGTTGACATGCGCTGGGGACAGCTGCATGATTTGAATCTGGTTCAATTAAATCAGTGCCTCTGTTTCTATATTGGATATAGAACAGTTCATATCTTAACGATGTTAAGGTACGGGGAGTTGTCCGGTTTATGATTAAAACCAGACACTGGACAACTCAAGGCACGTTTCTGTAATGGCTGTTTGTGGGTTGACCCAGGCTATGACGCGGGTTGACTTTCTACCATCTGGAAGATCAATAGCAATATTGTTCTTGACTCGCCACAGTTTTAAATTAAAAATGGATTTTTTCAGGAAAACAGTAGTGGGAGTATGGTAGAACTGGAAGTGATTCCAGAACCACAAACGATTACTGAAGATTTGATAAGGAACCTAAAGATTCAATCTGGATTGACATTCCATTGGCCACTCCGCAGATAAGGTGGGTAACTTCAGGCACCCGAGAGGCACTACGGTGGCCTCAAGGACGGTGACAGGGAAGTTCTTGTTTACCCACAATTGCCATTGCTGTTGTTCCAGGTTACGAGACCCGGCGGGAGGATGAATATAGCATCGTTCTAAAACTAGTTTTAGAAGTGTACGTGTATATGACTCTGCCAGAGGGTTGTCGTAGTCAGTGGGAGCAGCGGAAGCATTGGTGGATAGGTAGCTTATGTCTATTTATAGACTAAAGCAGATGTAGCGGAGATAGATCATCTATTTCTGACGTGACAGTCATGGTTTTGACTTCATCAGAATAGGGGATGGATCTGTTGAGAAGGTAGTAGGGTGTGATGTCCTGGTATCTGGATGACATACACAGAATAGGAAAAGAAACTCCTATACTACAATCGGTTATACTTTGGTCGTCACACAGTGGTTTCTCCACAAAGGAAATGGATTTTATATCTGACATACTGGTTACTGGATCTATGGTTTTAGATCTAGATTTGGGTGGTTTCCCAATCAGGGTACTTGACAGCATTCTAAGAGTATTTAGGATAGACGACTCCTGGCACGGTAGTGTACCTGCAGGTAATGGAGTCACCCTCTCTAAAGGTGTCTTACAGACTAAAGGGGAGAGGGACGTGCATGATTGGCAGATCACTTGCTTAGGCAATTGAGTCAATCATGAGATGTCAAGTACCACACCAGATGTTGTTCTTGCACTAGATGCAATAAGTCGACATTAATCCAATCCTGGAGAAACAGTCGGAAGCAGTTTTAGAACATAAGTGGATGTTCTAGGGATATGATAACGACAGCCTCATTCAGGAGACGGTTATCATTCCAGGCTTCCAAGGTGACATGGACGACAAGGAGGTTGTCAGAGTTATAGTTTTCCCTCTGACGAAGGGCAGTATTTTGGACAGGTGATCCAAGGCAATACTGAGGGAGGCATGGCGCGCAGGATACTGATTAAGTTCAGTTGACGATACAGTCTAAGAAGTTTGGATTTGGAGTTCAATTATGAGCTATGTCCCATCAGACATCCAGACACATTCTAAGACAGGTATTGCTCATTTCGGGAGATGGGTTTCTCCGCGAACTTGAGATATAGAGAGACATAGAAAGAAACAACTAAGCGGATCCACTTACTGAGGCTATTCCTCGAACGCAATAGTTCCACAAACGAGCTTTGTAAGACTGACTAGTAGAGGAGTTGGATGTTCGGTATCACACGGGCTGTGAGTATGCGACATCGCAATAATTAGCCTTGAGTGCAAGTGGGAGATTGTTGGAGATAATGCCCTCAGAGTCAATTATTAGGTCACAGGTACGTGATTGTAATGATTGAGGGAGGACCTATCCCGGTAGGACAGTCTTACTCGAGATGATAGTGTGCTATCTGGTTTACCTTTATCATCGTGTACTGCTTTAGGTGACATGACACGTCGCTATTACACGTTGATAGAGCCCCTAGGATTCTTGCTTGACCACCAGCAGTATGAGGGTGATCATATAAGTGGGAGCTGGGGGTCTATAAGCTTATCCTTAAAAGGTCCCTAGTCGTGGGAGTTTCGAGACTGGGCATCGATACTCCATTAGTAGACTAGTGTATACAGTCGAGACCCCGACGAGGGGCGGTGGCCGGTCTCACAAGCCACTGGTGTCAGTTGGATCACCTAAGATGTATACAGGTGCTCATTGGGTTATGAGTACACCGGACAGGACTCGCCGGGAACATGCTAGTTGGTCATATACCAGACGTCAGATGGCAGTTCCCTGGTGACATGTGTGCAGGTTAGTTCATCGACCTGGGGATCGTCATTTGTCTCGTGTGAGTTCCCACTGTACTTTGATTACTACCCTACCACGGCTCAAAGGAGTCGTGCAAACAGGTTTTAGTTGGGTACAGTCCCGAGCCACATGGAGGCAGTGAGCGTATCTTCAGGGGTTCGTCTCTCCCGGTATTGGGGGTGAGGTCGTGCTGTGTCTAGGAGAGCCATTACACAAAGTCCTTGGCCAAGGCAAGGAGATTTACTGGTAGGTATTCCAGTAGTATCTCAGGGTGTTCTGGGCTACACTCCGACACGACTTGTACCGCTTTTGGGGGGTCTGACTTTTACCAACCCCCTAGGCCCGCCATGCGATGCTCATAGACGAACGGACCGGACTGCACGGATATTGTCACTGACAGGCTCAGTAGGGTGTCAGGATGAGTTCGCTCATCGACGTCCTTTTTAGTCAATACCTGGTAGCCCGTTACGTATTGGCTTATACCTCTGACGTGCTAGTGGTTAAATCCACAACCGAGGTGTTGATGAGTCTTTAGAGTCCCCCACATTTCAGTTACTCAGCTTTCGGGCGAAAGGTTGTAGAGGCCGTATGGAGATATGGCAAGGTCGGATCAGATACGTGCGGTATTGCACGGATCAGGATCGGACAGTCTGTACTATAGGCCGTATGGTTATATGGCAGGGTTCGATCAGATACGTGCGGTATTGCACGGATCAGGATCGAACAGATATTACTATCCGGTTTTGGTATAAGCCGGATTCTAGTATAGTACAGTGTAGATTTTGTCTCATTGCATTTGTATTTCGGTCGAAATACAGATGCGGGTGTGTATGCACAGTATCGGGGTTTTCCTGTGATTTATTACGGGACCAGTTTTCTGGAGTTGCCAGTTTGCTTTTCGTTTCGGCCAATTTCCATTGTTCCGTTCATTGGCCGAAGATTGGTGGAGGAGGGCTTATTTGCATTGTTGCAAATAGGCATTTGTGGAGGGGGTTTTTGCATCTTGATGCATCATGATGGCTTTCATGATGTGCACCATCATTGACCTTGACTTCTTCTTGTCATGATGGCATGACTTTGGAAGCCATCATGCATGTTGATGATGGTTGAGTTGAGTGTTGGTTTTGCCTTGTCATCATTGGTTCTCATGATTTCCTTTTGCATGATAGCCTTCTCCCTCTCTCCCTTGTATTATGGAGATGGTCTTTCATTTTTCATTTGGCCTCTCCCATTTTCATTCTCTCCATTCCTCTCTAGTGGTGGCCGGCCAAGTCCTATAGGGGCTGTCCAAAATTGGGTGTGGGTATTTTTGGTTCATATCATGCTCCAAAATACCCACTAGCTCCTCCACATTGTTCTTGTTTCATCCCTCCACCATATGGCACCTCCATGAACCCCAAAAGAGACAATAGCTCACTACACATTCTACAGCGAATCTTGGGCACGTCGAGTAGCCGGCTTCGTGCCCGAGTTGCCTCGGTATTGAGGTGGGAGCCCGTAAAAGTACCCGGCTTCGTGGTGCCCTTTCCGACGAGGAGGAGACGGACGGAGATCCCGCGAGGAGATCGGAGTGGAGATGAAGACCGGAGGACTTGGATCGTCGGTATATCTCTAACCCATCTTGTTAAGTAGCTTAGACTAGTTAATGGTTCGATCCGGGTTATAGTGCGCGGTGGTGCCGGTTTGCTAAGTCCGCAAAAATTTAAGTTATTCACCGCTTCCGCATTCCGGCGTCGGATTGACGGCCGGGGCGCCGCCGTGCACTTACAAATGCATTGGATATACTAGCAATCCGCAATCCTTTCGAGCCTGAAACGAAAAGCGGATAACACGGTCGCGGTGAATAGCCAAATACCCCACCCAAGACCCCTACGGGTGCGGCAAACTACCCGCCAAGTACTCGGTAGTTTGTGCACCCCTCCATGGGTCTATCCTAGGAGCAAAAACAGTAAAAAGAATTATACAATGACGGCTACAACCCCGACCCGGTTGTGCGGTCAAACAAATAATAATTATTACATCAATTTACATTTACAATGAATGAAAGAAAAACAAAAGCTCATCTCACATCCACCCCGGCTATTCACCCGCGACAGTCCAACACATTCATATACACATTCCAGCACATTACAGATCATGTATAACCCCGACTAATCGACTTATAGCGATTAGCCGACGTTCAATACATGCAAGCATCACAGATATAACCATCATAGTCAAAGTGCAGTGAAGTTCGGAAAAAATACGGAATTATAGGACCCCAAAAGGAAATTTCTTTTCTGGAAAATCTGGGCCCATATAATATATTTTAAAAATCCCAAAACCAACACACAAACACACTGCACGAAAAACGATGCAGAGAAGACACCAAGTCGCGGCGGTTCCGCGGCGGCTAAGAAGGATCACGCGGCGGAAGCGCGGCACTTTAGGCGAATCACTGTATCGTTTTTCTTGGGTGTTCACACAAAACCCTGAGCCGAATTTACAAATGTAAAGTTTTTCATTTTGAGCAGAAAAAATTTCAACAGAAACTCAGTTTTTGTGATTATCCGGTTTTGTGATTTTTTTCGGTTCCGAACTTCGTTACACTTCACTACTAAGCTAGTTTAAGTTTAGTTAGGCTCTGATACTACTGTTAGTCCACGTTGCGACCCCCGGTGCTTACGGGGAGGCGGAAACGGTATAAAAAACGAATTTTTATCGCAAGAGGCAACATGGACTAAGCTAGGGTCGGGATCGTTACCTAAACTAAAACTAGCAAACTTAGCTAAAGAGAGTTAGCTACTCGGATGAACATGGTTATACCTAGACTTGAACTCCTTCGTCTTCAAACTTTGTAGAGGTTGATGGTTCTCCTTTGTCGCCTTCTTCCGTCGAAGATGGATCCACCTCGAAGGCTCGACCTTTGGGCTCTTTCTCGTACTTGGAGTGAACTAGAATCGCCGGCTTGCTAGACCCTTGATCCTAGAGTGAGTAGAGAGTGTCTAAGGGTTTCTTTTGTTTTTCAAGAGAAGGATTCTCAACTCATGAGAAGGTTTCTCTTGACTAGAGGAAGAAGAAGATGAAGTGAAGAGAGAGAGTGAGAATGATAGAATGAGCCTCTCTTTTCCTTTTGCAACCATAACAAAAGAAAAAAGAATAATCAAATAATAATAATAATCAAAATGAAAAAGGTTTGATGGAAAGTTTAGGAATGACTAATATCATTACAAACATTAAATGAAAAAGCAAGAATGAAAAAGCATCTTGCATTTGTAATGATGGTAGTCAAATGTTCAACCATGGTCAACAAGTCAACCATGGTCAACAAGTCAACAAAAACTAACCATGACACAATTTCATTTTATTATATATTATTAAATGATATAATACAAATCCATTAGGGTTTGGAAAAAGACGACTGTCAACTGTGCATACGCACCCGTTCCGAAACCCTAATGAAAGTCATCTTCCTCCTCCTCAAATAACTGTGCATACACACCTGCATTCTTGTTCCGAGGAACATGAATACTAAGAGATAAAAGCAACCCCAAATACTATACCAGCATCCGGCTCAAACCAGAGCCCACTGGTAATATCCGTCCGGACTCCAAACGTGCACAAGTGCGCGGATGAGAACGAACCCTGTCGCAAAACCATGCGACCTCTACTCTGTTTTGCCCAGAGGCGAATACCCTCTGTGTGGGACTCTAAAGACTCGACACTACGCTGGCAGTGGGTTTAACCACAGACCGCAAGCGGCACTAGCTGTGCGTAACGGTCCCCAGGTAGATGTCGACAAGAAGGCTGACGAGGTGAAACCCCATCTGTACTCCTACTGAGTCTGAATGTGACAGTCTCCGTACAGTCCGGTCTGTTCGTCTGATACATCGCATGGCGGGCCTAGGGGGCGGTAAACGTCAGTCCCCCAATAGCGGTACAAGTCGTGCCGGAGCGAAGCCCAAAACACCCTGAGATAACACTGGAAACCTACCAGTATATCTCGTTTGCCCTGGCCAGGGACTACTCGTGTAATGGCTCTCCTAGACACAGCGCGATGTCAACCCCCAATACCGGGAGAGACGAATCCTGTCTAACCGTCACTGCCTCCAAGTGCTTCGGGACTGCACCCAACCGCCACCTGTTTGCACGACTCCTTTGAGCCGTGGTAGGGTAGTGATCAAAGTGCAGTGGGAACACACTTGAGGCGAAGTGCCAGTGTCAAGTCAGCGGACTAAGCTGTACTCATATCACCTGGGAACTGATGACTGACGATAGGTATAATACCAACCTGTCAGTTCCCGACGAGTCCTGTCCAGTGTACTCGTAACCCAACGAGCACCCGTATACTATCTCCAGTACGACGTACTGATGGCTGTGGGACAGACTATCTCCCACACTGGGATGAGAAGCGCATACGCTAGTCTACTCCGGAGTATCGATGCCCTGTCTCGATAGTCCTGCGACTAGGGACCTGTATAAGGATGTGCTTATAGATTACCCAGCCCCCACTAGTGTGACTGCCATCACAACGCTGGTAATCAAGCAAAGATCCTAAGGGCTCCACTAA
The DNA here is from genome assembly GCA_030015575.1 of Agapanthus africanus. Taxonomy (NCBI): domain Eukaryota; kingdom Viridiplantae; phylum Streptophyta; class Magnoliopsida; order Asparagales; family Amaryllidaceae; genus Agapanthus; species Agapanthus africanus. Next base: position 433,472,866 of record JASDDO010000019.1, read on the forward strand.
TGCGTATAAGTGATATACTGAAATAAACACAAGTACACATTGAAGTAGAAACAAACCAAGTAGCATACTACTATTTTGAGCAAGATTGTATATACAAGGTGAATATCCCAAGCATCCATTAAGTAATATACAAACTAGTATGATACAGTAATGGCCTCTAGGGCATATACACTAACAGATATTTGGATCCCGATCCTACTGTGAGTATATGCTACTCCTCGGGAAATTTTCTCACTTAATGATCAATGCTATAAACCAAGTAGGTGTCTAGAAAGGTGTTAGCGGGGCTACGCCCGCAGGGAAAAGAGGTTATTTAATTAAGGAACTTCGCGAAAGCGTGGTAAAACCTCCCTCGAAGTACCGACACTGGCCTGGCTGAGCGGTTAAGCAAGTATTGTACAGTGAGATTGAACCCGACTAATTCTTCTTTTATGGTTTGAGTAAGGATTCGAGAAACAGTGGGGGCCATCCTGTTTAGATAAACTAAAAACCACTCTAAACTTGCAAGAGCATCATGCTAAAGTGTTTCTTCTCTCTCTCCTAATTGCAGCGACCAAACATCATGACCGGCCATAAGTTACTACTAGATAAAAATATACTGACAGGGCCAAACTATAAAGATTGGCTCAGGAATGTCAAAATGGCAATCACTTATGACAAGTTGGGGTATCTCCTTACCAGAAAAGCCCCCGCCGTCCCAGGTCCAGAATCCAGTGCCGCGGATAAGGAAATCCGTAAGACCTGGGAGATTGACCGCGCGAAGGCCAAGTGCCTCATGCTTACCTCTATGGACAATGAACATCAGAGGAGGCACGAGAATATGGACCTTGAATCCATATTTCTCCATACTAAGGAACTATATGGAGAGCAATACCGTATCGCCAGATACGAAACCTCGAAAAAGTTGTTTTCAGCGAGGTTGGCCGTCGGATCATCTGTAGCAGAACACGTGCTTAAGATGATTAGCTACATTGAAGAGCTCGCGGACCTCAGGACCATGTTAGAGAACGAGCTCTACACTGACTTGATTCTCCAGTCCCTTCCTTCCACTTACGCCCAGTTTATCCTGAACTTCAACATGCAAGGAAAAGAAGTTGAACTTCCGGAACTCCTCAATATGTTGAGGAGTGCAGAGGGCACCCTAAAGAAAGTCAGGGAAACACCCGCTTTGTTTCTTGAAGGAGCTTCCTTTTCTAGGTCCAAGACGAAAGCCAAAGAAAAGAAGAAGAAGGCTCCCACAAAACCATGGGGCGGTGTAAGTAAAGTGGAAGCCAAGGGAAAGGCAAAGGTGGCAAAGGTAGCGGGACATCTTGTGGGAAAGGAAGAGTGCTTTTATTGTCACAAGAAAGGACACTGGAAGAAAGATTGCGTGGCTTGGAAGGCCAAGAACCAGGACCCGAAGCAAGTTGTGGCTTCGGCTTCAAGTGTGTATGTAATTAAAAACTGTCTATCATTCAACTCTACTTCCTGGGTATTGGATACCGGATCGGGATCTCATATCTGTAATTCTTTGCAGGCACTGAGAAGGCGTAGAGTTTTGAAGGCAGGTGATATGACTCTCAGAGTTGCAAACGGAGCAGGCATGGATGCTGAGTCCGTGGGGGACTATCACTTGGGATTGATAGATGGACATGTTTTGGTTTTGCGTGACTGTTATTTTGTACCCAGTTCGACTTGTAATATCATATCTGTATCTTTAATGTCTAAAGAAGGTTATGATTTTGCATTTGTAAGCAACGTTATAAACATTCACCTTAATCATGTTTTGATTGGGTCGGGTACATTAAGCAACGGTATATACTTATTGAACCAACCACAGATTTTCAATATCCAGAATACACACAAAAGAAAGTCTCCAGAAATAAATCATGTTTTCTTATGGCATTGTAGAATGGGTCACATCAATGAGACAAGGTTAACTAAGTTACATAAAGAAAGATATTTGGATCCGTTCAAATATCAATCATATGCAACTTGTCAATCATGTCTCAAAGGAAAGATGACAAAGACCCCGTTCACTGGACACGGAGTAAGAGCGAGCGAGCTCTTGGGACTCGTACACAACGATGTATGTGGTCTAATGTATACACATGCCCGAAGTGGTTATTCTTACTTCATTACTTTTACGGATGATTTTTCAAGGTATGGACATGTCTTCTTAAAGAAGCATAAATCTGAAGCCTTTGAAAAATTCCAGGAATACAAGAATGAAGTAGAAAAACAAACTGGCAAAAGTATCAAGACACTGAGATCTGATCGAGGTGGTGAATACTTAAGTACCTAGTTCCTGGGTTACCTAAAAGAGAATGGAATTCTCTCTCAACTTACTCCTCCATACACACCACAACACAATGGTGTATCAGAGAGGCGGAATCGAACCCTATTGGATATGGTACGTTCTATGATGAGTAATGCTGAGGTGCCGCGATCTTTCTGGGGATATGCAATAGAATCAGCTGCATATCTTTTGAACCGAGTTCCAACTAAGTCAGTGCCTACCACACCATATCAGATGTGGAGTGGGAAGAAACCCTATCTTAAACACGTTAAGACATGGGGATGTCCAGCTTTTGTCAAAAAGCAGCATGCGGACAAACTCGAGGCACGCTCAGTACAGTGCAAGTTTGTGGGATATCCAAAGAATTCCAAGGGATATTTCTTCTATTACGCAGAGGAGCAAAAGATTTTTGTTTCTCGTCACGCCTGCTTCTTGGAAACTGAATTTTTAGAAAATCAGATAAGTGGGAGCGCAATAGAACTGGAAGAAATTCCAGAACCACAAGCCATTACTGAAAGCTTAGTAGAAGCAGAAGGTTCGAAAGAACAGGACATTCCTGCGCCACTCCGCAGGAGTAGTAGGCAGTCTCATCCGCCCGAGAGATACTACGGTTTTCTCATAAATGGGGATGAGAGGATTGCATCATTGATAATGATGAGACGAATAGCTTCCAGCAGGCCATTCAGAGCACTGACTCGGTAAAATGGCTGGATGCAATGCGGACCGAGATGGAGTCCATGTACACCAACAAAGTATGGACTTTGGACGTTGCTACAGAAGGGGTAAAACCTATAGGCTGCAAATGGATCTTAAAAAGGAAGATTGGTATAGATGGACAGGTTGAGACCTATAAGGCTAGACTTGTTGCAAAGGGTTTTCATCAAAGACCTGGCTTGGACTATGACGAAACCTTTTCTCCAGTAGCTATGCTCAAATCCATTCGGATCCTTCTTGCCATTGCTGCTTTCCACGATTATGAGATTTGGAAGATGGACGTAAAAACCGCTTTTCTAAATGGAAATTTAGAGGAGTGTCTATATGGACCAGCCAGAGGGTTTCATTCAGAGTGGGAGCAGCGGAAAGGTGTGCAAGTTGCTTAAGTCCATTTATGGACTGAAGCAGGCATCGCGGAGTTGAAACATCTGTTTTGATGAGACGGTCAAAAAATTTGGCTTTATCAAAAATCCAGATGAATCATGTATTTATAGTAAGATTGTAGCACGAACTGTCGTATTCCTCGTTTTGTACGTGGACGACATTCTCTTGAAAGGAAATGGCATTCCTATGCTACAATCTGTCAAAGGGTTCTTGTCACACAGGTTTTCCATGAAAGACCAGGGTGATGCCTCTTACATTCTGGAGATCCGGATCTATCGTGATAGGTCCAAAAGGATATTAGGACTTTCACGGTCCAGGTACATCGACACCATACTGAAAAGATTCAGTATGGAAGATTCCAAGCGCGGTAATTTGCCGGCTTGTCACGGAATCACCCTCTCTAAAGAGATGTCTCCCAAGAATGATTTGGAAAGGGATCGCATGCCTATTATACCCTACGCCTCTGCGGTAGGCTCTATAATGTGTTGGATATAGTGCCCTCAGAGTCAATTATTGGATCACAGGCACGTGATTGCAATGATTGAGGAGGACCTATGCTGGTAGGACAGTCTTACTCGAGATGATAGTATGCTATCTGGTTTATCTTTATCATCGTGTATTGCTTTAGGTGACCTTACGAGTCGCTATTACACGTTGATAGAGCCCCTAGGATTCTTGCTTGACTACCAGCAGTATGAGGGCGATCATATACGTGAGAGCTGGGGTCTATAAGCACATCCTTAAAAGGTCCCTAGTCATGGGAGTTTCGAGATAGGGCATCGATACTCCGGAGTAGACTAGTGTATACAGTCGAGACCCCGACGAGGGGCGGTGGCCTGTCTCACAAGCCACTGGTGTCAGTTGGTTCACTTAAGATGTATACAGGTGCTCATTGGGTTATGAGTACACCGGACAGGACTCGCCGGGAACCTGCTAGTTGGTATTATAGTGACGTCAGATAGCAGTTCCCTGGTGACATGTGTACAGGTTAGTTCATCGACCTGAGATCGTCATTTGTCTCGTGTGAGTTCCCACTGTGCATTGATTACTACCCTACCATGCTCAAAGGAGACGTGCAAACAGGTTTTAGTTGGGTACAGTCCCGTGCTACATGGAGGCAGTAAGCGGATCTGCAGGGGTTCGTCTCTCCCGGTATTGGGGGTGAGGTCGCGCTGTGTCTAGGAGAGCCAGTACATGAAAAGTCCTTGGCCAAGGCAGGAGATTTGTTGGTAGGTATTCCAGTAGTATCTCAGGGTGTTCTGGGCTACACTCCGACACGACTTGTACCGCTATTGGGGGTCTGACTTATACCAACCCCCTAAGCCCGCCATGCGATGCTCATAGACGAACGGACCGGACTGTACGGATATTGTCACTGACAGGCTCAGTAGGGTGTCAGGATGAGTTCGCTCATCGACGTCCCTTTTGTTCAATAGCTGGTGGCCCATCACGTATGGCTGATACCTCTGACGTGCTAGTGGTTAAATCCACAACCATAGTATTGACGAGTCTTTAGAGTCCACCACACTCAGTTACTCAGGTTTTGGGCGAAACGCTGTAGAGGCCGTATGGAGATATGGCAGGGTTCGATCAGATACGTGCGGTATTGGACGGATCGTGATCGGACGGTTTTTACTAGCCGGCTTTGGCTTAAGCCGGATCCTAGTATTAGACAGTGTAGTTTTGTCTCTTTGCATTTGTGTTCAGTGGGAATACAAATGCGGGCATGTATATACAGTAGCGGGGTTTTCCTGTAATTTATTACAGGATCAGTTTTCTGAAGTTGCCAGTTTGCATTCCGTTCCGGCCGGTTTTCTTTTATTCCTTCACGACCGGACTTTATCATTGGAGGGTGTTATTTGCGGTTTGCAAATAACATTTTGTGGAAGAGTTTTCTTGCATATTTGTGGCCTCTTCATCATGAGATTCTTTTCTTGTCCATTCTTTGCTTTCATGTGATGGTTTTTATGATTTGATGAGATGAGAAGTGGGTGTGACTTTTTTCTTGCATTATCTTTTCTTTTCTCCATGGATTATTTGATTCCATTATCTCCACCATGGAGAGGGGGGCCGGCCACACTAAGGGGAAGAGAGATGTTCATTTCATATGTGGCATTTTCTCATCTCTTTTTCTTTGCAAAAATTGTGAGCACCATATTTCTCCATAGTTCTTTCTCTCATTACCTCCATCAATGGCAACCTCATAAAACCTCAAAGAGACAATGGCTACTACACTATTCTACAGCAAATCTTGGACGCGTCGGCTAGCCAACTTCGCATCCGAGTTGCCTCAGTCCAGAGGTGGGAGCCCGTAAAAGTATCTGGCTACGTGGTGCCCTTTCTGACGAGGACGTGACGGACGGAAATTCCGCGTGAGATCGGAGTGGAGACGAAGACCGAAGGACACGGATCGCTTGGTATACTTCTCTACTCTTATTTTAGTTTGCTAGTTGCTAGGTTAATGTCCCGATTCGGGTTAAAAGTGCGCGGTGGTGCCGGTTTGCTAGTTTGCAAAGTTTTTTGTTTCCGCATTTCCGGCGTCGGATCGACGGCCGGGGCGCCGCCGCGGACTTACATTGGTATCAGAGCCTCGCCATTAACCATGCCTAGCTAGCTCTAGTGTGTTTAAAACCTGATCGAACAAAAATCGCAAAAACCGTATTTTCAGTGCACTGTTCTCTGTCGAAATTTTTTCAGCTCCAAAAATTTTTTAGGTTGTTGCAGAGACACGTGTAGGCAATTATAAGCATTCTGAGAAAATATGGTGGCGTGATGTCACCATTCCATCGCAGAACCGCGGCCAAACCCACGCATTGGCCGCGGTTCCGCCGCCACTTTGACTTGTCAACGCACCAAATTTTTCCATTGGGCTGTTGGGTTGGAAATAGGGGGTTTGGGACATTCTTTTTGGGCCCTGATTTTCTGTAAGTGCTACAGTACTGCTTGGGGCCCACTTTGATAAATTTGTTCGATCGGATATTTTAAACATGTTAGTTCACAGTATTTACATTATATCTGCGACCGTGAATGTCACTCGATCGGTAAATCCAGTCTATCTGCTATAGCCCTTTTAGACGGATTTGCGAACGTGACATTCACGTTGATGTTCTGTGTTTTGCTGTGATGTTATGGATCGGTCGTGGGAATAGCCTGGATGCAATGTTAGTACAGTTCTGTTTTATATGTACATTTGATATTGCGGGGCGAGCGTCCGACATGTGGACTGCCGTCACTGCCTGCTTGTATTATTCTTTTGGGGTACGACCAGGTTGCGGTCGATGTACCCGTTGTATGTATATTTTACTTTCTGTACTAGGATTACCCCGCAGAGGGATGCACGGATAGCCGGGTTCTTGAAGGCAACGGGCCCGCATCTCATGGCGTTGAGACGGAGGGGGCTTTACTCTAGAATTGGCAGGGCTATTCGCCGCACTCGTAGGGGGTACAGGTTGACAAAGGAGGGGTGCCTAAGTTACCGGATTCCGTGAAGTGCTGGGTGGTCCATTCACGTTGCTGAAGGGGGCTGCCTCGCTTCAGGTTTTGGTGGGTAACTTGCCGCGCCCGTAGGGGTCTAGGATTTTCATTGCACAGGCTATCCACACGACCAGGGGAACGTCGGGTTTCAGTAGCAGCTCTATGAAACCCGGGGATCCCAGATATCTGTATTGTTATGTGATGCTGTACATTTCTGTGATGTTGCATTTTATTACTCCTTGAGCGAAAATTATATATTATATATATACTAGTAGATGTTGTATTTGTTTTGCATCCGCACTAGTCCAGTCCCCGCTCTGTCATTAGTTAGCTAACCTAACGGGTGATGACGGGACCCAGTGGCGAATGCGGATGGCATATACGTACGTCATTATTTTCGTTCTTTATTGGTGTGATCAATTGATGGGACTGCGTTGATTCGGATCAATGCAAGATAAACAAACCTATTCTGATGTTGTTGAAACATTTTTTAAAAGGTTTTTATTGCAAGGGCGTTCACTTTTGTTTTGCATCGTGGTATTCAGTTGGAATATCCTGCTCCTCAGTCGACGAGGCAAGGGCCGAGATCCCTTCACCGGGAGTGACCCCTTGGACAGAAGTTTGCGTCAGGGCAATAACTTCACTATAGCCGATTACTTTTGCTTTGCATCGTGGTATTCAGTTGGAATATCCTGCACCTCATTCCACGGGAAAAGAGCCGAGATCCCTTCAACGGGAGTGACCTCTTTAGCAAAGGTTTTCGCCACTATATTTTTACAAAGCTATCCGTTCCTTCAACGATATCAAGTTCATTACGTTAAAGGTTTTCGCCAGAAACCATTCGTAGCCCTCTGTCATTTCAGAACGGTAGCACTTAGTATTCATGCTATGTATGTTAGCCTTCGTCAAGGCATAGTGTATGGTAGCTATTTGTTACTTTTCTGCAGCATAGATAGATGCGTTGGTTTGGGACAGTCGTACTACTATTTTGGCCTTCGTCAATAGTATGTACGGGTGGGTTCAAATTAACCTGGATAATGATGGGTAGAACTTGACATGTGACTTATGATATGTTGGCCTTTGTCAAGGTCATAAGAGCATGGGGCAAAAATCCACATCGGGAGTTTCTAAAGAAACTGAAACTTGCCAGATATGCGCATACCTTCTGGAGTGTGATAACGTGAGCGGATTCCGTCACGTTATCATGCGATGATAGTTGGATCCCGATTCCCACTGATGAGTTGGTTTACTCCTCGGGTGATCCCGGCTAATTCTTCTTTTAGGTTTGGGGAAGAATTTGACGTTCCAGTGGGAGGTTTCCAGATTAGATAAAGTGATAACCATTCTGATCTAGGTTAGAGTGCACGCTGAGTGTTTCTTTTCTCTCTCTCTCTTTGGCAGTGACCATTGACCCGACCCTAGACTATGACTCAGTGACCAAGTTGACCGAACCTTCTTAACACTGGCTTTTGGATTGTCAGAGTTGCAAACCTCATTGCCACTCCTACTTTTACCCTTTTCTCCAGAACACCCCGTATTACTACGAACGTTCACTTCCATTGGACAAAACCATCGTATGGTTATATACGAACTCGAAGGATTTTATTCGAGGATGGTTTCCGGTTCTGGAGAAAATGAATAGGATTATTCAGTTATCTTTTCCTTTTACCTTCTCTCAGGTAGCGAGCACCCCTTGGTTTAGGAGATAGTACACCTATTACGCAAATTGGATAGTCTTCTTCCAAACCTTAGGCTGGTGCCGAACGGTGGGGAATGAAGAAAACCGATTAGCATAATGATGGTGTACAGAAGGTATTAAGTTAAGACAAAGAAAGGGATTAGTAAGAGGGCAATGTAAATTGCGACTGCTATTCACGACCAAACCAAGTATTTCTTCGCCAATCCTAAATCACCTTTGTATTTCTCCAGGACAATCCGTATCACTACGAAGATCCCAAGTTTATTGGATAATCCATCGTATGGTTATATACGAACTCGAAAGGAACTTGTTCCAGTTCGGAGATGGATCCTGGTTCAGGAGAAATAGGAATAAGGTTTATTCGGTTGTCTTTTATCTTCACCTTCTCTTGCATTGCGAGTGCTCCTAGGATTAGGACAGTACACCCATTATGCTTATTGGATAGTCTTCTTCCAAACCATAAGCTGGTGCCGAACGGTAGGGAAGGAAGAAAACCATATGGCCTAAGAGGGTGTACAGAAGGTAACGACTAAAGACATATAAAGGGATTTGGAAAGATGGCAAAGAATTATACGGTTACAGTTGTGAATCTGGATAATGGAAGAGGCATTACTAGGAATACCAGGATACCTCATCGGAACATTTTAATGTTTCAGTTTCACTGTGTACTGTTAAAAGAAAACTGATTTCCCAATTAGACACTTGCTCCAGGGTATGTATTTACCAGGTATGATTCTCACATCTGTATGGTTTTACAGATGATGAGTGGGAGTAAGTTATTGGGAATTAGGTGATCATCCTCATTATATCGGGATTCGTTGTAATTGGTGATATTTGAGGAAGTCACCTGGGTTGTTTGCCGAACGGAAAATATTTGGTTTTGAATATCCGTTGTTATGCACCAATTTCAAATTGATATATCTGTACGTCTATTTTCATAGAGTGAGATATACCTTTTTGAGATTATGTCTATGACATTTACCTATATCAGTGGATGGTTAGGTAAGGAGCATTGAACAACGGTGTAATTCTTCTTAACCATAAGTACAGTTTTCAACCTACGGCACACAGTGAATGAGTCATTTGACTCAAGGGACTTATACAGAGTATTGTATATTGTCCAGTGTCCATTAGGACAGAGGGGTAGGTCCTCGTAGTATATTCTGTTTACTTGTGACTTCTCTAGTTCTTATATAGGTGTTTCATAGAAACACAGGGTCTGAGTTTTGAGAAGTTATAGGTATATGAATAAAGTAGAGAACCAGGTACTGCAAGCATCAGGATTCTTCAAGGTGATCGAAGATGTAGATACTTGTGTATGGTATTCAGTTGATAGTAATGAGAACTTGCTTCTTTTTCAGGTTACTCATAATTGGAAGCATTCCTAAGTTGAGTAACGCTGATCGGCCTCCTTCCATTTAGTTGATATGCACTAGAGACAGCTGCATGATTTGAATCTGGTTCAATTAAATCAGTGCCTCTGTTCCTGTATTAGATATAGAACAGTTCATATCTTGACATTGTTAAGATACGGGGAGTTGTCCGGCTTATGCTTAAAACCAGACTCCGGATAACTCAAGGCACGTTTCTGTAATGGCTGTTTGTGGGTTGACCCGGGCTATGATGAGGGTTGACTTTCTACCATCTGGAAGATCAATAGTGATATTGTTCTTGACTCGCCACAGTTTTAATAAAAATGGATTTTTTCAGAAAACAGTAGTGGGAGTATGGTAGAACTGGAAGTGATTCCAGAACCGCAAACGATTACTGAAGATTTGATAAAGAACCTAAAGATTCAATCTGGTTTGACATTCCATTGGCCACTCCGCAGATAAAGTGGGTAACTTCAGGCACCCGAGAGGTACTTCGGTATGCTCAAGGACGGTGGCAGGGAGGTTCTTGTTTACCCAGACTTGCCATTGCTGTTGTTCCAGACTGTGAGACCCGGCAGGAGGATGAGTATAGCGTCGTTCTAAACTTGCTTTAGAAGTGTACGTGTATATGACTCTGCCAGAGGGTTGTCGTGGTCAGTGGGAGCAGCGGAAGCATTGGTGGACAAGTAGCTTGTGTCTATTTATAGACTAAAGCAGATATAACGGAGATAGATCATCTGTTTCTGATGTGACAGTCATAGGTTTGACTTCATCAGAATAGGTGATGGATCTGTTAAGAAGGTAGTAGGGTGTGATGTCCTGGTATATGGATGACATACCCAAAGTAGGAAGTGATATTCCTATACTACGATCGGTTATTCTTTGGTCGTCACACAGCAGTTTCTCCATATAGGACTTGGATATTATATCAGACATTCTGGTTACTAGATCTAGATTTGGGTGGTTTCCCAATCTGGGTACTTAGACAACATTCTATGAGTATTTAGAATGGACGACTCCTGGCAAGGTAGTGTACCTGCAGGTATTGGAGTCACCCTCTCTAAAGGTGTCTTATAGACTAAAGTAGAGAGGGATGTGCATGATTGGCAGATCACTTGCTTAGGCAATTGAGTCAATCGTGAGATGTCAAGTACCACACCAGATGTTATTCTTGCAGTAGATGCAATAAGTTGATATTAATCCAATCCTGGAGAAACAGTCGGAAGCAGTTTTAGAACATAAGTTGATGTTCTAGGGATATGATAACGACAGTCTCATTCAGGAGACAGTTATCATTCCAGGCTTCCAAGGTGACATGGACGACAGGGTGGTCGTCAGAGTTTTAGTTTTCCCTCTGACGAGGGGCAGTATTTTGGACAGATGGTCCAGGTGGATACTGAAGGAAGGTATGGCGCAGGATACTGATTAAGCTTAGTTGACGATACAGTCTAAGAAGTTTGGATTTGGAGTTCATTTATGAACTAGGTCCCATCAGACATCCAGACATTCTAAGACAGGTATTGCTCATTTCGGGAGATGGCTTTCTCCGCGAACTTGAGATAAAGAGAGACATAGAAAGAAACATCAGAGCGGATCCACTCACTGAGGCTATTCCTCGAACGCAATAGTTTCACAAACGAGCTTTGTGAGACTGACTAGCAGAGGAGTTGGGTGTTCGGTATCACACGGGCTGTTAGTATGCGACATCGCAATAATTAGCCTTGAGTGCAAGTGGGAGATTGTTGGATATAGTGCCCTCAGAGTCAATTATTGGATCACAGGCACGTGATAGCAAAGATTGAGGAGGACCTATGCCGGTAGGACAGTCTTACTCGAGACGATAGTATGCTATCTGGTTTATCTTTGTCATCGTGTACTGCTTTAGGTGACCTTACGAGTCGCTATTACACGTTGATAGAGCCCCTAGGATTCTTGGTTGACTACCAGCAGTATGAGGGCGATCATATACGTGAGAGCTGGGGTCTATAAGCACATCCTTAAAAGGTCCCTAATCGTGGGAGTTTCGAGACAGGGCATCGATACTCCGGAGTAGACTAGTGTATACAGTCGAGACCCCGACGAGGGGCGGTGGCCGGTCTCACAAGCCACTGGTGTCAGTTGGTTCACCTAAGATGTATACAGGTGCTCATTGGGTTATGAGTACACCGAACAGGACTCGCCGGGAACCTGCTAGTTGGTATTATACCTGACGTCAGATAGCAGTTCCCTGGTGATATGTGTACAGGTTAGTTCATCAACCTGAGATCGTCATTTGTCTCGTGTGAGTTCCCACTGTGCTTTGATTACTACCCTACCACGCTCAAAGGAGACGTGCAAACAGGTTTTAGTTGGGTACAGTCCCGAGCCACATGGAGGCAGTGAGCGGATCTGCAGGGGTTCGTCTCTCCCGGTATTGGGGGTGAGGTCGCGCTGTGTCTAGGAGAGCCGGTACATGAAAAGTCCTTAGCCAAGGCAGGAGATTTGCTGGTAGGTATTCCAGTAGTATCTCAGGGTGTTCTGGGCTACACTCCGACACGACTTGTACCGCTATTGGGGGTCTGACTTTTACCAACCCCCTAGGCCCGCCATGCGATGCTCATAGACGAACGGACCGGACTGTATGGATATTGTCACTGACAGGCTCAGTAGGGTGTCAGGATGAGTTCGCTCATCGACGTCCCTTTTGGTCAATAGCTGGTGGCCCGTCACGTATGGCTGATACCTCTGACGTGCTAGTGGTTAAATCCACAGCCATAGTATTGACGAGTCTTTAGAGTCCACCACACTCAGTTACTCAGGTTTCGGGCGAAACGCTGTAGAGGCCGTATGGTGATATGGCAGGGTTCGATCAGATACGTGTGGTATTGCACGGATCGTGATCGGACGGTTTTTACTAGCCGGCTTTGGCTTAAGCCGGATCCTAGTATTAGACAGTGTAGTTTTGTCTCTTTGCATTTGTTTTCAGTGGGAATACAAATGCGGGCATGTATATGCAGTAGCGGAGTTTTCCTGTAATTTATTACAGGATCAGTTTTCTGAAGTTTCCAGTTTGCATTCCGTTCCGGCCGGTATTCTTTTATTCTTTCACAGCCGGACTTTATCATTGGAGGGTGTTATTTGCGGTTTGCAAATAACATTTTGTGGAGGATTTTTCTTGCATATTTGTGGCCTCTTCATCATGAGATTCTTTTCTTGTCCATTCTTTGCTTTCATGTGATGGTTTTTATGATTTGATGAGATGAGAAGTGGGTGTGACTTTTTTCTTGCATTATCTTTTCTTTTCTCCATGGATTATTTGATTCCATTATCTCCACCATGGAGAGGGGGGCCGGCCACACTAAGGGGAAGAGAGAGGTTCATTTCATATGTGGCATTTTCTCATCTCTTTTTCTTTGCAAAAATTTTGAGCACCATATTCCTCCATAGTTCTCTCTCATTACCTCCATCAATGGCAACCTCATAAAACCTCAAAGAGAAAATAGCTACTACACTATTCTACAGCAAATCTTGGACGCGTCGGCTAGCCAACTTCGCGCCCGAGTTGCCTCGGTCCAGAGGTGGGAGCCCGTAAAAGTATCCGGCTACGTGGTGCCCTTTCCGACGAGGATGTGACGGACGGAGATTCCGCGGGAGATCGGAGTGGAGACGAAGACCGAAGGACACGGATCGCTTGGTATACTTCTATACTCTTATTTTAGTTTGCTAGTTGCTAGGTTAATGGCCCGATCCGGGTTAAAAGTGCGCGGTGGTGCCGGTTTGCTAGTTTGCAAAGCTTTTCGTTTCCGCATTTCCGGCGTCGGATTGACGGCCGGGGCACCGCCGCGGACTTACATAATGTATGCAATGTTGTGTACCAGACCAGATGTAGCTTATGCACTGAGTGTATTAAGCCAGTATCAGTCAAACCCTGGGGAGAAGCACTGGATAGCGGTTAAGAACATTCTGAAGTACCTCAGAAGGATTAAGGATATGTTTTTGGTTTACGGCGGAAAAGACCTCCAGATCGAGGCCTTTACTGACTCCAGCTTCCAGAGTGACAAGGATGACTCCAAATCCATGTCGGGTTATGTCTTTACCCTCAATTGAGGGGCGGTGTGTTGGAAGAGTTCCAAACAGGAAACCGTTGCTGACTCGACGATGGAAGCGGAATATATCGTAGCATCTGATGCAACAAAAGAAGCCGTCTGGATGAAAAAGTTCTTGACAGAACTTCAGGTGGTTCCGTCCATTGTTGATCCAATACCTCTTTATTGTGACAACAATGAGGCTATAACTTTAACAAAGGAACCCAGGTCCTATCAGAAGTCCAGACACATCTTGAGGCCGTATCACCTGATCAGGGAGATCGTGGATCGCCGGGAGATTGAGGTTCAGAGGGTTGCTACAGAAGATAACACTGCAGATCCATTCACAAAGAACATTCCTCAGACGCAATTCGAGAGGCTATTCGAGATGATAGGTCTTCGATACGCCAGTACAAGGCCCTAGTGCAAGTGGGAGATTGTTAGAGTATATGCCCTAGAGGCCATTACTGTATCATAATAGTTTGTATATTACTTAATGGAAGCTTAGGATATTCACAATTGTATAGACAATCTTGCTCAAAATGGTAGTATGCTACTTGGTTTGTTTCTACTTCAATATGTACATATGTCTCTTTTAGCATATCGCTTATACATATTAGTGGAGCCCTTAGGATCTTTGCTTGATTACCGGCGTTGTGATGGCAGTCACACTAGTGAGGGCTGGGTAATCTACAAGCACATCCTTATACAGGTCCCTAGTCGTAGGATTATCGAGACGGGGCATCGATACTCTGGAGTAGACTAGAGTATACGCTTCTCATCCCAGCAGGGGAGATGGTCTGTCCCACAGCCATTAGTACGTTGTACTGGAGATAGTATGCGGGTGTTCGTTAGGTTACGAGTATACTGGACATGACTCGTCGGGAACTGTTGGTTGGTACTATACCTATCGTCAGATAACAGTTCCCAGGTGACAGGAGTACTGCTTAGTCCGTCGACTTGACACTGCTACTTCGCCTCGAGTGTGTTCCCACTGTACTTTGATTACTACCCTACCACGGCGCAAAGGAGTGGTGCAAACAGGTAGTAGTTGGGTGCAGTCCCGAAGCACTTGGAGGCAGTAGCGGTTAGATAGGATTCTTCTCTCCCGGTATTGGGGGTTGATATCGCGCTGTTTCTTGGAGAGCCATTACACAAAGTCCCTGGCCAGAGCAAGCGTGAATTACTGGTAGTGTTTCCAGTAGTTTCTCAGGTTGTTCTGGGCTACACTCCGGAATGACTTGTACCGCTGTTAGGGGTCTGACGTTTACCGCCCTCTAGGCCCGACATGCGATACTCTCAGACGAACAGACCGGACTGTATAGAGATTGTCACATTCAGGCTCAGTAGGAGTGCGGATGGGTTCACCTCATCAGTTTTCTTATCGGCATCTACCTGGGGACCGTTACGTACAGCTAGTACCGCTTGCGGCCTGCGGTTAAACGCACTGCCAGCGTAGTGTCGAGTCTTTAGAGTCCCACACAGAGGGTTGTTCGCTTTTGGGCAAAACAGAGTAGAGGTCGCATGGTTTTGCGACAGGGTTCGTTCACATACGTGCACTTGTGCACGTTTGGTGTCCGGACAGTTATTACTAGCGGGCTTTGGTTTAAGCCAAATCCTAGTATTTGTTTTGGGATTGGTATTGTCTCATTATATTCATGTTTCTCGGAACACGGATGCTTGTGTGTATGCACAGTTGACAGGGGCAGAGGAACCTCATTAGGGTTTTTGACCGTTGACTTGTTCTAAACCCTAATGAGAATGAGAAATATGATTAATAATATTAATTAAGGATAATTGTGCCATGGTTAGGGTTGGTTGACCATTTGACTTGTTGACTTTTGTTGACCATGATGATTTCTTTTGGAAAGATGCTTCTTGAAGCTTGCATTAAGCATTAAATGTGAAATGATAATGGTCACATCAACTAACCATCACATCCTAATTATTATTATTATTCTCATACTTTCTCATATGAGAGAAAAGTTGAGTTTTTATTCTCTCATTCTCTCTTGCTCATTCTCTCTCTTGCAAAGCTCTTCCTCTTCCTCTCTCTCAAAGCTCTCTTGTTTCACGAGTTTAAAAACATGAGCTTTATGAGATAAAACCATCAAGACATCTCTCTACTCATTCTAGGGTTCTTTGTCTAGGAAGCCAAGCACTCTAGTTACCTGTTGATTGAGGTAGGAGCTCAAGGTAGAGGCCTTCGGGTGGATCTTTCTTTGGCAAAGAGAAGACGACGAGGAGGAGCCGTTTACATCACTCCAAGGAGCTAGCAACAAAGAGGACCACAACAAGAAGAGAAGGAGTTCAAGAACTAGGTATAACCATCTTACCTAGTAGCTAGAACTTGTAGTTAGTATGTTAGTTTTTGTTTGGCAAAGATCCTTCATGGTTAGTCTATGTTATCTTGTGTTAAAAATTTGATTTTTACTCTTTCCGCCTCCCCGTAAGTACCGGGGTAGGTTACATAGACTTACAGTACATGGACTCCATTTCGGATTGCATAGCATCCAGCCACTTATCAGAGTCCCTACTGATAATGGTTTTCCTAAAACTAGTAGGGTCATCTTCTTCCAAGATGCAATCCTCTCGATCCCCATCTATGAGTAAACCGTAGTATCTCTCGGGCGGATGAGAAATCCACCGGATCTGCGGAGTGGCTGAGGTTCGTCTAGGATTACCAAATCTAGCGGTTCCACCAAATCATCAGTTATAGTTTGTGTTTCTGGAAGTTCATCCAGTTCTACCGCGCTCCCACTAGTTTCTTTTGCAGGAAACTGCCATTCTAAAAAATTGGTATTCCGAGAAACAATAATCCTTTATTCCTCTGCGTGATAGAATAGATACCCATTAGAATCCTTTGGGTATCCCATAAACTTACACAAAACTGATCGTGTCTCGAGTTTGTCTGGGTTCTGCTTTTTGACATAAGCAAGGCAATCCCAAATCTTAACACGTTTAAGATAAAAACTCTTACCACTCCATATTTCATATGGAGTTTTAGGCACAGATTTGGATGGAACTTGATTCAAAAGTTGTGCCGCAGTTTGAAGCGCATATCCCCAGAATGAAAGAGGCAACTTAGCACTACTCATCATGAAGCGAACCATATCCAATAGGGTACGATTCTTCCGCTCCGATACACCGTTGTTCTGTGGTGTATACGGAGGAGTAAGCTGAGAGAGAATTCCATTCTCTTTTAGAAAGACCCAGAATTTTATAGTTAAGTACTCTTCTCCTCTATCAGATCGGAAGATCTTGATACTTTTGGCAGTCTGGTTCTCTACTTCGTTCCTGAATTCTTTGAATTTCTCAAAAGCTTCAAATTTGTGTTTCATAAGATACACATATCTGAATCTTGAGAGGTCGTCAGTAATGTGATGAAGTACGAGAACCCACCACTTGCATGTATAGACATTGGACCACATGCATCACTGTGTATAAGTCCCAAGAGCTCTGCTGCTCTTTCTCCGTGTCCGGTGAACAGAGATTTGGTCATTTTTCCCTTGAGACAGGACTGACAAGTTTCATAAGATGAAAATTCGAACGTATTCAAATATTCATCCTTATGTAATTTACTCAGTCTTTTCTCTTCGATATGACCAAGTCTACAATGCCACAAGTAGGATTCGTTCTTTTCTGAACTCTTTCTCTTATGTGTGTTTTGTATATTGAAAACTACGTTTTGATTTAGAACATAGATACTATTACACAATGTACCTTCTGCAACTAATACCTGATTAAGGTAAATGTTCATGATATTTCTATCAAGACCAAACTTATATCCATCTTTATCAAGTAAAGAAACTGATATGATGTTGCAAACCATGGAAGGTATATAGTAGCAATTGTTCAAAATCATAGTATTGCCTTTTGGCAACACTAGGTGATATTCTCTGACGGCTATAGCATCAACTTGTGCTCCGTTCCCTACTCTGAGGGACATATCACCAGGTCCAACCATCCTACTTTTTCTCAGTCCCTGCAATAAATTACAGATATGAGATCCTGATGCGGTATCTAGTATCCAGGAGGTATGACTAACCGAAAAACAGTTCTTAATAACAAGAACACCTGAAGTTGACGCAATAGTATGCTTATTCTTCGTTGGGGTCATCAAGGAATTCATGCAACCCTTTTTCTCTTGCTCATACTCATGACTGTTGTCATAAGTTATAACCGAACCGACGTTCCCAAGCCCTGAATAAGAATTCAGATCGGTCGACTGATACATTTTATTATCTTTATTACGACGTGAAATAGTTTCTACTTGGAGAGAGAGAAAAGAAAAACTTAGCGTGCGCTCTTGCAAGATTAGATTGGTTATTAGTTTATCTAATCAGGATGGCTCCTGCTATTTCCTCGAATTCTCCATCAAACCTTAAAAGGAGAACTAGTCAGGATTAATCGCACGTTACGATACTTGCTTAACCTTTCGGCAAGGCTAGTGTTGGTACTTTGATTGAAAGAATTAAAGTTAACCGCAATCAAGATGGTGTCTCTTTGCAGCTATCCGGTTGATCATGGGTCGATCCATAGGGAGACGGAGCATTTTAGGTTCTTGTTCTTACGAGTTAATGCGCGTGGCGGAATGCTCGTCTAACTTATGTGTTATATGCAAGTATAAAGCTTGTTAGGAAACGATATGATAATGTAAGTTAATGGATTCCATATTCAAGTCCTTTGAGCCGAACTTAACGATAGAAGCTAGAGCAATCGGCAACAACGTGGATTAGAAGATTTAAGCACGGTATTCATGGAATCCGGCTTATTGACCCTTATCCTTCCGTTCTTGTCTCTTGCTTTCGCCCCCGGCCAAACCGAACGCAACCGATCGCGGTTAGAAATCACCGTTACCTTGGTAGGGTAGGGTGCCTAACGGAGCGCTTACGTAACGTTTGGACGGAGTTCAATGGAAAATACGGGAAAAGAAAATGAGAAACGGAACGTTAACTTACAATATCGTAATCTTTTCCTAACAACGCATATTTACAACCTATTCACAACAACAACCAAAAGGGCAAAAGAAAAGAGAAACAAAGAAAAGAAAAGATCAACATTACAAGAAAGTAAATTGCATGAAATGTAAATAGTAAGTAAGTAAAGAAAGAATTAAAAGAGCAAGAATAAAAAGAGCATAAATATAAAAGAGCAAGAATACTAGGAACCAAAGTGTGCAAAATGAAAGTTCTATTATGTCCAAGATACAACCTTGAGATCAATACCCTAAACTTAAACTTGCAAGCTCACTAAAGAGCTTGCAAGATCAAGAGAAGGGCATGAACTCAAGGGAAAGCTATGTACAAGAACTAAAGAAACAAAAAGAGTTACAAAGTGTATGAAAAAGAATGAGAAAACTTGGACCATTGACCCCTTGCCCACTGCCTGTTTTTATAGGCTCAAAAACTAAATAAATAAACAATAAAAATAGGGCTATGTGGCAGCAAGGGAGGGCCCATAGAATGATGGGACCCAATGGAGCACAAGGGGCCAGCGTCCTCGGTTTTAGCATGAATGTGCTCGGCCAAATTCCGAGCACTGGTGCTCGTGCTTGTAGTGTGGTCTTATGTTGTCCCCAATATGACTTTGTTGCTGCTAGTTTTTTCAAATTAGACTTGGTCTGCACCCAGGTTTTGGAGGGAAACTTGTAGATATGAATCACATCAACACTTTATGCATTGATTGCACATCACTTCTCATGCCCATTTTCCATGATTCATGGCTGCCCCATCATGTTCCATGCCAAAAAGTCTTGTGTGCACATTTGTAAGTGTTAGACCATTTAGATAAAAAGTGTGTACACAAACTTGTTGCAAAAAGAAACTTATGAAGTATCGATCGGTTTGCGGTTCTGGTTGCAGTTTCGGCTCACAAATGATATATCCGTGATTTTAAATGTATTTTCAGTATTTTGTCACTGTTACCTGTAATCTGTAATACTGAGTAGACACTGGTTAATAGTCTTGATAAATACAAAAAATAGATAATGAATGAGAGGTATTAAAATGCAATATTCTGTGATGAACAAATACCCCCAAACTTATCTTTTGCTCGTCCCGAGCAAAACAAAATCCTAGCCTCACTTTCGCAGGGAACACGATTGCACTGAGCGCGTGCAACGAGCCATTAAGCCTCTAGGTGTCTCTAGTGGGAGGAGTGTTGTCTCTTGAGGGTTTTCAGCGGATACTACCCATAAAATCCCGTCAAGCAAGTTTCATATGTTTACTTCGATTTTACTCCTACAGTTTAGTATTTAGGTTAGAAATTCTATCATCCTAAATTAGAAATATCCTACCCTTATGTTTCACGCCTCCTATCTATTTAACCTTAGATCCTATACGTTCCAAAAAAGTTTAGAAAGATATTGGTATCTCCTGAGTTTTCCTTCTAAAAGTGCGGTCTTAAATCAGGGATTTTTATCAGTCTTACGGAAAACATAAGTCTTATTCTTTATTTCTATCTTTCCTCCAAACATCGATCGTATACCCCTACGTGTGTGTAAATTTTCACTCCTACACTTAAGAATTCAATTCAAGCTATAATACCCTTGCCCTAATATCTAATATTACTTCTTTTCAATAATGATGGACGGTGTTGCTCACACGCTTTTCATGCGAATGTTAATGCTTCTTGAGGTACTAACGGCCGATTACTGAATGTGTGAATTTAAAGCGTAAATAGCAGTTTCCAGGTCTTAACTTTATTTATTTTTCTTTTTCTTTTCTTTATTTTTTTCTTTTTCAAGACCGGATATATTTTTCACTGATGCTCTTTTGGTGTTTAGCTTTAAATACTGTTTTTTCTTTCATACTGGGTTTTCAGGCAAGAGTATCTCTAGGTATCCTCTAATATCCCAAGTTTCAAGGTGCGTGTATGTGTAGTTTGTAGGGTATATACTTTCTAAATTTGAACTCAAGAATAGAATTATTTTTCATACTTATCTTTCAGTAAAGCTTCAATACTTTCCCTTCATCTTGACTTAACTCAAGAACTGAACTCAAGATTACCTATTTCTCAAAAAAAAAAAAACTTTAAGGACGTATACTTACCAAGGTTAAACAGAATGAGGGTTGTTTTTAGGGTTTTCAATTCCTTAGCCTAGAATTTAGTTATTTCTAACGTATCAACTAAACTTTCGGAATAAAATCTAAGTTACCCTATTAGCTAATTTGACGACAAAGATTTTATATCTTTTGGAAAATTTTCGATTTTTGTGGGTTTTTAAATATGTATGAAAATGCATAATATACAAATGAATGCGAAGTAAGAAAGCTCACCGAGCACACCCCCAAACTTAAACTTGACAGTGCCCTCACTGTCAGGCTACACCAAGAGGGTCAAAATTGTCGGCGCTCCCCAAAAACAAATTATATACAAAACAAAAAAGAAAACCAAAAATATATTAACAAAAAGGGTCCCCCCAAACTTAAGTAAAACAGTGTTTCCACTGTTAAGCGTTAAAGTTCAGAGTTAGGGGGGAACGATATCAAACTATACAAGGCCTTACATAGGCCAAAAGTGAGCACCAACCATTCAAAAATTTTATCGCTATAATATGCCGGTTGGTGAAAGAATGCGGAGAGGTAAGAAATGGAGAATACGCGAGACCGTATAGGGATAGAAGTGGTATACGGTCCCGGTATATGAGAAGAAGAATGGCGGAAGGGAAAAAGAAATGGTGTACAAACTTGAGGGTGAAAATGGAGTGAATAAATTATCACAATTTGTAATGACCGATGTGTAAAAAGTGATTGTGCTAATCTATCAACCCGTCGAGAAATAGGGTCAAATCCCTCAAGATTCGCGAGAAAACATGGGTACGCCGAATTTGCTAAACCAGACATAAGAAATGAAAGTGATACGGTTTATGGGCCGGCTCTGATACCATGTTGGGTTACATTAACGCCCTGACCGTCATCCTTGGCCGTTTATGGAACAAAATTTTTATACCAAGTGAAACCTGGCGCTAGAATAACCCTAAACCGGATCTACCATAAACCTAACTAGCAATTAAAGAAGTTCTATCTACTATGATAGAAGATTATACCTAAAGAAACAAGTCCTTCGGGTCATCAATCCTCTCCTTTAGCTCCTTGAAGGATGTATGGATCGCGCTTGATCAACGGTCTCCTAGCATCAAAGATGATCCACTCGAGAGTGTGTTTTGAGCTCCTACCTCCAAAATAAGGCAACTAGGGTATTTAGAATGCTAAACTAAGTAGCCTAAATGAAGTAGAGAGTGATGATGGATTGCTCTGTCTCACTAACCCTAGATTTCTCAACTCATGAGACTTTTAGGGTTAGATATAGAAGAATAGAGCAAGGAGAAGATGAGAGTGTGAAGTGAGCATAGAATGAAGAATGGCTAAGTGTTGTGAACTAATAATGCAAAGCTCAAAATATCTTGAAGCTACACAAATATCTAATATGCCACCTTGCATCAATAATTCACAACCCATGAAAATATCAAACATACTCCAATAGTAAACAATGAGTCATGCCATGAGTCACCCCATGAGTCACCAAGTAGCCATGCTTCATTTAAAGTAAATGAACACCACATTTCTCTACCTCATTAACCATTAACTAAAATGGTTAAAACAAATAGTGAGGTGCCTTCTTCTAGAAGCATCTTACACAATTACAAGAATGCCCCTCACTGTATATACATACCCGTATTCGTATTCCAAAAATTATGAATACTAAAAGACAAAATAATCCAAGAATATAATACTAGGATCCGGCATAAACCAAAGCCCACTAGTATTACCCCCCCGAACATCATACGTGCATAAGTACACGTATGTGATAAAACCCCTGCCGTAAAACCATACGGCCTCTACATCGTTTCGCCCGAAGTAGGGAAACCCTCTGTGTGGGGCTCTAAAGACTCGACAGTACGCTGGCAGTGGGTTTAACCATAAGCACGTCAGCGGTACTACCTGCACGTAACGGATACCCAGGTACCTGTCGAAAGGGAAGGCCGACGAGCAAACTCGTCCGAACTCCTACTGAGTCTATCCGTGACAATCTACGTATAATATGGTCTCTTCGTCTAAGAATATCGTATACAGGGTCTAGGGGGTGGTAAACGTCAGACCCTAATAACCGGACAATTCGTGTTGATGTAGCACAGGACCAATTCGGGAAACTATTGATCAACCTATCAGTAAATCCTAACTGCCTTGGCCAGGGTCTTATGGTCCTGACCAATCAAACACGGTGCGATATCGACTCCCAATACCAGGAGAGACAAATCCCTAACAATCACTCACTGCCTCCATATGGCTCGGGACTGTACCCAACCAAAACCTATTTGCACAACTCAGTAGTGCCGTGGTAGGGTAGTGATCAAAGCACGGTAGAAACTCACATGAGACAAATGATGATCTCAGGTCCGAAGGCTAACCTGTACACATATCACCTGAGAACTTCATCTGACGATAGGTATAGTGCCATCTGGAAGTTCTCGGCGAGTCCGTCCAGTGTACTCACACCCAGTGAGCACCTGTATACGATCTTAGATGCATCAGACCGATGGCTGCGAGACTAACCATCCCCTCGTCGGGGTTTAGAAATGTATACACTTGTCTACTGTGGAGTATCGATGCCCAGTCTCGATACTCACGCGAGTAGGGATCATTTAATGATGTGCTTATGGACTACTCTGCTCCCACAAGTATGATCGCCATCACAACGCAGGTAGTTAAGCAAGATCCTACGGGTTTTATCAACATATAACCGCTATATGTAATACCGAGTATAACATATGCACATGTTAAGATAAAGTCAAACCATAATAGTATACTACTGTATCAAGTTTTTGTCAATATGTGCAAGCTAGATAAAACATCAATAGAAATAAATACACATATGCTGATAAAGACAACTCAAGTAGTATACTATATAACTTAGAAAGAATGTCTTGTACATACATATCCCCAGCATCCACATGTATACATATACAATGATGGCCTCTAGGGCATACATATCCAACAAAATAATCTTTGGTTAAGACTACAATTAATTACATATATTATGGTTGTCAGTTTTGATGCTATACCACAATTATTTCATTATTAATCTGTTTATAACTATATACGATTTTATATTCGAAAACTTATAACTTCACAGAAAAATAATAATAATTATAGCATAGTTTCAAATGGTGACAGTATTATGCTTAGAATGCGGTCATGTGTCATTATGTATATGCATCAGGTTGTTTAATTAGTTTATAACAAAGTAATTGTAAAACATGTTTTTTAAAAACTAATGATATTCATAAGCATTAAATAGTACGCATATATTCGTCAGGGGTAGCATATAGTTGATTTATTATATTGTATATGGCAATACATAAAATTATGTGGTATGTACATTGATAGTAGTTCTTAAGATAGAAAATATAGGTAGTTATGTGTTTATATGTTATGCAGTAGTAACTTATATTAGAACTAATGAACTTAACAATAGTTTTAATTACGGCAAGATTGGGCCTTACGGTAAATAGAATGTTTAAGCAAGTATTCGGATACTTACTTCGAACCGATGTTCACAAAGACGACGTGAAGACACGAAACGTTGCAAGATCAAAGCTTGATCTCAGTTAGGAATCAAAGCTTGATCTCGGCTAGGATATCGATCGGCTGCAACAAGGTTAGAGTTGTGCTCGGTCCTGGGTTGCTGTCGCAAAGGCTGCCGTCGCAAAGGCTGCCGTGTAGACTAAGGGATGGCGGTTGCAGTTGGGATCTTGATAGGTTTCCTGTGATGGTGAGATAGTGCTGGGTTGACGCAGCTGTGGAGAGTTAGGTTCGGTGGTTGCAAGTGATGGTGTCTGTAGGGATTCTATAGCACCACACTAGGTTTAGAGTTGCATCACACATGCTATAACAAAAATTTAGAGGGTGCTAAACAATTCCAAATATGAGTCGAACTAGAAAAATAGAGTAACAACTAGCTAGTACCATATACTACAAGTGTCTAACACTAAGTGAGGAGATAATACAACCTTTGTAGACCTCCTCCTAGACCCTTTGGATCGATTAAGCTTTGAACCGGTTGGCTTGTGTCCTTCCGAGTCCACGATGATCCACCACGAAGTCTCTTTCCACCAAGCTCCAAACTTCTCTTGATCAGGGATGAAGAAGAAGCAAACACTCCACTCAAGTGGGCAAGACTAAAGTAGAATGATGATTTGGGTACGGATCTCAATTAAAAACCTTTTCTTTTTAATCCTTTCTCTTTCTTTTGAAACCCTAGTGAGCTTTGATTAGAGAGAGGAAGAAGGAGATGGCTCAAGCTAAACTCAAGAGAATAATAAGAATAACCCTTGCTAAACTCAAGAGAGTAAGTGAGAGTTATCATGCCAAACTATGATTACAAAATATCTAGATATTCAGTAACTTGAGTTTAAGCAAAACCATGGGCCGAAACCAAGGTTTTGACTTGTCAACATAAGAAAATGAGAGTTGAATAGTCAACCATGATTTCATTTGTCATTTTGCTTAATCTCAAATTAACAAAATATATGTATAAATATGTAACCATGTGAGTCTTGCATTGCCACCACCAATGTATCATCAACCATAACACATGTATGCTTGCATGTGTGCATGCGCATCAACATATATATACACTCATGCATGCATCAAAAGAAATAGGTTTTAATAAATGAGCTAATGGACTTAATATTAAATAAACACTTGATTTAATAACCCGGTCATATCACATACGACCCGTCCAATAGTAAACGCCCGACTAAAATACGGTATCCAATATATGCATCTAATCGAGCTCCCGCGCATATCACATATGCACTCAAATCATTTTGCCTGTGCTAGGAGACTTCTTTGTGAGACTCTAAGACTCGTCAATACGCTAGCAGTAGACAGTGATCACATCACATGCCCACAAACCGTCAGTGGCACCAGCAGTACGCAACGGCCCCTAGGTATTGAGCGATCAGAAGAAACATAAGCAAACTTGCTAAAACTCATGTCGAGCCAACTGGCAACACTTACCGTACAGTCCAGTTTCTTCGTCAAATATATTGCATATGTGAGTCTAGGGATGGTATCATCTACCCTAATAACCCAATAAGTCATGCCGGTATATGGCTCATAGCAGATCAAGAAACTACTGATAACATTTATCAGTAAATCACAACAGCCCTGGCCAGAGACTTCCTGTTATAGCCAATCGTACATGGTGCAATATCAACCCCCAATACCGGGAGAGACGAAACCCCTCCTATCGCTCATTGCCTCCATGTGCCTCGGGTCTATACCCAAAATCCACCTATTTGCATGACTCAGTAGAGCCGTGGTAGGGTGGAGATCAAAGTACAGTGGGAAACACACTAGACTCTATGACGATCTCGGGTCTACAGACTAACCTGTACCAGTTTCACCCGAGAACTGCTATCCGACGATAGATATAATACCACATAGGAGTTCTCGGCGAGTCCGTTCAGTGTACCCAGTCTCCACTGAGCACCCATATACGATCTTTGGTCTCACCACACCAATTGAAATGGGATCATCCATTGCCCATCATATAGGACAATTAACGTATACGCTAGTCTACTCTGGTGATATCGATGCCCCGTCTCGATACACCCACGACTAGGAACATTTCAAGGATATGCTTATAGACTACTCTGTCCCACTAGTATGATCCGCATCATAATCTCAGTAGTCCTGCATCATCCTAAGGGCTATATCAACATGTACCAAATGAATGAAAGCACGATCAAATGAACATGTCAAGATAAAAGGTGCAACCAAATAGCATACTATCATGTCGAGCAAGAATGTCCCCTGAATACACACACACACACACATACATACCGGTACATACACTATCATATAATGGCCAATAGGGTATACATTTATCCAACAATCTCCCACTTGCACTAAGGCCAATTATTGGAGTATCTCATATCCAACCTCTCAAAAAGTCGCTCATGCTGCGGCAAAGGGAAGGCCTTGGTGAGTGGATCCGCGGTGTTATCTTTTGTATCTACTCTCCGAATCTCGATCTCGCGGCGATCAACTATCTTCCGGATCAGATGATATCACCTGAGGATGTGTCTGGATCACTGATGGGACCTGGGCTCTTTGGCTAACGCCATAGCCCCATTATTATCATAATACAATGGTATTGGATCAATAACGGTCGGAACTACTCCTAGCTCCGAGACGAACTTCCTCATCCAGACGGCTTCCTTGGCAGCATCATTTGCAGTAATATACTCAGCTTCTATCGTGGAGTCTGCAACAGTATCCTGTTTGGAACTCTTCCAACACACCACCCCTCCATTGAGGGTAAAGACAAACACAGAGATAGATTTGCCGTCATCCTTATCACTCTGGAAGCTTGAATCGGTAAAGGCCTCCATTTGGAGATCTCCGTTACCATACACCAAGAACATTTCTTTAGTCCTTCGCAAGTACTTAAGAATGTTCTTCACAGCTGTCCGGTGATTCTCCCCTGGGTTTGATTGATACCTGCTTACTACACCTAGTGCATAAGCTACATCAGGGCGTGTACATAACATCGCATACATTATAGATCCTACAGCAGAAGCGTAGGGTATAATGCTCATGCGAGCTCTCTCTTCATCGGTCTTTGGGCAAAAGTCCTTAGAGAGAGTGACTCCATGAGTAGCAGGTAAGGAACCCCGCTTGGAGTCTTCCATACTAAACCTCTTTAGGATGGTGTTAATATACCTGATTTAGGACAGTCCCAATAACCTTTTAGATCTATCCCTATAGATCTTTATGCCTAATATGTACGAGGCATCACCCAGGTCCTTCATGGAGAACCTTTGTGATAAGAATAGTTTGACCGATTGTAGTATAGGAACATCGTTTCCTATCAGAAAAATGTCATCCACGTACAATACGAGGAATGTGACAGTACTTCCTACAATCTTCTTATAAATACAAGGTTGCTCTGGATTTTTGACGAAATCAAACTCTTTGATAATATCATCAAAACAGATGTTCCAACTCCGTGATGCCTGCTTTAATCCATAAATGGATTTAAGCAACCTACATGCTTTCCCGCTGCTCCCACTATCAATGAAGCCCTCTGGCTGATCCATATAAACGCACTCTTCTAAATCACCATTTAGATAAGCAGTTTTAATGTCCATCTGCCAGATTTCATATTCGTAGTGAGCAGCAATAGCAAATAGGATCCGAATGGATTTAAGCATGGCTACAGGAGAAAAGGTTTCATCATAGTCCAGTCCTGGTCTTTATCAAAATCCTTTCGCCACAAGCCTTGCCTTATAGGTCTCCACCTGCCCATCTATACTGATCTTTCCCTTAAAGATCCATTTGCACCCTACGGGTTTTACCCCAGAGGGTATAACATCCAAAGTCCACACTTTGTTGGTATACATAGACTCCATTTCGGATCTCATGGCATCCAGCCACTTTACAGAGTCACCACTCGTGATAGCTTGCTGAAAACTGGTAGGGTCATCATCATCCATGATGCAGTCTTCTCCATCACCATCAACGAGAAAACCATAGTATCTCTCCGGTGGGCGAGAAGTCCTACCAGATCTACGGAGTGGCTGAGGTTCATTAAGTTCTGTTGCAACATCAGGTTCAACCAAGTTGTCATTTGTAATTTGTGTTTCTAGAACCTCATCTAGATCTACCACATTTCCATCAGTATCATTTGGAAAAATCTCATTTTCTAAAATATGTGGCATTTCGAGAAACAAACACCCTTTGTTCCTCTTTGTTGTAGAACAGATACCTATATGAATCTTTTGTATATCCCACAAATAAACATTTGAACGATCGTATCTCGAGTTTGTCCGGATTCTGCTTTTTGACAAAAGCCGGACAACCCCAAATCTTAACTCGCTTAAGAGATGGTCTCTTTCCATACCATATCTCATATGGAATGGTAGACATGGTCTTGGTCGGAACCATGTTCAACAGAAAAGCTGCAGTCTCCAATGCATGCCCCAAAAAGAGAGGGTAACTCAGCATCATTCATCAGGGATGGTACCAAATCTAATAGGGTTCGATTCCGCCGCTCTGACACACCGTTGTGCTATGGTGTGTAAGGGGGAGTGAGCTGAGAGAGAATCCCATTCTCTTTTAGGAAGTTCAAAAACTCTGTACTAAGATACTCTCCACCTCAATCCGATCGAAGTATCTTGATACTCATTCCAGTTTGTTTTTCTACTTCAAGTTTGTACTCCTTCAATTTCTCGAAAGCTTCAGACTTATGCTTTATCAAAAAAACATGACCGAATCTTGAGAAATCATCAGTAAAAGTTATAATGTAAGAAAAACCGCCTCTTACATGTGTAGACATTGGCCTACATACATCACTATGTATGAGGCCCAAGAGCTCAGTAGCTCTTTCTCCGTGTCTAGTAAACGGAGTTTTGGTCATTTTCCCTTTTATAAAAGACTGGTAAGTCGCATAAGATTTATACTCAAAAGAATTTAAATATCTATCTTTATGAAACTTGTTTAGTCTTGTTTCATTAATATGACCAAGTCTACAATGCCAAAGAAAAGCTTCATTCATATCTAAAAATTCCTTTTGTTTGTGTGTTGTATTTTGAAAACTGTGCGTTGATTAAAAACGTATATCCCGTTATTAAGTGTACCATAACCAATCAACTCTAGATTTAGTTTAATGTTCATAATATTATGCTGCAATACAAAATGATATCCTTCATTGTCCAACAAAAAAACGGATATTATATTACAAAGCATGCTTGGTACAAAATAACAAGGGTTCAAAACCAATATACAACCCGATGGCAACCCCAGATGATACTCTCCCACTGAAATTGCATGTACATTGAAACCATTTCCAACCTGGAGAGCATGATCACCTGTCTTCAAAACTTTGCTATTTCTCAACCCCTGCATAGAATTGCAGATATGAGAACCCGAACCGGTATCCAATACCTAGAAAGCAGAGTTTATAGAAAAACAGTTTTCAGTTACGAACACACCTGAAGCTGAAGCATCAACATGCTTCTCTTTCTTGAGACCAAGGTACTCAGTATAATTCCACTTTCAGTGTCCCGTCTTCTTGCAGTAGAAACATTCTCCTTTTCCCGACTCCGCAGCTTTGGATTTGTCTTTCCCCTTTACCTTTTTTATTCCACCTCTCGGCTTGGTGGATTTCTTCTTGTTCTTTCCCTTAGCCTTGGCTTTTAGGACGGAAGAAGAAGATTGTCCAACAAGTAGGGAGGGAGACTTCGCCTTAAGCGTGCTCTTCGCATTTCTCAACATATTGAGAAGTTCGGGTAGTAACTTCTCTATATTATGCATGTTGAAGTTCACTACGAAAGGAGCAAAGGCAGAGGGAAGAGACTGCAGAACAATATCCATATATTGCTCGTTGTCCATTTCCCATCCGAGGCACTCAAGCACTTCAATAAGAGCTATCATCTTCAAAACGTGATTGCCTACTGGTGTGCCGGGAGCCATCCGTATCTGAAACAGCTTTCGAGATGTTTCGTATCGTAAGATATGAGACTGCTCCCCATACAACTCCTTTGTATAGAGAAAGATGGATTGAACATCCATCTCCCCGTGCTGCTTTTGATGTGTATTGTCCATCGATACAAGCGGGAGGCATTTGGCGGTGGCACAGTCAATATCCCACGTTTTTCGGATCTCCCTATCCGCAACAGAAGATTCAAGGCCTGGTTTGGGTGGGCTGTGGCAGTGAGGACATATGATACTTTATCATATGTGAGAGCAATATTAATGTTCCTCAACCAGTCTTTATAGTTTGGTCCGGTAAGCTTATTTTTCTCTAATAGTAGCTTAAGTCTAGTCATGGTTATCTGCCATTAGGAGAGAGAAAAGATTACACTCAGCGAAAGCTCTTGCAATGATTAGATTGGTTTATTATCTTATCTAATCGATATCTCCCACTGCTTTTGTCAAATTCTCCTTCAAACTTTAAAAGGAAATAATTAGCCAGGATTAATTACATTCTACAACTTCGCTAACCGTTCAGTGCCGGTACTTCTGAGGGAGGTTCCCCGTGCTTTCGTATGGACCTAATTAAAATAAAGCTCATTTTCCCAGAGACGTAGCCCCATTGACACCTTTCTAGACACCTAATGAGTTAGCTAATTGTAAAGTGCAAAACTCTCCTGGGAGCAGCTATTGCTATTGCTCACAGTGGGATCGGGATCCTACTATCATATAGAATGTATGCAATCTCATTGCAAATTTCAATACTTGAAACCCCCGATATGGTTTTTACCCCTAGCACTTATGAACTTGACAATAATCAGCATATCATAAGTACTAGTCAAGTTCTACCCGTCATTTCATGATTAATTATACCCACCCATATGACCCTTGACTATAATCAACATAATCACATGAATGTCCTAATTAGTCCCATCATATGGTGTGTAGGAAGACATCACTTAGCTACCCTACACTACGCTTTGACTATAATCAACATACGTAGCACGAATACTAAGTACTCTACTTCCTAAAATGATGGAGGGTTGCGTATAGTTTTTAAGAAAACCTTTAACGTTTCGAACTTGATATCATTGTAGAATCTAATAGTTTTAAAAGGAGTGGCTTAGGCTCCGCCTTTTGAAATCTTGCTTTTCATAAAAAGCCGAGTAGGTTTCAAATCTGATTCTACAACATCTTTTTAGGTTTTTTTTTGTTTACATTAATCATATTAATGTAGTCCCATCATTTAAGTCCAAAGCCATTGCAGAAAAGAAACGAAAATAGAACGTACGCTTATGCCACCCGCATTCGCCACAATGTCCCGTTATGTACCGTTAGGTTACTTAACTAACGGCATAGCGAGGCGGGACTAGCGCGGATGAAAAACATAAGCAACGTTTATTATATATCATATATATAATATTTCATTCATCTCAGCATATAAAGTAATCACATTATAGAATATCCACAGCAGAAGCACATATATGAAAATACAGGATATACTATGAGGTCCGTATTTTGTATTTAGACAACAATAGAAAATACGGATTTCACGGTCACGATGAATAGCCAAGCCCACACCCCTAGACCCCTACGAGAGCGGCAAGTGACCCTACCAATTCTAGAGTTTAGGAGACCCGGTCTCGACTCCTCGAGATGGCCTCCCACTGAACCGTAGAACTCGGTCACTTGTGCTCCTTTCCTTGGGTCTATCCTAATGCGGAAAAGTAAATAATATACAACAATGGTGACATCATCCTCAACCGGAAGTGCCCCAATAAAAGAATATTACATACAATTAATTTTACATGAATGAAAAGAAAAACTCTCGTCTCACATAAAACCCCCGGCTATTCATTCGCGAGGACCCAGCACATCATATCTCAGCAACACATAATATCACATATCATCAACGTAAGTAAGTATGCGTACCCCAATTGTCATTGATGTATAGCAACGAAACCGGCGATACACCACATACTACACTTACGGTCGCAGAAAAGAAAGTGAAAAACTACAACAATTGGAATCGACACTGCCTTTAGACATCATAAACCCGGATATCACATATTGAGGATTTCATTGCCTAACAATGCAAATCTTATATTTAGGTCTCAACCATGAAAACACCTTTTCAAAAAAAGCCGGGTAATTCAACAAGATTCCCGATTCTACCGAGACCGAAATATTAGACTTACACGCAACTAATTACTTTTCACAAAACTAATAAGTGTAGATTCCAATTATTGTATCACATCACAGATATCTAGACTATGTTAAATGTTTCAATCGAATCAACAAGCACCCTAAAATTACCCCGATGAGCTCAACACTTGAGCAAACTTAAAGTACCCAAAAACATGCCACAGTAGCTATGATCCATCCGTAGAAGGCCCAAACCAATGCCTCACCTATGACACCGCGGAACTACGACAAACCCTAGGGTTCAGTCGCGGTTCTGAGGGCATAGAATCGACTTAAGATTTTTGTTCTTCTAGAGGGTTCATAGAGTTACTTGCATGACTATCGAATATAATTAACTTAAGAATATCCCAACACTTGGAAATTTTCAGCAAGGGTAATGGGGGGTTATTGATGTTCACTTGAACTGTCAAACATCGTCCAAGTTACCATTACAATGTTAAAAAAATACGACTACGAAATACTCCGAATAAGGCCCTAAGCACAATTTGCATCACATGAAAATTTGGCCTAAACAAACAATACCTGAAACCCCAATTACTAGACACCAGAGCACAGAAAAATTTAGAAGCAAAATGGAGTTACTGGGGTCGGTGTCGCCGGATTTGCAAGGGGGGCTCTGCTAAAATCCGAGGTGTTGGGCTCAAATATGTTCTGTGCTCTAATTATTGTTTCAGTAAGCTTCTGCAGTTGTTTGAAAATTTTTATGAGTACTTTAAAAATTCGACAGAGAAGCTTATTTTAAGGTTGCAGTTTTTGTTATTCGGAGTTGTTTCATTTCAGTATTCTATCTAACATTGTCTATGTTTCTAGCTTGGCTCTAATACCACTGTAGGGATTCTATAGCACCACACCAGGTTTAGGGTTGCATCACACATGTTATAACAAAAATTTAGAGGGTGCTAAACAATTCCAAACATGAATCGAACTAGAAAAATAGAGTAACAACTAGCTAGTATCATATACTACAAGTGTCTAACACTAAGTGAGGAGATAATACAACCTTTGTAAACCTCCTCCTAGACTCCTTGGATCGATTGAGGTTTGAACCGGTTGGCTTGTGTCCTTCCGAGTCCACGATGATCCACCACGAAGTCTCTTTGCACCAAGCTCCAAACTTCTCTTGATCAAGGACGAAGAAGAAGAAAACACTACACTCAAGTGGGCAAGACTAAAGTAGAATGGTGATTTGGGTTTGGATCTCAATTAAAATCCTCTTCTTTTTAATTCTTTCTCTTTCTTTTGGAACTCTAGTGAGCTTTGAGGAGAGAGAGGACGAAGGAGATGGCTCAAGCTAAACTCAAGAGAATAATGAGAATAAACCTTGCTAAACTCAAGAGAGTAAGTGAGAGTTATCATGCCAAACTATGGTTACAAAATATCTAGATATTTTGTAACTTGAGTTTAAGCAAAACAATGGGCAAATGAAACCATGGGTTTGACTTGTCAACATAAGAAAATGAGAGCTGAATAGTCAACCATGATTTCATTTGTCATTTTGCTTAATCTCAAATTAACAAAATATATGTATAAATATGTAACCATGTGAGTCTTGCATTGCCACCACCAATGTATCATCAACCATGACACATGTATGCATGCATGTGTGCATGCACATCAACATATACATACACTCATACATGCATCAAAAGAAATAGGTTTTAATAAATGAGCTAATGGACTTAATATTAAATCAACACTTGATTTAATAACCCGGTCATATCACATATGACCCGTCCAATAGTAAACGCCCGACTAAAATATGGTATCCAATATACGCATGTGATCGAGCTCTCATGCATATCGCATATGCACCCCAAATCATTTCGCCTGAGCTAGGAGGCTCCTTTTTGGGACTCTAAGAGTTGTCAATACGCTAGCAGTAGGTAGTGATCACATCACATGCCCACAAACCGTCAGTGGCACCAGCAGTACGTAACGGCTCCTAGGTATTGAGCGATCAGAAGAAACACAAGCAAACCTGCTAAAACTCCTGTCGAGCCAACTGGTAACACTTACCGTACAGTCTGGTCTTTTCGTCAAATATGCTGCATATGTGAGTCTAGGGATGGTATCGTCGACTCCAATAACCCAATAAGTCATGCCGGTATATGGCTCATAACAGATCGAGAAACTACTGATAACACTTATCAGTAAATCTCAGCAGCCCTGGCCAGGGACTTCCTGCTATAGCCAATCGTACATGGTGCAATATCAACCCCCAATACCGGGAGAGACGAAACCCCTCATATCGCTCATTGCCTCCATGTGCCTCGGGACTGTACCCAAAATCCACCTGTTTGCATGACTTAGTAGAGCCGTGGTAGGGTGGATATCAAAGTACACTGGGAGACACACAAGACTCTATGACGATCTCGGGTCTACAGACTAACCTGTACCTGTGTCATCTAAGAACTGCTATCCGACGATAGATATAATACCACAAAGAAGTTCTCGGCGAGTCCGTTCAGTGTACCCAGTCTCCACTGAGCACCCGTATACGATCTTTGGTGTCACCACACCAATAGATATGGGATTATCCATCGCCCATCATATGGGACAAGTAACGTATACGCTAGTCTAATCTGGTGATATCGATACCCCATCTCAATACACCCACGACTAGAAACATTTCAAGGATATGCTCATAGACTACTCTGTCCTACTAGTATGATCCGCATCATAATCTCAGTAGTCCTGCATTATCCTAAGGGCTATATCAACATATACCAAATGATTGAAAGCACGATCAAATGAACATGTCAAGATAAATGGTGCAACCAGATAGCATACTATCATGTCGAGCAAGAATGTCTCCTGAATACACACACACACACACACACACACACACACACACACACACACATACCGGTACATACACTATCATTCTAGGGCATACATATATCCAACAGTGTTGACGAGGGTGATTATGGTGGGTTACTTGGGTCAATGAGAGGTCGCTGCTTGGGCAGAGGCGCAGGCGTGGGTTTTAAGAAAGCGATGGAGATTGAAGGAGTTTGCGCCGGTGATCTTCACAGGCGAGGGTTGAGGCCGCGGGTTGAGTACTGGGTTGTGGGTGAGGGATCTCAGGTGCAAGGAGATGCAGTGGCTGGTGACGAGGTTCACGGGTGGTGAGGAGCATCGGCAGTTATGGACGAGATGATTCGAAAGGAGATAGGTTTCGAAGTGAGAAAGATGGTTTTGATATGAGAGAGAGAGAGAGAGAGGTAATATTTGATGAGAGAGAAGCCAGGTGAGAGAGAAAGAATAAGATTAGAAGAATTGTTTATATAGGATTTAAAAGGTATTTACAATATCTTATAGCATATCTTTTATTCTACAGCTTATCATGAAAATATGTATATCTTTAGTTACATAACTAATACTTGAAAATACGTTATATGCATATAAAATAAGATATTAAATAAATAGCAAACAAACTTAAATACTAAATAATATCTATTTAACAAACAAGAAGACCATAAAAATAAGATAAATACATAAGCACCTATACTGCCTAATGCAACCATAACTATTTATTCTATCATAACCAATTATTAAACTCCAAATAAAACAAAAGATCAACACATCTAATTAAAGCGTATGATCATGCTAGGGTGTTACATTATACCGAACTACAAAAAAATTCCGTCCTCAAAATTCAGAAAATAGGGAGGAACAAGAATAAGAACAACGGACGAAATAAGAACAACCAATCTCATATTCATGGGAAATAGGAAATGAATAATAACAAGAAAAGAACAGGTAAAAGAAGCTCGAATTCATGGAAACAAGTCCGAAAAATCATGTATGCATGGTAATGTGAAACCATGTGCTATAGGTGACTAAGAATACCGAAAGTTAATCGTTCAGGACGTAACAATGCAGATAGATAAGGTGTTAAGCTGGATATCAATAATCGAGTCAAACAGTGTCGATCTAAATGTCAATCGAATCGGGTATCAATCTAGATGTCAGATTAGGTCAAACAAGCTATGTATTAGCAGAATTGACAGGTGAACGTACTCGTATCCCCAGGTATCCCATGACTAGATGGAAGCAGTATGAGCAGGTCACTCCTGCCTGGGACGGCAACAATATCAAGAATCAGGTCAGTAGCATGAACATCCCCGAAAGATATCCCATGACTATAATAGAGCTTTGTCTAGCGTGAATATCACCTAAACGTATAGGTAAGATATCTTGTTAGCATATCTTAATCAATACAGATGAAGGACGTCATAATCAGATATATGCAGATAGAATAATGTCATAAGTCAGATACATGCATGTCATAACATGGATACCCCAACCGATCCATATTCAAGTACATAGTAATGATGTCAGAAGTAAACAACATATAGATACACTTTTGACCAGAATACAGATGCCCACTCGACCATAATTCAGATGTCCCTTTTTTGACCATAATTCAGATGTCCACTCAACCATAATTCAAATATCCTCTTTGACCATAATTCAGATATCCTCTTTGACTATAATACAGATGTATTACTCGACCATAATTCAGATATCCTCTTTGACCATAATATAGATGTCATGCTTAGACCAAAATACAGATGTCAGGATGTCCAAAGAAGTTAAATGATTCATCATGGAGATATTTGTAGGGTTTCCTTAGCACGATGCCTAAGGTTTGCAAGCATCACACATGCCACTTTAAAATTTTAAGGGTTCTAAGCAAACTAACCTCGGATCGAACTAGAAATTTAGGGTAACAAAAACATAGTATCACATACTAAATGAGAATCTAACACTAAGAGGTGAGAAATACAACCTTTGTAGATCTCCCCTCTATGACTCCTTGGATCAACTTGGTTTTTATACGGGTCCGCTTGAGTCCTTCGTTGTCCACGACGATCCACCACGGAGTTCCTTGGCTCAAGCTCCTAGCTTCACAAGAACTATGTAGAAGTGAAGCAAACAACCTACACTAGTAGGTGCATTCATATCATTATATGTACATACATACATTCATGCATACAACATATAAAGAAAAGGTTATAAGTAAAAAGGCTAATGGTCATTAATATTAAATCAACAATTGATTTAATAAACCGGTAATATCACATAGGACCCGACCAATAGAAAACGCCAGCTTATAATGCGGTATCATATACACGCATTTAATCAAGCACCCACGCATATCACCATATGCACCCCACATCGTTTCCCCTGAGCTAGGTAACCCCTTTGTGGGACTCTAAGACTCGTCAATACGCTAGCAGTAGGCAGTGATCATATCACAACCCACAAACCGTCAGTGGCACAAGCTGTACATAACGGCTCCCAGGTATTGAGCGATCAGAAGAAAAACAAGCGAACCTGTAAAAACTCCCGTCGAGCCAACCGACAACACTTACCATACAGTCCGGTCTCTTCGTCGGATATGCTGCATATCGAGTCTAGGGATGGTATCGTCGACCCTAATAACTTAATAAGTCATGCTGGTATATGGCCTATAACAGATCGAGAAACTACTGATAACACTGATCAGTAAATCTCATCAGCCCTGGCCAGGGACTTCCTATTATAGCCAATCGAGCATAGCACAACATCAACCCCCAATACAGAGAGAGACGAAACCCCTACTATCGCTCATTGCTTCCATGTGCCTCGGGACTGTACCCAAAATCCACCTGTTTGCACGACTCAGTAGAGCCGTGGTAGGGTGGAGATCAAAGTACAGTGGGAGGACACACAAGACTCTATGATGATCTCGGGTCTACAGACTAACCTGTACCAGTGTCACCTGAGAACTGTTATCCGACGATAGATATAATACCATATAGGAGTTCTCGACGAGTCCGTTCAGTGTATGCAGTCTCCACTGAGCACCCGTATACAATCTTTGGTGTCATCACACCAAATGGATAAGGGATCATCCATCGCCCATCATATGGGACAAGAACCGTATACGCTAGTCTACTCTGGAATATCGATGCCCCGTGTCGATACACCTTCGACTAGGAACATTTCAAGGATATGCTTATAAACTACACTTGTCCCACTAGTATGATCTACATCATAGTCTCAGTAGTCAAGCAAATATCCTAAGGGCTTTATCAACATATACCAAATGAGTAAGATGCATGACCAAATGAACATGTTAAGATAAAGTAAACCAGATAGCATACTATCATGTCGAGCAAGAATGTCCTCTGAATATATATATATACACATACCGATACATCCACTATCATATAATGTCCTTTAGGGCATACATATATCCAACAATCTCCCACTTGCACTAAGGCCAATTATTGGCGTATCTCATACCCAACATCTCAAAAAGTTGCTCCTACTACGGCTGAGGGACGGCCTTGCTGAAAGGATCCGCAGTGTTATTCTTTGTATATACTCTCCTAATCTCGATCTCATGGCGATCAACTATCTCCCGGATCAAATGATATCGCCTCAGGATGTGTCTGGACCTCTGATGAGACCTGGGCTCTTTGGACTATGCCACATCCCCATTATTATCACAATACAGTTGTATTGGATCAATAATGATTGGAACTACTCCTAGCTCCGAGATGAACTTCCTCATCCAGACGGCTTCCTTAGCAGCATCATTTGCAGTAATGTACTCAGCTTCCATCATAAAGTCTGCAATAGTATCCTATTTGGAACTCTTCCAACTCACCGCCCCTCCATTGAGAGTAAATGCAAACCCTGAGATAGACTTGTTTTCATCCTTATCACTCTGGAAGCTCGAATCGGTAAAGGCCTCCATTTAGAGATCCCCGTTACCATACACCAAGAACAATTCTTTAGTCCTTTGCAAGTACTTAAGAATGTTCTTTACAGCAGTCCAGTGATTCTCCCCTGGGTTTGACTGGTACCTGCTTACTACACCCAGTGCATAAGCTACATTAGGGCGTGTACACAACATCACATACATTATTGATCCTACGGCTGAAGCGTAGGGAATAATGCTCATGCGAGCTCTCTCTTCATCAGACTTTGGGCAAAAGTCCTTGGAGAGAGTGACTCCATGGCAAGCGGGTAAGGCACCCAGCTTGGAGTCTTCCATACTAAACTTCGTTAGGATGGTGTTGATGTACCTGGTTTAGGACAATCCCAATAACCGCTTGGATCTATCCC
Organism: Agapanthus africanus; assembly: GCA_030015575.1. NCBI lineage: Eukaryota > Viridiplantae > Streptophyta > Magnoliopsida > Asparagales > Amaryllidaceae > Agapanthus > Agapanthus africanus. The sequence continues at coordinate 433,512,669 of JASDDO010000019.1, forward strand.
TATAGACCCTTATGCCCAATATATACATGGCATCACCCAGGTCCTTCATGGAGAACCTTTGTGATAAGAATGATTTGACCGACGGTAGCATAGGAATGTCATTTCCTATCAGAAGAATATCATCCACGTACAATACGAGGAATGCGACAGTTCTCCCTACAGTCTTCTTATAAACACAAGGTTCATCTGGATTTTTGACGAAATCAAACTCTTTGGTAACATCCTCAAAATAGATGTTCCAATTCCGTGATGCCTGCTTTAATCCATAAATAGATTTAAGCAACCTACATGCTTTCCCGCTGCTCCCACTATCAATGAAGCCCTCTGGCTGATCTATATAAACGCATTCTTCTAAATTACCATTTAGAAATGAAGTTTTAACGTCCATCGACCAGATTTCATTGTCGTAGTGAGCAGCAATAGCCAGTAGGATCTGAATGGATTTAAGCATGGCTACCGGAGAGAAAGTCTCATCATAGTCCAGTCCTGGTCTTTGACGAAAGCCTTTCCCTACCAACCTTGCCTTATAGGTCTCCACCTGCCCATCTACACCAATCTTTCTTTTAAAGATCCATTTGCACCCTACGGGTTTTACCCCAGAGGGTACAACCTCCAAAGTCCATACTTTGTTGGTGTACATAGACTCTATCTCGGACCTCATGGTATCCAGCCACTTCACAGGGTCACCACTCGCGATAGCGTACTGAAAACTGGTAGGGTCATCATCATCCATGATGCAATCTTCTCTATCACCATCAATAAGAAAACCGTAGTATCTCTCCGGTTGGCGAGAAGTCCTACCAGATCTATGGAGTGGCTGAGGTTCATAAGATTCTGTTGCAACATCCGGTTCAACCAAGTCTTCATTTATAACTTGTGTCTCTAGAACCTCTTCTAGATCTACCACATTGCCATCAGCATCATTTGGAAAAAAATCATTTTCTAAAATGTGGCATTACGAGAAACAAACACCTTTTGTTCCTCCTTGTGGTAGAATATATATCCATATGAATCTTTTGGATATCCCACAAATATACACTTGACCGATCGTGTCTCGAGTTTGTCTGGATTCTGCTTTTTGACAAAAGCCGGACATCCCCAAATCATAACTCGTTTAAGAGATGGTCTCTTCTCATACCATATCTTATATGGAGTGGTAGACATAGTCTTGGTTGGAACTTTGTTCAACAGAAAAGCTGCAGTCTCCAATGCATGCCCCCAAAAGGTGAGGGGTAACTCAGTATCACTCATCATGGATTACACCATATCCAATAGGGTGTGATTCCGCCGCTCTGACACACCGTTGTGCTGTGGTGTGTAAGAGGGAGTGAGGTGAGAGTGAATCCTATTCTCTTTTAGGAATTTCGAAAACTCTGTACTAAGATACTCTCCACCTAGATCTGATCGAAGTATTTTGATGCTCATTCCTGTTTATTTTTCTACTTCAAGTTTGTACTCGTTGAATTTCTCAAAAGCTTCAGACTTATGCTTTAACAAAAACACATGACCGAATCTTGAGAAATCATCAGTAAAAGTTATGAAGTAAGAAAAACCGCCTCTCGCATGTGTAGACATTGGCCCATATACATCACTATGTATGAGGCCCAAGATCTCTGTAGCTCTTTCTCCGTATTCAGTAAACGGAGTTTTGGTCATTTTCCCTTTGATACAAGACTGACAAGTCGCATAAGATTTATACTCAAAAGGATTTAAATATCCATCTTTATAAAGCATATTTAGTCTTGTTTCATTAATATGACCAAGTCTACAATGCCAAAGAAAAGATTCATTTATATCTGAAAATTTTCTTTTATTTGTGTGTTGTATGTTGAAAACTGTGTATTGATTAAGGACTATATCCCGTTATTAAGTGTACCATAACCAATCGACTCTTAATTAAGTTTAATGTTCAAAACATTGTGCTGTAATACAAAATGATATCCTTCATTGTCTAACAAAGAAATGGATATTATATTACAAAGCATGTTGGTACAAAATAACATGGGTTCAAAACCAATATACAACCCGATGGCAATCCTAGGTGATACTCTCCCACTGAAACTGCATGTATATTAGAACCATTTCCAACTCGGAGAGTATGAACACCGGTCTTCAAAACTCTGTTATTTCTCAGGACCTGCACAGAATTGCAGATATGAGAATCCAAACCGGTATCCAATACGCAGGAAGCAGAGTTTATAAAAAAACAGTTTTCGGTTACAAACACACCTGAAGCTGAAGCATCACCATGCTTCCTTTTCTTGAGTTCAAGGTATTCCGTACAGTTCCACTTCCAGTGCCCCTTCTTCTTGTAGTGAAAACATTCTCCCTTTCCCGACTCCGCAGCTTTGGATTTTTCTTTCCCCTTCGCCTTCTTAATTCCACCTTTCGGTTTGGTGGATTTCTTCTTATTCTTTCTCTTAGCCTTGGCTTTTGGGACGGAAGAGGAAGATTGTACAACAAGCAAAGAGGGAGACTTCACCTTAAGCGTGCTCTCCGCACTTCTCAACATATTGAGAAGTTCGGGTAGTGACTACTCCATGTTATGCATGATGAAATTCACTATGAATGGAGCAAAGGCAGAGGGAAGAGACAGTAAAACAATATCAACATATTGTTCGTTCTCTATTGTCCATCTGAGGTCCTCAAGCTCTTCAATAAGAGCTACCATCTTCAAAATTTGATCGCCTACGTGTGTGCCAGGAGCCATCCACATCTAAAACAACTTTCGAGATGCTTCGTATCTTAGGTCCGAGATTGCTCTCCATAAAACTCTTTTGTATGGAGAAAGATAGATTGAACATCCATCTGCTCGTGCTGCTTTTGATGTGTATTGTCCATCGATGCAAGCGCGAGGCATTTGGCAGTGGCACAGTCAATATCCCACGTTTTGCGGATTTTCTTATCCGCAACAGAAGATTCATGACCTGGGCTGGGTGGGGCTGAGGCAGTGAGGACATATGATACTTTATCATATGTGAGAGTAATGTTAATGTTTCTCAACCAGTTTTTATAGTTCGGTCCGGTCAGCTTGTTTTTATCTAGTAAAAGCTTAAGGCCTGTCATTGGTATCTGCCATTAAGAGAGAGAAAAGAATACACTCAGCGAAAGCTCTTGCAAAGATCATATTGGTTATTATCTTATCTAATCGATGTCTCCTACTGCTTTTATTAAATTTTCTTTCAAACCGTAAAAAAAAAATTAGCCAGGATTAATTACAGTCTAGAACTTCGCTAACCGTTCAGCCAGGCCAGTGTCGGTACATTGAGGCAGGTTCCTCTTTCTTTCGCACGGACCTAATTAAAGTAAACCTCATTTTCCCAGAGGTGTAGCCCCATAGACACATTTCTAGACACCTAATGGGTTAGCTAATTGTAAAGTGTAAAACTCTCCTCGGAGCAACTCTTGCTCACAGTGGGATCGGGATCCAACTATCACATAGTAGGTATGCAATCTCATTGCAAATTTTCATCTCTTGAAACTCCCGATATGGTCTTTACCCCTAGTAACTTATGACCTTGACTATGATCAACATATCACAAGTACTAGTCAAGTTCTACGCATTATTTCATGATTAATTAGACCCACTCACATGACCCTTGACTATAATTAACATAATCATATGAATGTCATAATTAATCGCATCATATGCAGTGTAGGAAGACATCACTTAGCTACCGTACACTATGCCTTGACTATAATCAACATAGCATGAATACTAAGTACTCTACTTTCTAAAATGACGGAGGGCTACGAATAGTTTTTAAGAAAACCTTTAACGCTTTGAACTTGATATCGTTGTAGAATCAAATGGATTTAAAAGGAGTGGCTTAAGCTCCACACTTTTGAAAACTTGCTTTTTCATAAAAAGCCGAGTATGTTTCAAATCCGATTCTACAATATCTTTTAGGTTCATTTTTCTTTACATTAATCTCATTAATGTAGTCCCATCATTTAAGTCCTTAAGCCATCATAGAAAAGAAACGAAAATAGAACGTACGCTTATGCCATCCGCATTTGCCACAGTGTCCCGTTATGCACCGTTAGGTTACTTAACTAACGGCATAGCGGGGCAAGACTAGCACGGATGTAAAACATAAGCAACATTTATTATATATCATATATATAATACACCATTCGTATCATCATATAAAGTGATCACGTCAAAGAATATCAACAGCAGAAGCACATATATGAAAATACAGGATATACTAGAAGGTCCGTATTTTGTATTTAGCCAACAATAGAAATACGGATTCCACGGTCGTGATGAATAGCCAAGCCCACACCCTAGACCCCTACGAGAGAGGCAAGTGACCTTACAAATTCTAGAGTTTAGGAGACCCGGTCTCAACTCCTCGAGATGGCCTCCCACTGAACCCTAGAACTCGGTCACTTGCGCTCCCCACTTGTGTCTATCCTAATGCGGAAAAGTAAATAATATACAACAATGGTGACATCATCCTCAACCCGAAAGTACCCCAAATAAAAGAATATTACATACAATGTATTTTACATGAATGTAAATAAAAACTCTCATCTCATATAAAACACTCGGCTATTCAATCACGACGATCCTGTACATTATATCTCAGCAATACATAACATCGCATATCACCAACGTAAGTAAGTATGCGTACCCCAATTGTCGTTGATATATAGCAACGAAACCGGTGATACACCACTTACTACACTTACGGTCGCAGAATAGAATGTCAATCTACAATATTTGGAATCGTCACTATCCTTAGACATCATAAACCCGGAATATCTCATATTCTGGATTTCATGCCTAGCACTGCAAATCTAACATTTGGGTCGCAACAATGAAAACACCATTTCAAAAGAAACCGGGTAATTCAACAAGATTCTCGATTCCATCCGTGACCGAAATGATAAATTTACAAGCAATAATTAATTTTCAGAAAACTAATAAGTGTAGATTCCAATTATTGTATTACATTCATATAAACTAGGCGATATTAAACCATTGGATCGATCGATCAATTACCCAAATATCCACAGAGAAGCTCAACACCTGAGCAGTATTAAAAATACCCAGAAGCATGCTACAGTATCTATGGACCAACTGTAGAAGGGCCGACCCGTGCCTCACAAATGGCACCGCGGAACCGCCACTAAAGTCATACTTCCACCGCGGTTCCGCGGTCATTTGATCGAGTTAGGGTATCGTTCTTCTAGAGGGTCCATAGAATTACCTGCATGATTTTCTGAATATTTTTAATATGAAAATTCCAATATTTTGAAAAATTTCCGGAGAACAATTTTCGGAGTAATTGATGTTCGTTCGATGTTTTTAACGTCGTCTAGGTTACTCTAAAGCTCTATCTTGGCTCTGATACCAGTGTAGGGTTTCCTTAGCACAATGCATAAGGTTTGCAAGTATCACACATGCCACTTTAAAATTTTAGGAGTGCTAAGCAAACTAACTTAGGATCGAACTAGAAATTTAGGGTCACAAAAACATTGTATCACATACTAAATGAGAATCTAACACTAAGAGATGAGAAATTCAATCTTTGTAGATCTCCCCTCTATGACTCCTTGGATCAACTTGGTGTTTATACGAGTCCGCTTGAGTCCTTCGTTGTCCACGACGATCCACCATGGAGTTCTTTGGCTCAAGCTCCTTGCTTCACAAGAACTATGCAGATGTGAAGCAAACAATCTATACTAGCGGGCTAAACTAGTATAGATTGATGATGTGGGTTTAGATCTCACTTAAAAACCTTTGCTTTAATTTTCTTCACTCACAATTTGAAGAGGTAGAGAGCTTTGAGGAAGAAGAAGGAGGAGATGGCTAAGCAAAAGATCAAGATATTTTCTTCTCCCACAAAAATAAAATGAATAATGAATATATGAGAGAGTCACACTCTCTCACAACCATGGTTCAAAAATATATAGATATTTTGTTAATGAGTTAAAGAAATGAATTAGAGATTAAACCATGGTTTGAGTCATGGTTTACTCAAGAAGAGTGTAGAAGAAATCCAACCATGATTTAATCCTAATTATCTTTAACCAATAATCAAAATATATAAATATCTTTACCATGTGAGTCTTGCATAGCTAACTCCAATGTATCATCAACCATGATACATGTATGTATGCATGCGTGCATTCATATCATCATATGTATATACATACATTCATGCATACAACATATAAAGAAAAGGTTATAAGTAAAAAGGCCAATGGTCATTAATATTAAATCAACAATTTATTTAATAAATCGGTCATATCACATACGACCCGACCAATAGAAAATGACAGATTATAATGCGGTATCTTATACACGCATTTAATCAAGTACCTGTGCATATCACCATATGCACCACACATCGTTTCGCCTGAGCTAGGTGACCCTTTTGTGGGACTCTAAGACTCGTCAATACGCTAGCAGTAGGCAGTGATCATATAACAAACCCACAAACCGTCAGTTGCACAAGCTGTACGTAACGGCTCCCAGGTATTGAGCGATCAGAAGAAAAACAAGCGAACCTGAAATCTCCCGTCGAGCCAACTGGCAACACTTACCGTATAGTCCAGTCTCTTTATCGGATATGCTGTATATCGAGTCTAGGGATGGTATCGTCGACCCCAATAACTCAATAAGTCATGTCGGTATATGGCCTATAACAGATCGAAAACTACTGAAAACACTTATCTGTAAATCTCATCAGCCCTAGCCAGGGACTTCCTGTTATAGCCAATCGAGCATAGCGCAATATCAACCCCCAATACCGGGAGAGACGAAACCCCCTTTATCGCTCATTGCCTCCATGTGCCTCTGGACTGTACCCAAAATCCACCTGTTTGCACGACTCAATAGAGCTGTGGAAGGGTGGAGATCAAAGTACAGTGGGAGGACACACAAGACTCTATGACGATCTCGGGTCTACAGACTAACCTGTACCAGTGTCACCTGAGAGCTGCTATCCGACGATAGATATAATACCACATAGGAGTTCTCGGCGAGTCCATTCTGTGTACCCAGTCTCCACTGAGCACCCGTATACAACTTTTGGTGTCATCACACCAAATGAATATGGGATCATCCATCGCCCATCATATGGGATAAGAACCGTATACGCTAGTCTACTCTGGAATATCGATGTCCCATCTCGATACACCTTCGACTAGGAACATTTCAAGGATATGCTTATAAACTACACTTGTCCCACTAGTATGATCTACATCATAGTCTCAGTAGTCAAGCAAATATCCTAAGGGCTTTATCAACATGTACCAAATGAGTAAGATGCGTGACCATCATGCTAAGATAAAGTAAACCAGATAGCATACTATTATGTCGAGCAAGAATGTCCTCTGAATATATATATACACATACCGATACATCCACTATCATATAATGGCCTCTAGGGCATACATATATCCAACAATATTTATGCACCAATGTATATTAAACTAATAATGATACGCTATATCGATCTAAACTATGTTAGTGAATGGAACGAAACCGAACAAGCACGGTACCAAAGAGAATCAAACTATTCCAAGCCATCAATCTTTGGTAAGCAAGTGCCACACAAACTCCAAATCTCTTGCATATGCTTCTTTATTAACGCCTACCGAATGTAACAAACATGCCGAACTATGTGCCCCCTTCATAATTTCTTCACGAATTTCCCGTTTTAGTCCACACATGTGGTTCCCATACTATGAGGACCTAGCTCCTTGAATTGGAAAATCTGCCCCAAACCTTATGGGTCATGGGGCTACCATGCTTCCGCTGCGTTACTCTAATAAGTTTAGGCAGGTCGACACAACCTCGTCAATTAAGTATACTACGCTTGAGGAACCTTGATGGGATCTATCAATGATGACTATACTTTTAGTCGCTTTAACTCCCTGAAGAATTTTGTAGGACTAATTCCAACTCAAAGCTTCGACAATCAGTTATCAGCTCCTCTTGCAACATCAATATCATTCCGGCTAGAAACCGACTTACAGCATCCGGCATTACATCATCCTGTTCGGATGATACTTCTAAATCCATGTTGTAGTCGGTCACCAAATCCAACTATCTATGTTGCCTCATGTTAGGCTGCTTCTACATGAACACGTACTTTTAGGCTTTTACGATTGGTGGATGTCTCGACCTTCTCGCCGAAAAAGTGGTGTCTTCATAACTTCAATGCGAAAATCATTACAGTTAATTTCCAAGTAATGCACCCGCCGATTCTTCTCTAATGTCTTCAGCTGTTCTACACATCGGCCATCCCCAGCGTCACAATCCGAAGGAACGGAACATGACTGGCACTTAAATTATGAAACGTCTCAAAGCGTAACGTAACCTAAGTAAGCTAAAGCCCAGAAATCTAAACCTTATAATTAAATAGAGTGAAGGAAACTTTAGTGAATGAAAGCAATTTTAACCAAAACAAGTTGCATTAAACAGTTTAACATCAGAATTTCCCAAAAATTTTGGCAGAGTCTCCTTTGTAAATACTGGCCCCGAAACGGGCATAAATAAGAAAATACATATACATGAATAAAAGCATCCCTAAGCAGGAGCTAGCTCTTCGCTAAAGGCGTAATCACAACCACATGCAATATATATATCATCGAGTGCGGAATAAGCAAATAAAAGCATAAAAGCATCACGTCGGCTCAAGTGAGCATCGCCACCAAACCACAAATACATGTCTCACAAATCTCACCATCTAGTCCAATATACAAGGGTCGATGGAGTATACACTAGATACAAATAAATACATAGTGGGAGCAAAAGAAAATCCTCCAAACCCACTTATGAGCAAGCTGCAATCCGAAGCAAACGAAGCGGAAAAGAAGGTACACCTGCCACTACTGTGCTGAAGGGCCAGACCTGCAAGATACCATGGCACAATGGGGGTGAGTTGCCAACTCGTGAGTAGTAAGTAACATCTAATAGGGTTATCGTAAACATGTACGCAAATACGTCACACCCTACATATACCGATATGATACAATGCACTAGCATGAATGCAACATGAATGCATAATCAATACCCGAAACTTGAACATATCCGGTATGAGAAAATCTTTATTTTTATCTTAGAAAAACTCTTGTGAAATAACTGGAGTATCATCAATGAAATCCATAGAAATCCGTGTCAAGCATCGACACAAAATCAGAATATCTCAATGTCTCAATATCTCAATGTCTCAATAACTCGATGTCTCAGCAACTCAATGTCTCAATATCTCAATATCTCAATGTCTAGGGCTCCATCAGTCCGGATCTGCCCATATCATCAAATCTCATGACTACGGTCGGTATCCTCCGGATATCCGCTGCGCCAGACATCACCAGTAGGTAGTCTGCCCCTGCCAGGCTCATCGTCTACAACTCGAGCTTCTTACTCCGGGGTACCGTACCGGGCCCACCATGTACCCGAAACGGTTCATCCTACTCCTCAAATCAGGTCTCGAAAACCAACAACAATCATGAAAACTCATGGTGAACGACACATATATCACGAGAAAACCGCAAATTTCTGTTTTAAAAATGATAATAGATTTATATAATTCTTGCGGTTTCCCCAAAAATCAAAAAATCTCATGAATACTCAAATCCTCGAGAAAAATCACAATATATAAATATGTCAGTGATGTGGAAATCATTGAGACGGTAGTATATACCATATGAAATACAGCCAGAAACTATGCATGAAACATTATGCAATGAGGTAGGTATACAAGATTAACAATCCTACATATCCCTTTAATGAGTTGAATATTCAGGTACAAATATACGGATCATATACGATGTAAATGCACAAATATCTATTCTAAGCAAGTTCTATACTGTTCGTGACATAGCAATTACCAAAGGCATGTGTGTTCGCATGAATAGTGCCCGTACAGCATGAACCAAAGGTAATGGTGCAAGTGTCCTATGAGACGATATCACACATATATATAAAAGATGATGCGATACAACGAGATGAACAACTAGGAACTACGCATAAAAATGCAATTACTACAAATAATATTAAACCATCGGGCGCCTCGCGCCATCCAGACGATTCCCCCATAGATGTGTACGTCTACTCACCGGGACGCCTCGGCTAATCTGATCCGATCTCAGCCTTGTCTTTCCGCGCCACGTCCAATGCCTCTGCACCCGATCCTAGAATCACACACAAACCAATGAGAGGATAGATATATGAATAGTCACAGATACAACGACACAAGTCAATTAACGCGTGCTAATTAAACGCGCACGCACTTGGTGCACAACCGCGCTCGCGACAACGTCACAAACTACAACTAGGGTCGCTATACATGGAAATCCGCAAACATAGAACCCAATTAGACCAATCGCACGTTCACAACACACTAAAAATTATATGAAATAGGTAGTAACCCATCAAAACCCCAAACTTAATTCAAATTGGTTTATTCCAAAAACCTAGTAAGTATCAATTACCATTTTAGTTCAAATCTAGATATTTTAACAAAACTAGTGGCCACAATAATCACTTGATAACCTAATTAAGCCACACAATTACTAACTATATTTTAATTTCATCTAGTTACACATTAATTAAAAACCTAGTTTGCAAAGTTATATAATTAGGACAAATTAAATGTAACAATTAGCAATTTAACATTTAGTTTAGCTCTTTCAAGTCTTAAGATATTAATCTACATTTCACTAACTTGATTTATTGATAAAAACCCTAACGTTTAATTCAAACTCTTCTTTTGAAAACTTTATTTGCAATAAAACTATATTAACACCTAATCTAAATCTATGTTAAAGCAATTATTAACAAAACAAAGTACGATTTGGTTTTATACCTTAAAAAAATTTAGAGGATCCCAACTTGCTAGCCTTGCCACCAAAATGCTAATTTCCATTAAGATCTAAGCTTAAATACCAACAAAGAATTTATGATGATTTTAGCGAGGATTTTAGGGTTTAATTTATGGATTTTTGAAGGAGTTTGTGGATTCTTTTAGATGAAAGGAGATGAGGAATTGGAGAAAAAGGGGCTACTGCCAATTTCGAGAGTAGAGGGAGGGCTGCAGGTTTGGCCAAAAAAATAGGGGAAGGTGAGTGAATAAGTGTAGTGTTTCAAGTCAAATTCTCCCATTCCACATTAATGCAACATGCCTCAATTAATTTCATTGTTTATTTCTCTTTTTTTTTGCTCTAGAACTTGTTGGGTTACCTACAGCGGCAGCAAGGTTTCGGGTGGTATCTTTCATGTCAATTTTAAAATTTTCCATTATAAATAACCATAAACCTAGATCATTAACTAGAGAATCAAACAATACAAGCATGTTAACACTTTAACATCTAAGAGTTAGGGATTACAACCTTTGTAGTCCGTTCCTTCACTTCATAAGCTCCGTGTTGATGTCCCTTCAATGTGATCATCAAGTACCCGGACTCTAGAGAGGCCCCATGAAGAGAATGATGCAACCTTGCTTCTAATCTTCAAAAACTAAGATGATTTACCTTGAAGGAACACTAACCCAAGCTCTCACTTCACCAATCAAGTATTAGTGAAGCAAACACCCTAATTTAAGTGGCTAGAATAGATGAGGATGATGAAGTACGAATTTTGCTCTCTTTTATTTTCAATTTCTCACTTAAAATCATCCCAAACCCAAAAGCTAGTGAAGTTTTTTCAAGAGAGGAAGAAAAGAAGAAAGCGTTTGTGATGAATAATGAATTATTGTTTTAGGTTAGAAATGCAACCTAGAGTTAAGCTAGACATGTTTAACCATTGTAAAGACTTTTCCATGGGTTATGGTTTGGGTTGGGTTAACAAACATCTCTCCAAAATATCAAAGAAAATGGACAAAGTCAAACTTTCATGAAGCTTCCTCAAAACTCATCCAAAACCTAATCTAAAAGCTTAACCGTAATCCAAACCCTAACATGGTTAAATCTTAAAACCTTTGTTGCATTTGTAACCCTAACATGTTACAATAGTATATATCACATATACAATATTTTGTAACAAAAGAAAATAATACAATTAACATATATCACATATATATCAATGTATCATCATGTGAGAAAAAGAATCTTTAAGTGAGCTTATATTAGTTAATGTAATGTAATATATCAAATATATAATTATACATTAAATTACCGAATCAACACTTGATCCGATAATCCGGCTATTTCACAAATAACCGACTAATATAATTTGTATCAGTTCATCGATTCAACACTTGATCCGATGACCCGGCTATATCACATATACCCGGCCGATATCACATATCGCGAGAATCGAATACGGTATCATATACACGTATTATTCTCGGTCCCTCACATATCACATATGTGCTCCTACTCCGTTTTACCTGAGCCAGGAAACCTCTGTGTAGGACTCTAAAGAATCGTCAATACGCCGGCAGTAGGTGATGATGATATCAAACACCCACAAGCTGGAAACGGTCAGCTAAACGTAACAGCCACCCAGGTATTGAGCGATCAGAAAATCAACAAGCAAGCCTGTATATTCTCCTGTGAGTCCAATCAGTAACACTCCCGTACAGTCCGGTATCTTCATTTGATATGTCGCATATCCAGTCTAGGGGTGGTAAACGTCAGACCCCAGTAACCGATAAGTCATGTCGATATGAGGTCCATAACAGTTCGAGAAACTACTAATAACTCTTACCAGTAAATCTCAGCAACCCTGGCCAGGGATTTCCAGTTATGGCCAATCGAACACAGCGCAACATCAACTCCCAATACCGGGAGAGACAAAACCCCTCCTATCGCTCATTGCCTCCATGTGATTCGGGACTGTACCCAAAATCCACCGTTTTGCACGTTCTATTGAACGTGGTAAGATGGAAATCAAAGCACAGTGGGAATCACACAAGACTCTATGATGATCTCGGGTCTACAGACTAACCTGTACCAGTGTCACCAGAGAACTGCCATCTGACGTGAGATATAATACCATCTGGGAGTTCTCGGCGAGTCCGTCCAGTGTACCCAGTCTCCACTGAGCAACCGTATACTATCTCTGATGTCAAACACCAATGGATATGGGATCATCCATCGCCCATCTACATGGGTCGAGAAGCTAAACGCTAGTCTACTCTGGTATATCGATGCCCTGTCTCGATACACCTACGACTAGGAACATTTGAAGGATGAACTTAGCGACTACTATGTCCACACTAGTATGATCTGCATAGTCCTGGTAGTCAAGTACTCATCCTAAGGGATTTATCAACATGTAACATAGAGACAATTAGAGTACATGTTAAGATAAAGAGCAACCAGATAGCATACTATCATGTCGAGCAAGAAAGTCCTCCATATATATGTCTAAGCATCCACTACAACTTACATCATATGTACATAATGGCCTCTAGGGCATACATATTACTAACAATCTCCCACTTGCACTAGGGCCATCCGTTGTAGTATCTCATACCCAACAGTCAGCTGTGGTTGAAGTATCTCATACTCAACCATTCCATAAAAGTCTCTACTGGGAAATAGGATTTTGTAAGTGGATCTGAGCTGTTGTCCTCTGTGTCTACTCTCCTAACCTCGATCTCCCTGGAGATAATCCATCTCCATGATCAGGTGATACTGCCTAAGAATATGTCTAGATCTCTGATGGGATGGGGGTTCCTAACCATAAGCCACAACTCCATTGTCACACAATGGTAGGAACGAAGTTCATCTCATGAACTTATATATATATCCAGAATGCCTCTTTGGTAGCATCCTTGGTAACGATGTATCTAGCCTTTAATCGTCTAGTTTGCCATGGTATCTAGCTTGGAACTCTTCCAACATACTGTCCCTCTACTGGGGGTAAAGACAATGCCTGTGACTAGCATTTAGTCGACCTTACCACCCTGGAAGCTATCAAGTGATTCTCTCCAGGATCGATTGATACCATCTCACTACACCTAGTAAGAATCCTAACATCCACTTAGATCTATCTCGTAGATCCAAAAACCCAGGATTTAGGAGGTATCACCTTGATCCTGTATGGAGAATCCTTGTGATAAGAGGAGATCGACCGAGCGTAGCATAGGAAACTCCTTTCCTATCAAGAGTATGTCATCCACGTACAATACAGGGATCACCACCATACTCCCTACTATCTTTTTGTATATACATGGTTCATCTACCATTTTGATGAAGTCAAACTCTTTGACTACCACATCAAAACAGACGTTCCAACTCCGCGATGCCTGTTTTAACCCATAAAACAACTTGCACACGTTTCCGCTGCTCATACTGTCTACGAAGCCCTTTGGCTGTGTACTTATTGACGCTCTCTTCTAGATCACTATTTAGAAAATCAGTCATGACACCCAACCGCCAGATATCGTAGTCATGGTATGTAGCAGTGGCAAGTAGGATCTGGATGGACTTAAGCATAGCTTTGAAAGTATCAACTTCTCCATATACACCTAGTAATCTTCTCAAGATATACTTGCTCCTGATGGGGATTTAACCCTTCAGATAAAGCAACCAAAGTCCATACTTTGTTGATGTATATGGATTCCATCTCAGATCGCTTAGCATCCAGCCATTCTCACAGAGTCCCTCCTCTTGATGGCCTGCTCGAAACTAGTTGGGTCATCATCTCATAATGCAATCCTCGCTCCCACAGTCATAGAGAAAACCGATGTATCTCTCAGGTGGGTGAGGAACCCTACCAGATCGGCGGAGAGGCTGAGGTTCGTTGGGAACTATTGAATCCTCTAGTTCTACCAAATCATCAGCTGCAGTTTGTATAGCTAGAACTCTTTCCAGTTCTACCTCATGACCACTAATTCCTTCACAAGAAATTCCCTTTTTCTCAAAAAGGTGGCATGCCGAGAAATAAAACACCTTTTGTTCCTCGGTTCGGTAGAAGATATCCTCTTGCAAATGCTTGGGATATACAACAAACTTCCACAGAACTGACCTTGCCTCGAGCTTGTCCGGATTATGCTTTTGACATAGGCCGGATAACCCCAAATCTTAACATACTTAAGACATGGTCTCTTCCCATTCTATATCACATATGGAGTGGTAGGCACCTGATTTGGTTAGAACCCTATTCAATAGGTATGCATCTTCTCAAGTGCATATCCCCAAAAGAAAATAGGCAACTCAGTTGTACTCATCATAGAGCACACCATATCACATAGGGTGCGATGTGCGATTGCTCCGCCCCGATGCACTGACATACTATGGTGTATATGGAGAAGTAATGCTGAGAGAGAATCTCATTCTCCTTTAGAATAGTCCAGAATCTCCATGCTCAAGTATTCTCCTCCCTGATCTCATCAAAGGACATAATATTTATACCCTCTTTGGTTCTCTACTTCTAACTTATTTTCATTGAATTTTTCAAAAGCTTCAGACTTGTGTTTCAACAGGAACATATGTTCGAATCTTGAGAGATCATCAGTGAATTTAATGAAGTACAAAGAACCGGTCCTGGCATTTATAGATAGGGACCTACATACATCATCATGTATCAATCCCAAGAGTTCACCAACTCTTTCTCTGTTTCCAATAAACGGAGCTATGGTCATGTTTATATTTGAGACATGACTGGCAAGTTTCACAAGATGTAAATCCAAACTGGTTTAAATATGCATCTTTATATAATTTAACTAGTCGGGTCGAATTGATATGACCTAGTTTATAATGCCTCAAGAAGGATTCGTTCATTTCTGAACTCTTCCTCTTGTGTGTGTTTTGTATGTTAAGAACTGTGGTTTGATTTAGAACGTATATGCTTTTAGATAACATGCCTGAACCGATCAACTCTTGATATAGGAAATTTTCAAAACATTATCCAACAATAAAAAATTATATCCTTCTTTACTAAATAAAGAGACTGATATGATGTTGTATATCAGGTTCGGTATCTAATAACATTCGTTCAGAATCAATGTATTTGGTAATACAGGGTGATAACTGCCAACATACTTGGCTACAACACTTGCACCGTTTCCAACTCTTGAAACCTATCACCCATTCTCAATTCTCTACCTATCTGTAGCCCATGTAACAGATTACATGTATGGGATCCTGATCCGATATCAGTATACCCAGGACGTAAAGGATAGTGAGAAACAGTTCTCTATAATGAACACACCCGAAGAAGATGCATCTTCATGTACTTTCTTCGTTTGGGTGGCACGGGAATTCTGGTAATCCCCTATTTCCTGCTCGGTCTTATAACAATTATAAGTTGGAGCGGGACCAACGTTCCCCAGCTCAGTATAACAAGCGGGTTCGGTCAATACATCCGTATTATTATCTTGATTAAGACGTGACATGGTCTCTACCTGGAGAGAGAGAAAGAAGAAAACCCTCAGCGTATGCTCTTGCAAGATTAGATTGGTTATTAATATATCTAATCAGGATGGCTCCCATCGTTTTAATCAAATCTTCCTTCAAACCCTAAAAGGAAAGACTAGCCGTGATTAATTACACCCTACAAATTCACCAATCTTTCAGCCAGGCCAGAGCCGGTACTTTGAGGGAGGTTCCCCGTACTTTTGCACGGACCTAATTAAAATAAACCTCATTTTCCTAGGGGCGTAACCCCTTTGAAACCTTTCTAGACACCTACTTGATCGGCTATTTGTAATGTGTAAAAATCTCCCAGGAGTAACTCTTACTCGCAGTGGGTATCGGGATCTAACTATCTCATAGGAAGTATGCAATCTCAATGCAAATTTCAACACTTGAAATTCCTAATAATATATTACCCCTAGCAGCTATATGACCTTAACATAGTCAACAAATCATAAGTGTTAGTCAAGTTCAACCCGTCATTTTCAAACCCACCCGCACGAACCTTAACATAGTCAACAAAGTCGCACGACTACCCTAATCCAATCGCATCATATGCTTATACAGATAAGCACCAATCAGCTACCGCACACTACGCCTTAACATGGTCAACAAATGTAGCACGAGTACCAACTAGTACTTATCTGAAATGACAGAGGGCTACGACAGGTTCTTAAGAAAACCCTTTGCGTAATGAACTTGATATCGTTGTAGAATCAAATGATTTAAATGGAGTGATTTTTAGGCCTTTGCTAGTTTTGCTAAAGAGGTCACTCCCGGTGAAGGGATCTCGGCTCTTTCCTCGTCGAATGAGGTGCAGGATATTTCATAAATACCACTATGCAAAGCAAAAACTATAAAAAGCAATCAAAAGACAAACCGAGTTTGTAGCATCTGCTAGTTTCGCTAAAGAGGTCACTCCCGGTGAAGAGATCTCGGCTCTTTTCTTATCGAATAAGGTGCTGGATATTCTGCAAGGAACACCACTATGCAAACAAAAACTAGAGCTACCTGTTTTTGAAAATTTGATTCCACAACATCTTTTGGTTTCTTTTATTTTATTAATCTCATTAATGAAGTCCCATCATTTTAGTTTACCTAAATATCACAGATAAATACAACGTACGCTTATGCCATCCGCATTCGCCTCGATGTCCCCTCGTGCACCGTTAGGTTAAGTAACTAACGGCAGAGCGGGGCAGTGCTAGCACGGGTGTAAAACATAAGTAACGTTTATATAATATATCACATATACTATATCCAGTATCTATCTCAACATATCAAATGATCACATCACAGATATCGCAGCAGAAGAAACATATGAAATATTAGATATACTAGGAGGTCCGTGTTTTATTGCGAGGCTGTATAAAATACTGTCACGACCCGAAAGAGCACGCGACTGGCCCTTGAACCATATGAAGTCTATAGGACCCCATCTGATCCAAGTAAGCCAAAAGCCCAGAAATCTAAAACCATTTAAAGAGTAAATAAGGAAAACTGGTTTTAAGAAGTAAAGAAATCGTGTTTCGAAAATCCAAGTTTTTTTAAATAACTAAGCCGAATATGTATTTTTAAAATGTGTAACCTTTCCTGAAAATTTCGGCAGAGTTTCCTTTGTAAAAACTGGCCCCGAACGGGGTACAACAAGAATAATATATATGAAATGATAAAAGGCATCCCCAAGCGGGAGCTAGCTCTTCGTCAAACGACGGTCACAACCACGCAAGCAATAATAATATACAACGCCAAAGGGCGAGGATCAAAACCCAAAAAGAACTCAAAACAGCCAGAAAAATGTAATACTACAAGCGCGACTCTAAGGTCGAAATAATACAACACTGTTTTCTAAGTCTGAAACAATATACAAGTTTTGGTTGATGGAATTCTAGATACAATGAATAATACATGAACAATGGCGGTTCTGATACAAAAGAACCCACCTACCCAAGCAAGTCACCCATAAGGAAGCAGTGTGCCCGAAATGCCGCTATGGAATCCGTACGGCAACACCTGCAAGAACTGTGGCACAACGGGGGTGAGTTTCCAACTCGTGAATAGAAAACACAATAAGACGACTCCTCAATATGCAATCGTATATCTCGGGAATCATGCCCTGGTCAGTCCTCGTCCACGACGAGCTCATGCTGACGCAACTCGAGCCGTAGCTCACTCTGCCCGTGCAATCGTGGCGGCAAAACCATAACCAGTATCGATGAGGATAGATCATAGGAAGAAATATAATACGGTGCAAGGAAATGTACAACCTAAGGTTTCT
The DNA here is from genome assembly GCA_030015575.1 of Agapanthus africanus. Lineage (NCBI taxonomy): Eukaryota > Viridiplantae > Streptophyta > Magnoliopsida > Asparagales > Amaryllidaceae > Agapanthus > Agapanthus africanus. Next base: position 433,531,276 of record JASDDO010000019.1, read on the forward strand.
TAAGCGGAGTGGCGTGTCGTAAGTATGTCGTGGAACATACCCACGGTACGTCACTCTACTTTAGTCACCTATTCCATCAACCAAGGGTCATCCTACACGGCGAAAGTTCGGGTCTAATACCCCCTCGACTAAGTCTAAGTTCCGTAAGGTCAAGCCTAAGTTCCGTATATAAATAACGCCCTAGGCTCCACATAGTCAAACTTAGACTCGAACCAAGGTCAACCTAGCGCTCTGATACCAACTTTGTTATGACCCGAAAGAGCACGTGACTGGCCCTTGAACCATATGAAGTCTATAGGACCCCATCTGATCCAAGTAAGCCAAAAGCCCAGAAATCTAAAACCATTTAAAGAGTAAATAAGGAAAACTGGTTTTAAGAAGTAAAGAAATCGTGTTTCGAAAATCCAAGTTTTTTTAAATAACTAAGCCGAATATGTATTTTTAAAATGTGTAACCTTTCCTGAAAATTTCGGCAGAGTTTCCTTTGTATAAACTGGCCCCGAACGGGGTACAACAAAAATAATATATATGAAATGATAAAAGGCATCCCCAAGCGGGAGCCAGCTCTTCGTCAAAAGATGGTCACAACCACGCAAGCAATAATAATATACAACGCCAAAGGGCGAGGATCAAAACCCAAAAAGAACTCAAAACAGCCAGAAAAACGTAATACTACAAGCGCGACTCTAAGGTCGAAATAATACAACACTGTTTTCTAAGTCTGAAACAATATACAAGTTTTGGTTGATGGAATTCTAGATACAATGAATAATACATGAACAATGGCGGTTCTGATACAAAAGAACCCACCTACCCAAGCAAGTCACCTATAAGGAAGCAGTGTGCCAGAAATGCCGCTATGGAATTCGTACGGCAACACCTGCAAGAACTATGGCACAACGGGGGTGAGTTGCCAACTCATGAATAGAAAATATCTACAAGCAGAGATCGAATGCATGACCCATCATAGGTCAATACGATCAGATATAAATAAACCTCAATATGAATAAAGCTGAAGCATGCTAAACTGGCAATGTAATCTCTATACATGAGTGTAGTGCCAAGTTCTCGTGCTAGTGCCTCAGGTAATAACATATCATGAATGTGAGGTATGATCAATGTAATCAAATCTGCATATACGTGGATCCCGTCCACTCGTCACCCAATGACAATAACTATCATGCATGCAAATATCATAAAGCATGTGCATGGGAATAATATGAGGATATAAACCATCTGTGTCCCTCGCGACACGTCAAAATCATGGAACCAGAGTGCCCAGCATCGACACTCGAAAACATCATGAAAACTGTGCCCGGCACCGGCACGTAAATCCTCATATATCGGGTTCCGTCAGTCCGGATCGGCCTACGGGCTCTGTCTGCTGTATCGGCCCTCGGCCCCGGCAGTACGCCCATATCCATTTATCGACTCTGGTCAGTATCCTCCGGATAACCGCCAGGTCCAACCAACCACCGGTAGGTTCTCGCCACCCTGCCAGGCTCATCGTCTACTTCACGAATAACATTTCTTGCCCCGGGGAACCATACCGGGTCCACCATGTACCCGCAATCGGCCTCATCCGCCTCCTCGAATCGGGTTTCACATGTCGCTCTCAGCACCGAGAAAACACATGGTGGACGCACTGAAATATTATATCAAGGGTAACCGGGTTTTAAAACAATTACATATTCTCTTTTTGAAACACCCACGGTTCCCAAAAACCAGAAATATCATGTAAACAACATATCTCAATGCGTATAATCAGAAAGCATGATGTATGCGACATCTAAAGAAATGTAAGCAACATACACTGAATGCAACAGTACTACAGTGTAGTGACATGGCAATTATCGATGATGAAGTGTGTGAACCGGCAAACAAGTGTATGTGGAACATACGCATCATCGATAATGGTGCTGGTGTCCTAGCAGCATGACTGAAATATATCAACAATACAAGCGATGCAATGTAAATAGCATGAATATGCGGAATCGAATAATCAACGCAACAGTAGAGAACCTTCCTCAATAAATATACCATGCAGCCTTGCCTTTTGAAATAAGACGAACCGGGATTTTTAGTAAAGTAAGGGCTACGGTGTTTTAAGAAAAGATGTGTCGTTTTTGAAAATATCCGTAGAATCCCTTTTGCCTATCTTTAAAATATCCCCAATTCATCAGTTTTGAAATAGGTATGACTCAGTCTAGCTTAACGCCTACTATGCGAACTACGGGCCCAACTATCAAGTTCAATCGGCAGGGGTATGGAAACCACCTAAATCTGAGTCGATATATATATATATAGTCGGTGATCTCGCATCAAAAGTATCACGTACGATACAGTATATCATATAACATCCTCGAGTCATGAGTGCGGATCTAACATCAATGTAAAGCTCGTACGGTAAATCGTCGTACGGAATTCCAATAGCTGGGTACGGGTCAATATCACATTCATCTCACCACATATCAGGTATCACTACCATCATATCACATAATCTAGGGTATAAATCTAAGTCTAGTACCATCGACACCATCTATATAAATATGAATGCGGGGTAAAACACATACCCAAAGGCCCGTCAAAACCACCATGTCGCATCTCAAATACAAACTCTGTCATATCGCCGAATCTCACGACCTCAAGTCAAACTCATCAACTCATCTCAATCCCGTATATGAACACATAGTCCCATACCCATGTGTAGATATACACCTCCAAATACGCACAGATAAATGAAAGAATGCATGCAAGTATATGTGTATGTGTATGTGTAGGTGTGCAACCCCTACTCTAAGGTTTCGCACTATACTAAACCAATTACATTCTTATCATCAATAATCCATTATTACTATCAATAATCCTAACAACACATAATAATTATATATGTGTATACGTATTCGTATACATCACCACGGACTGTGGGGGTGCTATACGCTATCCACCCGACTTCTCCCCGTAGATATAAATCTACTCATTTTGCTTCTCGTGTGCCAATGCCGATGTCGCTATCTTCATCTTCTTTGCCTCAACATCACGTAGGGTACCTACAAGTATATCACAACGCTAAAGCACATGAAAATCACATCGGAAACCAAAATAGCACACGCTACTCACATAGGTAAAACCTATCGTCTCGCATGTAAACACGTTCAATATCCACTTGTCGTTGATGTCCAAACGCCACCCAACAGGAACGAAACACCAAATACCAAAATCCATGCTAAAACAAGTCGTAAAACATGCACCAACATAGGAAAATCAACCCAGATTTTATCCTAACTGGAATCAGTCAAAACTAGACATACCTAGGGTCAAGAATATAGGAAATAGGGCCATGCACAAAAATCAAGGCAATTCCCTCCTGCTCTGGCCGCAATTGGCGGCCGTACTTTGGAGTTGGGGGCTAGGGTTTGGTGTGGTGGTTCCATGGTGCCTGCACATCTCACTGTCAACTCAGTTTTATTTTTGGGGTCTCGGGGTGATAGCAGATTCCTAAATACGATCACAGATTCACAGTTTTCCCCCCGACATCATCTCATAAATCCGTATTCTGTGTTCTAGTCTCTAGTTTGATCCAATAACACATCACCACAGGGGTTCTAAGGTCACAACAAGCCTCAATTTCACTTTGATTTCAGGTCTAACCCTAAACTCTAACTAGAATTCTCAAAAGTCCTCAAAACGACACCATATCGACATGAAACTAGAATTGATGCACAAGAAATGAATTACTACCCTAATAGGTCCAGAATTTACCTCCTTTGGCAACTCAAGAAAATTCTTGAGTTGCTCAAAGTCCTCCAAATCCAATCTTGCTAGGTTCAATGTGTAGCTAGTAAGCTCGAGAACATCTTTTGTGAATGGGAATAGGGTTTTGGGGTTGATTCCATTGTGGATCTAGGGTTTTTGTGAAGAGGGAGAGAGAGGGAGAGGGGCAGCAGCAGCTCAAGGAGGAGAGGAGAGAGAATGAGAAGGGGAAAATGATGGGAGTATGGTTCATAAAGTGAGGGTTGACTTGGTCTCTTTCTTTCTCATCATCATACTTTTTCCTTTTCTTTTCTTTTCCTTTTTCTTTTCCTTCTCACTCCAATAGTGAACCCAAAACAACAACCATGGCAATAGAAAGGTAACACAAGTGTAACAAGTGTGGAAAATGATATGTGCACATTTTTGCACAAAAAAGCTAAAAATCCAATTAGCGATTTTTAATCGCGATTAACACTAAATTAGCATATAACTAGTCTTAAAAACTTTAAAATGGCATGATTCTATAAAATACCCTATTTTAGAATTTTCCAAAATTTTTCCCATTTATTTGTATTTAATTATACCCGAATATTAAAATATTCATTAAAATAATATTAAATTATCAAAATTCCCGAAAATAATATTTTATTATTTTGGAAACGTTACAAATACGGATTCCACGGTCGTGAAGAATAGCCAATCCCACACGTCTAGACCTCTACGAGAGCGGCAAGCAACCCTACCAATTCTAGAGTAAGGAGACCCGGTCTCGACTCCTCGAGATGGTCTCCCACTGGACCCTAGAACCCGGTTACTTGTGCTCCCCGCCTTGGGTCTATCATAATGCGGAAAAGTAAATAATATACAATGGTGACATCATCCTCAACCCGAAAGTACCCCAATAAAAGAATATTACATACAATGAATTTTACATGAATGAAAATGAAAAACTCTCATCTCACATAAAACCCCCGGCTATTCAAAATACGACGATCCAATATAACATATCACAGCAACACATAACATCACATGTCATCAACGTAAGTAAATATGCGTATCCCAATTGTCATTGATGTATAGCAACGAAACCGGCGATATACCACATATTACACTCACGGTCGTAGAAAAAAAGTGTAAAACTACAACAGTTGGAATCCGCAACCACCTTTGACATCACATGCCTAACCAAATGAATTTCTTATACATTGCATGCCTAACAATTATAAACCCCGCATTTTAGTCTCGATCTCGAAAACACTTTTTAATATCTAGTCGGGCAATTCAACAAGATTCCCGATATCCTGATCGAATGCTCGTCGGAAACTTTAGTAGACGGCCGCACCCCCCGATGCCGTCGACGAAGTGACTAAGGCGGAACACCGCTGCCGCGAGCACCCGAATGGATGCTTTTGGCGACGGGGTTCTCCTACAGTCACTTGGTTAGGGCTATGGGGCGGGCTATCTATTAAGTTTACCCAGCGAGTATCCGCGTACGATGCGTGATTGCGACGGACTTTTGATCGCATCAAAATCCCATGGCAACCGATCAAATGAGACTAAACTGCTAGATTTATAAAATTCAAACTAGTTATCTCATAACTACATGTGGATTCCAAATATTGTATCACATTATAGAAAAAGTTAAACGGCGTTAAACATTCCGATCGAATCAACAAACAGCCAAAATTTCCCTATTTGCTCAACACTTGAACTTAGTTTAAAAGCATTCATCAGATGCCACAGTACTAATAGACCAGCCGTAGAAGGGTCAAACCAATGCCTCACATGTGGCAACGTCGAACTGCCACAAACCCTAGGGTTTAGAGGTGGTTCTGATGGTCACATAATTGAGTTAAGGTTTTCGTTCTTCTAGAGGGTCCACCGCGTTACTTGCACGATATTTGAATGTTCTTTAACTAAGGAAAAATCCAACACTTGGAAATTTTCCGGCAGGGAAAAAAGTAAGTTATTGATATCCGTTCGAACTTTTTAACATTGTCTAAACAAACCGAAATAGAAGCTAGAATTTCGAATACGAAGCACTTCGAATTAGTCAATGCAGTAAATTAACATCACATATAATTTTAGCAAAAATAAACAACACCATAAGTACCAAACCCCAGGACCTGGACCACACCACAAAACCTAAACCCTAAGTCCCCGGAATAGCCGACGTCGCCGGAAAACCTAGCCTCGTCGCCGGCCCAGATCCGAGCAAGGGGGTACGTTTTGTGCTATGTTCATATTGCATCACATACAACATTCTGCAACTGTTAAAATAATTTTTTGAAGCCAGAAAAAAATCGACAGAAACTATGGTTTTTTGTCGGGTGTTTCGGAGTTGTTTCGGTTTCGTAATCCTACACTTATCCGTTTAATTCTCTAGCTAGGCTCTGATACCACTATTGGGTTACCTACAATGGCAGCAAGGTTTCAGGTGGCATCTCTCATGCCAATTTCAAATTTTGCCATTATAGATAACCCTAAACCTAGATCATTAACTAGAGAATCAAACAATACTAGCATGTTAACACTTTAACATCTAAGAGTTAGGATTACAACCTTTGTAGTCCATTCCTTCGCTTCATAAGCTCCGTGTTGAGGTCCTTTCGATACGATCATCAAGTACCTGGACTCTAAAGAGGCCCCAAGAAGAGAATGATGCAACCTTGTTTCTAATCTTCAAAAACTAAGATGATCTACCATGAAGGAACACTAACCCAAACTCTCACTTCACTAATCAAGTATTAGTGAAGCAAACACCTTAATTTAAGTGTCTAGAATAGATGAGGAGGATGAAGTAGGAATTTTGCTCTCTTTTGTTTTCAATTTCTCACTTAAAATCATCACAAACCCAAAAGCTAGTGAAGCTTTTTCAAGAGAGGAAGAAGAAGAAGAAAGCTTTTGTGATGAATAATGAATTATTGTTTTTGGTTAGAAATGCAACCTAGGGTTACGCATGACATGCTTAACTCTTGTAGAGACTTTTCCATGGGTTAAGGTTTAGGTTAGGTTAACAAATATCTCTCCAAAATATCAAAGAAAATGGACAAAGTCAAACTTTCATGAAGCTTCCTCAAAGCTCATCCAAAACCTAATCCAAAAGCTTAACCCTAATCCAAACCCTAACATGGTTAAATCTCAAAACCTTTGTTGCATTTGTAACCCTAACATGTTACAATATTATATATCACATTTACAATATTTTGTAACAAAAGAAAATAATACAATTAACATATATCACATATATATCAATGTATCATCATGTAAGAAAAAGAACCTTTAAGTGAGCTTATATTAGTTAATGTAATGTAATATATCAAATATATAATTATTCATTAAATTACCGAATCAACACTTGATCCGATAATCCGGCTATTTCACAAATAACCGACTAATATAATTTGTATCAGTTCATCGAATCAACACTTAATCCGATGACCCGGCTATATCACATATACCCGGCCGATATCACATATCGCGAGAATTGAATACGGTATCACATACACGTATTATTCTCGATCCCGCACATATCACATATGTGCTCCTACTCCGTTTTTCCTGAGCCAGGAAATCTCTGTGTAGGACTCTAAAGAATCGTCAATACGCCGGCAGTAGGTGATGATCATATCAAACACCCACAAGCTGCAAGCGGTCAGCTAAATGTAACAGCCACCCAGGTATTGAGCGATCAGAAGATCAACAAGCAAGCCTGTACATTCTCGTGTGAATCCAATCAGTAACACTCCCATACAGTCCGGTCTCTTCGTCTGATATGTAGCATATCCAATCTAGGGGTGGTAAACGTCAGACCCCAGTAACCGATAAGTCGTGTCGATATGAGGTCCATAACAGTTCGAGAAACTATTGATAACTCTTACCTGTAAATCTCAGCAACCCTGGACAGGGATTTCTAGTTATAGCCAATTGAACACAGTGCAACATCAACTCCCAATATCGGGAGAGACGAAACCCCTCCTATCACTCATTGCCTCCATGTGATTCGGGACTGTACCCAAAAGCCACCATTTTGCACGTTCTCTTGAACGTGATAAGATGGAAATCAAAGCACAGTGGGAATCACACAAGACTCTATGACGATCTCGGGTCTACAGACTAACCTGTACCAGTGTCACCAGAGAACTGCCATCTGACGTGAGGTATAATACCATCTGGGAGTTCTCGGCGAGTCCGTCCACTGTACCCAGTCTCCACTGAGCACCAGTATACTGTCTCTGATTTCATACACCAATGGATATGGGGTCATCCATCGCCCATCTACATGGGTCGAGAAGCTAAACACTAGTCTACTCTGGTATATCGATGCCCTGTCTCGATACACCTACGGCTAGGAACGTTTGAAGTATGTACTTAGCGACTACTCTGCCCCCACTAGTATGATCTGCATCATAGTCCTGGTATTCGAGTACTCATCCTAAGGGCTTTATCAACATATAACATAGAGACAATCAGAGTACATGTTATGATAAAGAGCAACCAGATAGCATACTATCATGTCGAGCAAGAAAGTTCTCTATATATATGTCCAAGCATCCACTACAATATACATCGTAAGTATAGTAATGGCCTCTAGGACATACATATCACTAACAGAACTATCTTGAATCTTTAAAGAGAAGAATATGTAACAAGGGTGATTAAGTTTCCATGGTGTACAATTGTGTAATTAACCCATTCTCATTTGTAAAAATCACTGATTAAATGTATTAGTGTAAGCTTAAAATAATATTTAAAATAATTAATTTGGGTAAAATATTTAAGTAAACTAAAAATTTATAAGTAACTAAATAAATATCAATACTAGCCATTACATATCTAGAATAGGTATATTTAAGTTTATATTGAAAAATTATTAAATCTTGGTTTTTACGGAAAACACCAGTTATTTTACTGATTATCGGAAATTTCGTCTAAACGATTTTCCAGAACGTTCCAATCTTCCCCCTTAAAGAAATTCGGTCCCCGAATTTAAAATTTAACTACGCGTACCCTCGAAGAAATGCGAATATTTCTTCTGCATCTCGTCCTCGGTTTCCCACGCGACCCTTTTTGCCGTTCGGGCCACGTCAAAGAACCAATACGGACGCTCGGACCTCAGTTTCTTCACCTGCCGATCTAGAATGACTATCGGCTGTTCAGTGAAAGAAAGATCGCACTCCAGCTGGATCGTCTGATGCTGTATCACGCGAGAGGGGTCATGAAGGTACTTGCGGAGCATTGATACAAGAAACATGGGTGAATATCTGGAAATCTGGGTGGAAGAGCCAAACTATAAGAAACTGCGCCGACACGCTCGAGCATCTCGAAGAACCCACATATCTGGAACTAATCCTTCCTTTTCTTTCTGAATCTCAACACGCCTTTCATCGAAGAAACCTTCAAGGAAACATGATCTACAACGACGAACTCAATTCTGCGCCAACATCGGCCTGCATAAGATTTCTGCCTGCTCTGGGCCGCTCTCATCGTATCTCAAATCAACTGAATCTTTTCGTTCATCTACTGCACAATCTGTGGCCTCAAAATACTGCTCTTACTGAGCTCTGTCTAACAAACGTGCGATCGACTTTCCCTCCTATATAATACCTCGAAGGGTGCCATCTGAATCTCCTCCTAGAAGCTGTTATTATAGGAAAACTCTATTAAGGGCAAGTGGATATCCCAACTGCCACGAAATTTAGAACGCATGCTCGGAGCATATTCTCAGGAATCTGAATGGTCCGCTCTGATTGACTATCGGTCTGCGGATAGAAAACTGCACTGAAACTCAATCTGGTTCCCAAAGCCTCTTGAAGTTTCTGCCATAGTCGACTGGTGAACTGGATTCCTCTGTCGGACACAATACAAGTCGGAACTCCATGTAGTCACACAATCTCATCAACATATATATGAGCATACTGAACAAATCCGAAAATGGTCCTTACTGGCAGAAAGTAAGCTGCCTTCGTCAAACGGTCTACAATCACTCAAATAGAGTCATATTTTCGACTGGTCCTAGGTAGACCACAATAAATTCCATAGAAATCTGTTCTTATTTCTATTTCGGAATGGGTAAAGGTTGTAACTCTCCAGCTGGCCTCTGATGCACGGCCTTGACTTGCTGACAAGTCAGCATCCCGAACAAAATCTGTGACATCTCCAATCATCCCTTCACACTAGTAGACTTCTCTCAAATCATAATACATCTTGGTGGAAACGGGATGAACACTGTATGTTGACTGATGTAACTCTTCTAAGATTTCGTGTCTCAGTCGCTCGGAATCTGACACGTACAGTCGAGTCCCAAATCATAGTACTCCCTGATCTTCAAGCACGAACTCTGAATCTCTGCCCCGTCTAACCTTCTCCATGATCTCTGACAAACAAACGTCATCGTAGTGTGCCTCACGGATATGATCAAATAACTATGGATGTGTACGGACACGGACAAGTTGTCCCCTGGTCAACGTAACTCGAACTACACTCGGCTGGCACAAAGAATCTGTTAATCTGCCATCGAATGTCTCTGAACTGTGCTCAAACAAGAAAAGCTACCTCCGGCTTCCGACTCAAGGCATCTGCCACAACATTTGCCTTGCCCGGATGATAAAAAAGCATCACAGTCATAGTCTTTCACTAGCTCCATTCATCTGCGCTGTCTCAAATTCAAATCTCGCTGCTGAAGGTTATAGTGTCTCCAGATCTTAAGTGCAAAAATCACCGCAATCATCTCTAAGTCATACGTGGAATAGTTCTGCTCGTGCTTCTTCGACTGCCGAGAAGCATCGCAATAAACAACAAAACCGCCTAATCCTTAAGGCAAAGATAATACTGGCGCCGTAATCAAACTAGTCTTCAACTGCTGAAAGCTCGACTCGTATACCTCAGCCCAATGAAAAGAAAGGCCCTTCCAGGTCACCCGGTCAACGTTGCAGCTATGTGCGAAAAATCCAGTACGAAATATCGATAGTATCCGTCCAAACCCAAATTGCTGCGAACCTCCATCACTGATTCAGGTCTAGGCCAATGCTGAACGGTCTCGATCTTTTTCAGTTCCATACTTACGATCTCTCGTAACTACGTGACCTAAAAAGTAAACATCATCCAACCAGAAAACACACTTGGATATTTTAGCGAAAAGCTGGTGCTCCCTCAAATCTGCAACGAAATCCTCTATTACTGCCCTGGCTCCATTCGGCTCCAAAAGTACATTAAGGTGTCATCAACAAACATAATAATAACTGATCAAGAAAAACGACCTGAATATACGATTCATCAAATCTATAAACACTGCTGGGGCATTGGTGAGTCCGAACGATATCACTAAAAATTCATAATGCCCGTAACGTGTGCAATAAGCAGTCTTCGGAATATCATCCTCTCAAACCCGCAACTAATGGTCACCTGATCACAAATCAATCTCTGAGAAGTGTCCCGCACCCTGGAGAAAATCAACTAAATAGTCGATACGAGTTAAGGGATATCTGTTCCGCACAGTAACCCGATTGAACTGACAAAACTCGATGCACAAACACAACTTCCGTCTTTCTTCTTGACAAACAGAACAGAAGCTCCCTAAGTGACGCACTCGAACGAACAAGCCCTTTATCCAACAATTCTTGCAACTGATCCTTCAGTTCTTTAAGCTCCGCTGGGTCCATCCGATATGGCGGTATAGAAAAAAGGCCCCGTGACGGAAATCAAGTCAAAACAGAACTCAATATCGCGCTCTGGCGACAAGCCAAGCAACTCTTCAGGAAAACATCTGGAAACTCTCTCCCAATCAGGACCTGGTCCAACTGGACCTCTGCCGCTCTAACATCACAAACAAATGCTAAGAATTCCTGATATCCTTTTCTCAAAAGATGAATAGCGTGAAAAGAAGAAATCAACTGGGAAAGGCGACGCTACGGTCTCCTCGAAAACAAACAAGAACTGGCGTACCCAGAAAACTAAATCTGACTGCCTTCTCACGGTAGTCCATGGATGCTTAACATGTGGCTAACCACTCCATGCTCAGAAGAACTTTGAAGTCAAACATATCGAGAAAATCAAATTGACAGAAGAATCCCTATCTCTGATACGAATAAAACGAACACGAATGAAAAACACATAGAGCTACAAAAGACTAGTCTATGGAAGAAATCACAACAAGTGGCTGATGTAGCATTGGCTACTATTGGCTAGACTTCGATACAAATTATGCGGATACCATTTCAAACAACACCAAAAAGAAATACGCATCGGAAGAAACACCGAAAGAATACTTGTACAACTGCGCCTATCAATCGCCTTTGAGCTGACATACCGGTACAAATACGCTTCGGTCCAGCAATGACTGAAGTCTTAGAAATGCGCTCCTCTAGCAGTAAGGCTGCATCCCTCGCGGGTGCATAAGTGTCAAAATACTAGGCACCTACAGCAAGAAATAACTGCATGTCCAACCTCCACATGAACCTCTTTATCCGTTTCTCTTCGGTGTCCACCATATAAGGAGCATATCGGACTGCGTAGTAAACTAAATATCATACTCGGACACTGTCATCCCTGGAGTCTGGCGCAAAGGCTCAAAACTACGAGCACGGACATCTCGAACGCTCTCCGGAAAGGACGAGCAGGAATTACAGCTTTGAACTTATCCCAAGTCATAAGACGTAGATCTGCAGCTCGGCCTCTCTCAATTGACTCGCACTACGTCTGAGCAAGACCTTTCTAGACGAAAACTCGCAAGCTCGATCCATATCTCGTCAGAACTTCTCTGTGAACTACAAATCATAGTCATCTTGTCGAGGATTGCCTACGTATCCTCCGCTGCATCTGTGCCGGTAAAAGCAAACTGGAGGCCTCGGCCTCAAAAACTCCTATAAGGATAAAGAAATAAACTTGTTAATAACCGAAACAGCTGCCTATGCAGCAGGTACAAACGCAGTCCCTGCAGTAGGAAGGACATCATTAACTCTTCGAGCTCAGCTAACCACCACTAACAATCCAACCATCTGTCGCAAGTCTTGAATACTCGACTCAAGCCCAGCTATCCGTCCTGGAGAAGGCGGATCACTCTGTCCCTGAGGGGTAGGCGTACCGCCCTGATCGGTCCTCGTCTCAAATGAGCATACTCTAATTCCATCCCTGGCGGCAGCCCTCTGGCCCTCGTTATCTCCGGCGGCATAGTGGCTGGAATAAGAAACAGGATCGATAGAAACATTGCGATGGAATCAAAGGGTTTCCAGAATCAAGGAAGGAAACATAAGCAAATATATATCCTAAGGTCACTTAGGTGGAGTACCGTATCGTAAGTATACCGCAGTACATACACACGCTACGTCACTCTACTTAAGTCACCTACCCCATCTACCAAGGGTCGTCCTACACTCAGAAAGGTAAAACCCTATGCTTTGATACCAACTTTGTCACAACCCGAAGGTACGGAACGTGACTGACACTTAAATTACGAAACGTCTCAAAGCGTAACGTAACCTAAGTAAGCCAAAGCCCAGAAATCTAAACCTTATAAAGAAATAGAGTGAAGGAAACTTTGGTGAAAGAAAGCAATTTTAACCAAAATAAGTTGCATTATACAGTTTAAAAACATCAGAATTTCCCAAAAATTTCGGCAGAGTCTCCTTTGTAAATATTGGCCCCGAAACGGGTACAAACAAGAAAATACATATACATGAATAAAGGCATCCCCAAGCGAAAGCTAGCTCTTCGCCAAAGGCGGAATCACAACCACATGCAATATATATATCACCGAGTGCGGAATAAGCAAATAAAAGCATAAAAGCATCATGTCGGCTCAAGTGAGCATCGACACCAAATCACAAATACAAGTCTCACAAATCTCACTGTCTAGTCTAATATACAAGGGTAGATGGAGTATACTAGATACAAATAAATACACGGTGGGAGCAAAAGAAAATCCTCCAAACCCACCTATGAGAAAGCAGCAATCCGAAGCAAACGAAGTGGAAAAGAAGGTACACCCGCCGCTACTATGCTGACGGGCCAGACCTGCAAGATACTGTGGCACAACGGGGGTGAATTGCCAACTCATGAGTAGTAAGTAACATCTAATAAGGTTATCGTATGTAACGTTCTGAAAATCGTTTCGGTGAAATTTCGGAAAAATCGGTAAAATAAGGGGGTTTTCCGTAAAAAGTCAAAGTATAAATATATAATAATATAAAATTAAATATACATATTCTAGCTATATAATTGCTAGTATTTGGTATTTATTGAGCCAATGGTAAAATTTCTAATTTTCTGAATATTTTTCCAAAATTAATTATTTTAATATTATTTTAAGCCGTCACTAATATATTTAATTAGGGAAAATTACAAATTGGAATTGGTTGAAACAAATTTTGTGCATCATAAAAAATTAAACAAAATTTTAGCATGTTGTTTTTGAAATAAAGTGAAGCTGTCAAACGGTTTTAGAAAATGTCGAAGAAAAAAGGCTTAAATAGTGAAATTTGTGTTAATGGGAATTAGGGTAATACATTTATCTTTTTCCCTAACCCACGCACCCACACCTCACCCTCTCTTCCTCTCCACAAGTGGCCGGACTCCCTTTGACAGCCTTCTCCCTCTCTCTCCCTCTAATCACCTCACTTTTCATTACTTATAAAATGAAATAAAAAGAAAATGAGAAGAAGAAAGATGTATGGGTTGGGTTGACTTGGATTTTCTTTGACTTATCATTTCACACACCTCACTCTCTCTCCTCTTACTCTCATTTCAGCAGCAGCCTTCCCCCAAATCCAACTCAATTTTTGCATCAAAAATCCACAAAAATGCTTAAAAATCCATAGAAATTCAAAGCTAATTCCAATCCAAGCCCTACCCATTATTTCTTGTCCAAGCTAGCATGGATCTTGGAGAAAAAGAAGCATTTTGGAGGCTAGTTTTTCATTCTTGATCTCTTGATTTTTTTTGAGGTAAAATTCTTAACCTAAAGTCTAAATTGTTGTTTTGACTATGCTAATCTAAATTATTCAAGTCTTGATTTGGTTGTAATTGCTAGTTTAAGATTTTCTAGAGAAGGGTTTTGAATTAAATTAGGGTTCTAGCATTTGATTATGTTTATGATGGGCAGATTTACATGCTATGTCATGTGCAAATCTAAGCTAGTTGCTTTATTGCAAATTTCCACTTTCAAATTGTCCAAGTTAAAAGCTGTTTTGCTTACTGGGTTTTTAGTTATTGCATTAGATAAAATAAAAATCTAGTAAGGGTTGTGTTTTCAATTAAGCTTTTTATTACATCATTAAGGTTGCGATGTCTAGTTTAACATCTTAATTTATGCAAAACTAGTTTAGTTGTTAAATAGTGTATTATTACTTTAAAATGGTTAAAATTGATATTTGTTGCAAACTTGAATTTTGAGTTAATGATAATCAGTGAGATTTAAAATATGGAAGTGGTTTGTATGACTTATTTAAGATGTTTAATGAGTATTATGACCATTAAAATTGTTAAAACATCAAGTTTCGTTTTAAAACGGCCAATCGATGCTTACTAGGTTTCTTGTAATAAATCGATTCAATCAATTTATTGGTTTTGATGATTTCACCCTATTTCATGTATATGTTTAGTGTAATGTGAAACCACGAATGGTGCGCTTGAGTTTTTCTCAATCACCCGGCGTTTGTACGCCGATATCGAGGGTTTTTGGGTTGATTTGTGAAAACAACCATAGGCTTTGACCTATGTGAGATTCGTGTGTCGTTTTGGTTTTAAATTGAATTTTTATGCGGTACAAAATGTTGTGACGTGTAGGTATCCCATGTGGACTTCGAGACGACAAGCAAACACGTGGTGACGTCGGCACCGGTGAGCGAGGACCAGTGAGTAGATTATATATACGGGGAGAAGTCGGGTGGGTGGCGTATAGCACCCCCACAGTTCGTGGTGATGTATACGAATACGTATACACACATATATTTAGTATATGTTGAATTGAGATTATTGATGATAAAGATGGACTTTTGGTGTTCTGTGATTGGTTTAGTGTAGTTGCGAAACCCTAGAGCAGGGGTTGCACCTATACACACACGCACGCACATACTTGCATACATCATTTCTTTTACATGTGCGTATATGGGATTATATATTTATGTGTTCACATGGGTATGGGACTTTGTGTTCATATACTGGATTTGAGAATAGTACTTGGGATTTGAGATGAGTCGATGAGATTTGATTTGAGGCCGTGAGATAGGTGATTTGGCAGGGTTCGTATTTGAGATACGACATAACGTTGTAGCGGGTCCTTTGACGTAGTGTTTCACACACGTGCATGCATACGTAGGTTGTATCAGTATTGTACTAGACATATATCAGTACCCGGATTATGATCTTTGATAAAGGGGATACCAGATGAATAGTGTGATGAATGTGATATTGACCCGTACCCAGATTTGGGATGCCGTACGACGGATTTACGTACGAGCTATATATTGATGTTTGATCCGCACTCCTGACTTGGGAATATCTGATTATAGATATGGTATCGGATGTGATATTATCGAGGTGGGATCACCGACTAATATATATATATATTTATATATGTATATGTATCGACTCAGATATTAGGCGGTTTCCTTACCTTCAGTTAGCTTGTTAGTTCAGCCGTATAGTTTAGTGTAGTTGTTAGACTAGGTTAGATTCCTACCTATTTCAAAACTAACGGATCGTGGGTATTTTAAAAGACAGGTCAAGGGATTCTACGGATATTTCAAAAGACGTAACTTTTCTTAAAAAACACCGTAGCCCTTATTTTCAAAACCCCACGATTCATGTTATTTCAAATAGCACCACTGTGGAACTCAAATTTTATTAAATGCAGATTAGTTATCATTGTGTTTAGTATTCAGCTCCCGCACATTATTGTTGTTTGCTCCGCATCGCATACTTATTTTGTGATTCTTATACCGTTATTGATACCATGCTGCTAGGACACCAGCACCATTACCGATGACGCGTATGTACCACGTACACTTACTTACCGGCTCAGACACATCTTCATCGGTAATTGCCATGTCACGAACACTTTAGAAAATACTATTTCATTGACATACTTTGTTAGCTAATAGTTTAGACATGATATTAGTGTACTTGCCTTATATGCTAGTTTAGACATTGTAATTATTACTTGCTACTTCATGCATGTTATTATTCACTATTATGCCGCATTCATGGATTTTTATGCCTATATTCACTGTTTACATGCTATTGAGGATTTGGATTCGGATTTTCATGAGATTTTCTGAATTTGGGGGAAAACCGCAAAAACATTTATAAACTTCTTTTCTCTCTCTTTTTAAATGAAAAGTGCGGTTTTCCCATGATGTATGAGTCGTCCACCGTGAGTTTGGTAATGGATTTCGAGACCCAATTCGAGGAGTTGGATGAACCGTTTCGGGTACATGGTGGACCCGGCAAGGTACCCTGGGGCAAGAAGTTCGAGTAGTAGATGATGAGCCTGGCAGGGGAAGACTACCTACCGGTGATTTTACCCGACGCGTCGGATATCCGGAGGATACCGTCGTGTTCTTGAGATTGATGGTAGGGGCCGGTCCGGACTGACGGCGCCCTAGATAGTGAGATTGAGACATTGAGATTTTGAGACATCGAGGTACTGAGATTGATGATCCAGACCAGTCCGGATAGCCGGAGCCTGAGATATTGAGATATTGGGATTTATGTTTTATGTCGATGCTAGACACTCTTTATGCTGATTTCATTTATGATATCTCGTTTTGAAAATACAGAAATCTCACTAAATTATGAAAGCAGTTTCTTCATTTACATGTATTCTGTTTTCATGCATTCATACCTCATCCATATGATATATTGCTACCTGAGGCACTGACACGAGCACTTGGTATTACCGTTGTTTAGAGGTATACCCTAGCCATCGTTATAGGCTGCAGATTATATATTTGACGATATATTGTGATCGTATGACTTAGGATCGCGTTTTTCATGCGATTTCTGTTCGTAGATGTTTTCTACTCATGAGTTGGCAACTCACCCCCGTTGTGGCACAGTTTCTTGCAGGTTTTGCCATACAGGTTCCATTACGGCATTGCTGGCACTGCTTCTTTTTCGGGTGACTTGCTAGTAGGTGGGTTTACTTGTATCGTACCCGTCATTATACCTTGTATATTATTATTCTGTTGTATCTAGAAGTTCCATCAACCAAACATGTATTTTTTTCAGAGATAGAGACCGGTGATGTTTATTCTTTCGACCTTAGAGTCGCGTGTTGTATTTCTATGGATTTCTTGCCGTTTTGAGTTTCCTTCTGAGTTTTGATCCTCGCCCTTGGCGTTTTCTATTATATTGCTTGCGTGGATGTGACCGTCGATTGACGAAGAGCTAGTTCCCGCTTGGAGATGCCCTTTTATTCATTTCGTATACTATTCATGTTGTATCCTGTTTGGCGGCCAGTATTTACAAAGGAGACTCTGCCGAAATTTTCAGGAAATATTTGATGTTTTTAAAAACGCATAATTCGGCTTATGCTATTAAAACTACTTGCTTTAAGTTGGGTTTTACTTCACTCTACTGCATTTTTAGTTTTGATTTCTGGGTTTTGGCTTACTTAGATTACGTACGCCTCGAGACGTCTGTAATTTAAGTGCCGGTCATGTTCCGTACTTTTCGGGTCGTGACAAAGTTGGTATCAGAGCGTTAGGTTTTGCCTTCGGAGTGTAGGATGACCCTTGGTTGATAGAGTAGGTAGCTTGAGTAGAGTGACGTACCGTACATATGTTCCGCGGCATATTTACGATACGATACTCCGCTTAAGAAGCCTTAGTATGTACATTTCTTTGCACAGTATTATATTCATTCCTATGATCTAGCCTCATCAGTATTAGTTATGGTTTTGTTACCACGGTTACACGGGCAGAGAGCTGCGGCTAGAGTTGCGGTCAGCACGAGCTCGTCACGAAAGAGGACTGACCAGGGCGTGATTCTAGGGGCATACGATTGAATAGAGGCGTCGTTTCATTGTGTTTTCACGTCACGAGCGTTTGATGGATTGCTGTATGAGATTTCTCGGACGTGCAGATCAGCACCAGAGGATTGGGCCACCGACAGAGGCCAACCAGATTTTGATGACCGTTGATGTATTGCTTATTCATGATGATTGAGGCACTGTTCAGCGTGCAGACGAGTGAGCCAGTTGTTGTGGCGAACACCGAGATATTTCCCCAGATGTTGGAGCTATTACAGTACGAGTTGTACTTAGAGATTTGATAGAAGATCGCTAGTCACCCGAGGATGAAAGACTAGGACATGTGGTTCGTTCGCTTACCCGATGCGAGGTCATCAGATAGATTGATTCCAGCTAGAGACGACTTCACGCGGAGACGTTGAGAGTCGATAGAGGCGATCGAATGTCAGAAACCTATTATTCCAAGTTTAAAGTATTCGGAAAGACATGCAGGCAATTCTATAGACCCTCTAGAAGAATGAAACCCTAACTTGACATAATGACCGTGTGAAAGCCTTTGAACCTTATGGTTTGCGGCAAATCCGCGGCGCCATTAGTGAGGCTTGGGTTTGCCCTTTTACGGCTGGTCCACCGATGTTGTGGTATGTACTCGATACTATTAAACTGTACCCAAGATGTTGAGCTTTTAGGGGATTATGAGGTTTTGACAAATCGATCGGATGGTTCGACTTCATTCGAATGCTAGGTGGTGAGATTCACTTCTTGGGAGACTCCAGATACGGGGATAGCCGTTGGAGCTCAGACCATGCAGCCACGACGGGACGAGTCCGAAGCAGTCGACATTAGAGAAAAGTGGAGTAAGAGGTTCGTACAAGATCTGGATAAGATGACGTTCCACTCCGCCGACATCAGAGATGCGATACACATGCCGAGGCATTGTACTTGGATATACCTTCCAGAAGGAGTCGCGATGAGTATGCAGCCGTTCCGGAACAAGAAGCAGATATAGTAAAGGACAATGACTTCCGGACAGTTCGGCAGAGACAAGATTTGGGAGAGGCCTCGACAGGACCTTTCAGGAATAAATTACGAGAGGACTTGGACCCAGGAGTGGTCATATTACGCACACTAGCAGGCCAGAATTCGTGATCGTCGACGAGACATGCTATGAGTGACCACGACAGTTGGCCAGAGATTCTTGGAGGATGTGCTTGAGCGGGACTATTCCACCATACTTGATTTCGGTATTTTGGGCAATCTATTTGCATGATTGATTTTGATGATTGAGTTTCATGATATTTGTTTTCATGCACCATGGTTGTCCCTACTGAGTATTTACGATTTTTGCACAGTTGTTGCACTTGATATCGTTTTCGTGCCTTGGTCTTACATGTTTATGATTTTATGGGTTTCATACAGTGAGTTGATTTTGTGTATATGTACGCACACGATTTGGTTTTTGCACTCGGTATAGTTCACATATGCTTGCTGTGCAGTGATACGCATTTTGTGCACTACAGTTGCACTGGACTTCGATTTCGATGGTGATGCTCGATATTTGTTTTGTGCACCTTGTGCACCTGATTGGATTTTGCGCATGTTCGGCGCTTGATATTGGATTTCATGATTTCGTGCACGATGGATGCACCTGATTTGGATTTTCGCGCATGTTGGGCGCATATTATGAGACACGATTTTGGTGCACACCAGATGCACTAAATCGAGATTCTTCGTGCATGTCAGATGCACCTGATTTTGCTGTCAGGCACACACTTTGCCTATAACAGATGTCGTGTGCACACCCGTTGCACCTAGATGTTGTTTCTGTGCGCATGTATGGCACATATTTGGATTTGATTTCCGTGCGCACCAGACGCACAGGGTTTTCATATGTACATTTTGGGAGTGATTTCTTATGGAGCAGTACGTTTTATGGTATTGCTATGTGTTTTCGTACTGAGCAAGACCAGTCAGAGGACAGTACCTAAGTATATTTTGCATGCATTGATAGATTTCAAAGGGATTTCAAAAAAAAGCGAGCTATAGTCTCAGTATTTACCTACGTGTCTGATATGACACGAAACGTTTAAAACAGGGAAACCCTTCTAAATTGTTTTCAAAACGGCGGGACATGTATGTTAAAGAACGGATATATATATATATATAGTTATTTTCTCACAATGGACGTCCGCCACTGTGCAGTGATACACACATCGCACAACGATTTGAAAAAAGGGTTGGCATGCATTGCTTCCAGATGTTTTAATAATGTATATCATGTTGGTTTTCATATTGGATCTTAACATTGATGTCTTCCTCATGACTCCGATGATTGCGGGATGCTGGATGGAGTTTGATTTTGAGTTATATGCTCATTTTTCATACGCATGCGCTGCGCTACGATTTGTTTTATGTATTTATGATTTCGGAGCCCCGACGACTTGATGGTTTTGCTTAGATGTTTTAGTATTTGGGGGAGTTTTAATTTAAATTCGGGGACCGAATTTCTTTAAGGGGGAAGATTGTAACATTTTGAAAATCGTTTCGGTGAAATTTCGGAAAAATCGGTAAAATAAGGGGGTTTTCCGTAAAAAGTCAAAGTATAAATTTATAATAATATAAAATTAAATATACATATTCTAGCTATATAATTGCTAGTATTTGGTATTTCTTGAGCCACTGGTAAAATTTCTAATTTTCTGAAAATTTTTCCGAAATTAATTATTTTAATATTATTTTAAGCCGTCACTAATATATTTAATTAGGGAAAATTACAAATTGGAATGGGTTGAAACAAATTTTGTGCATCATAACAAATTAAACAAAATTTTAGCATGTTGTTTTTGAAATAAAGTGAAGCTGTCAAATGGTTTTAGAAAATGTCGAAAAAAAAGGGCTTAAATAGTAAAATTTGTGTTAATTGGAATTGGGGTAATACATTTATCTTTTTCCTTAACCCACACACCCACACCTCACCCTCTCTTCCTCTCCCCAAGTGCCCCCCCCTTGACAGCCCTCTCCCTCTCTCTCTCTCTCCAATCACCTCACTTTTCATTACTTATAAAATGAAATAAAAAGAAAATGAGAAGAAGAAAGATGTATGGGTTGGGTTGACTTGGATTTTCTTTGACTTAGCATTTCACACACCTTACTCTCTCACACCTCATACTCCCATTTCAGCAGCAGCCCTCCCCTAAATCCAACTCAATTTTTGCATCAAAAATCCACAAAAATGCTTAAAAATCCATAGAAATTCAAAGCTAATTCCAATTCCAAGCCCTACCCATTATTTCTTGTCCAAGCTAGCAAGGATCTTGGAGAAAAAGAAGCATTTTGGAGGCTAGGTTTTCATTCTTGATCTCTTGATTTTTTTTGAGGTAAAATTCTTAACCTAAAGGCTAAATTGTTGTTTTGACTATGCTTATCTAAATTAATCAAGTCTTGATTTGGTTGTAGTTGCTAGTTTAAGATTTTCTAGAGAAGGGTTTTGAATTAAATTAAGGTTCTAGCATTTGATTATGTTTATGATGGGCAGATTTACATGCTATGTCATGTGCAAATCTAAGCTAGTTGCTTTATTGCAAATTTCCACTTTTAAATTGTCCAAGTTAAAAGCTGTTTTGCTTACTAGGTTTTTAGTTATTGCATTAGATAAAATAAAAATCTAGTAAGGGTTGTGTTTTCAATTAAGCTTTTTATTACATCATTAAGGTTGCGATGTCTAGTTTAACATCTTAATTTATGAAAACCTAGTTTAGTTGTTAAATAGTGTATTATTACTTTAAAATGGTTAAAATTGATATTTGTTGCAAACTTGAATTTTGAGTTAATGATAATCAGTGAGATTTAAAATATGGAAGTGGTTTTTATGACTTATTTAAGATGTTTAATGAGTATTATGACCATTAAAATTGTTAAAACATCAAGTTTCGTTTTAAAACGGCTAATTGATGCTTACTAGGTTTCTTGTAATAAATCGATTCAATCAATTTATTGGTTTTGATAATTTCACCCTATTTCATGTATATGTTTAGTGTAATGTGAAACCACGAATGGTGCGTTTGAGTTTTTCTCGAACACCCGGCGTTTGTACGCCGATGTCGAGGGTTTTTGGGTTGATTTGTGAAAACAACCATAGGCTTTGACCTATGTGAGATTCGTGTGTAGTTTTGGTTTTAAATTGAATTTTTATGCGGTACAAAATGTTGTGACGTGTAGGTATCCCATGTGGACTTCGAGACGACAAGCAAGCGCGTGATGACGTCGGCACCGGCGAGCGAGGACCAGGAGAGTAGATTATATCTACGGGGAGAAGTCGGGTGGTTGGCGTATAGCACCCCCGCAGTTCGTGGTGATGTATACGAATACGTATACACACATATATTTAGTATATGTTGAATTGAGATTATTAATGATAAAGATAGACTTTTGGTGTTCTGTGATTGGTTTAGTGTAGTTGCGAAACCCTAGAGTAGGGGTTGCACCTATACACACACACGCACATACTTGCATACATCCTTTCTTTTACATGTGCGTATATAGGATTATATATTTATGTGTTCATATGGGTATGGGACTATGTGTTCATATACTGGATTTGAGGATAGTACTTGGGATTTTAGATGAGTCGATGAGATTTGATTTGAGTCCGTGAGATCGGTGATTTGGCAGGGTTCGTATTTGAGATACGACATGACGTTGTAGCGGGTCCTTTGACGTAGTGTTTCACACACGTGCATGCATACGAAGGTGGTATCAGTATTGTACTAGACATAGATCAGTACCCGGATTATGATCTTTGATAAAGGGGATACCAGATGAATAGTGTGATGAATGTGATATTGACCCGTACCCAGATTTGGGATGCCGTACGACGGATTTACGTACGAGCTATATATTGATGTTTGATCCGCACTCTTGACTTGGGAATATCTGATTATCGATATGGTATCGGATGTGATATTATTGAGGCGGGATCACCGACTAATATATATATATATATATATATATATATATATATATATATATATGTATCGACTCAGATGTTAGGAGGTTTCCTTACCTTCAGTTAGATTGTTAGTTCAGCCGTATAGTTTGGTGTAGTTATTAGACTAGGTTAGATTCCTACCTATTTCAAAACTAACGGATCGTGGGTATTTTAAAAGACAGTGTTAGTTATATGTATGCCCTAGAGGCCATTACTATACATAGGATGTATATTGTAGTGGATGCTGGGACATATATAGGGAGGACTTTCTTGCTCGACATGATAGTATGCTATCTGGTTGAACTTTACCTTAACGTGTATACTGATTGTCTCTCTGTTACATGTTGGTAAAGCCCTTAGAATATGTACTTGACTGCCTGGACTATGATGCGGATCATACTAGTGGGGACATGGTAGTCCATAAGTGCATCCTTCAAAGTCCCTAGTCGTGGGTGTATCGAGACGGGGCATCGATATACCAGAGTAGACTAGCGTATACCTTCTCGACCCATACAGATGGGCGATGGATGATCCCTTATCCATTGGTGTTTGACATCAGAGATGATATACGGGTGCTCAGTAGAGACTGGGTACACTGGACGGACTCGCCGAGAACTCCCAGATGGTATTATACCTCACGTCAGATGGCAGTTCTCTGGTGACACTGGTACAGAGTAGTCTGTTGACCCGAGATCGTCATAGAGTCTCGTATGGTTCCCACTGTGCTTTGATTTCCATCTTACCATGTCCAAGAGGGCGTGCAAAACGGTGGTTTTTGGGTACAGTCCCGAGTCACATGGAGGCAATGAGCGATAGGAGGGGATTCGTCTCTCCCGGTATAGGGAGTTGATGTTGCGCTGTGTTCGATTGGCTATAACAGGAAATCCCTGGCCAGGGTTGCTGAGATTTACTGGTAAGTGTTACCAGTAGTTTCTCGAAGTGTTATAGACCTCATATCGACACGACTTATCGAGCTATTGGGGTCTGACGTATACCACCCCTAGGCAAGATATGCGACATATCAGAAGATCAGACCGGACTGTACGGTAGTGTTACTGGTTGGATTCACTGGAGTGTGAGCGGGCTTGCTCGTCGATCTTCAGATCGCTCAATACCCAGATGGCCGTTACGTTTAGCAGACCGCTTGTGGCTTGTGGATGCTTGATATGATCACCATCTGCTGCCGGCGTATTGACGAGTCTTTAGAGTCCTACACAGAGGTTTCCTGGCTCAAGCGAAACGAAATAGGAGCGCATATGAGATATGTGCGGGACCGAGAATGATACCAGTATGTGATACTGTATTCGATTCTTGCGATATGTGACATTGATCGGTTATATGCGATATAGCCGGGTTATCGGATCAAGTGTTGATTCGATAAGTTGTTACTGAAGATATTAGTCGGTTATATGCGATATGACCGGATCATTAAATTAAGTGTTGATTTAATGATTTAATGCATAATTATATATTTGATATATTACTTTGCATTAACTAGTATCGGTTCACTTTGAATGGATTTTCTCACTCGGATGTGCACATTGTATATTCGATATAGTTTTGTGCACATGCTTGTATCATGTATGATGATATATGATAGCTAGGGTTTGTGTAAAGAGTTAATACCTTGGTTAAATAAATGGTTAAGGTTTTTATTCATTTTATTCTTTTATTCTTTTAGAAAAAGAAAAAGAAATGAGATAAATGGTGGCATTCTTTTCATTCATGAAGCTTCATGAATACTTTGACCATGTCACCATTTTTGTCTTCTTTTTAAACCTAACCATTCTCATTAACTCAAGTTAGCTCTCTACACTTTACCGTGGTCATTATTATGATAAGAATTATCATTCTAATATATTCATTATTCTTATGATAATATAGAGCTTCTTCTTCTTCATTTTTCTTCAAGTGAAGAAAACCAAGCTCCATCAATGGTGAATTGATGAAATGAGTGAGAAATCCAATTCTAAAGTCTACCCACTTCCTATTTCTTCATCCTCTACCTCTTGCCAAGTAGTAGAGTGTGTTTCCTTCACAAGTTATCATGGTTTGGTGAAGGTGGAGCTTGATCTAGCGATGCCTCAACGTAGATCATCTTCGGCACGAAGCCGACGACCTTGCCTGCTCGTTCTCCGATGAAGCCGACGCTAGAGCCCGGATTTGATTTGGACAGCGGAGAGGACCTCATCTCGGAGCCGTGGAGGTGGAGGACCGGATCTACAAAGGTTGTATTTCCGTATCTCTTAATTAAGTGTTAACTAGTTTATTTTATCGCCTAGATTTCTAGCAAACGATCCGTAGTCGGGTTTCTCGGCACCTAGAATTTTTGAAATTGGCATGGTTGATGCCTTGTGAGACCTCATTAGGATGCCTAGGAACCCTACAGTGGTATCAGAGCCTAGCTAGAGCCTTAGGCGAAGTCTAGACGGAATTTGTAGCCCGAACGAACCCGAAACCAACCCGGAAAATGCTCTCTGGACGTTTTCTGAAAACGTGGATTTTTCCAAATTAAAAATTGCTAAAAAATTCAGCAGGGAAAAATAAGAATTACGATGCAAAAATTTACTGATGAACAGTACAAACCGCGGCGGAACCGCGGCAGAAGCCTGGCTTCTGCGGCGGTTCCGCGGCGGAATGATGACGTCATCGTACACTGTTTGCACAGTAACTCCTATTATATTATGCTGGATTTTCTGGAAATTTTTAATATTTATTCAAGAGTTGAATTTTCTGGAGTTGTTTTGGGGATTCGGTGTTTCGATCGGGGTATCAAATTTTGTCTATTTGGCTTTCCGGATAAATTTTAGAATATGTTAAAAAGTTCGACCGGATATAAATACCCAATTTTTCCCCTGTCGGGAAATTTCCAAGTGTTGGATTTTTCCGTAGTTTAACGACGTTCTAAGTAGTGCAAGTAATGCGATGGACCCTCTAGAAGACAACAAACCTTAACTCGATTATGTGACCGTCTTGAACTGCCCTTTGAACCTTCGGGTTTGGGGCAGTACGGCGTGCCACATGTGAGGCGTTGGCTTGACCTTTCTACGGCTGGACCGTTGGTACTGAGGCACGAACTGAATGTTGTTAGACTTATTTCATGTGTTGAGCTGTATCGGGAAAACTTGGGTGTTCGACTGTTCGATCGGAAAGTTTAACATTTTCTATTTATCTGGAATGGGATACAATAATTGGAATTCACAAAAAATTATGAGATAACTGAATGAATGTTATAAACATAGCACTTTAGTCTCACTTGATCGGTTGCCACGGAATTTTGATGTGATCAAAAGTCCGTCGCAATCACGTAGCGTACGCGGATACTCGCCGGGTAAACTTAATAGACAGCCTCACTCCATAGCCCCGACCAAGTGACTATAGGAGAACCCGTCGCCGAAAGCATCCGTTCGGGTGCTCGCAGTGGCGGTGTTCCGCCTTGGTGCACTTCGTCGACGGTATCGGGGGTGCGGCCGTCTACTGAAGTTTGCGACGAGCATTCGATCAGGATGTCGGGAATCTTGTTGAATTGCCCGACTTGATATTGGAAAGTTTTTTCGATAATGAGACTAAAATGCGGGGTTTATAATTGTTAGGCAAGTGATGTCTAAGGTATTCATTTGATTAGGCATGTGATGTCTATGGAGATTGCGGATTCCAACTGTTGTAGTTTTACACTTTCTTTTCTGTGACCGTAAGTGTAATATGTGATATCGCCGGTTTCGTTGCTATATGTCAACGACAATTGGGATGCGCATGTTTACTTACGTTGATGACATGTGATGTTATGTGTTGCTGGATATGTTATATTGGATCGTCGTGTTTGAATAGCCGGGGGTTTTTATGTGAGATGAGTGTTTTTCATTTTCATTCATGTAAAAATCTGTATGTAATATTCTTTTATTGGGGCGCTTCCAGGTTGCGGAAGTTGTCACCGTTTGTATATTATTTACTTTTCCGCACTAGGATAGACCCAAGGAGGGGAGCACAAGTAACCGGGTTCTGGGGTCCAGTGGGAGACCAACTCGAGGAGTCGAGTCCAGGTCTCCTAACTCTAGAATTGGTAGGGTTGCTTGCCGCTCTCGTAGGGGTCTAGGGGTGTGGGTTTGGCTATTCATCGCGACCGTGGAATCCGTGTTTTATACTGGCTCGTATTGGAAACACGGACGTCCTAGTATATCCAATATTTCATATGTTTCTTCTGCTGCGATATCTGTGATGTGATCATGTGATGTTCTGTGATAGATACAGTATATAGTATATATGATATATTATATAGACGTTACTTATGTTTTACACCCGTGCTAGCCCTGCCCTGCTCTGCCGTTAGTTACCTAACCTAACGGTGCACGAGGGGACATCGAGGCGAATGCGGATGGCATAAGTGTACGTCGTATTTATCTGTGATGGTTAGGTACTTAAATGATGGGACTTCATTAATGAGATTAATGAAATAAAAGAAACCTAAGATGTTGTAGAATCGAATTTCAAAATAAAACAGGTAGCTACAGTTCTTGCTTTGCACAGCGGTATATATGATATATCCTGCACCTTATTCGATGAGGAAAGGACCGAGATCCCTTCACCGGGAGTGACTCCTTTAGCAATAACTGGCAGATGCTACACACTCGGTTTGTCTTTTGATTGCTTTTAAGTGTTTTTGCTTTGCATAGTGATATATATGATATATCCCGCACCTCATTCGACGAGGAAAGGACCGACGATCCCTTCACCGGGAGTGACTCCTTTAGCAAAACGAGAAAAGCCTCAAAAACACTCCATTTTAAAATCATTTGATTCTACAACGATATCAAGTTCATTACGCAATAGGTTTTAAGAAAAACCTGTCGTAGCCCTCCGTCATTTCAGATATGTACTAGTTAGTATTCGTGCTGCGGTAGTTTGGCATTCGTCAAGGCGTAGTGTACGGTAGCTAACTAGTATTTATCTGCTTGAGCAAATGATGCGATTGGATTAGGGTATTCGTACGGCGTTGTTTGGCATTCGTCAAGGGTCGTGCGGGTGGGTTTAATTCGATCAAGAAATGTACGGGTTGAACTTGACTAGTGGACTATGGGTTGTTTGGCATTCGTCAAGGTCATAGCGAGCTAGGGGCAAAATATTATCGGGAATTTCAAGTGTTGAAATTTGCAATGAGATTGCATACCTTCTATGAGATAGTTGGATCCCGATACCCGCTGCGAGTAAGAGTTACTCCTGGGAGAGTTTTATACATTACAATTAGCCGATCAAGTAGGTGTCTAGAAAGGTGTCAACGGGGTTACGCCTCTGGGAAAACGAGGTTTACATTAATTAGGTTCATGCGAAAGCACGGGGGACCTCCCTCAAAGTACCGACACTGGCCTGGCTGAATGATTGGCGAACTTGTAGTGTGTAATTAATCCCGGCTAGTCTTTCCTTTTAGGGTTTGAAGGAAGATTTGATAAAAAGCAGTGGGAGCCATCCTGATTAGATAAAATAATAACCAATCTATTCTTGACAGAGCGCACGCTGAGTGTTTTCTTCTCTCTCTCTCCAGGTAGCGACCATATCACGCCTTAATCAAGATAATAATACGGAATATTGACCGAACCCGCTTGTTATACTGAGCTGGGGAATGTTGGTCCCGCTCCAACTTATAATTGTTATAAGACAGAGCAGGAAATTGGGGAATACCAGATTTCCCGTGCCGCCCAAACGAAGAGAATGCATGCTGATGCATCATCTTCGGGTGTGTTCATTATACAGAACTGTTTCTCAGTATCCTTTACGTCCTGGGTATGTGATACCAGATCAGGATCCCAGATATGTAATCTGTTACATAGGGCTACAGACAGGTAGAGAACTGGGAACGGGTGATAAGTTTCATGAGGCAGAAAACGGGGCAAGGGTTGCAGCCAAGTCTGTCGGTCACTGTCACCCTGTATTACAATACATTGATTCTGAACGAATGTTATTAGATACCGAACCTGATATACAAAATCATATCAGTCTCTTTATTAGTAAAGAAATGATAAAATTTTATATTGTTGGATAATGTTTTGAACATTTCCTATATCAAAAGTTGATCGGTTCAGGCACGTTATCTAAAAGCATTAATGTTCTAAATCAAACTACAGTTCTTTGTATACGGAAAACACAGAAGAGGAAGAGTTCAGAAATGAACGGATCCTTCTTCAGGCATTGTAGACTAGGTCATATCAATGTGACCCGACTAGCTGAAGTTACATGTAGATGCATATTTAAATCAGTTTGAATTTACATCTTGTGAAACTCGCCAGTCATGTCACAGAGATAAGATGACCATAGCTCTGTTTACTGGAAACAGAGAAAGAGTTAGTTATCTCTTGGGATGATACATGTTGATGTATGAAAGTCCCCTGTCTACACATGCCAAGACCGGTTCTTAGTACTTCATTACATTCTCTGATAATCTCTCAAGATTCAGACATATGTTCTTGTTGAAACACAATTCCGAACCTTTTGAGATATTCACAGAATATGATTTAGAAGTAGAGAACCAAAACACGGGTATAAGTATTATGTCCTTTGATGTGATCGAGGAGGAGAATACTTGAGCACGAAAATCCTGGATTATTCCAAAGGAGAATGAGATTCTCTCTCAGCATTACTCCTCTGTATACACCATAGCACGATGGTATATCGGGGTGGAGCAATTACACCCTATGTGATAAGGTGTGCTCTATGATGAGTATTACTGAGTTACCTATTTCCTTTTGGGTGTTATGCGCTTGAGAAGCTGCATACCTATTGAATAGGGTTCAAATCAAATCAGTTGCCTACCACTTCATATGTGATATGGAAAGGGAAGAGCCCATTTCTTAAGTTAGTTAAGATTTGGGGTTGTCCGGCCTATGTCTGAAAAGCAAAATCCGGACAAGCTCGAGGCAAGGTCAGTTATGTAGAACTGGTAATGTTCCAGCTATACAAAACTGCAGCTGAAGATTTGACAGAACCAAAGGATTCAATAATTACCAACGAACCTCAGCCTCTCCGCCGATCTAGTAGGGTTCCTCACCCACCTGAGAGATACTTCGGTTTCTCTATGACAGTGGGAGCGAGGATTGCATCATGAGATGATGACCCAACTAGTTTCGAGCTGGCCATCAGGAGTAAGACTCTGTAAGAATGGCTGGATGCTTAGTGATCTGAGATGGAATCTTTAGACACCAACAAAGTATGGACTTTAGTTGCAATATCTGAAGGGTTAAATCCCCATCAGGAGCAAGTATATCTTGAGAAGATTACTTGGTGTAGATGGAAAAGTTGAGACTTTCAAAGCTAGACTTGTTAAAGGTTTGCATCATTGACCAGGTGTGGATCATGAGGAAACCTTTTTTCTAAGGAGCTATGCTTAAGTCCATCCAGATCCTACTTGCCACGGCTACATACCATGACTACGATATCTGGTGGTTGGGTGTCATGACAGCTTTTCTAAATGATGTTTAGAAGAGAGTGTCTATAAGTACACAGCCAGAGGGCTTCGTAGACAGTGGGAGCAGCGGAAACGTGTGCAAGATGTTTTATAGGATAAAGCAGGCATCGCGGAGTTGAAACATCTGTTTTGATGGATAAGTTAAAGAGTTTGACATCATCAAAATGGTAGATGAACCTTGTATAAACAAAAAGGTAGTAGGGAGTATGGTGACGATCCTCGTAGAGTACGTGGATGACATACTCTTGATAAGAAAGGAGTTTCTTATGCTACGCTCGGTCGATCTCCGCTTATCACAAGGATTCTCTAATAGGATCAAAATGATACCTACTAAATCCTGGGTTTTGGATCTATGAGATAGATCTAAATGGATGTTAGAATTCTCACTAGATGTAGTGAGACGGTATCAACCGATCCTGGGGAGAATCACTGGAAAGGTTCCAGGGTGATAAACACGACTGAATGTCAGTCGCAGGCATTGTCTTTACCCTTAGTAAAGGGACGGTATGTTGGAAGAGTTCCAAGCTTGACACCGTGGCATACTAGACGATAAAGGCTTGATACATCGCTACTTAAGATGCTACCAAAGAGGCTGTTTGGGTGTATATTTGTTCATGAGATGAACTTAGCTCCTCCCATTGTGTGACAATGGAGTTGTGGCTTATGCCAAGGAATGCCGGTCCCATCAGTGATCCAGACATATTCTAAGGCAGTATCACTTGATCATGGAGATGGTTGATCTCCAGGGAGATCGAGGTTAGGAGAGTAGACTCAGAGGACAACACAGCGGATCCACTCACAAAGGCCTGTTCCCAGAGAGAGACTTTTATGGGATGGTTGAGTATGTGATACTACAACCACTGCTACAGATGGCCCTAGTGCAAGTGGGAGATTGTTAGTTATATGTATGCCTTAAAGGCCATTACTATACATAGGATGTATATTGTAGTGGATGCTGGGACATATATAGGGAGGACTTTCTTGCTCGACATGATAGTATGCTATCTGGTTGAACTTTACCTTAACGTGTACACTGATTGTCTCTCTGTTACATGTTGGTAAAGCCCTTAGGATATGTACTTGACTACCTGGACTATGATGCGGATCATACTAGTGGGGACATGGTAGTCCATAAGTGCATCCTTCAAAGTCCCTAGTCGTGGGTGTATCGAGACGGGGCATCGATATACCAGAGTAGACTAGCGTATACCTTCTCGACCCATACAGATGGGCGATGGATGATCCCATATCCATTGGTGTTTGACATCAGAGATGATATACGGGTGCTCAGTAGAGACTGGGTACACTGGACGGACTCGCCGAGAACTCCCAGATGGTATTATACCTCACGTCAGATGGCAGTTCTCTGGTGACACTGGTACAGAGTAGTCTGTTGACCCGAGATCGTCATAGAGTCTCGTGTGGTTCCCACTGTGCTTTGATTTCCATCTTACCACGTCCAAGAGGGCGTGCAAAACGGTGGTTTTTGGGTACAGTCCCGAGTCACATGGAGGCAATGTGCGATAGGAGGGGATTCGTCTCTCCCGGTATAGGGAGTTGATGTTGCGCTGTGTTCGATTGGCTATAACAGGAAATCCCTGACCAGGGTTGCTGAGATTTACTGGTAAGTGTTACCAGTAGTTTCTCGAAGTGTTATAGACCTCATATCGACACGACTTATCGAGCTATTGGGGTCTGACGTATACCACCCCTAGGAAAGATATGCGACATATCAGAAGATCAGACCGGACTGTACGGTAGTGTTACTGGTTAGATTCACTGGAGTGTGAGCGGGCTTGCTCGTCGATCTTCAGATCGCTCAATACCCGGGTGGCCGTTACATTTAGCAGACCGCTTGCGGCTTGTGGATGCTTGATATGATCACCATCTGCTGCCGGCGTATTGACGAGTCTTTAGAGTCCTACACAGAGGTTTCCTGGCTCAAGCGAAACGAAATAGGAGCGCATATGAGATATGTGCGGGACCGAGAATGATACCAGTATGTGATACTGTATTCGATTCTTGCGATATGTGACATTGATCGGTTATATGCGATATAGCCGGGTAATCGGATCAAGTGTTGATTCGATAAGTTGTTACTGAAGATATTAGTCGGTTATATGCGATATGACCGGATCATTAAATTAAGTGTTGATTTAATGATTTAATGCATAATTATATATTTGATATATTCCTTTGCGTTAACTAGTATCGGTTCACTTTGAATGGATTTTCTCACTCGGATGTGCACATTCTATATTCGATATAGTTTTGTGCACATGCTTGTATCATGTATGATGATATATGATAGCTAGGGTTTGTGTAAAGAGTTAATACCTTGGTTAAATAAATGGTTAAGGTTTTTATTCATTTTATTCTTTTATTCTTTTAGAAAAAGAAAAAGAAATGAGATAAATGGTGGCATTCTTTTCATTCATGAAGCTTCATGAATACTTTGACCATGTCACCATTTTTGTCTTCTTTTTAAACCTAACCATTCTCATTAACTCAAGTTAGCTCTCTACACTTTACCATGGTCATTATTATGATAAGAATTATCATTCTAATATATTCATTATTCTTATGATAATATAGAGCTTCTTCTTCATTTTTCTTCAAGTGAAGAAAACCAAGCTCCATCAATGGTGAATTGATGAAATGAGTGAGAAATCCAATTCTAAAGTCTACCCACTTCCTATTTCTTCATCCTCTACCTCTTGCCAAGTAGTAGAGTGTGTTTCCTTCACAAGTTATCATGGTTTGGTGAAGGTGGAGCTTGATCTAGCGATGCCTCGACGTAGATCACCTTCGGCACGAAGCCGACGACCTTGCCCGCTCGTTCTCCGATGAAGCCGACGCTAGAGCCCGGATTTGATTTGGACAGCGGAGAGGACCTCATCTCGGAGCCGTGGAGGTGGAGGATCGGATCTACAAAGGTTGTATTTCCGTATCTCTTAGTTAAGTGTTAACTAGTTTATTTTATCGCCAAGATTTCTAGCAAACGATCCGTAGTCGGGTTTCTAGGCACCTAGAATTTTTGAAATTGGCATGGTTGATGCCTTGTGAGACCTCATTAGGATGCCTAGGAACCCTACAGACAGGTCAAGGGATTCTACGGATATTTCAAAAGATGTAACTTTTCTTAAAAAACACCGTAGCCATTATTTTCAAAACCCCACGATTCATGTTATTTCAAATGGCACCACTGTGGAACTCATATTTTATTAAATGCAGATTAGTTATCATTGTGTTTAGTATTCAGCTCCCGCACATTATTGCTGTTCGCTCCGCATCGCATACTTATTTTGTGATTCATATACCGTTATTGATATCATGCTGCTAGAACACCAGCACCATTACCGATGACGCGTACGTATCACGTACACTTACTTGCCGGCTCACACACATCTTCATCTGTAATTGTCATGTCACGAACA
Source organism: Agapanthus africanus (assembly GCA_030015575.1). Taxonomy (NCBI): domain Eukaryota; kingdom Viridiplantae; phylum Streptophyta; class Magnoliopsida; order Asparagales; family Amaryllidaceae; genus Agapanthus; species Agapanthus africanus. The sequence goes on from JASDDO010000019.1 coordinate 433,565,874, forward strand.
CTTTAAAAAATACTATTTCATTGACATAATTTGTTAGCTAATAACTTAGACATGATATTAGTGTACTTGCCTTATATGCTAGTTTAGACATTGTAGTTATTACTTGCTACTTCATGCATATTATTATTCACTGTTATGCCACATTCATGGATTTTTATGCCTATATTCACTGTTTACATGCTATTGAGGATTTGGATTCGGATTCGGATTTTTATGAGATTTCCTGGATTTGGGGAAAAACCGCAAAAACATTTATAAACTTCTTTTCTCTCTCTTTTTAAATGAAAAGTGCGGTTTCCCAATGATGCATGAGTCGTCCACCATGAGTTTGCTGATGGATTTCGAGACCCGATTCGAGAAGTTGGATGAACCGTTTCGGGTACATGGTGGACTCGGCAAGGTACCCCGGGGCAAGAAGTTCGAGTAGTAGACGATGAGCCTGGCAGGGGAAGACTACCTACCGGTGATTTTACCCGACGCATCTGATATCCGGAGGATACCGTCGTGGTCTTGAGATTGATGGTAGGGGCCGGTCCGGACTGATGGCGCCCTAGATAGTGAGATTGAGACATTGAGATTTTGAGACATCGAGGTACTGAGATTGATGATCCAGGCCAGTTCGGATAGCCGGAGCCTGAGTTATTGAGATATTGGGATTTATGTTTTGTGTCGATACTAGACACTGTTTATGCTGGTTTCATTTATGATACCTCGTTTTGAAAATAAAGAAATCTCACTATATTATGAAAGCAGTTTCTTCATTTACATGTATTCTGTTTTCATGCATTCATACCTCATCCATATGATATATTGCTACCTGAGGCACTGACACGAGCACTTGGTATTACCGTTGTTTAGAGGTATACCCTAGCCATCGTTATAGGCTGCAGATTATATATTTGACGATATATTGTGATTGTATGACTTAGGATCGCGTTGTTCATGCGATTTCTGTTCGTAGATGTTTTCTACTCACGAGTTGGCAACTCACCCCCGTTGTGCCACAGTTTCTTACAGGTTTTGCCGTATATGTTCCATTACGGCTTTGCTAGCACTGCTTCTTTTTTGGGTGACTTGCTAGTAGGTGGGTTTACTTGTATCATACCCATCATTATACCTTGTATATTATTATTCTGTTGTATCTAGAAGTTCCATCAACCAAACATGTATTTATTTCAGAGATAGAGACCGGTGATGTTTATTCTTTCGACCTTAGAGTCGCGCGTTGTATTTCTATGGATTTCTTAATGTTTTGAGTTTCCTTTTGAGTTTTGATCCTCGCCATTGGCGTTGTATATTATATTGCTTGCGTGGTTATGACCGTCGATTGACGAAGAGTTAGCTCCCGCTTGGGGATACCTTTTTATTCATTTCGTATACTATTCATGTTGTATCCCGGTTGGGGGCCAGTATTTACAAAGGAGACTCTGCCGAAATTTTCAGGAAATATTTGATGTTTTTAAAAACGCATAATTCGGCTTATGCTATTAAAACTACTTGCTTTAAGTTGGTTTTTCCTTCACTCTACTGCTTCTTTGGTTTTGATTTCTGGGTTTTGGCTTACTTAGATTATGTACGCTTCGAGACGTCCGTAATTTAAGTGTCGGTCATTTCCGTACTTTTCGAGTCGTGACATCGTAAACATGTACGCAAATGCGTCACACCCTACATATACCGATATGATGCAATGCACTAGCATGAATGCATAATCAATACCCGAAACTTGAACATATCCGGTATGAGAAAATCTTTATTTTTATCTTAGAAAAAACTCCTGTGAAATAACTGGAGTATCATCAATGAAATCCATAGAAATCTGTGTCACGCATCGACACAAAATTAGAATATCTCAATATCTCAATATCTCAATGTCTCAATAACTCGATGTCTCAATAACTCGATATCTCGATATCTTAATGTCTTGGGCTCCGTCAGTCCGGATCGGCCCATATCATCAAATCTCACGAATACAGTCGGTATCCTCTGGATATCCGCTGCGCCAGACATCACCGGTAGGTAGTCTGCCCCTTCCAGGCTCATCGTCTATAACTTGAGCTTCTTGCCCCGGGGTAACGTACCGGGCCCACCATGTACCCGAAACGGTTCATCCTACTCCTCGAATCAGGTCTTTTAGACCAACAGCAATCATGAAAACTCATGGCGGATGACACATACATCACGAGAAAACAGCAAATTTTCTGTTTTAAAAATGATAATAGATTTATAAAATTCTTGTGGTTTTCCCCAAAAATCCAGAAATCTCATGAATACTCAAATCCTCGAGAAAAATCACAATATATAAACATGTCAGTGATGTGGAAATCTTTGATACGGTAGTATATACTATATGAAATACGGCCAGAAACTATGCTTGAAACATAATGCAATGAGGTAGGTATACTTGATTAACAATCCTATGTATCCCTTTAATGTGTTAAATATGCTGGTACAAATATACGGATCATATACGATGTATTGCATAAATATCTATTCTAAGCAAGTTCTATAGTGTTCGTGACATAGTAATTACCAAAGACGTGTGTGTTCACATGAATAGTGCCCGTGCAGCATGAACCAAAGGTAATGGTGCAAGTGTCCTATTAGACGATATCATATATATATATATATATATATAAAAGATGATGCGATGTAACGAGATGAATAACTAGGAACTAGGCATATAAATGCAAGTACTACAAATAATACTAAATCATCGGCCGCCTTGCGCCATCCGGACGATTCCCCCATAGATGTGTACATCTGCTTACCGGGACGCCTCGGCTAATCTGATCCGATCTCTGCCTTGTCTTTCCACGCCACGTTCGATGCCTCTGCACCTGATCCTAGAATCACAAACAAACCAATCAGAGCATAGATATATGAATAGTCACGGACACAATGGCACAAGTCAATTAACGCGTGCTAATTAAACGCGCACGCACTTGGTGCACAAACGCGCTCGCGACAACACCACAAACTACAACTAGAGTCGCTATACATAGAAATCCCCAAACATAGAACCCAAATTACACCAATCGCGCGTTCACAACACACTAAAAATTATATGAAATAGATAGTAACCCGTTAAAACCCCAAACTTAATTTAAATCGGTTTATTCCAAAAACTAGTAAGTATCAATTACCATTTTAGTTCAAATCTAAATGTTTTAACAAAAATAGTTGCCACAATAATCACTTAATAATCTAATTAAGCCACACAATTACTAACTATATTTTAATTTCATCAAATTACACAATTAAAAACCTAGTTTTCAAAGTTATATAATTAGGACAAATTAAATGTAACAATTAGCAATTTAACATCTAGTTTACCTCTTTCAAGTCTTAAGCTATTAATCTACATTTCACTAACTTGATTTATTGATAAAAACCCTAACTTTTAATTCAAACTCTTCTCTTGAAAACTTTATTTGCAATAAAACTATATTAACACCTAATCTAAATCTATGTTAAAGCAATTATTAAAAAAACAAAGTAAGATTTGGTTTTATACCTTAAAAGAATTTGGAGGATCCAACTTGCTAGTCTTTCCACCAAAATGCTAATTTGCATCAAGATCAAAGCTTAGATACCGACAAAGAATTTGTGATGATTTTTGCTAGGATTTTAGGGTTTAATTTGTGGATTTTTGAAGGAGTTTGTGGATACTTTTAGATGAAAAAAGATGAGGAATGGGAGAAAAAGGGGCTGCTGCCAATTTCGAGAGGAGGGGGGAAGGGAGAAGGCTGCAGGTTTGGCTAAAAAAAGAGGGGAGGGTGAGTGAATAAGTGTAGTGTTTCAAGTCAAGCTCTCCCATTCCACATTAATGCACCATGCCTCAATTAGTTTCATAGTTTATTTCTTTTTTTTTTTGCTCTAGAACTATCTTGAATCTTTAAAGAGATGTAACGTTTTGAAAATCGTTTCGGTGAAATTTCGAAAAAACGGTAAAATAAGGGGGTTTTCTGTAAAAAGTCAAAATGCAAATATTTTTATTATAAAATTAAATTTACATATTCTAGCTATGTAATTGCTAGTATTTGGTGTTTATTGAGCCACTGCTGAAATTTCAAATTTTCTGAAAATTTTTCCGAAATTAATTATTTTAATATTATTTTAAGCCGGTAAGAAAATACATTAAATTAGCGATAAATACAAATTTAAATGGGCTAATTTTAATATTTAAAATCATGTTAATTAAAATCTAGTTGTAATATAATTTTTTAGTATTTTATTTCAAGTTTTAATTGATTTATTTTATGGAAAACAAAAATATAGTTATTTTGAACTAAAACTTGCAAATATGGTATTGTGGGGGGTCTTTTTGCATAGAATTTTTTTGTAAAGTCTCTCACACTCACCCTCACTCCCCTTGGCCGGCCCCACACTATTGTAGCAGCCCAAGAATTTTATTTTCCTCTTTTTGACCTTAAATCATGTGAGAAATGGGTTAAAATAAGGTTTTTATATATAGTAAATTAGGTGGGGGTATTATGGTAATTGGGAGGGGCTTTGACTTGGATCTTTTGGCATCATCCCCTCACCTTTTCCCCCCTCTTCCTCTGTTGAAACCAGAAGCAGCAGCCCCCCCTCCATTTCTTCTTCTCTTTTCTCTTCAAAATTCCATCAAAAAAATCATCCAAAATGCTTCAAAAATTCCACAAAATCAAAATCTAATCCCTACCCATTTTTACTTGACCATTCTAGTATGGATCTTGGTGAAGGGAAGCATGTTTGGGAGGCTAGATTTGTGCTAGATTTCAAGATGATTGTGGGGGTAAATTCTTAACCTTATGTCTAATTGTTGTTTGAATACTTTAAATCTAGCATAATTAGTTAATAGTTTGGGATTAATTGAATGTTTTGAAAAATATAGTAAGGGTTTGTGATTTCAATTAGGGTTTTTATCATATCATTAGGGATGCAAGGTTTAGTTTAACATCTTAATGTATGTAAAATCTAGTTTGGTTGATTAAATTGCACTTGTTATATGTAATTTGTCCAAATTGCTTAAATTGCAAACTAGGTTTTTGTAAACCTTGAATTGGATTAAGAGAAAAATGTAATTAGGTTTTTCTTGACTTCATTAACATTATTAACCGTGGTTTAATGTCTTTAGTTCATGAAAATCCTAGCTAAATTGTTGTTTGTGCATTTTTGCTATAAAATTGTTAAAATTTGGGTATATTGTAAACTAGAATTTTGGGGCTAAAGAAATTTAATGAGATTAAATAATGGAAATGGTTTTTATGACTTATTTAAGTTGTTTAATAAGTATCATGGCCATTAAATTTGTTCAAATGTCGAGTTTTGTACTAAAACGGGTAATTTGTGCTTGCTAGATTTTCGGAAAAATGGCTTTTAAAGTGAATTTTAGGTTTTTGTGAAAGCAACTATAGGTTTTGACCTATGTGGGTTTCGTGTGTCGTTTTGATCATGAGTCGGATTTTAATGCGATACGGTGCGTTATGATATGTAGGTACCCATGTGGACTTCGAGACGACAAGCAAGCGCGTGGCGACGTCGGCACCGACGAGCGAGGACCAGGTAAGTAGATTTATATCTACGGGGAGAAGTCGAGTGGATGGCGTATAGCACCCCCGCAGTTCGTGGTGATGTATACGAATACGTATACACACATATATATATATATATTGATTATATTTTGTTTGAGTATATTGATGATAATATGGATATTTGGTGTTCTTGGATGATTTAGTGTCGCGAAACCCTAGAGTAGTGGTCGCACCACACATGCACACAACCACCCATACTTGCATACTTTCTTCTTCCATCTGTGCTTATTCGGGAATATATAGTTATGTGTTCACATGGGTATGAGACTATGTGTTCACATACGGATTTGAGGATGATACTTGGGTTTGAGATGAGTCGATGAGATTTGTGTTGAGGTTGTGATATCGATGATATGGCAGGATTCGTATTTGAGATACGTCCTGATGTTATAGCGGTCTTGAAACGACGATACGGGTGAATAGTGCTATTAATAAAATGGTCGACATATGATCGTGATATGAGATATGATATGCTAGGATATTGATACTAGGCCGTATTGGGCGATGTATACCCCTTGATGATGATATGTGCTGATGATATCAGTTTGTACGAGACTGTCGATCAGTAGTCAGATCATGACTATATTGATGATATTAGTATTGTACTAGACATAGGTCAGTACCCTGGACTATGATCTTGGATAAAGAGGATACCAGATGAATAGTGTGATGAATATGATATTAACCCGTACCCAGATTTGGAGATGCCGTACGACGGATTTACGTACGAGCTATATTTTGATGATTGACCCGCACTCTTGACTTGGGATGTCTGATTATAGATATGGTATCGGATATGATATTATTGAGGCGGGATCACCGACTAATATATATACATGTATGTATATGTATCGACTCAGATGTTAGGCGGTTTCCTTACCTGTAGTCCAGCTTGTTAGCTTAGCCCTTTAGTTTAGTTTAGTTGTTAGATTAGATTCGATTCTTACCTATTTCAAAAACTAACAAATCGTAGGTATTTTAAAAGACAGCCCAAGGGATCCTACGGATATTTCAAAAGACGTATCTTTTCATAAAAACACCGTAGCCCCTATTTTCAAAACCCCACGATTCGTGTTATTTCAAATGGCACCATTGTTTAATATTTAGCTCCCACTCATTTTGGTTGCTCGCTCCGCATCGCATACTTACATTGTTATTTCATATTGCATTGTGGACATTATGCTGTTAGGACACCAGCACCATTACCGATGATGCGTATGTACCACGTACACTTACTTGCCGGCTCACACACATCTTCATCGGTAATTGCCATGTCACGTACACCTTAGAAAATATTATTTCTTAACTTAGCTTGATAGCTAGTAGTTTGACATAATATTAGTGTACTTACCTTATATGCCAGCTTAGTTATTGTAGTTATTACTTGTCACTTCATGCATACTGTTATTCATTGTTATGCCATATTCATGGATTCTTATGCCTATATTCATGGGTTTATATGCTATTGATGATTTGGATTCGGATTTCTATGAGATTTTCTGGATTTGGGGGAAAACCGCAAAACTTGTATAAGTTTCTTCCCTCTCTTTTAAATAAAAAGTGCGGTTTTCCCATGATGTATGAGTCGTCCACCATGAGTTTACTGATGGATTTCGAGACCCGATTCGAGGAGTGGAGGAACCGTTTCGGTTACATGGTGGGCCCGGTGCGGTACCCCGGGGCAAGAGGATCATGTTGTTGATGTTGAGCCTGGCAGGGGAGCACTACCGACCGGTGATATTACCCGACGCGTCGGATATCCGGAGGATACCGTCATGGTCTTGAGATGCATGGTAGGGGCCGGTCTGGACTGACGGCGCCCTAGATATTGTGATTGAGACATTGAGATTTCGAGATATTGAGGTACAGAGACTGTGATACAGAGATATCGAGATATTGGGATTACGTTTTGTGCCGATGCTAAGCACTGTTTTATGCTGATTTCATTATGATACCTCATTTTAAAAATACAAAGGAAATCTCACTAAATTATGAAAACAGTTTCTTCATTTACATGTATTCTGTTTTCATGCATTCATACCTCATTCATATGATATATTGCTACATGAGGCACTGACACGGGCACATGAGATTACACTCGGGTTAGATATTTACCCTAGCCTTTGTTATATGCTGCATGTTATATATATAATTGAGGATATATTATGATCATTGACCTAGGTTGCGTTATTTATGCGATTTCTTTCCGTTGATCTTTTTCTATTCACGAGTTGGCAACTCACCCCCGTTGTGCCCCAGTTTCTTGCAGGTTTTGCCGTACAGGTTTCATTACGGCTTTGCTGGCACTGCTTCCCATTTCCGGGTGACTAGCTAGTAGGTGGGTTTACTTGTATCGTACCCCCATTATATATCTTGTATATCATTATTCTGTTATATCTAGAAGTTTCATCAACCAAACATGTATTTATTTCAGAGATAGAGACCAGTGATGTTTATTCTTTCGACCTTAGAGTCGCGCGTTATATTTCTGTGGATTTCTGGTGATTTTGAGTTTCCTTTTGAGTTTTGATCCTGGCCCTTGGCGTTGTATATTATATTGCTTGTGTGATTGTGACCGTCGATTGACGAAGAGCTAGCTCCCGCTTGGGGATGCCTTTTTGATTTCGTATACTATTCATATTGTATCCCGTTTGGGGGCCAGTCTTTACAAAGGAGACTCTGCCGAAATTTTCGGGAAATGTTTGATGTTTTTTTTAAACCGCATAATTCGGCTTATGCTATTGAAACCACTTGTTTTAATTGGTTTTCCTTCACTCTACTACTTTTCTTGGTTTGGATTTCTGCATTTTCGGCTTACTTAGATTACGTACGCCTCAAGACGTTCGTAGTTTAAGTGCCGGTCATATTCCGTACTTTCGGGACGTGACAAGAGAAGAATATGTAACAAGGGTGATTAAGTTGCCATGGTGCACAATTGTGTAATTAACCCATTCTCATTTGTAAAAATCACCGATTAAATGTATTAGTGCAAGCTTAAAATAATATTTAAAATAATTAATTTGGGAAAAATATTTAAGTAAACTAACAATTTATAAGTGACTAAATAAATATCAATACTAGCCATTACATTGCTAGAATATGTATATTTAAGTCTATATTGATAAATATTTAAATCTTGGTTTTTACGAAAAACATCAGTTATTTTACTGAATATCGGAAATTTCATCTAAACGATTTTCCAGAACGTTACAACCGGTCATTTCTATCTCAATACATTGCCCAAAACCTTTCCCGATGTGTCGGTGTGAATCTTCTATCCTTATAAAACCGTTTGGCGCGGTTAGAATAAAAGCGGTCATTAATATATACTTTAACGAGTCGAAAACTTGCGCACACTTCTTAGACCAGCCAACTGGTCATCCTTTCTAGTCAACTTGGTCAACAACACCACTATCCACACGAAATCTTACACAACTCTTCGATAAAAACCAGCGAGTCCAACTTATGCTTATTCAAAGTTCCCTCGAACTCTTTCAATCTCAAGTTGTCAAAATCTTATTGTTGGATATGTATACCCTAGAAGCCTTCATTATATAGGATGCTGGGGATATATATACAGGACAATCCTACTCGATATGATAGAATGCTATTTGGATTGCTTTTATCTTAACATGTGTATATGTTTTACTTGTTATTTCATATCGGTTATACATGTTGATAAAGCCCGTCAGATCATTGCCTGACTCTAGGCGTTATGATGGCAATCATACTTATGGGAGCTGGGTAGTCGATAAGCACATCCTTAAATGTCCCTAGTCATGGGAATATCGAGGCTGGGCATCGATACTCCAGAGTAGACTAGTGTATACATTTCTAGACCCTAATAAGGGGTGATGGTTGATCCCACAACCATTGGTGTGATACACCTAAGATTGTATACATGTGCTCACTGTGGGTGAGTATACTGGACGAACTCGTCGAGAACTAGCTAGATGGTATTATACCTATCGTTAGATAGCAGTTCTATGTTGACATGAGTATAGATAGTCTTTCGACCTGAGGTCGTCATTTGTTTTGTATGAGTTCCCACCGTGCTTTGATTACTACCTTACCACGTCTTTATTGAGTCGTGCAAACAGATTTTAGATGGGTACAGTCCCGAGCCACATGGAGGCAGTGAGCGATTGTTGGGGATTCGTCTCTCCAGGTATAGGGAGTCGATGTCGCGATGTGTTCAGTTGGCCGACACCATAAGTCCTTGGTAAGGGTGGATTGAGAATTACTGGTAGTTAGATCAGTAAATTATCGGATGAGCTTGAGCCACATCGGCACGACTTGTCAGGTAATTAGGGGTCTGACGTTTTCCACCCCCTAGTCCCAGCATGCAATACTCTCAGCCGAACAGACCAGACTGTATAGAGATTGTCATGGACATGCTTAGTAGGAGTTCAGATGAGTTTGCTCGTTAGCCTTCTTTTCGACAAGTACCTGGGTAGTCGTTACGTACAGCTAGTGCCACTGACGGACTTGTGGTTAAACCCACTGCCAGCGTACTATCGAGTCTTTAGAGTCCCACACAGGCGAAACGATATAAAGGCCATATGTAACGTTCTGAAAAATCGTTTAGGTGAAATTTCCGATAATCGGTAAAATAATTGGTGTTTTCCGTAAAAACCAAGATATAATTATTTTTCAATATAGACTTAAATATACATATTCTAGCTATGTAATTGCTAGTATTATGTATTTAATGGGTCACTTATAAAATTGCTAGTTTACTAAAATATTTTCCGTAATTAATTATTTTAAATATTATTTTAAGCCTTCACTAATACATTTAATTAGTGATATTTACAAATTAGAATAGGTTAATACAAGTTTTGTGCATCATGACACATTAAACCAAGATGTAACATGTTGTTTTTTAAATGAAAAGAAGTTGTCAAGATGGTTTTAGAAAATACAAAAAAGGCTTAAGTTGTGAAAATAAATTAAATAGAAGTGAAGTATGGCTTGTGACTTGGGTTATGGGTTTTCTTTACTTGGAAATATCCACACACACACAACCCACACCTCACTCTCTCTCCTCACTCCATTTCTGGCTGAACCTAGGCTGCCCCCCCCACACACCTCACACTTCAAGTTTAAATTGAATTGAAATTAAAAAAAGAAAACAATAAAGAAAGGAAGTATGGTGTTAGATAATTGAAATATGGCTTTTCTTGACTTGCACCCACACAACCACATCCTCTCTCTCCCCTCTCCCCATTGCAGCCGAGCCCATGAGGCAGCAGTCCCCCTCATTTCACCTCCTCATCTCATCTCCAAATTCATCAAAAATCCATCAAAAATCCACACTAAATCTCACAAATTTTTCATTAAATCTTCACCCATTTTTCTTTTACCCAAACTAACTTGGATCTTGGAGAAAAGTTAGCATTTTGGAGGCTATGATTTGCATGCTAGATCTCAATTTGTGAGATATAAATCTTAACCCTATAGTTAATTTGTTGTTTAAATACTTTAAATCAAACTTATTTAGTTAGTAATATGGTTTCAATTGCAATTTTGGAAATTCAATTAAGGGTTTTTGAATTCAAGTTAGGGTTTAATCACTTAGTTTTAGTTATGATGTTTAGTTGAACATCTTGTGTTTTGCAAAACCTAACCTAGTTGCTAAATTGAAAATTGTTACTTTGAATTTGTCCAAATTGTATAATCTTGCAAACTAGAATTTTAGAATTTATATAAATATGTGAGATTAAAATCTAGTTAATAATTGGGGAGCCTAATTATGATATAAAATGATCATTGTGGCCACTAGAATTTCTAAAACATCTAGATTGGTACTAAAATGGTTAAAAGATTCTTACTACGTTTTTGGATTAAATCGATTTTAATTAAGTTTGAGGTTTTGATGGTTTTCTACCAATTTCATATAATATTTAGAGTATTATGAATGAGCAATTAGTACGAGTGGGTACTAAGATTAGTCGTTTTCACGCATTGCGACCCTAGTGGTGATTTACGGCGTTGTCGCGAGCGCGCTTTATGCACCAAGCGCGTGCGCGTTTAGTTAGTGCGCGTGGTTGACTTGTACTGTTGTGTCCGCGACTATTTTTTTATATTTATTCTTTTATTTTCCTGTGTACATTTCTAGGATCGGGTGCAGAGGCATCGGATGTGGCGCGGAAATGACAGAGCTGAAATCAGATCAGATTAGCCGAGGCGTCCAGGTGAGTAGATCTATATCTACAGGGAAAGTCGGGTGGATGGCATATAGCATCCCCGCAATTTCGTAGGGTATGATGTGTTTATGATATATATATACCTATGTGTTATTATGAGATATGAATACTTAGCAAGAAAGGCTTTAGGAGACCATGAGTTGGATTTAGTATAATATATATATATATAATATATGTGTGTGTGTGTGCGCGCGCGCGTGTTGGTGTGTGTGTGTGTGTGTGTATATATACATGGATGATGAGCCCAGTATATGATACTTGGAGATGAGCTGATACGATCGGGTATGATGTCGTGAGTTGTGATATGTGATTGGGTTGTGATATGATACGACATGATATTATAGAGGATCGTTGGGTGATGTGTTTTCATACACACGAGGATATATGTTTGATAAGATTGCGATGTGCTAGATTTTAGAAAGGTACCCCTAATTCATGATTTTACGATGATGATACCGTATGAATAATGAGGTATATGTGATATTTGACCCATACCCCGATTTTGGGATGCTGTACGATGGATTTTACCGTACGAGTTATAGATATGATGATTGATCCGCACTCTTGACTCGAGGATATCGTACTATGTATTTTACCGTACGTGACGCTAATGAGGCGAGATCGCCGACTACTAGATATATCGACTCGGATTTTAGGTGGATTTCCTTAACCTTTCGACTGGGCTCGAGTCATACTTATTTTAAAAACTAACGAATCGTGAGTATTTTTAAAGACAGGTCGAGAGATACTGTGGATTTTTCAAAAGACGTATCTTTTCTCAAGGACCCCGTAGCCCCTATTTTTCTAAAACCACGATTCGTGCTATTTCAAATACCAAAAACTGTATGACTTATATATAGAAATGTATATTCTTCAGTGTTGCTGTTACTACATCATTTTCCATATATTCATGTTATTCTCATCACATTGCGTGCTCATACATGTATTTTCCTTAGTTATTATGAACCCCTGTTGCACAGGACGTCAGCACCATTACCGATGGTACGTATGCTCCACGTACACTTGTTTGCCGGTTAATACACATCATCATCGGTAATTGCCATGTCATGTACACTTTAGAGAATATTACTTCATTGATATAACTTGCTAGCTGATAGTTCCAATATATGATTACTATACTAGTTTAAATATTGCATTCTTTACGTAGATACCCTTGCATGTGTATATTTGTTGTCATGCAATATTATAGGGCTTTATGCTGGTAATTCACTGTTTACTACTCTAAGATTTTGGATATCGGATTTTCCATGAGATTTTTGATTTGGAGAAACCGCAAGGATTTTATAAACTCATTATCATTTCTAAAAATAGAAATTTGCGGTTTTCTCGTAATATGATGTATGTGTCGTCCACCATGAGTTTTCTCGGCTCTTGAGCGGTATCATACACCCGATTCTAGGAGGTGGAGGAACCGTCTGCGGGTGCATGGTAGACCCGGTACGGTATCCCGGGGAGAGAGTGTTTTATGGGGATGCCGATTAGCCTGGCAGGGGAAGACTACCATACCAGTGTGTCGAGCGAAGCGGATATCCAGAGGATACCGACGTAATCGAGAGATTTGATGTGATGGGCTGATCCGGACTGACGGAGCCCATGGGCCGATCCGGACTGACGGAGCCCAAGATTTGAGTATTATGTGTCGCTGTTGGACATGGATTTCGAGATATTTTGAGTGCCGATGCTGGGCACTCGGGTTTTATCATGATTTGTGTGTCGTTGCTGGACACACGTTGGGTGATGCATTAGTACATGTCATGCATCGATGTATTATTACTCATGACACGGACACGAGTACTTTGATATCACACTTATGATAGTTGTCACCCTCTTTATAGCATTGTGTATTGTATTGTATGACCTAAGAGAGAGTCATACATGCGATTTTTTCTCGGTGATGTTTTCTACTCACGAGTTGGCAACTCACCTCCGTTGTGCCACAGTTTCTTGCAGATTTGGCCGCACAGGTTTCGTTGCGGCTTGCTGGCACACTGCTTCCTTTCGGGTGATTGCTTGGGTAGGTGGGTTTACTTGTATCGTGACCACCTTTGTACTTTTATTTATTTCAATTGTATCTAATAAGCTCCATCAACCAGACTTGTATTATTTGATAGACTTATAAGACCAGTTGTATATTCTTCGACCTTAGATTCACGCACTTGTATTATTATGGTTCTTCTAGGGTTTTCTTGGGGATATTGGTTTCTTTCTGGGTTTTGATCCTCGCCCTTCGGCGTTGTATATTATATTGTTTGCGTGGTTGTTTCCGCCAATTGGCGAAGAGCTAACTCCCGCTTGGGGATGCCATTATTCTTTACTTATGTATATTCTTGTTTGTACCCGTTTGGGGCCAGTATTTACAAAGGAGACTCTGCCGAAATTTTCGGGAAAATCTGATGTTGCTTTTAAACGTTCAATGCGACTTATTTGGCTAAAATCGTTTTCTTTAAATAGGTTTTCCTTCACTCTATTTCTTTAAATGGTTTGATTTCTGGGCTTTGGCTTACTTAGATTATGTATGCCTTGAGACATTTCGTAATTTAAGTGCCAGTCGCGTTCCGTACCTTCGGGTCGTGACACCATATGGTTTTACGTGCAGGGTTCCGATCATATACGTGTACTAGCTACACGTATTTTGTTCGGACGGATAATACTAGCAGGCTTAGAATTAACCCACATTCTAGTATTATATTATTGGATTATTTTTATCTCTTAGTATTCGTATTTTTTGTAGCACGAATACGAATATAGGTATGTATATACGGTGAAAGTATTCTTTTATTTTCACAAGAGTGTTTCTAGAAGAAGACACCTCATTTATGTTATATCTATTTATTGAAAATAGATAATGGGGTAGAGGGATGAGGTGTTTTAAAGTATGGTATGAAGTATGGCTATTTCTTTTCTTTATTCATTTGTGATTACTATTCAAGCATGACTACTATATGAAAGTATGCCTTAGCACCACTAATAGGTTTTTAGAAGTATCAAGTATACAATTTTAAAAAATCTAGTGTGCTAATGCATGCTATCCTAGAATCGAACTAGAGAATTAGGGTTTCTATGCATGTAAACAAACTTTACACAAAATGAGATAGGAATACAACCTTTGTAGACCGGTCCTTCACTTCTAAAGCTCCAAGTAGTAGTCCCTTAGCTCCAATTAGTGGTCCCCGAACTCTTCTTAGGCTTCACTAGGCGAAAGGATTGAGCTTGCTTAAGGATTTTCGAGGTCGAAGATGATCTACCTTGAGGAATCTCTAACTCAAGCTATCTCTTCACTAATTGAGGAATTAGTGAAGTAAATAAGCTATACTAAATGGCTAGTTTGGTATAAATTGATGAAGTAGGAATTTTTCTCAATTTAGAATTATTTTTCTCTTTTTCTTTCTTCACCTTATGAAAAGCTAAAGAAGAAAAATGAGATGAAGAAGATGAACTATTAAACAACCATGGGTGAAGAAATATCTCATAGATATTTGTACAGACTTAACCATGGTTAAAAATAATGGTTGGGTTAATAAATATCTAGAGTAAAATAAAATTAGTAGACTAAGTCAAGACTTCTACATGCTTTCACAATTATCTTAAGCCATGCCATTTTCCACCTAATTTTGGTTTATCCCTTAATAATTAAATCATCCAAATTATCTTTAGTTTGGTGTGAGTCTCATACACCCTTGTCCAATGTATCATTTAGCATGACACAATAATAATTACATTAATATATATCTCATATATATTTTCAAATGTATTTATAGAAAAGAAATTCTTAAGTGGGCTAATATTAGTTAATATATATTAATATATCAAATATATAATTATATATCAAATTATTAAATCAAAACTTGATTTAATAATACGGCTATATCATATATAACCGACTAATATCATTTCTATGTATATCAAATATACATATAACAAATCATTGAATCAACACTTGATTCAATAATCCAGTTATATCACATATAACCTGTATCATGAGATTAGAATACGATATCACATACAAATATTTAATCCCGGTCCCGCACATATCACATATGTGCCCTACTTCATTTCGCTTGAGCAAGGAAACCTCTATGTAGGACTCTAAAGACTCGTCAATACGCTAGCAGTAGGTAATGATCATATCAGTCACCTACAAACCGTCAGCAGTACTAGCTGGATGTAACGGATATGCAGGTATTGAGCGATCAGAAGATCAGCAAGCAAGCTTTTCCAAACTCCTGTAAAGCCTATAAGTAACACTACCGCACAATCCGGTCTCTTCGTCTGATATGTCGCATATCGAGTCTGGGGATGGAATCATCAGACCCCAATAACTTGATAAGTCATGCCGATGTGAGGCTCATAATGGGTCGAGAAACTACTGATAACACTGACCAGTAAATCTCATCAACAGCCCTAGCCAGGGCCTTCCTGTTATAGCCAATCGAGCATAGCGCAACATCAACTCCCAATACCCGGAAAGATGAAACCCTTTCTATCGCTCATTGCCTCCATGTGACTCGGGACTGTACCCAAAATCCACCTGTTTGCACGATTCCTTTGAGCCGCAGCAGGGAGGAAATCAAAGAACAGTGGGAACCACACAAGACTCTATGATGATCTCGAGTCTACAAACTAACATATACCAGTGTCACCAGAGAACTGCTATTTGAAGATATGTATAATACCATCTAGGAGTTCTCGACGAGTCCTGTTCAGTGTACCCATTCCCCAATGAGCACCTGTGTACAATCTCTGATGTCAAACACCAATAGCTGTGGAATCAACCATCGCCCCATACAGGGTCAAGAAACGTACACACTAGTTTACTCTGGAATATCGATGCCCTGCTCGATACTCCTTCGACTAGGAACAATTAAAAGATGTACTTGCGGACCACCATGGCCCAACTAATATAATCTGCATCATAGTCCTGGTAGTCAAGTACACATCATAAGGGATTTATCAACATGTAAGAGATAGACAGTATAATCATACCAGTCTACATGTTAAGATAAAGAGTAACCAGATAGCATACTATCATGTCGAGCAAGAAAATCCTCTCTATATATGTCCAAGTATCCATTATAATATACAATCATGTACAATAATAGCCTCTAAGGCATACATATAACTAACAATCTACCACTTACACTAAGGCCAGTTGTTGTAGTATCTCATACCCAACATCTCGAAAAATCTCTCGATTAGCATCTGGGGGAGGGCCTTAGTGAGTGGATCTGCTGTGTTATCCTCTGTGACAACTCTCCTGACCTCGATCACCCGGAGATCAGCTATCTCCCTAATCAGGTGATACCGCCTAAGAATATGTCTGGATCGCTGATGGGACCAGAGTTTCTAGGCCAAAGCTACAGCTCCATTGTTATTACAATACACAAGTATTGGATGCTCAATAGTAGGAACCACATCAAGTTCATCTTATGAACTTGTTCATCCAGATAGCCTCTTTGGCAGCATCATTGGTAGCGATGTATTCAGCCTTCATCATCGAGTCTGCTATGGTATCTAGCATGAAACTCTTCCAACATACTGTCCCTTCACTGAAGGTAAAGACAAAATCCGAGACCGACTTACAATCGTCCTTATCACTCTGGAAGCTCGAATTGGTAAAGGACTCGACATAAAGTTCACCGTTACCATACACCAAGAATATTTCTTTCGTTTTTCTCAAGTACTTAAGAATGTTCTTCACAGCTGTCCAGTGATTCTCCCTGGATCTGATTGATACCTACTCACTACACCTAGTGAGTATGCTACATCCGGTCTCATACACAATATCGCATACATGATTGACCCGACTGCCGAAGCATAGGGTATCCCTTGTATGCGAGCCCTCTCCAAATCAGTCTTGGGAGACTCTATTTTGGAGAGAGTGATTCCTAAGCATGTGGGTAAATTACCACGTTTAGAATCTTCCATACTAAACCTCTTTAGTATGGTGTCAATGTACCTGAATTGGGACAATCCTAACATCCGTTTAGATCTATCTCTATAGATCTTAATCCCCAGGATGTAGGAGGTATCACCCAGATCTTTCATGGAGAATCTATGTGATAAGAAGAACTTGACCGAGTGTAGCATAGAAACATCATTTCTTATCAAGAGTATGTCATCCACATACAATACGAGAAAGACAATATTACTCTCTACAACTTTCTTGTATATACAAGGTTCATCTACGTTTTTGATGAAGTCAAACTCTTTGATTGCTACATCAAAACAGATATTCCAACTCTGCGATACTTGCTTTAATCCGTAGATTGATTTAGGCGGCTTGCACACCTGGTCGTTGACGAAAACCTTTTGCTACAAGTCTAGCTTTGAAAGTCTCAACTTTTCCATCTACACCAAGTTTCTTCTTAAAGATCCATTTGCTCCCGATGGGTATTACCCCTTCAAGTGCAACTTCCAAAGTCCATACTTTGATGGTGTACATGGATTCCATCTGAGATCGCATAGAATCCAGCCATTTCACAGAATCTCCACTTGTGATGGCCTGCTCGAAACTAGTTGGGTCATCATCTTCCATGATTCAATCCTCGCTCCCACCGTCAGTGAGAAAACCGTAGTATTTCTCAGGTGGATGAGGAACCCTACTAGATCCGCGGAGAGGCTAAGGTTCGTTGGGGGCTACTAAATCCTCCAGTTCCACCAAATTATCAGCTGTACTTTGTGTGGCTGGAACTTCTTCCAGTTCTACCTCATTACCACTAATTTCTTTTACAAGAAATTTCTTTTCTAAAAAGGTGGAATGTTGAGCAACAAACACCTTTTGTTCCTCACCGTGGTAGAAGATATATCCATAGGAATCCTTTGGATATCCCATAAAGTTGCACAGAACAGACCTTGCCTCGAGTTTGTCCGGATTGTGCTTTTTGACATAGGCCGGACAACCTCATATCTTAACTCGTTTAAGATATGGTCTCTTCCCATTCCATATCTTATATGGAGTAGTAGGAACTGATTTGGTTGGAACTCTATTCAAAAGGTATGCGGCTGTCTCAAGCGCATAACCCCAAAAAAAAATAGGCAACTCAACAGTACTCATCATAAAGCGCACCAAATCCAATATGGTACGACTCCTCCGCTCCGATACACCATTGTGCTGTGGTGTATACGGAGGAGTAAGCTGAGAGAGAATCCCATTCTCTTTTAAATAGTCACGGAATTCCATGCTTAAGTATTCTCTTCCCCGATCAGATCGAAGGATTTTAATACTTTTATCCGTCTGGTTCTCTACTTTGTACCTGTATTCCTTGAATTTCTCAAAAGCTTCAGACTTGTATTTCAATAAGAACACATGTCCGAATCTTGAGAGATCATCGGTGAATGTAATAAAGTACGCGGAACCATTCCTGGCATGTATAGACATAGAACCGTATACATCACTATGTATCAGTCCTAAGAGTTCATTAGCTCTTTCTCCATGTCCAGTAAACAGAGTTTAGGCCATTTTACCTTTGAGAAATGACTGGCAAGTTTCATAAGATGTAAATTCGAATGGATTCAAATATCCATCCTTATGTAACTTAGATAATCGTGTCGAATTGATATGAGCTAGTCTACAATACCACAAGAAGGCTTCGTTCATTTCTGAACTTTTCATCTTGTGTGTGTTCTGTATGTTAAGAACTGTATTTTGATTCAGAACGTATATACCATTACATAACTTACTATTCACACCAGAATATTGCAATTAATACTGCCTATTCTTTTGCTCATTTGTTTATAGGCAGGTGCTTTTAATCCGTGTTTGCTATATATTTACAGGTTATAGGTTTCCAGTCCAAAATAATGCAAATCATACAAAATCTCCACAGTTATACCAAAATCCAGAACATCTGCCAAAACAGATAAAATCCGAGTTCCGGTGATCCGCATCCGTCCAGTGCAGCTTACCAGTTCAAGAGACAAGACGAAAACAGTGGTTATTCGTGTCTTGGTCAAGCACAAAGCATGAGAGGGGCGGCACAAATATCAAGAGGTGCGCGGAGCTCAAGGGAGATAAAGGTCAAATGAGTTGAAAAAGAAGCCATTTTGGACTGTTGAGATCTGAAGAAATTATGGAATCATTTTGCAATTTTGGACCTGTCAAATAGAAGATCATAGCAATACAAGAAATCCTAGAAAATACCAGATCTCAATTCCACAAAACCGCAGTGGAACCGCCGCCAAATATGGGATTTTGCGGCGGTTCCGCCACAGTTTCGTGTCATTATTTGACTAAACGTTGGGGTTATTTTGGTAATTTCATTTGGGCTCAGAATATGACCCTAAGGTTTCAGCTATCTGCTTATAAATAGCCTAGTTTCGAGCCAAGTTATGGAATTCTTTATGATCCTTCTTTTGTTAGATTTTAGTTTAGTTTAGCTTGTATTTCATCTTCTTCTTCATCTTTCCTCCATGAATTTATAGTGAGAGCTCTTGAGTGGATGATCAATGAAGATGAGCGTTTTATTATCTTGTATCTTTATTTATCTTGTATTGTAATTTTATTTCCTTGTCTTGTAATTTTAATGCCTAGTGTAATTTTATTTATTATTGTTAAGTAGTTTTTGTTATTTCTTGTTATCCTTTTCTTTTCCTTTTAACCGTATTTTCAAGCCATGATACTCGATGGAGTTCTGTAACACCTTGGAATGCGATTAGTGTTAATTGTGCATTAGTGCGGGTTTTTAAGGAAAATTTTACCAAATCAGGTTCCTTACATTTTATATCAATTAATTAATAGTTTATTATTATTTGATATGGCTTGTACACACACGTGCATGTTAATGCGAGGGTATATTTAATGTTAACCTTGTTTAGCAACCATAACATCTTAAGCTAAAACTTGCCCAATTAACCTTTGCCTTAACCTTTTCTAGATCTTTTGGGTGTGAGAGATATCTTGTTGGGGAGAGAGAGAGAGAGAGGTGGCTAGTGAGTCATGGAAACATTAATGGGCATTAATGAGGTGAGGGGAGGAGAGTGAGCATAAGGTTTTTGACACACCCTACACTCACCTCTCACCATATTGATCTCTCACTCTCTCATTCTTCTCTCATTTTCATTGTGGTTCTTTCTCTCAACTCCCAAACTGAAACCTCACTCCCTCTTCACATCAACCTTGCTAAACTTCACAAAAATCCCATTTAAACACTTCAAAAGTCTTATTTTAGCCACTTGGTTGCCTTGGAGCTTTGAAAGCTAGGATTTTTGAGCAAGAGTGGCTAGGTAATGATCTCAAACTGATATTTAGGAGTTATTTTGTTGTGTTGCCTTGAAATTATGATTTAGAACACTAAAGGTAGCATTTTGTGCAAAAACCGTATTTTTAGTGTCAACTTTGAGTCTTTGAGATCTGCTGTAGAACCAGGTATTTTCTGGAAAAGTTACCATCACAGTGACATAGTGTTGAAGTATGGAACCCACCATAAAAACCTGAGACAACCCCTCTAAAGACAGGCCGCAGATTTATTAGTTCTGGCCGCAAATTGAGCCAGAGTGGGGGCTGGGATGTTAGGGTTTGGGCGTAGGGTCTCTGTGGTTGTTTGTGGTCTCGTGGTACTTGCAACTTTCACCAATTGTTTGTGTATCAAAATATGGGACCACTTTGCCTTATTCTTGTGTTTGGGTACGCGTGTTACGTGATCCGACACGGTTCGTGATCTTGTGTAGCTGTTGCGCGTGGGCTGGTTTTGGTGTGTCGCTACACACGTTTGCCGTTAGACGAACACTTGTGAGTTGGTTAGGATTTGGTGCGTGGGTCAAACGTAGTGTGTACGTATTATTAATCGCTTTCTGAGTTTTGCGCTGTTGTGTTTTATGTTAATAGGATCGCAGGCGGGGACTTCGAGCGCTGCGACAAAAGGGAAGCAGGTGATTGGATCAACCTAGCTTGAGATTGTCGGTGAGTAGATTTAACATCTACGGGGAATTCTCCCGCATGGCGTTATGCGTCTGGGCTAGATATGATATGATATTAGCCGTATGTTATATTGTACATATAGAGATTGTGCATAAAACTTCATTGCATATTATTACTTGTTGTGCCTGGACTTGTACCATTTGGACACTGCACTATTATTAACGGCTCATGTTGCACGAGCACTGATTGTATGCCACTCACACCGTCAATAATTGCCATGACACGCACAACACCTATACATACGTGATATGGTAAGGTTAGGGACATTGAGACATTGATTTGTATTCCATTGTGCATATGGCACATAGCATACCTGTATATCTACATGCTTACACATATGTCTTGCCATGACTACATGCTAGCTACACATATACCTGGAGGGTATTGTATTATTATTGACATGTAGATACACATACCTAGCTTGATATAGCCACACATATACATGGAGGTTACTACATCATTATTGATAGGTAGATATACATTTCTTGCTATACCGACATGCTTACGCATACCTGGTTATAGCTACATGTTCACCTTTATATGATGTTGCGTTTGGTTTCGGAGAATTTGGAACCGCATGATATATTCAATAACTTGTTGCAGTTAAATAGCGGATTTCCTTTATATGCTCATATTACTGTTTCATGTTGCATATATTTTATTTCATGGATTTCACATTGATATATGGATTTCATATGATGTTTTTGGATGTTTTACTCTTGTGTATATATATATCAGTGGTATGGGACGCTAATATATATACATGTATGTATATATCAGTGGTATGGGACGCTGTTATATACGTACATGTCTAATATATATATATATATATATATATCAGTGGTATGTGACGTTGTTATATATGTATACCTATAATATATATCATCATAACGATCTGTGGATATATTCTTATTCATTGCGATATGAGGGGCTGATGTGCCCGAAATGAGGGGCTGATGTGCCCGATATGAGGGTCGATATGGGGGCCGTTTGAAGAGGGAATTTGGGGATTTAGATTGTCTTGATGGACACTGGTCTGCCACGATGAGGATTCCGTGAGGAAGACATGTTTTACCCCGTACTCCGCATTTATTCTATATGCATTGCTTTATATATTAGTAGTACCTGATAGAGTACCTTTCATGACTGTTGCATATACATATTGTCATACTTATGATATCAGAATTCATGTGATAGATTATCGCTGTTAGTACATACTTGCGATTACTGCATGATGTTATTTACTATTCACGAGTTGGCAACTCACCCCTGTTGTCCTGCATGGTTTTTCAGGTCTGATCTTCAGAGTGATCGTAGCAGGGCGCCTTATTATCTCTACTTTTGCGGATACCACTATGGTTGGCTGTGAAGCCGTTTGCTATAGGTGGGTTGCGGTTGTTCGATGATGTACATTGTATATTTCTTGTATTTAGTACTCTCCATCTACCACCTTCATGTATTGACTTAGAGACGAGTTGTGAGGATCGATGTTGTATATTCTTATGACTCTGGTTGTCGTGCTCATGTGAGCCGGCCTTTTATATATGTAGATTATCTTTTCTTCGCTACAACATCGTATATTTGTTGCGGTGGTTGTTCTGCCGTTGGGTGAGATTTGCTCCCATTTGGGGATGCTTTACTTTTATCTTATGTTTGTACCCGTTTTGGGGCTTGTTTTTACAAAGGAGATGCTGCCAAAATTTTTATGAAAAATAAACTTAAGTTTAAAAGTTTTTGCATTGAGAATTTTAAAAGTGATCTATCTTTCTTTCTTGTAATGGTTTAGATTGCTGGGTTTTTCGTCTTACTTAATTGCATTACGCCTGTTGACGTTACGTAGTTTAAGTGCCGGTCATGTGCCCAACTTTTGGGTCGTGACAAAGTTGGTATCAGAGCGCTAGGTTTTACCTTTCGGAGTGTATCATGACCTTGGTATGATGGAGTAGGTAGCTTAAACAGAGTAACGTAGCGTGCTTATGTTTCGCGGCATACTTACGACATGGTGCTCTGCCTAGGCGACCTTAGGACTTATTGCTTGAAATTCCTTCCGTGTTTACATATCCTTTTGATCCGATTTCGGTGTTATCGAATCCTGTTTCCATTTTCAGCCTTTATGCTGCCGAAGACTACGAGGGCGCAGAGAGCGGCCACGAGGGCCGAGGTCAGAGTTGACTCGTCTGAGACGAAGACTGATCAGGGCAGTACGCCCGTTGTGCAGGAGCAGATTGTT
This sequence comes from Agapanthus africanus, assembly GCA_030015575.1. Lineage (NCBI taxonomy): Eukaryota > Viridiplantae > Streptophyta > Magnoliopsida > Asparagales > Amaryllidaceae > Agapanthus > Agapanthus africanus. Next base: position 433,589,826 of record JASDDO010000019.1, read on the forward strand.
CCACCTTCGACAGACCATATGGCTATGCTAGGGGCTGGTATGCAGGATTTGCGCCAGATGTTGGGGTCGTTAGTTGAGGCCATTCGAGCGCAGGGGCAGGCGGTTGTTCCACCCATTACAGGGACCGTGTCGGTGCCTACTGTTCAGGCGGTTGTACATGCAGCTACGGAGGTGATCACCGTATCGTTATCGGAGTTTATGAGGCTGAGGCCTCCAGTTTTCACTGGCACCGATGCAGCTGAGGATCCACAGTCGTTTATCGACTGGATGGCCAGGATATGTCGTTCACTTAGATGCTCCGATGCGAGATGGGTGGAGTTCATGAGATTTCGTTTGGAGGGTCTGGCCCAGAACTGGTGCGAGTCCTCAGAGAAGGGCAGAGCCGCAGGTCTTTCTGCTATGACCTGGGCGGAGTTTGTAATAGTGTTTCTTGCGTGTTTTCTTCCGCTGAGCGTCAGGGATGCTCGAGCACGCAGATTCGAGTCGTTACGCCAGACTCAGGGTATGACGGTGGCCGAGTATGATGTGCTGTTTATCGAGCTGTCTGTGTATGCTCCGTATTTGGTAGCTACGGAGGAGATGCGGGTCAAGAGGTTTGTTCGAGGCCTGCTTACCCATTTGTTCCTCGCTATCAGCGTTCAGCATTGCGACACCTATACAGCAGCGGTGGACGCAGCCCTGTTGGTTGAGGAGCGTCTTTCTGAGGCGTCGGTTGCTCCGTAACTAAAGAGGGTTCGTACTGGTGATTCAGCAGGGAGACGAGCGTTTAAACGTCGTGACTGTTCCCGTTCAGATACTGGGGTTAGTGGAGGTCCGGGACGAGGATGGCTTTTTAGCTCTTATTCTCAGGGGAGTCAGCAGTTTTCATCTGGATGTTACTGGTGCGGGAGTTCGGGTCATCGGGTTTGAGATTGTACTGAGCTACGTAAGCACGAGGCAGTTGTACCCTAGGTTACCTTACCACCCTCTCCACCGCAGAGGGCGTTGCCCATTATGCCTGTTGTTGCTCCGCGTCAGACTCTTTTGCAGAGAGGTCGAGGACACAGTGGTTTTGTGCCGAGAGGGCGGGTTGGTAGAGGCAGAGGTCAGCCAGTCGCCGGTAGAAAACAGGCTCGGGTGTTTGCCTTGACTCATCAGGACGCGCAGGCGTCCAATGCAGTGGTTTCAGGTACTCTTTCTGTATGTTCTTTTGAGGCTCATGTTTTGTTTGATCCGAGATCTACGCATTCGTATGTTTCTATGCACTTCGTGCCGAGTTTAGGCCGAGAGTCGTGTTTGCTAGATCAGCCGCTTGTTGTGATTACACCTGTTGGCGATTCTTTTGTCGCGCGTTATGTGTTTCGGTCGTGTGCCGTTCAGATTGGAGATAGAGAGTCGTCCGTCGATTTGACCCTTCTGGATATGTTGGACTTCGACGTTCTCCTTGGCATGGACTGGTTGGCAGCTTGTTATGCGTCGGTGGACTGCCGTGAGAAGACGGCCAGTTTCAGTTTTCCGGACGAGTCTGTTCGGGTTGTGCAGGGGGACCGTCGTGCTGCCTCTCACAGTTTGATTTCTGCCCTTTGCACTAGTCAACTTTTGAGGAGGGGATGTCGTGGATTCTTGGCTTCCGTTTGTGATACTGGGTCCACAGTAGGGTCGTTGGATCGGGTTCCTATCGTGCGAGAGTCTTCCGACGTTTTTCCCGATGAGTAACCTGGTTAGCCGCCAGAGCACGATATTGAGTTTTGCATTGATCTAATTCCTGGCACGGGGCCTATTTCTATACCGCATTACCGGATGGCTCCGGTAGATCTTCGAGAGCTCAAAGATCAATTGCAAGAATTGCTTGATAGGGGACTTGTGCGTCCGAGTGTTTCGCTGTAGGGAGCTCCTGTGTTGTTCATTAAGAAGAAGGACGACAGTTTGAGGTTGTGTATTGATTATCGTCAATTGAACCGAGGTACGGTACGGAACATGTATCCTTTACCTTGCATTGACGATTTATTTGATCAGGTCCAGGGTGCAAAACATTTTTCTAAGATTGATTTGCATTCGGGTTATCATCAGTTGCGGGTTCGGAATGATGACATTCCGAAGACTGCTTTTCGTACACGCTACAGGCATTATGTGTTTCTAGTGATGTCGTTTGGACTCACCAATGCCCCAGCAACGTTCATCGATCTGATGAACCGGATTTTCAGGTCGTTCCTCGACCAGTTCATTATTGTGTTTATTGATGACATTCTGGTCTACTCTAGGAGTCAAGAGGAGCACGAGCAGCACTTGAGGATTGCTTTGCAGATATTGAGAGAGCACCGGCTGTATGCTAAATTCTCAAATTGCGCATTTTGGCTTGATAGAGTTGACTTCCTGGGTCATGTGGTGATGGGAGACAGTATTCTTGTGGACCCGAGGAAGATCGAGGCTGTGCAGCTTTGGCCCAGACTTGTATCCGTGACAGAGGTCCGCAGCTTTTCGGGCATAGCTGGTTATTACCGCCGTTTCGTGCTGGATTTTCGAGAATCGATGCACTACTGACCGGACTGACCCGGAATGGGGTTCCTTTTCTTTGGACTGATGCGTGCGAGCAGAGTTTTCAGCAGTTGAAGACTCGGTTGACGACTGCACCCGTTCTATCTTTGCCTTCTGGATCAGGTGGCTTTGTAGTTTACTGTGATGCGTCTCCAGTGGGGCTCGGGTGTGTGCTGATGCAGCATGATAGAGTGATTGGTTATGCTTCTAGGCAGCTGAAGAGGCACGGGCAGAATTATCCCACACACGATCTTGAGATGGCTGTGGTGGTCATTGCGTTGAAGATTTGGAGACACTACTTGTATGGGGAGTTGTGTTAGATTTTCACGGACCACAAGAGCTTGAAGTACATCTTCCAGTAGCAGGATCTGAATCTGAGACAGCGCCGGTGGATGGAGCTTATGAAGGATTATGATTGTGATATCCTTTATCACCCGGGCAAGGAGAATGTGGTAGCTGACGCTTTGAGTCGTAGGCTCAGGGGTAGCTTGTCCCAGTTGAGCATAGTTCAGAGATAGTCTTCTATGGATTGGCAGACCTTGTGCGATGGTAGAGTACAGTTTGAGTTCACTTCCATTGGGGGACAGCTTGCTCATGTCCGCGCCCGTCCATTTCTTTTGGATCGTATCCGTGAGGCGCAGCCCAGTGATTCCTGTTTAGTTGAGATTCTTGAGCTTATTCGACAGGGTACAGTTTCGGAGTTCATAATTGATGACCGGGGTGTGCTACGTTGCGGGACTCGCTTGTGTATACCCGATATTGATGGGTTGAGACGTGAGATCCTAGAGCAGGCACATCAATCATCCTTTCGCGTTCATCCAGGTTCCATAAAGATGTACCGTGATTTAAGAGACATTTACTGGTGGGAAGGGATGAAGCATGATGTTTCTGACTTCGTGTCGAGGTGCCTAACCTGTCAGCAAGTCAAGGCTGAGCATCAGAGACCGGCTGGAGAGTTGCATCCTTTACCCGTTCCTGAGTGGAAATGGGAGCAGATTTCCATAGACTTTGTAGTGGGTCTACCCAGGACCAGTCGGGGGTATGACTCCATTTGGGTGATTGTTGACCGGTTGACGAAAGCGGCTCACTTCCTTCCAGTGAAGACCACTTTCGGTTATTCTCAGTATGCTCAGTTGTATATAGATGAGATTGTGCGTTTGCACGGTGTTCCCACATGCATTGTATCCGACAGGGGCACCCAGTTTACTAGCCGTCTTTGGCAGAAGCTTCAGGAACCTTTGAGTACCCGGTTGAGTTTTAGCACCACTTTCCACCCACAGACCGACGGACAGTCAGAGCGGACTATAGAGACTCTGGAGGATATGCTTCGTGCATGTGTGCTTGATTTTGGTGGCAGTTGGGATCGTCACTTTCCGTTGATTGAGTTCTCCTACAACAACAGCTTTTAGGAGACTATTCAGATGGCACCTTTCGAGGTTTTGTATGGTAGGAAGTGTCGATCGCCAGCCTGTTGGACCGAACTCTATGAGAGTAGGGTTTTGGGACCCCAGCTAGTTCAGGAGACTACAGAGATGATCCAGCTGATTCAGGACAGGATGAGAGCGGCCCAGAGCAGACAGAAGTCATATACCGACCGTCGTCATCGCAGACTTGAGTTTGCAGTGGGGGAACATGTATTCCTACGGATTTCTCTGATGAAGGGCGTTATGAGATTTAGGAGAAAGGGGAAGCTTAGTCCCCGATTTGTAGGTCCCTTTGAGATCCTTAAGCGTGTAGGTTCCGTTGCTTATCGTTTGGCGCGTCCGTCCAGTTTTCCGGATGTTCACCCCGTGTTCCATGTGTCGATACTTCGTAGATACCTTCATGATCCTTCTCACATGATTCAGCACGAGACCGTTCATCTTGAGCACGATCTTTCTTTCGCCAAGCAGCCGGTAGTTATATTGGATCGGCAGGTGAAGAAACTTTGGTCAAAGGTCTTGCAATCTGTGAAGGTTCTTTGGCGTAGCCTGACTAGTGAGGAGATCACTTGGGAGCCGAGAGCGAGATGCAGAAGAAGTTCCCTCATCTCTTTGAAGGTACGCTTGTAAGAATTTTTATTCGGGGATGAATTTTCTTTAAGGGGGGAGATTGTAACACCTTGGAATGCGATTAGTGTTAATTGTGCATTAAAGCGGGTTTTTAAGGAAAAGTTTACAAATCGGGTTCCTCACATTCTATATCAATTAATTAATAGTTTATTATTTTTTGATATGGCTTGCACACACACGTGCATGTTAATGTGAGGGTATATTTAGTATTAACCTTATTTAGCAACCATAACATTTTAAGCTAAACCTTGCCCAATTAACCTTTTCCTTAACCTTTCCTAGATCTTTTGGGTGTGAGAAATATCTTATTGGAGAGAGAGAGAAAGAGAGGTGGCTAGTGAGTCATGGAAACATTAATGGGCATTAATGAGGTGAGGGGAGGAGAGCGAACATAAGGTTTTCGACTCACCCTACACTCACCTCTCACCATATTTGTAACCTTTCGAAAAATCGTTTAGGCAGTTTTTCGGTAATCGGCTAATTTTTCGGCTTTTTCCGTAAAAAGTCAAATTAGGTATTTTTCATTGTAGACCTAATTATACAAAATTTAGATAAGATATTACTATAAATTGGTCACTAAAATGCCACTTATAATTTTCTAGTTAAATAATTTTTTTTCGTAATTAATTATTTTTTTATATTATTTTAAGCTTTTAAAAATACATTAAATTAGTGACAAATACAAATTTAATTTTCATAATTAGGAATATTTATAAGCTAAAATAAAGTGTTAATAAATTGTATCATAACTTTATAAGATTTTAGTTTTATGGTTGGAAATTTATGAAAAAATGATGTAAAATGGGGTTTTTTGTAAAAAGTTGATGTGAAAAGCATTTAATGAGAACATAAGGGGTTATTTGACCTAGAAACTTCTACAATAAACCCCCACCTGCCTCCCCCACCTGCTGGCCGAGCCAAACCTGAAGTAAACCCCCTTCATTTCCTCACTTCTTTTGCTACATTTTCATGTCAAAATTCATTAAAAATCCACAAATTCATTCTCCCATTCAAAGCAAAACCCTAATCCACTCTCTCCTCAACCAAATTTAGTTCAAAACTTGGAGAAAGGAGGCTTCTTTGGTGGCTCGAGCATGCTAGGATTCAACTTGTGAGGTGAAATTTCTAAACTAGTTGTTAAATTGTAGATTGAATGTGCTAAAAATTGAATTTTGAAGTATTAATTTAGTTGTAATTACTTGTTCATGAAATTCAAGAAAGGGATTTGATTTTGAATTATGGTTTGTAGCATGGTTGATGGAGTTAAGTTAGGGTTTGGTTATCTAATTGGTTAGAGTGGTTAATTGTGCAATGTTACGCTCGCTAAATCGATAAATTGCGATATTTGCATCGAATCGGTATGCTTTTTGCTTACTAGATTTTTTATTAAAATTAGGATGTGATCTAATTGCGTTATATTAGCGATATAATTAGCTTCATAAACGACTATTAGTATGCGGGAATGCGGGGTTTTGTCTAGTCGGGTTTTAGTTTTGTCGATTTCCTCGAAATAACGATTCTAGTTAAGATTTAGCGATTTTCGTGTGTTTTCTCGCGCACCGAGTGCACGTTATGTTTAATTCGAGAGCGTCGATATTTGTATATTGTGACTTGGATCGTTTTAGGATATGTAATCTTATGCTTGGTGTTGTGCAAATATAGGATCGGTCGGGGAAACATCGGACACGGCGCGTAAAGGCAAGGCGGTGGTCGGATCGGATTAGCGAGACATTTAGGTGAGTAGATGTATTCATCTATGAGGGAATCATCTGGATGGCACGAGGCACCCCTAGTTAGGATTACCCTACTTCTTACAAGATTTATATTGTTAGTTAGCTTACCCCTTTATTTACATTGCATACCCTTATAGCTAACCGTATACTAGATTGTACGGATATGCATATACATATATGCGATATCACTTCGTAGGACACGAACACCATTACCATTCGCATCTGTTGCACGCGCACTATTCATGTGACACACACGCCTTTGGTAATTGCCATGCCACGTGCACTATAGAACCTGTTTAGCTTAGTATCGCCTTGCATCATACATGATATATGAAATTGCATAGCATGTATATACCTCGCATCATCATCATACTTACATAGATTTTTAGCCACAATTCACATCGCATACCTTGTTATCATAGACATTTATCATATATAACATGTGGACATTATGATTTTTCTTGAGGATTTCAGTATTGCTGCGATTTCTGGATTTTTGGGGAAAATCGCAAGAATTTAACAAAAGCTTATATTTATAATTTTTAAAACAAAGTTGCGGTTTTCTCGTGATGTATGTGTCGTCCACCATGAGTTTTCATGTTTTCTGTTGGATTTCGAGACCCGATTCGAGGAGTGGATGAACCGTCTCGGGTATATGGTGGGCCCAGTATGGTACCCCGGGGCAAGAAGATCGAGTTGTAGACGATGAGCCTGGCAAGGGAAGACTACCTACTGGTGTTGTCTGGCGCGGCGGATATTCGGAGGATACCGATCGTTGTCGTGAGATTTGATGACATGGGTCGATCCGGACTGACGGAGCCCGATATTTTGAGACATTGATACAGTGAGACATTGAGACAGAGGTGATTTCATATTTGGTGTCGATGCTTGACACGGTTTTCAGATGATTTCTTGATGGTATTTAGCTATTATACAGATATTCCTTTTTCTAAAGTTAAGGATGCAGAACTCTTAACATTTAAAATACTTAAAGATTTAGTAATGACATTGCATACATGTGCATGCATACTAGAGGTATTATATCACATCTGAACATACATGCTGTGACACATTTGCATGCATTCTTACGATTGCCTTATTAGATGTTATATTCTACTCACGAGCTGGCAACTCACCCCCGTTGTGCCACAGTGTCTTGCACGTCGGACTCATCAGTCTTGTAGCGGCGGCTATCTTATCATCAGCTCCTTTTGCTCAGACTCGCGACATCGCCCGTAGGTGGGTTGCGAGCACACTTTATTTCTTTTTGCTCTATCATTGTATCTAGTATTCTCCATCTACCACTTTCTATTTGTATATGCGACCTAGTGATGAGATTGAGAGATTTGTGTATATGTGGTTTCTTTTGGGTCGAGCTCACTTGAGCCGACGTGTGTTTTCTGATATCTTGCATTTCTTTTATGCTCTTTCTCTTGATATTATTTATATTGCGTGTGGTTGTGATCCGCCTTGGGCGAAGAGCTAGCTCCCGCTTGGAGATGCCATTTTATGATTACAGGTTATATATATCTTGTTGTACCCATTTTGGGGGATAGAAAATACAGGGGAGACTCTGCCGAAATTTTTGGAAACTTTTGATGTTTTTAAAAAGGGGTTCAATGCAACGTAATTGATTTACAAATCGTTTTCATGTAAGGTTTTCCTTCACTCTCTTTTGATTTTGGTTTAAATTTTTCTGGGCTTTGGCTGACTTTGGTTACGGTACGCCTTTAGACGTCTCGTAATCTAAGTGCCAGTCACGTTCCGTACTTTCGGGTCGTGACAAAGTTGGTATCAGAGCGTAGGTTTTACCTTCCTGAGTGTAGGACGACCTTGGTAGATGGAGTAGGTGACTTAAGCAGAGTGGCGTAGCGTGGGTATGATCCGCGGCATACTTACGATACGGTACTCCTCCTAAGTGACCGTAAGACATAATTGCTTGTATTTCCTTTTTTGATTCCTTGCATTCCTTGATTCAATTGCAATGTTCTTATCAGTCCTGTTTCTTATTCCAGCTCGATGCCGCCAAAGACTACGAGAGCTTAGTGGGCTGCCGCTAGGGATGAGATTCGAACGGGCTCGTCTGAAGCGAGGATCGAGCGGGAGGATACGCCTACCCCTTAGGGTCATACCGATCCGCCTTATCCAGACCGTATTGCCAGATTAGAGGCCGGCATGCAAGAGTTGCGACAGATGATGGGATCTTTAGTTGAGTCCAGCCGGGCACAGAGATCCGAGGACGTTCCTTCCACCGCACAGACCACGATTGTATCTGCTGCACAGATGGTCACTGCTGCTGCTACTACGGAGACTATCCCTGTTTCACTATAGGAGTTCATGAGATTGAGACCTCCGGCTTTTACCGGTACAGATGCGACAGAGAACCCACAGGCATTTCTCGATAGGATGGCTCGGATTTGCCGTTCGTTGAGGTGTTCTGATGATAGATTGGTGGAGTTTGCGAGTTTTCGTCTGGAGGGTCTTGCCCAGACATGGTACGATTCAGTAGGGAGAGGCCGAGTTGCAGGTCTACCTTCTATGACCTGGGACGAGTTTACAGCTGCATTTCTTGCCCGTTTTCTTCCGGAGAGTGTCCGAGATGCTCGAGCCCGTAGTTTTGAGTCTTTGCGCAAGACTCCTGGGATGACAGTGTCGGAGTATGATATACAGTTTACCCAGTTGTCTTGATATGCTCCATACCTAGTAGACACAGAAGAGAAGAGAATAAAGAGGTTTGTGCGAGGGCTTGATACACAGCTATTCCTTGCCATCGGCACCTAGCACTTTGATACATACGCAGCCGCGATGGATGCAGCCTTACTTTTGGAGGAGTGTATTTCTGAGACTCCGGTCGTTTCTGGGCCGAAGAGGATCCGTACTGATACGCCAGCTCAGCGGCAGATGGGTAGACACCGCGATAGATTATTTCCGGGAGATGGTGGAGGCAGAGGATTGAGACGAGGTCAGTTATTTGGTTCATATCCACAGACCCAGCAGTCGTCTCCAGGATGTTTTCGGTGTGGGAGTCAGTACCACCGTGTCAGAGACTGTACCATGGGACGCCAGGGCGCGGCGACAGTCCCGCATGTGACCTTACCACCCTCACCACCTCCTCAGAGAGCTCTACTTCCTACTCCTGATGATGCTCCATACCAGCCAGATGCCTCTAGAGGTCGTGGGCGTGGCGGTCCGGTTCATAGAGGACGAGGCGACAGAGGCAGAGGCAGAGGCCGAGGTAGAGGCAGAGGACAGCCAGCTATTAGTGGTGGACAGGCCCGAGTGTTCGCGTTGACTCCTCAGGATGCACAGGCATCCAATGCCATTGTGACAGGTACTCTGCCAGTATGTTCTTTTGATGCACGGGTATTATTTGATCCGGGCTCCACACATTCCTATGTATCCACGTACTTTGCACCGAGGTTGGGCCGAGAGTCTTCTCCGTTAGATCAGCCGCTTGTCGTTATTACCCCAGTAGGCGAGTCTTTTGTTGCCCGTTTTGTGTACCGATCGTGTTCCGTTCGTATCGGGGAGAGAGATTCTTCAGTTGATTTGATTCTCCTCGATATGCTAGACTTTGACGTTCTTCTTGGTATGGACTGGCTAGCCACCTGTTATGCATTCGTGGACTGCCGTGAGAAAGCAGTCAGATTCAGTTTTCCTGGTGAGCCGGTTCTTGTTATTCAGGGAGATCGTAGCGCTACCCTTCCCAGCTTGATTTCTTCCATGCGCGCTGGTCAGCTCTTGAGGAAAGGGTGTCAGGGATTCTTAGCCTATGTTTGTGATCCTAGCTCCACAGAGGTTCCGTTGGACCAGGTCCCTGTTGTGAGAGAGTTTACTGATGTATTTCCCGACGAGCTGCCTGGTCTGCCACCAGAGCACGAGATTGAGTTCTGTATTGACTTGATCCCCGGCACGGGGCCTATCACTATACCGCCTTATCGGATGGCCCCGGCGCAGCTGAGAGAGCTAAAGGATCAGTTACAGGACTTGCTGGACAAAGGGCTTATCCGACCGAGTGTGTCACCTTGGGGTGCTCCCGTCCTGTTTGTTAAGAAGAAGGACGGAAGTATGCGCTTATGCATTGATTATCGTCAGCTGAACCGGGTTACTGTGCGGAACAGATATCCCCTACCCCGCATTGATGACTTATTCGATCAGCTCCAGGGTGCAGGGTTCTTCTCGAAGGTTGATTTATGGTCAGGTTATCACCAGTTGCGGGTTCGGAAGGAGGATATTCCGAAGACCTCCTTCCGTACTCGATATGGTCATTATGAGTTCTTGGTGATGTCATTCGGGCTCACCAATGCCCCGGTAGCATTTATGGACTTGATGAACCGTGTATTCAGGCCGTATCTCGATCAGTTCATTATTGTGTTCATTGACGACATCTTGGTTTATTCTCGGAGCCGGGAGGAGCATGAGCAGCACTTACGTATCACATTGCAGACTTTGAGGGAGTATCAGCTGTTCGCCAAATTTTCCAAGTGTGCATTCTGGTTAGACAGTGTCGACTTCTTGGGTCATGTGGTGACGAGAGATGGTATTTGTGTGGACCCGAAGAAGATCGAGGCAGTTCAGCGTTGGCCTAGACCAGTATCAGTTACAGAGGTTCGCAGTTTTCTAGGTCTGGCCGGCTATTATCGACGTTTTGTCCAGGATTTCTCCCGCATTGCTGCACCGTTGACCGGATTGACCCGGAAGGGGGTTCCTTTTGATTGGACCCAGGCATGTGAGGATAGTTTCCAGCAGTTGAAGACTCGTCTGACTACTGCACCAGTGTTAGCATTGCCTTCAGGATCAGGCGGGTTCATGGTATATTGTGATGCTTCTCGAGTGGGGCTGGGCTGTGTATTGATGCAGCACGACAGAGTTATCGCGTATGCTTCTCGGCAGCTGAAGAAACATGAACAGAACTACCCCACCCATGATTTAGAGATGGCTGCAGTGGTATTTGCACTTAAGATCTGGAGACATTACCTATACGGTGAGTCGTGCCAGATATTCACTGACCACAAGAGTTTGAAGTATATCTTCCAGCAGCGAGATCTGAACCTGAGACAGCGCCGTTGGATGGAGTTGGTGAAGGATTATGACTGCGAGATTCTATACCATCCGGGCAAGGCGAATGTGGTGGCAGATGCTTTGAGTAGGAGGCCCGGAGGTAGCTTATCTTGTTTGAGCGCAGTACAGATGCAGTCGACGGCGGATTGGCACGTTTTATGTGATAGCAGAGTGCAGTTCGAGTTCACTCCTACAGGGGGATAGCTGGCCCATTTCAGAGCACGCCCACAGTTACTTGACCGTATCCGCGAGGCACTGTCCGGCGATGCCCGTATCTTAGAGATTATTGAGCAAATTCGGCAGGGCAGAGTTTCTGAGTTCGTGATTGATGATCAGGGGATACTTCGATTTGGGACTCGACTGTGCGTGCCAGATTCAGAGGGACTGAGGCGTGATATTCTCGAGGAGGCACATAGATCAGTATACAGTGTGCATCCAGGTTCCACCAAGATGTACCATGATTTGAGAGAGGTTTACTGGTGGGACGGGATGAAGAAGGATGTTACAGACTTTGTGTCAAGGTGCCTGACTTGTCAGCAAGTCAAGGCCGAGCACCAGAGGCCAGCCGGTGAGTTACAACCTTTGCCCATCCCTGAGTGGAAGTGGGAGCAGGTCTCCATGGACTTCATTATGGGTCTACCCAGGACCAGTCGAGGGTATGACTCTATTTGGGTGATTGTGGATCGACTGACGAAAGCGGCTCACTTTCTGCCAGTGAAGACCACTTTTGGATTTTCTCGGTACGCCCAGGTTTATATTGATGAAATAGTGCGACTGCATGGCATTCCGACTTGCATCGTGTCCGACCGGGGCACCCAGTTTACCAGCCGATTGTGGCAGAAACTTCAGGAAGCATTGGGCACCCGATTGAGTTTTAGCATAGCCTTTCATCCGCAGACTGACGGTCGGTCGGAGCGTACTATTCAGACTCTTGAGGACATGCTCAGAGCTTGTGTTTTAGATTTCGGTGGTAGCTGGGATCGTCATTTTCCTTTGATCGAGTTTTCCTACAATAATAGCTTCCAGGAGACGATTCAGATGGCACCTTTTGAGGCTTTATACGGGAGGAGATGTCGATCGCCTGTATGTTGGACAGAGCTCAGGGAGAGCAGTGTTTTGGGGCCGCAGATTGTACAGGAGACGACCGAGAAGATACAGCTGATTTGGGACAGGATGAGAGCGGCTCAGAGCAGGCAGAAATCATATGCTGACAGGCGCCGTCGCCGACTCGAGTTCGCTGTTGGCGATCATGTTTTCCTGAAGGTCTCTCCGATTAATGGTGTGATGAGATTTGGGCGGAAAGGGAAGCTGAGTCCTAGATATGTTGGTCCTTTCGAGATCCTAGAGCGTGTTGTTCCAGTCGCTTATCGATTAGCTCTTCCGCCCAGCTTCCCCGATGTTCACCCCGTATTCCATGTCTCGATGCTCCGCAAGTACCTTCATGATCCTTCCCAGGCGATTCAGCACCAGACGATCCAGCTAGAGCATGATCTTTCTTTCACCGAGCAGCCGGTGGTCATTCTGGATCGGCAGGTGAAGAAATTGAGGTCGAAGGTTATACCGTCCGTCAAGGTCCTTTGGCGTGGCCCGAACACGAGGAGGTCACCTGGGAGACCGAGGTCGAGATGAGAAAGAGATATCCCCATCTTTTTGAAGGTACGCGTAGTTAAATTCTAAATTCGGGGACCGAATTTTTTTAACGGGGGAAGATTGTAACCCTTCGAAAAATCGTTTAGGCAGTTTTTCGGTTATCGGCTAATTTTTCGGCTTTTTCCGTAAAATGTCAAATTAGGTATTTTTCATTGTAGACCTAATTATACAAAATTTAGATAAGATATTACTATAAATTGGTCACTAAAATGCCACTTATAATTTTCTAGTTAAATAAATTTTTTTCCGTAATTAATTATTTTTTTTTTATTTTAAGCTTTTAAAAATACATTAAATTAGTGACAAATACAAATTTAATTAGGCAAATTTCATAATTAGGAATCTTTATAAGCTAAAATAGAGTGTTAATAAATTGTATCATAACTTTATAAGATTTTAGTTTTATGGTTGGAAATTTATGAAAAAATGATGTAAAATGGGGTTTTTTTTTGTAAAAAGTTGATGTGAAAAGCATTTAATGAGAACATAAGGGGTTATTTGACCTAGAAACTTCTACAATAAACCCCCACTAGCCTCCCCCACCTGCTGGCCGAGCCAAACCTGAAGCAAACCCCCATCATTTCCTCACTTCTTTTGCTACATTTTCATGTCAAAATTCATTAAAAATCCACAAATTCATTCTCCCATTCAAAGCAAAACCCTAATCCACTCTCTCCTCAACCAAATTTAGTTCAAAACTTGGAGAAAGGAGGCTTCTTTGGTGGCTTGAGCATGCTAGGATTCAACTTGTGAGGTGAAATTTGTAAACTAGTTGTTAAATTGTAGATTGAATGTGCTAAAAATTGAATTTTGAAGTATTAATTTAGTTGTAATTACTTGTTCATGAAATTCAAGAAAGGGATTTGATTTTGAATTAGGGTTTGTAGCATGGTTGATGGAGTTAAGTTAGGGTTTGGTTATCTAATTGGTTAGAGTGGTTAATTGTGCAATGTTACGCTCGCTAAATCGATAAATTGCGATATTTGCATCGAATCGGTATGCTTTTTGCTTACTAGATTTTTTATTAAAATTAGGATGTGATCTAATTGCGTTATATTAGAGATATAATTAGCTTCATAAACGACTATTAGTGTGCGCGAATGCGGGGTTTTGTCTAGTCGGGTTTTAGTTTTGTCGATTTCCCCGAAATAACGATTCTAGTTAAGATTTAGCGATTTTCGTGTGTTTTCCCGCGCACCGAGTGCACATTATGTTTAATTCGAGAGCGTCGATATTTGTATATTGTGACTTGCATCGTTTTAGGATATGTAATCTTATTCTTGGTGTTGTGCAAATATAGGATCGGTCGGGGAAACATCGGACACGGCGCGTAAAGGCAAGGCGGTGGTCGGATCGGATTAGCGAGGCATTCAGGTGAGTAGATGTATTCATCTATGGGGGAATCGTCTGGATGGCGCGAGGCGCCTCCTAGTTAGGATTATCCTACTTCTTGCAATATTTATATTGTTAGTTAGCTTACCCCTTTATTTACATTGCATACCCTTATAGCTAACCGTATACTAGATTGTACGGATATGCATATACACATATGCGATATCACTTCCTAGGACACGAACACCATTACCATTGGCATCTGTTGCACACGCACTATTCATGTGACACACACGCCTTTGGTAATTGCCAAGCCACGTGCACTATAGAACCTGTTTAGCTTAGTATCGCCTTGCATCATACATGATATATGAAATTGCATAGCATGTATATATCTCGCATCATCATCATACTTACATAGATTTTTAGCCACAATTCACATCGCATACCTTGTTATCATAGACATTTATCATATATAACATGTGGACATTATGATTTTTCTTGAGGTTTTCAGTATTGCTGCGATTTCTGGATTTTTGGGGAAAACCGCAAGAATTTAACAAAAGCTTATATTTATCATTTTTAAAACAAAGTTGCGGTTTTCTCGTGATGTATGTGTCGTCCACCATGAGTTTTTATGTTTTCTGTTGGATTTCGAGACCCGATTCGAGGAGTGGATGAACCGTCTCAGGTACATGGTGGGCCCGGTATGGTACCCCGGGGCAAGAAGATCGAGTTGTAGACAATGAGCCTGGCAGGGGAAGACTACCTACCGGTGATTTCTGGCGCGGCGGATATCCGGAGGATACCGACCGTTGTCGTGAGATTTGATGACATGAGCCGATCCGGACTGACGGAGCCCGATATTTTGAGACATTGATACAGTGAGACATTGAGACAGAGGTGATTTCATATTTGGTGTCGATGCTTGACACGGTTTTCAGATGATTTCTTGATGGTATTTAGCTATTATACAGATATTCCTTTTTCTAAAGTTAAGGATGCAGAACTCTTAACATTTAAAACACTTAAAGATTTAGTAATGACATTGCATACATGTGCATGCATACTAGAGGTATTATATCACATCTGAACATACATGCTGTGACACATTTGCATGCATTCTTACGATTGCCTTATTAGATGTTATATTCTACTCACGAGCTGGCAACTCACCCCCGTTGTGCCACAGTGTCTTGCAGATCGGACTCATCAGTCTTGTAGCGGCGGCTATCTTATCATCAGCTCCTTTTGCTCAGACTCGCGACATCGCCCGTAGGTGGGTTGCAAGCACACTTTATTTCTTTTTGCTCTATTATTGTATCTAGTATTCTCCATTTACCACTTTCTATTTGTATATGCGACCTAGTGATGAGATTGAGAGATTTGTGTATATGTGGTTTCTTTTGGGTCGAGCTCACTTGAGCCGACGTGTGTTTTCTGATATCTTGCATTTCTTTTATGCTCTTTCTCTTGATATTACTTATATTGCGTGTGGTTGTGATCCGCCTTGGGCGAAGAGCTAGCTCCCGCTTGGGGATGCCATTTTATGATTATAGGTTATATATATCTTGTTGTACCCATTTTGGGGGATAGAAAATACAGGGGAGACTCTGCCGAAATTTTTGGAAACTTTTAATGTTTTTAAAAAGGGGTTCAATGCAACTTAATTGATTTACAAATCATTTTCATGTAAGGTTTTCCTTCACTCTCTTTTGATTTTGGTTTAGATTTTTCTGGGCTTTGGCTGACTTTGGTTACGGTACGCCTTTAGACGTCTCGTAATCTAAGTGCCAGTCACGTTCCGTACTTTCGGGTCGTGACAATATTGATCTCTCACTCTCTCATTCTTCTCTCATTTTCATAGTGGTTCTTTCTCTCAACTCCCAAACTGAAACCCTACTCCCTCTTCACATCAACCTTGCTAAACTTCACAAAAATCCCATTTAAACACTTCAAAAGCCTTATTTTAGCCACTTGCTTGCCTTGGAGCTTTGAAAGCTAGGATTTTTGAGTAAGAGTGGCTAGGTAATGATCTCAAACTGATATTTAGGAGTTATTTTGTTGTGTTGCCTTGAAGTTGTGGTTTAGAACACTAAAGGTAGCATTTTGTGCAAAAACCGTATTTTTAGTGTCAACTTTGAGTCTCTGAGATCTGCTGTAGAACCAGGTATTTTTTGGAAAAGGTCCCATCACAGTGACATAGTGTTGAAGTATAGAACCCACCATAAAAACCTGAGACCACCCCTCTAAAGACAGGCCGCAGATTTATTAGTTCTGGCCGCAAATTGTGGCCAGAATGGGGGCTGGGTTGTTGGGGTTTGAGCGTAGGGTTTCTGTGGTTGTTTGTGGTCTCGTGGTACTTGCAACTTTCACCAATTATTTGTGTATCAAAATCTA
Source organism: Agapanthus africanus (assembly GCA_030015575.1). NCBI lineage: Eukaryota > Viridiplantae > Streptophyta > Magnoliopsida > Asparagales > Amaryllidaceae > Agapanthus > Agapanthus africanus. Next base: position 433,606,567 of record JASDDO010000019.1, read on the forward strand.
GGACCACTTTGCCTTATTCTTGTGTTTGGGTACACGTGTTACGTGATCCGACATGGTTCGTGACCTCGTGTAGCTGTTGCGCGTGGGCTGGTTTTGGTGTGTCGCTACATACGTTAGCCGTTATACGAACACTTGTGAGTTGGTTTGGAGTTGGTGTGTGGGTCAAATGTACTGTGTACGTGTTATTGATCGCTTTCTGAGATTTGTGCTGTTATGTTTTGTGTTAATAGGATCGCAGGCGGGGACTTCGAGCGCTGCGACGAAAGGGAAGCTGGTGATTGGATCGACCTAGCTTGAGATTGTCGGTGAGTTGATTTAACATCTATGGGGAATTCGCCCGCATGGCGTTATGCGTCTAGGCTAGATATGATATGATATTAGCCGCATGTTATATTGCACATATAGGTATTGTGCATAAAACTTCATTGCATATTATTACTTGTTCTGCCTGGACTTGTACCACTTGGACACTGCACTATTATTGACGGCTCATGTTTCACGAGCACTGATTGTATGCCACTCACACCGTCAAAGTTTGCCATGACACGCACAACACTTATACATACGTGATATGGTATGGTTAGGGACATTGAGACATTGATTCGTATTCCATTGTGCATATGGCATATAGTATACCTGTATACCTACATGCTTACACATATGCCTTGCCATGACTACATTCTAGCTACACATATAACTGGAGGGTATTGTATTATTGACATGTAGATGCACATACCTAGCTTGATATGGCTACACATATACCTGGAGGGTATTACATCATTATTGATAGGTAGATAAACATATCTTGTTACACCAACATGGTTACACATACCTGGCTATAGCTACATGTTCACCTTTATATGATGTTGCATTTGGTTTCGTAGAATTTGGAACCATATGATATATTCAATAACTTGTTGCAGTTAAATAGCGGATTTCCTTTATATGCTCATATTATTGTTTCATGTTTCATATATTTTACTTCATGGATTTCCCATTGATATATGGATTTCATAGGATGTTTCTAGATGTTTTACTCTTGTGTAGATATATCAGTGGTATGGGACGCTAATATATATACATGTATGTATATATCAGTGGTATGGGACGCTGTTATATACGTATATCCCTAATATATATATATATATCAGTGGTATGGGACGCTGTTATATATGTATACCTATAATATATATCATCATAACGATCTGTGCATGTATTCTTATTCATTGCGATATGAGGGGCTGATATGCTCGATATGAGGGGCTGATGTGCCCGATATGAGGGGCTGATGAGCCCGATATGAGGGCCGATATGGGGACCGTTTGAGGAGGGAATTTGGGGATTTAGATTGTCTTGATGGACACTGATCTGCCACGATGAGAATTCTGTGAGGAAGACATGTTTTACCCCGTACTCCGCATTTATTCTATATGCATTATTTCATATATTAGTAGTACCTGATAGAGTACCTTTCATGAGTGTTGTATATACATATTGTCATACTTATGCTATCAGATTACATGTGATAGATTATCGCCGTTAGTACATACTTGCGATTACTAAATGATGTTATCTACTATTCACGAGTTGGCAACTCACTCCCGTTGTGCCGGAGGGTTTTTCAGGTATGATCTTTAGAGTGGTCACGGCAGGGCGCCTTATTATCTCTACTTTTGTAGATACCGCTAAGTTGGCTGTGAAGCCGTTTGCTATAGGTGGGTTGCGGTTAGTCGATGATGTACATTGTATATTTCTTGTATCTAGTACTTTCCATCTACCACCTTCATGTATTGACTTAGAGACGAGCTGTGAGGATCGATGTTGTATATTCTTATGACTCTGGTTGTCGTGCTCATGTGAGCCGGCCTTTTATATATGTGGATTATATTTTCTTCGCTACGGCGTCGTATATCTGTTGTAGTGGTTGTTCCGCCGTTGGGCGAGATTTGCTCTCGTTTGGGAATACTTTACTTTTATCATATGTTTGTACCCGTTTCGGGGCTAGTTTTTACAAAGGAGGTGCTGCCGAAATTTTTATGAAAAACAAACTTAAGTTTAAAAGTTTTTGCATCGAGATTTTTAAGAATAGTCTATCTTTCTTTCTTGTAATGGTTTAGATTGCTGGGTTTTTCGGCTTACTTAATTGAGTTACGCCTGTTGACGTTACGTAGTTTAAGTACCGATCATGTGCCTAACTTTTGGGTCCTGACAAGTTCCTTGATTAGGTGAAGACCTAAGTAGTTATCTTTCTACCATTTGTAAAACCGTATTTTCCTTTCTTGCTTTTCTTTCTTGTTTTCATTTCCATTTTAATGTGTGAATAATTTCCTCACTTGTTAGGAGCTAAGGAAAGTTAGTATGTGGAACGGAAAAATCTCTTGTGCTTCTCTTCGCCAAACATCTTGAAATGAACCTAGAACAAACAAACACAACCCGCTCACTTAGGCACGCTATACGTGACATATAGCCGCGACCTAAGTCGAGAAGTCTTTTGGGTGCACTGTAACGTGACATGTAGTTATGACTTAATTGGATACATGGTTGCGGGTGTTTAGCCTAGCGTTGGAAATAAGCGCACGTAGCGGACGGACAAGGGGTACTAGGAATGGATTTAGCATTTGAAATATTGCTTAAACTCGCAAATCACATTCCTATGTCCTCCTAATCCCCACTACTTTCTATTATCCCAACTTCATTTTAAGAATGGCAAAAGAAAAGCACAAGACTAATCCTAACTCTACTAACCAACCTTAACCCTAATAAGTTTACTTGAACATAAATACAACACTTAGGATAGATTTGAATATACATATATACATTCTTGTATTGACTCGTCTAAGACAAGAACGGACATACAACCATCTCCCTCTGGATCGACCCATGCTCAACCGGCTAGCTGTAAAGTGACACCGTCTTGATTGCGGTAAGTAGAACAAATAAAACAAGGTAGAACACATAGCTCTGCCGATCAATCAAATGGCAACGGTGACGTATTTTCTTTTTTGTCATTCGGGTTAATATTCTTTTTGTGTGTGTATATATATATATATATAATATAAATAAATATAACGAAAACCCTTCTTGTTATTTTTGATGTTTTTTGTGTGCAAGTATACAGTCTATCTGGAGCAAGTACAGTAATCAATTAAGAAATCAAAGTATTTTATTTTGGATTAGAGAATAAAGGGACTGCAGTGACCAAAGACGAAGCCCCAACTACATAGTTTGACCGTGGAACCGCGGTCAAATTTGGATTTCGCGGCGGTTCCGCGGTTGTATTGAGGCTTCTGAGCCCCAATTTTTTTCCACCCTTTCTCTTTCCTTTTATCTCCTCTGTGAACCCTATTGAACTATATTTTCTGCAGATTTATTTCCCCAGATTGCGGCACCGCCAAATAATTTTTTTGTTGCTGTTTTAGATTTTGTTTGTTTATGCGCTTTACATATAATAATACGGATATTAAGGGGCTTGAACACCAATTAAGATTGGATGGGGATTTCACCACCTTTCCTAAGACCCCACAAATCACAAAATGCATACTCATCACCTTAAGTTAATAAAAGATATCTAGACCAAATCTATAAGGACTTGTCGCGCTCATTTAGGACAAGTGAAGGTGGCCGGGAATCGGTCATTTATCTAAACTTGATTTTGTGGTGCCTACGCTAGACAAGTAAGGAGGTAATTTTAAAATGCCCTGTTTCCCCTAATCAGAGCAAAGCCCTGTTTGAATTTCAAAAATTCAAAAATTGAAGCAACGCTTCAAATTTTTTGCGCTGCGCGCAACGCGCCACGTGTCAAAAGCTGATACGTCAGCGCAGCGCCCAAGGCAGCGAACCCAATCAGAGCAAGGCTCTATTTAAAACAAAATTAAAGGAAGCAACGCTTCAGTTGCGCCGCGCTCTGCACAGCGCGACACATGTCAGCGCAGTTGCGCTGCGCTCTGCGATGCGCGACACGTGTCAAGCGCAGGTGCGTTTGCGCCAAACAGAATTAAAATTCCGGTAAGATCTTTCTGTTCTTTTTAAAACAAGAAAATTGTCTTCTGTAAAATAGAAGCCCTTGGATCAAAGATCTAACGATAGGGAAAAATCCCCAAATCACTCAGAGAGAGATCTCTTTAACAAATTTAACAAATTAATCGGCGCTATAAAATGACCCCTAGACCCCAATTCTAAAGGACACAAAGAGAGAAACACAGAAAACAGAGAGAGAACTCCTCTAAAGAATTTTGAGAAGAACTCAAAAAGAGAAAAAGGTAAACCCTTTGAATAAAAAAGAAGAATTTCTTCTGAAAAGATCATTGATCTAAGAACAAGATCAAGGATCTTCAATAAAAATAATAATAACAAAGGCATTGCCTTTTTTATGAACCATTAGTTCTGGAATCTTAAAGATTTTTTTCTTGAATCCAAAATTGGATCAAGATATTAAAACAGTGCCTTGCACTTGTAAATCTGCACTGTTGCGCTCCTGGGTTGGTGCAAGCCACCAGAGAGCGCCACGTGTCAGCACCAGAATAACTTACGCTATGCGCTTTTAAAAATAGAGCATTGCTCTCTGAAATTGGAGAAACTCACCAGAGCGCGCCACGTGTCAGCAGCGCAACAGCGCAGCGCCCCGGCGCAGCGTACTGCGCTAATTGCGCTTGCGCTCACTAGAGCGTGACACGTATCACCTCCACATGCGCTTGCGCTCAATAATTGGCGCAAAGCGCCTGACAGGCCACATGGCCATTGTCAGATAACTAATGCACTGCATTATTGAAAAGAAGGGCCAAGCCCAATTAAAAAAAAGCCTAACAGGCCTAATAAAATGATATGCATTATTTTAAAGGGCAGAGCCCAAACAAAGACAGATGCTCTGCATCATAAAAATAAAGGGACAGAGCCCACATCAAAAAGGCCTAGCAGGCCAGAATAAAATGCAGTGCATTATTAAACAGGGGCAAATCCCTAGCATTGGCCTAATAGGCCAAAGATAAATAAAAACGTTGAACATTTTCAACTGGACTTAGCCCAATCATGGCCGTAAGTCCTCAAATTAAATTGACTGAGCACGACTGCTCTCTTAAATCAATTTACATTCGGTTCAAGGGTACATATCCGAACTCCTCTGACACCTATCGTTGTAATCCTTCAACGACATCAGAGAGGTGACGGTCCCGACAACCACACAACAATATGGACTGTGGGGTCTTTAAACTCATGGACTTATGCGTCCTTAAACCACACAACAATACGGACTGTGGTGTCCTTAAACTCATGGACTTATGCGTCCTTAAACCAACAATACGGACTGTGGGGTCCTTAAACTCATGGACTTATGCGTCCTTAAACCAACAATACGGACTGTGGGGTCCTTAAACTCATGGACTTATGCGTCCTTAAACCAACAATATGGATTGTGGGGTCCTTAAACTCATGGACTTATGCGTCCTTAAACCACACAACAATACGGACTGTGTGGTCCTTAAACTCATGGACTTATGCGTCCTTAAACCAACAATACGGACTGTGGGGTCCTTAAACTCATGGACTTATGCATCCATAAACCAATAATACGGACTGTGGGGTCCTTAAACTCATGGACTTATGTGTCCTTAAACGAACAATATGGACTGAGGGGTCCTTAAACTCATGGACTTATGCGTCCTTAAACCAACATCTGCCCCCAAAATGAGAACGATGGACCGCAATGTCTTTAAACTACCTATAGACCACCATGTCCCTAAACTGGCAATGGACCACTATGTCCCTAAACTGGAACAATAGAGCCTCCAAACGCTCTTTTGTCGGATCTAAACGATCCCGTTTAAGTTGATCTTAGCCTCAAATATGGCTAACGTATTCTTAAACCTTCAAACAGATTTTAGTCCTGTTAGTTATATGTATGCCCTAGAGACCATTACTGTACATACGATGTATATTGTAATGGATGCTTGGACATATATAGGGAGGACTTTCTTGCTCTACATGATAGTATGCTATCTGGTTGTACTTTATCTTAACATGTACTCTGATTGTCTCTATATTACATGTTGATAAAGCCCTTAGGATATGTACTCGACTACTGGGACTATGATGAGATCATACTAGTGGGGCCACGGTAGTCGACGAGTACATCCTATAACTGTTCCTTGTCGATGGAGTATCGAGACAGGGCATCGATGCACCAGAGTAGACTAGCGTATACGCATCTTGACCCATATGATGGGCGATGGATAATCCCATATCCATCGGTGTTTGACATCAAGGATGGTGTACGGGTGCTCAGTAGAGACAAGGTACACTGGACGGACTCGCTGAGAACTCCCAGATAGTATTATACCTCACGTCAGATGGCAGTTCTCCGGTGACACTGGTACAGAGTAGTCTGTTGACCCGAGATCGTCACAGAGTCTTGTGTGATTCCCACTGTGCTTTGATTTCCATCATACCACGTCCAAGAGGGCGTGCAAAATGGTGGCTTTTGGGTACAGTCCTGAATCACATGGAGGCAATAAGCGATAGGAGGGGTTTCGTCTCTCCCAGTATAGGGAGTTGATGTTGTGCTCTGTTCGATTGGCTATAACCGGAAATCCCTGGCCAGGGTTGCTGAGATTTACTGGTAAGTGTTATCGGTAGTTTCTCAAACTGTTATAGACCTTATATCGATACGACTTATCGAGCTACTGGGGTCTGACGTTTACCACTCCTAGGCGAGATATGCGACATATCAGACGACGAGACCGGACTGTACGGAAGTGTTACTGTTTGGATTCACAGGAGAATGTACAGGCTTGCTTGTTGATCTTCTGAGCGCTCAATACCTGGGTGGCTGTTACGTTTAGCTGACTGGTTGCAGCTTGTGGGTGTTTGATATGATCATCACCTACTGCCGGCGTATTGACAATTCTTTAGAGTCCTACACAGAGGTTTCTTGGCTCAGGCAAAACGGAGTAGGAGCACATATATGATATGTGCGGGACCGAGGATAATGCGGTATGTGATACCGTATTGGATTCTCGCGATATGAGATATCGGCCGTGTATATGTGATATAGCCGGGTCATCGTATTAGTCGGTTATATGCGATATGGCCGGATTGTCGGATCAAGTGTTGATTCGATAATTTAATGTATAATAATATATCTGATATATTAAATTACATTAACTAATATTAGCTCACTAAAAGATTATTTTTCTCACTCGGGTAATACATTGATATATATGCGATATATGTTAATTGTATTATTTTATTTGGTTACAATAAATATTATATATGTGATATATAATATTGTAACATGATATGATAACTAATGCAACATATTTAGTAGAGATTAAACAAGATTAGGGTTTGATTTGGGTTAATACTTTCTAGATGATTCTAGAAGGTTTAGTTTTGTTTTGTGAAAGATATTTTGTTATGACTCATGCTTTAACCCAAACCAAAACCCTAACCCTAGTTAATTCTCTACATGGGTTTGGTTGACCATGGTTGCATTATTCATCATATTAATCTTTTCATTGTTCATCACAAAAGGATTCCATGATATTATTCATCTTCTTCTTCCTTCTTCTTTCTTTTATGAAAAAGCTTACTAGCTTTTTTCCAAGTGATGAATGAGTGTGAGAAAAAGATAATAAAAGAGAGCAAAAATCCTATTTCATCGTCCTCATCTATCCTTGCCATTTAGATGAGGGTGTTCACTTCATATTATGAGTGTTAGCTTGTGTTAACGAAACTTCAAGGTAGATCATCTTTGTATCGAAGATCGGAAGCAAGACTGCATCTTTCTCTTCATGGAACCTCTCGAGAGTCCGGAACACGATGATTGCAGCGAAGGGACTTCAACACGGAGCTTAAGAAGTGAAGGACCGGATCTACGAAGGTTGTAATCCCTCTCACTTGGTGTTAAAGTGTTTAACATGTTAGTTTTCGCCTAAACTCTAGTTTAAAGATTCGGCTTTGGGTTGTTCGGCACGGCTAAATTTTTAATTGGGCATGGTTAATGCCTCGTAGACCCCTGTGAGCATGCCCAGCAACCCTACAGTGGTATCAGAGCCAAGCTAGAGCTATAGGCGAAGTCTAGACGAAGTTTAAAGTCCGATCGAACCCGGAAACCCCGACACGAACCCTTTTCTGTACATTTGTTGAAAATGTGATTTTTTATGAATTAAAAATGCTCATAAAAACAAGCAGGAAAAACTAAGAATTACTGTGAAATACGGCACACTAAGTCGCTCAGATGACCGCGGAACCGCGGCAAAACCAAGGGTTTGGCGGCGGTTCCGCGGCGAAAATTTAGACTTAGTCCCTTATATTTCACATATTTATTCCTAGGTACTTTCTTGTCATTTTTTTCTGGGAATATTTTAATTCCACTCAAGTGTTGAGTTTTTTAGGGTTGTATTGGGGACTCGTTGATTCGATCGGATAATTTAACTTTGTTTAGTTTTTTCCGGATAATTTTAGAAACTGTTAAAAAGTTCGAACGGATATCAATAACTTACTTTTTCCCCAGTCGTAAAATTTTTCAAAAGTTGAATTTTTTCTCGAGTTTGAAACTTTCTAAGTCATGTAAGTAACGCGGTGGACCCTCTAGAAGACAACAAACCTAAAATCGATTATGTGACCGTCTTGAACTACCTCTAAAGCTTAGGGTTTGTGGCAGTACGACGTGCCACATGTGAGGCGTTGGCTTGACCCTTCTACGGCTGGACCATCGGTACTGTGGCATGTGATGGATATTTTTGAATTCCGCTCAAGTGTTGAGCTATTTAGGAAATCTTGGGTGTTTGATTATTCGATCGGAAAGTTTAACACTGTCTTTTTATCTGGAATGTGATACAATAATTGGAATCCACAGGTAGTTATGAGATAACTAATTTGAATGTTATAAATGTAGCAGTTCAGTCTCAGTTGATCGGTTGCCACGGAATTTTAATATGATCAAAAGTCCGTCGCAATCACGTAGCGTACGCGGATACTCGTCGGGTAAACTTAATAGACAGCCATGCCCCATAGCCCCGACCAAGTGACTGTAGGAGAACCCCGTCGCCAAAAGCATCCGTTAAGGTGCTCACGGCAGCGGTGTTCCGCCTTAGTGCACTTCGTCGACGGCATCCGGGGGTGCGGTCGTTTACTAAAGTTTGCGACGAGCATTCGATCAGGTTGTCGGGAATCTTATTGAATTGCCCGACTAAATATTGAAAAGTGTTTTCGATAATGAGACTAAAATGCGGGGTTTATAATAGTTAGGCATGCGATGTCTAAGGAATTCATTTGGTTAGGCATGCGATGTCTAAGGAGGTTGCGGATTCCAACTGTTGTAGTTTTACACTTTTTTTCTGTGACCGTAAGCGTAGTATGTGGTGTATCGCCGGCTTCGTTGCTATACATCAACGACAATCGGGATACACATACTTGCTTATGTTGATGATATGAGATATTATGTGTTGCTGTGATATGTTATATTGGATCGTCATGTTCTGAATAGCCGGGAGTTTTATGTGAGATGAGAGTTTTTTCTTTTTCATTCATGTAAAATTCATTTGTATGTAATATTCTTTTATTGGGACACTTCCGGGCTGAGGATGATGTCACCATTGTATATTATTTACTTTTCCGCATTAGGTAGACCCAAGACGGGAAGCACAAGTAACCGGGTTCTAGGGTCCAGTGGGAGACCATCTTGAGGAGTCGAGACCGGGTCTTCTAACCCTAGAATTGGCAGTGTTGCTTGCCGCTCTCGTAGGGGTCTAGGGATGTGGGTTTGGCTATTCATCACGACCGTGGAATCCTTATTTTATACAGGCTCGTGTTGAAAACACGGACGTCCTAATATATCCAATATTTCATATATGTTCTTCTGCTGCAATGTTCTGTGATGAGATCATATTACTGCCTGAGACGAATGTTTATATTATATATATGAGATATATGTTATATTGCAGATTTCGTTTCAAATGAGATGCTTGTGCAGCATAATAAAATGGGACTTCATTAATGAGATTAATGAAATAAAAGAAACCTAAAGATTTTGTAGAAACTTGTTTAAAAACTGGTAGCTCTAGTTCTTGCTTTGCATAGCGGTGTTCCTTGTAGAATATCCAGCACCTTATTCGATAAGCAAAGAGCCGAGATCCCTTCACCGGGAGTGACCTCTTTAGTGAAACTAGCAGAAGCTACAAACTCGGTTTGTCTTTTGATTGCTTCTATAGTCCTTGCTTTGCATAGTGATATTTGTGAAATATCCCGCACCTTATTCGATGAGGAAAGGGCCGACGATCCCTTCACCGGGAGTGACCCCATTAGCAAAACTAGAAAAGCCTCAAAAACATTCCATTTAAAAATCACTCGATTCTACAACGATATCAAGTTCATTACGCAATAGGTTTTCTTAAAAACCTGTCGTAGCCCTCCGTCATTTCAGATAAGTACTAGTTAGTATTCGTACTATGTTTGTTGACCATGTTAAGGCGTAGTGTGCGGTAGCTGATTAGTGCTTATCTGTATAAGCATATGATACGATTGGATTAGGGTAGTCATGCGACTTTGTTGACCATGTTAAGGGTCGTGCGGGTGGGTTTAATTCAATGGGGAAATGACGGGTTGAACTTGACTAGCACTTATGATTTGTTGACCATGTTAAGGTCATATAGCTGATAGGGGTAAAATATTATTGGGAATTTCAAGTGTTGAAATTTGCAATGAGATTGCATACCTTCTATGAGATAGTTGGATCTCGATACCCGCTGCGAGTAAGTGTTACTCCTGGGAGAGTTTTACAAATTACAATTAGCCGATCAAGTAGGTGTCTAGAAAGGTGTTAACGGGGTTACGCCTCTGGGAAAACGAGGTTTACATTAATTAGGTTCGTGCGAAAGCACGGGGGACCTCTCTCAAAGTACCGACACTGGCCTGGCTGAAAGATTGGCAAACTTGTAGCGTGTAATTAATCCCGGCTAGTCTTTCCTTTTAGGATTTGAAGGAAGATTTGACTAAAACAGTGGGAGACATCCTGATTAGATATATTAGATAACCAATCTAATCTTGCAAGAGTATACGCTGAGTGTTTTCTTCTCTCTCTCTCTCCAGGTAGCGACCATATCACGCCTTAATCAAGATAATAATACGGATATATTGACCAAACCCGCTTGTTATACTGAGTTGGGGAACGTTGGTCCCGCTCCAACTTATAATTGTTATAAGACAGAGCAGGATATAGGGGATTGCCAGAATTTCCGTGCCACCCAAACGAAGAAAGTGCATGCTGGTGCATCATCTTCGGGTGTGTTCATTACAGAGAACTGTTTCTCAGTATTCTTTACGTCTTGGGTATGTGATACCGGATCAGGATCCCGCATATGTAATCTGTTACATGGGCTACAGATAGGTAGAGAACTGAGATCGGGTGATAAGTTTCATGAGATAGAAACGGTGCAAGTGTTGCAGCCAAGTCTGTTGGTCACTATCACCCTGTATTACAAGAATATATTGATTCTGAACAAGTGTTATTAGATACCGAACCTGATATACAACATCATATCAGTCTCTTTATTAGTAAAGAAAGGATATAATTTTGTATTGTTGGATAATGTTTTGAACATTTCCTATATCAAGAGTTGATCGGTTCAGGCACGTTATCTAAAAGCATTGACGTTCTAAATCAAACTACAGTTCTTAGTATACAGAACACACACAAGAGGAAAAGTTCAGAAATGAACGAATCCTTCTTGAGGTATTGTAGACTAGGTCATATCAATGTGACCCGACTAGCCAATTTACATTTAGATGCATATTTAAATTAGTTTGAATTTACATCTTATGATACTTGCCGGTCATGTCACAAAGATAAGATGACCAAAGCTCTGTTTATTGGAAATAGAGAAAGAGTTAGTGAACTCTTGGGATTGATACATGCTGATGTATGAAGGTCCCCTGTCTACACATGCCAAGACCGGTTCTTTTTACTTCATTACATTCTCTGATGATCTCTCAAGATTCAGACATATGTTCCTGTTGAAACACAAGTCCGAAGCTTTTGAGATATTCACAGAATATTAGTTAGAAGTAGAGAACCAAAATACGGGTATAAGTATTATGTCCTTTGATGAGATCAAAGAGGAGAATACTTGAGCACGGAATTCATGGACTATTCTAAAGGAGAATATGATTCTCTCTCAGCATTATTCCTCCGTATACACCATAGCACGATGGTATATCGGGGCGGAGCAATGGCACCCTATGTGATATGGTGTGCTCTATGATGAGTACTACTGAGTTTCCTATTTCCTTTTGGGAGTTATGCACTTGAGAAGCTGCATACCTATTGAATAGGGTTCAAGTCAAATCAGTTGCCTACCACTTCATATGTGATATGGAAAGGGAAGAGCCCATATCTTAAGTTTGTTAAGATTTGGGGTTGTCCGGCCTATTTCTAAAAGCAAAATCCGGACAAGTTCGAGGCAAGGTCAGCTCTATAAAACTGGAAGTAGTTCCAGCTATACAAACTGCAGCTGATGATTTGGTAGAACCAAAGGATTCAGTAGTTTCCAACGAACCTCAGCCTCTCCGCCGATCTAGTAGGGTTCTTCACCCACCAGAGAGATACTTCGATTTCTTTATGACAGTGGGAGCGAGGATTGCATCATGAGATGATGACCCAACTAGTTTCGAGCTGGCCATCAGGAGTGGGACTCTGTAAGAATGGCTGGATGCTTAGTGATCTGAGATGGAATCCTTATACACCAACAAAGTATAGACTTTGGCTGCTTTATCTGAAAAGTTAAATCCCCATCAGGAGCGAGTATATCTTGAGAAGATTACTTGGTGTACATAGAAAAGTTGAGACTTTCAAAGCTATGCTTAAGTCAATCCAGATCCTACTTGCCACGGCTACATACCATGACTATGATATCTGGTGGTTGGGTATCATGACAGCTTTTCTAAATGATGTTTTAGAAGAGAGCGTCTATAAGTACACAGCCAGAGGGCTTTGTAGACAGTGGGAGAAGCGGAAACGTATGCAAGATGTTTTATGTGATAAAGCAGGCATCGCGGAGTTGGAACATCTGTTTTGATGTGGTAGTCAAAGAGTTTGACTCCATCAAAATGGTAGATGAACCTTGTATATACAAAAAAGGTAGTAGGGAGTTTGGTGGTGATCCTCGTAGAGTACGTGGATGACATACTCTTGATAGGGAAGGAGTTTCCTATGCTACGCTCGGTCAATCTCCGCTTATCACAAGGATTCTCCATACAGGATCAAAGTGATACCTCCTAAATCCTAGGTTTTTGGATCTATGATATAGATCTAATTGGATGTTAGGATACTCACTAGTTGTAGTGAGATGGTATCAATCGATCCCGGGTAGAATCACTAGAAAGGTTCCAGGGTGATAAGGACGACTGAATGTCAGTCACAGGCATTGTCTTTGCCCTCAGTGGAGGGACGGTATGTTGGAAGAGTTCCAAGCTAGATACCGTGACATACTAGACGATTAAAGGAAAGATACATCGTTACTAAGGATGCTACCAAAGAGGCAGTCTGGATATATAAGTTCATAAGATGAACTTTGTTCCTACCATTGTGTGACAATGGAGTTGTGGTTTTTGCCAAGGAACCCTCGTCCCATCAGAAATCCAGATATAATTCTTAGGCAGTATCACCTGATCATGGAGATGGTTGATCTCCAAGGTGATCGAGGTTAGGAGAGTGGACACAGAGGACAACAGCGCGGATCCACTCACAAAGGCTTTTTTCCCAGTAGAGACTTTTATGGGTTGGTTGAGTATGAGATACTTCAACCACAGCTAATTGTTGGGTATGTGATACCACAACAGATGGCCCTAGTGCAAGTGGGAGATTGTTAGTTATATGTATGCCCTATAGGCCATTACTGTACATACGATGTATATTGTAATGGATGCTTGGACATATATAGGAAGGACTTTCTTGCTCGACATGATAGTATGCTATCTGGTTGTACTTTATCTTAACATGTACTCTGATTGTCTCTATATTACATGTTGATAAAGCCCTTAGGATATGTACTCGACTACTGGGACTATGATGAGATCATACTAGTGGGGCCACGGTAGTCGACGAGTACATCCTATAACTGTTCCTTGTCGAGTGTGTATCGAGATAAAGCATCGATGCACCAGAGTAGACTAGCGTATACGCATCTTGACCCATATGATGGGCGATGGATGATCCCATATCCATCGGTGTTTGACATCAAGGATGGTGTACGGGTGCTCAGTAGAGACTGGGTACACTGGACGGACTCGCTGAGAACTCCCAGATGGTATTATACCTCACGTCAGATGGTAGTTCTCCGGTGACACTGGTACAGAGTAGTCTGTTGACCCGAGATCGTCATAGAGTCTTGTGTGATTCCCACTGTGCTTTGATTTCCACCATACCATGTCCAAGAGGGCGTGCAAAAAGGTGGCTTTTGGGTACAGTCCCGAATTACATGGAGGCAATGAGCGATAGGAGGGGATTCGTCTCTCCCGGTATAGGGAGTTGATATTGTGCTGTGTTCGATTGGCTATAACCGGAAATCCCTGGCCAGGGTTGCTGAGATTTACTGGTAAGTATTATCAGTAGTTTCTCGAACTGTTATAGACCTTATATCGACACGACTTATCGAGCTACTGGGGTCTGACGTTTACCACCCCTATGCGAGATATGCGACATATCAAACGACGAGACCGGACTGTACGGGAGTGTTACTGTTTGGATTCACAGGAGAATGTATAGGCTTGCTTGTTGATCTTATGAGCGCTCAATACCTGGGTGGCTGTTACGTTTAGCTGACCGCTTGCAGCTTGTGGGTGTTTGATATGATCATCACTTACTGCCGGCGTATTGACGATTTTTTAGAGTCCTACACAGAGGTTTCTTGGCTCAGGCAAAACGGAGTAGGAGCACATATGTGATATGTGCGGGACCGAGGATAATGCGGTATGTGATACAGTATTGGATTCTTGCGATATGAGATATCAGCCGGGTATATGTGATATAGCCGGATCATCATATTAGTCGGTTATATTCGATATAGCCGGATTGTCGGATCAAGTGTTGATTCAATAATTTAATATATAATAATATATATGATATATTAAATTACATTAACTAATATTAGCTCACTAAAAGATTATTTTTCTCACTCGGGTAATACATTGATATATATATGCGATATATGTTAATTGTATTATTTTATTTGGTTACAATAAATATTATGTATGTGATATATAATATTGTAATATGATATGATAACTAATGCAACATGTTTAGTAGAGATTAAACAAGATTAGGGTTTGATTTGGGTTAATGCTTTCTAGATGATTCTAGAAGGTTTAGTTTTGTTTTGTGAAAGATATTTTGTTATGACTCATGCTTTAACCCAAACCAAAACCCTAACCCTAGTTAATTCTCTACATGGGTTTGGTTGACCACGGTTGCATTATTCATCATATTAATCTTTTCATTGTTCATCACAAAAGGATTCCAAGATATTATTCATCTTCTTCTTCCTTCTTCTTTCTTTCATGAAAAAGCTTACTAGCTTTTTTCCAAGTGATGAATGAGTGTGAGAAAAAGATAATAAAAGAGAGCAAAAATTCTACTTCATCATCCTCATCTATCATTGCCATTTAGATGAGGGTGTTCACTTCATATTATGAGTGTTAGCTTGTGTTAACGAAACTTCAAGGTAGATCATCTTTGTATCGAAGATCGGAAGCAAGACTGCATCTTTCTCTTCATGGAACCTCTCGAGAGTCCGGAACACGATGATCGCAGCGAAGGGACTTCAACACGGAGCCTAAGAAGTGATGGACCGAATCTACAAAGGTTGTAATCCCTCTCACTTAGTGTTAAAGTGTTTAACATGTTCGTTTTCGCCTAAACTCTAGTTTAAAGATCCGGCTTTGGGTTGTTCGGCATGGCTAAATTTTTAATTGGGCATGGTTGATGCCTCGTAGACCCTTGTGAGCGTTCCCAGCAACCCTACAAGTCCCAAATTGGACTATAGACCCCTCAATCGACTTTGGTTCAAGGGTACATCTCTGAACTCCTCTGACACCTGTCGTTGTAATCCTTCAACGACGTCAGAGAGGTGACGGGTCCCGACGGCCATACATGCATTGGACCACTACGTCCCTAAACTGGAACAATAGAGCCCCTAAATGCTCTTTCCGTTAAGTTGATCTTAGTCTCAAATCAGACTAACGTATCCTTAACGAACGTTTAAGTTGATCTTAGCCTCAATATGGCTAACGTATACTTAAACTAAAACACCAAACCCAAATCTAAGTAAATACGGATTTGGACTAATCCACGTCCAACGAGCGGCGGCATAACTTATTCTCCGTATACAATCCACGGGCAACCACAAACAAAACAAACACACATGACACGAAGTGAAATTCTGGAGAAGGAGAAAGTTGTTACCGCGATGCGGTAGCGTAATTAACTGCAGGAGCTTGCGCCTATAGGGAAGAGCGTACCCACAATCAAAAACCCCTCAAGCGAGGGGGAATCTGACGAAGTCTTCCACATCGGCCGCATCCGTCCAAACCTCCGATATACGGTGCCATAAATCAACTTGGCATCTTCGAAGAGGTGGACGGATAAAACCAAATAGCATCTTCCCCGAATCACAGGCAAGACGTCCATGTCTTGGCCGCCGTTCGGAGGGGAACAGATTCTGGCACGCCCGGTAGGACCTTTTCCTCTTTCCACTCCACACTTTGTGTGTTGTCTTCACGAACGAATCGCGGTTTGTTAATGGTTGCCTTTGGGTTTCAAGTTACTAAGATTTGGTTTTTTGCCTGGCACAGAAATCAAGCATCAATGGCATCCAACTGCTCGAGCTGCTCCAAATGCAAATGCAACCGACGCTCCGCCTCACCTGGAGGTGTAGCCTATGGGCCTCAAGCGGCATCCATCCTTGCCATGCCGGTGGAACAAGTGACTCGGGCCCCCACCGGTCTGTTTTTCGGGACAATGCTCCCGCCAGCAAGCTTCACCATTCCAGTGCCCGCACCGGAAGATCAAAAGAAGTCGGTCTTCGATCGGCTCACTACTACCACGGCCCCACTCAATAGGTCGTCCAATGCCAAGCCGGCAGCCTTGATCTTTACCAGGCTGAACCTGAACTCTGATAGGCCTGCCAAGAAGCCTATGACCCCTGACGTGGCCATCGCGAAGAAGACAGCCATCTCTATTCCTAAAGTCGTCAAGACGGCTTCTCCCGCTAGAGAGTCAGTCTTTTCAAGGCTGACTATTCCGGCTCCTGCTCCTGCTCGATGGTCTGTCTTTGACAGATTAGATACCGCTACTGAAAAGACAACATCAGTCTTTAAGAGGCTGGCACCAGCTGCGCCTCATCCGGACAGGGGGCAAGACGAAACTATCCCTATTGCCGAGCCAGCCCTAACGGCTCGTCACACTCGACGTCGCCATTGGCGCCGAGTAAGGAAGGCCGGGGGCAACTCCCCCTCAGGGCTAACTCCACCGGCTCCGATGGTGGAAGTTAATGATGCTGTTCCAACTGGGAACAGCTTTGAACCGCTAAGGAGGGTACGCAAGAACTCTCCGACTGCCATACTGAAAAGATCTCCTCCACCTACGGAGAGAGTTACAGAAACTAAGCTGGAGCAGCCCCCTCAACGGCTGTCCTCTAAAATTTACAAGGTCTGGCGGAGGGTTCAAGATTCCGTAATCAACCAAGATCACTCTCGCCGGCAGAAAAGGGCGAAAGTGCAGGAAGAAAAGAACCGTCCTGACAAACAGCAAAGGACGACAACCGCCAGGGTGCCCGCTGCAACGGCCCCCTCAATTTCAACGGCCCTCAAGAGAAGAAGGCCGGAGAAGGTCCCCATGCCTGCGGCAAAGGCCAAAGGCGGCGATCCCAAACGCCCTAAGTCCGGGGGCATTGTAGTCCATACTGTCTACGTGGCGTCTGGTAAAGAGGACAGCCGTACATCTACAGGTCATAGAACGCTTACACGGTCAGTGACTAAAGCTCAGGAGCAACAGCAGAAGCTCCAAGAAATGATGAACGCGATGGCCGCACTCACTGGGCTAAAAGAAAGCCCCGAAGCATCCTCGGATCAACGCCAGGAGCAAGCAACTGACGCTGAATTCCTTCACAGGATATTGGAGAAGAAGGACAAAGAGGTTGCAGAACAAGCAGCCAACATAAAACGAATGGCCCTCCTATTCCAAGACATAGTGGGTATGATGATCCAACAAGATCCTCCTACTGAAGATCCTCCGACCGTCCTTGAAGATGACAGGGGAGAAACGTCAAATCCTCCACCGGCTCTGTCAACAGCCAAGGAGGAGATAATCTCCAAAGCTGACCTGGACGAATATATAGCTCAGCAGATACAGGTTCACCAGACGACTGAGGCAGCCGGTCATGTCGTAAAAACAGGGCGACCATATCCGAGCTGGTACGATCAGATAAAGTACCCGCCGGGTTATACGATCCCTAAATTCCATGTCTATAAGGGGACGGGCAATCCCCACCAGCATGTCGCCCAGTTCAGGGCGCTTTGTGGCAACACTGGAGGCGACGACAAACTGCTACTTCACCAGTTCGTTGGCAGCTTGTCAGAGACGGCGTTCGAGTGGTACTCTGAACTCCCGAATGACTCCGTCAAAACATTTGCGGAGATGGAGCTGCAGTTTACGCAACGATTAGAAAGCGCCAGCGAACGCACCCCGATAACAGGATTGATTAATGCTAGGGTGAAGCCGGGCGAGACGTGGGTCCAATACGCGATATGGTGGAGGAACTTGTGGTCAAAATGCGAACAACGTATTGAAGAAGCGCCGCTAGTGGGTATGTTTGTAGGAACCCTCGATCCGCAGGTGACCATATCCCAATTCATGATGTTCTTCAAGCCGACTACCTTCCAGGCCCTAATCGACAAGCTAGCCCAAATGGATCAGATGGGCCATAGACCGTCTCCTCCAAAGCCGGATTCTCGAAATGAGAAGGGGAAGGGAAAAGCAATCGTTGTCGCCAATGCTCAACAACAGCCGAGCAACTTGAAGCCGGTTGTCCGTCAAAATAATATGCGTCCACGCGTACCTCTTGAGGAGAGGCTAGGACGTCCTTACTCGTTTCCTCAAGATAAAATGAGAAGACTATTTGAGCTGGCATTGCACAACCGACTCATAAATCTGCCGGATCCAAGACGTCCGTCGCAGCCAAACGACGTCAATGATCCCAATTACTGTCCCTATCACCGAGTATTGGGTCATCCGATCGAGGATTGCTACGTCTTCAAAAATTGGATTGAAGACCAGTACCAACAGGGCAAGTTCGCATTGTCCGAAAGATGGAAGGTGAACCCACCGCAGCCTCACACCCCTAAAAAGGTGAATAAGCCGGGGGCAACGTGCTCCCTTGTTGAAGAAGCTCCGTGGGAGGTTGTGCTATCAGCCAAAACAAAGAGGATGCTGAATGATCTCCAGACGTGCCCGGCGATCAGGTGGAAGAACCCATTGGAACCTCAGATCATTGAAGGGATGCTAAAACCACGCCCAACTCCAAAGATCGATGGTGGTGGCCCAAGCACTCACAACCAGCCGTCAAAATTTTCAAAGAAGAAGAAGAAGAAATCTAAGAAGCCCGTAAAGCCTGGCGACAAGCGCACGGACTTACAAAAGCAGATTGACGCGCTGGAGGACTACAATCAAAAGGCACAGACTCCAATCACACTCCAGGAGTTCCTCAATCACGTCTTTCAAGAGGAAGATGAGGGGGAGAGCTCGTCGGATGAATCCGAGGAATACGTGGTGAGCTGTCATATGATTTCCCATTCGTTTACAAACGATGAGGAAACTCCTTGCACTGAAAAGCTGGGGGCAGACCCTAAATCGGAAATTCTGAGACCATCGGAAGAAACAGTTGACGCATTCCTCAACGAAGCTCTGTTGAAAAGTAAAGCTGATCGGGAACGCGAGACGACCATATTTGAAAGGGCCAAACGCCGGCGACTAGACGAAAAAGTTGAGATGCTCCCGCTGGATCAAAGTACGTCCATCGCAGACAAAATCAAATTCAAAACGAGGAAAAGGTTTGCTAAAGCCGTATCACTGGGGATGAAGCTACCACCTTCTCAAGAAAACAGCACCGGCAAAGCAGAAATGCACCCCTCCTATTGCTTGTATCATCGGAAAATTTCACACCCCACCGAAGAGTGCAAAGCTTTCAATAGATGGTGGCAGGGATATGTTGCTCACCGACAACATTTTAAGCGGGAGAAGCGCAAAACTCGTCGGGAGCAGAAAGGTACGACTGAGGGGCTTAACAGAACTACCGGCGATTGTCGCATGGTTAACGCTGGGGGAGCACAAGTTCTCACATTCGGGAGCGACTCTGACGAGGAAATGGAGCTTAGCCCTCTCTTTAAAGAGTCCACCTCGGGAAAAGAGGAAGAGCCGAAAGCTTGCGAAAATATCCGGCTGCGTAATCGTACGCTACCCGAAAAAAATCTCGGACCCTCAAATAAAAAAGATAAAGGGAAAGAAAAGGTCTCTGAGGATATCGTCCTAGATGACCAAGTCATGGAAGAGCTAGCCGCCAAGAATCCACCAAAGAAAAATAAGGTGGATTACAACGTTCTGACACACTTGAGGAAGCTACCCTCCCAGCTCAGCATTCTTGACGCCCTTTAACTATCAAAAGAGGCAAGAGATTCATTAATCAAGGCACTACAGGAGCCGGAACAATTCCAAGCTTTTCTCACCGAAGAAAAGATGAAGGAAGAGCTGGAGGAAGTACACACAGCCGATGTCACTTTCGGTGATGAAGACCTCCTCCTTGGGACGTGCGAACACAACCGGCCCCTCTATGTCTCAGGATACTGCCATGACATAAAGATAGGCAAAATCTTGGTTGACAATGGGTCTTCCGTTAATCTCCTCAACGTGCGGGTGTTAAAGGAAATCTGCATGAGCGTCCAGCACCTCGCTCGGGACAAGATTACCATCTCCGGCTTCGACTCTCAATCATCACGGACTTTTGGGTCTGTGATACTGACGCTACGCTTCGGGCTGCTCGTCACGGACATTAAATTCCATGTAATCGACGCCAAGACATGCTATAATGCTCTGCTCGGCCGGCCATGGTTACACGAGTACAACATCATCCTTTCTACACAGCATCAGTGTATGAAATATTTTAAGGATGGTCTCGAGTATACCGTGACGGGAGAACTGAACCCGTTCTCCGTGAACGGAGTCCGCAAATATGAAGATGCAAAATACTTCTTACCGGATTTCGAAGACACGGAGAGGTTTCGCAAGCCAGAAAACAAAGCTAACACCACCACCCCAGTCTTCGGGAGTGATACTGAGGAGGAAGAGGAGATAGTTTATTCGGGTCCGCCCCAATACAACAAACCGGGACCATCTGCTCCTATGTTGATCTTTGGTAGTGACTCGGAAGATGAGGTCCATGCTGTATTCTCTGCTCGGCCTTCAATACAAACATCCGCTGATGAAGAGCAAAGCCTGCAAATCGCCATGGTTCCACTTAAACATTATAAAGAACAGGATGCGCTCGATGCCTACACTGTAGAGGAGCTGCGGACGTTCTATGTCCCTCCCAGGCGAAAAGGCAAAAAAGCAATTCTATTCTATCGCTCTGAAGAAACTAAAGTTGAGAAAGAAATCTGGCACGGTGCGGATCCTACGCTTGACAGGCTTCAGCCCATCCGTCTGCCAAGATATTATACAGAAGGCTTGAAGAGGCTGCTGAAACGCCAGGGGATACCCTTCAAACAGACCGCTCGAAAAGCAAAATTCTATGACAGGGTCCGGAACATCCCCGGAACTCAGCATAAATTGCCTAGTGGGAGGATGGAAACAATCGGGCTTGGTTATATTCGGTCCAAGAAACGAGAGCTACTCCGCGATTGCTATGTTGTGCATGAGTTCAATGAAGAAGGGGATGCTCAATGGGAGGACGCTAATCCTGAACCAGTAAAAGTTCCTGATGCAAAGGTGTCCAGTTCGTCATTCGAAGAACAAATGAACAGGCTTATAAGGGAAGCTGGTCAAAAAGTCCGAGACGAGCACAACCGCGAAATGGCCATCTACGAGAAAGCCAAAATGCAACGCCTCCTACAACAGGCCGCGGAAGATGAAAGTTACGCTCCTTGTCAACCTGTGGTAAAATGGGCTCGACGCAGAAGCAGAAACAAGCCGAAAAGCGAAAAAGGCGCTTGACAGCAACAAAGCGGGACTAAGAAGCCACGCAAGCGAGAATCGAGCGGTTCCGATCTATCCCTTGTGAAGAAAATGAGTCGAGCGTACTCTTTTCCTCGAGACAAGACAAAGAGGATACTTGATCTCGCTCTAAAACATCAGATGCTTATACTGCCGGAGTCTAAGCACCCCGAACAAGCAGGTGAAGTCTCTCACCTGAACTATTGCTCCTATCACCGAGCAATAGGGCACCCTCTCGAAGACTGCTTCACCTTTAAGAACTGGGTTGAAGATAAGTATCAACTCGGCAAGTTCACTCTATCTGACAGTTGGAGGGCAACGCCGCCACAGAAGCACGAACCCAAAGCCACGAAAGCAGAACCAGATCCACATCGGTCTTGGAAGCGAGCTCGTACTTTTCGCATGATAACAATATCAAAAGAAGGGTCCGAGAACATGGATGACTTTCCCTGGTGCTTCGAAAACAGCAATGACGAGGTGATCTCAGAATTTCCACCAGCGCCAAAAGAGCTGGAAGATAGAATACATACTACTGCAGATAATCTCAAGAAAATTGAGTTGGGGACGGCGAACGACCTGCGACCGGCATTTGTCATCGAGCTGCTATCTGAAGAAAGGATGGCTGCGTTAAAAGACGTGCTTGTACAGCATAGAGATTGCTTCGCATGGAACTATTCTGAAATGCCAGGACTAGATCCAGAAATTGCTGTGCATAAATTGGCGATATCCCCGGACGTCAAGCCAGTCAAACAGGCGCCGAGAAGAATGCGGCTCGAGCTTGAGATGAGTATCAACGCCGAGGTCAAGAAGTTAATCGACTCTGGCTTCATCCAAGAAGTTCAATATCCCTACTGGATCGTCAACATCGTCCCGGTGATGAAGAAAAATGGGACAGTGCGCATATGCGTGGACTTCCGGGATCTCAATAAAGCATGCCCGAAGGATGATTTCCCAGTGCCAGTCACCGAATTGATGATAGATAACACGCCACTCACGAGGTTTTCTCCTTCATGGACGGCTCATCAGGATATAATCTGATAAAGATGCATCCCGAAGACCAGAAGCACACCGCTTTCCGGACCCCTCTGGGTATATTCTGCTACAAGGTGATGCCCTTCGGTCTAAAGAACGCCGGTGCCACCTATCATAGGGCCATAACGAAGATCTTCGATGACCTTATACATGAAATCGCCGAATGCTATATCGACGACCTCGTGGTTAAGAGAAAATCATACGAGGAACATCTCAAGCATCTGAAGACCGTATTTCAACGCCTTCGACAATACAACTTGAAGATGAACCCTCTCAAGTGTGCATTCGGAGTTTCCTCGGGCAAATTCCTAGGATTCATCGTCCGACGCCGAGGTATCGAGATAGATCCGTCAAAGATCAAGGTAATCATGGAAATGTCTCTGCCAAGAACTCTCAAGCAACTGCGGTCTCTCCAAGGGAAGCTCGCGTACATTCGGCGATTTATAGCCAATCTTTCAGGCAAGTGTCGTCCTTACAGTCACCTGATGAAGAAGGGAACCCCGTTCGTCTGGGATCATAAATACCAAGACACACTGGACGAAATCAAGCAATACCTGCAGAATCCGCTAGTGTTGGCTGCTCCGGTCAAGGGAAAACCTCTCATTCTTTATACAACTGCCCTTGAAGGTTCCTTAGGCGCATTATGGGCACAAGAGAACGATCAAGGGAAAGAAAGGGCACTCTACTATTTGAGTCGAGTTCTTCTGGGGGCAGAAAGCAACTACTCCCCCATCGAAAAACACTGCCTGGCGTTGATCTTCGCGATAGCAAAGCTCAGGCACTATGCGTTGGCGCATGAAGTCCGTCTCATATCGAAGGTGGACCCCCTTAAATATTTAATGTCAAAGGCCATATTGACAGGGAGACTCGCTAAATGGGCCCTGCTCTTGATGGAGTTCTCGATAACCTATCAACCTCTCAACGCAGTGAAAGGCCAGGCCGTCGCCGACTTCCTCGCTGAGCATCCGATACCTGCCGATTCTCCTCTGAATTGCGATCTGCCAGACGAACATGCGTTTGACATGATTGACGGTTGTGATACCCAGTGGGAACTCTATTTTGATGGAGCGTCTTCCATGAAGAAGCGCAAACAAAGTGCCCCTAAAATCAAATCAGGGGTAGGCCTCATCTTCGTAACTCCACAAAGAGGGATTATGCACTTCGCCTTCTCTTTGACAGAGCCGGGGACGAACAATGAAGCCGAATATGAAGCTTTGATAGCGTGCCTCGAGATCGCCATCGACATGGGAATTGAAAACCTCCTCATATACGGAGACTCCCAACTGGTCGTTAGTCAAGTAAACAGTGAATACCAAACGTGCAAATCAGAGTTGGTGAAGTACGGCGAAAAGGTGCAACAACTGTTGACCCAAATTCCTTCCTACACTTTGGAAAACATACCGTGCGCGGAAAATAGTAAAGCGGACGCGTTAGCCAAGCTCGCTAAAGAATTGGCTGACGAAAACCTTGATGACGTCAGAATCGTGGTACAAAGCCGTCGAGTACTTGCCCCAGCAGAAATATCTCCGGAATCATCCGAAGAAAAGGGAGCGACCGAGCAGACAACCCAGCAAATAAAAGACCAGGAAAAGGCTGAGGATTGGAGAGAGGTCTTTATAGACTACTTCAAATACTGTCGAACGCCCGAAGATGCGTCCTCAAGACATCAGCTTATGAAACGAGCTCTGTCTTTCGCCTTCGTCAATGATATTTTATACAAGAGGTCGTTTGATTCTCTGTGGTTGAGATGCCTGGGTCCTGACGAAGTGAAAAGAGTCGTTCAGGAAGTTCACGATGGACTCTGCGGTTCTCACCAAGCAGGCCCGAAGATGAAGTTAAAGATAAAACGGATGGGTTACTACTGGCCCAAGATGATTCAGGACTGCCTCAAATATGCGAAGCAATGCCACTAATGTCAAATCCATAGGGACTTCATCCACCAGCACCCAAATCCTCTGCATCCAACGGTGGCTAGCTGGCCGTTCGAAATGTGGGGAACTGACATAGTCGGCCCCATCGAACCAGCATCATCCAGGGGACATCGTTTCATCCTGGCGACGACTGACTACTTCTCCAATTGGGCAGAAGCAGTACCATTGAGGGACGGAGAATATCTTCCATTCTTTAAGACCCACGTCATATATCGATTTGGAACTCCGCGACGGATCATCTCCGATAACGGGCCAGCCTACAGGAGCCACAAGATCAGTCGCTTCGCGCAACAACATAATATAGACTGGAGATATTCCTCATTTATAATCCGCGAGCTAACGGTCTAGCTGAGGCTTTCAACAAGACTTTGACGAAGATCGTGAAGAAGACGGTGTCCCGAAATAAGAAGGACTGGCATGAGAGACTGTAAGAAGCTCTCTGGGCGTATCGAACTACGTTCAAAACGGCCACAAACACAACGCCATACGCGTTGGTATTCGGTACAGAAGCAGTACTCCCCCTTGAGATAGAGCTACCTTCTCTGCGAGTGGCAGTCCACTACGAGCTGACTGACGAAGAAAATGCTCACCTTCGGCTTGAGGAGCTTGATGCCCTTGATGAAACCCGACTCATAGCGCAACAAAATCTAGAAGCTTATAAAGCAAAGATGACGCGCTCATATGAAAGATTGACTTGTTAGTTATATTTATGCCCTAGAGGCCATTACTATACATAGGATGTATATTGTAGTGGATGCTGGGATATATATAGGGAGGACTTTCTTGCTCGACATGATAGTATGCTATCTGGTTGCTCTTTATCTTAACGTGTACACTGATTGTCTCTGTATTACATATTGGTAAAGCCCTTAGGATGTGTACTTGACTGCCTGGACTATGATGCGGATCATACTAGTGGGGACATGGTAGTCTATAAGTACATCCTTCAAGGTCCCTAGTCGTGAGTGTATCGAGACGGGGCATCGATATACCAGAGTAGACTAGCGTATACCTTCTCGACCCATACAGATGGGTGATGGATGATCCCATATCCATTGGTGTTTGATATCAGAGTTGATATACGGGTGCCCAGTAGAGACTGGGTACACTGGACGGACTCGACGAGAACTTCCAGATGGTATTATACCTTACGTCAGATGGCAGTTCTCTGGTCACACTGGTACAGGTTAGTCTGTAGACCCGAGATCGTCATAGAGTCTTGTGTGATTCCTACTGTGCTTTGATTTCCACCTTACCACGTCCAAGAGGGCATGCAAAACGGTGGTTTTTGGGTACAGTTCCGAATCACATGGAGGCAATGAACGATAGGAGGGGATTCATCTCTCCCGGTATAAGGAGTTGATGTTGCACTGTGTTCGATTGGCTATAACCGGAAATCCCTGGCCAGGGTTGCTGAGATTTACTGGTAAGTGTTACCAGTAGTTTCTCGAACTGTTATAGACCTCATATCGACATGATTTATCGAGCTACTGGGGTGGGGTCTGACGTTTACCACCCCTAGGCGAGATATGCGACATATCAGACGACGAGACCGGACTGTACGGTAAGTGTTACTGGTTGGATTCACAGAAGTGTGAGTGGGCTTGCTCGTTGATCTTCTGATCGCTCAATACCCGGGTGGCCGTTACGTTTAGCAGACCGCTTGTGGCTTGTGGGTGTTTGATATGATCATCACCTACTGCCGGCGTATTGACGAGTCTTTAGAGTCCTACACAGAGGTTTCCTGGCTCAAGCGAAACGATATAGGAGCGCATATGAGATATGTGCGGGACCGAGAATAATACCAGTATGTGATATTGTATTCTATTCTCCCGATTTGTATTATTGGACGGTTATATAAGATATAGCCGAGTTACCGGATCAAGTGTTGATTCGATACATTGATACACTTGATATTAGTCGGTTATATGCGATATGACCGGATCATTAAATCAAGTGTTGATTTAATGATTTGATGTATAATTATATATTTGATATATTACTTTACATTAACTAGTATTTGTTCACTTACGATTGATTTTCTCACTTGATGTGCACAAATAGTACATGTGATATATTTTTGTGCACTTGATTGTATCATGTTTGATGATACATGCAAACTTGGGTGTATGTTTGATTTAATACATGTTTAGCTTAATGGTTAGGGTTTTGTTATCTTTATTTATTTTCTTTATTCATTTTGGCAAAAACAAATATGGTGGCTTTCTTTGTTTTTCTCTTGAAGCTTCATGAAGCTTTCATAAGTC
The DNA here is from genome assembly GCA_030015575.1 of Agapanthus africanus. Taxonomy (NCBI): domain Eukaryota; kingdom Viridiplantae; phylum Streptophyta; class Magnoliopsida; order Asparagales; family Amaryllidaceae; genus Agapanthus; species Agapanthus africanus. Next base: position 433,634,046 of record JASDDO010000019.1, read on the forward strand.
TAGCCATTTTGTCTTTTGCCTTAACCTAACCATTAAACCTAAACCCTAGTTTATTCTCTACATGTGTTAGCCTCACCCATGGTTGCATTATGATAAGAATCACTTGGATTTTCTTTTAAAAAAAAAAAGGATTCTTTTTCCTTCTTCTTCTTTATCTTCTTCAAGTAAAGAAGAAAGCTTGCTAGAAATTTCCAAGTGATGAAATCAAGCGATAAATACAAATCCAAAGTGAACCCACTTCCTATTTATTCATCCTCTACCACTTTCCATGTTGTATAGGGTGTTTTCTTCACAAGTTTCATGAGCTAGTGAAGATGGAGCTTGGGTTAGAGTTGCCTCGACATAGATCATCTTCGGCATCGAAGTCACTGACCTAGCCCGCTCATTTCTCCGACGAAACCATCGCTAGAGTCCGGGATCCTGGTGATCGCAGCGAAGGGACGTCATCACGGAGCTAAAGAAGTGAAGGACTGGATCTACAAAGGTTGTATTTCCATTCACTTAGCAATAAAGTTGTTTACTTGCTTGCTTTTCGCCTTTACCTCTAGTTAACGATCTAGCATTAGGGTTTCTCGGCATATAATTTTTGAATTTAGCATGGTTGATACCTTGTGGAACCTCTTGAGTGTGCCTAGGAACCCTACAGTGGTATAAGAGCCTAACTAGAGCTTTAGGTGAAGTGTAGACGATGTTAGAAATCCGATCGAACCCCGAAACCCTAACTCAAACCCTTCTTTGTACATTTTCTGTAACTGTGGAATTTTCCTAATTAAAAATAGCCAAAAAATTCAGCAGGGTGTTTTGGGAATTACTGTGAAGCACGTGCGTTTAAGTCCATAAAAGAGCGGCGAAACCGCGGCATGAGCATGGCTCATGCGGCGGTTCCGCGGCCGTACGGACACTTTATTCTCTTTAGTTTGCACAGTAATGTCCCTCTCTGATTCCTGATTCTTCTGGATATTTTTAATTCATATTCCACTGTTGTGTTATCTGGGGTGTATTGGGTATTCGATGTTTCGATCGGAAACTTTAACTGCGTCTATGTGTTTTTCCGGATAATTTTTGAATATGTTAAAAAGTTCGACCGGATATAAATACCCAATTTTTCCCCTGCCGGAAAATTTCCAAGTGTTGGATTTTTTCCGTAGTTTGAGAATGTTCTGAGTAGTGCAAGTAACGCGATGGACCCTCTAGAAGACAACAAACCTTAACTCGATTATGTGACCGTCTTGAACTGCCCTTTGAACCTTAGGGTTTGGGGCAGTACGGCGTGCCATATGTGAGGCGTTGGCTTGACCCTTCTACGGCTGGACCATTGGTACTGTGGCATGAAGTGAATGTTTTTAAACTTATTTCATGTGTTGAGCTGATTCGGGAAAACTTGGGTGTTTGATTGTTCGATCGGAAAATTTAACATTTTCTATTTATCTGGAATGTGATACAATATTTGGAATCCACAAATAGTTATGAGATAACTGAATGAATGTTATAAACATAGCAGTTTAGTCTCACTTGATCGGTTGCCACGGAATTTTGATGCGATCAAAAGTCCGTCGCAATCGCGTAGCGTATGCAGATACTCGCTGGTAAACTTAATAGATAGCTACGCCCCATAGCCCCGACAAAGTGACTGTATGAGAACTCCGTCGCCGAAAGCATCCGTTCGGGTGCTCGCGGCAGCGGTGTTCCGCCTTAGTGCACTTCGTCGACGGTATCGGGGGTGCGGCCGTCTACTAAATTTTGCGACGAGTATTCGGTCAGGATGCCGGGAATCTTGTTGAATTGCCCGACTAGATATTGAAAAGAGTTTTCGATAATGAGACTAAAATGCGGGGTTTATAATTGTTAGGCATGCGATGTCTAAGGAATTCAGATGGTTAGGCATGCGATATCTAAAGAGTTTGCGGATTCCAACTGTTGTAGTTTTACACTTTCTTTTCTGCGGCCGTAAGTGTAATATATGATATCACCGGTTTCGTTGCTATATGTCAACGACAATTAGGATACGCATGTTTACTTACATTGATGACATGTGATGTTATATGTTGCTGGATATGTTATATTGGATCGTCGTGTTTGAATAGCCGGGGTTTTTTTTATGTGAGATGAGTGTTTTTCATTTTCATTCATGTAAAAACTTGTATGTAATATTCTTTTATTGGGGCACTTCCAGGTTGCGGATGTTGTCACCATTTGTATATTATTTACTTTTCCGCACTAGGATAGACCCAAGGAAGAGGGCACAAGTAACCGGGTTCTGGAGTCCAGTGGGAGACCAACTCGAGGAGTCGAGTCCGGGTCTCCTAACTCTAGAATTGGTAGGGTTGCTTGCCGCTCTCGTAGGGGTCTAGGGGTGTGGGTTTGGCTATTCATCGCGACCGTGGAATCCGTGTTTTATACTGGCTCGTATTGAAAACACGGACGTCCTAGTATATCCAATATTTCATATGATATCTTCTGCTGCGATATCTGTGATGTGATCATTTGATATGCTGTGATGGATACTGTATATAGTATATATGATATATTATATAGACGTTACTTATGTTTTACACCCGCCCTAGCCCTGCCCCGATCTGTCGTTAGTTACCTAACCTAGCGGTGCATGAGGGGACATCGAGACGAATGCGGATGGCATAAGTGTACGTCGTATTTATCTGTGATGTTTAGGTGACTTGAATGATGGGACTTCATTAATATGATTAATGAAAGAAAAGAAACCTAAGATGTTGTGGAATCGATTTCAAAATTAAAAACAGGTAGCTACAGTTCTTGCTTTGCATCGCGGTGTTCCTTGTAGAACATCCTGCACCTTATTCGATAAGGAAAGGGCCGAGATCCCTTCACCGGGAGTGACCCCTTTAGCAATAACTGGCAGATGCTACAACCCTCGGTTTGTCTTTTGATTGCTTCTATAGTTTTTGCTTTGCACAGTGGTATATATGATATATCCTGCACCTTATTCGATGAGGAAATGGCCGACGATCCCTTCACCGGGAGTGACCCCTTTAGCAAAACTAGAAAAGCCTAAAAAACACTCCATTTTAAAATCAATTGATTCTACAACGATATCAAGTTCATTAAGCAATAGCTTTTCAGAAAAACCTGTCGTAGCCCTCCGTCATTTCAGATAAGTCCTACTTAGTATTCGTGCTACGTTTGTTGACCTCCGTCAAGGCATAGTGTGCGGTAGCTAACTAGTATTTATCTGCTTATGCATATGATGCAGATTGGGTTAGGGTAGTCGTACGGCCTTGTTGACCTCCGTCAAGGGTCATGCGGGTGGGTTTGATTCAATCAAGAAATGACGGGTTGAACTTGACTAGTAGCCTATGGTTTGTTGACCTCCGTCAAGGTCATAGGGTGCTAGGGGAAAAATTATCGGGAATTTCAAGTGTTGAAATTTGCAATGAGATTGCATACCTTCTATGAGATAGTTGGATCCCGATACCCACTGCGAGTAATTGTTACTCCTGGGAGAGTTTTACACTTTACAATTAGCCGATCTAGTAGGTGTCTGGAAAGGTGTCAACGGGGTTACGCCTTTGGGAAAACGAGATTTACATTAATTAGGTTCGTGCGAAAGCACGGGAGACCTCCCTCAAAGTACCGACACTGGCCTGGCTGAAAGATTGGCGAACTTGTAGCGTGTAATTAATCCCGGCTAGTATTTCCTTTTAGGGTTTGAAGGAAGATTTGATAAAAACAGTAGGAGCCATCCTGATTAGATAAAATAATAACCAATCTGATCTTGCAAGAGCACACGCTGAGTGTTTTCTTCTCTCTCTCTCCAGGTAGCGACCATATCACGCCTTAATCAAGATAATAATATGGATGTATTGACCGAACCCGCTTGTTATACCGAGCTGGGGAACGTTGGTCCCGCTCTAACTTATAATTGTTATATAACCGAGCAGGGAATAGGGGAATACCAGGATTCCCATGACGCCCAAACGAAGAAAGTGCATGAGATGTATCTCCTTCGAGTGTGTTCATTATAAAGAACTGTTTCTCAGTATCCTCTGCATCCTGGGTATTTGATACTGGATCAGGATCTCAGATATGTAATCTGTTACATAGGGCTACAAATGGTAGATAACTGAGAACGGGTGATAAGTTTCATGAGACAGAAAACGGTGCAAGTGTTGCAGCCAAGTCTGTTGGTCACTGTCACCCTGTATTACCAATACATTGATTCAGAACAAATGTTATTAGATACCGAACCTGATATACAAAATCATATCAGTCTCTTTATTAGTAAAGAAGGATATAATTTTGTATTGTTGGATAATGTTTTGAACATTTCCTATTTCAAAAGTTGATCAGTTCAAGCACGTTATCTAAAAGCATTGATGTTCTAAATCAAATTACAGTTCTTAGTATACAGAACACACACAAGAGGAAGAGTTCAGAAATGAACGGATCCTTCTTGAGGTATTATAGACTAGGTCATATCAATGTGACCCGACTAGCTTAAGTTACATTTAAGATGCATATTTAAATCAGTTTGAATTTACATCTTGTGAAACTTGCCAGTCATGCCGCAAAGATTAGATGACCATAGCTCTGTTTATTGAAACAGAGAAAGAGTTAGTGAACTCTTGGGACTGATACATAGTAATGTATGCAAGGTCCCCTGTCTACACATGCCAAGACCGGTTCTTTTTATTTCATTACATTCTCTGATAATCTCTCAAGATTCAGCCATATGTTCCTATTGAAACATAAGCCCGAAGCTTTTGAGATATTCACAGAATATAAGTTAGAAGTAGAGAACCAAAATACGGGTATAAGTATTATGTCCTAAGATAAGATCAGGGAGGAGAATACTTGAGCACGGAATTCCTGAACTATTCTAAAGGAGAATGAGATTCTCTCTCGGTGTTACTCCTCTGATTATACCATAGCACAGCGGTGTATCAGGGCGGAGCAATAGCACCCTATGAGATATGGTGTGCTCTATGATGAATGCAACTGAGTTTCCTATTTCCTTTTGGGAGTTATGCACTTGAGAAGATGCATACCTATTGAATAGGGTTCAAATCAAATCAGTTGCCTACCACTTCATATATCATATGGTAAGGGAAAAGCCCATCTCTTAAGTCAGTTAAGATTTGGGGTTGTCCGGCCTATGTCTAAAAGCAAAATCCGGACAAGATCGAGGCAAGGTCAGTTCTGTAGAACTGGAAAAGTTCCAGCTATACAAACTACAGCTAATGATTTGAAAGAACCAAAGGATTCAATAGTTACCAACGAACCTCAGCCTCTCCGCCGATCTAGTAGGGTTCCTCACCCACCTGAGAGATACTTTGGTTTCTCTATGACAGTGGGAGCGAGGATTGCATCATGAGGTGATGACCCAACTAGTTTCGAACTGGCCATCAGGAGTAAGACTCTATAAGAATGGCTGGATGCTTAGTGATCTGAGATGGAATCCTTATACACCAACAAAGTATGGACTTTGGTTGCTTTATCTGAAGGGTTAAATCCCCATCAGGAGCAAGTATATCTTGAGAAGATTACTTAGTGTAGATGGAAAAGTTGAGACTTTCAAAGCTAGACATGTTAAACGTTTTCATCATCGACCAGGCGTGGATAATGATGAAACCTTTTTCAGTGGCTATGCTTAAGTCCATCCAGATCCTACTTGCCACGGCTACATACCATGACTGCGATATCTGGCGGTTGGGTGTCATGACTGCTTTTCTAAAATGTTGGTTTAGAAGAATGCGTCTATAAGTACACAGCCAGAGGGCTTCGTAGACTGTGGGAGCAGCGGAAACGTGTGCAAGATGTTTTATGTGATAAAGCAGGCATCGCAGAGTTGGAACATCTATTTTGATGTATTAGTCAAAGAGCTTGACATCATCAAAATGGTAGATGAACCTTGTATATACAAAAAGGTAGTAGGGAGTATGGTGGTGATCCTCGTAGAGTACGTGGATGACATACTCTTGATGGGGAAGGAGTTTCCTATGCTACGCTCGGTCAATCTCCGCTTATCACAAGCATTCTCCATATAGGATCAAAGTGATACCTCCTAAATCCTGAGTTTTGATCTATGAGATAGAAGTAATTGGATGTTAGGATTCTCACTAGTTGTAGTGAGAAGGTATCAATCGATCCTGGGGAGAATCACTGGAAAGGTTCCAGGGTGATAAGGACGACTGAATGTCAGTCACAGGCATTGTCTTTACCCTCAGTAGAGGGACGGTATGTTGGAAGAGTTCCAAGCTAGATACCGTGGCAAACTAGACGATAAAGGCTGGTAACATCGCTACTAAAGGTACTACCAAAGAGGAAGTTTGGGTGTATATTAGTTCATAAGATGAACTAAGTTCCTACCATTGTGTGACAATGGAAGTATGGCTATAGCCCAGGAACCCTGGTCCCATCAGTGACCCAGACATATTCTGAGGCAACATCACCTGATCATGGAGATAGTTGATCTCCAGGGTGATCGAGCTCAGGAGAGTAGACTCAGAGGACAACACGGCGGATCCACTCACAAAGGCCTTTTCCTAGAGAGAGACTTTTATGGGATGGTTGAGTATGAGATACTACAACCACTGCTATCAGATGGCCCTAGTGCAAGTGGGAGATTGTTAGTTATATGTATGCCCTAGAGGCAATTACTATACATAGGATGTATATTGTAGTGGATGCTGGGACATATATAGGGATGACTTTCTTGCTCGACATGATAGTATGCTATCTGGTTGCTCTTTATCTTAACGTGTACACCGATTGTCTCTCTGTTACATGTTGGTAAAGCCCTAAGAATGTGTACTTGACTGCCTGGACTGTGATGCGGATCATACTAGTGGGGATATGGTAGTCCACAAGTACATCCTTCAAGGTCCCTAGTCATGGGTGTATCGAGACGGGGCATCGATATACCAGAGTAGACTAGCGTATACCTTCTCGACCCATACAGATGGGCGATGGATGATCCCAATATCCATTGGTGTTTGACATCAGAGATGATATACGGGTACTCAGTAGACACTGGGTACACTGGACGGACTCGCCGAGAACTCCCAGATGGTATTATACCTTACGTCAGATGGCAGTTCTCTGGTGACACTGGTACAGGTTAGTCTGTAGACCCGAGATCGTCATAGAATCTTGTGTGATTCCCACTGTGCTTTGATTTCCACCTTACCACGTCCAAGAGGGCATGCAAAACGGTGGTTTTTGGGTACAATTCCGAATCATATGGAGGCAATGAGCGATAGGAGGGGATTCGTCTCTCCCAGTATAGGGAGTTGATGTTGCACTGTGTTCGATTGGCTATAACCGGAAATCCCTGGCCAGGGTTGCTGAGATTTACTGGTAAGTGTTACCAGTAGTTTCTCGAACTTTTATAGACCTCATATCGACACGACTTATCGAGCTACTGGGGTGGGGTCTGACGTTTACCATCCCTAGGCGAGATATGCGACATATCAGACGACGAGACCGGACTGTACGGTAAGTGTTACTGGTTGGATTCACAGGAGTGTGAGCGGGCTTGCTCGTTGATCTTCTGATCGCTCAATACCCGGGTTTCCGTTACATTTAGCAGACCGCTTGTGGCTTGTGGGTGTTTAATATGATCATCACCTACTGCCGGCGTATTACGAGTCTTTAGAGTCCTACACAAAGGTTTCCTGGCTCAAGTGAAACGAAATAGGAGCGCATATGAGATATGTGCGTGACCGAGAATAATACCAGTATGTGATATTGTATTCTATTCTCGCGATTTGTATTATTGGACGGTTATATAAGATATAGCCGAGTTACCAGATCAAGTGTTGATTCGATACATTGATACACTTGATATTAGTCGGTTATATGCGATATGACCGGATCATTAAATCAAGTGTTGATTTAATGATTTGATGTATAATTATATATTTGATATATTACTTTACATTAACTAGTATTTGTTCACTTAAGATTGATTTTCTCACTTTGATGTGCATAAATAGTATATGTGATATATTTTTGTCCACTTGATTGTATCATGTTTGATGATACATGCAAACTTGGGTGTATGTTTGATTTAATCCATTTTTAGGTTAATTGTTAGGGTTTTGTTATCTTTATTTATTTTCTTTATTCATTTTGGCAAAAACAAATATGGTGGCTTTCTTTGTTTTTCTCTTGAAGCTTCATGAAGCTTTCATAAGTCTAACCATTTTGTCTTTTGCCTTAACCTAACCATTAAACCTAAACCCTAGTTTATTCTCTACATGTGTTAGCCTCACCCATGGTTGCATTATGATAAGAATCACTTGGATTTTCTTTTTAAAAAAAAAAAGAATTCTTTTTCCTTCTTCTTCTTCATCTTCTTCAAGTGAAGAAGAAAGCTTGCTAGAAATTTCCAGGTGATGAAATCAAGCGAGAAATCCAAATCCAAAGTGAACCCACTTCCTATTTCTTCATCCTCTACCACTTGCCATGTTGTATAGGGTGTTTTCTTCACAAGTTTCATGAGCTAGTGAAGATGGAGCTTGAGTTAGAGTTGCCTCGACGTAGATCATCTTCGTCATCGAAGTCAACGACCTAGGCCGCTCATTTCTCCGACGAAACCATCGCTAGAGTCCGGGATCCCGGTGATCGCAGCGAAGGGACGTCATCACGGAGCTAAAGATGTGGAGGACCGGATCTACAAAGGTTGTATTTCCATTCACTTAGCAATAAAGTTGTTTACTTGCTTGCTTTTCGCCTTTACCTCTAGTTAACGATCTAGCATTAGGGTTTCTCAGTATATAATTTTTGAATTTGTCATGGTTGATGCCTTGTGGAACCTCTTGAGTGTGCCTAGGAACCCTACATGACTAGGCCGAGAACATCCAGCCAAGGCGAGCTCATGCTAGTGGTCAAAAGGACTATGATCCCCAATCGCGCCAAGCGGGGAAAATTCGAGCCAAACTATGAAGGCCCGTACATCATAGACAAGGTCTACCAGGGTGGAGCCTATCTACTCATGGATATGCACGGTGAAAGGCCTTTCAGGCCAATAAATGGTCGCTTCCTAAAGAAATACTACGCTTAATGAGCCACGGCCTAGGTCAATGATAGATGACGACGACTATGCCCGCTCGCTATCTTCCTAAGCCCAAACTCTATAAGTAGTAACCGGCCTTCTCCTTAACGGACCGAAATGTCCTTAAACTAATGAAGGACCGAAACGTCCTTAAACTAATGACGGACCACTGCGTCCTAAAACTAGCTGTTGACCGAGATATTGATAAACTACGGTGGATTGAAACATCACAAAGCCAATATAAAAAAAAATAAAAAAATAATATAAATAAAAAAACGGTATGTCCATAAGCAAAGTGGGCACGGATGAAAACCCGAAAAGGCTCCGTGAATAAAAACAGCAGGGCTACCGGCGAGTGTTCGTGAAAACCCGAAAGGGCGCGATCTCGTAAAAAAAAAGAGAATAAAAAAATATAAAAAAAACGGTATGTCCATAAGCAAAAAGGGCACGGATGAAAACCTGAAAGGGCTCCGTGAGTAAAAACTGCAGGACTACCAGGGAGTGTTTGTGAAAACCCGAAAGGGCGCAACCTCGTTAAAGGACACTTACAGGATCCTCTAGAGCTTGTAAGGAGAAGCCACCCGCGTGAGATCCTTACGACTCACAAGGGAGCAACACACTTAGGTATCCTCACGATTCCTAAGGAGAAAATACACTTGCGAGATCCTCACGACTCGTAAGGAGAACTCTCTTATGGGACCCTCACGGCTCATAAGATTTGAAAGTCTTAAGTTACAGAGACCTAAACCTATGCTTAAGCAACCCCCACAACCTTCGATATTGCTCTACAATTGGTTCAATACTGACCCTTGTATACAATCCACGGGCGCGAATAAACATTTCCCTAAAGAAGTCCCACCCGTGACTAGGGATATGTTCGCATAATGAACAACCCCTGTAAGTCCTCTCAATTTACAAGGAGAAAACCCTCTTGTAGGATCCTTACGACTTATAGAGGAACACGCACTTAGGAATCCTCACGATTCCTAAGAAGAAAATACACCTATAAGATTCTCACGACTTGTAGGGAGAAATAACTTTGTGAGACCCTTACGGCTCATGAAGTCAAAAGCCTTAGTCGACAGGACCCTAACCCTGTTCGCTAAGCCACCTTTGTTCGGCATCGACAGAGGCAAATGATGATTCGCTCTTGGCAATATCCCAGTTGTAGCGGTGCTGATGCCGAAATCGGTGTCTAATTCCATGCTTATGGCAAAAAGCCAGCAAGCCGCGCATGCATACGACATAGCCGAAATGATGGGGCAACTTGCAATAAAAAGCAGCAAGTAAAACGCATGCATACAAAATAGCCGAAATGATTGGGCAACTCGCAATAAAAAGCAGCGAGTAAAATAAAAAAAACAGCCGAAATGATTGGGCAACTCGCCATAAAAAGCAGCGAGTAAAAATAAAATAAAGAGCCAAAATGATTGGGCACCGCGAAAAATAGCCGAAATGATTGGGCAATCGCGACCTTCGCGATATAAAAGCTGAAATGATAGAGCATCACGGAGATAAAACAATAATATAAAAAATGATGATGAAACTTTTTCCCTACAGGTGAGATCACGTCGATCCCTGTATACAATCCAAGGGTACAAAGAAAGAGGGAACCATACCTTCCCAACAGGCTCCGCCAGAAAGCGAAGCCAAATCTCGACGGTTCACCAACAACCTAGAGACAACCGAGACATTCGTCTCAATACAGCAGACGCAGTGCCAGCAAACAAAACAAAGGCAAAATTCCTAGCTTCACGGTCTTAACGGTAACTCATACAAAACCTGAAAGACCATCAGAGATCATCTCAACCCCAGGGAAACCAGTGTCCTTGACAAATACCTCAATTCAGGGAAACTAGCGTCCTTGATGAGAGCTTCTTGATTCGCGTCGGCCCGCAGAGAAACCAGTGTCTTTGCAGGAATACTCCAATTCGTTTCAACCCCGAGAAAACCAGTGTCCTCAGCAAAATACTTCGACTCAGGGAAACCAGTGTCCTTGACGAGAGCTTCTTGATTCGCGTCGGCCCGCAGAGAAACCAGTGTCTTTGCAAGAATACTCCGATTCGTTTCAACCCCGATGAAACCAGTGTCCTCGGCAAAATACTTCGACTCAGGGAAACCCGTGTCCTTGACGAGAACATCTTGATTCGCGTCGACCCGCAGAGAAACTAGCGTCTTTGCAGGAATACCTCGACCCGTTTCAACCCCAGGGAAACCAGTGTCCTTGGCAAATACCTCAATTCAAGGAAACTAGCGTCCTTGATGAGAGCTTCTTGATTCGCGTCGGCCCGCAGAGAAACCAGTGTCTTTGCAGGAATACTCCGATTCGTTTCAACCCCGAGGAAACCAGTGTCCTCGGCAAAATACTTCGACTCAGGAAAACCAGTGTCCTTGACGAGAACATCTTGATTCGCGTCGACCCGCAGAGAAACTAGCATCTTTGCAGGAATACCTCGACTCGTCTCAACCCCAGGGAAATCAGTGTCCTTGGCAAATACTTCGATTCAAGGAAACTAGAGTCCTTGATGAGAGCTTCTTGATTCGCGTCGGCCCACAGAGAAACCAGTGTCTTTGCAGGAATACTCCGATTCGTTTCAACCCTGAGGAAACCAGTGTCCTTGGCAAAATACTTCGATTCAGGGAAACTAGCATCCTTGATGAGAGCTTCTTGATTCGCGTCGGCCCGCAGAGAAACCAGTGTCTTTCCAGGAATACTCCGATTCGTTTCAACCCCGAGGAAACCAGCGTCCTTGGCAAAATACTTCGACTCAGGAAAATCAGTGTCCTTGGCAACCTCCTAAACTCAGGGAAACCAGCGTCCTTGAGGAGAGCTTCTTGATTTGTGTCGACCCGCAGAGAAACCAATGTCTTTGCAGGAGTACTTCGATTCATTTCAACCTCGAGGAAACCAGTGTCCTCGGCAAAATACTTCAACTCAGGGAAATTAGTGTCCCTGACAAGAGCTGCTCGATCCGTCTCGACTCGTGAGGAAATTAGTATCTTCGCGAGGACTTCCCGATTCGTCTCGACTTGCAAGATAAAGCCTTAGGCATCAGGGATTAAAAAACTTGTTTCCTGAGCACTGGGACCCTGCAAGTCGGTCTAAAACGGTCTCTTGCATACTATTCACGGGTCTCACTCTCCAAAGTCGAATCTCGACAAAGAGGGAAACAACCACTTTCGAGTTCTCTCAACTCGTAAGAGGGAAAATTCTCTTGTGAGATCCTTACGACTCTCAAGAGAAAACACACTTAGGAATCCTCACGATTCCTAAGGAGAAAATCCACCTACGAGATCCTCTCGATCCGTAAGGAGAAAAGTCTCTATGAGACCCTCACGACTCATAGAGTTGAAAAGTCTTAGGCAGCAGATCTGAACCTGCGGCTTAAGCCATCGCTATCTCTTGAAGAAACCAAGATGCTTACTCTATTATCTGTCAACCATGTATATTAAGAGAGCATGCTGATAATAAGAGAAGGGGGAAAGCAAAGAAATGATACAAGATATTGCAAAGAAAAAATGTGTACCTTTATTCATTAATTCAATCAAGTACAAGGTGAATCGTATAAAAGAATAAAGAATGGATACATCTTACTCGAAAAGGAAAATTTTTACAAGTATATCAATACATGGGCAGCTACTGGGAAGGAAGCGTCTTGAATAGCCCTATCAATTGTTCGCGTACTTCCTTCCATGCTTTCTCCAGATCGGCCACCACCGCCAGTTCTGCTTCCACTTGAGCCCGCTGCTGCAAGAAGGATGCAAGCTGCTCCCCAACGGCCTGCTGAGCCGCTTCGCGGCCTTGGGCATCACGCTCGGCGGTATCGAGCTTCTGCTTCAGGTTTAACCCATTTGAGATACGTTCCAGAAGGCCCTCGAAGATAGCCTTCACCTGGGAAACGTTCGCCTCAACCTCAGCACGCAGACGAGCCATCTCGCTTGAGGTCTTTTGGCATTCCCTCAGCCTTAAAGCTGCTTCTTGTTCCAAGTGGAGGACGTAAGAAGCACTTTGCTCGATTCATGCTGCTCGTTGATTGCTTGTGGCAAAGGTCTCGGGAGCAGGGCGTATAAACTCCGATTGATGCAGGCGGACCTCGATTTCCCTACAGTGATTAACCCAAAATTCGACGACGCCTTCATTCTGAAAATTTACGAGCACCGCCAACATAGGGTTAACCTCCGCAGTGAAATCTGCAGCAGATGGAAGAGCGTCTGCATCAAGCTCTTCGACGTATCCGCTCAGCATGCCCAAGCTCATTGCGCCACCCTTTGAAGACGGACGTCTCAGGAAGGGGCCTGCCGGCATTATGACACGAGACTTAAAAGGCGCCGGAATCGGAACAACAGCTGAAAAAACAAAATACGATTAGATGACGGTTCAAGAAATATGAAAAGTCATCGATGGGATAGTTTACTATACCAGCTACGGCAGGCGGCAAGGCCAGGAGGGCCGGTGGTGCGACCGATCTTTCATCTCCTCCTTCGATTTGTAGCACTGCAATCAGGACAAGGAAGAGTCAGAAATAATTCCATTATTGAAAAAAGAAAGGCATCAATTGGAAACTATACTCACCAGTGCCACTGGAGGAAGAAGCGAGTTTAGATGGGAAGGAGAAGTACGGGTGCAACACCTGGTAGAGATGATCAAAAAGCACTCCTGCAAGGACGCAATAGTACGATATTAGTACATAAATTATGCGGCCGAAAGATAAAACTGATGGGTCACGAATCCATACCTTCTAGCATCTGCGATGGTACGAGGGAAGGATGAGAGGTGGCCACCGCCAAGGCAGTAGTTGACGGCGCCCCCTCGAGCAATAGAGCGTCAGCACTGGCCGCACCTGCGTTAAAAACAAAGATACACCTGTCAGGAAGGATTGCAAGATAAAAAAGGGACGGTAACTCGAAATTTACCTGACGAGCCGCCAGCTGAAACGGAGGCGTCTCCCTCCTCCATCGACATAAGTCCACCTCCTGTGGCCTCATCACCCGACTCTACGAGGGCTGTCGTCGTGCTCGCGTGGCCAGGAGACGGCGGAGGACCGTAGACGGGGAGAGCAATGATTGGAGCATTGCCAGACTCTTGAGAAAGAGCGGCTGTCTTTTCCTCGGGAGTCATGCCCGTCTCACCCGCTACTCCTTCGGGCTCGGCGGTCGCCGCTGTCTCGTCCGCCGTCGCTATGGGGTCGCCGGTCTCAGGCGCTCCATCCGCCGCTTCCCCAAGCTCGGTTGTAGCAGTCGTCTCATTTGCCGCTACCTCGGGCTCGGCATCGACGACCTTCTCTGGCGCAGTTTCCTCAGCCCCCAGCTCAGGTCCAGCAACCCCGGCAACGTCGCCCACAGTCGGCTCGGGTTCAGCCGGTCCCTCTTCCTCTATCCGCTTAGGTTCGACGGTTTCCGCCTCCCCTTCGGTTGGACTTGGCCCTACAAAACAAGATATATAAGAACCGACAGGTTTACAATTCTTACAACAAATCTTGAAAGATACATTACCTGAGGTGGATTTATCGTTAGCCTCCCTATTTGCGCGCGCCGCCTGTCTGTGAGCTGTAGACAAGGCGACCGAGGGCTCTTCCGAAGGAGTATCAGCACGAGGAATGGTGCTTGGGCCAGCTCCCACGGCCAAAGCAGCTCTGCGTGCCTTCGCCTCGCGCCACGACCGCTTTCTCTCCTCCCGAGCCGTCAAGACGGACCTCTTCGAGGCCTCCTTCATTGAGGCGTCATCGTCCACATACAGAGATGCCTCCAAAGCCTTCAAGGCATCCTTCACCGACTTTTCGAGTTGAGACTCTCGCGGCAGCCCTGATGAGACCGGAACTTCAGTAGCTGGCCCGAGGAGAGTCCCCGCATCGGTTGGTGCAGCCCCTGCAAAGAGACAAAGGAAAAAGGTTAGGTTGGCTATAAGAAAAGAGAATAAAGTCTTAATGAGGCAAGACGTACCAACGCCCAATAAAGCGTGCTTCCTTTCCTCCTCCTGGAAGGTTTTCAGAGAGGCAGCGATGGCTTCTTCAGTAGTGACACCTGTTAAAAAAAGGGGGGAAAGCATTAGTCAAAAATAATGATAAAAATGCGATGAAATGACGAAGAGTGCAGCTAATGATTACCTGACTGAGTGAGTTTAGCCAACATCGCTTCGAGCCAGGCTGATCGCTCAGAAGCCGCAATAGCGGCCGCCAGATCGGTGTCTGCTGGATCTACCGAGAAGCCTTTATTGCTGTCGTACTCGCTTATACCTTTGGTGAGAGGGGCCTGAGGCTCTAAGCCGAGGATAGCATCGAGAGAGAGGAGTGACTTCTTCTTCCTCTTCTGCGTGCGAGCCCCGGTCGGCGCCAAGATCATTTTATGTTGCGCAGGTACCTTAGGGCGGCGGGTCCCAATGTCCGCACCGATGCCGGACTCCGGCGAAACAACATTTACCATCTCCACTGGAGCACGGGGAGCTGGTGGTGCATCCACAGTATCGCGAAGCGGCAATCCGCGCGGAGGGCTCAACACGCGCGTTGGTCCAACTCCAGCATCTTTCAATGGAGGAATGACCGGGGTCCTCGGCTTCAAGGGAGCTTTGCGGTCGCCGCCGGGAGGCTCGCCCTTGCGGTCAACCAACATGCACTTCTCCTCACGGATAACTGGACCCATTGCGTGCCTATACCAAGCCACGTACACGTTAAGTACCCGGGGGACGCAGCTCGGCTCGTTGATAAAAAGTGGGAGCCCGTGTTCAGCCGCATGAAATAGTGCAACGCGCTCTGTATCCCCTCCCTGCTGGCTACGGGCTCTTCCAAAAACGCCTCCAACGGGTTCCCTTGGTTATAGCTTTATTATTGGGCGAACCGGTGGGGGTTGTACCTCATGAAGAGCGCCATCTCCTTCTACCTGAACACCAGGTAGCCCGGCCGAATGGAGTAGAGGTGAAGAATCTCCCGGGCTTTCAGTACGGAGGCCCCGTCCTTGAAGTCGTCGCGCAGCGCCACCACCGACTTGGAGGTTTCTGAGCCGATAGTTATGACTTTATCCACAAAAGAAATCTTCGCTCCAACCAGGTGTGGACGAAGGAGCAATCCCCTAGCCTCCCGTGGAGGCGCAGTCATGATCGAGGCGCCGATCAGCCGCATGACTCTTGGGAGTCTGCACCTCTCAAAAACAAAAGGCTCTTGTGGACGCCGAACATCCCTTGCACATGCATTTCCATCCACGAAGTGAAGTAGTGCATCGGGAAATTAGCAGGCTGCACCCCTGGTTCATTAGCATCCGCCGCCATGCTAAGTCCATTGTATAGGTGAGCCAACCCGGCGATTCCTATTGTCAACTGCAGGCCAGCCACCATCCGATGCGCTGGGTAGAAAATGGACGGCCGCATGTAGCGCGGGTGCATAGGGAGCGCGAACTGCATAGCCACAATCCCAGGAACCCCAAAAAGAAGGTCTCCTCATCCATGCCCGCGACAGCGATTTCTGACAAGGGCATGATGGCAAAGTCGGGGAGATAAAAATCCTTTTGATCATCTTCCGATGTTGGTCGACGATCTAAGCCGAAGCCGAAAGGGTCATTGAGCTTGGCGAACTTTTCATTCCGCTCCGAGAGAATCTCCGGTCGAAGGAAGCGGGCGATAAAATCTGCGAAATTGACGTCCCGAACTCCTGATTCCAGATAGAGCCCTTCGTATATGGTCAGCACCTTCACCAAGCCCGGAAACTGGTGCTGAATAGCATTCTCCGGCGTCAAATCAAACACAGCGGCTTGGTGGCGAAGACGTACTCGTCAGGAGGAAGCAGCTCCTCGTAATGCTCCCCCCTCACCGGCAAGCCCGAGATCTCGGCGAACTCTTCCAGGGAAATGGAGACTTCCCGGTCCGTCATAAGAAAGGTGTGTGGGGATATTCCATTGTTCGATGAAAGCCTTAATCCCCCACGTTGGAGGAGCGGGGTACTCATAAAGCTAGGCATAGATTGCTGAGTACAAACCAATCTTCATCAGATGAGTTCTCTTCGCCGATAGGATGTACCTGGCCCACTGCAAATATCTGGCCGGTTGTCGCGGGATCAATCCAATGTTATAAGCCTGTCCCCAAGGGCGTGCTTCACCCTGACATATTCGCCTCCCCAAAATGTCTATGGCCGGCGGCGGCTGCACGGGAATGGCACCAATCGCGGGCTGGAGAAGATCCTCCGAATTCCAATTCTTGACCTCCACGGCATACTTCACCGAGGGTTCATCCGCATAGGGGATCGAAGAGATGGGCTCAGACGGCGTCGCGGAACTGAAGCTTCGGCGACCCTTGATGATGTCAATATACCACCTACCCCACAGGTGAAGGTTCTTGTGCTCGGGGTCATGATCCTTGATGAGAGCGAGCACTTCTCGGTCCACTGGTGCCGCCGGAAATCCTTCATCCGAGCGAACAAACGGGAATGACAGGTCAGCAGACATGTTTCCTGCGGAGGGAAAAAAATCAGCCGTTAGTGTTGTAATTCCAATGCTTGGCATTTTAAAAGTTATACCACACTGCAATGCAGTGGGTAGGGGACCAAAGGGGGACCCACAAAATCTGGATGATAGTGCATCAGTTAATAAGACAACCCCATCATTGGATGAGACTGTCAATTAATGAGGAGATCCCCAAAAGAATATTCTCATTAATGAGAAATCCCTAGAGACAAGGAGAAAATCTTCTCTTTCAGAGCAAAGCTCTGTCACAGAGTGACACTTGTCAAACTCTGGTCTCAAAGGGATAAAATTCCCTAAAAGAGCCTAGCTCTGTAATAATGATAAAAAAATTCATCAAAAGAAAAAATTTAACTCTTGAAAAAATTAAAAATTTTAGGATCTTAAAGATCCATGAAAACTCTTAACAGTTCTTCATTTTTAGATCAAAAAGATCTACATTTGATCCATGAGCAAAGCTCTGTTCATGGATTAAAACCCATGAAACAAGATCTCTTTAGATCTATGGATTCTTGAGAGTAAGGCTCTGTTGGTGAAACCCCAAAGGGGTTTTCTTTAGATCAAAGATTTATGAGAGCAAGGCTATGTTGATTAAAACTAATTTAATTTAATTTAATTTAAGTTAAATTTTACCTAAGATGATTCTAGAGTTTGAACTCTGAAGTTCTTGAAAAAACGAGAGCAAGGCTCTAAAGTTCTTAAAAGCAAGAGCAAGTCTCTGAGAATTAAAAATCTTGAAGATGGTAACTATTTACTGAGGACCAAGGGTCCTATTTACAGGCGCTTGCGCCCCTTCAACTCCTCAGTTGATCCAACGGCCAAGATCTTGCCACCGCTGCACTCACGTGTGCGCCACGTGAGCGCAACGGTGGGAGGGGGCATTTGTTTCCCCCAATCAGAGAAAAGCCCTGCTTGAATTTCAAAAATTCAAAAATTGAAGCAACGCTTCAAATTTCTTGCGCTACGCGCAACGCGCCACGTGTCAAAAACTGATACGTCAGCGCAGCGCACCCAATAAGAGCAAGGCTCTATTTAAAACAAAATTAAAGGAAGCAACGCTTCAGTTGCGCTGCGCTCTACGCTGCGCTTTGCGCTGCGCGACACGTGTCAGCGCAGGTGCGCTGCGCTCTGTGCTGCGCCACACGTGTCAGCGCAGTTACGCTAGCGCAGTTGCGCAGCACTCTGCGCTGCGCGACACGTGTCAGCGCAGTTGCGAGCAAGGCTCTAAAGTTATTAAAAGCAAGAGCAAGGCTCTGAGAATTAAAAATCTTGAAGATGGTAACTATTTACTGAGGACCAAGGGTCCTATTTATAGGCGCTTGCGCCCCTTCAACTCCTCGGTTGATCCAACGGCCAAGATCTTGCCATCGCTGCACTCACGTGTGCGCCACGTGAGCGCAACGGTGGGGAGGGCATTTATTTCCCCCAATCAGAGCAAAGCCCTGTTTGAATTTCAAAAATTCAAAAATTGAAGCAACGCTTCAAATTTCTTGCGCTGCGCGCAACGCGCCACTTGTCAAAAACTGATACGTCAGCGCAGCGCCCAAGGCAGCGCACCCAATCAGAGCAAGGCTCTATTTAAAACAAAATTAAAGGAAGCAACACTTCAGTTGCGCTGCGCGACACGTGTCAGCGCAGTTGCGCTGCGCGACACGTGTCAGTGCAGTTACGCTAGCGCAGTTGCGCAGCGCTCTGCGCTGCGCGACACGTGTCAAGCGCAGGTGCGTTTGCGCCAAACAGAATTAAAATTCCAGTAAGATCTTTCTGTTCTTGTTAAAACAAGAAGATTATCTTCTGTAAAACAGAAGCCCTTGGATCAAAGATCCAACGGTGGGGAAAAATCCCCAAATCACTCAGAGAGAGATCTCTTTAACAAATTTAATAAATTAATTGGCACTATATAAAGGCCCCTAGACCCCGATTCTAAAGGACATAGAGACAGAAACACAGAAAACAGAGAGAGAACTCCTCTAAAGAATTTTGAGAAGAACTCAAAAAGAGAAAAAGGTAAACCCTATGAATAAAAAAGAAGAATTTCTTCTGAAAAGATCATTGATCTAAGAACAAGATCAAGGATCTTCAATAAAAATAATAATAAAAAAGGCATTGCCTTTTTTATGAACCATTGGTTCTGGAATCTTAAAAATTCTTTTCTTGAATCCAAAATTGGATCAAGATATTAAAACAGTGCCTTGCACTTATAAATCTGCACTGTTGCGCTCCTGGCTTGGCGCAAGCCACCAGAGAGCGCCACGTGTCAGCACCAGAATAACTTGCGCTATGCGCTTTTAAAAATAGAGCATTGCTCTCTGAAATTGGAGCAACTCACCAGAGCGCGCCACGTGTCAGCAGCGCACTGGCGCAGCGCACTACGCTAACTGCGCTTGCGCTCACCAGAGCGTGACACGTATCACCTCCACATCCGCTTGCGCTCAATAATTGGCGCAAAGTGCCTGACAGGCCACATGGCCATTGTCAGATAACTAATGCACTGCATTATTGAAAAGAAGGGCCAGGCCCAATTAAAAAAAGGCCGAACAGGCCTAATAAAATGCCATGCATTATTTTAAAGGGCAGAGCCCAAACAAAGACAGATGCTCTGCATCATAAAAATAAAGGGACAGAGCCCACATAAAAAAGCCCTAGCATAGGCCTAATAGGCCAAAGATAAATAAAAACGTTGAATATTTTCAAATGGACTTAGCCCAATCATGGCCGTAAGTCCTCAAATTAAATTGACTGAGCACGACTGCTCTCTTAAATCAATTTACATCTGGTTCAAGGGTACATCTCCGAACTCCTCTGACACCTATCGTTGTAATCCTTCAACGACGTCAGAGAGGTGGCAGGTCCCAACAACCACACAACAATACGGACTGTGGGGTCCTTAAACTCATGGACTTATGCGTCCTTAAACCACACAACAATACGGACTGTGGGGTCCTTAAACTCATGGACTTATGCGTCCTTAAACCAACAATACGGACTGTGGGGTCCTTAAACTCATGGACTTATGCGTCCTTAAACCACACAACAATACGGACTGTGGGGTCCTTAAACTTATGGACTTATGCGTCCTTAAACCAACAATACGGACTGTGGGGTCCTTAAACTCATGGACTTATGCGTCCTTAAACTAACAATACGGACTGCGGGGTCCTTAAACTCATGGACTTATGCGTCCTTAAACCAACACCTGCCCCCAAAATGGGAACGATGGACCGCAATGTCCTTAAACTACCTATGGACCACCATGTCTCTAAACTGGCAATGGACCACTATGTCCCTAAACTGGAACAATAGAGCCTCCAAACGCTCTTTTGTCGGATCTAAACGATCCCGTTTAAGTTGATCTTAGCCTCAAATATGGCTAACGTATCCTTAAACCTTCAAACAGACTTTAGTCCCAAATTGGACTATAGACCCCTCAATCGACTTTAGTTCAAGGGTACATCTCTGAACTCCTCTGACACCTGTCGTTGTAATCCTTCAACGACGTCGGAGAGGTGACACGTCCCGACTGCCATACATGCATTGGACCACTACATCCCTAGACTGGAACAATAGAGCCCCTAAATGTTCTTTCCGTTAAGTTGATCTTAGTCTCAAATCAGACTAACGTATCCTTAATGAACGTTTAAGTTGATCTTAGCCTCAATATGGCTAACGTATCCTTAAACTAAAACACCAAACCCAAATCTAAGTAAATACGGATTTGGACTAATCCACGTCCTACGGGCAACGGCATAACTTAGTCTCCGTATACAATCCACAGGCAACCACAAACAAAACAAACGCACACGACACGAAGTGAAATTCTGGAGAAGGAGAAAGTTGTTACCACGATGCGGTAGCGTAATTAACTGCAGGGGCTTGCGCCTGCAGGGAAGAGCGTCCCCACAATCAAAAACCCTTCAAGCGAGGGGGAATCTGACGAAGTCTGCTATATCGGCCGCATCCGTCCAAACCTCCGATACACGGTGCCATAAATCAACTTGGCATCTTCGGAGAGGTGGACGGATAAAACCAAATAGCATCTGCCCCGAATCACAGGCAAGACGTCCATGTCTTGGCTGCCGTTCGGAGGGGAACAGGCCCGTCTCACGGTGATTCATGAGCGGAACCCTCCTTACCTCACTTGTGCTTACCTGGCCACAATTGGCAGTGAAGAGGCAATTCGAGGTTATTTTGCAATTTGTTTGTACATATTATGATTGTGATTGTGCTTATGTAAAGTTTAGTATAACATTTCAGAAATATTAATATTATTTTTGGAAATTAAATATTAAAATAATATATTTCGCGAAAACTATTCGATTTGCGAATAGGAGTTTTTCGTAAAATGGTATAAGTATATACCAATATTTGGAAAATAATGGGAGATTAAAATGATTTATTTATTATAATGACATTTATTGGATTTTGGTATTTTTATAATTAATGATATGCAGTTTTAAATTAAATTGATTATTGCACTACTAATCATGATTAAGCAAAATCCGCATTTCTACATTTTTCCATGGTTAGTGCATCATGTCATGTGCATTTTTGTTGCATGTTGTTTATTGTGTTTGTGACTTGTGAGAATGAGAGTGAGAAAGAAAAAGAAAACCAAAGAGATATTTTGAGAGAAAAATAAAATAGATATTTATGAAAGAGTGAGCTTAAGAAAGAGTGAGGTTAAGAGAGAGAGAGAGAGAGTAACCCTTGACCATTTCATCATTCCTCTGCCTTCTTCATTCTTCTTCTCTTCTTTAACTCCTTCATCTCCTTCAACCTCCTCTAATTTCATGTATCATCTCCAATTAATCACCAAAACCCTATGCCACCATCATTAAACAGATGCACACCCTCATCCTAAACCCTTTAAACCATTCAAGTTTGGATTTTGAAGACTTTGGGCAACTCAAGAATTTTCCTAAGTAGCCAAATGAGGTAATCCCTACACTTTTAGTTAGGTATTTGTGTTTAGTATATCCTATTGTAGTTTAGAGTTTGATTCAGTGAGTATTGTGATCTTGGAAATTTCTAAGATGATGTTAAGTGGTAAGTTGAGGTGTAGTGAGTATTTACAAGACTTTAGATATGATTTCCTCACCTGGACCAGATACTAGAAACCAAAACACGATCTTTGAATTGGCTGATATCCTATTTTGCGGAATTTGTGATGGGATACTGAGATCAGCTATTACCCCGAAACCCAAAAAATATTTAGCGATTACAGAAAGATGTGCAGGCAACCAGGTGTTGGGGTCGAAAATTGCACCCCGGTTGACCAAGTCAGAGTCAAGGTCAACCCCAAGACAGGTGGGCCCAAGCCCAGATCAAGTGGGCCCATGCCCAAGTCGAGCCGGAACATGAAGCGGCCGGCTTCCCAATGCAAATCATGTAAAAAATAATTTTGATGTATTTTTTTTATGGGCATAAAACCAAATTTTTGTAAGCCTATGGCTTATGTGCAAAAAGAAGAGGCACATGGGCCATGGGATGGGCAAAATGTCATTTTGTAAAGCCCAAGAGACTATATGCAAATATGTAAACCTATATAAGGCAACATGATGAAAATACCTAATACACTTTTCATTCTCTCAAAAAAACCTAAGGTTTGTGCCTCTTTACCCTTTATGAAGGTTCTAAACCTTCTTCTTTCCTTTGAAATTAAATCAAGAGTTTTGCTCTTCCTTTTCAAAAACTAAATAGTTTTTCACCATAAAACCCACAAAGGGGAACTCAGATCTGCCATCAGATCTCAGAAAGGAGAGATTTTTAAAATCTCATATTTCTTGATCTTCAAGATCCGGCCAACAAAGGAAGAAGAAGGAGACCCATCTCAAGAAACCCTACTTTGGGGAAGAACTAGGGCTTAAGGGGAGAAGCCTATCATCAGCTTCAAAACATCCTAGGAGTATAACTCCTCATATATATAAATACACACACACACACACACACACACGTACAAAATAATAAGTGCTCTTTTCTGGGAGTACAACTCCCATTACAGGGACCAAGTCCCTTTCAGCGCGCGAGCGCCCACGTGCTGACACGTGGAGCGCTAGCGCTCTTGCGCTCAGAGCTCTGGCGCCCAGAGCGCTGGCGCCCAGAGCGTTGGTGCCCAGAGCGCTCGCGCCCGAGCGCCCACGTGCTGACACATGGAGCGCTAGCGTTCAAAGCGCTAGCGCTCTTGCGCTCAGAGCGCTAGCGCCCGAGCGCCCACGTGCTGACACGTAGAGCGCTAGCGCTCAAAGCGCTAGCGCTCTTACGCTCAGAGTGCTGGCGCCTAAAGCGCGAGCGCCCGAGCCCCCACGTGGTGACACGTGGAGCGCTAGCGCTCAAAGCTCAGAGCGCTAGTGCTAGAGCGTCCACGTGCTGACACGTGGAGCGCTGGCGCTTTTTCCCACGCATCCTTTGAATGCCATTTCCCTTTCTTTTATATATATATATATATATGTATATATATACACACACACACACACACATACTCTACACCACTGTCCCTCCCAAAAAATTTTGGGCCGGGGCGCTGCCCCGCACCCCGCAAGGGGGCTGCTAGCCCCCTTGACCCCCAGCTCACTATCCGGGTAGCGGGACCCCCGTAAAAACTCTGCGTGGCTCCCGATATATCCAAAACCCCATTTCAAAACACAACACATGTACACTGCACATTGAGTTCGCATGACCAGTTTAACCCGTCAATCGGAGGTTCTCTCGCACCAAAGGCGAGGGGTAATTAACGGCAGCTTAGTCCACGGCTGCCGGAGATTCGGATCCCGATGATCGATAAACCCCGGACTACCCTAGACAGGGGGAATCTGTAATGCACCTGACAAGCACGCGCGTATTCCCATCTCAACGAAAAACACCCTATAGATTCTGGCACGCCCGGTGGGACCTATCTCTCCTCCCATATTTCGGGTTAAATATTCATGCGAACTCAATCAATATACATTGATTGCCTATACTGAAATAATGCTTCTTTGTGCAGGGGTTAACGACTTTCGACTGCAATCTTCAAACGCAAGTCGGTATTTGAACGACTTTTCTCGGCCCCAGCTGGGGGCAAGGCCATCAACACCGACAAACTAATAAGGCATCTCATGCAAGTTCCAGCGGTGCCCTTGACAACTGCTCAATCGGGTATCTTCTCTAAGCTCCCCGTCGGCTGACCACCACGTCGTTAAACTGGAAACAGATGACCAACAAGTTGTTAAACTGGAAACAGATGACCACCAAGTCGTTAAACTGGAAACGGATGACCACCAAGTCGTTAAACTGGAAACAAATGACCACCACGTCGTTAAACTGGAAACGGATGACCACCAAGTCGTTAAACTGGAAACTGATGACCATCAAGTCGTTAAACTGGAAACAGATGACCACCACGTCGTTAAACTGGAAACGGATGACCACCAAGTCGTTAAAATGGAAAGGGATGACCACCAAGTCGTTAAACTGGAAACAGATGACACCACGTCGTAAAACTGGAAACGGATGACCACTAAGTCATTAAACTGGAAACAGTAGACCTCTAAGTCTTTAAACTGGAAACGGATGACCTCTAAGTCGTTAAACTAGAAACAGTAGACCTCTAAGTCTTAAAAACTGGGAACCACTGACCACCACGTCGTTAAACTGGAAACAGATGACCTCTAAGTCGTTAAACTGGAAAGAGTAGACCACTAAGTCTGTAAACTGGAAAAAGATGACCTCTAAGTCGTTAAACTGGGAACAGATGACCTCTAAGTCGTTAAACTGGAAACAGATGACCTCTAAGTCGTTAAACTGGAAACAGTAGACCTTTAAGTCTTTAAACTGGAAACAGATGACCACTATGTTGTTAAACTGGAAACTGATGACCTCCACGTCTTTAAACTGGAAACAGATGACCTCTAAGTCGTAAAACTAGAAACAGATGACCTCCACGTCGTTAAACTGGAAACAAATGACCTCCACGTCGTTAAACCGGAAACAGATGACCTCCACGTCGTTAAACTGGAAACAGATGACCTCTATGTCGTTAAACTGGAAACAGAGGACCACCACGTCGTTAAACTGGGAACACCAGCATCGACCACCATGTCGTTAACTGGGAACAGCTGACCACCATGTCATTAAACTGGGAATAATTGACCTCTAAGTCGTTAAACTGGAAATGTAAAAAAAAATGTGTAAATAAAAGAAAAATAAAGAAAAGCCGAAATGATGGAGCAACTCGCAATAAAAATCAGCGAGTAAAAATAAAAATAAAAATAAAGCCGAAATGATGGGGCAACCGTGAATAAATAGCCAAAATGATAGGGCAATCGTGATCTTCGCGATAAGAAAAGCTGAAATGATAGAGCAATCGCGGTAAAACAAAAAAAAACAAAAACAAAAACAAAAAAAAACGGCGAATGATGAGTCGCTCCTGGTACCATATTCCAGTGCAGCGGTGCAGACGCCAACCAAAATCCAATTTCTCAAAATTCTTCTGGCCCTACGGGTCGTCCCCCAAATTGACCACCGTATACAATCCACGGGCTCAAATAACTCTCAGCATACCCATGCCCCACCGCAATCACCAGTCCAGCGGCTGGTCTTCGCCTTTGGAATTATGCTCCATTGAGAAGACCCACTCATTTGTCCTCACGATACATGAGGAGAACAAACCTTATGGGATCCTTGCGACTCATAAAGGAAAGCCACACTTAGGAGTCCTCACGACTCCTAAGGAGAAAATACACCAGCAGGATCCTTACGACTCGCAGGGAGAAAATGTTTTTATGGGACCCTTACTGTTAGTTATATGTATGCCCTAGAGGCCATTACTGTACATAGGATGTATATTGTAGTGGATGCTGGGACATATATAGGGAGGACTTTCTTGCTCGACATGATAGTATGCTATCTGGTTACTCTTTACCTTAACGTGTATATTGATTGTCTCTCTGTTACATGTTGGTAAAGCCCTTAGGATGTGTACTTGACTACCTGGACTATGATGCGGATCATACTAGTGGGGACATGGTAGTCCATAAGTACATCCTTCAAAGTCCCTAGTCGTGGGTGTATCGAGACGGGGCATCGATATACCAGAATAGACTAGCGTATACCTTCTCGACCCATACAGATGGGCGATGGATGATCCCATATCCATTGGTGTTTGACATCAGAGATGATATACGGGTGCTCAGTGGAGACTGGGTACACTGGACGGACTCGCCGAGAACTCCCAGATGGTATTATACCCTACGTCAGATGGCAGTTCTCTGGTGACACTGGTACAGAGTAGTATGTTGACCCGAGATCGTCATAGAGTCTTGTGTGGTTCCCACCGTGCTTTGATTTCCATCTTACCACGTCCAAGAGGGCGTGCAAAACGGTGGTTTTTGGGTACAGTCCCGAATCACATGGAGGCAATGAGCGATAGGAGGGGATTCGTCTCTCCCGGTATAGGGGGTTGATGTTGCGCTGTGTTCGATTGGCTATAACCGGAAATCCCTGGCCAGGGTTGCTGAGATTTACTGGTAAGTGTTACCAGTAGTTTCTCGAGTTGTTATAGACCTCATATCGACACGACTTATCGAGCTATTGGGGTCTGACGTTTACCACCCCTAGGCGAGATATGCGACATATCAGATGATCAGACCGGACTGTACGGTAAGTGTTACTGGTTGGATTCACAGAAGTGTGAGCGGGCTTGCTCGTCGATCTTCTGATCGCTCAATACCCGGGTGGCCGTTACGTTTAGCAGACCGCTTGCGGCTTGTGGGTGCTTGATATGATCATCACCTGCTGCCGGCGTATTGACGAGTCTTTAGAGTCCTACACAGAGGTTTCCTGGCTCAAGCGAAACGAAATAGGAGCGCATATGAGATATGTGCGGGACCGAGAATAATACCAGTATGTGATACTGTATTCGATTCTCGCGATTTGTGACATTGATCGGTTATATGCGATATAGCCAGGTTATCGGATCAAGTGTTGATTCGATAAGTTGTTGCTGTTGATATTAGTCGGTTATATGCGATATGACCGGATCATTAAATCAAGTGTTGATTTAATGATTTAATGCATAATTATATATTTGATATATTATTTTGCATTAACTAGTATCGATTCACTTTAAAAGGATTTTCTCATTTGATTGTATCATATTTGATGATACATGATTGCTAGGGTTTGTGTAAAGAATTAAACCTTGGTTAAATAAATGGTTAGGGTTTTTATTTGATTATTCATTCTTTTATCTATTTATTTTTGGATTAAAAGAAATGAGAAATGAAAAGATAATGGTTGCTTTCTTTCATGATGCTTCTTGAAGCTTCATGCAACTTTGACCAAAGTGACCATTTTGTCTTCATTTCCAAAACCCTAACCATTCTTCTAACCTTGGTTAATTCTCTACATCTAACCATGGTTTAAATTGTGATAAGAATGATTTTTATTATTCTTTTTGATATACTTATCATAATTTTTATCTTCTTCTTCTTCTTCTCCTTCAAGAAGAAAACCAAGTTTCCGTCAATGGTGATTGATGAAAAAGAGTGAGAAATCCAAATCTAAAGTGAACCCACCTCCTATTTCTTCATCCTCTACCTCTTGCCAAGTAGTATATGGTGTTTCCTTCACAAGTTTTCATGGCTTGGTGAAGGTGGAGCTTGATCTTGTGATGCCTCGACGTAGATCATCTTCGGCATCGTCGTCGATGACCTAGCCCGCTTTTTCTCCGATGAAGCCGACGCTAGAGCCCGGGATCCGATGATCGCAGCGAGGAGACATCATCACGGAGCTATGGATGTGGAGCACCGGATCTACAAAGGTTGTATTTTTGTTAACTCATAGTTAAGTTGTTAACTTGTTATCGGTTTCGCCTAAAATTCTAGTTAAGGATCCGTATTAGGGTTTCTCGGCACTTGTAAAATTGTTAAATTGGCATGGTTGATGCCTTGTGAGACCTCTTTAGAGTGCCTAAGAACCCTACAGTGGTATCAGAGCCTAGCTAGAGCCTTAGGCGATGCGTAGACGATGTTAGAAACCCGATCGAACCCCGAAACCCTAACTTTTAACCCTCTCTGGACTTTTTCTGAAAAAGTGGTTTTTTTCCAAATTAAAAATGCTTAAAAAATTCAGCAGGAAATTCTAAGAATTACGGTGCAAAAATTACCTAATGATCTTTCTAAAGCGCGGCGGAACCGCGGCATTAGCCGCCTATTGCGGCGGTTCCGCGCCCATTTAGTCTCTTCAGTCAACCATTTTTGCACAGTAACTTCTTTATTTAAATGCTGAGTTTTATGGGAATTTTTAAAATTTATTCAAGAGTTGAATTTTCTGGGGTTATTTTGGGGATTCGATGATTCGATCGGATTATCAGATTTTGTCTATGTGGATTCCGGATAATTTTTGAATATGTTAAAAAGTTCGACCGGATATAAATACCCAACTTTTCCCCTGCCGGAAAATTTCCATGTGTTGGATTTTTCCGAGATTAAAGACGTTCTAAGTAGTGCAAGTAACGCGATGGTCCCTCTAGAAGACAACAAACCTTAACTCGATTATATGACCGTCTTGAACTGCCCTTTGAACCTTCGGGTTTGGGGCAGTACGGCGTGCCACATGTGAGGCGTTGGCTTTACCCTTCTACGGCTGGACCGTTGGTACTGAGGCACGAAGTGAATGTCTTTGAACTTATTTCATGAGTTGAGATGTTTCGGGAAAACTTGGGTGTTCGATTGTTCGATCGGAAAGTTTAACATTTTCTATCTTATTCGGAATGTGATACAATAATTGGAATTCACAAGAAATTATGAGATAACTGAATGAATGTTATAAACATAGCACTTTAGTCTCACTTGATCGGTTGCCACGGAATTTTGATGTGATCAAAAGTCCGTCGCAATCACGTAGCGTACGCGGATACTCGCTGGGTAAACTTAATAGACAGCCTCGCTCCATAGCCCCGACCAAGTGACTGTAGGAGAACCCCGTCGCCGAAAGCATCCGTCCGGATGCTCGCGGCAGCGGTGTTCCGCCTTGGTGCACTTCGTCAGCGGCGTCGGGGATGCGGCCGCCTACTAAAGTTTGCGACGAGCATTCGATCAGGATGTCAGGAATCTTGTTGAATTCCCCGACTTGATATTGAAAAGTGTTTTCGATGATGAGACTAAAATGCGGGGTTTATAATTGTTAGGCATGCGATGTCTAAGTATTTCATTTGGTCAGGCATGCGATGTCTGAGGATGTTGCGGATTCCAACTGTTGTAGTTTTACACTTTCTTTTCTGTGACCGTAAGTGTAATATGTGATATCGCCGGTTTCGTTGCTATATGTCAACGATAATTGGGATGCGCATATTTACTTACGTTGATGACATGTGATGTTATGTGTTGCTGGATATGTTATATTGGATCGTCGTGTTTGAATAGCCGGGGTTTTTTATGTGAGATGAGTGTTTTTCATTTTCATTCATGTAAAAACTTGTATGTAATATTCTTTTATTGGGGCACTTCCAGGTTGCGGAAGTTGTCACCTTTTGTATATTATTTACTTTTCCGCACTAGGATAGACCCAAGGAGGGGAGCACAAGTAACCGGGTTCTGGAGTCCAGTGGGAGACCAACTCGAGGAGTCGAGTCCGGGTCTCCTAACTCTAGAATTGGTAGGGTTGCTTGCCGCTCTCGTAGGGGTCTAGGGGTGTGGGTTTGGCTATTCATCACGACCGTGAAATCCGTGTTTTATACTGGCTCGTATTGAAAACACGGACGTCCTAGTATATCCAATATTTCATATGATTCTTCTGCTGCGATATCTGTGATGTGATCACGTGATATGTTCTGTGATGGATACTTTATATAGTATATATGATATATTATATAGGCGTTACTTATGTTTTACATCCGCGCTAGCCCTGCCCCGCTCTGCCGTTAGTTACCTAACCTAACGGTGCACGAGGGGACATCGAGGCGAATGCGGATGGCATAAGTGTACGTCATATTTATCTGTGATGTTTAGGTACTTAAATGATGGGACTTCATTAATGTGATTAATGAAAGTAAAAGAAACCTAAAGATGTTGTAGAATCGAATTTCTAAAATAAAGAAGGTAGCTACAGTTCTTGCTTTGCACAGCGATATATATGATATATCCTGCACCTTATTCGATGAGGAAAGGACCGAGATACCTTCACCGGGAGTGACTCCTTTAGCAACAACTGGCAGATGTTACAACTTTCGGTTTGTCTTTTGATTGCTTTTAAGAGTTTTTGCTTTGCACAGTAATATATATGATATATCCCGCACCTCATTCGACGAGGAAAGGGCCGACGATCCCTTCACCGGGAGTGACCCCTTTAGCAAAACTAGAAAAGCCTCAAAAGCACTCCATTTTAAAATTATTTGATTCTACAACGATATCAAGTTCATTACGCAATAGGTTTTCAGAAAAACCTGTCGTAGCCCTCCGTCATTTCAGATAAGTACTAGTTAGTATTCGTGCTGCGGTAGTTTGGCCTCCGTCAAGGCGTAGTGTACGGTAGCTAACCAGTGCTTATCTGCTAGCATATGATGCGATTGGATTAGGGTATTCGTACGGCGTTGTTTGGTCTCCGTCAAGGGTCGTACGGGTGGGTTTAATTCAATCGGGAAATGACGGGTTGAACTTGACTAGCGGACTATGGGTAGTTTGGCCTCCGTCAAGGTCATAGGACGCTAGGGGCAAAATTATCGGGAATTTCAAGTGTTGAAATTTGCAATGAGATTGCATACCTTCTATGAGATAGTTGGATCCCGATACCCGCTGCGAGTAAGAGTTACTCCTGGGAGAGTTTTACACATTACAATTAGCCGATCAAGTAGGTGTCTAGAAAGGTGTTAACGAGGTTACGCCTCTGGGAAAACGAGTTTTACATTAATTAGGTTCGTGCGAAAGTACGGGGGACCTCCCTCAAAGTACCGACACTGGCCTGGCTGAAAGATTGGCGAACTTGTAGTGTGTAATTAATCCCGGCTAGTCTTTCCTTTTAAGGTTTGAAGGAAGATTTGATAAAAAGCAGTGGGAGCCATCCTGATTAGATAAAATAAAAACCAATATATTCTTGCAAGAGCGCACGCTAAGTGTTTTCTTCTCTCTCTCTCCAGGTAGCGACCATATCACGCCTTAATCAAGATAATAATACGGATTATTGACCGAACCCGCTTGTTATACTGTGCTGGGGAACGTTGGTCCCGCTCCAACTTATAATTGTTATAAGACAGAGCAGGAAATTGGGGATTACCAGAATTCCCGTGCCGCCCAAACGAAGAGAGTGCATGCTGATGCATCATCTTCGGGTGTGATCGTTACAAAGAACTGTTTCTCCGTATCCTCTACGTCCTGGGTATGTGATACCAGATCAGGATCCCAGATATGTAATCTGTTACATAGGGCTATGGAAAGGTAAAGAACTGAGAACGGGTGATAAGTTTCATGAGGAAGAAAACGGGGCAAGTGTTGCAGCCAAGTCTGTTGGTCACTGTTACCCTGTATTCCAAATACATTGATTCTGAACGAATGTTATTAGATACTGAACCTGATATACAAAATCATATCAATCTCTTTATTAGTAAAGAAATGATATAATTTTGTATTGTTGGATAATATTTTGAACATTTCCTATATCAAAAGTTGATCGGTTCAAGCACGTTATCTAAAAGCATTAATGTTCTAAATCAAACTACAGTTCTTTAGTATACGGAACACACACAAGAGGAAGAGTTCAGAAATGAACGTATCCTTCTTGAGGCATTATAGACTAGGTCATATCAATGTGACCCGACTAGCTGAAGTTACATGTAGATGCATATTTAAATCAGTTTGAATCTACATCTTGTGAAACTTGCCAGTCATGTCACAAAGATATAATGACACCAGCTCTGTTTATTGGAAACATAGAAAGAGTTAATGAACTCTTGAGATGATACGTGTTGATGTATGATAGGTCCCCTGTCTACATATGCCAGGACTGGTTCTTTGTACTTCCTTACATTCTCTGATAATCTCTCAAGATTCAGATATATGTTCCTGTTGAAACACAAGCCTGAACCTTTTGAGATATTCACAGAATATGATTTAGAAGTAGAGAACCAAAATACAGGTACAAGTATTATGTCCTTTGATGCGATCAGGGAGGAGAATACTTGTGCATAGAATTCCTGGACTATTCTAAAGGAGAATAAGATTCTCTCTCAGCATTACTCCTCC
The DNA here is from genome assembly GCA_030015575.1 of Agapanthus africanus. Classification (NCBI taxonomy): domain Eukaryota; kingdom Viridiplantae; phylum Streptophyta; class Magnoliopsida; order Asparagales; family Amaryllidaceae; genus Agapanthus; species Agapanthus africanus. The sequence continues at coordinate 433,666,734 of JASDDO010000019.1, forward strand.
GTATACACCATAGCACGATGGTATATCGGAGTGGAGCAATAGCACCCTATATGATAAGGTGTGCTCTATGATGAGTACTACTGAGTTACCTATTTCCTTTTTGGGAGTTATGCACTTGAGAAGCTGCATACCTATTGAATAGGGTTCAAATCAAATCAGTAGCCTACCGCTTCATATGTGGTATAGAAAGGGAAGAGCCCATATCTTAAGTTGGTTAAGATTTGGGGTTGTCCGGGCTGTGTCTAAAAGCATAATCCGGACAAGCTCGAGGCAAGGTCTGTTATGTAGAACTGGAAATGTTCCAGCTATACAAACTGCAGCTGATGATTTGGTAGAACTGAAGGATTCAATAGTAACCAACGAACCTCAGCCTCTCCGCCGATCTAGTAGGGTTCCTCACCCACCTGAGAGATACTTCGGTTTCTCTATGACAGTGGGAGCGAGGATTGCATCATGAGATGATGACCCAACTAGTTTCGAGCTGGCCATCAGGGGTAAGACTCTATAAGAATGGCTGGATGCTTAGTGATCTGAGATGGAATCCTTATACACCAACAAAGTATGGACTTTGGTTGCTTTATCTGAAGGGTTAAATCCCCATCAGGAGCAAGTATATCTTGAGAAGATTACTTAGTGTACATGGAAAAGTTTAGACTTTCTAAGCTAGACTTGTTAAAGGTTTGCATCATTGACCAGGTATGGATCATGATGAAACCTTTTCTAAGGAGCTATGCTTAAGTCCATCCAGATCCTACTTGCCACGGCTACATACCATGACTACGATATCTGGTTGTTGGGTGTCATGACAGCTTTTCTAAAATGATGTTTTAGAAGAGAGCGTCTATAAGTACACAGCCAGAGGGCTTCGTAGACAGTGCGAGCAGCGGAAACGTGTATAAGATGCTTTATAGGATAAAGCAGACATCGCGGAGTTGGAACGTCTGTTTTGATGTAGTTGTCAAAAAGTTTGACTTCATCAAAATGGTAGATGAACCTTGTATATACAAAAAGGTAGTAGGGAGTATGGTGATGATCCTCGTAGAGTACGTGGATGACATACTCTTGATAGGGAAGGAGTTTCCTATGCTACGCTCGGTCAATCTCCGCTTATCACAATGATTCTCCATATAGGATCAAAAATGATACCTCCTAAATCCTGGATTTTGGATCTATGAGATAGATCTAAATGGATGTTAGGATTCTCACTAGTTGTAGTGAGATGTATCAATCGATCCTGGGGAGAATCACTGGAAGGGTTCCAGGGTGATAATGACGACTGAATGTCAGTCGCAGGCATTGTCTTTACCCTCTGTAAAGGGACGGTATGTTAGAAGAGTTCCAAGCTAGATACCGTGGCATACAAGACGATAAAGGCTGGATACATCACTACTTAAGATGCTACCAAAGAGGTTGTCTGGGTGTATATTAGTTCATGAGATGAACTTAGTTCCTCCCATTGTGTGACAATAGAGTTGTGGCTTATGCCAAGGAACGTCCGTCCCATCAGTGATCCAGACATATTCTAAGGCAGTGTCACCTGATCGTGGAGATGGTTGATTTTCAGGGTGATCGAGGTTAGGAGAGTAGACTCAGAGGACAACACGGCGGATCCACTCACAAAGGCCTTTTCCCAGAAAGAGACTTTTATGGGATGGTTGAGTATGAGATACTACAACCACTGCTATCAGATGGCCCTAGTGCAAGTGGAAGATTGTTAGTTATATGTATGCCCTAGAGGCCATTACTGTACATAGGATGTATATTGTAGTGGATGCTGGGACATATATAGGGAGGACTTTCTTTCTCGACATGATAGTATGCTATCTGGTTACTCTTTACCTTAACGTGTATATTGATTGTCTCTCTGTTACATGTTGGTAAAGCCCTTAGGATGTGTACTTGACTACCTGGACTATGATGCGGATCATACTAGTGGGGACATGGTAGTCCATAAGTACATCCTTCAAAGTCCCTAGTCGTGGGTGTATCGAGACGGGGCATCGATATACCAGAATAGACTAGCGTATACCTTCTCGACCCATACAGATGGGCGATGGATGATCCCATATCCATTGGTGTTTGACATCAGAGATGATATACGGGTGCTCAGTGGAGACTGGGTACACTGGACGGACTCGCCGAGAACTCCCAGATGGTATTATACCCTACGTCAGATGGCAGTTCTCTGGTGACACTGGTACAGAGTCGTCTGTTGACCCGAGATCGTCATAGAGTCTTGTGTGGTTCCCACTGTGCTTTGATTTCCATCTTACCACGTCCAAGAGGGCGTGCAAAACGGTGGTTTTTGGGTACAGTCCCGAATCACATGGAGGCAATGAGCGATAGGAGGGGATTCGTCTCTCCCGGTATAGGGGGTTGATGTTGCGCTGTGTTCGATTGGCTATAACCGGAAATCCCTGGCCAGGGTTGCTGAGATTTACTGGTAAGTGTTACCAGTAGTTTCTCGAGTTGTTATAGACCTTATATCGACACAACTTATCGAGCTATTGGGGTCTGACGTTTACCACCCCTAGGCGAGATATGCGACATATCAGAAGATCAGACCGGACTGTACAGTAAGTGTTACTGGTTGGATTCACAGGAGTGTGAGCGGGCTTGCTCGTCGATCTTCTGATCGCTCAATACCCGGGTGGCCGTTACGTTTAGCAGACCGCTTGCGGCTTGTGGGTGCTTGATATGATCATCACCTGCTGCCGGCGTATTGACGAGTCTTTAGAGTCCTACACAGAGGTTTCCTGGCTCAAGCGAAACGAAATAGGAGCGCATATGAGATATGTGCGGGACCGAGAATAATACCAGTATGTGATACTGTATTCGATTCTCGCGATTTGTGACATTGATCGGTTATATGCGATATAGCCGGGTTATCAGATCAAGTGTTGATTCGATAAGTTGTTGCTGTTGATATTAGTCGGTTATATGCGATATGACCGGATCATTAAATCAAGTGTTGATTTAATGATTTAATGCATAATTATATATTTGATATATTAGTTTGCATTAACTAGTATCGGTTCACTTTAAAAGGATTTTCTCATTTGATTGTATCATATTTGATGATACATGATTGCTAGGGTTTGTGTAAAGAATTAAACCTTGGTTAAATAAATGGTTAGGGTTTTTATTTGATTATTCATTCTTTTATCTATTTATTTTTGGATTAAAAGAAATGAGAAATGAAAAGATAATGGTTGCTTTCTTTCATGATGCTTCTTGAAGCTTCATGCAACTTTGACCAAAGTGACCATTTTGTCTTCATTTCCAAAACCCTAACCATTCTTCTAACCTTGGTTAATTCTCTACATCTAACCATGGTTTAAATTATGATAAGAATGTTTTTTGTTATTCTTTTTGATATACTTATCATAATTTTTATCTTCTTCTTCTTCTTCTCCTTCAAGAAGAAAACCAAGTTTCCATCAATGGTGATTGATGAAAAAGAGTGAGAAATCCAAATCTAAAGTGAACCCACCTCCTATTTCTTCATCCTCTACCTCTTGCCAAGTAGTATAGGGTGTTTCCTTCACAAGTTTTCATGGCTTGGTGAAGGTGGAGCTTGATCTTGTGATGCCTCGACATAGATCATCTTCGGCATCGTCGTCGATGACCTAGCCCGCCTTTTCTCCGATGAAGCCGACGCTAGAGCCCGGGATCCGATGATCGCAGCGAGGAGACATCATCACGGAGCTATGGAGGTGGAGCACCGGATCTACAAAGGTTGTATTTTCGTTAACTCATAGTTAAGTTGTTAACTTGTTATCGGTTTCGCCTAAAATTCTAGTTAACGATCCGTATTAGGGTTTCTCGGCACATGTAAAATGTTAAATTGGCATGGTTGATGCCTTGTGAGACCTCTTTAGAGTGCCTAAGAACCCTACACTTACGGCCCATAAAATTGAAAAGGCTAAGGTGATAGGGATCTAAACTTGCCTCCTAAGCCACCAATTCCTAAATCCTACCGGGGCAGATGATGAGTTGCTCCTGGCATTATTCCAGTGCAGCAATGCAGATGCCAAACAAAAACCAATTCCCAAATCCTCCCAGGGCAGATGATGAGTTGCTCCTGGCATTATTCCAGAGCAGCAATGCAGATGCCAAACAAAAACCAATTCCCAAATCCTCCCGGGGCAAATGATGAGTTGCTCTTGCCATTATTCCAGTGCAGCAATGCAGATGCCGACAGAAAACCAAAATTTCGATATCCTCTCATGGCAAATGATGATTCGCTCCTGGTACCATATTCCAGTGTAGCGATGTTGATGTCGACTCAAATCAAACAAATCAAACAAACCAATTCCAACATCGACCTCTGCGTCAAACAACGACACTCCATATCAGGAAAACGTCAAGCAGACACTCCATGCCGGGGAAACGTCGACCAGTGACACTCCATACTGGGGACACGTCCAACAGAGACACTCCGTACCGGGGAAACGTCACAAACAGACACTCCGTCTGGGGAAACGTCCAACACAGACACTCCATGCCGGGGGCACGTCAACCAGCGACACTCCGCATCGGGGAAACGTCCAACACAGACACTCCACATCAGAGAAACGTCCAACAACGACACTCCGTAACGGGGAAACGTCAAGCAGACACTCCATCTCGGGGACACGTCAGCCAGCCGACACTCCACCTCGGGGAAAACATCAAGCAGACACTCCGTGCCGGGGGCACGTCGACAACAGACACTCCGCATTGGGGAAACGTCAAGCAGACACTCCGTACAGGGGGCACGTCGACTACAGACACTCTGCCTCGGGGACACGTCAACCAGCGACACTCTGCATCGGGGAAACGTCCAACACAGACACTCCGCATCAGGGAAACGTCCAATAACGACACTCCGTAACGGGGAAACGTCAAGCAGACACTCTGTCTCGGGGACACGTCAGCTAGCAGACACTCCGCCTCGGGGAAAACGTCAAGCAAACACTCCGTGCTGGGGGCACGTCGACAACAGACACTCCGCGTTGGGGAAACGTCAAGTAGACACTCCGTGATGGGGGCACATTGACTACAGACACTCCGCCTTGGGGAAACGTCAAGCAGACACTCCGTGTCGTGGGCACATCGACAACAGACACTCCATCTCGGGGACACGTCAACCATCCTATACTCCGCCTCAGGGAAATGTTAAGCAGACACTCTGTGCCGGGTGCACATCGACAACAGACACTCCGTCTCGGGGACGCGTCAACCAGCCGATACTCCGCCTCAAGGAAACGTCAAGCAGACACTCCGTGCCGGGGGTACATCGACAACAGACACTCCGCCTCGGCGAAACGTCGACCAGCGACACTCCGTACCGGGGAAACGTCCAACAACGACACTCTGTAATGGGGAAACGTCAAGCAGACACTCCGTCTCGGGGACACGTCAACCGGCGACACTCTGCATTGGGGAAACGTCCAACACAGACACTCCGCATCAGGGAAACGTCTAACAACGACACTCCATAAAGGGGAAACGTCAAGCAGACACTCCGTCTTGGGGACACGTCAGCCAGCCGACACTCCGCCTCGGGGAAACGTCAAGCAGACACTCCATGCCGGGGGCACGTCGACAACAGAAACTCCGCGTTGGGGAAACGTCAAGCAGACACTCCGTGATGGGGGCATGTCGACTACAGACACTCTGCCTCGGGGAAACGTCGACCTGCGACGCTCCGTGTCGGGGGCACGTCTACTAAATCACTTCGGGTCAGGGAAATGTCTTCCACGAGCACCCCATCTGGGAGACATGTTAAGCGTCGAACGTCCATGTCGTAAAAAGGGCAGTGCATCCCAAAAAGCGAGAACCAAAGCAAGTCGCCTCCACGCGAAAGAAGATCCATCAATTTCATGCACACGACCCACATATGTGGTGTGCATTTATTGATGGGGGGCACTTTGTTGGGGTCGAAAATTGCACCCCGGTTGACCAAGTCAAAGTCAAGGTCAACCCCAAGCCAGGTGGGCCCAAGCCCAGATCAACTGGGCCCATGCCCGAGTCGAGCCGGAACAAGAAGCGGCCGGCCTCTCCATGCAAATCATGTAAAAAATAATTTTGATGTATTTTTTTTATGGGAATAAAGCCAAATTTTTGTAAGCCTATGGCTTATGTGCAAAAAGAAATGGCACATGAGCCATGGGATGGGCAAAATGCCATTTTGTAAAGCCCAAGGGGCTATATGCAAATATGTAAGCCTATATTAGGCAACATGATGAAAATATCTAATACACTTTTCATTCTCTCAAAAAAAACCTAGGGTTTGTGTTTCTTTCCCCTTTCTGAAGGTTCTAAACCTTCTTCTTTCCTTTGAAATTAAATCAAGAGTTTTGCTCTTCCTTTTCCAAAACTAAATAGTTTTTCACCATAAAACCCACAAAGGGGAACTCAGATCTGCCATCAGATCTCAGAATGGAGATATTTTTAAAATCTCATATTTCTTGATCTTCAAGATCCGGCCAACAAAGGAAGAAGAAGGAGACCCATCTCCAGAAACCCCATTTTGGGGAAGAACTAGGGCTCAATGGGAGAAACCTATCATCAGCTTCAAAACATCCTAGGAGTTTAACTCCTCATACACACACACACACACAAAATAATAAGTGCTCCTTTCTGGGAGTACAACTCCCATTACAAGAACCAAGTCCCTTTTAGCGCGCGAGCGCCCACGTACTGACACGTGGAGCGCTAGTGCTCTTGCGCTCAGAGTGCTAACGCCCAAAGCGCTAGCGCCCGAGCGCCCATGTGCTGACACGTGGAGCGCTAGCGCTATTGCGCATATAGCGCTAGCGCCCAAAGCGCTAGCGCCCTAGCGCCCACGTACAGACACATGGAGCGCTAGCACTCAAACACTCAGAGCGCTGGCACCCGAGCTCCCACATGCTGACACGTGGAGCACTAGCGCTCAAAGTGCTAGCGCTCTTACGCTCAGAGCGCTAGCGCCCGAGCGCCCACGTGCTGACACGTGGAGCGCTGGCGCTTTTTCCCACGCATCCTTTGGATGCCCATTCCCTTTCTTATACACACACACACACACACACACACTCTACACCGCTGTCCCTCCCAAAAATTTTTGGGCCGGGGCGCTGCCCCACATCCCGTAAGGGGGCTGCTAGCCCCTTTGACCCTCAGCCCGCTTTCCGGGTAGCGGGACCCCCGTAAAAACTCTGCGTGGCTCCCGATATATCCAAAACCCCATTTCAAAACACAACACACGTACACTGCACATTGAGTTCGCATGACCAGTTTGACCCGTCAATCGGAGGTTCTCTCGCTCCAAAGGCGAGGGGTAATTAACGGTAGCATAGTCCGCGGCTGCCGGAGATTCGGATCCCCACGATCAATAAACCCTGGCCTACCCTAGGCAGGGGGAATCTGTAATGCGCCTGACAAGCGCGCGTGTATTCCCATCTCAATGGGGTGACGAAAAACACCCTACACCAGGAACCTACCATAGAAACCCGAGCCCATTTCCTTTTGTTCTGGCCGCAGATTTAATCATGGTGGTCGCAAATTGCGGCCACAATGTGGTGGAATCAGTTTGTTTTTGGTATGTGGCTCTTACATCTTCTAATTAGACATCCCATATATGCAAAATTAGCTAATTGTACCTGAGGCAAAATCTAGAGGTGTTTTCCTTAATTGTTGGTTTGTGTTTTCCTATTTCTAAAACTTAGGATTTGGTATTTTATATCGTATTCTGTCGTTGGACGTTTGTACGTCAGCGGAAGAGGGTTATTCAGTTGATCTTTCATGCATAAGCTATAGGTTCTAACCTATGAGCACTTCGTGTACCATATCGGTTTTCAGATATTGGTTTTAATAGTATTGCGATTGTGTATTGATTGTAAGTACCTTCGCGTGGACTTCCGAGATGACGAAGCACATCGACTTTGGTTAAGCAAGGGGAATTGCAGGTGAGTAGATTTATATCTATGGGGAAGTCGGGTGGATGGCGTATAGCACCCCCGCAACCATTGATATGGAAAGATTATTATTTAAATTATAATTTTGATAAAGGATATGCTACGAACTTACGGACATGATTATAGGATTTAGTAAGAGATGATATGATAAAAGTTGACACTAATGGATATATTAGCTTGAGAATATGATATAGGTATATAAGATAACATGATGTGGGATATTGTGATGATAGATATAAATGACTCGGATTGATATATGAGAATGTGATATAGGTATATAACATAACATGATGTGGGATATTGAGATGATAGATATAGATGATTCAGATTGATATATGAGAATATGAAATAAGAAAGTGAATCATGATAAGTATGAATTGAAAGAAGACAAGTATAAGTTGATAATGGTAGGATATGAGATCAAGATCAATATGACTTGAGATTTACAAGATATGACGTATATGTAGGATGACAAGATATAAGATTGATATAGATGTGTTATGTGTTTGATAAGGTATGCCGTACGAGATTATAGATCCATACCTTTGCTGGTGAATAGGACGATAGATTCCCTACTCTGTTTGTAACACCGTACGATGGATTACCTTACGCGATGCATTTACCGAATGTTTGATCAGCGCTCATGAATTGAGAATGTTGATCGAGGATATTGCTGTTGGATATATGTATGCCCTAGAGGCCATTATATGATAGTGGATGTATCGGTGTGTGTGTGTGTGTGTGTGTGTGTGTGTGTATATTCGAATGTCATTCTTGCTCTACATGATAGTTTGGTATTTGGTTGTTCTTTATCTTAAAATGTTCACTTTATCATGCATATAACTCATTTGGTACATGTTGATAAAGCCCTCAGGATATTTGCTTGACTACTGGGATTATGATGCGGATCATACTAGTGGGACATGTGTAGTTTATAAGCATATCCTTGAAATGTTCCTAGTCGTGGGTGTATCGAGACAGGGCATCGATATTCCAGAGTAGACTAGCGTATACGTTACTTGACCCATATAATGGGCAATGGATGATCCCATATCCATTGGTGTGTGTGTTTGGATGCCTAGCATGGCAGCAAGGTTTCAGGTAGCATCATCCATGCCAAGTTAAATTTTTGCCGTTCTAGATAACCCTACACCTAGGTTCTTAACTAAAGAATCATACGGAATCGAAATGAAAATACTTTACAACTAAGAGATTAGGGATTACAACCTTTGTAGTCCGTTCCTTCGCTTTATAAGCTCCGAGTAGTGGTCCCTTCGCTGCGATCATCAAGCTCCCGGACTCTAGAGAGGCTCCATGAGGTGAATGATCCATGCTAGCTTGAAGTCTTCACAATCCAAGATGATCTACCTTGAGGATCACAAACCCAAGTTTTCTCTTCACTAATTATGGATTAGTGAAGCTAATACACTAATCTATATGGCTAGTATAGAAGAGGATGATGAACTAGGAATTTTGCTCTCTTTAGTTTTCTATTTCTCACAATCTTTCATCACTTGGAAAAAATCAAGCAAGCTTTCTGTGAAGAAGAAGAAGAAGAAGAACAGGTGATGAATGAATTATTGTTGAGCTTAGAAATGCAACCAAGGGTTAAGCATGTCATGCTTAACCCTTGTAGAGAATTAACCATAAGCTAGGGTTAAAAGGTTAGGTTAACAAATATCTAGTTAATATCTGAAGAGTGGACTTAATCAAGGCAAAGAAATATCTCAACATTAATCCATAATTTAGAATTAACTAAAAATAAAATATTAACCCTAGTCTAAACCCTAGCATGGTTTAATCTCATAAACCCTAATTGCAATTGTAACCTAGCATGTTACAATTATACATATCTCATATATACAATATTGTAACAAAAGTTAATAATACAATTAACATATATCACATATATATCAATGTATCACCAAGTGAGAAAAAGAATCATTTAAGTGAGCTTATATTAGTTAATGTAATGTAATATATCACATATATAATTATACATTAAATTATTAAATCAACACTTGATTTAATAATCCGGCTATATTACATATAACCGGCTAATATAATATGTATCATTTTAGCGAATCGGCATTTGATCCGATAACCCGTCTATATCACATATACCCGGTCGATATCACATATCGTGAGAATAGAATACGGTAGCACATAAACGTATTATTCTCGGTCCCGCACATATCACATATGTGCTCCTACTCCCTTTCTCCTGAGCCAGGAAACCTCTTTGTAGGACTCTAAAGACTCGTCAATACGCCGGCAGTAGGTGATGATCATACAAACACCCACAAGATGCAAGCGGTCAGCTAAACGTAACAGCCACCCGGGTATTAAGCGATCAGAAAATTAACAAGCAAGCCTGCACACACTCCTGTGAATCCAATCAGTAACACTACCGTACAGTCCAGTCTCTTCGTCTGATATGTCGCATATCCAGTTTAGGGGTGGTAAACATCAAACCCCAGTAACCGATAAGTCGTGTCGATATGAGGCTCATAACAGGTCGAGAAACTACTGATAACACTTACCAGTTGGTCTCCATATCAGCCCTGGCCAGGGACTTCCAGTTATAGCCAATAGAACACAGTGCAACATCAACCCCCAATACTGGGAGAGACGAAACCCCTCCTATCGCTCATTGCCTCCATGTGATTTGGGACTATACCCAAAAGCCACCGTTTTTCACGTTCTCATGAACATGGTAAGGTGGAAATCAAAGCATAGTGGGAATCACACAAGACTCTATGACGATCTCGGGTCTACAGACTAACCTGTACTGGTGTCACCAGAGAACTGCTATCTGACAATAGGTATAATACCATCTAGGAGTTCTCGACGAGTCCGTTCAGTATACCCAGTCTCCACTGAGCACCCGTACACCATCTTTGATGTCAAACACCAATGGATGTGGGATCATCCATCGCCCATCATATGGGTCAAGATGCGTATACGCTAGTCTACTCTGGAGTATCGATGTCATGTCTCGATACACCCTCGACTAGGAACAATTATAGGATGCACCCTTAGACTACCCTGGCCCCACTAGTATAATCTGCATCATAGTCCTAGTAGTCAAGTACATATCCTAAGGGCTTTATCAACATGTGAGAGCAAGACAGTAAACCAATACAAGTCAACATGTTCAGACAAAATGAAACCAGATAGCATATTATCATGTCGAGCAAGAAAGTGCTCTCTATATATATCCAAGCATCCACTATAATATACATCATATGTACAACAATGACCTCTAGGGCATATACATAACTAACAATCTCCCACTTGCACTAAGGCCAGCTGTTGTAGTATCTCATACCCAACATCCCAAAGAGTCTCTCAAATTGTATCTGGGGTAAGGCCTTCGTGAGTGGATCTGCAGTGTTATCCTTCGTATCAACTCTCCTGACTTTGATCTCACAGCGATCAACTATCTCCCGGATCAGGTGATACCGCCTCAGAATATGCCTGGATCTCTGATGGGACCTGGGTTCCTTAGCCAAAGCCACAGCTCTATTGTTATCACAATACAAAGGTATTGGATGCTCAATGGACGGAACCACACCAAGTGCAGTGATGAACTTCTTCATCCAGACAGCCTCTTTGGCAGCATCGTTGGCAGTGATGTATTCAGCTTCTATCGTCGAGTCTGCCACGGTTTCCTGCTTGGAACTTTTCCAACAAACCGCCACTCCATTGAGGGTAAAGACAAATCCCGAGTGCGACTTAGAGTCATCCTTATCACTTTGGAAGCTAGAATCGGTAGAGGACTCCACTTGGAGTTCTCCGTTACCATACACCAAGAACATCTTTTTAGTCCTTCTCAAGTACTTGAGAATGTTCTTCACAACTGTCCAATGACTCTCTCCTGGATCTGCTTGATACCGACTCACTACACTTAGTGAGTATGCTACATCGGGTCTGGTACATAGCATCGCGTACATAATAGAGCCTACTGCCGAAGCATAGGGTATCCCTTGCATGCGAGCTCTCTCCAAATCAGTCTTAGGAGACATCTCTTTGGAGAGAGTGAGTCCAGAGATCGTGGGTAAATTCTCATGCTTGGATTCTTCCATACTAAAGCTCTTTTGTATGGTGTCAATGTACCTGGATTGGGACAATCCCAGTATCTGCTTAGATCTATCTTTATAGATCTTAATCCCTAAAATGCAGGAGGCATCACCTAGATCTTTCATTGAGAATCTTTGTGATAAGAAGAGCTTAACCGAGTGCAGCATAGGAACAACAAATTCTATCAAGAGTATGTCATCCACGTACAATATGAGAAAGACAACCTTACTCTATGCCATCTTCTTGTAAATACAAGGTTCATCTATGTTTTTGATGAAGTCAAACTCTTTGACTACCACATCAAAACAGATGTTCCAACTCCGCGATACCTGTTTTAACCCGTAGATGGATTTAAGCAGCTTGCATACCTTTCCGCTGCTCCCACTGTCTATGAAGCCCTCTGGCTGAGTCATGTACACGCACTCCTCTGAATCACCATTTAAAAAGGCGGTCTTAACATCCATTTGCCAGATTTCGTAGTCATGGTATGCAGCAATGGCAAGTAGGATCCGGATGGACTTAAGCATAGCCATTAGAGAAAAGGTTTTGTCATAATCCACACCTGGTCGTTGACGAAAACCCTTTGCAACAAGTCTAGCATTGAAAGTCTCACCTTTTCCATCTACACCAAGTTTCTTCTTAAAGATCCATTTGCTCCCAATGGGTTTTACCTCTTCAGGAGAAATTTCCAAAGTCCATACTTTGTCGGTGTACATGGATTCCATCTCAGATCTCATTGCATCTAGCCATTTCACAGAGTCGCCACTCGTGATGGCCTGCTCGAAGCTAGTCGGGTCATCATCTTCCATGATGCAATTCTCACCCCCACCATCGATGAGAAAACCGTAGTATCTCTCAGGTGGATGAAGAACCGTACTAGATCGGCGGAGCGACTGACGTTCGTTGGGAACTACCGAATCCTCTGGTTCCACCAAATCTTCTGTTGCAGTTTGTGTAGCTAGAACTTCTTCCAGTTCTACCTCATTGCCATTAATTTCTTTCATAAGAAAATCCTTTTCTAAAAAGGTGGCATGTCGAGAAACAAACACCTTTTGTTCCTCGGAGTGGTAGAAGATATACCCTCACGAATATTTGGGATATCCAATAAACTTACACAGAACCGACCTTGTCTCGAGCTTGTCCGGATTTTGTGTTTTCACATCGGCCGGACAACCCCATATCTGAATAAAATTAAGACATGGCCTCTTCCCATTCCATATCTCATATGGAGTGGTAGGCACTGATTTGGTGGGAACTCTATTCAATAGATATGCTGCTGTTTCAAGTGTATAGCCCCAAAATGAAATAGGCAAGTCAGCGGTGCTCATCATAGAGCGCACCATATCTAATAGGGTGCGATTCCTCCGTTCCGATACACCGTTGTGCTGTGGTGTATAAGGAGGAGTAAGCTGAGAGAGAATCCCATTCTCTTTTAAATAGTCCAGGAACTCATTGCTCAAGTATTCTCCTTCTCGATCAGATCAAAAGATCTTAATACTTTTACCCGTTTGGTTCTCGACTTCGTACTTATATTCTTTGAATTTCTCAAAAGCTTCAGACTTGTGTTTCAACAGGAACACGTGTCTGTATCTTGAGAGATCGTCAGTGAATGTAATGAAGTACGAGAAACCATTTCTGGCATGTGTAGACATGTGACCACATACATCACTATGTATCAGTCCCAAGAGTTCTGTAACTCTTTCTCCGTGTCCACTAAACGGAGTTTTGGTCATCTTGCCTTTGAGACATGACTGGCAAGTGTCATAAGATGAAAATTCGAACAGATTCAAATATCCAACCTTATGTAACTTAGCTAGTCGTGTCGCATTGGTATGACCTAGTCTACAATGCCACAAGAAGGATTCATTCATTTCTGAACTCTTCCTCTTGTGTGTGTTTTGTACATAAGGACTGTAGTTTGATTAAGAACGTATATACCATTATTTAACGAGCCTGATCCAATCAACTTTTGAGTCAGGAAGATGTTCATAATATTATCCTGTACTACAAAATTATATCCTTCTTTACTCAATAAAGAAACTGATATAAGATTGCATATCAGGGTCGGAATGTAATAGCATTCGTTCAGAATCAATGTATTACCATTTGGTAACACAAGGGGATATTCGCCAACTGATTTGGCTGCAACATTTGCACAATTCCCTACTCTTATGGAATGATCACCCTCTCCCAGTTCTTTACCTTTCTGTAGCCCATATAACATATTACATATGTGGGATCCCGATCCGGTATCTAATACCCAGGACGTAGAGTGAACTGAGAAACAGTTCTCGATAACTAACACACCTGTAGAAGTTGCATCAACATGCTTGTTCTTCGTTTGGGCGGCTTGGGAATCCGGATATTCCTATATTTCCTGTTCAGTCTTATAACAATTATAAGAAAGAACGGAACCAACGTTCCCCTGCTCAGTATAATAAGCGGGTTCGGTCAATACATCCATATTATTATCTTGATTAAGGCCTAACATGGTCGCTACCTGGAGAGAGAGAGAGAGAAGAGAACACTTTAGCCTATGCTCTTGCAAGATTAGATTGGTTATTATCTTATCTAATCAGGATGGCTCCCACTGCTTTTATCAAATCTTCCTTAAACCCCTAAGAGGTAAGACTAGCCGGGATTAATTACACCTTACAAGTTCGCCAATCTTTCAGCCAGGTCTGTGTTGGTACTTTGAGGGAGGTTCCCCGTGCTTTCGCACGGACCTAATTAAAATAAATCTCGTTTTCCCAGAGGCATAACCCCGTTAACACTTTTCTAGACACCTTATTGATCGGCTAATTGTCATGTGTAAAAACTTTCCCAGGAGTAACTCTTACTCGCAGTGGGTATCAGGATCCAACTATCTCATAGAAGGTATGCAATCTCATTGCAAATTTCAACACTTGAAATTCCCGATAATGCTTTTACCCCTAGCGTCCTATGACCTTGACGCAGGCCAAACAACCCATAGTCCGCTAGTCAAGTTCAACCCGTGCATTTCCTGATTGAATCAAACCCACCCGTACGACCTTTGACGTAGGCCAAACAACGTCGTACGAATACCCTAATCCAATCGCATCTTATGATATAGATAAGTAATAATCAGCTATCATACACCACGCCTTGACGCATGCCAAACTACCGTAGCATGAATAATAAATATTACTTATCTGAAATGACGGAGGGCTACGCAGGTTTTTATGAAAACCATGAGCTTAATGAACTTGATATCGTTGTAGAAACAAGTGATTTTGAAATTGAGTGTTTTTTAGGCTTTTACTAGTTTCGCTAAAGAGGTCACTCCCGGTGAAGGGATCTCGGCTCTTTCCTTATCGAATAAGGTGCAGGATATTCTACAAGGAATACCGCTATGCAAAGCAAAAACTAGAGCTACCCTTTTTGAAAATTTGGTTCTACAGCATCTTTTAGGTTTCTTTTTCGTTCATTAATCTCATTAACGAAGTCCCATCATTTATGCTTCCTAAGAATCACAGAAGAAACGAATATACAACATACGCTTATGTCATCCGCATTCGCCACAGTATGCACCTTTAGGTTACTTAACTAACGGCATACCGGGGCGGGACTAGCGCGGGTGAAAAACATAAGCAACGTTTATTAAATATCATATATACAATAATAAAGCATTCGTCTCACGCATATAATATGATCACATCACAGAATATCAGCAGCAGATGATAACATATGAAATATTGGATAAATTAGGAGGTCCATGTTTTATTTTGAGCCTGTATAAAATATGGATTCCACGGTCGCGATGAATAGCCAAACCCACATCCCTAGACCCCTACGAGAGCGGCAAGTAACCTTACCAATTCTAGGGTTAGGAGACCCGGTCTCGACTGCTCGAGATGGCCTTCCTCTGGACCCTAGAACCCGGTTACTTATACTCCCCTCCTTGGGTCAATCATAATGCGGAAAAGTAAATAATATACAATGGTGATATCATCCTCAACCCGGAAGTGCCCCAATAAAAGAATATTACATACATTGAATTTTACATGAATGAAAATAAAAACCCTCAGCTCGCATAAAACCCCCGGCTATTCAAATCACGACGATCCAATATAACATATCACAGCAACACATAACATCACATGTCATCAACGTAAGTAAATACGTGTATCCCAATTGTCGTTGATGTATAGCAACGAAACCGGCGATACACCACATATTACACTTACGGTCGCAGAAAAGAAAGTGAAAAACTACAACATTTGGAATCCACAATCACCTTAGACATCATAAACCCGAAATATCACATATTACGGATTTCATGCCTAACTATATGAATTCCACATATTGTATCACATTCCAGATAACTAGACAATGTTAAACATTCTGATCGAATAAACAAACACCCAAAATTTCCCAATTGAGCTCTGTAGGGTTCCTAGGCACACTATAGAGGTCTCACAAGGCATCAACCATGCCAATTTCAAATTTTATGGGTGCCGAGAAACCCTAATACGGATCGTTGACTAGAAATTTAGGCGATAAACGAAACTAGTTAACATCTTAACTAAAGGAGAGAGGCTACAACCTTTGTAGATCCGGTTCTCTACTTCCTTAGCTCCACGTAGGCGTCCTCTCGCTGTCCATCTCGAATCCCGAACTCAAACGTCGGCTTCATCGGAGAATTGGGCGGACTAGGTCGTCGGCTTCATGCCGAAGATGATCTACGTCGAGGTTTCACAAGTTCAAGCTCCGACTTCACCAAGTTGTGAAACTTGTGAAGAAAACACCCAAAACAACTTGGCAAGAGGTAGAGGGTGAAGAAATAGGAGGTGGGTTCACTTTAGAATTGGATTTCTCACACTTTTGCACAAGATGCCATTGTTGAAGACAAGGTTTTTCTTGAAGAAGAAGAAGGAGAAGAAGAAGAAAGAATATGATAAGTTTCTTATTTAAAAAAGAAACTAATATGAATACTTATCATATACTAACCATGGTCAAGTGTAGAGATTAAACTAAGGTTAGTTAGAATGGTTAGGGTTAAGGATGAGATAAGGATGGTGGACTTTGTCAAAGCTTCAAGAAGCTTCAACATAGAAACAAAATAAGCCACCATACTTAATAATATCCAAAATGAATAAATAAATAAATAACTAAGTAAATAATCAAAACCCAAACCATTCATATAACCATGGTTCAATCTTTACACAAACCCAAGTGAGCAAGTATCATCAAACATGATACAAACAAGTGCACAAAAAATATATCACATATACAATGTGCATCAGGTGAGAAAATCCTTTTAAAATGAACCAATACTAGTTAATGCAAAGCAGTATATCAAATATATAATTATACATTAAATCATTAAATCAACACTTGATTTAACGATCCGGTCATATCGCATATAACCGACTAGTATCCAATTATCGGCTTATCGAATCAATCCTTCATTCGATATCTAGGTTATATCGCATATAACCAATCGATACATTCATCGCGAGAATGAAATACAGTATCACATACACGCATTATTCTCGCTCCCGCAAATATCTCATATGCGCTCCTATTACGTTTCGCTTGAGCCAGGAAACCTCTGTGTAGGACTCTAAAGACTCGTCAATACGCCGGTAGCAGATGATGATCATATCAAGCACCCACAAGCCGCAAGCGGTCTGCTAAACATAACGGCCACCCGGGTATTGAGCGATCAGAAGATCGACGAGCAAGCCCGCTCACACTCCTGTGAATCCAACCAGTAACACTTACCGTACAGTCCGGTCTGTTCGTCTGATATGTCGCATATCAAGTCTAGGGGTGGTAAACGTCAGACCCCAATAACCGATAATTCGTGCCGATGTGAGGCTCATAACGGGTCGAGAAACTACTGGTAACACTTACCAGCAAATCTTTGATCAGCCCTGGCCAGGGACTTCCCTGTTACGGCCAATCGAGCACAGCGCAACATCAACCCCCAATACCGGGAGAGACGAAACCCCTCCTATCGCTCATTGCCTCCATGTGACTCGGGACTGTACCCAAAGACCACCGTTTTGCACGCCCTCATGGACGTGGTAAGGTGGAGATCAAAGCACAGTGGGAATCACATAAGACTCTATGACGATCTCGGGTCTACAGACTAACCTGTACAAGTGTCACCTGAGAACTGCCATCTGACGTGAGGTATAATACCATCTAGGAGTTCTCGGCGAGTCCGTCCAGTGTACCCAGTCTCTACTGAGCACCCGTATACCATCTCTGATGTCAAACACCAATGGATATGGGATCATCCATCGCCCATCACATGGGTCGAGAAGCGTATACGCTAGTCTACTCTGGTATATCGATGCCCCGTCTCGATACACCCACGACTAGGGACCTTGAAGGATGTACTTATGGACTACCATGTCCCCACTAGTATGATCTGCATCATAGTCCAGGTAGTCAAGTACACATCCTAAGGGCTTTATCAACATGTAACTATAAGACAGTATAAAGAGACAAGTGTACATGTTAAGATAAAGAGTAATCAGATAGCATACTATCATATCGAGCAAGAAAGTCATCTCTATATATGTCCAAGCATCCAATATAATATACATCATCTGTACAATACTGGCCTCTAGGGCATACATATAGCTAACAATCTCCCACTTGCACTAGGGCCAGCTGCTGTAGTATCGCATACCAAGCATCCCGAAGAGTCTCTCAAACTGTATCATGGCCTTCGTGAGTGGATCCGCCGTGTTGTTCTTCGTGTCAACCCTCCTGACCTCGATCTCCCGGCGATCAACTATCTCCCGGATCAGGTGATACCGCCTCAGAATATGCCTGGATCGCTGATGGGACCTGGGTTCCTTGGCCAAAGCCACCGCTCCATTGTTATCGCAATACAAAGGTATTGGATGCTCAATGGATGGAACCACTCCAAGTTCAGTAATGAACTTCTTGATCCAGACAGCCTCTTTGGCAGCTTCGTTGGCAGCGATGTATTCAGCCTCCATCGTCGAGTCTGCCACGGTTTCCTACTTGGAACTCTTCCAGCTAACCGCCCCTCCGTAAAGGGTAAAGACAAAGCCCGACTGTGACTTAGAGTCATCCTTATCACTCTGGAAGCTCGAATCAGTACAGGACTCCACTTGGAGTTCTCCGTTACCATACACCAAGAGCATCTCTTTAGTCCTTCGCAAGTACTTGAGAATGCTCTTCACAGCTGTCCAGTGACTCTCTCCAGGATCAGCTTCATACCTGCTCACTACACTTAGTGAGCATGCTACATCGGGTCTGGTACATAGCATCGCATACATGATAGAGCCTACAACCGAAGCATAGGGTATCCCTTGCATGCGAGCTCTCTCCAAATCAGTCTTGGGAGACATCTCTTTGGAGAGAGTGACTCCAGAGATCGTGGGCAAGTTCCCACGCTTGGATTCTTCCATACTAAACCTCTTTAGTATGGTGTCAATGTACCTGGATTGGGACAATCCCAGTATCCGTTTGGATCTATCTCTATAGATCCTGATCCCCAATATGCAGGAGGCATCACCAAGATCTTTCATTGAGAATCTTTGTGATAAGAAGAGCTTGACCGATTGCAGCATAGGAATATCATTTCCTATCAAGAGTATGTCGTCCACGTACAATACGAGGAAGACAACCTTACTCTCTGCCACCTTCTTGTAAATACAAGGTTCATCTGGGTTTTTGACGAAATCAAACTCTTTGATAACGACGTCAAAGCAGATGTTCCAACTCCGCGATGCTTGCTTTAATCCATAAATGGATTTAAGCAGCTT
Source organism: Agapanthus africanus (assembly GCA_030015575.1). Taxonomy (NCBI): domain Eukaryota; kingdom Viridiplantae; phylum Streptophyta; class Magnoliopsida; order Asparagales; family Amaryllidaceae; genus Agapanthus; species Agapanthus africanus. The sequence goes on from JASDDO010000019.1 coordinate 433,686,532, forward strand.
GCACACCTTTCCGCTGCTCCCACTGTCTACGAAGCCCTCTGGCTGAGTCATGTACACGCACTCTTCTAAATCACCATTTAGAAAGGCGGTCTTAACATCCATTTGCCAGATTTCGTAATCATGATATGCAGCGATGGCAAGCATGATCTGGATGGATTTAAGCATAGCCACTGGAGAAAAGGTTTCGTCATAGTCCACACCTGGTCTTTGGCGAAAACCTTTTGCAACAAGTCTAGCTTTGAAAGTCTCCACTTTCCCATCTACACCAAGTTTCTTCTTGAAGATCCACTTGCTCCCAATGGGTTTTACCCCTTCAGGAGCAACTTCCAAAGTCCATACTTTGTTGGTGTACATGGATTCCATCTCGGACCGCATAGCATCCAGCCATTTCACTGAGTCCCTACTCGTGATGGCCTGCTCGAAGATAGTTGGGTCATCATCCTCCATGATGCAATCCTCGCTCCCTCCATCCATGAGAAAACCGTAGTATCTCTCAGGTTGGCGAGGAACCCTACTAGATCGGCGGAGTGGCTGGGGTTCATCGGGAACTACGGAATCCTCTGGTTCAACCAAATCTTCTGTTGTAGTCTGTGTCGCTGGAACCTCTTCCAGTTCTACCTCAATACCACTTATCTGTTTCATAAGAAAACTTTTTTTTAAGAAAGTGGCATGTCGAGAAACAAACACCTTTTGTTCCTCGGGGTGGTAGAAGATATACCCTTGTGAATTTTTGGGATATCCTACAAACTTACATAAGACAGATCTTGCCTCGAGTTTGTCCGGATTTTGTCTTTTGACATAGGCTGGACAACCCCATATCTTAATATAATTAAGATGTGGTCTCTTCCCTTTCCATATCTCATATGGAGTGGTAGGCACTGATTTGGTAGGAACTCTATTCAATAGGTCCATGGCTGTCTCAAGCGCATATTCCCAGAAGGAAATAGGTAACTCAGCTGTACTCATCATTGAGCGCACCATATCTAATAGGGTGCGGTTTCTCCGTTCAGATACACCGTTGTGCTGTGGTGTATATGGAGGAGTCAGCTGAGAGAGAATCCCATTCTCTTTTAGGAAGTCCAGGAATTCATTGCTCAAGTATTCCCCTCCTCGATCAGATCGTAGGATTTTAAAACTTTTTTCGGTTTGGTTCTCGACTTCTTGTTTATATTCTCTAAATTTCTCAAAAGCTTCAGACTTGTGTCTTATTAAGTACACATGTCCGTATCTTGAGAGATCGTCAGTGAATGTAATGAAGTACGAAGAACCATCCCTGGCATGTGTAGACATTGGACCACATACATCACTATGTGTTAGTTGTATGTATGCCCTAGAGGCCAGTATTGTACAGATTATGTATATTATATTGGATGCTTGGACATATATAGAGATGACTTTCTTGCTCGACATGATAGTATGCTATCTGGTTACTCTTTATCTTAACATGTACACTAGTCTCTTTATACTGTCTTATAGTTACATGTTGGTAAAGCCCTTAGGATTTGTACTTGACTACCTGGACTATGATGCAGATCATACTAGTGGGGACATGGTAGTCCATAAGTACATCCTTCAAGGTCCCTAGTCGTGGGTGTATCGAGACGGGGCATCGATATACCAGAGTAGACTAGCGTATACGCTTCTCGACCCATGTGATGGGCGATGGATGATCCCATATCCATTGGTGTTTGACATCAGAGATGGTATACGGGTGCTCAGTGGAGACTGGGTACACTGGACGGACTCGCCGAGAACTCCCAGATGGTATTATACCTCACGTCAGATGGCAGTTCTCAGGTGACACTTGTACAGGTTAGTCTGTAGACCCGAGATCGTCATAGAGTCTTGTGTGATTCCCACTGTGCTTTGATCTCCACCTTACCACGTCCATGAGGGCATGCAAAACGGTGGTCTTTGGGTACAGTCCCGAGTCACATGGAGGCAATGAGCGATAGGAGGGGTTTCGTCTCTCCCGGTATTGGGGGTTGATGTTGCGCAGTGCTCGATTGGCCGTAACAGGGAAGTCCCTGGCCAGGGCTGATCAGAGATTTGCTGGTAAGTGTTACCAGTATTTTCTCGACCCGTTACGAGCCTCACATCGGCACGACTTATCGGGTTATTGGGGTCTGACGTTTACCACCCCTAGACTTGTTATGCGACATATCAGACGAAGAGACCGGACTGTATGGTAAGTGTTACTGGTCGGATTCGCAGGAGTGTGAGCGGGCTAGCTCGTCGATCTTCTGATCGCTCAATACCCGGGTGGCCGTTACGTTTAGCAGACCGCTTGCGGCTTGTGGGTGCTTGATATGATCATCATCTGCTACCGGCGTATTGACGAGTCTTTAGAGTCCTACACAGAGGTTTCCTGGCTCAAGCGAAACGAAATAGGAGCGCATATGAGATATGTGAAGGACCGAGAATGATGCGTGTATGTGATACCGCATTTCATTCTCGCGATATATGTTTCGATTGGTTATATTCGATATGACCTAGTTATCGAATCATTGATTCGATAAATCGATACATTGAATACTAGTCGGTTATGTGCGACATGACCGGATCATTGAATCAAGTGTTGATTTAATGATTTAATGTATAATTATATATTTGATATATTATTTTGCATTAACTAGTATTGGTTCACTTTAAACGGATTTTTCTCACTTGGATTGCACATTGTATATGTGATATACTTTTGTGCATCTTTTTGTATCATGTTTGATGATACTTGATCATATGGTTAAGTGAATAGAATTAAACCATGGTTATTATGATAATTAGGGTTTTGCATATTTAGTTATTCATTTATTTGTTTGTTTATTTATTTGAAATGGATTATGATGAGAATGGTGGCTCTTTTTGTTTTAAGTTGAAGCTTCATGAAGCTTTGACTTTTGTAACCATCCTTATCTTCATGCTTAACCCTAACCCTCTAAAGTGACCATGGTTTATTCTCTACACTTAACCCTAGTTTAGTTATGATAAGTATTTGATTTTCTATTTTCTTTTTATCATAACTTATCATAACTAGCTCATCTTCTTCTTCTTCTTCAAGCTTGCTACAACAATGGCAACTTGAGATCTAGTGAGATAAATCCAATTCTAAAGTGAACCCACCTCCTATTTCTTCACCCTCTACCTCTTGCCAAGTTGTTTTGGGTGTTTACTTCACAAGTTTCACAAGTTTGTGAAGTCGGAGCTTGAGTTTGTGCAACCTCGACGTAGATCGTCTTTGACACAAAGCCGACGACCTATTCCGCTTGTTTTCCCGATGAAGCCGATGATCGAGTCGAGGATTCATGATGGACAGCGAGGACATGACCACGTGGAGCTAAGGAGGCGGAAATCCGGATCTACAAAGGTTGTAGCATCTCAACTTTAGTTAAATAGTTAACTAGTTTTCCGTTTTGCCTAAACATCTAGTTTAAGATCCGTAGTCTAGGGTTTCTCGGCACCAAAAATTTTAAATTGGCATGTTCGATGCCTTGTGAGACCACTATAGGGTGCCTAGGAACCTTTCACTGGTATCAGAGCCTAGCTAGAGCCTTAGGCGAAGTCCCGACGACGTTTGAAACCCGATCGAACCGAAATCCAAAACCTTAAAATGCTCTCTGGACTTTTTCTAAAAAATGGGATTTTTGTCAATTAAAAATATGTAGAAAATCAAGCAGGGTGTTATTAGAATTACTGTGAAATACGAGGGGCTAATTCGACTTTTCCACCGCGGAACCGCGGCACATGCTAGGCATGTGCGGCGCTTCCGCGGCCGTACTGTTCCCTTGCATAATTATTTCTGCACAGTAACTCTTGTAATATAATGCTATATTTTCTGGGACATTTTTATTATGACTCTACAGAAGAGTATTCTAGGGTTGTATTGGGAATCAAAGATTCGATCGGATTATCAAATATCGTCTTTGTGTTTTTCCAGATAACTGTAGAATATGCTAAAAGGTTTGACCGGATACCAATACCCAACTTTTCCCCTGCCGTAAAAATTCCAAGTGTTGGATTTTTCTGTGGTTAAAAGACGTTCGAAGTAGTGCAAGTAACGCGATGGTCCCTCTAGAAGACAACAAACCTTAACTCGATTATGTGATCGTCTTGAACTGCCCTTTGAACCTTCGGGTTTGGGGCAGTACGGCGTGCCACATGTGAGGCGTTGGCTTGACCCTTCTACGGCTGGACCGTTGGTACTGAGGTATGAAGTGAATGTCTTTGAACCTATTTCATGTGTTGATCGGTGTCGGGAAAACTTGGGTGTTCGAATGTTCGATCGGAAAGTTTAATATATTCTATTTATCCGGAATTGGATACAATAATTGGAATTCACAAACAGTTATGAGATAACTGGATGAATGTTATAAATCTAGCAGTTTAGTCCCATACGATATTGAAAAGAGTTTTCGATAATGAGACTAAAATGCGGGGTTTGTAACTGTTAGGCATGTGATGTCTAAAGTTGTTGCGGATTCCAATTGTTGTAGTTTTACACTTTCTTTTCTGTGACCGTAAGTGTAGTATGTCCATATCGCCGGTTTCGTTGCTATACGTCAACGACAATTGGGGTATGCATACTTACTTACGTTGATGACATGTGATGTTATGTGTTGCTGGATATGTTATATTGGATCGTCGTATTTGAATAGCCGGGGGTTTTTATGTGAGATGAGTGTTTTTCATTTTCATTCATGTAAAAACTTGTATGTAATATTCTTTCATTTGGGGCGCTTCCAGGTAGCGGAAGTTGTCACCCGTTGTATATTATTTACTTTTCCGCATTAGGATAGACCCAAGGAGGGGAGCACAAGTAACCGGGTTCTGGGGTCCAGTGGGAGACCAACTCGAGGAGTCGAGTCCGGGTCTCCTAACCCTAGAATTGGCAGGGTTGCTTGCCGCTCTCGTAGGGGTCTGAGGGTGTGGGATTGGCTATTCATCACGACCGTGGAATCCGTGTTTTATACTGGCTCGTATTGAAAACACGGACGTCCTAGTATATCCAATATTTCATATGTTTATTCTGCTGCGATATCTGTGATGTGTTTCTGTGATGGATATAATATAGTATATATGATATATTATATAGACGTTACTTATGTTTTACACCCGTGCTAGCCCTGCCCTGCTCTGTCGTTAGTTACCTAACCTAACGGTGCACGAGGGGACATCGAGGCGAATGCGGATGGCATAAGTGTACGTCATATCTATCTGTGATGTTTAGGTATTTAAATGATGGGACTTCATTAATGTGATTAATGAAAGAAAAGAAACCTAAGATGTTATAGAATCAGATTTTAAATAAAACAGGTAGCTACAGTTCTTGGTTTGCATAGCGGTATATATGATATACCCCGCACCTTATTCGATGAGGAAAGGACCGAGATCCCTTCACCGGGAGTGACTCCTTTAGCAATAACTGGCAGATGCTACACACTCGGTTTGTTTTTGATTGCTTTTATAGTTTCTGCTTTGCACAGTGATATATATGATATATCCCGCACCTCATTCGACGAGGAAAGGGCCGACGATCCCTTCACCGGGAGTGACCCCTTTAGCAAAACTGGAAAAGCCTCAAAATCACTCCATTTCAAAACTTCATTTGATTCTACAACGATATCGAGTTCATTACGCAATAGGTTTTCAGAAAAACCTGGCGTAGCCCTCCGTCATTTCAGATGAGTAGTAGTTAGTATTCGTGCTACGTTTGTTGGCCTACGTCAAGGCGTAGTGTGCGGTAGCTAACTAGTATTTATCTGCTTATGCATATGATGCAGATTGGATTAGGGTAGTCGTGCGACTTTGTTGGCCTGCGTCAAGGGTCGTACGGCTGGGTTTAATTCAATCAGGAAATGACGGGTTGAACTTGACTAGCGCACTATGGTTTGTTGGCCTGCGTCAAGGTCATAGCACGCTAGGGGCAAAATATTATCGGGAATTTCAAGTGTTGAAATTTGCAATGAGATTGCATACCTTCTATGAGATAGTTGGATCCCGATACCCGCTGCGAGTAAGAGTTACTCCTGGGAGAGTTTTACACAGTGCAATTAGCCGATCAAGTAGGTGTCTAGAAAGGTGTCAACGGGGTTACGCCTCTGGGAAAACGAGGTTTACATTAATTAGGTTCGTGCGAAAGCACGGGGGACCTCCCTCAAAGTACCGACACTGGCCTGGCTGAAAGATTGGCGAACCTGTAGTGTGTAATTAATCCCGGCTAGTCTTTCCTTTTAGGGTTTGGAGGAAGATTTGATAAAAAGCAGTGGGAGCCATCCTGATTAGATAAGATAATAACCAATCTGATCTTGCACGAGCATACGCTAAAGTGTTTTCTTCTCTCTCTCTCCAGGTAGCGACCATTTCATGCCTTAATAAAGATAATAATATGGATGTATTGACCGAACCCGCATGTTATACTGTGCTGGGGAACGTTGGTTCCGTTCTTTCTTATAAGAGTTATAGGAATGAACAGGATATAGGGGAATGCCAGGATTCCCATGCCACCCGAATGAAGAAAGTACATGTTGATGCATTTTCTTCGGGTGTGTTCGTTTCTGAGAACTGTTTCTCCATTTGCTCTACGTCCTGGGTATTGGATACCGGGTCGGGATCCCATATATGTAATCAGTTGCATGGGCTAAGGAAAGGTAGAGAACTTGGGGAAGGTGATAAAGACATTAGAGTTGGAAATGGTGCAATTGTTGCAGCTAAGACTGTCGGAGAATATCACCTTGTATTACCAACTGGAAATACATTGGTTCTGAACGAATGCTATTACATGCCGAACCTGATATGCAACATTATATCGGTTTCTTTATTAAGTAAAGAGGGATATAATTTTGTATTACAGGACAATGTTATGAACATTTTCCATAACCAAAAGTTGGTTGGATCAGGCACGTTATGCAATGGCATTTATGTTCTAAACCAATCAACAGTTCTGAGTATAACAAACACACACAAGAGGAAGAGTTCAGAATTGAACGAATCCTTCTTGTGGCATTGTAGACTGGGTCACATCAATGCGACACGACTAGCTAAGTTGCATAAGGATGGATATTTAAATCCGTTTGAATTTTCATCCTATGACACTTGCCAGTCATGTCTCAAAGGCAAGATGACCAAGACTCCGTTTACGGGACACGGAGAAAGAGTTACCGAACTCTTAGGACTGATACATAGTGATGTATGCGGTCCCATGTCTACACATGCCAGGGATGGTTCTTCGTACTTCATTACATTCACTGACGATCTCTCTAGGTTCGGGTATGTGTTCCTGATGAAACACAAATCAGAAGCTTTTGAGAAATTTAGGGAATATAAACAAGAAGTTGAGAACCAAACCGGAAAAAGTATTAAAATCCTACGATCTGATCGAGGAGGAGAATACTTAAGCAATGAATTCCTGGACTTCCTAAAAGAGAATGGGATTCTCTCTCAGCTGACTCCTCCATATACACCACAGCACAACGGTGTATCAGAACGGAGGAACCGCACCCTATTAGATATGGTGCGCTCTATGATGAGCACAGCTGAGTTACCTATTTCCTTCTGGGGATATGCACTGGAAACAGCTGCAGACCTATTGAATATGGTTCCCACCAAAACCGTGCCGACCACTCTATATGAGCTATGGAAAGGAAAGAGACCATGTCTTAATTATGTTAAGATATGGGGTTGTCCGGCCTATGTAAAAACGCAAAATCCGGACAAACTCGCGGCAAGGTCCATTCTGTGTAAGTTTATTGGATATCCCAAACATTCGCGAGGGTATATCTTCTACCACCCTGAGGAACAAAGAGTGTTTGTTTCTCGGCATGCCACCTTTTTAGAAAAGGAATTTCTTGGAAAAGAGATTAGTGGTCATGAGGTAGAACTGGAAGAGGTTCCAGCTGCAGAAGCTACAACAGAAGATCTGGTGGAACCAGAGGATTCCGTAGTTCCCGATGAACCCCAGCTACTCCGCCGATCTAGTAGGGTTCCTCGCCAACCTGAGAGATACTATGGTTTTCTCATGGACGGTGGGAGCGAGGATTGCATCATGGAAGATGATGACCCAACTAGCTTCGAGCAGGCCATCACGAGTAGGGACTCAGTGAAATGGCTGGATGCTATGCGGTTCGAGATGGAATCCATGTACACCAACAAAGTATGGACTTTGGAAGTTGCTCCTGAAGGGGTAAAACCCATTGGGAGCAAGTGGATCTTTAAGAAGAAACTTGGTGTAGATGGGAAAGTGGAGACTTTCAAAGCTAGACTTGTAGCAAAGGGTTTTCGTCAAAGACCAGGTGTGGACTATGACGAGACCTTTTCTCCAGTGGCTATGCTTAAATCCATCCGAATCATACTTGCCATTGCTGCCTTTCATGACTACGAAATCTGGCAAATGGATGTTAAGACCGCCTTTCTAAATGGTGATTTAGAAGAGTGCGTGTACATGACTCAGCCAGAGGGCTTCGTAGACAGTGGGAGCAGCGGGAAGGTGTGCAAGCTGCTTAAATCCATTTATGGATTAAAGCAAGCATCGCGGAGTTGGAACATCTGCTTTGACGTCATTATCAAAGAGTTTGATTTCGTCAAAAATCCAGATGAACCTTGTATCTACAAGAAGGTGGCAGAGAGTAAGGTTGTCTTCCTCGTATTGTACGTGGATGACATACTCTTGATAGGAAATGATATTCCTATGCTGCAATCGGTCAAGCTCTTCTTATCACAAAGATTCTCAATGAAAGATCTTGGTGATGCCTCCTGCATATTGGGAATTAGGATCTATAGAGATAGATCCAAACGGATTTTGGGATTGTCCCAATCCAGGTACATTGACACCATACTAAAGAGGTTTAGTATGGAAGAGTCCAAGCGTGGGAACTTGCCCACGATCTCTGGAGTCACTCTCTCCAAAGAGATGTCTCCCAAGACTGATTTGGAGAGAGCTCGCATGCAAGGGATACCCTATGCTTCGGCAGTAGGCTCTATCATGTATGCGATGCTATGTACCAGACCCGATGTAGCATACTCACTAAGTGTAGTGAGTAGGTATCAAGATGATCCTGGAGAGAGTCACTGGACAGCTGTGAAGAGCATTCTCAAGTACTTACGAAGGACTAGAGATATGTTCTTGGTGTATGGTAACGGAGAACTCCAAGTGGAGTCCTTTACCGATTCCAGCTTCCAGAGTGATAAGGACGACTCTAAGTCGCAGTCGGGCTTTGTCTTTACCCTATACGGAGGGGCGGTTAGCTGGAAGAGTTCCAAGCAGGAAACCGTGGCAGACTCGACGATGGAGGCTGAATACATCGCTGCCAACGATGCTGCTAAAGAGGCTGTCTGGATCAAGAAGTTCATTACTGAACTTGGAGTGGTTCCATCCATTGAGCATCCAATACCTTTGTATTGCGATAACAATGGAGCGGTGGCTTTGGCCAAGGAACCCAGGTCCCATCAGCGATCCAGGCATATTCTGAGGCGGTATCACCTGATCCGGGAGATAGTTGATCGCCGGGAGATCGAGGTCAGGAGAGTTGACACGAAGAATAACACGGCGGATCCACTCACGAAGACCATTCCCCAGATACAGTTTGAGAGACTCTTCGGGATGCTCGGTATGAGATACTACAGCAGCTGGCCCTAGTGCAAGTGGGAGATTGTTAGTTGTATGTATGCCCTAGAGGCCAGTATTGTACAGATTATGTATATTATATTGGATGCTTGGACATATATAGAGATGACTTTCTTGCTCGACATGATAGTATGCTATCTGGTTACTCTTTATCTTAACATGTACACTAGTCTCTTTATACTGTCTTATAGTTACATGTTGGTAAAGCCCTTAGGATTTATACTTGACTACCTGGACTATGATGCAGATCATACTAGTGGGGACATGGTAGTCCATAAGTACATCCTTCAAGGTCCCTAGTCGTGGGTGTATCGAGACGGGGCATCGATATACCAGAGTAGACTAGCGTATACGCTTCTCGACCCATGTGATGGGCGATGGATGATCCCATATCCATTGGTGTTTGACATCAGAGATGGTATACGGGTGCTCAGTGGAGACTGGGTACACTGGACGGACTCGCCGAGAACTCCCAGATGGTATTATACCTCACGTCAGATGGCAGTTCTCAGGTGACACTTGTACAGGTTAGTCTGTAGACCTGAGATCGTCATAGAGTCTTGTGTGGTTCCCACTGTGCTTTGATCTCCACCTTACCACGTCCATGAGGGCGTGCAAAACGGTGGTCTTTGGGTACAGTCCCGAGTCACATGGAGGCAATGAGCGATAGGAGGGGTTTCGTCTCTCCCGGTATTGGGGGTTGATGTTGCGCAGTGCTCGATTGGCCGTAACAGGGAAGTCCCTGGCCAGGGCTGATCAGAGATTTGCTGGTAAGTGTTACCAGTAGTTTCTCGACCCGTTACGAGCCTCACATCGGCACGACTTATCGGGTTATTGGGGTCTGACGTTTACCACCCCTAGACTTGATATGCGACATATCAGACGAAGAGACCGGACTGTATGGTAAGTGTTACTGGTCGGATTCGCAGGAGTGTGAGCGGGCTAGCTCGTCGATCTTCTGATCGCTCAATACCCGGGTGGCCGTTACGTTTAGCAGACCGCTTGCGGCTTGTGGGTGCTTGATATGATCATCATCTGCTACCGGCGTATTGACGAGTCTTTAGAGTCCTACACAAAGGTTTCCTGGCTCAAGCGAAACGAAATAGGAGCGCATATGAGATATGTGCAGGACCGAGAATGATGCGTGTATGTGATGCAGCATTTCATTCTCGCGATATATGTTTCGATTGGTTATATTCGATATGACCTAGTTATCGAATCATTGATTCGATAAATCGATACTTTGAATACTAGTCGGTTATGTGCGACATGACCGGATCATTGGATCAAGTGTTGATTTAATGATTTAATATATAATTATATATTTGATATATTACTTTGCATTAACTAGTATTGGTTCACTTTAAACGGATTTTTCTCACTTGGATTGCACATTGTATATGTGATATACTTTTGTGCATCTTTTTGTATCATGTTTGATGATACTTGATCATATGGTTAAGTGAATAGAATTAAACCATGGTTATTATGATAATTAGGGTTTTGCATATTTAGTTATTCATTTATTTGTTTGTTTATTTATTTGAAATGGATTATGATGAGAATGGTGGCTCTTTTTGTTTTAAGTTGAAGCTTCATGAAGCTTGGACTTTTGTAACCATCCTTATCTTCATGCTTAACCCTAACCCTCTAAAGTGACCATGGTTTATTCTCTACACTTAACCCTAGTTTAGTTATGATAAGTATTTGATTTTCTATTTTCTTTTTATCATAACTTATCATAACTAGCTCATCTTCTTCTTCTTCTTCAAGCTTGCTACAACAATGGCAACTTGAGATCTAGTGAGATAAATCCAATTCTAAAGTGAACCCACCTCCTATTTCTTCACCCTCTACCTCTTGCCAAGTTGTTTTGGGTGTTTACTTCACAAGTTTCACAAGTTTGTGAAGTCGGAGCTTGAGTTTGTGCAACCTCGACGTAGATCGTCTTTGACACAAAGCCGACGACCTATTCCGCTTGTTTTCCCGATGAAGCCGATGATCGAGTCGAGGATTCATGATGGACAGCGAGGACATGACCACGTGGAGCTAAGGAGGCGAAAATCCGGATCTACAAAGGTTGTAGCATCTCAACTTTAGTTAAATAGTTAACTAGTTTTCCGTTTCGCCTAAACATCTAGTTTAAGATCCGTAGTCTAGGGTTTCTCGGCACCAAAAATTTTAAATTGGCATGTTCGATGCCTTGTGAGACCACTATAGGGTGCCTAGGAACCTTTCACTATGTACTAGTCCTAAGAGTTCAGTAACTCTTTCTCCGTGTCCCGTAAACGGAGTTTTGGTCATCTTGCCTTTGAGACATAACTGGCAAGTGTCATAAGATGAAAATTCAAACGGATTTAAATATCCATCCTTATGCAACTTTGCCAGTCGTGTCACATTGATGTGACCCAGTCTACAATGCCACAAGAAGGATTCGTTCAGTTCTGAACTCTTCCTCTTGTGTGTGTTTGTTATGCTCAGAACTGTTGATTGGTTTAGAACATAAATGCCATTGCACAACGTGCCTGATCTAACCAACTTTTGGTTATGGAAAATATTCATAACATTATCCTGTAATACAAAATTATATCCCTCTTTACTCAATAAAGAAACCGATATAATGTTGCATATCAGGTTCGGCATGTAATAGCATTCGTTCAGAACCAATGTATTACCAGTTGGTAATTCAAGGTGATATTCCCCGACAGTCTTAGCTGCAACAATTGCACCATTTCCAACTCTAATGTCTTTATCACCTTCTCCAAGTTCTTTACCTTTCCTAAGCCCATGTAACTGATTACATATATGAGATCCTGATCTGGTATCTAATACCCAGGACGTAGGGCAAATGGAGAAACAGTTCTCTGTAACGAACACACCCGAAGAAAATGCATCAACATGTACTTTCTTCATTCGGGTGGCATGGGAATCCTGGTATTCCCCTATATCCTGTTCAGTCCTATAACTCTTATAGGAAAAAACGGAACCAACGTTCCCCAGCACAGTATAACATGCGGGTTCGGTCAATACATCTATATTATTATCTTTATTAGGGCATGAAATGGTCGCTACCTGGAGAGAGAGAGAAGAAAACACTTTAGCGTATGCCCGTGCAAGATCAGATTGGTTATTATCTTATCTAATCAGGATGGCTCCCACTGCTTTTTATCAAATCTTCCTTCAAACCCTAAAAGGAAAGACTAGCCGGGATTAATTACACACTACAAGTTCGCCAATCATTCAGCCAGGCCAGTGTCGGTACTTTGAGGGAGGTCCCCCGTGCTTTCGCACGAACCTAATTAAGGTAAACCTCGTTTTCCCAGAGGCGTAACCTCGTTAACACCTTTCTAGACACCTACTTGATCGGCTAATTGTAATGTGTAAAACTCTCCCAGGAGTAACTCTTACTCGCAGTGGGTATCGGGATCCAACTATCTCATAGAAGGTATGCAATCTCATTGCAAATTTCAACACTTGAAATTCCCGATAATATTTTACCCCTAGCGTGCTATGACCTTGACGCATGCCAAACAACCCATAGTCCGCTAGTCAAGTTCAACCCGTACATTTCTTGATTGAATTAAACCCACCCGCACGACCCTTGACGCATGCCAAACAACGCCGTGCGAATACCCTAATCCAATCGCATTGTATGCTAGCAGATAAGCACTAGTTAGCCACCGTACACTACGCCTTGACGCATGCCAAACAACCGCAGCACGAATACTAACTAGTACTTATCTGAAATGACGGAGGGCTACGACAGGTTTTTCTGAAAAACCTATTGCGTAATGAACTTGATATCGTTGTAGAATCAAATGAAGTTTTGAAATGGAGTGATTTTGAGGCTTTTCTAGTTTTGCTAAAGGGGTCACTCCCGGTGAAGGGATCGTCGGCCCTTTCCTCGTCGAATGAGGTGCAGGATATATCATATATATCACTGTGCAAAGCAGAAACTATAGAAGCTATCAAAAACAAACCGAGTGTGTAGCATCTGCCAGTTATTGCTAAAGGAGTCACTCCCGGTGAAGGGATCTCGGTCCTTTCCTCATCGAATAAGGTGCAGGATATATCACATATACCGCTGTGCAAAGCAAGAACTGTAGCTACCTGTTTTATTTAAAATTTGATTCTACAACATCTTAGGTTTCTTTTCTTTCGTTAATCACATTAATGAAGTCCCATCATTTAAATACCTAAACATCACAGATAAATACGACGTACACTTATGCCATCCGCATTCGCCTCGATGTCCCCTCGTGCACCGTTAGGTTAGGTAACTAACGACAGAGCATGGCAGGGCTAGTGCGGGTGTAAAACATAAGTAACGTCTATATAATATATCATATATACTATATAAAGTATCTATCACAGAACATCACATGATCACATCACAGATATCGCAGCAGAAGAAACATATGAAATATTGGATATACTAGGACGTCCGTGTTTTCAATATGAGCCAGTATAAAACACGGATTCCACGGTCGTGATGAATAGCCAATCCCACACCCCTAGACCCCTACGAGAGCGGCAAGCAACCCTACCAATTCTAGGGTTAGGAGACCCGGACTCGACTCCTCGAGTTGGTCTCCCACTGGACCCCAGAACCCGGTTACTTGTGCTCCCCTCCTTGGGTCTATCCTAATGCGGAAAAGTAAATAATATACAAAAGGTGACAACTTCCGCAACCTGGAAGTGCCCCAAATAAAAGAATATTACATACAAGTTTTTACATGAATGAAAATGAAAAACACTCATCTCACATAAAAACCCCCGGCTATTCAAACACGACAATCCAATATAACATATCAAGCAACACATAACATCACATGTCATCAACGTAAGTAAATATGCGCATCCCAATTGTCGTTGACATATAGCAACGAAACCGGCGATATCACATATTACACTTACGGTCACAGAAAAGAAAGTGTAAAACTACAACAATTGGAATCTGCAACCCCTTTTAGACATCACATGCCTAATCAAATGAAATACTTAGACATCACATGCCTAACAGTTATAAACCCCGCATTTTAGTCCCATTATCGAAAACTCTTTTCAATATCAAATGGGACTAAACCGCTAGATTTATAGCATTCATTCAGTTATCTCATAACTGTTTGTGAATTCCAATTATTGTATCCCATTCCGGATAAATAGAATATATTAAACTTTCCGATCGAACATTCGAACACCCAAGTTTTCCCGAAACCGTCCAACACATGAAATAGGTTCAAAGACATTCACTTCATGCCTCAGTACCAACGGTCCAGCCGTAGAAGGGTCAAGCCAACGCCTCACATGTGGCACGCCGTACTGCCCCAAACCCGAAGGTTCAAAGGGCAGTTCAAGACGGTCACATAATCGAGTTAAGGTTTGTTGTCTTCTAGAGGGACCATCGCGTTACTTGCACTACTTAGAATGTCCTTAAACCACACAAAAATCCAACATTTGGATATTTTCCGGCAGGGGAAAAGTTGGGTATTTATATCCGGTCGGACTTTTTAACATATTCAAAAAATTATCCGGAAAGCACTAAGACAAAGTTCGATAATCCGATCAAAATACCGAGTCCCCAATACAACCCTGAATACTCAACTCTTGAATAAATATTAAAAATTCCCAGAGAAATCAACACTGAAAAAAAGAAGTTACTGTGCATAATAGGGTGGGTGACGTCATCATACGGCCGCGGAACCGCCGCAGAAGCCAGGCTTTTGCCGCGGTTCCGCCGCACTTTGGATGAATTGGGTGATCGTGTTTCACAGTAATTCTTAGAAAGTCCTGCTGAATTTTCTGCATATTTTTAATTTGGAAAAACCCCAGTTTTTAAAAAATGTACAGAGAGCAACTTTGATATTAGGGTTTCGGTTCGTCGGACTTCAAACTCCGTCTGGACTTCGTCTAAGGCTCTAGCTAGGCTCTGATACCACTGTAGGGTTCCTAGGCACACTATAGAGGTCTCACAAGGCATCAACCATGCCAATTTCAAATTTTATGGGTGCCGAGAAACCCTAATACGGATCGTTGACTAGAAATTTAGGCGATAAACGAAACTAGTTAACATCTTAACTAAAGGAGAGAGGCTATAATCTTTGTAGATCCGGTTCTCCACTTCCTTAGCTCCACGTAGGCGTCCTCTCGCTGTCCATCTCGAATCCCGAACTCAAACGTCGGCTTCATCGGAGAATTGGGCGGACTAGGTCGTCGGCTTCGTGCCGAAGATGATCTACGTCGAGGTTTCACAAGTTCAAGCTCCGACTTCACCAAGTTGTGAAACTTGTGAAGAAAACACCCAAAACAACTTGGCAAGAGATAGAGGGTGAAGAAATAGGAGGTGGGTTCACTTTAGAATTGGATTTCTCACACTTTTGCTCAAGATGCTATTGTTGAAGACAAGGTTTTTCTTGAAGAAGATGAAGGAGAAGAAGAAAGAATATGATAAGTTTCTTATTTAAAAAAGAAACTAATATGAATACTTATCATATACTAACCATGGTCAAGTGTAGAGATTAAACTAAGGTTAGTTAGAATGGTTAGGGTTAAGGATGAGATAAGGATGGTGGACTTTGTCAAAGCTTCAAGAAGCTTCAACATAGAAACAAAATAAGCCACCATTCTTAATAATATCCAAAATGAATAAATAAATAAATAACTAAGTAAATAATCAAAACCCTAACCATTCATATAACCATGGTTCAATCTTTACACAAACCCAAGTGAGCAAGTATCATCAAACATGATACAAACAAGTGCACAAAAAATATATCACATATACAATGTGCATCAGGTGAGAAAATCCTTTTAAAATGAACCAATACTAGTTAATGCAAAGCAATATATCAAATATATAATTATACATTAAATCATTAAATCAACACTTGATTTAACGATCCGGTCATATCGCATATAACCGACTAGTATCCAATGTATCGGCTTATCGAATCAATCCTTGATTCGATATCTAGGTTATATCGCATATAACCAATCGATACATTCATCGCGAGAATGAAATACGGTATCACATACACGCATTATTCTCACTCCCGCACATATCTAATATGCGCTCCTATTTCGTTTCGCTTGAGCAAGGAAACCTCTGTGTAGGACTCTAAAGACTCGTCAATACGCCGGTAGCAGATGATGATCATATCAAGCACCCACAAGCCGCAAGCGGTCTGCTAAACGTAACGGCCACCCGGGTATTGAGCGATCAGAAGATCGACGAGCAAGCCCGCTCACACTCCTGTGAATCCAACCAGTAACACTTACCGTACAGTCCGGTCTGTTCGTCTGATATGTCGCATATCAAGTCTAGGGGTGGTAAACGTCAGACCCAAATAACCGATAATTCGTGCCGATGTGAGGCTCATAACGGGTCGAGAAACTACTGGTAACACTTACCAGCAAATCTCTGATCAGCCCTGGCCAGGGACTTCCCTGTTACGGCCAATCGAGCACAGCGCAACATCAACCCCCAATACCGGGAGAGACGAAACCCCTCCTATCGCTCATTGCCTCCATGTGACTCGGGACTGTACCCAAAGACCACCGTTTTGCACGCCCTCATGGACGTGGTAAGGTGGAGATCAAAGCACAGTGGGAATCACACAAGACTCTATGACGATCTCGGGTCTACAGACTAACCTGTACAAGTGTCACCTGAGAACTGCCATCTGACGTGAGGTATAATACCATCTGGGAGTTCTCGGCGAGTCCGTCCAGTGTACCCAGTCTCTACTGAGCACCCGTATACCATCTCTGATGTCAAACACCAATAGATATGGGATCATCTATTGCCCATCTCATGGGTCGAGAAGCGTATACGCTAGTCTACACTGGTATATCGATGCCCTGTCTCGATACACCCACGACTAGGGACCTTGAAGGATGTACTTATGGACTACCATGTCCCCACTAGTATGATCTGCATCATAGTCCAGGTAGTCAAGTACACATCCTAAGGGCTTTATCAACATGTAACTATAAGACAGTATAAAGAGACAAGTGTACATGTTAAGATAAAGAGTAACCAGATAGCATACTATCATATCGAGCAAGAAAGTCATCTCTATATATGTCCAAGCATCCAATATAATATACATCATCTGTACAATACTGGCCTCTAGGGCATACATATAACTAACAATCTCAACACTTGAGCGAAGTTCAAAAAGTCCCAGAACATGCTACAGCTCCTATGAACCAGCCGTAGAAGGGTCAACCAATATCTCACATGTGGCACCACTAAACTACCACAAAACCTAGGGTTTAGTGGTGGTTTTGACTGTCATATAATTGAGTTAAGGTTTCGTTCTTCTAGAGGGTACACAGAATCTCTTGCATGGTTTTTTGAAAGTTTTAAACTAAAGAAAATTCCAACCTTGGAAAAATTTCCAGTAAGGGAAAAAGTGGGTTATTGATATCCGTTCGAACTTTTCAACACCGTCTAAATAACCCGAAAACAAACTAGAATTACGAATATGAAACACTCCGAATTGCCTTTGCTAATAGATAACATCATATGCAAAATTAGCAAAAACAAACAACACCTAAAGTACCAAAACCCAGAGCTTTGAACACTGTAAAATTTCAACTCTAAATAGGCCGAGGTGGCTGGTTTTGATACAAGTGTGGCCGACCCAATTCCGAGGGAATGGGGTGAATTTTGTATAGTGTTCATTATGTATCTCATACATCATTCAGCAACTGTTTAAAAAAAAATTGACACCCAAAATATTTCGACTGAAACTAGGGTTCGTATTCGGGTGTTTCGGAGTTGTTTCGGTTTTGTAATACTACACTAATCCGTCTAATTACCTAGCTAGGCTTTGATACCACTGTCGGGTTATTAATCATGATAGCAAGGTTTCGGGTGGCATCATTCATGCCAATTTTAAATTTTGTCATGTTTAAACTGTAAGTCCACGTTACCCGTCCCCGGTTCTTTGGGTTTGCGGAAATGGTAAAAAACGATATTTTTCTTTGGGGGTAACATGAACTCAAAATACGGATCTTTGTTAAACAACTATCTAACAACCTAACTATGAGTTTTACCTACTCGGTTAGGGGGTTATACCTTAACTTGAACTCCTTCATCTTCAACTCCTTATGGTGGTCGGATCGGCCTCACCTCGTCGTCTCCTCCCGCCGAAGATGGATCCACCCGAAAGCTTCTACCTTTTGGCTTCTACTTCAAACTAGAAGAAACTAGAACACTTGGCTTGCTAGACCTTGTGTACTAGGATGAGTAGAGAAGTGTAATGGGTTTTTATCTCTATGGTTCTTGCTTCTCAACACATGAGACAATAGAACCATGAACTAGAGAGAGAGCAAGAGAAAGAGGGAGAGCTTGAGAATGAGAGAGCTTTCAAGAGAGAGAAAGCAAATGAAAGAATGAGTAAGACTTTTCTCACCCTTGCTCTCATAATCCAAAATCATCATAACACATAATAATAATTGAGTATTATGTGATGGTTGTTATCATATCAAAAATGGAAATATCATTTCATGCATTAAATGCAATGTGTGAACAAATAAGCAAGCAAAGGTCAATTCCATGAAATGATAGCCATTGTTATGATGTTGGTCAACAAGTCCAACCTAGTCAACCGGTCAACAAAGTCAACAAGTCAACAAAGTCAACCTTTCAACCCAACCATATCACAATAATACTTAATTAATATTATTGTTAATCATATTTCTAATTCTCATTAGGGTTAAGCAAAAGTCAACAGTCAACAACCCTAATGAGAATCCTCTGCCTCTATCTCTGTCAATCGTGCATACACACCCGCATCCGCGTCCCGAGGAACACGAATACAAACGAGATAAAACCAATCCCAAAACGTATACTAGGATCTGGCTTAAACCAAAGCTCGCTAGTAATAACTGTCCGGACACCAAACGTGCACAAGTGCATAGATGTGACCGAACCCTGTCGCAAAACCATGCGACCTCTACTCTTTTGCCTAAAGGCGAACAGCTCTCTGTGTGGGACTCTAAACATTCGACACTACGCTGGCAGTGGGTTTAACTACAGACCGCAAGCGGCACTAGCTGTGCGTAACGGCCCCCAGGTAGATGCCGATAAGAAGACTGACGAGGTGAAACCCATCTGAACTCCTACTGAGCCTGAATGTGACAGTCTGCGTACAGTCTGGTCTGTTCGTCTGAGAATATCGCATGGCGGGCCTAGGGGGCGGTAAACGTCAGTCCCCTAATAGCGGTACAAGTCGTGTCGGAGTGTAGCCCAGAACACCCTGAGATAACACTGGAAACCTACCAGTATATCTCGCTTGCCCTGGCCAGGGACGACTGTGTGTAATGGCTCTCCTTGACACAGCGCGATATCAACTCCCAATACCGGGAGAGACGAATCCTGTCTAACCGTCATTGCCTCCAAGTGCTTCGGGACTGCACCTAACTACTACCTGTTTACACGACTCCTTTGAGCCATGGTAGGGTAGTAATCAAAGTACAGTGGGAACACACTCGAGGCAAAGTGACAGTGTCAAGTCAGCGGACTAAGCTGTACTCATGTCACCTGGGAACCGATAACTGACGATAGGTATAGTACCAACCAATCAGTTCCCGACGAGTCCTGTCCTGTGTACTCATAACCTAACGAGCACCCGCATACTATCTCAAGTACGACGTACTGATGGCTGTGAGACAGACCGTCTCCCCTGCTGGAATGAGAAGCGCATACGCTAGTCTACTCTAGAGTATCGATGCCCTATCTCGATAGTCCTATGACTAGGGACCTGTATAAGGATGTGCATGTGGATTACCCAGCTCCCACGAGTGTGACTGCCATCACAACGCTGGTAATCAAGCAAAGATCCTAAGGGCTCCACTAATGTGTATAGGTGATATACTAAAATAAACACATGTACACATTAAAGTAGAAACAAACCAAGTAGCATACTACCATTTTGAGCAAGATTGTCTATACAATGGTGAATATCCCAAGCTTCCATTAAGTAATATACAAACTAGTATGATACATAATGGCCTCTAGGGCATATACACTAACAATCTCCTACTTGCACTAAGGCCATGTACTGGCTTATCGAAGACCTATCATCTCGATCAGCCGCTCGAACTGATTCTGGGGTAAGGCCTTCGTGAGTGGATCAGCAGTGTTATCTTCTGAAGCAACTCTCCGAACCTCGATCTCCTGGCGATCCACGATCTCCCTGATTAGGTGATATCGCCTCAAGATGTGTCTGGACTTCTGATGGGACTTGGGTCCCTTCGCTAAAGCTATATCCCCGTTGTTTTCGCAATACAAAGGTATTGGATCAACAATGGATGGAACCACCTAAAGTTCTGTCAAGAACTTCCTCATCCAGACAGCTTCTTTTGCGGCATCAGCAGCAGCGATGTATTCCGCTTCCATCGTCGAGTCAGCAACGGTTTCCTGTTTGGAACTCTTCCAACACACCGCCCCTCCATTGAGGGTAAAGACAAAACCCGACATGGACTTGGAATCATCCTTGTCACTCTGGAAGCTAGAGTCAGCAAAGGCCTCGATCTGGAGGTCTTTTCCGCCGTACACCAAGAACATTTCCTTAGTCCTTCTTAGGTACTTGAGAATGTTCTTTACCGCTATCCAGTGTTTCTCCCCAGGGTTTGACTGATACCGGCTTACCACACTTAGTGCATAAGCTACATCCGGTCTGGTACACAACATCGCATACATTATAGAGCCTACCGCAGAAGCGTTGGGTATAATAGACATGCGATCCCTTTCCAAATCAGTCTTGGAAGACATCTCTTTGGAGAGGGTGATCCCGTGACAAGCCAGTATGTTACTGCGCTTGGAATCTTCCATACTGAATCTTTTCAGTATGGTGTCGATGTACCTGGACTGCGAAAGTCCTAATATCCTCTTGGATCTATCACGATGGATCCGGATCCCCAGAATGTAAGTGGCATCACCCAGGTCTTTCATGGAGAACATGTGTGATAAGAACCCCTTGACAGATTGTAGCATAGGAACGTCATTTCCTATCAAGAGAATGTCATCCACGTATAAAACGAGGAATACGACAGTTCTTGCTACAAATCTACTATAGATGCATGGTTCATCTGGATTTTTGATAAATCCAAATTCTTTGACTGTCTCATCAAAGCAGATGTTCCAACTCCGCGATGTCTGCTTTAGTCCATAGATGGACTTAAGCAACTTGCACACCTTTCCGCTGCTCCCTCTCTGAATGAAACCCTCTGGCTGGTCCATATAGACACACTCCTCTAAATTTCCATTTAGAAAAGCGGTCTTTACGTCCATCTGCCAAATCTCATAATCGTGGAAGGCAGCGATGGCAAGAAGGATCCGAATGGATTTCAGCATAGCTACTGGAGAAAAGGTTTCGTCATAGTCCAAACCAGGTCTTTGACGAAAACCATTTGCAACAAGTCTAGCCTTATAGGTCTCAACCTGTCCATCTACACCAATCTTCTTCTTGAAGATCCACTTGCATCCTACGGGTTTTACCCCATCTGGAGCAATGTCCAAAGTCCATACTTTGTTGGTGTACATGGACTCCATTTCGGTCAGCATTGCATCTAGCCATTTTACCGAGTCAATGCTCTGAATGGCCTGCTGGAAGCTAGTAGGTTCATCACTATCAATGATGCAATCCTCTCTATCCCCGTCTATGAGAAAACTGTAGTATCTCTCGGGAGGATGAGACTGCCTACTACTCTTGCGGAGCGGCGTAGGAATGTCCTGTTCTTTTGAACCCTCTGGTTCTACTAAGCTTTCAGTAATAGCTCGTGGTTCTGGAATTTCTTCCAGTTCTACTGCGCTCCCACATATCTGATTTTCCAAAAACTCAGTTTCCAAGAAGCAGGCATGACGAGAAACAAAAACCTTTTGTTCCTCTTCGCAATAGAAGAAATATCCCTTGGAGTTCTTTGGATATCCCACAAACTTGCACTGTACTGAGCGTGCCTCGAGTTTGTCCGCATGCTGCTTTTTAATAAAAGCTGGACATCCCCATGTCTTAATGTGCTTAAGATAGGGGTTCTTCCCACACCACATCTGATATGGTGTGGTAGGCACAGTCTTAGTTGGAACTCGGTTCAAAAGATATGCAGCTGATTCTAGAGCATATTGTAAGTCCACGTTGCGACCCCCGGTTCTTACGGGGAGGCGGAAACGGTATAAAAATCAAATTTTGGCGCATGGGGCAACATGGACTAAACAAAGTCGGGATCTTTTCCTAAACTAAACTAGCAAAACTTGCTAAAGAGAGTTAGCTACTCAGAAAGATGGTTATACCTAAACATGAACTCCTTCTTCTTGAAACCTTGTAGAAGTTGATGGTTCACTTCTCGTCGCCTTCTTCCGTCGAAGATGGATCCACCTGAGGGTTCAACCTTCGGGCTCTTTCTCGAACTTGGAGAGAACTAGAATATCCGGCTTGCTAATCCTTTGATCCTAGAGTGAGTAGAGAGTGTCTAAGGGTTGTTTTCTTTTCAAGGTGAGGGATTCTCAACACATGAGAAGGAATCACCTTGAGCTTGAGGAAGAAGAAGATGAAGTGAGGAGAGAGAATGATTATGATAGAATGAGCTCTTTTCTTTTGCAACCATAACTAAAAGAAAAGGAAATATCTAATTAATAATAATAATTGAAAATGAGAATAGTTGATGGTTATTTTGGAATGACCACTATCATACTTTCAATAAATGAGTGTAAGCATGAATCAAGGAGTATTTTTTCAAAGCATGATGGTGGTCAACATTCAACCATGGTCAACAAGTCAACCATGGTCAACAAGTCAACAAAATCAACCATAACAATATTTCATTTAATTACTATTATTAATTGATATTTCATAAATCTATTAGGGTTTGGAAAATGACGACTGTCAACTGTGCATACGCACCCGTTCCGAAACCCTAATGAAAAACCTCATCCTCCGCCTCAAGCAACTGTGCATACACACCTGTATTCTCGTTCCGAGGAACAAGAATACCGAGAAATAAAAGCAACCCCAAAACATATACCAGTATCTGGCTCAAACCAGAGCCTGCCAGTATAATCCGTCCGGACTATAAAACGTGCACAAGTGCGCAGATGAGAACGAACCCTGTCGCAAAACCATGCGACCTCTACTCTGTTTTGCCCAGAGACGAATACCCTCTGTGTGGGACTCTAAAGACTCGACACTATGCTGGCAGTGGGTTTAACCACAGACCGCAAGCGGCACTAGCTGTGCGTAACGGTCCCCAGGTAGATGCCGACAAGAAGGCTGACGAGGTGAACCCCATCTGAACTCCTACTGAGTCTGAATGTGACATTCTCCGTACAGTCCGGTCTGTTCGTCTGATACATCGCATGTCGGGCCTAGGGGGCGGTAAAACGTCAGTCCCCCAATAGCGGTACAAGTCGTGTCGGAGTGAAGCCCAAAACACCCTGAGATAACACTGGAAGCCTACCAGTATATCTCGCTTGCCCTGGCCAGGGACTACTTGTGTAATGGCTCTCCTAGACACAGCGCGATGTCAACCCCCAATACCGGGAGAGACGAATCCTGTCTAACCGTCACTGCCTCCAAGTGCTTCGGGACTGCACCCAACCACTACCTGTTTACACGACTCCTTTGAGCCGTGGTAGGGTAGTGATCAAAGTGCAGTGGGAACACACTCGAGGCGAAGTGCCAGTGTCAAGTCAGCGGACTAAGCTGTACTCATGTCACCTGGGAACTGATAACTGACGATAGGTATAATACCAACCTTTCAGTTCCCGACGAGTCCTGTCCAGTGTACTCGTAACCTAACGAGCACCCGTATACTATCTCCAGTACAACGTACTGATGGCTGTGGGACAGACCATCTCCCACACTGGGATGAGAAGCGCATACGCTAGTCTACTCCGGAGTATCGATGCCCTGTCTCGATAGTCCTGCGACTAGGGACCTGTATAAGGATGTGCTTATAGATTACCCAGCCCCCACTAGTGTGACTGCCATCACAACGCTGGTAATCAAGCAAAGATCCTAAGGGCTCCACTAATGCGTATAGGTGATATCGCAAAATAAGCACATGTACACATTGAAGTAGAAACAAACCAAGTAGCATACTACTATATTGAGCAAGATTGTTTATACAAGGTGAATATCCCAAGCCTCCATCAAGTAATATACAAACTAGTATGATACAGTAATGGCCTCTTGGGCATATACACTAACAATCTCCCACTTGCACTAAGGCCATGTACTGGCGTATCGAAGACCTATCATCTCGATCAGCCGCTCGAACTGAGTCTGGGGTAGGGCCTTGGTGAATGGATCTGCAGTGTTTTCTTCTGAAGCAACCCTCCGAACCTCGATCTCCTTGCGATCCACGATCTCCCTGATCAGGTGATACCGCCTCAAGATGTGCCTGGATCTCTGATGGGACCTGGGTTCCTTCGCTAAAGCTATAGCCCCGTTGTTGTCGCAATACAGAGGTATTGGGTCAACAATGGACGGAACCACCCGAAGTTCTTTCAAGAACTTCCTCATCCAGACAGCTTCTTTTGCGGCATCAGATGCAGCGATGTATTCCGCTTCCATAGTCGAGTCTGCAACGGTTTCTTGTTTGGAACTCTTCCAACACACCGCCCCTCCAATGAGGGTAAAGACAAAACCCGACATGGACTTGGAATCATCCTTGTCACTCTGGAAGCTGGAGTCAGCAAAGGCCTCGATCTGGAGGTCTTTTCCGCCATAGACCAAGAACATCTCCTTAGTCCTTCTCAGGTACTTGAGAATGTTCTTTACTGCTATCCAGTGTTTCTCCCCAGGGTTTGACTGATACCGGCTTACTACACTCAGTGCATAAGCTACATCCGGTCTGGTACACAACATCGCATACATTATAGAGCCTACCGCAGAAGCGTAGGGTATAATAGACATGCGATCCCTCTCCAAATCAGTCTTGAGAGACATCTCTTTAGAGAGGGTGATCCCGTGACAAGCCGGTAGGTTACCGCGCTTGGAATCTTCCATACTGAATCTTTTTAGCACGGTGTCGATGTACCTGGACTGTGAAAGTCCTAATATCCTCTTGGATCTATCACGATGGATCCGGATCCCCAGGATGTAAGAGGCATCACCCAGGTCTTTCATGGAGAACCTGTGTGACAAGAAACCCTTGACAGATTGTAGCATAGGAATGTCATTTCCTATTAAGAGAATGTCATCCACATATAAAACAAGGAATACTACAGTTCTCGCTACAAATCTACTATAGATACATGGTTCATCTGGATTTTTGATAAAGCCAAATTCCTTGACCGTCTCATCAAAACAGATGTTCCAACTCCGCGATGCCTGCTTTAGTCCATAGATGGACTTAAGCAACTTGCACACCTTTCCGCTGCTCCCACTCTGAATGAAACCCTCTGGCTGATCCATATAGACACCCTCCTCTAAATTTCCATTTAGAAAAGCGGTTTTTACGTCCATCCGCCAAATCTCATAATCGTGAAAGGCAGCAATGGCAAGAAGGATCCGAATGGATTTCAGCATAGCCACTGGAGAAAAGGTTTCGTCATAGTCCAAGCCAGGTCTTTGACGGAATCCCTTTGCTACAAGTCTAGCTTTATAGGTCTCAACCTGTCCATCTACACCAATCTTCCTTTTGAAGATCCACTTGCATCCTACGGGTTTTACCCCGTCTGGAGCAATGTCCAACGTCCATACTTTGTTGGTGTACATGGACTCCATTTCGGTCCTCATTGCATCCAGCCATTTTACCGAGTCAACGCTCTGAACGGCCTGCTGGAAGCTAGTAGGCTCATCATAGTCTATGATGCAATCCTCTCTATCCCCGTCTATGAGAAAACCGTAGTATCTCTCGGGCGGATGAGACTGCCTACTACTTCTGCGGAGCGGCATAGGAATGTCCTGTTCTTTTGAACTTACTGGCTCTTCCAAGCTTTCAGTAATAGCTTGTGGTTCTGGAATTTCTTCCAGTTCTATTGCATTCCCACTTATCTGGGTTTCCAAAAACTCAGTTTCCAAGAAGCGGGCATGTTGAGAAACAAAAACCTTTTGTTCCTCAGCGGAATAGAACAGATACCCCCTGGAGTTCTTTGGGTATCCCACAAACTTACACTGTACTGAACGTGCCTCGAGCTTGTCCGCATGCTTCTTTTTTACAAAAGCTGGACATCCCCATATCTTAAGGTACTTAAGACAGGGTTTCTTCCCACTCCACATCTGATATGGAGTGGTAGGCACAGTCT
Organism: Agapanthus africanus; assembly: GCA_030015575.1. Taxonomy (NCBI): domain Eukaryota; kingdom Viridiplantae; phylum Streptophyta; class Magnoliopsida; order Asparagales; family Amaryllidaceae; genus Agapanthus; species Agapanthus africanus. The sequence continues at coordinate 433,713,405 of JASDDO010000019.1, forward strand.
TGGTGGGAGCCTTGTTCAAGAGATATGCAGCTACTTCTAGTGCATAGCCCCAGAAAGATCGCGGTAACTCAGCCTTACTCATCATGGAACGAACCATATCCAATAGGGTTCGATTCTTTCTTTCCGATACACCGTTGTGTTGCGGAGTGTATGGAGGAGTACGCTGAGAGAGAATTCTATTCTCTTTTAAATAGTCCAGGAACTCGGCACTCAAGTATTCACCACCTCGATCCGATCTTAGAATCTTAATACTTTTGCCTGTTTGTTTTTCAACTTCATTCTTGTAATCCCGAAATTTCTCAAAGGCCTCGGATTTGTGCTTCATTAAGAAGACATGTCCATACCTAGAGAAATCGTCTGTGAAAGTAATGAAGTATGAATAACCGCTTCGCGCATGTGTAGACATTGGACCACACACGTCACTGTGTATGAGTCCCAAGAGCTCGCTCGCTCTTTCTCCGTGTCCAGTGAACGGAGTCTTTGTCATCTTTCCCATGAGACAAGATTCACAAGTGGCATAAGACTGATACTCGAACGGATCCAAGTATCCTTCTTTATGTAACTTAGTCAACTGTGTCTCATTGATGTGACCCAGTCTACAATGCCATAAGAAAGCCTGATTGATATCTGGAGACTTTCTTTTGTGTGTATTCTGGACATTGAAAATCTGTGGTTGGTTTAATACGTATATACCATTGCTCAATGTACCTGACCCAATCATAACTTGATTAAGGTGAATGTTTACAACATTACTTACAAACGCAAATTCATAACCTTCTTTAGAAACCAAAGATACAGAAATGATATTACAAGTTGCGTTGGGTACAAAAAAGCAATTACGCAAAACCAAAACATGCCCATCTGACATTCCCAGGTGATAGTCCCCCACGGCTTTAGCATCCATGCTAGCTCCGTTCGCAACTCTGAGGGTCATGTCACCTGCCTTCAAAAACCTACGGTTTCTCAACGCCTACAAAGAATTACAGATATGAGATCCTGATCCGGTATCCAATACCCAGGAAGTAGAGTTCATAGAAAGACAGTTTTCAATAACATACACACCTGAAGCTGAAGCTGCAACCTGCTTCAGTTCCTGTGTCCTGGCTTTCCAAGCCCTGCAATCTTTCTTCCAGTGTCCACTCTTATGACAATAGAAGCATTCTTCCTTTCCAACAAGCTTCCCCGCAATCTTTGTTGCCTTTTCCTTTCCCTTCGTACCTACTTTACTAACACCTCCTCTTGGTTTGGCGGGGGCTTTCTTCCTCTTTCCCTTGGCTTTCGCCTTGGACCTAGAGGAAGAAGATCCTCCTACAAACAAAGCGGGTGTTTCCCTACCCTTCTGTAGGGTGCCCTCTGCGCTCCTCAGCAGGTTGAGGAGTTCTGAAAGTTCAACTTCCTTTTCTTGTAAGTTGAAGTTCAGTATAAACTGGGCGTAAGTGGATGGAAGGGACTGGAGAATTAAATCCGTATAGAGTTCACTGTCCAACGTGGTCCCAAGTTCCGCGAGCTCCTCAGTGTAGCCAATCATCTTAAGCACGTGGTCCGCTACCGATGATCCGACGGCCAACTTTGTCGAAAATAACTTCTTCGACACTTCGTATCTTGCGATACGAGACTGCTCTCCATACAGTTCTTTTGTATGGAGAAATATGGACTCGAGGTCCATATTCTCATGCCTCCTCTGATGTTCGTTGTCCATAGAGGCACGCACGAGGCACCTGGCCTTCGCGCAATCAATCTCCCAAGTCTTACGGATTTCCTTATCCGCGACGCTGGAAGTGGGACCTGGGACGGGGGGAGCTTTGGTGGTAAGAAGATACCCCAGCTTGTCGTAAGCGATTGCCAATTTGACATTCCTGAGCCAATCTTTGTAGTTTGGCCCTGTCAGTATGTTTTTATCTAGAAGTAACTTAAGTCCAGTCATTTCGATTTGGTTGCTGCAGGGGGGAGAGAAGAAACACTTTAGCACGATGCTCTTGCAAGTTTAGAATGGTTTTTAATTTTGTCTAAACAGGATGGCTCCCACTGTCTCTCGAATCCCTCCTCAAACCACAAAGGAAGAATTAGTCGGGATCAATCCCACCGTACAATACTTGCTTAACCGTTCAGCCAGGCCAGTGTCGGTACTTCGAGGGAGGTTTTCCAACGCTTTCGCGAAGTTCCTTAATTTAAGAACCTCTTTTCCCTGGGGGCGTAGCCCCGCTAACACCTTTCTAGGCACCTACTAGGTTTATAGCATTGATCGTTTAGTGAGAAATTTCCCGAGGAGTAGCATATACTCACAGTAGGATCGGGATCCAAATATCATCGCGTGACGAAAATGAAGGAATCCTACCATAATCATCACACTCCAAATGGTATGCAAATCTAGCAAGTTTCAGTACTTATGAAACTCCCGATGTGGATTTTTTGCCCCATGCTCTTATGACCTTGACGAAGGTCAACAAATCATAAGTCACATGTCAAGTTCTGCCCGTCATTATCCAGGTTAATTTGAACCCACCCGTATATACCCTTGACGAAGGTCAACAAGGAAATACGACTGTCCCAAACCAACGCATCTATCTATGCTACATATGAACACCCAACAGCTACCAATCTCTATGTCTTGACGAAGGTCAACAAACATAGCTTGAATACTATTGAATATTCATACGAAACGACGGAGGGCTACGAATGGTTTTGGCGAAACCGTGAACGTAGTGAACTTGATATAATCGATGGAACGAGATAGCTTTTAGAAGGAGTGGCTCAAGCTCCGCATTTAAAAGTTAGTTTTGAAAAGAACCGAGTGGTTTTTCGAAAGTGTTCCAACGACTTTAGCTTGGTTTATTATCTTGCATTAGTTCTTTTAATGCGTGATATTCTTGCATTAGTTCTTTTAATGCGTCCCATCATTTAATCCTACCATTGCAGAAAACAACCAAAATATGACGTACGCTTATGCCATTCGCATTCGCCACGGGGTCCCGTCATCACTCGTTAGGTTACTTAACTAACGACAGAGCGGGGGCTGGGCTAGCGCGGCTGTAAAACATAAGCAATGCCTAAATATAAAGCAATGATAGACATTACAGATCACAGATGAATACATTGGATATACTAGCAATTCGCAATTCGTTCGAGCCTGCAACGAAAAGCGGATTACACGGTCGCGGTGAATAGCAAATACCCCACTCAAGACCCCTACGGGTGCGGCAAACTACCCGCCAAGAACCCGGTAGTTTGTGCACCCCTCCATGGGTCTATCCTAGGAGCAAAAAACAGTAAAAAGAATTATACAATGACGGCTACAACCCCGACCCGGTTGTGCGGCCATACAAATAATATTATTACATCAATTTACATTTACAAATGAATGAAAGAAAAACAAAAGCTCATCTCACATCCACCCCGGCTATTCACCCGCGACAGTCCAACACATTCATATACACATTCCAACATCAAACACATATCACAGAGATGTATAACCCCGACTAATCGACTTATAGCGATTAGCCGACGTTCAATACATGCAAACATCACAGATATAACCATCATAGTCAAAGTGCAGTGAAGTTCGGAAAAAAATACGGAATTATAGGACCCCAAAAGAAAATTTCTGCTCTGGAAAATCTGGGCACATATAATATATTTTAAAAATCCCAAAACCAATACAGAGACACACTGCACGAAAGACGATCACCAGAAGACACTAAACGGCGGCGGATCCGCGGCTCTAAGAATAGGTGAGGCCGCGGATCCGCGACGGTTTGAACGAATTAGGGGATCGTTTTTCTTGGGTGTTCACACAAAACCCTGAGCCGAATTTAGGTGTATAACAAATCTTGTTTTGACCAGAAAAAATTTTAACAGAAACTTAGGGTTTTGGTTTTTCCGGTTTTGCGATTTTTCGGTTCCGAACTTCGTTACACTTCACTACCAAGCTAGTTTAAGTTTAGTTAGGCTCTGATACCACTGTAAGTCCACGTTGCGACCCCCGGTTCTTACGGGGAGGCGGAAACGGTATAAAAATCAAATTTTGGCGCATGGGGCAACATGGACTAAACAAAGTCGGGATCTTTTCCTAAACTAAACTAGCAAAACTTGCTAAAGAGAGTTAGCTACTCGGAAAGATGGTTATACCTAAACTTGAACTCCTTCTTCTTGAAACCTTGTAGAGGTTGATGGTTCTCTTCTCGTCACCTTCTTCCGTCGAAGATGGATCCACCTGAGGGTTCAACCTTCGGGCTCTTTCTCGAACTTGGAGAGAACTAGAATCTTCGGCTTGCTAATCCTTTGATCCTAGAGTGAGTAGAGAGTGTCTAAGGGTTTTTTTCTTTTCAAGGTGAGAGATTCTCAACACATGAGAAGGAATCACCTTGAGCTTGAGGAAGAAGAAGATGAAGTGAGGAGAGAGAATGATTATGATAGAATGAGCTCTTTTCTTTTGCAACCATAACTAAAAGAAAAGGAAATATCTAATTAATAATAATAATTGAAAATGAGAATAGTTGATGGTTATTTTGGAATGACCACTATCATACTTTCAATAAATGAGTGTAAGCATGAATCAAGGAGTATCTTTTCAAAGCATGATGGTGGTCAACATTCAACCATGGTCAACAAGTCAACCATGGTCAACAAGTCAACAAAATCAACCATAACAATATTTCATTTAATTACTATTATTAATTGATATTTCATAAATCTATTAGGGTTTGGAAAATGACGACTGTCAACTGTGCATACGCACCCGTTCTGAAACCCTAATGAAAAACCTCATCCTCCGCCTCAAGCAACTGTGCATACACACCTGTATTCTCGTTCCGAGGAACAAGAATACCGAGAAATAAAAGCAACCCCAAAACATATACCAGTATCTGGCTCAAACCAGAGCCTGCCAGTATAATCCGTCCGGACTCTAAAACGTGCACAAGTGCGCGGATGAGAACGAACCCTGTCGCAAAACCATGCGACCTCTACTCTGTTTTGCCCAGAGGCGAATACCCTCTGTGTGGGACTCTAAAGACTCGACACTACGCTGGCAGTGGGTTTAACCACAGACCGCAAGCGGCACTAGCTGTGCGTAACGGTCCCCAGGTAGATGCCGACAAGAAGGCTGACGAGGTGAACCCCATCTGAACTCCTACTGAGTCTGAATGTGACATTCTCCGTACAGTCCGGTCTGTTCGTCTGATACATCGCATGTCGGGCCTAGGGGGCGGTAAAACGTCAGTCCCCCAATAGCGGTACAAGTCGTGTCGGAGTGAAGCCCAAAACACCCTGAGATAACACTGGAAGCCTACCAGTATATCTCGCTTGCCCTGGCCAGGGACTACTTGTGTAATGGCTCTCCTAGACACAGCGTGATGTCAACCCCCAATACCGGGAGAGACGAATCCTGTCTAACCGTCACTGCCTCCAAGTGCTTCGGGACTGCACCCAACCACTACCTGTTGACACGACTCCTTTGAGCCGTGGTAGGGTAGTGATCAAAGTGCAGTGGGAACACACTCGAGGCGAAGTGCCAGTGTCAAGTCAGCGGACTAAGCTGTACTCATGTCACCTGGGAACTGATAACTGACGATAGGTATAATACCAACCTTTCAGTTCCCGACGAGTCCTGTCCAGTGTACTCGTAACCTAACGAGCACCCGTATACTATCTCCAGTACGACGTACTGATGGCTGTGGGACAGACCATCTCCCACACTGGGATGAGAAGCGCATACGCTAGTCTACTCCGGAGTATCGATGCCCTGTCTCGATAGTCCTGCGACTAGGGACCTGTATAAGGATGTGCTTATAGATTACCCAGCCCCCACTAGTGTGATTGCCATCACAACGCTGGTAATCAAGCAAAGATCCTAAGGGCTCCACTAATGCGTATAGGTGATATCGCAAAATAAGCACATGTACACATTGAAGTAGAAACAAACCAAGTAGCATACTACTATATTGAGCAAGATTGTTTATACAAGGTGAATATCCCAAGCCTCCATCAAGTAATATACAAACTAGTATGATACAGTAATGGCCTCTAGGGCATATACACTAACACATATCCCCAGAATGATCGCGGTAACTCAGCGTTACTCATCAGGGAACGTACCATATCCAATAGGGTCTGGTTCCGTCTCTCCGATACACCGTTATGTTGCGGAGTGTATGGAGGAGTAAGCTGAGAGAGAATACCATTCTCTTTTAGGTAATCTAGGAACTCGGCACTCAAGTATTCACCACCTCGATCAGATCTCAGTGTCTTGATAATTTTGCCGGTTTGTTTTTCTACTTCATTCTTATATTCCTGGAATTTTCCAAAGGCTTTGGATTTATGTTTCATTAAGAAGAATTATCCGTACCTTCAAAATCATCCATAAAAGTAATGAAGTAAGAATAACCGCTTCGCGCATGTGTAGACATTGGACCGCACACGTCGCTGTGTACGAGTCCCAAGAGCTCGCTCGCTCTTACTCCGTGTCCAGTGAACGGAGTCTTTGTCATCTTTCCTTTGAGACAGGATTGACAAGTTGCATATGATTGATATTGGAACGGATCCAAATATCCTTCTGTATGTAACTTCGTCAACCTTCTCTCATTGATGTGACCCAGTCTACAATGCCATAAGAAAGCCTGATTAGTTTCCGGAGACTTTCTTTTGTGTGTATTCTGAACATTGAAAATCTGTGGTTGGTTTATTACGTATATACCATTGCTTAATGTACCTAACCCAATCAGAACTTGATTAAGGTGAATGTTCACAACATTACCTACAAATGCAAATTCATAACCTTCATTAGATAATAAAGATACAGAAATGATATTACAAGTTGCATTGGGTACAAAATAGCAATTACGCAAAACCAAAACGTGTCCATCTGACAATCCCAGGTGATAGTCCCCTACGGACTTAGCATCCATGCCAGCTCCGTTTGCTACTCTGAGGGTCATATCACCTGCCTTCAAAACTCTACGCTTTCTCAGTGCCTGCAAAGAATTACAGATATGAGATCCTGATCCGGTATCCAATACCCAGGAAGTAGAGTTTATTGAAAGACAGTTTTCAATAACATACATACCTGAAGCCGAAGCCGCAACTTGCTTCGGATCCTGGTTTCTGGCCTTCCAAGCCCTGCAATCTTTCTTCCAGTGTCCCTTCTTATGACAATAGAAGCATTCTTCCTTTCCCATAAGCTACCCCGCTATCTTTGTTGCTTTTGCTTTTCCCTTCATTTCCACTTTACTAACACCGCCCCTTGGTTTGGCAGGGGCTTTCTTCTTCTTTCCCTTGGCTTTCACCTTGGACTTAGAAGAGGAAGATCCTCCTACAAACAAAGTGGATGTTTCCCTACCTTTCTGTAGGGTGCCATCTGCACTCCTCAGCATGTTGAGGAGCTCCGGAAGTTCAACTTCTTTTCCTTGCAAGTTGAAGTTCAGGATAAACTGGGCGTAAGTGGAAGGAAGGGACTGGAGAATCAAGTACGTATAGAGCTCGTTCTCTAACGTGATCCCAAGGTCCGTGAGCTCCTCAATGGAGCCAATCATCTTAAGCACGTATTCCTCTACCGATGATCCGACGGCCAACCTTGCCGAAAACAGCTTTTTCGACACTTCGTATCTGGCGATACGAGATTGCTCTCCATACAGTTCTTTTGTATGGAGAAATATGGATTCGAGGTCCATATTCTCGTGCCTCCTCTGATGTTCATTGTCCATAGAGGCAAGAACGAGGCACTTGGCCTTCGCGCAATCGATCTCCCAAGTCTTACGGATTTCCTTATCCGCGACGCTGGAGATGGGACCTGGGACAGGGGGAGCTTTGGTGGTAAGGAGATACCCCAGCTTGTCGTAAGTGATTGCCATTTTGACATTCCTGAGCCAATCTTTGTAGTTTGGCCCTGTCAGTATGTTTTTATCTAGAAGTAACTTAAGTCCGGTCATGACGATTGGTCGCTGCAATTAGGAGAGAAAGAAGAAACACTCAGCATGATGCTCTTGCAAGTTTAGAGTGGTTTTTAGTTTGTCTAAACAGGATGGCTCCCACTGTTTCTCGAATTTCTCCTCAAACCAAAAAGGAAGAATTAGTCGGGATCAATCTCACCGTACAATACTTGCTTAACCGTTCAGCCTGGCCAGTGTTGGTACTTCGAGGGAGGTTTTCCAACGCTTTCGCGAAGTTCCTTAATAAAATAACCTCTTTTCCCTGGGGGCGTAGCCCCGCTAACACCTTTCTAGACACCTACTTGGTTTATAGTATTGATCGTTAAGTGAGAAATTTCCCGAGGAGTAGCATATACTCACAGTAGGATCGGGATCCAAATATCATCGCGTGACAAAACTGAAGGAATCCTACCAGAATCATCACACTCCAAATGGTATGCAGTGCTAGCAAGTTTCTCGTTCTTTAGAAACTCCCGATGTGGATTTTTTCCCCATGCTCTTATGACCTTGACTTTGGCCAACAAATCATAAGTCACATGTCAAGTTCTACCCGTCATTCTCCAGGTTAATTTGAACCCACCCGTACCTACCCTTGACTTTGGCCAACAAGGAAGTACGACTGTCCCAAACCAACGCATCTATCTTTGCTGCACATGAATACCCAATAGCTACCAATCACTATGCCTTGACTTTGGCCAACAAACATAGCTTGAATACTATTGACTATCTATGTGAAACGACGGAGGGCTACGAATGGTTTTGGCAAAACCGTGAACGTAGTGAACTTGATATAATCGATGGAACGAGATAGCTTTTAAAAGGAGTGGCTTAAGCTCCGCGTTTAAAAGTTGGTTTTTGAAAAGAAACCGAATGGTTTTGAAAGTGTTCCAACGACTTTACTTTGGTTTATTTTCTTGCATTAATTTTAATGCGTCCCATCATTTAATCTTACCATTACAGAAAACAACCAAAATATGACGTACGCTTATACCATCCGCATTCGCCACGGGGCTCCGTCATTACCCGTTAGGTTACTTAACTAACGACAGAGCGGGGGCTGGACTAGCGCGGATGCAAAACATAAGCAACGCCTAAATAGATATCATATATAGATATATAGCAATGATAGCCATTCCAGATCACAGATGAACACATTGGATATACTAGGAATCCGCATTCCTTACGAGCCTGTAACGAAAAGCGGATTACACGGTTGCGATGAATAGCCAATACCCCACCCTAGACCCCTACGGGTGCGGCAAACTACTCGCCAAATACCCATAGTGAAGCAACCTCCCTCAACAACGTGAGTAGGCACTCGGCACTTCGAGGTACCCGGTAGTTTGTGCACCCCCTCCATGCGTCTATCCTAGGAGCAAAAACAGTAAAAGAAATTATACAATGACGGCTACAATCTCATCCTGGTTGTGCGGCCAAATAAATAATATTACATCAATTACAAATTTACATGAATTGAAAGATAAAGAAAACTCTCATCTCACAACCCCCGGCTATTCATCCGCGACAATCCAAAGAATTCATATACACATACCATCAACATTACAGATCACAGATATGTATAACCCCCACTAATCGACGTATAGCGATTAGCAGACGTTCAATACATATATCACATCACAGATATATACCCGTCAGCTTAAGTCTTTAGAAGTTCGATCAAAATACGGATTTTTAAACCCCAAAAACAAATTTTGCTTTCTGGAAAATCTGGGCAGAAAAATCATATTGTAAAAATCCCAAAACACCCCCAGAAAAACACTGCAGGAAAATTGTGCCACGGCCGAGTCAACTCGGCCGCGGATCCGCGGCGGGAGCATGATCCTGCCGCGTTTCTGCGGCGCTTTGACCGAGTCGGTGGACCAATTTTCTTGTATGGGTTTTAAAAAGCCTGAGCAGAATTTTAGTGTAAGATTAATTATTTTTTGAACAGAAAACAGAATCGGCAGAAACTTGATTTTTCGGGCGTGTTTCTTGACTTTTTCTCCGATCGAACTTCTAGTTACTTTACTAACATGTTAGATAGTGTTTAACTAGGCTCTGATACCACTGTAAGTCCACGTTACCCGTCCCCGGTTCTTTAGGGTTGTGGAAATGGTGAAAAACGATTTTTTTCTTTGGGGGTAACATGGACTCAAAATACGGATCATTGTTAAACAACTATCTAACAACCTAACAAGGAGTTTTACCTACTCGGTTAGGGGGTTATACCTTAACTTGAACTCCTTCGTCTTCAACTCCTTGCGGTGGTCGGATCGGCCTCACCTCGTCGTCTCCTCGCGCCGAAGATGGATCCACCCGAAAGCTTCTACCTTTTGGCTTCTACTTCAAACTAGAAGAAACTAGAACACTTGGCTTGCTAGACCTTGTGTACTAGGATGAGTAGAGAAGTGTAATGGGTTTTTATCTCTATGGTTCTTGCTTCTCAACACATGAGACAATAGAACCATGAACTAGAAAGAGAGAGCAAGAGGAAGAGGGAGAGCTTAAGGATGAGAGAGCTTTCAAGAGATAGAAAGCAAATGAAAGAATGAGTAAGTCTTTTCTCACCCTTGCTCTCATAATCCAAAATAATTATAACACATAATAATAATTGAGTATTATGTGATGGTTGTTATCATATCAAAAATGGCAATATCATTTCATGCATTAAATGCAATGTGTGAACAAATAAGCAAGCAATGGTCAATGCCATGAAATGATAGCCATTGTCATGATGATGGTCAACAAGTCCAACCTAGTCAACCGGTCAACAAAGTCAACAAGTCAACAAAGTCAACCTTTCAACCCAACCATGTCACAATAATACTTAATTAATATTATTGTTAATTATATTTCTAATTCTCATTAGGGTTAAGCAAAAGTCAACAGTCAACAACCCTAATGAGAATCCTCTGCCTCTATCTCTGTCAACCGTGCATACATACCCGCATCCGCGTCCCGAGGAACACGAATACAAACGAGATAAAACCAATCCCAAAACGTATACTAGGATCTGGCTTAAACCAAAGCCCGCTAGTAATAACTGTCCGGACACCAAACGTGCACAAGTGCATGGATGTGACCGAACCCTGTCGCAAAACCATGCGACCTCTACTCTTTTTCCTAAAGGCGAATAGCTCTCTGTGTGGGACTCTAAAGACTCGACACTACGCTGGCAGTGGGTTTAAGCACAGACCGCAAGCGGCACTAGCTGTGCGTAACGGCCCCCAGGTAGATGCCGATAAGAAGACTGACGAGGTGAAACCCATCTGAACTCTTACTGAGCCTGAATGTGACAATCTGCGTACAGTCCGGCTGTTCGTCTGAGAATATCGCATGGTGGGCCTAGGGGGCGGTAAACGTCAGTCCCCTAATAGCGGTACAAGTCGTGTCGGAGTGTAGCCCAGAACACCCTGAGATAACACTGGAAACCTACCAGTATACCTCGCTTGCCCTGGCCAGGGACAACTGTGTGTAATGGCTCTCCTTGACACAGCACGATATCAACTCCCAATACCGGGAGAGACGAATCATGTCTAACCGTCACTGCCTCCAAGTGCTTCGGGACTGCACCCAACTACTACCGGTTTGCACGACTCCTTTGAGCCGTGGTAGGGTAGTAATCAAAGTTCAGTGGGAACACACTCGAGGCGAAGTGACAATGTCAAGTCAGCGCACTAAGCTGTACTCATGTCACCTGGGAACTGATAACTGATGATAAGTATAGTACCAACCAATCAGTTCCCGACGAGTCCTGTCCAGTGTACTCGTAACCTAACGAGCATCCGCATACTATCTCAAGTACGACGTACTAACGGTTGTGGGACAGACCGTCTCCCCTGCTGGGATGAGAAGCGCATACGCTAGTCTACTCCGGAGTATCGATGCCCTGTCTCGATAGTCCTACGACTAGGGACCTGTATAAGGATTGTTAGTTATATGTATGCCCTAGAGGCCAGTATTGTACACATGATGTATTTTATATTGGATGCTTGGACATATATAGAGATGACTTTCTTGCTCGATATGATAGTATGCTATCTGATTGCTCTTTATCTTAACATGTTTACTAGTCTCTTTAAACTGTCTTATAGTTACATGTTGATAAAGCCCTTAGGATGTGTACTTGACTACCTGGACTATGATGCAGATCATACTAGTGGGGACATTGTAGTCCATAAGTACATCCTTCATGGTCCCTAGTCGTGGGTGTATCGAGACAGGGCATCGATATACCAGTGTAGACTAGCGTATACGATTCTCGACCCATGAGATGGGCGATGGATGATCCCATATCCATTGGTGTTTGACATCAGAGATGGTGTACGGGTGCTCAGTGGAGACTGGGTACACTGGACGGACTCGCCGAGAACTCCCAGATGGTATTATACCTCACGTCAGATGGCAGTTCTCAGGTGACACTTGTGCAGGTTAGTCTGTAGACCCGAGATCGTCATAGAGTCTTGTGTGATTCCCACTGTGCTTTGATCTCCACCTTACCACGTCCATGAGGGCGTGCAAAACGGTGGTCTTTGGGTACAGTCCCGAGTCACATGGAGGCAATGAGCGATAGGAGAGGTTTCGTCTCTCCCGGTATTGGGGGTTGATGTTGCGCTGTGCTCGATTGGCCGTAACAGGGAAGTCCCTAGCCAGGGCTGATCAGAGATTTGCTGGTAAGTGTTACCAGTAGTTTCTTGACCCGTTATGGGCCTCATATCGGCACGACTTATCGGTTATTGGGGTGTGACGTTTACCACCCCTAGACTTGATATGCGACATATCAGACGAGCAGACCGGACTGTACGGTAAGTGTTACTGGTTGGATTCACAGAAGTATGAGCGGGCAAGCTCGTCGATCTTCTGATCGCTCAATACCCGGATGGCCGTTACGTTTAGCAGACCGCTTGCGGCTTGTGGGTGCTTGATATGATCATCATCTGCTGCCGGCGTATTGACGAGTCTTTAGAGTCCTACACAGAGGTTTCCTGGCTCAAGCGAAACGAAATAGGGGCGTATATGAGATGTGTGCGGGACCGAGAATAATGCATGTATGTGATACCGTATTCTATTCTCGCGATGAATGTTTCGATTGGTTGTATGCGATATAACCTAGTTATCGAATCATTGATTCGATAAATCGATACATTGTATACTAGTCGGTTATGTGCGACATGACCGGATCATTGAATCAAGTGTTGATTTAATGATTTAATGTATAATTATATATTTGATATATTACTTTGCATTAACTAGTATTGGTTCATTTTAAATGGATTTTCTCACTTGATGTGCAAGTTGTATATGTGATATACTTTTGTGCACATGTTTGTATCATGTTTGATGATGCTTGCTCATTTGGTTAAGTGTAAAGAATTAAACCTTGGTTAAGTAAATGATTAGGGTTTTTATTTATTTATTCTTTTATCTTTTTAATTTGGATTAAAAAGAAATGGCAAAAGAAAACAAAAGGGTTGCTTTCATTCTTGAAGCTTGTTGAAGCTTCATGAAGTTTTGACCAAAGTGACCATTTTGTCTTCATGCTTAACCCTAACCATTCATCTAACCTTAGTCAATTCTCTACACCTAACCATGGTTTACATTATGATAAGTATTCATTTTCTTTTTCATTTTAAATGAGACTTATCATATTCTTCATCTTCTCCTTCTTCTTCTTCAAGAAAAACCTTGCCTTCATCAATGGCAACTTGAGCTAAAGTGTGAGAAATCCAGTTCTAAAGTGAACCCACCTCCTATTTCTTCACCCTCTACCTCTTGCCAAGTAGTATAGGGTGTTTTCTTCACAAGTTTCACAACTTGGTGAAGTTGGAGCTTGAACTTGTGATGCCTCGACGTAGATCATCTTCGGCACGAAGCCGACGACCTTGCCCGCCCATTTCTCCGATGAAGCCGATGCTTGAGTCCGGGATTCGAGACGGACAGCGAGAGGACGTCTACGTAGAGCTAAGGAAGTGGAGAACCGGATCTACAAAGGTTGTAGCATCTTTCTTTTAGTTAAGTAGTTAACTAGTTCCACTTTGTCGCCTAAAATTCTAGTTAACGATCTAGTCTAGGGTTTCTCGGCACCGTATTATTTGAAATTGGCATGGTTGATGCCTTGTGAGACCTCTTGAGAGTGCCTAGGAACCCTACAAGTGGTATCAGAGCCTAGCTAGAGCCTTAGGCAAAGTCTAGACGATATTTGAAACCCGATCGAACCGAAACCCAAAATACCAAAATGCTCTCTGGAAATTTTCTGAAAATTTGGATTTTTGTCAATTAAAAATATGCAGAAAAATAAGCAGGGTCTTATTTGAATTACTGTGAAATACGAGGGCCTAAATCGATTTTTCCACCGCGGCACGAGCTAGGCATGTGCGGCGGTTCCGCGGCCGTACTGTCCCCTTGTCTGATGATTTCTGCACAGTAACTCATATAATTCAATGCTATATTTTCTGGGTATTTTTATTGTGACTCTACAGATGAGTATTCTGGGGTTGTATTGGGAATCATAGATTCGATCGGATTTTCAAATTTTGTCTGTGTGGTTTTCCGGATAATTTTCGAATATGTTAAAAAGTTCGACCGGATATAAATACCCAACTTTTCCCCTGCCCGAAAATTTCCAAGTGTTGGATTTTTCCGTGGTTTAAAGACGTTCTAAGTAGTGCAAGTAACGCAATGGTCCCTCTAGAAGACAACAAACCTTAACTCGATTATGTGACCGTCTTGAACTGCCCTTTGAACCTTCGGGTTTGAGGCAGTACGGCGTGCCACATGTGAGGCGTTGGCTTGACCCTTCTACAGCTGGACCGTTGGTACTGAGGCATGAAGTGAATGTCTTTGAACCTATTTCATGTGTTGAACGGTTTCGGGAAAACTTGGGTGTTCGAATGTTCGATCGGAAAGTTTAATATTTTCTATTTATCCGGAATGGGATACAATAATTGGAATTCACAAACAGTTATGAGATAACTGAATGAATGTTATAAATCTAGCGGTTTAGTCTCACTTCATATTGAAAAGAGTTTTCGATAATGGGACTAAAATGCGGGGTTTATAAGTGTTAGACATGCGATGTCTGAAGAGTTTGCGTATTCCAACTGTTGTAGTTTTACACTTTCTTTTCTGTGACCGTAAATGTAATATGTAATATCGCCGGTTTCGTTGCTATATGTCAACGACAATTGGGATGCGCATATTTACTTACGTTGATGACATGTGATGTTATGTGTTGCTGGATATGTTATATTGGATTGTCGTGTTTGAATAGCCGGGGGTTTTTATGTGAGATGAGTGTTTTTCATTTTCATTCATGTACAAACTTGTATGTAATATTCTTTTAATTGGGGCACTTCCAGGTTGCGGAAGTTGTCACCTTTTGTATATTATTTACTTTTCCGCATTAGGATAGACCCAAGGAGGGGAGCACAAGTAACCGGGTTCTAGGGTCCAGTGGGAGACCATCTCGAGGAGTCGAGTCCGGGTCTCCTAACTCTAGAATTGGTAGGGTTGCTTGCCGCTCTCGTAGGGGTCTAGGGGTGTGGGATTGGCTATTCATCACGACTGTG
Source organism: Agapanthus africanus (assembly GCA_030015575.1). Classification (NCBI taxonomy): domain Eukaryota; kingdom Viridiplantae; phylum Streptophyta; class Magnoliopsida; order Asparagales; family Amaryllidaceae; genus Agapanthus; species Agapanthus africanus. The sequence continues at coordinate 433,728,895 of JASDDO010000019.1, forward strand.
GAATCCGTGTTTTATACTGGCTCGTATTGAAAACACGGACGTCCTAGAATATCCAATGTTTCATATGTTTCTTCTGCTGCGATATCTGTAATGTGATCATGTGATGTTCTGTGATAGATACAGTATATAGTATATATGATATATTATATAGACGTTACTTATGTTTTACACCCGCACTAGCCCTGCCCCGCTCTGCCGTTAGTTACCTAACCTAACGGTGCACGAAGGGACATCGAGGCGAATGCGGATGGTATAAGTGTACGTCGTATTTATCTGTAATGTTTAGGTATTTAAATGATGGGACTTCATTAATGTGATTAATGAATGAAAAGAAACCTAAGATGTTGTAGAATCAAATTTTAAACAAAACAGGTAGTTACAGTTCTTGCTTTGCATAGCGGTATATATGATATACCCTGCACCTTATTCGATAAGGAAAGGACCGAGATCCCTTCACCGGGAGTGACTCCTTTAGCAATAACTGGCAGATGCTACACACTCGGTTTGTTTTTGATTGCTTCTATAGTTTCTGCTTTGCACAGCGATATATATGATATATCCGGCACCTCATTCGACGAGGAAAGGGCCGACGATCCCTTCACCGGGAGTGACCTCTTTAGCAAAACTAGAAAAGCCTCAAAATCACTCCATTTCAAAACTTCATTTGATTCTACAACGATATCAAGTTCATTACGCAATAGGTTTTCAGAAAAACCTGGCGTAGCCCTTCGTCATTTCAGATAAGGACTATTTAGTATTCGTGCTGCGTTTGTTGACCTCTGTCAAGGCGTAGTGTGCGGTAGCTAACTAGTAATTATCTGTAAAGCATGTGATGTGATTGGATTAGGGTAGTCGTATGACCTTGTTGACCTCTGTCAAGGTTCGTGCGAGTGGGTTTGATTCAATCAAGAAATGACGGGTTGAACTTGACTAGTGCACTATGGTTTGTTGACCTCTGTCAAGGTCATGGCACACTAGGGGCAAAATATTATCGGGAATTTCAAGTGTTGAAATTTGCAATGAGATTGCATACCTTCTATGAGATAGTTGGATCCCGATACCCGCTGCGAGTAAGAGTTACTCCTGGGAGAGTTTTACACATTACAATTAGCCGATCAAGTAGGTGTCTAGAAAGGTGTCAACGGGGTTACGCCTCTGGGAAAACGAGGTTTACAGTAATTAGGTTCGTGCGAAAGCACGGGGGACCTCCCTCAAAGTACCGACACTAGCCTGGCTGAAAGATTGGCGAACTTGTAGTGTGTAATTAATCCCGGCTAGTCTTTCCTTTTAGGGTTTGAAGGAAGATTTGATAAAAACAGTGGGAGCCATCCTGATTAGATAAGATAATAACCAATCTGATCTTGCAAGAGCATACGCTAAAGTGTTTTCTTCTCTCTCTCTCCAGGTAGCGACCATGTCATGCCTTAATAAAGATAATAATATGGATGTATTGACTGAACCCGCTTATTATATTGAGCAGGGGAACGTTGGACCCGTTCTTTCTTATAAGAGTTATAAGACTGAACAGGAAACAGGAGAATATCTGGATACTCACGCCGCCCAAAAGAACATGCATGTTGATGCATCTTCTTCAGGTGTGTTAGTTATTGAGAACTGTTTCTCAGTTCACCCTACGTCATGGGTATTGGATACCGGATCAGGATCCCATATATGTAAAATGTTACATGGGCTACGTAAAGGTAGAGAACTGGGAAAAGGTGATCATTCCGTTCAAGTAGGGAACGGTGCAAGTATTGCAGCCAAAGCTGTTGGCGAATATCACCTTGTATTGCCAAGTCGTAATACACTGATTCTAAATGAGTGCTATTATATACCGAACATGATGTGCAACATTATATCAGTTTCTTTATTAAGTAAAGAAGGATATAATTTTGTAGTAAAGGATAATGTTATGAACATATTCCAAAATCAAAAGTTGATTGCATCAGGCTCGTTACATAATGGCATATTCATTCTCAATCAAAATACAGTCCTCAATATACAAAACACACACAAGAGGAAAAGTTCAGAAATGAACGAATCCTACTTGTGGCATTGTAGACTTGGTCATATCAATGCGACACGACTGGCTAAGTTACATAAGGATGGTTATTTGAATTCATTTGAATTATCATCTTATGATACTTGCCATTCATGTCTCAAAGGAAAAATGACCAAAGCTCCGTTTAGTGGACACGGAGAAAGAGTTAATGAACTCTTAGGACTGATACATAGTGATGTATGCGGTCCCATGTCTACGCATGCCAGGAACGGTTCTTCCTACTTCATTACATTCACTGACGATCTCTCTAGATTCGGACATGTGTTCCTGATGAAACACAAATCTGAAGCTTTTGAGAAATTCAGAGAATATAAGCACGAAGTAGAAAAACAAATAGGCAAAAGTATTAAGATCCTTCGATCTGATCGAGGAGGAGAATACTTAAGCAATGAGTTCCTAGATTATCTAAAAGAGAATGGGATTCTCTCTCAGCTTACTCCTCCTTATACACCACAGCACAATGGTGTATCGGAGTGGAGGAATCGCACCCTATTAGATATGGTGCGCTCTATGATGAGTAAAGCTGAGTTACCTATTTCCTTCTGGGGGTATGCGCTTGAGACAGCAGCATACCTATTGAATCAAGTTCCAACTAAATCTGTACCCACCACACCATATGAGATATGGAGTGGGAAGAGACCATGTCTTAAACGAGTTAAGATATGGGGTTGTCTGGCCTATGTCAAAAGGCAAAATCCAGACAAACTCGAGGCACGGTCAGTTCTATGTAAGTTTGTGGGATATCCTAGACATGGATATTTTTTCTACCACAGTGAACAACAAAAAGTGTTTATTGCTCAACATGCCACCTTTTTAGAAAAGGAATTTCTTGCAAAAGAGATTAGTGGCTCTGAGGTAGAACTGGAAGAAGTTCCAGAAACACAAACTATAACTGAAGATTTAGTGGAACCAGAAGATTCGGTAGTACCCGACGAACCCCAGCCTCTCCGCCGATCTAGTAGGGTTTCTCGTCCACCTGAGAGATACTACGGTTTTCTCATTGATGGTGGAAGCGAGGATTGCATCATGGAGGATGATGACCCAACTAGCTTCGAGCAGGCCATCACGAGTAGGGACTCAGTGAAATGGCTGGATGCAATGCAGTTCGAGATGGAATCCATGTACACCAACAAAGTATGGACTTTGGATGTTGCTCCTGAAGGGGTAAAACCCATCGGGAGCAAGTGGATCTTCAAGAAAAAACTTAGTGTAGATGGGAAAGTGGAGACTTTCAAAGCTAGACTTGTAGCGAAGGGTTTTCGTCAAAGACCAGGTGTGGACTATGACGAAACCTTTTCTCCAGTGGCTATTGTTAAATCCATCCGGATCATGCTTGCCATCGCTGCATATCATGATTACGAAATCTGGCAAATGGATGTTAAGACCGCCTTTCTAAATGGTGATTTAGAATAGTGCGTGTACATGACTCAGCCAGAGGGCTTCGTAGACAATGGGAGCAGCGGGAAGGTGTGCAAGCTGCTTAAATCCATTTATGGATTAAAGCAAGCATCGCGAAGTTGGAACATCTGCTTTGACGTCGTTATCAAAGAGTTTGGTTTCGTCAAAAATCCAGATGAGCCTTGTATCTACAAGAAGGTAGCAGAGAGTAAGGTTGTCTTCCTCGTATTGTACGTGGACGACATACTCTTGATAGGAAATGATATTCCTATGCTGCAATCGGTCAAGCTCTTCTTATCACAAAGATTCTCAATGAAAGATCTTGGTGATGCCTCCTGCATATTGGGAATAAGGATCTATAGAGATAGATCCAAACGGACACTGGGATTGTCCCAATCCAGGTACATTGACACCATACTAAAAAGGTTTAGTATGGAAGAATCCAAGCGTGGGAACTTGCCCACGATCTCTGGAGTCACTCTCTCCAAAGAGATGTCTCCCAAGACTGATTTGGAGAGAGCTCGCATGCAAGGGATACCCTATGCTTCGGTTGTAGGCTCTATCATGTATGCGATGCTATGTACCAGACCCGATGTAGCATACTCACTAAGTATAGTGAGCAGGTATCAAGCTGATCCTGGAGAGAGTCACTGGACAGCTGTGAAGAGCATTCTCAAGTACTTACGAAGGACTAAAGAGATGCTCTTGGTGTATGGTAATGGAGAACTCCAAGTGGAGTCCTTTACCGATTCGAGCTTCCAGAGTGATAAGGACGACTCTAAGTCGCAGTCGGGATTTGTCTTTACCCTTTACGGAGGGGCGGTTAGCTGGAACAGTTCCAAGCAGGAAACCGTGGCAGACTCGACAATGGAGGCTGAATACATCGCTGCCAACGATGCTGCTAAAGAAGCTGTCTGGATCAAGAAGTTCATTGCTGAACTTGGAGTGGTTCCATTCATTGAGCATCCAATACCTTTGTATTGTGATAACAATGGAGCGGTGGCTTTAGCCAAGGAACCCAGGTCCCATCAGCGATCCAGGCATATTCTGAGGCGGTATCACCTGATCCGGGAGATAGTTGATCGCCGGGAGATCGAGGTCAGGAGGGTTGACACGAAGAACAACACGGCGGATCCACTAACGAAGGCCATTCCCCAGATACAGTTTGAGAGACTCTTCGGGATGCTCGGTATGCGATACTACAGCAGCTGGCCCCAGTGCAAGTGGGAGATTGTTAGTTGTATGTATGCCCTAGAGGCCAGTATTGTACACATGATGTATTTTATATTAGATGCTTGGACATATATAGAGATGACTTTCTTGCTCGATATGATAGTATGCTATCTGGTTGCTCTTTATCTTAACATGTTTACTAGTCTCTTTAAACTGTCTTATAGTTACATGTTGATAAAGCCCTTAGGATGTGTACTTGACTACCTGGACTATGATGCAGATCATACTAGTGGGGACATGGTAGTCCATAAGTACATCCTTCAAGGTCCCTAGTCGTGGGTGTATCGAGACAGGGCATCGATATACCAGTGTAGACTAGCGTATACGATACTCGACCCATGAGATGGGCGATGGATGATCCCATATCCATTGGTGTTAAACATCAGAGATGGTGTACGGGTGCTCAGTGGAGACTGGGTACACTGGACGGACTCGCCGAGAACTCCCAGATGGTATTATACCTCACGTCAGATGGCAGTTCTCAGGTGACACTTGTGCAGGTTAGGCTGTAGACCCGAGATCGTCATAGAGTCTTGTGTGATTCCCACTGTGCTTTGATCTCCACCTTACCACATCCATGAGTGCGTGCAAAACGGTGGTCTTTGGGTACAGTCCCGAGTCACATGGAGGCAATGAGCGATAGGAGGGGTTTCGTCTCTCCCGGTATTGGGGGTTGATGTTGCGCTGTGCTCGATTGGCCGTAACAGGGAAGTCCCTGGCCAGGGCTGATCAGAGATTTGCTGGTAAGTGTTACCAGTAGTTTCTCGACCGGTTATGGGCCTCATATCGGTACGACTTATCGGTTATTGGGGTCTGACGTTTACCACCCCTAGACTTGATATGCGACATATCAGACGAACAGACCGGACTGTACGGTAAGTGTTACTGGTTGGATTCACAGGAGTATGAGCGGGCTAGCTCGTCTATCTTCTGATCGCTCAATACCCGGATGGCCGTTACGTTTAGCAGACCGCTTGCGGCTTGTGGGTGCTTGATATGATCATCATCTGCTGCCGGCGTATTGACGAGTCTTTAGAGTCCTACACAGAGGTTTCCTGGCTCAAGCGAAACGAAATAGGGGCGCATATGAGATGTGTGCGGGACCGAGAATAATTCATGTATGTGATACCGTATTCTATTCTTGCGATGAATGTTTCGATTGGTTGTATGTGATATAACCTAGTTATCGAATCTTTGATTCGATAAATCGATACATTGTATACTAGTCGGTTATGTGCGACATGACCGGATCATTGAATCAAGTGTTGATTTAATGATTTAATGTATAATTATATATTTGATATATTACTTTGCATTAACAAGTACTGGTTCATTTTAAATGGATTTTCTCACTTGATGTGCAAGTTGTATATGTGATATACTTTTGTGCACATGTTTGTATCATGTTTGATGATGCTTGCTCATTTGGTTAAGTGTAAAGAATTAAACCTTGGTTAAGTAAATGATTAGGGTTTTTATTTATTTATTCTTTTATCTTTTTAATTTGGATTAAAAAGAAATGGCAAAAGAAAACAAAAGGGTTGCTTTCATTCTTGAAGCTTGTTGAAGCTTCATGAAGCTTTGACCAAAGTGACCATTTTGTCTTCATGCTTAACCCTAACCATACATCTAACCTTAGTCAATTCTCTACACCTAACCATGTTTTACATTATGATAAGTATTCATTTTCTTTTTCATTTTAAATGAGACTTATCATATTCTTCATCTTCTCCTTCTTCTTCTTCAAGAAAAACCTTGCCTTCATCAATGGCAACTTGAGCTAAAGTGTGAGAAATCCAGTTCTAAAGTGAACCCACCTCCTATTTCTTAACTCTCTACCTCTTGCCAAGTAGTATAGGGTGTTTTCTTCACAAGTTTCATAACTTGGTGAAGTTGGAGCTTGAACTTGTGATGCCTCGACGGAGATCATCTTCGGCACGAAGCCGACGACCTTGCCCGCCCATTTCTCCGATGAAGCCGATGCTTGAGTCCGGGATTCAAGACGGACAGCGAGAGGACGTCTACGTGGAGCTAAGGAAGTGGAGAACTGGATCTACAAAGGTTGTAGCATCTTTCTTTTAGTTAAGTAGTTAACTAGTTTCACTTTGTCGCCTAAAATTCTAGTTAACGATCTAGTCTAGGGTTTCTCGGCACCGTATTATTTGAAATTGGCATGGTTGATGCCTTGTGAGACCTCTTGAGAGTGCCTAGGAACCCTACAAGGATATGCTTGTGGATTACCCAGCCCCCACGAGTGTGACTGCCATCACAACGCTGGTAATCAAGCAAAGATCCTAAGGGCTCCACTAATGTGTATAGGTGATATACTAAAATAAACACATGTACACATTAAAGTAGAAAAAAACCAAGTAGTATACTACCATTTTGAGCAAGATTTTCTATACAATGGTGAATATCCCAAGCTTCCATTAAGTAATATACAAACTAGTTTGATACAGTAATGACCTCTAGGGCATATACACTAACATAAACAACCCAAAAATGAGATCTTTAACTAGAGAATAAAACTAAAACTTAAAGCAAACAACTTTACTTCTAAGTGTTAGCGATTACAACCTTTGTAGTCCATTCCTTCGCTTCATAAGCTCCGAGTAGTGGTCCCTTCGCTGCGATCATCAAGCTCCCGGACTCTAGAGAGGCTCCATAAGATGAATGATCAATGCTAGCTTAAAGTATTCACAATCCAAGATGATCTACCTCGAGGAATCACAAACCCAAGATTTCTCTTCACTAATTATAGATTAGTGAAGCTAACACACTAATCTATATGGCTAGTATAGAAGAGGATGATGAAGTAGGAATTTTGCACTTTTTAGTTTTCTATTTCTCACAATCTTTCATCACTTGGAAAAAAACAAGCAAGCTTTTTGTGATGAAGAAGAAGAAGAACAACAAGTGATGAATGAATTATTATTGAGATTAGAAATGCAACCAAGGGTTAAGCATGTCATGCTTAACCTTTGTAGAGAATTAACCATAGGCTAGGGTTAACAGGTTAGGTTAACAAATATCTAGTAAATATCTAATGAGTGGACTAAGTCAAGACAAAGAAATATCTCAACATTAATCCATAATTTAGAATTAACTAAAAACAAAATGTTAACCCTAGTCTAAACCCTAGCATGGTTTAATCTCATTAACCCTAGTTGCATTTGTAACCTAGCATGTTATAATTATACATATCTCATATATACAATATTGTAACAAAAGAAAATAATACAATTAACATATATCACATATATATCAATGTATCACCAAGTGAGAAAAAGAATCATTTAAGTGAGCTTATATTAGTTAATGTAATGTAATATATCACATATATAATTATACATTAAATTATTAAATCAACACTTGATTTAATAATCCGGCTATATTACATATAACCGACTAATATAATATGTATCATTTTATCGAATCAACACTTAATCCGATAACCTGGCTATATCATGTAAGTCTACGGTAGCGCCCCGGCCGTATGTCCAAGGCCAAAACACGAAAACGAAAACTTTATCTAAACTTGAAACCAGCGCTATCGCAGACTTTAATCCCGGTCGAACCATTAACCTACAACTAGCAAACTAGAGAAGGGTTGGAAAGGCTATACCGATCGATCCGTGTCCTTCGGTCTTTAGCCACCATCCCAAACTCTTCGCGGCATCTCCGATCTCGATCTCCTCGTCGGAAAAGGGCACCACATCTTCGAGTCTTTTTACGGGCTCCCGCTTCATCCGATGCAACTCGGGCACGAAGTTGTTGGATATAGTGCCCTCAGAGTCAATTATTGGATCGCAGGCACGTGATTGCAATGATTGAGGGAGGACCTATACCGGTAGGGCAGTCTTACTCGAGAGGTTTGTATATTAACTGGTTTATCTTTATCATCGTGTACATGCTTTAGGTGATATTGTAGTTCGCTATTACACGTTGATAGAGAATAGTATGCTACCATGGTTTATCTTTATCATCGTGTACTGTTTTAGGTGACCTTACAGGTCGCTATTACACGTTGATAGAGCCCTTAGGATTCTTACTTGACTACCAGCAGTATGATGGCGATCATATACGTGAGAGTTGGGTAGTCTATAAGCACATCCTTAAAAGGTCCCTAGTTGTGGGAGTTTTCGAGACAGGGCATCGATACTCCGGAGTAAACTAGTGTATACAGTAGAGACCCCGACAAGAGGCGGTGGATGGTCTCACAAGCCATTGGTGTCAGTTGGTTCACCTAAGATGTATACAGGTGCTCATTGGGTTATGAGTACACCGGACATGACTCGCCGGGAACATGTTAGTTGGTATTATACCTGACGTCAGATAGCAGTTCCCTGGTGATATGTGTACAGGTTAGTTCATCAACCTGAGATCGACATTTGTCTCGTGTGAGTTCCCACTGTGCTTTGACTACTACCCTACCACGGCTCAAAGGAGTCGTGCAAACAGGTTTTAGTTGGGTACAGTCCCGAGCCACATGGAGGCAGTGAGCGGATCGGCAGAGGTTTCGTCTCTCCCGGTATTGGGGGTGAGATCGCGCTGTGTCTAGGAGAGCCATTACACGAAGTCCTTGGCCAAGGCAGGAGATTTACTGGTAGGTATTCCAGTAGTATCTCAGGGTGTTTTGGGCTACACTCCGACACGACTTGTACCGCTTTTGGGGGTCTGATTTTTACCAACCCCTAAGCCCGCCATGCGATGCTCATAGACGAACGGACCGGACTGTACGGATATTGTCACGGACAGGCTCAGCAGGGTGTCAGGATGAGTTCACTCATCGACTTCCCTTTTGGTCAATACCTGGTAGCCTGTTACGTACAGCTAGTACCATTGATATGCTAGTGGTTAAATCCACAGCCAAAGTATTGACGAGTCTTTAGAGTCCCCCACAGACAGTTTCTCAAGTTTCAGGTGAAACGTTATAAAGGCCGTATGATATATGGCAATGTTCAATCATATACGTGCAGTAGTGCACGGATCATGATCGGACGGATCATACTAGTGGACTTTGGTTTAAGCCGGATCCTAGTATTAGATTTGTTGGATTACTTTAGTCTCATCGCATTCGCATTCAGTCGGAATACGGATGCAGGTATGTATATACAGGTGAGGGGTATCCTTGTGATCCGTCACGTGTTTACTTTAGATGTTGTCGTATCTTTTTATTGTTGTAAACATTTGGGTTAATGTTTACAAATGGAAATTGTGAGCTTAAGCCATCATTTTGTGCATTAAATGAGACATGTACTTCATAGGTGACTCATGGTATCATTTCTTGTGGAAATGTCACATTATTTGATGGATTTGTGAGTTGAAATGATAAGGAGAGAGAGAAGGGCAGCCATATGATGGTGGGTTATCTCTTGTAATATTCATTCTTGCTCTCATTCTTATCATCTCAACACATAAGAAAAAAAGGGAACTTCTTCTTCTTCCTCTTCTTCTTCTTGCTCTAGCTCACAACCTCCATTGATGGCATCATCTTCAACCTCCATCCATACAATGGATGCGAAGAGACAAAGTGATCACACACATTCTCTACATCACCTTGGACACGTCGGCTAGCGAACTTCGTGCCCGAGTTGCTTCGGATGAAGCAGGAGCCCGTAATAAGACTCGAAGATGTGGTGCCTGTAAGTCCACGTTGCCCACCCCGGTTCTTTCGGGGAGGCGGAAACGGTAAAAAACGATTTTTTGACACAAGGCAACATGGACTAAAAAGAGGATCTTTGCTAAACAAAAACCTAGCAAACTACTTGAGGTTCTATCTACTATACTAAAGAGATTATACCTCACGATACCGGTCCTTCGGGTCTTCTTTCCGCTGTCCTCCTCGTCCATCCAAGCTCCGAGGAACGATCCGGATCTTGGTCACCTCCGCGGCCTCCTAGAGTCGAAGATGATCCACCCGAGAGTTTGTGTTCCGAGCTCCACCTCAAGCCGAGGTAACTAGGGCAACAAGATTGCTAAGCTTGATGTCCTAGGTTGTGTAGAAGAAGAAGATGGATGTGTTTGTCAATTTATTTCCTTATTTTCTCAACACATGAGATCAAAGGAAAAATCAAGAGGAGGAAGATGAAGGAGCAACCATGGAGCTTCTCATTTCAAGAGAGAGAATGAGAAAAGAATAATGAACTAAGAATAATGAACCATGGAATAATAATCCATAAACATCATCATTACTAATCTTTTCATGATAAAGTTGATGGCTATCTTGATTAGACCATTATCATCACAAAAATAAAATCAAAAACCAAAAGAAGACTCTAGATCCCATATGAAAGATCCTAGTCAACTTTGGTGAAATGGTCAACAAAGTCAAGTATGGTCAAATAGTCAAAGCAATTAGCCATAACATAATTATCATTAAAAAGATTAGTAAATAATGTCCCCGGCTCATAATGGTTTTGACCGAACCAACTGTCAAAACCCTAATGAGCCTGCCTTATAATGGTTTTGACCGAACCAACTGTCAAAACCCTAATGAGGCACCTCCTTCTTCTTCGCTCCTCACAACTGTGCATACACACCCGCATCCGCATTCCGTAGAAAGCGAATGCACAGAAGACAACTAATCCATCCATACAATACTAGGATCTGGCTTAATCCAAAGCCCACTAGTATTGCCTGCCCGAACAACATACACGTACAAGTGTCTTCTGTGCATACGGCCTCTACACCTTTCGCCCAGTGCAGGGAAACTCTCTGTGTGGTACTTTAAAGACTCGACACTACGCTGGCAGTGGGTTTAACCACAGACCGCAAGTGGCACTAGCTGTACGTAACGGTCCCCAGGTAGATGTCGATAAGAAGGCCGATGAGATAAACCCATCAGAACTCCTACTGAGCCTGAGTGTGACAATCTCCGTACAGTCCGGTCCGTTCGTCTGAGAATATCGCATGGCGGGCCTAGGGGGTAGTAAACGCCAGTCCCCTAATAGCGGTACAAGTCGTGCCGGAGTGTAGCCAAGAACACCCTGAGATAACACTGGAAAACCTACCAGTATATCTCGCTTGCCCTGGCCAGGGACGACTATATGTAATGGCTCTCCTAGACATAGCGCGATATCAACCCCTAATACCGGGAGAGACGAATCCTGTCTAACCGTCACTGCCTCCAAGTGCTTCGGGACTGCATCCAACTACTACCTGTTTGCACGACTCCTTTGAACCGTAGTAGGGTAGTAATCAAAGAACAGTGGGAACACACTCGAGGCGAAATTTACGGTGTCAAGTCAGCGGACTAAGCTGTACTCATGTCACCTGGGAACTGACAACTGACGATAGGTATAGTACCAACCAACAGTTCCCGACGAGTCCTGTCCAGTGTACTCGTAACCTAACGAGCAGCCGCATAATATCTCAAGTACGACGTATTAATGGCTGTGGGACAGACCATCTCCCCTGCTAGGATGAGAAGCGCATGCGCTAGTCTACTCCAGAGTATCAATGCCCCGTCTTGATAATCCAACGACTAGGGACCTGTATAAGGATGTGCTTGTAGATTACTCATCCCCCACTAGTGTGACTGCCATCACAACGCTGGTAATCAAGCAAAGATCCTAAGGGCTCCACTAATGTGTATAGGTGATATGCTAAAAGAATCACATGCACACATTAAAGTAGAAACAAACCAAGTAGCATACTACCATTTCGAGCAAGATTGTCTATACAACTGTGAATATCCCAAGCTTCCATCAAGTAATATACAAACTAGTATGATACAGTAATGGCCTCTAGGGCATATACACTAACAGTGCCCTTTCCGACGAGGAGATCGAGACCTGAGATGTTGCGAGGAGCTTGGGATGGTGGCCAAAGACCAAAGAACACGGATCGATCGGTATAGCCTTTCCAACCCTTTCTCTAGTTGCTACTTGTAGGTTAATGGTTTCATCCGGGTTTTAAAGTATACGATAGCGCCGGTTTCTAGTTAAGAAAAAGTTTTCATTTCCGCATTTTGGCCTTGGACAGATGGCCGGGGCGCTACCGTAGACTTACAGAAGTTCGCTAGCCGACGTGTCCAAGGCAATGTAGAGAATGTGTATGACAACTTTGTCTCTTGCATCCATTGTATGGATGGAGGTTGAAGGTGAAGCCATCAATGGAGATTGTGAGCTAGAGGAAGAAGAAGAAGAAGAAGAAGAGGTTCTTTTTCTTTTGTTGTGTTGATATGAAGAAATGAGAGCTAGCCTAATTATACAAAAGCTAACCTCTCTCATATGGCAGCCCCTTCTCTTTCTACCTCTCATTTCAACACTCTAACCACTCAATTAACATGACATGTTCACAATAAAAGAGACCATGAGTCACCAAAATGAACATGCCACATTAATTGCACCTCATCATGATTTCTAGCTCATAATTTCCATTTGTAAACATTAACCCAAATGTTTACAACAACAAAATGATACGACAACATCTAAAGTAAACACGTGACGAATCACAAGGATACCCCTCACCTGTATATACATACCTGCATCCGCATTAGAACCAAATGCGAATGAAATGAGACTAAAGTAATCCAACAAATCTAATACTAGGATCCGGCTTAAACCAAAGCCCACTAGTATGATCCGTCCGATCATGATCCGTGCACTACTGCATGTATATGATCGGACCCTGCCATATATCATACGGCCTCTACAACGTTTCGCCCAAAACTTGAGAAACTTTCTGTGGGGGACTCTAAAGACTCGTCAATATTTTGGCTGTGGATTTAACCACTAGCACGTCAGAGGTACTAGCCGTACGTAATGGACTACCAGGTATTGACCAAAAGGGAGGTCGATGAGCGAACTCATCCTGACACCCTACTGAGCCTGTCAGTGACAATATCTGTACAGTCCGGTCCGTTCGTCTATGAGCATCGCATGTCGGGCCTAGGGGGTTGGTAAAAGTCAGACCCCCAAAAGCGGTAGAAGTCGTGTTGGAGTGTAGCCAAGAACACCCTGAGATACTACTTGAATACCTACCAGTAAATCTCCTGCCTTGGCCAAGGACTTCGTGTAATGGCTCTCCTAGGCACAGCGCGATCTCACCCCCAATACCGGGAGAGACAAAACCCCTGCCGATCCGCTCATTGCCTCCATGTAGCTCGGGACTGTACCCAACTAAAACCTGTTTGCACGACTCCTTTGAGCCGTAGTAGGGTAGCAATCAAAGCACAGTGGGAACTCACACGAGAAAAATGACGATCTCAGGTCGATGAACTAACCTGTACACATGTCTCCAGGAAACTGCTATCTGACTTCAGGTATAATACCGACTAGCATGTTCCCGGTGAGTCCTGTCCAGTGTACTCATAACCCAATGAGCACCTGTATACATCTTAGGTGAACCAACTGACACCAATGGCTTGTGAGACCGGTCACCGCCCCTCATCGGGGTTTCGACTGTATACACTAGTCTACTAATGGAGTATCGATGTCCAGTCTCGAAACTCCCACTACTAGGGACCACTTTAAGGATGTGCTTATAGACCCCAGCTCCCACGTATATGATCGCCATCATACTGCTGGCAGTCAAGCAAGAATCCTATGGGCTCTATCAACGTGCAATAGTGACCGGTAATGTCACCTAAAGCATGTACACGATGATAAAGATAAACCAGATAGCATACTATCATCTCGAATAAGACTGTCCTACCGGCATAGGTCCTCCCTCAATCATTGCAATCACATGCCTGTGATCCAATAATTGACTCTGAGGACACTATATCCAACAATCTCCTACTTGCACTCATGGCTAATTATTGCGATGTCGCATACTCACAGCCCGTGTGATACCGAACACCCAACTCCTCTATTGACCAGTCTCACAAACCCCGTTTGCGAAACTATTGCGTTCGAGGAATAGCCTCAGTGAATGGACCCGCCCTGATGTTTCTTTCTATGTCTCTCTTTACTCAAGTTCGTGGAGAAAGCCATCTCCCGAAATGAGCAATACCTGTCTTAGAATGTGTTTGGATGTCTGATGGGACCTAGTTCATAAATGAACTTCAAATCCAAACTTCTTAGACTGTATCGTCAACTGAACTTAATCAGTAAACTGAGCCATGCCACCCTCAGTATCCGATTGGATCACATGTCCAAAATACTTCCCCTCGTCAGAGGGAAAACTATAACTCTGACAGTCACTCTGTCATCCAGGTCACCTTAGAAGCCTGGAATGATAACCGTCTCCCGAAGGAGGCTGCCGTTATCATTTCCCTAGAACATACACTTATGTTCTAAAACTGCTTCCGAACGTTTCTCCAGGATAGGATTAATATCAACTTATTGCATCTCGTGCAAAGACAATATCTGGTGTGGTACTTGACATCTCATGATTGACTCAATTGCTTAAGCAAGTGATCTGCCAATCATGCACATCCCTCTCCCCTTTAGTATGTAAGACACCTTTAGAGAGGGTGACTCCATCACCTGCAGGTACACTACCGTGCCAAGAGTCGTCCATTCTAAAACACCTTTAGAATGCTGTCTAAGTACCCAAATTGGGATACTACCCAAATCCATATCTGAAACCATAGATCTAGTAACCAGAATATCTAAAATTATTTCTATATCCTATGTGGGGAAACACTGTGTGACAACCAAAGTATAACCAATCGTAGTATAGGAATTTCACTTCCTACTCTGTGTATGTCATCCAAATACCAGGACATCACACACTACTACCTTCTTAACAGATCCATCCCATATTCTGATGAAGTCAAACCTATGACTGTTACATCAGAAATAGTTGATCTATCTCCGTCATACCTGCTCTAGTCCATAAATAGACACAAGTTACTTGTCCACTATGCTTTCACTGCTCCCACTGACTACGACAACCCTCTGGCAGAGTCATATACACGTACACTTCTAAAGCCAGTTTAGAACGATGATATACTCATCCTCCTGCCGGGTCTCACAGTCTGGAACAACAGCAATGGCAAGTTTGGGTAAACAAGAACCTCCCTGTCACCGTCCTTGAGGCTACCAGAGAACCTCTCGGGTGCCTGAGCTTACCCACCATATCTGCGGAGTGGCTAATGGAATGTCAAACTAGATTGAATCTTTAGGTTCTTATCAAATTTTCAGTAATCGTTTTCGGTTCTGGAATCACTTCCAGTTCTACCATACTCCCACTACTGTTTTCTGAAAAAATCCATTTTACTAAAACTGTGGCGAGTCAAGAACAATATCACTATTGATCTTCCAGATGGTAGAAAATCAACCCTCGTCATAGCCCGGGTCAACCCACAAACAACCATTACAGAAACGTGCCTTGAGTTATCCAGAGTCTGGTTTTAAGCATAAACCGGACAACTCCCCGTACCTTAACAATGTTAAGATATGAACTATTCTATATCCAATATAGAAGCAGAGGCACTGATTTAATTGGAACCAGATTCAAATCATGCAGCTGTCTCCAGTGCATGTCAACTAAATGGAGAGAGGCCGATCAACATTACTCAACTTAGGAGTGCTTCCAATTATGAGTAACCTGAAAGAGAAGCAAGTTCTCATAATCATTACTATCAACTGAATACCATACACAAGTATCTAAATCTTCGATCACCTTGAAGAATCCTTATATTTGCAATACCCGGTTCTCTACTTTATTCTTATACCTATAACTTCTCAAAACTTAGACCTTGCATTTCTACGAAACACATGTCTAAGAACTAGAGAAGTCATAAGTAAACAGAATATAGTATTAGTACCAACCCCTCTGTCCTAATGGACACTGGACAACATACAATACTCTGTATAAGTCCCCTGAGTCTTCTAACTCATTCCCCATGTGTCGTAGGTTGAAAACTGCACTTATGATTAAGAAAAATTACACCGCTGTTTAATGCTCCTTACCTAACCATCCACTGATATAGGTAAATGTAAGTGCACGGCGGCGCCCCGGCCGTCAATCCGACGCCGGAATGCGGAAACGAAACTTTTACAAAACTTGTAAACCGGCACCACCGCGCACTAAAATCCCGGATCGGGCCATTAACCTAACTCTAGCAAACTAGAAAAAGAGTAGAGAGCTATACCGAGCGATCCGTGTCCTTCGGTCTTCGGCCTCCACTCCGATCTCCTCGCGGAATCTCCGGTCTTCATCTCCTCGTCGGAATGGGCACCACATCGCCGGGTTCTTTTACGGGCTCCCACCTCTGGACCGAGGCAACTCGGGCACGAAGTTGGTCAGCCGACATGCCCAAGAAATGCTATAGGCTAGTGTAGAATGCTTTGTCTCTTTGGGGTTTATGAAGTTGTCTTTGATGATGGAGGAATCAACAAGATCATGAAGAAGAGAATGAGCCTTTTATTTTTGTAGCAAGCATAATATGTGTGATGAACATTATTCTCTCCCCTTCAAAAATCAATCTCACCCCTCCCCTTAAGTGGCCGGCCCCTACAAAGAAATGGGAGAGCAAAAAACAAAAACAAGAAGGGAGGTGAGTGTAGGAACCAAAAAGGGTGACCACAACCAAATGTGATGATAACAAGGTCAAATCCATTTCTAATCCTTTCTAATCTCATTTAATGCAAAGGATAAGAAGGAAAAGAATCTCATGATGAACCCACACAATTACAAGAAACCCCCTCCACTTAGCTAATTTGCACAATTGCAAATTAGCCCCTCCATCGGAAAAAATCCGGCCGTGAAGGAACAAAGGAAAACTGGCCGGAACTGAATGCAAACTGGCAACTTCAGAAAACTGATCCCGTAATAAATTACAGGAAAACCCCGCGACTGCATATACATGCCCGCATTTGTATTCTCACAGAACACAAATGCAAAGAGACAAAATCTACACTGTACAATACTAGGATCCGGCTTAAACCAAAGCCCGCTAGTAAAATCCGTCCGATCACGATCCGTACAATACCGCACGTATCTGATCGAACCCTGCCATATCTCCATACGGCCTCTACAGCGTTTTGCCCGAAACTTGAGAAACTGGTCTGTGGGGGACTCTAAAGACTCGTCAATATTTTGGCTGTGGATTTAACCACTAGAATGTCAGAGGTACTAGCCTATACGTGACGGGCTACCAGGTATTGACCAAAAGGGACGTCTGTGAGTGAACTCATGCTGACACCCTACTGAGCCTGTCAGTGACAATATCTGTACAGTCCGGTCCGTTCGTCTATGAGCATCGCATGGCGGGCCTAGGGGGTTGGTAAAAGTCAGACCCCCAAAAGCGGTACAAGTCGTGTCGGAGTCTAGCCCAGAACACCCTGAGATACTACTGGAATACCTACCAGTAAATCTCCTGCCTTGGCCAAGGACTTTCATGTACTGACTCTCCTAGACACAACGCAACCTCACCCCCAATACCGGGAGAGACGAACCCCTGCAGATCCACTCACTACCTCTATGTAGCTCGGGACTGTACCCAACTAAAACCTGTTTGCATGTCTCCTTTGAGCGTGGTAGGGTAGTAATCAAAGCACAGTGGGAACTCACACGAGACAATTGACGATCTCAGGTTGATGAACTAACCTGTACACATATCACCAGGGAACTGCTATCTGTCGTCTGGTATAATCCCAACTAGCAGGTTCCCGGCGAGTCCTGTCCGGTGTACTCATAACCCAATGAGCACATGTATACATCCTAGGTGAACCAACTGACACCAGTGGCTTGTGAGACCGGCCACCGCCCCACGTCGGGGTCTCGACTGTATACACTAGTCTACTCTGGAGTATCGATGCCCTGTCTCGAAACTCCCTCGACTAGGGACCTTTTAAGGATGTGCTTATAGACCCCAGCTCCCACGTATATGATCGCCCTCATACTGCTGGCAGTCAAGCAAGAATCCTAGGGGCTCTATCAACGTGTAATAGCGACCTGTAAGGTCACCTAAAGCAGTACACGATGATAAAGATAAACCAGATAGCATACTATCATCTTGAGTAAGACTGTCCTACTGGGACAGGTCCTCCCTCAATCATTGGAATCATGTGCCTGTGATCCAATAATTGACTCTGAGGGCACTATCTCCAACAGTAAATTTCATAGAAATAATTTCAAAAATTTATATCTCACTTTATAAAAATAAACGTACAGATATATCAATTTGAAATTGGTGCATAACAACGTATATTCAAAACCAAATATTTGCCGTCCGGCAAACATCCCAGGCGATTTCCTCAAATATCACCAATTACAACGAATCCCGATATAATGAGGATGATCACCCAATTCCCAATAAGTTACTTCCACTCATCATCTGTAAAACCATACAGATGTGAGAATCAAACCTGGTAGATACATACCCTGGAGCAAGGGCTAATTGGGAAATCAGTTTTCTTTTAACAATACACAGTGAAACTGAAACATATAAATGTTTCGAAGGGGTATCCGGGTAATCCTAGTAATGCCTCTTCCATTATCAGATTCACAACTGTAACCGTATATTTCTTTGCTATCTCTCCAAATCCCTTTATATGTCTTTAGTCATTATCTTCTGTACATCCTTTTAGGCAAATGGTTTTCTTCCTTCCCTACCGTTCGGCGCCAGCCTATGGTTCGGAAGAAGACTATCCAATAAGCATAATGGGTGTACTGTCCTAATCCTAGGAGCACTCGCAACCCGAGAGAAGGTAAAGATAAAAGACAACTGAATAAACCTTATTCCTATTTCTCCTGAACCAGAATCCATTCCCGAACTGGAACAAGTTCCTTCGAGTTCGTATATAACCATATGATGGAGTATCCAATAAACTGTGGATCTTCGTAGTGATACGAGGTGTTCTGGAGAAATACAAAGGTGAAGTAGGAGTGGCGATGAAATACTTGGTTTGGTCATGAATAGCAGTCGCAATTTACTTTGCCCTCTTACTAATCCCTTTATTTGTCTTTACTTAATACCTTCTGTACACCTTTTAGGCTAAATAATTTTCTTCATTCCCTACCTTTCGGCACCTGCCTATGGTTTGGATGAAGACTATCCAATTAGCGTAATAGGTGTGCCGTCCTAATCCAAGGAGCACTCGCAACCTGAGAGAAGGTAAAAGGAAAAGACAGCTGAATAGTCCTATTCATTTTCTCCAGAACCGTAAACCATCCTCGAATCTGGAACAAGTTCCTTCGAGTTCGTATATAACCATACGATGGTTTTATCCAATGGAGGTGGATGTTCGTAGTAATACAAGGTGCTCTGGAGAAAAGGGTAAAAGTAGGAGTGGCAATGAGGTATGCAACTCTGACAATCTAAAAGCCAGTGTTTTAAGAAAGTTCGGTTAACTTAGTCACTGAGTCATAGTCTAGGGTCGGGCCATGGTCGCTTCCAAAGAGAGAGAGAAAAGAAACACTCAGCGTACACTCTATCCTAAATCAGAATGGTTATCAATTTATCTAATCAGGAAACCTCCCACTATAACCTCAAATTCTCCTCCAAACCTGAAAGAAGAATTAGTCGGGATCACCAGAGGAGTAAACCAACTCATCAGTGGGAATCGGGATCCAACTATCATCGCATGATAACGTGATGGAATCCACTCACGTTATCACACTCCAGAAGGTATGCACATGCCTGGCAAGTTTCAGTTTCTTTAGAAACTCCGATGTGTGTTTTTACCCCTAGGACCCAAGTGACCTTGACACAGTCAACAAATCAAAGAGTCCTAGTTAAGTTCAACCCGTCATTATCCTGGATTGCATTAAACCCACCCGTACGAGCCCTTGACATAGTCAACAAGGCCGCACGACTGTCCTAACCAATCGCATTAATATGCCACAAACAAACACTACTTAGCTAACGCACACTACGCCTTGACACAGTCAACAAACGCAGCACGAATACTAAGTAATACTTGTAAGAAATGACGGAGGGCTACGGCTAGTTTTTGGCGAAAAACTTTTAACGTAATGAACTTGATATCGTTGAAGGAACTGCATAGCCTTTTTTTTATAAAAATATAGTGGCAAAAACCTTTGCTAAAGAGGTCACTCCCGGTGAAGGGATCTCAGCTCTTTCCCCGTAGAATGAGGTGCAGGATATTCCAGTTGAATACCACGATGCAAAGCAAAAGGGCAATCGGCTATAGTGAAGTTATTACCCAGATGCAAAATTCTGCCTAAGGGGTCACTCCCGGTGAAGGGATCTCGGCCCTTGCCTCGTCGACTGAGGTGCTGGATATTCATAACCGAATACCACTGTGCAAAACAAAAGAGAACGTCCTTGCAATAACAGCTTTTTGAAAAATTATTCCAACAACATCAAACAGGTTTGTTTAGCTTGCATTGATCCGAATCAACGCAGTCCCATCAATTAATCACACCACAAAAGAACGAAAATACGATGTACATATATGCTATCCACATTCGCCACTGGGTCCCGTCATCACTTGTTAGGTTACTTAACTAACGGCAGAGCGGGGACTGGACTAGCGCAGGTGTAAAACATATACAACATCTACCAGTATATATATAGCAATATATAATATTCGCTCATGGCGTGATAAAATGTAACATCACAGAAATGTAATAAACAATACAGAACAATACAGATAATCTGGGATCCCCGGGTTTCATAGAGCCGCTACTGAAACCCAACGTTCCCCTGGTCGTGTGGATAGCCTGTGCAATGAAATCCTAGACCCCTACGGGCGCGACAAGTTACCCGCCAAAATCTGAAGCGAGGCAGCCCCCTTCAACAAAGTGAATGGACCACCCAACACTTCACAGAATCCGGTAACTTGAGCACCCCTCCTTGGGTCAACCTGTACCCCTTACGAGTGCGGCGAATAGCCCGCTAATTCTAAACTGAAGCCCCCTCCGTCTCAAAGCAATGAGATGCGGGCTCGTTGCCCTCTAGAACCCGGCTACCCGTGTACCCCTCCGCGGGGTAATCCTAGTATAGAAAGTAAAATATATATACAACGGGTACATCGACCTCAGCCCGGTCGTGCCCTAAAAGAATAATATACAAACAGGCAGTGACGGCAGTCCACATGTCGGACGCTCGCCCCGCAATATCAAATGTACAAATACAACCAAACTGTACTACCATTGCATCCAGGCTATCCATCACGACAAATCTGCAACATCACAGCACAACACAGAACATCAACGTGAATGTCACGTTCGCAAATCCGTCTAAAAGAGCTATAGCAATTAGACAAGATTTACCGCTCGAATGACATTCACAGTCGCAGATATAATGTAAGTGCTGTAAACTAACATATTTAAATTTTCGATCGACAAAATTTCCCGAAATGGGCCCCAAGCACAAATCCAGCACTCAAAATAATCTGGGCCAAAACTAAAAATACCAGAAACCCGAATTCCAAGTCATAGATCACTGTAGAAAATTTGGAGCAATAAAGCTACAGAATGGTGGTGGAACCGCAGCCAAAACATGGGTATGGCCGCGGTTCCGCGGCGCTACTGTAGCATCATGCTACCAAATTTTCTCAGATCTCTTAGAAAAGCCTGCCTGTTTTTCTGCAACACTAAAAATAATTTTTCGAGGACAAAACAATTTCGACAGCAACTGCACAAATTGGAATCGCGGTTTTGGAAAATTCGGCCGATCGATATTTTAAATACGTTAGAACAAGCTAGTAAAGGTTAATGGCGTGGCTCTGATACCATTTAAGTCTACGGTAACGCCCCGGCCTTCTGTCCGAGGAAGAAACGCGGAAACGAAAACTTTTTCTAAACTTGAAACCGGCGCTATCGCAGAATTTAATCCCGGATCGAACCATTAACCTACAACAAGCAAACTAGAGAAGGGTTGGAAAGGCTATACCGATCGATCAGTGTCTTTCGGTCTTTGGCCACCATCCCAAGCTCCTCGCGGCATCTCTGATCTCGATCTCCTCGTCGGAAAAGGGCACAACATCTTCGAGACTTTTTATGGGCTCCCGCTTCATATGAAGCAACTCGGGCATAAAGTTCGCTAGCCGACGTATCCAAGTCGATGTAGAGAATGTGTGTGACAACTTTGTCTCTTGCATCCATTGTATGGATGGAGGTTGATGGTGAAGCCATCAATGGAGATTGTGAGCTAGAGGAAGAAGAAGAAGAAGAGGTTTTTTTTTCTTTTGTTGTGTTGATATGAAGAAATGAGAGCTAGCCTAATAATACAATAGCTAACCACTCTCGTATGGCAGCCCCTTCTCTTTCTACCTCTCATTTCAATATTCTAATCACTCAATTAACATGACATGTTCACTAGAAAAGAGACCATGAGTCACCAAAATGAACATGCCACATTAATGCACCTCATCATGATTTCTAGCTCATAATTTCCATTTGTAAACATTAAACCAAATGTTTACAACAACAAAAAGATACGGCAACATCTAAAGTAAACTCGTGACGGATCACAAGGATACCCCTCACCTGTATATACATACCTGCATCCGCATTCCGACCAAATGCGAATGCAATGAGACTAAAGTAATCCAACAAATCTAATACTAGGATCCGGCTTAAACCAAAGCCCACTAGTATGATCCGCCCGATCATGATCCGTGCTCTACTGCAAGTATATGATCGGACCCTGCCATATATCATACGACCTCTACAACGTTTCGCCCGAAACTTAAGAAACTGTCTGTGGGGGACTCTAAAGACTCGTCAATACTTTGGCTGTGGATTTAACCACTAGCACGTCTGAGGTACTAGCCGTACGTAACGGGCTACCAGGTATTGACCAAAAGGGAGGTCGATGAGCGAACTCATCCTGACACCCTACTGAGCCTGTCAGTGACAATATCCGTACAGTCCGGTCCGTTCGTCTATGAGCATTGCATGTCGGGCCTAGGGGGTTGGTAAAAGTCAGACCCCCAAAAGCGGTACAAGTCGTGTCGGAGTGTAGCCCAGAACACCTTGAGATACTACTGGAATATCTACCAGTAAATCTCCTGCCTTGGCCAAGGACTTCGTGTAATGGCTCTCCAAGACACAGCGCGATCTCACCCCCAATACCGGGAGAGACGAAACCCCTGCCGATCTGCTCACTGCCTCCATGTGGCTCGGGATTGTACCCAACTAAAACCTGTTTGCACGACTCCTTTGAGCCGTGGTAGGGTAGCAATCAAAGCACAGTGGGAACTCACACGACACAAATGACGATCTCAGGTCGATGAACTAACCTGTACACATGTCACCAGGGAACTGCTATCTGACATCAGGTATAATACCAACTAGCATGTTCCCGGCGAGTCCTGTCCGGTATACTCATAACCCAATGAGCACCTGTATACATCTTAGGTGAACCAACTGACACCAATGGCTTGTGAGACCGGCCACCGCCCCTCGTCAGGGTCTCGACTGTATGCACCAGTCTACTAATGGAGTATCGATGCCCAGTCTCGAAACTCCCACGACTAGGGACCATTTTAAGGATGTGCTTATAGACCCCAGCTTCCACGTATATGATCGCCATCATACTGCTGGCCGTCAAGCAAGAATCCTACGGGCTCTATCAACGTGCAATAGTGACCGGTAATGTCACCTAAAGCATGTACACGATGATGAAGATAAACCAGATAGCATACTATCATCTCGAGTAAGACTGTCCTGCCGGCATAGGCCCTCCCTCAATCATTGCAATCACGTGCCTGTGATCCAATAATTGACTCTGAGGGCACTATATCCAACATATCACATATACCTGGCCAATATCACATATCGCGAGAATAGAATATGGTATCACATACACGTATTATTCTCGGTCCCGCACATATCACATATGTGCTCCTACTCCGTTTCACCCGAGCGAGGAAACCTCTGTGTGGGACTCTGAAGACTCGTCAATACGCCGGCAATAGCGGATGATCATATCAAACACCCACAAGCTGCAAGCGGTCAGCTAAACGTAACAGCCACCCGGGTATTGAGCGATCAGAAGATCAACAAGCAAGTCTGCACACACTCCTGTGAATCCAATCAGTAACACTACCGTACAGTCCAGTCTCTTCGTCTGATATGTCGCATATCCAGTCTAGGGGTGGTAAACGTCAGACCCCAGTAACCGATAAGTCGTGTTGATGTGAGGCTCATATTGGGTCGAGAAACTACTGATAACACTTACCAGTAGGTCTCCATATCAGCCCTAGCCGGGGACTTCCAGTTATAGCCAATCGAACACAGCGCAACATCAACCCCCAATAGCGGGAGAGATGAAACCCCTCCTATCGCTCATTGCCTCCATGTAATTCGGGACTGTACCCAAAAGCCACCATTTTGCACGTTCTCGTGAATGTGGTAAGGTGGAAATCAAGGCACAGTGGGGATCACACAAGACTCTATGACGATCTCGGGTCTACAAACTAACCTGTACCAGTGTCACCAGAGAGCTGCTATCTGACGATCGGTATAATACCATCTAGGAGTTCTCGGCGAGTCCGTTCAGTGTACACAGTCTCCACTGAGAACCCGTACACCACCTTTGATGTCAAACACCAATAGATGTAGGATCATCCATCGCCCATCATATGGGTCAAGATGCGTATACGCTAGTCTACTGTGGAGTATCGATGCCCTGTCTCGATACACCCTCAACTAGGAACAATTAAAGGATGTACTCTTGGACTACCCTGGCCCCACTAGTATGTCTGCATCATAGTCCTAGTAGTCAAGTACATATCCTAAGGGCTTTATCAACATGTGAGTGCAAGACAGTAAACCAATACAAGTCAACATGATAAGACAAAGTGAAACCAGGTAGCATACTATCACGTCGAGCAAGAAAGTCCTCTCTCTATATATCCAAGCATCCACTATAATATATATCATATGTACAACAATAACCTCTAGGGCATATACATAACTAACAGTGTGGTGACACCAAAGACTGTAAACAGATGCTCAGTAAGACTGGGTACACTGAACGGACTCGCCGAGAACTCCTATGTGATATTATATCTATCGTCGGATAGCAGTTCTCAGGTGACACTGGTACAGGTTAGTCTATAGACCCGAGATCGTCATAGAGTCTTGTTTGTCCTCCTACTGTACTTTGATCTCCAACCTACCACGGCTCTACTGAGTCGTGCAAACAGGTGGATTTTTGGTACAGTCCCGAGGCACATGGAGGCAATGAGCGATAGGAGGGGTTTCGTCTCTCCCGGTATTAGGGGTTGACGTTGCGCTATGCTCGATTGGCTATAACAGGAAGTTACTGGCCAGGGCTGATGAGATTTACTGATAAGTGTTATCAGTAGTTTCTTGATCTGTTATGAGCCATATACCTGCATGACATATTGAGTTATTGGGGTCGACGATACCATCCCTAGACTCGATATGCAGCATATCTGACGAAGAGACCGGACTGTACGGTATGTGTTGCCAGTTGGCTCGACGGGAGTTTTGACAGGTTCGCTTGTGTTTCTTCTGATTGCTCAATACCTGGGAGCCATTACGTACAGCTTGTGCCACTGACGGTTTGTGGGTATGTGATATGATCACTGCCTACTGCTAGCGTATTTACGAGTCCTAGAGTCCCACAAAGGGGTTTCCTAGCTCAAGCGAAAAGATGTGGGGTGCATATGGGATATGCACGGGAGCTCGATTAAATACGTGTATTTGATACCGTATTTTAATCGGGCGTTTACTATTGGACGGGTCATATGTGATATGTCCGGGTTATTAAATCAAGTGTTGATTTAATATTAAATCCATTAGCTCATTTATTAAAACCTATTTCTTTATGATGCATGCATGAGTGTATGTATATGTTGATATGGATGCATACATGTGTCATGGTTGATGATACATTGGTGATAGCAATGCAAGACTCACATGGTAATATATTTATATATTTTGATTATTGAGAAAAGAAAAATGGGATAAAATCATGGTTGACTTTTCTACACTCTTCTCTTGTGTTGACTACAGTCAAAACTATGGTCTCATTGCCCATGGTTTTTGTAGCCCATTGTTTTGCTTAAACTCAAGTATCAAAATATCTAGATATTTTGTAACCATGGTTAGGGATGAGATAACCCTCTTTCTCTCTCTTGATTATGTTCATTATTCTCTCATGAGTCAAGTTTAGCCAATTCTCCTTCTTCTTCCTCAACTCAAGCTCTCTAGCTTTTTCAAGTGAGTGAAGAACATAAAAGGAAAAGGTTTTAAGTGAGATCCCAACACACATCACCAATCTATATTAGTCTAGCCCATTAGTGTAGGTTGTTTGCTCCACTTCCATTTGGTTCAAGTGAAGCTAGGAGCTTAAGCAAAGGGACTCCGTGGTGGATCGTCGTGGACTTGGAAGGACTCAAGTGAACCGGTTCAAACCCTAGTTGATCCAAGGAGTCACAAGAGGAGGTCTACAAAGGTTGTATTACTCACCTCTTAGTGTTAGACACTTGTTAGTATGTGATACTAGTTATTGTTACCCTAATTTTTTAGTTCGATTCATGGTTGGCATTGTTTAGCACCCCCTAAATTTTTATTATAGCATGTGTGATGCAACCTAAACCCTAGGCATAGTGCTAAGGAATCCTTACTGTGGTATCAAAGCCAAGCTAGAGCTTTAGAGTTGTAAGTCAATGTAGCACACCCCACGTGTTCGTGGGGAGGCGGAATACATCAAAAACGATTTTTCTCACATCAAAAGTTCATGTTTGGCTTTGCAACATAGACTTTTTCCACTTTTAGGGTCTTGATTAAACCTTAGCTAAAAAAAACTAAACTACTAGAGGGTATTAACTTCTCGGTTAAAATATTATACCCTCGTGTCTAGTCCTTTGGGTCTTCAAGTGGTTCTTTGTTCCTTGGTTAAAGCTTCTTCTTGATCTCCTTTCTTTGGCTCCTCCAAAGCTTCAAAAGAGCTCAGTTGACGATCTTCTTTGTGCCGAAGAAAGATCCACCTGAGGGCCTATGGTCAAGCTCCAAACTCAAAAGAGCTAACTTAGTGATCCAACTTGCTAAGGAAGACTACTAAGTAGAAGTAGAGAAGATATATTGGATTAGTTTGCCTCAAAGCTCATTGATTCACAACTCATGTGATGGCTTGAGCTTGAGGGAGGAGGAGAGAAAACCTAGGAGAGAGAATGATATCATAAGAATGAACTTGAGAAATGAGTGTGAGAATGACTAAGTCTTTTTCCAATAATTCAAGCATGAAATAAAATATTCACCAAAAATGCAACCATGCTTGAATAGGAAACCCAAATGAATAAACAATTTACAAAGCCATGCTTGCAACCCATTCCTCAAATATCTCCTAATTTCCACCACATTAATCCTTTATCAAAAAAAGGATAAATCAATAATGAGGTGTCTCCTTCTAGAAGCTCATTCTTGTGAAATTACAAGAATGCCCTCACCGTATATACATACCCGTATCCGTATCCCGAAAAATACGGATACCCAGAGACAAGTATAATCCAATAGTATAATACTAGGATCCGGCTTAAACCAGAGCCCACTATTATTATCTATCCGAACATCATTCGTGTAGCCAGTACACGTATGCTATCAAAACCCCGCCGTAAGATTATACGACCTCTACATCGTCTCGCCCGATCCAGGGAAACCCTCTGTGTGGGACTCTAAAGACTCGACAGTATACTGGCGGTGGGTTTAACCATAAGTCCGTCAGTGGCACTAGCTGTACGTAACGGCAACCCAGGTATATGTCGAAAAGGTGGCTGACGAACGAACTCGTCCGAAACCCCTACTGAGCCTATCCGTGATAATATCCGTGCAGTTCGGTCTGTTCATCTGAGAGTATCGCATGTAAGGTCTAAGGGGTGGAAAACGTCAGACCCTTGATAACCGTACAAGTCGTGTCAGTGTGGCTCAAGACCATCCGAGAATCTACAGGTCTGTCCACCAGTAATTCTCAATCAACCATGGCCAGGGACTTATGGTAATGACCAACCGATCAATGTGCGATATCGACTCCCTATACCGGGAGAGATGAATCCCCAACAGTCGCTCACTTCCACCATGTGGCTCGGAATTGTACCCAACTAAAACCTGTTATCACGACTCCTTTGAGCCGTGGTAGGGTAGTAATCAAAGCACGGTGGGAACTCACACGAGACAAATGATAAGCTCAAGTCGACAGACTTCTGCACACATGTCACCAGAGAACTGCTATCTGACGCTAGGTACAATACCATCTAGTCTGTCCTCGGCGAGTCCTGTCGGGTGAACTTACTACCAGTGGGTATCTGTATACAATCTTAGGTGCACTGTTGGGTTACGGCAGCGCCCGGGCCGTCAATCCGAGGACAAATGTGGAACAAAAACTTTTCAAAACTTGGCGCTACCATATCCTTTACCCTGATCGTACCATTAACGCTAAACTAGCAACTAGAGAAGGGTTAGAAAAGCTAAACCGATTGATCCGTGTCCTTCGGCCTTTAGCTACCATCCCTAGCTCCTCACGGCATCTCCAATCTCCGGTCTCCTCGTCGGAAGGGAACAACATCTAGAATACTTTTTACGGGCTCCCGTTTCAAACCGAAGCAACTCAGACATGAAGTTTGCTAGCCGACATATCCAAGGTGATGTAGAGAATGTGTGTGATAACTTTCTCTCAAGCATCCATTGATTCTCAACACATGAGAGTGTATGGATAGAGGTTGAAGATGATGCCATTGGTGGAAGTTAAGAGCTAGAGGAAGAAGAAGAAGAAGATGAAGCCTTTTCTTTTCTATTGTGTTGGAATGAGTTGTTAGAGCAAGAGAATAATCTCAAGAGTTAACCCGAGCCCTTGTGGCTGTCCACTCTCTCTCCACCTCTCATTTCAACCTAATAATCAATTACTAATGTGACATTTGCACAAATAAAAAGACCATGAGTCATCACCCATGCACATGTCACAATTAATGCTCCTAATGGTGACTTGAGCTCATAATTTCCACTTGCAAACATTAATCCAGATGTTTACAACAATAAATAGAATGGCATCTACTAAAGTAAACCTGTGACGGATCACAAGAGTACCCATCACCTGTATACACATACCTGCATCCGCATTCCGACTGAATGCAAATGCGATGAGACTAATGCAATCTAACAAATCTAATACTAGAATCCGGCTTAAACCAAAGCCTACTAGTATGATCCATCCGATCATGATATGTGAACTAGTGCACGTATATGATCGAACCCTGCCATAAAACCATACGGCCTCTACAATGTTTCGCCCGAACTTGGGAAACTTTCTGTGGTGGACTCTAAAGAGTCATCAATACGCTGGCAGTGGGTTTAACCACAAGCACGTTAGTGATACTAGTTGTACGTAACGGCTACCCATGTATTGAACAAAAGGGAGGCTGATGAGCGAACTCACCCTGATACCCTACCGAGCCTATCCGTGACAATCTCCGTACAGTTCGGTCTGTTCGTCTATGAGTATCGCATATCGGGCCTAGGGGGATGGTAAATGTCAGACCCCTAATAGCGGTATAAGTCGTGTCGGAGTGTAGCCCAGAACACCTTGAGAAACTACTGGAATACCAACCAGTCTCACTTTCCTTGGCCAAGGACTTTGTGTAATGGCGCTCCAGACACAGCGCGATATCAACCCCCAATACCGGGAGAGACGAATCCTGTCTAACCGCCACTGCCTCTAAGTGCTTCGGGACTGCACCCAACTGCTACATGTTTGCACGACTCCTTTGATCCGTAGTAGGATAGCAATCAAAGAACAGTGGGAACACACTTGAGGCAATGTAGTAGTGTCAAGTCAACGGACTAAGCTGTACTCATGTCACCTGGGAACTGCTCCTGAAGATAGGTATAGTACCAATCAGCAGTGCCCCTGCGAGTCCGTCCGGTGTACTCATAACCCAATGAGCACCTGTATACTATCTTAGGTGAACCAACCGACACCAATGGCTTGTGAGACCAGCCACCGCCCCTCGTCGGGGTCTCGATCTGTATACACTAGTCTACTCATAGAGTATCGATGCCCAGTCTCGAAACTCCCACGACTGGGGACACTTTATGGATGTGCTTATAGAACCCAGCTCCCATGTATATGATCGCCATCATACTGCTGGCAGTCAAGCAAGAATCCTATGGGCTCCACCAACGTGTAATAGTGATCTGTAAGGTCACCTAAAGCATGTACATGATGATAAAAGGCAAACCAGATAGCATACTATCATCTCGAGTAAGACTGTCCTACCGGTATAAGTCCTCCCTCAATCATTGCAATCACGTGTCTGTGATCCCATAATTGACTTTGAGGGCACTATATCCAACAATCTCCCACTTGCAGTTAAGGCTAATTATTGCGATGTTGCATACTCACATCCCGTGTGATACCGAACATCCAACTCCTCTACTAATCAGTTTCACAAAGCTCGTTTGTAAAACTATTGCGTTCGAGAAATAGCCTCAGTAAGTGGATCCTCCCTGATGTTTCTTTCTATATCTCTCTTTATCTCAAGTTCGTGGAGAAAGCCATCTCCCAAAATGAGCAATACCTGTCTTAGAATATATCTGGATATCTGATGGGACCTAGTTCACAAGTGAACTCCAAATCCAGCAAACTTCTCAGAGTGTATCGTCAACTGAACTTAATCAATATCCTGCATCATGCCTCCCTCAGTATCTGCTTGGACCACCTGTCCAAACTGCTGCCCCTCGACAGAGGGAAAACTATAACTCTGACAGTCACTCTGTCATCCAGGTCACCTTGGAAGCCTGGAATGATAACTGTCTCCCGAAGGAGGCTGTTGTTATCATATCCCTAGAACATCCACTTATGTTCTAAAACTGCTTCCAAACGTTTCTCCAGGATTGGATTAATATCTCAACTTATTGTATGTAGTGCAAAAACATCATCTGGTGTGGTACTTGACATCTCATGATTGACTCAATTGCCTAAGTAAGTGATATGCCAATCATGCACATCCCTCTCCTCTTTAGTCTGTAAGACACCTTTAGAGAGGGTGACTCCATCACATGCAGGTACACCACCATGTCAGGAGTCGTCCATTCTAAAACACCTTTAGAATACTGTCTAAGTACCCAGATTTGGACACTTCCCAAATCTAGATCTAAAATCATAGATCTAGTAACCAGAATGCCTGATATAATATTCATATCCTATGTGGAGAAACCACTGTATGACAACCACAATATAACCGACCGTAGTATAGGAATTTCACTTCCTACTATGTGTATGTCATCCAAATACCAGGACATCACACCCTACTACAATCTTAACAGATCCATCCCCTATTCTGATGAAGTCAAAACCTATGACTGTTACATCAAAAATAGATGATCAATCTCTGCTATTTCTGCTTTAGTTTATAAATAGACACAAGCTACTTGTCCACTATGCTTCCGCTGCTCTCACTGACTATGACAACTCTCTGGCAGAGTCATATACACGTGCACTTCTAAAGCTAGTTTAGAACGACGCTATACTTATCCTCCTGCCGGGTCTCATAGTCTGAAATAACAGCAGTGTCAAGTTTGGATAAACAAGAACCTCCCTGTCACCGTCCTTGAGGATACCGAAGTACCTCTCGGGTACCTGAGGTTACCCACCATATCTGCGGAGTGGCTAATGGAATGTCAAACCTGATTGAATTTTTAGGTTCTTATTAAATTTTCAGTAACCGTTTGTGGTTTTGGAATCACTTCCAGTTCTACCATACTCCCACTACTGTTTTCTGGAAAAATTTATTTTATTAAAACTGTGGCGAGTTAAAAACAATATCACTATTGATCTTCCAGATGGTAGAAAGTTAACCCTCGTCATAGCCTGGGTTAACCCAAAAACTGCCATTACAGAAACGTGCCTTGAGTTATCCAGAGTCTGGTTTTAAGTATAATCCGGACAACTACATATACCTTAACATCGTTAAGATATGATCTATTCTATATACAATATAGAAACAGAGGCACTGATTTAATTAGAACCAGATTCAAATCATGCAGCTGTCTCCAGTGCATGTCAACTAAATGGAGAGAGGCCGATCAGCATTACTCAACTTAGGAATACATCCAGATATGAGTAACCTGAAAGAGAAACAAGTTTCTCAAAATCATTACTATCGACTGAATACCAAACACAAGTATCTACATCTTCAATTATCTTGAAGAATCCCGATACTTGCATCACGTGGTTCTCTACTTTATTCTTGTACCTATAACTTCTCAAAACTTAGACCTTGTATTTCTATGAAACACTTGTCTAAAAACTAGAGAAGTCACAAGTAAACAGAATAAAGTACGAGTACCAACCCCTCTGTCCTAATGGACACTGGACAACATACAATACTTTATATAATTCCCCTGAGTTGAATAACTCAACCCTGTGCGTCGTAGGTTGAAAACTGTGCCATGGTTATGAAGAATTACACCGTTGTTGAATGCTCCTTACCTAACAATCAACTGCTATAGGTAAATGTCATGGACATAATTTCAAAAAGTTATATCTCACTTTATAAAATAAACGTACAGATATATCAGTTTGAAATTGGTGCATAACAACGGATATTCAAAACCAAAAAAATTTGTCATTCGGCAAAAACCTAGGTGATTTTATCAAATATCAACAATTACACCGAATTCCGATATAATGAGGATGATCACCTAATTCCCAATAACTTACTCCCACTCATCATCTGTAAAACCATATAGATGTGAGAAGCATATCTGGTAAATACATACCCTGGAGTAAGGACCTAATTAGGAAATCAGTTTTCTATTAACAACGCACAGTGAAACTGAAACATAAAGATGTTTCAAAGGGGTATCCGGGTATTCCTAGTAATGCCTCTTCCACTATCCAGATTCATGACTGTAACTGTATATTTCCTTGCCATCTCTCCAAATACCTTTATTTGTCTTTACTCATTACCTTCTGTACACCATACTTAGGCTAATTGGTTTTCTTCCTTCCCTACCATTCGGCACCAACCTATGGTTTGGAAGAAGACTATCCAATAAGCATAATAGGTGTACTCTCCTAATCTTAGGAGTACTCGCAACCTGAGAGAAGGTAATGATAATAGATAAATGAATAAACCTTATTCTATTTCTCCTGAACCAGAGAAAAGGTGAAGTAAGGGTGGCGATGAAATACGCGGTTTGGTCGTGAATGATAGCAGTCGCAATTTACTTTGCCCTCTTTCTAATCCCTTTATTTTGTCTTTACTTATTACCTTCTGTACACCCAACTTAGGCTAATTGGTTTTCTCCTTTCCCTACCTTTCGGCACCTACCTATGGTTTGGAAGAAAACTATCCAATAAACATAATGGGTGTACCCTTTCCTAATTCTAGGAGCCCTCACAACCTGAGAGAAGGTAAAAGGAAAAGACAACTGAATAGTCCTATTCATTTTCTCCAGAACCAGAATCCATCCTTGAATCTAGAACAAGTTCCTTCGAGTTTGTATATAACCATACGATAGATTTATACAATGGAAATGGATGTTCGTAGTGATACGGGGTGTTCTGGAGAAATGCAAAGGGTAAAAGAAGGAGTGGCAATGATGTATGCAACTCAGACAATCCAAAAGTTAGCGTTTTAAGAAAGTTCGGTCAACTTGGTTACTGAGTTATATTCTAGGGTCGGGCCATGGTCGCAGCGAAAGAGAGAGAGAAAAGGAACACTATGCGTGCATTCTAACCTAGATCAGCATGGTTATCAATTTATCTAATCAGGATGTCTCCAACTGTTTCCTCAAATTTTCCTCCAAATCTGAAAGAAGAATTAGTCGGAATCACCCGAAGTGTAAACCAACTCATCAGTGGGAATCGGGATCCAACTATTATCGCATGATAACTTGATGGAATCCACTCAAGTCACCACACTCCAGAAAGTATGCGCATGCCTGGCAAGTTTCAGTTTCTTTAGAAACACTCGATGTGATTTTCACCCCTAGGATGCAAGTGACCTTGACTGAGCCAATATATCAAAGGATCCTAGAAAAGTTCAACCCGTCATTATCTTGATTTCATTAGACCCACCCGCACGAGTCCTTGACTGAGCCAAAATGACCGTACGACTGTTCTAACCAATCACATATCCATGAGACAGAAAAGCATTACAGAGCTACCGCCTACTACGCCTCGGATGAGCATGACATACGTAGCACGAATACTAAGCAATACTAATCTGAAATGACAGAGGGCTACGGCTGGTTTTTGGCAAAAAACCTTTATTGAAATGAACTTGATATTATTGAAGGAACCGGATAGCTTTTTACAAATATATAGTGGCGAAAACCTTTGCTAAAGAGGTCACTCCTGGTGAAGGGATCTCGGCTCTTTCCCCGTATAATGAGGTGCAAGATATTCCAACTGAATACCGCGATGCAAAGCGAAAAGTAATCGACTATAGTGAAGTTATTACCCTGACGTAAACTTCTGCCCAAGGGGTCACTCCCGATGAAGGGATCTCGGCCCTTGCCTCGTCGAATGAGGTGCTGGATATTCATAACCGAATACTTCTATGCAAAACAAAAGAGAACGTCCTTGTAATAACAGCTTTTTGAAAATTGTTCCAACAACATCGAATAGGTTTGTTTTCCTTGCATTGATCCGAATCAACGTAGTCCCATCAATTAATCACACCAATAAAGAATAAAAATAAAATGTACGTATATGCCATCCGCATTTACCATTGAGTCCCATCATCACCCGTTAGTTTACTTAACTAACGACAGAGCGGGGACTGGACTAGCATGGGTGTAAAACATATACAACATCTACTAGTATATATATCAATATATAATAATCGCTCCAGGCGTGATAAATGCAGTATCACAGAAAAGTAATAAGCATCACAGAACAATATAGATAATCTGGGAGCCCCGGGTTTCCTTTGAGCCGCAAGTGAAACCCGACGTTCTACTGGTCGTGTGGATAGCCTGTGCAATGAAAACCTAGACCCCTACGGGCGCGGCAAGTTACCCGCCAAAACCAGAAGCGAGGCAGCCCCCTTCAGCAAAGTGAATGGGCTACCTAGCACTTCACGGAATCCGGTAACTTGAGCACCCCACCTTGGGTCAACCTATACCCCCTACGAGTGAGACGAATAGCCCGCCAATTCTAGAGTGAATCCCCCTCCGTCTCAAAGCCATGAGATGCGGGCCCGTTGCCCTCTAGAACCCGGCTATCCATGCACTCCACCGCGGGATAATCCTAGTACAGAAAAGAAAATATATCTAAAACGGGTACATCGACCTCAACTCGGTCGTGCCCCAAAAGAATAATATACAAACAGGCAGTGACGGCAGTCCACATGTCGGACACTCGCCCCGCGATATCAAATGTACAAATGAAACTAAACTGTACTATCATCGCACCCAAGCTATCCACCACGACAAAACCGCAACATCACAGCACAACACAGAACATCAACATGAATGTCACGTTCGCAAACTCGTCTAAAAGGACATATAGCAATTAGACGAGTTATACCACTCTAATGACATTCACGGTCTCAGATATAATGTAAGTACTGTAAACTAACGTATTTAAAATTCTGATCGACAAAACTTCCCGAAATGGGCCCCAAGTGCAAATCCAACACTCAAATAAATCTGGGACAAAACTATATATCAAAAAAATCATATTTCCATGAACTAAAGCCCCAGAAAAAATTTGGGGCACTGTAGCCCAAAAAGGGCCGCGGAAGGCCGCCAAATGTGACATTTCGCGGCTGTCCCGCGGTGGAATTTTGGAGTTAGGTCTCCAAACTTTTTCTGTAGTTTTAGTTATGCCTGCATGTATTTTTAAGATGCCTAAAATAATTTTTTGAACAACTTTGAAATTCGATAGCAAGCACACTGAAATGAAAATACGATTTGGAAATTTCAATCGATCGATATTTTAAATACGTTAGGACAAGCTAGTAAAGGTTAATGGCATAGCTCTGATACCATGTTGGGTTCCGGAAGCGCCCCGGCCGTCAATCCGAGACCAAATGCGGAACAAAAACTATTCAAAACTTGGTACTACCATAACCTTTACCCGGATCGTACCATTAACGCTAAACTAGAAACTAGAGAAGGGTTAGAAAAGCTATACCGATCGATCCGTGTCCTTCGGTGTTTAGCCACCATCCCTAGTTCCTCGCGGCATCTCCGATCTCCGGTCTCCTCGTCGGAAAAGCACGACATCTAGAAGACTTTTTACGGGCTCCTACTTCAAACCGAAGCAACTCGGACATGAAGTTTCCTAGACGACATGTCCAAGGTGATGTAGAGAATGTGTGTGATAATTTTTTCTCAAGCATCCATTGATTCTCAACACATGAGAGTGTATGGATGGAGGTTGAAGATGATGCCATTAGTGGAATTTATGAGCTAGAGGAAGAAGAAGAAGATGAAGCCTTTTCTTTTCTATTGTGTTGGAATGAGTTGTTAGAGCAAGAGAATAATCTCAAGAGTTAACCCAAGCCTTTGTGGCTGTCCACTCTCTCTCCACCTCTCATTTCAACCCAATAATCAATCACTAATATGACATTTGCACAAATAAAAAGACCATGAGTCATCACCCATGCACATGTCACAATTAATGCTCCTAATGATGACTTGAGCTCACAATTTCCACTTGCAAACATTAATCCAAATGTTTACAACAATAAATAGAGTAGCATCTACTAAAGTAAACCTGTGACGGATCACAAAAGTACCCCTCACCTGTATATACATACCTGCATCCGCATTCTGACTGAATGCAAATGCGATGAGACTAAAGTAATCTAACAAATCTAATACTAGGATCCAGCTTAAACTAAAGCCCACTAGTATGATCCGTCCGATCATGATGCGTGCACTAGTGCACGTATATGATCGAACCCTACCATAAAACCATACGTCCTCTTCAACGTTTCGCCCGAACTTGGGAAACTTTCTATAGTGGACTCTAAAGACTCATCAATACGCTGGCAGTGGGTTTAACCACAAGCACGTTAGTGGTACTAGCTGTACGTAATGGCTACCTATGTATTGACCAAAAGGGAGGCTGATGAGAGAACTCATCCTGATACCCTACCGAGCCTATCTATGACAATCTCCATACAGTCCGGTCTGTTCGTCTATGAGTATCGCATATTGGGCCTAGGGGATGGTAAATGTCAAACCCTTAATAGCGGTATAAGTCGTGTCGGAGTGTAGCCCAGAAAACCTTGAGAAACTACTGGAATACCTACGAGTAAATCTCACTTGTCTTGGCCAAGGACTTTGTGTAATGGCTCTTCAGACACAGCACGATATCAACCCCAATACCGAGAGAAACGAATCCTGTCTAACCGCCACCGCCTCCAAGTGCTTCGGGACTGCACCCAACTGCTACCTGTTTCCACGACTCCTTTGAGCCGTGGTAGGGTAACAATCAA
Organism: Agapanthus africanus; assembly: GCA_030015575.1. Lineage (NCBI taxonomy): Eukaryota > Viridiplantae > Streptophyta > Magnoliopsida > Asparagales > Amaryllidaceae > Agapanthus > Agapanthus africanus. The sequence continues at coordinate 433,766,884 of JASDDO010000019.1, forward strand.
AGAATAGTGGGAACACACTTGAGGCAATGTAGCAGTGTCAAGTCAACGGACTAAGCTGTACTCATGTCACCTGGGAACTGTTCCTGACGATAGGTATAGTACCAATCAGCAGTGCCCCTGTAAGTCCGTACGGTGTGCTCATAACCTAATGAGCACCTGTATACTATCTTAGGTGAACCAACCGACACCAATGGCTTATGAGACCAGCCACCGTCCCTCGTCGGGGTCTCGATCCATATACACTAGTCTACTCATGGAGTATCGATGCCCAGTCTCGAAACTCCCATGACTAGGGACACTTTAAGGATGTGCTTATAGAACCCAGCTCCCACGTATATGATCGCCATCATACTGCTGGCAGACAAGCAAGAATCTTATGGGCTCCACCAATGTGTAATAGTGATCTGTAAGGTCACCTAAAGCATGTACACGATGATAAAGGCAAACCAGATAGCATACTATCATCTCGAGTAAGACTGTCCTATCGGTATAGGTCCTCCCTCAATCATTGCAATCACGTGCCTGCGATCCAATAATTGACTTTGAGGGCACTATATCCAACATGCACATCACCAATGGCTGCGGGAACAATCCATCGCCCCTCGTCAGAGTCTAGATATGTATACACTAGTCTACTCTGGAGTATCGATGCCTAGTCTCAATACTCCTGTGACCAGGGACATTTAAGGATGCGTCTATTGGCCACCCAGCTCCCATAAGTATGACTGTCATCACAACGCTGGTGGTCAGGAAAATATCCGACAGGCTTTATCAACATATACAATATATGAAATAGAAAGTAAAATAAATCACATGTTAAGATAAAACCAAACCAAATATCGTACTATCATATCAAGCAAGATTGTCCTGTACATACATTGTTTGTTATATGTATGCCCTAGAGGCCATTATTGTACATATGATGTATATTATAGTGGATGCTTGGATATATATAGAGAGGACTTTCTTGCTCGACATGATAGTATGCTATCTGATTACCTTTATCTTAACATGTAGACTGATATTCATACTGTCTTGCTCTCATATGTTGATAAATCCCTTAGGATATGTACTTGACTACCAGGATTATGATAGAGATCATACTAGTGGGGCCAGGTAGTTTACAAGTACATCCTTTAATTGTTCCTAGTCGAGAGAATATCGAGACAGGGCATCGATATTTCAGAGTAGACTAGCGTATATGCTTCTTGACCCATATGATGGGTGATGGATGATCCTACATCCATTGGTGTTTGACATCAAAGATGGTATACGGGTGCTCAATGGAAACTGGGTACGCTGAACAGGACTCGGCGAGGACTCCTATGTGGTAGTATACCTATCGTCATATAGCAGTCCTCTGGTGACACTGGTACAGGTTAGTCTGTAGACCCGAGATCCTCATAGAGTCTTGTGCGGCTCCCACTGTGCTTTGATTTCCTCCCTACCATGCTCAAAGGAGATGTGAAAACAGGTGGATTTTGGGTACAGTCCCAAGTCGTATGGAGGCAATGAGCGATAGGAGGGGTTTCGTCTCTCCCGGTATTGGGGGTTGATGTTGCGCTATGCCCGATTGGCCATAACTAAAAGTACCTGGCCAGGGCTGATATGGTGATCTACTGATAAGTGTTATCAGTAGTTTCTCGACCCGTTATGAGCCTCACATCGGCATGACCTATCACGTTACTGGGGTCCGACGATTTCCACCCCTAAACATGATATGCGACACATCAGACGAAGAGACCAGACTGTACGGTAGTGTTACTGATAGACTTCATGGAGAGTATGAACGAGCTAGCTTGTTGATCTTCATATCGCTCAATACACGGGTAGCCGTTACGTCCAACTAGTACCGCTGACGGCTTGTAGGTGACTGATGTGATCATCACCTACGGCCGGCATATTGATGAGTCTTTAAAGTCCCACACAGAAGTTTCCTGGTTCGAGCGAAATGAAATAGGGCACATATGTGATATGTGCGTGTGCCTGATTAAATACGTGTATGTGATACCGTATTGTAATCTGGCAGTTATCTGGTATCGGTTAGGTCATATGTGATATGACCAGATTATCGAATCAAGTGTTGATTTGATAATGTGATATTCAGATAAATGATATTAGTCGGTTATATGTGATATAACCAGATTATTAGATCAAGTGTTGATTTAATAATGTGATATATATTATAAGTGATATTACCAGATTATTAGATCAAGTGTTGATTTAATAATGTGATATATATTATATGTGAGATAATTATATCTTAACTAATATCATGAGCTCACTAATTGCTTTATTTATATATATACATATATTAATGTATATTTGATATATATAAATATAAATATATATATATATAAATATATATATCACGACCCGAAAGTGCACGTGACTGGCCCTTGAATCATATGAAGTCTATAGGACTCCATCTAATTCAAGTAAGCCAAAAACCTAGAAATCTAAAACCATTTAAATAATAAACGAAGGAAAAATAGTTTTTAGAAGTGAAGAAAACATGTTTTAAAAGCAAGGTTTTTAAATAAGTAAGCCGAATGTGCATTTTAAAATCTATAGTCTTTTCTAAAAATTTCGGCAGAGTTTCCTTTGTAAATACTGGCCCCAAACGGGGTACAACAAGAATAATATATATGCAATGATAAAAGGCATCCCCAAGCGGGAGCTAGCTCTTCGTCAATCGACGGTCGCAACCACGCAAGCAATATATTAAACAACGCCAAAGGGCGATGATCAAAAATCAAAAGAAATCACAAAATCAACATGAAAACCAATATACTACAACGCGCAACTCTAAGGTCGAAATAATACATAACTAGTGTCTAAGTTTGAAACAATATACAAGTTTTGGTTGATGGAATTTCTAGATACAATGAATAATACATATACAATGGTTGTTCTGATGCAAAAGAACCCACCTACCAAAGCAAATCACCCGCAAAGGAAGTAGTGTGCCAGAAATGCCGCCATGGAACCTGTACGGCAAAACCTGCAAGGACTGTGGCACAACAGGGGTGAGTTGCCGACTCGTGAGTAGAAAACATCTACAAGCAGAAATCGAATGCATGACATAATCCTAGGTCAAAACGATCAGATATATATATATATATAGATATATATATATATATATATATATATATATATATATAAACATCAAATGATTAAGTCTGAAGCATGATAAGATGGCAATGTAACATCTATACATGAGTGTAGTGCCAAGTGCTCGTGCAAGTGCCTCAGGTAATAACATGTCATAAATATGAGGTATGGTCAATGTAATCAATGTATACTATATCGGGAAGTCTATGAGTATGTGGATGTCATCCAACTAAATGATCAATTTCAGTATATATGTGGATCCTGTCCACGTGTCACCCAATGACAATAAGCATCATGCATGGAAATATCGTAAAGCATATGCATGGAAATATGAAGACATAATCAGATCATGGAACCTGAGTGTCTAGCATCGACACTCGAAAACATCATGAAACATGTGCCTAGCATCGGCACGTAAATTCTCATCCATATAGGGCTCCGTCAGTCCAGACCGGTCCGTATCATCTCATAACTCCGGTCGGTATCCTCCGGATAACCGCCGAGTTCAAATACAATCACCGGTAGGTAGTGGTCCCACTGTCAGGCTTACCGTCTAGCTACACAGCAGATCCATTATCGCCCCGGGGTATCATACCGGGCCCACCATGTACCCGCAATCGGCCTCATCCGCCTCCTCGAATCGGGTTTCACATGTCGCTCTCAGCACCGAGAAAACACATGGTGGACGCACTGAAATATCATATCAAGGATAACCGGGTTTTTAAAACAATTACATACTCTCTTTGAAATACTCTCGGTTGTCAAATCCAGAAATATCATGGAAATAACATATCTCAATGCGTATAATCAAAAGCATGATGTATGCGACATGTAAAAGAAATGCAAGCATATCAATATATCATGCAACATGGAATAATAATATGCACATATTGAGGGAAACTGCTCTTTTAAAATGAATCAGTTTTAACGAGTATCTTACGGTTCCCAGAACTCTAATTAAGGTAAAATCATCTATGTATGTGCGAATACGTATGAATATACGGTATATAGGTACACAAGTATTCCATGCAAGGGTCTTATCCTGAATGCAACAGTACTACAGTATAGTGACATGGCAATTATTGATGATGAAGTGTGTGAGCCGGCGAGCAAGTGTACGTGGAACATAAGCATCATCGATAATGGTGCTAGTGTCCTAACAGCATGGTTTTAATATAGCAATAAACACATGCAATGCGATGCAATGCAAACTGTAAGAATATGCGGAATCGGATAATCAACGCAACAGTGAAGAATCTACATCAATATCTATATGTCATGCAGTTATGCCATTTGAAATAAGAAGAATCGAGGATTTTAGTAAAATAAGGGCTACGTGTTTTAAGAAAAGATGCGTCTTTTGAAAATGTCCGTAGAGTCCCTTTTTCCTATCTTTGAAATACTCCCGATTCGTTAGTTTTGAAATAGGTATGACTCAGGACTAGTCTAATGTCTACTAAGTAATCTACATCTAACTATCAAGTCAATCGGGAGGGATATGGAAACCACCTAAATCCGAGTCGATATATATAAATATAAACATAATAGTCGATGATCCTGCCTCAATAGTATCGCGTACGATACAGTATATCATCTGACGTCCTCGAGTCATGAGTGCGGATCTATCATCAATATAAAGCTCGTACGGTAAATCGTTGTACGGCATCCCAATAGCTGGGTACGGGTCAATATCACATTTATCTCATCAATTATCTGGTATCCTTATCATCATATCACATAATCTAGGGTACTGATCTAAATTTAGTACAACTGATACCATCTATATATGTATGAATGCGTGTGTGAAACACACGTTCAAAGGCCCGCTAAAAATCACATGTCATATCCCAAATACGAATCACATCATATCACCGATCTCATGGCACTATGCCCAATATCATCGACTCATCTCCAATGTCATCCATTATCCCCATTATCACAGTATAAGTATAGCAAATAAGTATGTGTGTGCATGTGGGTGTAAACCTATTCTAGGGTTCGCAACTAGGAACTATACTAGTTTACTTCTACGCCCTAATCTAACACAGTACATCTAATCACAATATTCACGACACACTATAAGCTATCATATATATATATATAATATACATATATAGTATACCAACTTCGGACTGCGGGGGTGCTATACGCCATCCACCTGACTCCCCCCGTAGATATAATCTACTCACCTTGCTTCTTGTGTGACGACGCCGATGTCGCCATCTTCATCTTCAACGTCTCGACATCACGTAGGGTACCTATACATATAGCGTATCGTATCACGTTAAAATTAAATTCAAAGACGAAACGACACACGAAAACCAAAACGATATGCTTAAAAGCCTATAGGTTAGAACTTATGGACTACTCTTTCAAAACCACCAAATAACACTTGATATAGACGTAAAACGCCAAGCGATCAAGTACAATACCAAATATCAAAACTTGAATTCATTAAAAACACTAAATACAAGGCAGAAACCAAGAAAACATGCCCCAGATTATAGTTCAGGTCCAAACTAGGAGCACAAACAATACTGGGATGAAGTATAGGGTACATATGAGCTACTTGAACAACCTGGACACATCCCACCACTAAGTGGCCGGCCACTCCCTTGCCAAAACCGGCCTCCTCGGTTTTCCTGGGGATATGGGGTGTCGTCTGGTCAGGGTGGTCTTAAATTGGTCCCTGGAGTTGTTTGTTTATCTCGTTTTTGTCCCGGTTCACTCCAGATTTCCCTGCACCTTCAAAGTCGTCACAAACCGACATGAAAAGTTTCGTAATTCCATATTTTGGGTCTCAGTTGGGTTGTTCTGGGTTTCTATCAATTGGGAGGGGTTTAAGGTCATCTCTAAAGCCTAATTACACAATCTCTACTCAATCAAACCTTAACCCTCTCTAGTAATGCCCAAAGTGCACTAAACTACCCGAGATCGATTTCAAACTTGAATTGAAGCTTAAGCACAAGAAATACAACTCTAATTGTGAAGGAATTACCTCATAAGACCCTCATGAATCCTCAACAGCGCAAAAATTACTACTTTGTTGGTCCAAAGGCATGCTTGTGAGCTTGTGTACAATTTTTGTGAAATGAAGATAGGGTTTTGGAGTTGTTTTTGAGATGATTTGAGGTCTTGAGGAAGGGGAGAAGGAGCTAGGGCAGCAGCTGAAAGAAGAGAGAGTGATGATGAGGGTGAAGGAGTGGGGGGAAAATGATAAGGTCAAAGCTAACCCCTCACTAACTCTCTCTCACCCATACCTATATATAATAATCCTTTCTCTTTTCTTTTCCAATTTCTTTAACCCAAATCCTTCTCACACCAATAGTAGCCCCAAAACAACATGGTAGAAATGCATAAGTGTAAAAGAAAAATGATATGTGCATGTTTTGCACAAAAATGCTAAAAACCGATTAGCGATTTTTAATCGCGATGAGCACTAAATTAGCATATAATTAATCATAAAAACTTAAAAATGACATAATTCCATAAAATACCCTATTTTAGAATTTTTCCATAATTTTTCCAAATTTGTTTCCCATTTATCTGCATTTAATTATACCGAAATAAAAAAATATTCATTAAAATAATATTAAATTATAAAAATTCCCAAAAATAATATTTTATTTTTTTGAAATGTTACAATATATATTATATGAAGCATGGCATATTTTTCTAATTTTAGAAAATGGAAAAATGAGGTGTAAATTGTGGAGATATTTTGGGTATGGATGAGGCATGGGCTTATATGGTTTTTTATTAGTCTTGAGACGCTATTCAAGCATGGTTGCAATTTAGAATTACAATTTATTTCATGCTTGAATGAGTGAGGAGAGAGATGATTCATATTATTGTTTCTACACTTACTTCATGCTTAATGCCTTGGCCATTTTCCTTGAGCTTCTTCCTCCTCTTGATCTCTACAATCTATTCATTTCACCTCCAAGATCAAACCCTCACATGAGATGTGAATCATTGAGCTTGTGAGAAATCTAGTGAGCTTATCAAATCCCCTACTTCACCATCCCACACCAAACTAGCAATTTGGTGTGGTGTGTTTCATACACTAAAGGAGTTTAGTGTAGAGTTAGCTTGATCTAGAGGAACTTCGGGTAGATCGTCTTTGGCGTGAAGATCACGAAGGAAGGTCATTCAACTCAAAGAAGAGCCTTGTAGAGTCGCATAGACTTCAACCTGGAGCTTTAGAAGAGAAGGACTCGAACTACAAAGGTTGTATTCGATGGACCCTCTAGAAGAACGAAACCCTAACTCGATTCTATGACCGTAAGAACCGCCGCCAAACCTTCGGGCTTGCGATAGTTCCGCTATACCATAGGTGAGGCAAGGGTTGGCCCTTCTACGGTTGGTCCATTGGTACTGCGGCATGTTCTGAGTATTTTTAAACTGCGCTCATGTGTTGAACTTTTTGGGAAAATTTAAGTGTTTGTTGATTCGATCAGAATGTTTAACATCGTCTAGCGATTTGATGACATGTGATGTTATGTGTTGCTTGGATATGTTATATTGAATCGTCGTGTTTTGAATAGCCGGTGGTTTTATGTGAGATGAGAGTTTTTATTTTCATTCATGTAAAATTCATTGTATATAATATTCTTTTATTGGGGCACTTCCGGGTTGAGGATAATGTCACCTTTGTTGTAGATTATTTACTTTTCCGTATTAGGATAGACCCAAGGCGGGGAGCATAAGTAACCGGGTTCTGGAGTCCAGTGGGAGACCATCTCGAGGAGTCGAGTCCGGGTCTCCTAACTCTAGAATTGGTAGGGTTTCTTGCCGCTCTCGTAGGGGCCTAGGGATGTGGGTTTGGCTATTCATCGCGACCGTGGAATCCGTGTTTTATACTGGCTTAAATTAAAACACGGAATTCCTAGTATATCCAATATTTCATATGTTATCTTTTGCTGCTGATATTCTGTGATGTGATCACTTTATATGCGTGAGACGAATGCTTTATTATTATATATATGATATATAATAAACGTTGCTTATGTTTTGCACCCGCGCTAGTCCCGCCCCACTATGCCGTTAGTTAAGTAACCTAACGGTGCATAAAGGGACACTGTGGCGAATGCGGATGTAATAAGCGTACGTTGTATTTTCGTTTCTTCTGTGATGCTTAGGAAGTATAATTGATGGGAGTTCATTAATGAGATTAATGAAATAAAAGAAACCTAAAGATGTTGTAGAATTAAATATTCAAAAAGGGTAGCTCTAGTTTTTGCTTTGCATAGCAATATTCCTTATAGAATATCTGACACCTTATTCGATAAGGAAAGAGCCGAGATCCCTTCACCGGCAGTGACCACTTTAGCGAAACTAGCAGATGCTACAACTCACTCGGTTTAGTTTTTAATTGCTTCTATAGTTCTTGTTTTGCATCATGGTATTTATGAAATATCCTGCACCTTATTCGATAAGGAAAGAGCCGAGATCCCTTCACCGGGAGTGACCTCTTTAGCGGAACTAGTAAAAGCCTCAAAAACACTCCTTTTCAAAATCACTCGATTCAGCAACGATATCAAGTTCATTACGCAAAAGGTTTTCCTAAAAACCTGTCGTAGCCCTGTTAGTCATATGTATGCCCTAGAGGCCATTACTGTACATACGATGTATATTGTAGTGGATGCTTGGACATATATAGGGAGGACTTTCTTGCTCGACCTGATAGTATGCTATCTGGTTGCTCTTTATCTTAACATGTACTCTGATTGTCTCTATATTACATGTTGATAAAGCCCTTAGGATGAGTACTTGACTACCAGGACTATGATGCAGATCATATTAGTAAGGACAGTGTAGCCGCCAAGTACATCCTTCAAATGTTCCTAGTCGTAGGTGTATCGAGACAGGGCATCGATATACCAGAGTAGACTAGCGTATGCGCTTCTTGACCCATATGATGGGCGATGGATGATCCCATATCCATTGGTGTTTGAGATCAGAGAAGGTATACGGGTGCTCAGTGGAGACCGGGTACACTGGACGGACTCGCCAAGAACTCCCAGATGGTATTATACCTCATGTCAGATGGCAGTTCTCTGGTGACACTGGTACAGGTTAGTCTGTAAACCCGAGATCGTCATAGAGTCTTGTGTGATTCCCACTGTGCTTTGATTTCCATCATACCACGTCCAATGGGGCATGCAAAACGGTGGCTTTTGGGTATAGTCCCGAATCACATGGAGGCAATGAGCGATAGGAGGGGTTTCGTCTCTCCCGGTATAGGGAGTTGATGTTGCGCTGTGTTCGATTGGCTATAACTGGAAATCCCAGGCCAGGCTTGCTGAGATTTACTGGTAAGTGTTATCAGTAGTTTCTCGAACTGTTATAGACCTCATATCGACACGACTTATCAAGCTACTGGGGTCTGACGTTTACCACCCCTAGGCTAGATATGCGACATATCAGACGAAGAGACCGGACTGTACGGGAGTGTTACTGATTGGATTCGCAGGAGAATGTACAGGCTTGCTTGTTGATCTTCTGATCGCTCAATACCTGGGTGGCTGTTACGTTTAGCTGACCGCTTGCAGCTTGTGGGTGTTTGATATGATCATCACCTACTGCCGGCGTATTGACGATTCTTTAGACTCTTACACAGAGGTTTCCTGGCTCAGGCAAAACGGAGTAGAAGCACATATGTGATATGTGCGGGACCGAGAACAATACATGTATGTGATACCGTATTAGATTCTCGCGATATGTGATATCGGCCGGGTATATGTGATATAGCCGGGTCATCGGATCAAGTGTTGATTTGATGAACTGATACTGATTATATTAGTCGGTTATTTATGAAATAGCCAGATTATCGAATCAAGTGTTGATTCGATAATTTAATGTATAATTATATATTTGATATATAAAATTACATTAACTAATATAAGCTCACTTAAAGATTCTTTTTCTCACTCGGGTAATACATTGATATATATGTGATATATGTTAATTGTATTATTTTATTCTGTTACAATAAATATTGTATATGTGATATATAATATTGTAACATGTTGCGGTTATAAATGCAACATGATTTTTGGAGTTTAAATATGGTTAGGGTTTGGATTAGGGTTAAGCTTTCATGAAGCTTTCAAGAAGAGCTTTGACTTTGACCTTGATATTTTGCATAGATATTTGCTTAACCCAACCCAACCCTTCACCGTAGTTAATTCTCTACATGGGTTAAGTCTTCATTCTTAATTCATGGTTGCATTTCTAACCTCACTTGAGTTTCATTATTCATCACAAAGAGATTGCTTCTTCTTCTTCCTTCTTCTTGCTTGGAAAAGCTTTCTAGGTTTTTCATTAGTGATGAAAATGAGAGAAATTGAAAACAAATGAGAGCGAAATTCCTACTTCAACATCCTCATCTATTCTTGCCACTTAGATTAGGGTGTTTGCTTTGCTAATACTTGATTAGCAAATCATGAGCTTGGGTTTGAGTTTCTTCAAGGTAGATCATCTTTGTTATCGAAGATTGGAACCAAGCTTGCATCTTACTCTTCATGGAGCCTCTTTAGAGTCCGGGTACTTGATGATCGTAGAGAAGGGACCTCAACACGGAGCTTATGAAGTGAAGGACCGGACTACAAAGGTTGTAATCCTTTTCTCTTAGAAGTAAAGTTGTTTACTTGCTATTTGTTTCACCTAATTTCTAGTCTAAGATCTTGGTTAGGGTTGTTCGGCAGGTCTAAAATTTAAATCGGGCATCGTTGATGCCTTGTAGAACCTTGTGACAGTGCCTAGTAACCCTACAGTGGTATCAGAGCCAAGCTAGAGCTTTAGGCGTTGTGTAGACGAAGTTAAAAGTCCGATCGAACCCCGAAACCCCGACCCGAACCCCTTCTCTGGAAATTTTTAAAAATGTTGATTTTTTCGTATTAAAAATACTCAGAAAATTAAGCAGGGAATTCTAAGGATTACTGTGAAAAACGAGACCATAATACCTTTAAAGCGCTGCGGAACCGCTGCAATACCCTGCCTTGCGCGGCGGTTCCACGGCCGTATAAGGGTGTTAGGGTTTGATTTTTCTACAGTAACATCCGTAGCTAATTCTACATGCTTCTGGGAATTTTTAATATTATTCAAGTGTTGAGTTTTCTGGAGATCTTCTGTATTCGTTGATTCGATCGGAAAGTTTAGCTTCGTTTAAGTTTTTTTCCGGGTAATTTTAGAACGTGTTAAAAAGTTCGAACGGATATCAATAACTCACTTTTTCCCCTGACGGAAAATTTTCAAGTGTTGAATTTTTCCACGAGTTTGAAACTTCCGGAAAATCATGCAAGCGTATCTGTGGACCCTCTAGAAGAACGTAACCTTAACTCGATTATGCGACCGTCAAAATTGCCACTTGAACCCTAGGGTTTGTGGTAGTTTAGCGTTGCCATATGTGAGGCGTTGGTTTGACCCTTCTACGGCTGGTTCTTTGGGGCTGTGACATGTTCTGGGTTTTTTTGAACTCCGCTCAAGTGTTGAGCTATTTGGGAAAACTTTGGTGTTTGATTATTCGATCGGAAAGTTTAACATTGTCTATTTATCTGGAATGTGATACAATATTTAGAATCCATAAGTAGTTATGAGATAACTAATTTGAATGTTGTAAATCTAGCAGTTTAGTCTCAGATGATCAGTTGCCACGAGATTTTGATGCGATCAAAAGTACGTCGCAATCACGTAGCGTACGTGGATACTCGCCGGGTAAATTTAATAGTTAGCCATGCCCCATAGCCCCGACCAAGTGACTGTAGGAGAACCCCGTCGCCAAAAGCATCCGTTCGGGTGCTCGCGGCAGCGGTGTTCCGCCTTAGTGCACTTCATCGACGGCATCGGGGGTGCGGCCGTCTACTAAAGTTTTCAATGAGCATTCGATCAGGTTATCGGGAATCTTGTTGAATTGCCCGACTAGATATTGAAAAGTGTTTTCGAGATCGAGACTAAAATGCGGGGTTTATAATTGTTAGGCATGTGATGTCTAAGGAATTCATTTGGTTAGGCATGCGATGTCTAAGGAGGTTGCGGATTCCAACTGTTGTAGTTTTACACTTTCTTTCTATGACCGTAAGTGTAATATGTAGTGTATCGCCGGTTTCGTTACTATACATCAACGACAATTGGGATACGCATATTTACTTACGTTGATGATATGTGATATTATGTGTTGCTGTGATATGTTATATTGGATCGTCGTGTTTGAATAGCCGGGGGTTCTATGTTAGATGAGATTTTTTCTTTTTCATTCATATAAAATTCAAATGTATGTAATATTCTTTTATTGGGGCACTTTCGGGCTGAGGATGATGTCACCATTGTATATTATTTACTTTTCTGCATTAGGATAGACCCAAGGTGGGGAGCATAAGTAACCGGGTTCTAGGTTCCAGTAGGAGACCATCTCGAGGAGTCGAGACCGGGTTTCCTAACTCTAAAATTGGCAGGCTTACTTGCCGCTCTCGTAGAGGTCTAGGGATGTGGGTTTGGCTATTCATCACGACCGTGGAATCCGTGTTTTATACAGGCTCGTATTAAAAATACGGACCTCCTAGTATATCCAATATTTCATATATATTCTTCTGCTTCAATGTTCTGTGATGAGATCATATTACTGCCTGAGATGAATGTTTATATTATATATATGAGATATATGTTATATTGCAGATTTCGTTTCAAATGTGATGCTTGTGAAGTATAATAAAATGGGACTTCATTAATGAGTTTAATGAAATAAAAGAAACCTAAAGATGTTGTAGAAACTTGTTTAAAAACTGGTAGCTCTAGTTCTTGCTTTGCATTGCGGTATTCCTTGTAGAATATCCAGCACCTTATTCGATAAGGAAAGAGCCGAGATCCCTTCACCGGGAGTGACCTCTTTAGCGAAACTAGCAGATACTACACATTCGGTTTGTCTTTTGATTGCTTTTATAGTTTTTGCTTTGCATAGTGGTATTTGTGAAATATCCAACACCTTATTCGAGAAGGAAAGAGCCGACGATCCCTTCACCGGGAGTGACCTCTTTAGCGAAACTAGAAAAGGCCTAAAAAACACTCCATTTAAAAATCACTCGATTCTACAACGATATCAAGTTCATTACGCAAAAGGTTTTCTTAAAAACCTGTCGTAGCCCTCCGTCGTTTTAGGAAGTAGAGTACTTAGTATTCGTGCTGCGTATGTCGACTTTAGTTGAGGCGTAGTGTACGGTAGCCAAGTGATGTCTTCCTACATAACATATTATGCGATTAATTAGGACAGTCATGTGATTATGTCGACCATAGTTGAGGGTCATATGGGTGGGTCTAATTAATCATGAAATGACAGGTAGAATTTGACTAGTGCTTATGATATGTTGACCATAGTTAAAGTCATAAGTACTAAGGGCAAAATATTACGGGAATTTCAAGTGTTGAAATTTGCAATGAGATTGCATACCTTCTATGAGATAGTTGGATCCCGATACCCGCTGCGAGTAATTGTTACTCCTGGGAGAGTTTTACACATTACAATTAGCCGATCAAGTAGGTGTCTAGAAAGGTGTTAACGGGGTTACGCCCCTAGGAAAACGAGGTTTAATTTAATTAGGTCCGTGCGAAAGCACGGGGAACCTCCCTCAAAATACCGGCACTGGCCTGGCTGAAAGATTGGCGAACTTATAGGGTGTAATTAATCCCGGTTAGTCTTTCCTTTTAGGGTTTGAAGGAAGATTTGACTAAAACAGTGGGAGACATCCTGATTAGATATATTAATAACCAATCTAATCTTGCAAGAGCATACGCTGAGTGTTTTCTTCTCTCTCTCTCCAGGTAGCGACCATGTCACGCCTTAATCAAGATAATAATATGGATGTATTAACCGAACCCGCTTGTTATACTGCGCTAGGGAACGCTGGTCCTGCTCCAACTTATAAATGTTATAAAACAGAGCAGGAAATAGGGGATTACCAGAATTCCCGTACCGCCCAAACGAAGAAATTGCATGCTGATGCATCTTCTTCGGGTGTGATCATTACCGAGAACTGTTTCTCAGTATCCTTTACGTGCTGGGCATGAGATACCGGATCAGGATCCCGCAAATGTAATCTGTTACACGGGCTACAGATAGGTAGAGAACTGAGAACGGGTGATAAGTTTCAAGAGTTGGAAACGGTGCAATTGTTGCAAGCCAAGTCTGTTGGCAGTTATCACCCTGTATTACTAGAATACATTGATTCTGAACGAATGTTATTAGATACCGAACCTGATATACAACATCATATCAGTCTCTTTATTAGTAAAGAAGGATATAATTTTGTATTGTTGGTAATGTTTTGAACATTTCCTATATCAAGAGTTGATCGGTTCAGGCACGTTATCTCAAAGCATAGACGTTCTAAATCAAACCACAGTTCTTAAAGTACAGAACACACACAAGAGGAAGAGTTCAGAAATGAACGAATCCTTCTTGAGGTATTGTAGACTAGGTCATATCAATGCGACTCGACTAGCTAAGTTACATTGAGTTGCATATTTAAATCTGTTTGAATTTACATCTTGTGAATCTTGCCAGTCATGTCATAAAGATAAGATGACCACAGCTCTGTTTATTGGAAACAGAGAAAGAGTTAGTGAACTCTTGGGATTGATACATGATGATGTATGTAAGGTCTCCTGTCTACACATGCCAGGACCGGTTCTTTGTACTTCATTAAATTCACTGATGATCTCTCAAAATTCAGACATATGTTCCTGTTGAAACACAAGTCCGAACCTTTTGAGATATTCACAGAATATAAGTTAGAAGTAGAGAACCAAAAATGGGTATAAATATTATGTCCTTTGATAAGATCAAGGAGGAGAATACTTGAGCACAAAATTCCTGGACTATTCTAAAGGAGAATGGGATTCTCTCTCAGCATTACTCCTCCGTATACACCACAGCACGTCGGTGTATCGGGGCGGAGCAATCTCACCATATTAGATATGGTGCGCTCTATGATGAGTACTACTGAGTTTCCTATTTCCTTTTGAGAGTTATGCACTTGAGAAGCTACATACCTATTGAATAGGGTTCCAACCAATCAGTTGCCTACCACTTTATATGTGGTATGGAATGGGAAGAGCCCATATCTTAAGTAAGTTAAGATTTGGGGTTGTCCAGCCTATTCCTAAAAGCAAAATCCGGACAAACTCTAGGCAAAATCAGTTCTGTGGAAGTTTGTTGGATATCCCAAGCATTCGCAAGGAAATATCTTCTACCACATCGAGGAACAAAAGCTGTTTTGTTTCTCAGCATGCCACCTTTGAGAAAAAGAATTTCTTGTAAAGAAATTAGTGGTCATGAGGTAGAACTGGAAAAAGTTCCAGCTATACAAACTGCAGCTGATGATTTGGTAAACCCGAAGGATTCAGTAGTTTCTAACGAACCTCAGCCTCTCCGCCGATCTGGTAGGGTTCCTCATCCACCTGAAAGATACTTCAGTTTCTCTATATCAGTGGGAGCGAGAATTGCATCATGAGATGATGACCCAACTAGTTTTGAGCAGGCCATCAGGAGTGGGACTCTGTAAGAATGGCTGGATGCTTAGTGATCCGACATGGAATCCTTATACACCAACAAAGTATGGACTTTGGTTGCTTTATATGAAGGGTTAAATCCCCATCAGAAGCAAGTATATCTTGAGAAGCTTACTTGGTGTACATGGAAAGGTTGAGACTTTCAAAGCTATGCTTAAGTCCATCCAGATCCTACTTGCCACTGCTGCATAACATGACTACGATATCTGGCGGTTGGGTGCCAAGACTGCTTTTGTAAATAATGATTTAGAAGAGAGAGTCTATAAGTACATAGCTAGAGGGCTTCATAGACAGTGGGAGAAACGGAAACGTGTGCAAGTTGCTTTATAGGATAAAGCAGGTATCGCGGAGTTGGAACGTCTGTTTTGATGTGGTAGTCAAAGAGTTTGACTTCATCAAAATGGTAGATGAATCTTGTATATACAAAGAGGTAGTAGGGAGTATGGTGATGATCCTCATATTGTACGTGGATGACATACTCTTGCTAGGGAAGAAGTTTCCTATGCTACGCTCGGTCAATCTCCTCTTATTACAAGGATTCTCCATATAAGGATCAAAGTGATACCTCATAAATCCCAGGTTTTATATCTATGAGATAGATCTAAATGGATGTTAGAATTCTCACTAGTTGTAGTGAGATAGTATCAATCGATCCTGGGGAGAATCACCGGAAAGGTTCCAGGGTGATAAGGACGACTGAATGTCAGTCACAGGCATTATCTTTACCCTCAGTGGAGGGATGGTATGTTGGAAGAGTTCCAAGCTAGATACCGTGACATACTAGACGATAAAGGCAGGATAAATCACTGCCAAGGATGCTACCAAAGAGGCAGTCTGGATATATATAAGTTCATGAGATGAACTTCGTTCCTCCCATTGTGTGACAATGGAGTTGTGGCTTTTGCCAAGGAACCCCCATCCCATCTGAAATCCAGACATATTCTAAGGCAGTACCACCTGATCATGGAGATGGTTGATCTCTAGGGAGATCGAGGTTAGGAGAGTAGACACAGAGGACAACAGTGCGGATCCACTCACAAAGGCCTATTTCCCAGAAGAGACTATTACGGGATGGTTGAGTATGAGATACTTCAACCACAGCTGATTGTTGGGTATGCGATACCACAACAGATGGCCCTAGTGCAAGTAGGAGATTGTTAGTTATATGTATGCCCCAGAGGCCATTACTGTACATACGATGTATATTGTAGTGGATGCTTGGACATATATAGGGAGGACTTTCTTGCTCGACATGATAGTATGATATCGGGTTGCTCTTTATCTTAACATGTACTCTGATTGTCTCTATGTTACATGTTGATAAAACCCTTTGGATGAGTACTTGACTACCAGGACTGTGATGCGGATCATACTAGTGGGGACAATGTAGTCGCCAAGTACATCCTTCAAATGTCCCTAGTCGTTGGTGTATCGAGACAGGGCATCGATATACCAGAGTAGACTAGCATATGCGCTTCTTGACCTATATGATGGGCGATGGATGATCCCATATCCATTGGTGTTTGACATCAGAGAAGGTATACGGGTGCTCAGTGGAGACTGGATACACTGGACGGACTCGCCGAGAACTCCCAGATGGTATTATACCTCACGTCAGATGGTAGTTCTTTGGTGACACTGGTACAGGTTAGGCTGTAGACCCGAGATCGTCATAGAGTCTTGTGTGATTCCCACTGTGCTTTGATTTCCATCATACCACGTCCAATGGGGTGTGCAAAATGGTGGCTTTTGGGTACAGTCCCGAATCACATGGAGGCAATGAGCGATAGGAGGGGTTTCGACTCTCCCGGTATAGGGAGTTGATGTTGCGCTGTGTTCGATTGGCTATAACTAGAAATCCCTGTCCAGGGTTGCTGAGATTTACTGGTAAGTGTTATTAGTAGTTTCTCAAACAGTTATATACCTCATATCGACACGACTTATCAAGCTGCTGGGGTGTGACGTTTACCACCCCTAGGCGAGATATGCGACATATCAGACGAAGAGACCGGACTGTACGGGAGTGTTACTGATTGGATTCGCAGGAGAATGTACAGGCTCGCTTGTTGATCTTCTAATCTCTCAATACCTAGGTAGCTATTACGTTTAGCTGACCGCTTGCAGCTTGTGGGTGTTTGATATGATCATCACCTACTGCCGGTGTATTGACGATCCTTTAGAGTCCTACAGAGGTTTCCTGGCTCAGGCAAAACGGAGTAGGGGCACATATGTGATATGTGCGGGACCGAGAACAATACGTGTATGTGATACCGTATTAGATTCTCGCGATATGTGACATAGGCCGGGTATATGTGATATAGCCGGGTCATCAGATCAAGTGTTGATTCGATGAACTGATACTGATTATATTAGTCGGTTATTTGTCAAATAGCCGGATTATCGGATCAAGTGTTGATTCGATAATTTAATGTATAATTATATATTTGATATATTAAATTACATTAACTAATATAAGCTCACTTAAAGATTCTTTTTCTCACTCGGGTAATACATTGATATATATATGATACATGTTAATTGTATTATTTTATTTTGTTACAATAAATATTGTATATGCGATATATAATATTGTAACATGCTGTAGTTATAAATGCAACATGATTTGTGGAGTTTAAATATGGTTAGGGTTTGGATTAGGGTTAAGCTTTCATGAAGCTTTCAAGAAGCTTCTTGAAGCTTTGACTTTGACCTTGATATTTTGCATAGATATTTGCTTAACCCAACCCTTCACCATAATTAATTCTCTACATAGCTTAAGTCTTTATTCTTAACCCATGGTTGAATTTCTAACCTCACATGAGTTTCATTATTCATTACAAAGAGATTTCTTCTTCTTCTTCCTTCTTCTTGCTTGGAAAAGCTTTCTAGCTTTTTCATTATTGATGAAAATGAGTGAGAAATTGAAAACAAATGTGAGCTAAATTCCTACTTCATCATCCTCATCTATTCTTGCCACTTAGATTAAGGTGTTTGCTTTGCTAATACTTGATTAGCAAAGCAAGAGCTTGGATTTGAGTTTCTTCAAGGTAGATCATCTTTGTTATCGAAGATTGAAAACAAGCTTGCATCTTACTCTTCATGGAGCCTCTCTAGAGTCTGGGTACTTGATGATCATAGCGAAGGGACCTCAACACGGGCTTATGAAGTGAAGGACTGGACTACAAAGGTTGTAATCCCTTTCTCTTAGAAGTAAAGTTATTTACTTGCTATTTGTTTCACCTAATCTCTAGTCTAAGATCTTGGTTAGGGTTGTTCGGCACGTCTAAAATTTAAATCGGGCATGGTTGATGCCTTGTAGAACCTTGTGACAGTGCCTAGTAACCCTACAAGCCCTCCGTCATTTCAGATAGGTACTACTTAGTATTCGTGCTATGTTTGTTGACTATGTTAAGACGTAGTGTGCGGTAGCTAATTAGTGCTTATCTGCTAAAACATGAGATGCGATTGGATTAGGGTAGTCGTGCGAATTTGTTGACTATGTTAAGGGTCATACGAGTGGGTTTAATTCAATCAGGAAATGACGGGTTGAACTTGGCTAACGCATATGATTTGTTGACTATGTTAAGGTCATATGTTGCTAGGGGCAAAAATATTATCGGGAATTTCAAGTGTTGAAATTTGCAATGAGATTGCATACCTTCTATGAGATAGTTGGATCCCGATACCCACTGCGAGTAAGAGTTACTCCTGGGAGAGTTTTACACATGACAATTAGCCAATCAAGTAGGTGTCTAGAAAGGTGTTAACGGGGTCATGCCCCTTGGAAAACGAGGTTTATTTTGATTAGGACAGTGCGAAAGCACGGGAAACCTCCCTCAAAGTACCGGCACTAGCCTGGCTGAATGATTGGTGAACTTGTAAGGTGTAACTAATCCCGGCTAGTCTTACCTTTTAGGGTTTGAAGGAAGATTTTATAAAAACAGTGGGAGACGTCCTGATTAGATAAGATAATAACCAATCTAATCTTTCAAAGAGCGCACGCTAACGCATTTCCTTCTCTCTCTCTCTCTAGGCAGCAACCAATGTCACACCTTAATCAAGATAATAATATGGATGCATTGACCGAACCCGCTTGTTATACTGAGCAAGGGAAAGTTGGTTCCGCTCCAACTTATAAGTGTTATAAATCCGAGAAGGAAATAGGGACATATCCGGATTCCCACGCCACCCAAACGAAGAATAAGCATGTTGATGCATCTTCTTCAGGTGTGTTAGTTACAGAGAACTATTTCTCAGTACACTCTACGTCCTGGGTATTAGATACCGGATCGGGATCCCACATATGCAATTTGTTGCATGGGCTAAAGAAAGGTAGAGAACTGGGAAAAGGTGATCATTCTCTAAATGTAGGGAATGGTGCAAGTGTTGCAGCCAAAGCAGTTGGTGAATATCACCTTGTATTGCCAACTGGGAATACATTGATCCTGAACGACTGTATTACGTACCCTCTATGATATGCAATTTAATATCAATTTCTTTATTAGATAAAGAAGAATATAACTTTGTAGTAAAGAATAATGTTATGAACATTTACCTAAAACAAGTGTTTATTGCGTTTGGTGCGTTATCTAATGGATTATATGTTCTGAATAAAAGCACAGTTTTTAACGTACAGAACACACACAAGAGAAAAAGTTCAGAAATGAACGGATCCTTCTCCTGGCATTGTAGACTAGGTCATATCAATACGGCACGACTAGCTAAGTTACATAAAAATGGATATTTGAATCCGTTCGAACTTTCATCTTATGAAACTTGCCAGTCATGTCTCACAGGCAAGATGACCAAAACTCCATTTACAGGACACGGAGAAAGAGTTACGGAACTCTTGGGACTGATACATAGTGATGTATGCGGTCTCATGTCTACGCATGCCAGGAATGGTTCCTCGTACTTCATTACATTCACTGACGATCTCTCAAGATTTGGTCATGTGTTCCTGTTGAAACACAAGTCTGAAGATTTTGAGAAATTCAAAGAATATAAGCATGAAGTTGAGAACCAGAAGGGTAGAAGTATTAAAATCCTTCGATCTGATCGGGGAGGAGAATACTTGAGGACGGAATTCCGAGACTATCTAAATGAGAACGGGATTCTCTCTCAGCTTACTCCTCCGTATACACCATAGCACAATGGTTTATCGGAGCGGAGGAATCGCACCCTATTGGATATGGTGCGCTCTATGATGAGCACCGCTGAGTTACCTATTTTCTTTTGGGGTTATGCGCTTAAGACAGCAGCATACTTATTGAATTAAGTACCATCTAAATCGGTAACTACCACATCATATGAGATATGGAGTGGAAAGAGACCATGTATTAAACGAGTTAAGATATGGGGTTGTCCGGCCTATGTCAAAAGGCAAAATCCGGACAAACTCGAGGCACGATCAGTTCTTTGCAAGTTTGTGGGATATCCAAAGAATTCACAAGGATATATCTTCTACCATGCTGAGGAACAAAAGGTGTTTGTTTCTCAATATGCCACCTTTTTGGAAAAGGAATTTCTTGTAAAAGAAATTAGTTGCAAAGAGGTAGAGCTGGAAGAAGTTCCAGCTACACAAACTACAACTGATGATTTATTGGAACCAGAGGATTCAGTAGTCTCCAACGAACCTCAGCCTTTCCGCAAATCTAGTATGGTTCCTCATCCACCTGAGAGATACTACGGTTTTCTCATTGATGGTGGGAGTGAGGATTGCATCATGGAAGATGATGACCCAACTAGCTTCGAGCAGGCCATCACGAGTGGGGACTCTGTGAAATGGCTGGATGCAATGCGGTCTGAGATGGAATCCATGTAAACCAACAAAGTATGGACTTTGGAAGTTGCTCCCGAATGGGTAAAACCCATTGGGAGATATGGATCTTTAAGAAGAAACATGGTGTAGATGGAAAAGTTGAGACTTTCAAAGCTAGACTTGTTGCAAAAGGTTTTCGTCAATGACCAGGTGTGGATTATGATGAAACCTTTTCTCCAGTGGCTATGCTTAAGTCCATCCGGATCCTACTTGCCATCGCTGCATAACATGACTACGAAATCTGGCAAATGGATGTTAAGATTGTAAGTCCACATTGCTCACCCCGGTTCATCCGGGGAGGCGGAAATGGCGAAAAATGATTTTTTGGCGCAAAGGCAACATGGACTAAAAGAAGGATCTTTGCTAAACTACAAACCAGCAAACTACTAGAGGTGCTATCTACTATGCCATAGAGATTATACCTCACAATACCGGTCCTTCGGGTCTTCATTCCGCTGTCCTGCTCGTCCATCCACACTTCAAGGATCGATTCGGATCTTGGTTACCTCCGCGGCCTTCTTGAGTCGAAGACGATCCACCCGAGAGTTGTGCTCCGAGCTCCACCTCGAGCCAAGGCAACTAGGGCAACAAGATCGCTAGTCTTGAGGTCCTAGGTTGTGTAGAAGTAGTAGATGGATGGTTTTGTCAACTAGGATCCTTTTTCTCTCAACACATGAGATCAAAGGAAATTTTCAAGAGGAGGAAGATGAAGGAGAACAACCATGGAGCTTTCTCATTTCTCTTTCAAGAGAGAGAATGAGAAATGAGAAATGAATCAATCAACTAAAGAAAAAGCACCATGGTTCAATAATACACCACTATCATCATTACTAATCTTTTCAAGATAAAGTTGATGGCAACTAATGACTTGACCATTTTCATAACCCAAAAATAAAAAGAAAACTCTAGACCTCTCATGAAGGTCCAAGTCAACTTTGGTCAAACGGTCAACAAAGTCAAGTGTGGTCAAATGGTCAAAGCAATTAGCCATCACTTAATTATCACTAAAAAGATTAGTAAATAATGTCCCCGGCTCATAATGGTTTTGACCGAACGAACTGCCAAAACCCTAATGAGTCCGCCTCAAAATAGTTTTGACCGAATCAACTGTCAAAACCCTAATGAACCTGCCACATAACGGTTTTGGCCGAATCAACTGCCAAAACCCTAATGAGGCACCTCCTCCTTCTTCGCTCCTCAAAACTGTGCATACACATCCGCATCCGCATTCCGTAGAATGCGAATGCACAGAAGACAAAACAAATCCATCCGTGCAATACTAGGATCCGTCTTAAACCAAAGCCCACTAGTATTGCCTGCCCGAACAGCATACGCACACAAGTGTACATAAGTGATCGCAGCCCTGCCGTAAAACCATATGGCCTCTACACGTTTCGCTCAGTGCAGGGAAACTCTCTGTGTGGGACTCTAAAGACTCGACACCACGCTGGCAGTGGGTTTAACCACAGACCGCAAACAGCACTAGCTGTACGTAACGGTCCCCAGGTAGATGTCGATAAGAACGCCGATGAGGTAAACCCATCCGAACTCCTACCGAGCCTGTATGTGACAATCTTCGTACAGTCCGGTTCGTTCTTCTGAAAATATCGCATGGCGGGCCTAGGGGGTGGTAAACGTCAGTCCCCTAATAGCGGTACAAGTCTTGTCGGAGTGTAGCCCAGAACACCCTGAGATAACACTAGAAACCTACCAGTATATCTCGCTTGCCCTGGCCAGGGACTACTTGTGTAATGGCTCTCCTAGACACAGCGCGATATCAACCCCCGATACCGGGAGAGACGAATCCTGTCTAACCGTCACTGCCTCCAAGTGCTTCGGGACTGCAACCAACTACTACCTGTTTGCACGACTCCTTTGAGCCATGGTAGGGTAGTAATCTAAGTACAGTGGGAACACACTCGAGGCGAAGTGACAGTGTCAAGTCAGCGGACTAAGCTGTACTCATTTCACCTGGGAACTGATAACTGACGATAGGTATAATACCAACCAAAAGTTCCCGACGAGTCCTGTCCAATGTACTCGTAACCTAACGAGCACCCGCATACTATCTCCAGTATGACGTACTGATGGCTGTGGGACAGACCATCTCCCTGCTGGGATAAGAAGCGCATACGCTAGTATACTCCGGAGTATCGATGCCCTGTCTCGATAGTCCTACGACTAGGGACCTGTATAAAGATGTGATTATAGATTCCCCAGCCCCCATAAGTGTGACTGCCATCACGACGCTGGTAATCAAGCAAAGATCCTAAGGGCTCTACTAATATGTATAAGCGATATGCTAAAAGAAACACATGCACATATTGAAGTAGAGACAAACCAAGTAGCATACTACCATTTTGAGCAAGATTATCTATACAACTGTGAATATCCCAAGCTTCCATCAAGTAATATACAAACTAGTATGATACAGTAATGGCCTCTAGGGCATATACACTAACAATCTCCCATTTGCACTAAGGCCATGTACTGGCGTATCGAAGACCTATCATCTCGATCAGCCGCTCGAACTGAGTCTGGGGTAGGGCCTTCGTGAGTGGATCTGCAGTGTTATTCTCCGAATCTACTCTCTTCACCTCGATCTCCTGGCGATCTACGATCTTCCTGATCAGGTGGTACCGCCTCAAAATGTGCCTGGACTTCTGATGGGACCTGGGTTCCTTCGCTAAAGCTATAGCGCCGTTGTTGTCGCAATACAGCGGTATTGGATCAACAATGGTAGGAACCACCTGAAGCTCCGTGAGGAACTTCTTCATCCAGACAGTTTCCTTTGCGGCATCGCAAGCAGCTATGTACTCCGCTTCCATAGTTGAGTCAGCAACGGTTTCCTTCTTGGAACTCTTCCAGCAAACCGCCCCTCCATTGAGGGTAAAGACATAACCCGATATGGACTTGGAGTCATCCTTGTCACTCTGGAAGCTGGAGTCAGCAAAGGCCTCGATCTGGAGGTCTTTTCCTCCATACACCAAGAACATCTCCTCAGTCCTTCTCAGGTACTTGAGAATGTTCTTTACTGCTATCCAGTGTTTCTCCCCTGGGTCCGACTGATACCGGCTTACAACGCTCAATGCGTATGCTACATCTGGTCTGGCACATAAAATTGCATACATTATAGAGCCTACCGCAGAAGCGTAGGGTATAATAGACATGCGATCCCTTTCCAAATCAGTCTTGGGAGACATCTCTTTGGAGAGGGTGATCCCGTGACAAGCCGGTAAATTACCGCGCTTGGAATCTTCCATATTGAATCTTTTCAGTATGATGTCGATGTACCTGGACTGTGAAAGTCCCAACATCCTATTAGATCTATCACGATAAATCTGGATCCCCAGAATGTAGTTAGCATCGCCCAGGTCCTTCATGGAGAACCTCTGCGATAAGAATCCTTTGACTGACTGTAGCATAGGAATATCATTTCCTATTAGGAGAATGCCATCCATGTACAAGACGAGGAATACCACAGTTCTCCCTACAATCTTACTGTAAATGCATAGTTCATCTAGGTTTTTGATAAAGTCAAATTCCTTGACAGTATCATCAAAGCAGATGTTCCAACTCCGTGATGCCTGCTTCAGTCCATAGATGGACTTTAGCAACTTGCACACTTTACCGCTGCTCCCACTCTGAATGAATCCCTCCGGCTGATCCATATAGACGCACTCTTCTAAATTTCCATTTAGGAAAGCCGTCTTTACGTCCATCTGCCAGATTTCATAATCATGGAAAGCAGCAATGGCAAGAAGGATCCGAATGGATTTGAGCATTGCCACTGGAGAAAAGGTCTCGTCATAGTCCAAACCAGGTCTTTGACGAAAACCCTTTGCAACAAGTCTAGCTTTATAGGTTTCAACCTGCCCATCTACACCAATCTTCTTTCTGAAGATCCATTTGCAGCCTGCGGGTTTTACCCCTTCTGGAGCAAAGTCCAAAGTCCAAACTTTGTTGGTGTACATGGACTCCATCTCGGTCCGAATTGCTTCCAGCCATTTTACCGAGTCACCGCTCTGAATGGCTTGCTGGAAGCTAGTAGGCTCACCATAATCAATAGTGCAATCCTCTCTATCCCCATCTATGAGAAAACCGTAGTATCTCTCGGGTGGATGAGACTGCCTACTACTCCTGCGGAGTGGCGCTGGGATGTCCGGTTCTCCTGAACCTTCTGGTTCCACTAAGGTTTCAGTAATAGCTCGTAGTTCTGGAATTTCTTCCAGTTCTATTGCGCTCCCACTTATCTGATTTTCCAAAAACTCAGTTTCCAGGAAGCGGGCATGACGAGAAACAAAAATCTTTTGTTCCTCTGCGTAATAGAAAAGATACCCTTGGAGTTCTTTGGGTATCCCACAAACTTACACTGTACTGAACGTGCCTCGAGCTTGTCCGCATGCTGCTTTTTAACAAAAGCTGGACACCCCCATATCTTAAAGTGTTTAAGACAGGGTTTCTTCCCACTCCACATCTGATATAGTGTGATAGGCACTGACTTAGTAGGAACTTGGTTCAAAAGATATGCAGCTGTTTCTAGTGCATAACTCCAGAAAGATCGCGGCAACTCAGCCTTACTCATCATGGAACGAACCACATCTAATAGGGTTCGATTCCGCCTTTCCGATACATCGTTGTGTTGTGGTGTGTATGGAGGAGTAAGCTGAGAGAGAATTCCATTCTCTTTTAAGTAGTCCAGAAACTCGGCACTCAAGTATTCACCACCT
Source organism: Agapanthus africanus (assembly GCA_030015575.1). Classification (NCBI taxonomy): domain Eukaryota; kingdom Viridiplantae; phylum Streptophyta; class Magnoliopsida; order Asparagales; family Amaryllidaceae; genus Agapanthus; species Agapanthus africanus. The sequence goes on from JASDDO010000019.1 coordinate 433,793,113, forward strand.
CAATCAGATCTCAGTGTCTTGATACTTTTGCCTGTTTATTTTTCAACTTCATTCTTGTATTCCCGAAATTTCTCAAAGGCCTCGGATTTATGCTTCATCAAGAAGACATGTCCATACCTAGAGAAATCATCTGTGAAAGTAATGAAGTATGAATAACCACTTCGCGCATGTGTAGACATTGGACCACACACGCCACTGTGTATGAGTCCCAAGAGCTCGCTTGCTCTTTCTCCGTGTCCGGTGAACGGAGTCTTTGTCATCTTTCCTATGAGACAAGATTCACAAGTGGCATAAGACTAGTACTCGAACAGATCTAAGTATCCTTCTTTATGTAACTTTGTCAACCGTGTCTCATTAATGTGACCCAGTCTACAATGCCATAAGAAAGCCTGATTTAATTCCGGAGACTTTCTTTTAAGTGTGTTCTGGACACTGAAAACCTGAGCTTGATTCAATACATATATCCCGTTTTTCAATGTACCTGACCCAATCAGAACATGATTTAGGTGGATGTTGACTACATCGGTTACAAAAGTAAAATCATATCCTTCCTTAGAAAGTAAGGATACAGATATGATATTACAAGTCGCACCTGGTACATAAAAACAGTCACGTAGAATCAATATCTGCCCAGTTGTCAGTCCAAGATGATATCCCCCTACGGATTCAGCGTACATGCTCATTCCGTTAGCAACCCTAAGAGTCATATCACCTATCTTGATAACCCTACGGTTTCTCAGAGCCTGTAACGAATTACATATGTGTGATCCTGATCCGGTATCCAATACCCAGGAAGTAGGGTTAACTGACATACAGTTCTCTATTACAAACACACCCAAAGCCGAAGCCACAACATGCTTCGAATCCAGGCTACTGGCTTTGCTAGCCCTGCAATCCTTCTGCCAATGTTCATTCCCGTAACAATAGGAACGTCCCTCTTTTACTATATCCAGTCCCGAAACTTTTGCCCTTCCCTTTTCTTCTATATCCCTGGTTTCTTTCAGGGTAGAGGGTAGAGACTGCAGAATCAAGTCAGCATCTGACCCATTCTTCAACGTGGTCTTCAGGTCCGTGAGCTCAAAATAGCTGGTCTCTGTAAGGACTTGCCCCTTACAGATGACCCGATAGCCAACCTCGCTTGAAGCAATTCGTTCGAGGTCTCATATCTTGCGATACGAGATTGCTCTCCATATAAATCTTTATTATGGAGGAAGATAGAAACTAAGTCCATCTTCTCGTGCTGCCTTTGGTATTCACCATCAACTGAGGTTGACACGAGGCACTTGATTTTCGCACAGTCTTTTTCCGATTTCTTACGGATATCAATATCCGTGACAGGGGAAACTGGTCCTGAGACGGCAGGGGTTGGATTAGTTAAGAGGTGTCCCAACTTGTCGTGGGCAATGGACATCTGGACAGATCTTTGCCAGTCATAACAGTCAGATTAAGTCATTTTATTATCTAGATGTAACCTAGGTGTGGTCACTGGGTCGCTGCAATTAAGAGAGAGAGAAGAAAACACTCAGCATGATGCTCTTACAAGTTTAGATTGGTTTTTAATTTATCTAAACAAGATGGCTCCCACTGTCTCTCGAATCCCTCCTCAAACCATAAAGGAAGAATTAGTTGGGATCAATCTCACCGTACAATACTTGGTTAACCGTTCAGCCAGGCTAGTGTCGGTACATCGAGGGAGGTTTTCCAACGCTTTCGCGAAGTTCCTTAATTTAAGAACCTCTTTTCCCTGTGGGCGTAGCCCTGCTAACACCATTCTAGACACCTACTTGGTTTATAGCATAGATCGTTAAGTGAGAAAGTTCCCGAGGAGTAGGATATACTCACAGTAGGATCGGGATCCAAATATCATCGCGTGACAAAACTGAAGGAATCCTACCAGAATCATCACACTCCAAATGGTATGCAGCGCTAGCAAGTTTCAGTTTCTTTAGAAACTCCCGATGTGGATTTTTGCCCCATGCTCTTATAACCTTGACTAAGGCCAACAAATCATAAGTCACATGTCATGTTCTACATGTCGTTGTCCAGGTTGATTTGAACCCACCCGTATATACCCTTGACTATGGCCAACAAAGTAATACGACTGTCCCAAACCAACGCATCTATCTATGTAACATATGAATACCCACCAGCTACCAAACACTGTGCCTTAACTAGGGCCAACAAACACAGCTTGAATACTGTTGGATATTCATATGAAACGACGGAGGGCTACGAATGGTTTTGGCGAAACCGTGAACGTAGTGAACTTGATATAATCGATAGAACGAGATAGCTTTTAAAAAGGAGTGGTTCAAGCTCCGCATTTAAAAGTTGGTTTTTGAAAAGAACCGAGTGGTTTTGAAAGTGTTCCAACGACTTTTACTTGGTTTATTTTCTTTCATTAATTTTAATGCGTCCCATCATTTAATCCTACCATTGCAAAAAACAACGAAAATATGACGTACGCTTATGCCATCCGCATTCGCCACGGGGCCCCATCATCATCCGTTAGGTTACTTAACTAACGACAGAGCGGGCGCTGGACTAGCGCGGATGGAAAACATAAGCAACGCCTAAATAGATATCATATATAGATATATAGCAATGATAGCAATTCCAGATCACAGATGAACACTTTGGATATTGTAACACCTGAGTTTGTGTTTAGTGGTAATTGTGTGTTAATGTGGGGTTTTTGGTAAAAAGTTTATCAAAATGGGTTTCTAATAATTTATCTGGTTTTATAATTATTTTATTAGAATTTTATCTGGACCGCACACACTTGTGCATGTTAACTTGGGTTAAGCCTAGGGTTAACCATGTTTAGATGAGCATGGTGGGTTAACCATCTAGTTAAGTTAATTAGTTTTAATTAAGGGTTATAGTTTTGTTTAATTTTTAATTAGTATTAGGGGTTGACTAATAGGTAGGTGAGATAGAGAGGTTATGATAAGCTTGTGCATGCTAGCAATTAATGAAGAGAGAGAGGGGGGGTTGACTCTCATCTCTTTGGTTTCAAATCACTTGTTTTCCCTCTCACTCACATCTCACCCTCTCACTCACACACATACATACCCAGAAACAGCAGCAACTGCAACAACAGCCACAGCAGCAACAACATCATCAACAACAGCAGCTGCTACATCTGAAGCAGCAACAGCAGCAAGAACAACAGCAGCTCAGCACCAATAGCAGCAGCATCCATCAGCAACCCCAACAACATAGCAATAAGCAGCAGCAACAGCAATAGCAGCAGCACAGCAACATCAGCAATGGCAGCAGCAACCACAGCAACAGCAAAGCATCAGTACTAGCAGCTTCAGCAACAGCAACACACTCTTCTTCTTCTTCTTCTCTTCTACTATCCTAGGATCTCTTGAGGTATAACCTTTTAAACTTGTTTCCATGGTTGTTTAAGCTAAAATTTAGTGTTTATGTCGTGTTTTAGTGCTAGTTTTAGGTAAATTTGAGTGAGAGTGGCAAAGCGATGGTTTTGATTGTTAGTATAGCCTAATTAAGTGCTGTTGAGACCAGTTAAACCTAGATCTACCCCAGATTCCTGTAAAATACCTGAAAGTTTCGAATCAGCATAATTTAGCGTTTTTGTCGACTTTTTAACCTTTCTGGAATCTGCTCTTGACCCGGGTGTCTCAGGTAAAAATTGGGAAGACTGTAGCATGGTGACCATGTCAGACACACACACAAAGCACGGGGACCCCTCTCCCTATTATGGCCGCAGATTTAATAGATCTGGCCGCAATTTGTGGCCAGAATGTGGGGTTTGGGGCTGAGTCTTTTCCTGTAGGTGTCTGCTGTATGAATAGGGGTTTTGATATCTGCAACTTTTTATGTTTGGACCAAAGTCAAAATCTGGAGCATTAAACCATATATCGATGTTTTTAAACTTATGCGACACGTGTGTGATCCACGTGGTTCTGTGGCGTGCTGCGCAACACAGCGTGTCGGAGTGGTTCTGGTGAGATTACGCACGTCGCGATGTATCGAGTGCACGCGCGTTTAGTTTCACGCACGCGTTATCCTTTTGATCGATATATCGCATTTTTGTAGAATTTGCCTTATGTGTGTGACTTTTGTAAATTCTAGGTTCGCCGGCAAGAATTTCGAGCGTCGCGGAGAAAGGAAAGCAGGTAGTCGGACACACCTAGCGCGAGATCACGGGTGAGTAGAAGTAACATCTACGGGGGACAATCGTATGGATGGCGCAAGTCGCCAGATAGTTTAGTAAATTGAAAGATTGCTAGTGATGTTAGAAATCATAATATTTGCATGATAATTGCTACGTTCAGGATATATATGTTTCACCTACATATATGAACTCATTCTATAGGACACCTGCACCATTGCCAGGGTTTTTATATGCAGCACGAGCACTATTCATGTGTACACACACGCCCTGGTAATTGCTATGTCACAACACTAGATAACTGATAATCTGAAACATGTTATCAATTGATGCTCATAACCTGTGCTATTGCATTAAATCCTTAAAATGAAATTGTAAAATTGCTATTCACATGCATGTACCTCATTACATCATTTGTTCATGCCTAGTCTATAGATCATACATTGCAACTTGATTATTGATACCATATGCATTCAGGATCATTAACACATGCACTTATGATGATTCTTGAGACTTATGATATTTCTGGATTTCGGAGGAAAGCCGCAAGATTTATAAAACTTATTATCTTTTTAAATATGAAAAGTTGCGGTTTTCTAGTGATGTAAAGTGTCGCCCACCATGAGTTTGCTGTGGTTTTGAGGAGTTGGATGAACCGTCTCGGGTACATGGTGGGCCCGGTAAGGTACTCCGGGGCAAGAAGATCGCAGATGATGGCGTTGAGCCTAGCAGGGGATGGATTACCTACCGGTGACTGTTTGGCACGGTGGATATCCAGAGGATACCGACCGTGGCCGCGAGATGATGAGATATTGATATTGGAGATGGGTCAGCCGGACGGCTGAGGCCAGAGATACTATGACATGGATATATGAGATTTGAGACAGTTTTGAGGTGTCGTTGCTGGACACGGATTCTTGTTGATTCTATGGGTATATGCTAATATTTAAAAGAGTTTAAAAAAAAAGAAAGAATGATTCTTATACTTACATGTTAAGATCATGAGTTGATTTATATGACATACTTACCTGCTAGTACATTCATGTGGCATACATACCTGCTAGTACATTCATGTTGCATACATGCCTGCTAGTATATCCTGCCATATCTGTTTTATAGCTGCTAGGATACTTGTGTGCATGCATACGATAGCCTTTATAGATGTTATTTATTACTCACGAGTTGGAAACTCACCCCCGTTGTGCCACAGCTTTTCTGCAGGTCCGCTCCGTCAGTACTGTAGCGGCGGACGCACTAGCTACTTTTGCCCTTTTTGCTTGGACTCAAGGCTTTTGCTCATAGGTGGGTTGTTATCATTTTGTACCACCTTATATATTCATTGTATCTAGAGTACTCCATCTACTGTATCAGCTATACCTGTTATTTGGATTATTATATATTGACCTAGAGACGAGGCTGTGAGACTTGTGGATTTTTATGTTGTAGTTGGGGTCGAGCTCACTTGAGTCGACATGTTATTTTACATGTGCTTTTCATGCTTATTTATGCACAGTGCTGTTTTACATTGCGTGGAATTTGTGACCGCCTTGAGGCGAAGAGCTAGCTCCCGCTTGGGGATGCCATATTTCATGTTATTCCTTTATACTCCTGTTTTGTACCCGTTTGGGGGGCCTGTTTTTACAAAAGGAGACTCAGTCGGAATTTTTGGAAAAAGGGACGTTGCTGTTAAAAAGCTTGATGTGACTTAACGGACTAAATCGCATTTCAATAAATTGGTTTTCCGTCACTCTATTTCTAAATTGGGTTTTGTTTTCTGGGCTTCGGCTTACTTATTTTACGGGCGCCTTGAGACGTTTCGTAACTTAAGTGTCGGTCACGTTCCGTACCCTGCGGGTCATGACAAAGTTGGTATCAGAGCGATAGGTTTTACCTTTCTGAGTGTAGGATGACCCTTGGTAGATGGAGTAAGTGACTTAAGCAGGGTAACGTAGCGTGCGTATGTCCGCGGCATACTTGTGATACGGTACTCCGCCTAGGTGACTTTAGGATATACTTGTTTGAAATTCCTTCTTCAATTCCGTGTATCCTTTGATTCTATTGCACTATTCTTATTATTCTGTTCTTGTAACAGCCACTATGCCGCCGAAGGCTACGAGAGCGCAGAGGGCTGCCGCCCGAGATGAGATCCGAGCAGGCTCGTCCGAGACGAGGACCGAGCAGGGTGGTATACCTACGCCTCAGGGACAGACTGATCCGCCTTCCCCAGGCCGCATGGATAGGCTTGAGTCTGGTATGGAGGAGCTACGACAGATGATGGGAGGTATGCAGGAGCTACGTCAGATGGTGGGATCTTTAGTGGAGGCTAGTCGTGCGCCGAGATCAGAGGACGTACCTACCACATCACAGACGACCACGGTACCTGCTGCCCAGACAGTTGCTCCTACCACTACTACCGTGGCCATCCCAGTATTGCTACAGGATTTCATGAGACTGAGACCTCCAGTTTTCACCGACACAGATGTGGCGGAGAATCCACAGACATTCCTTGATAGATTAACCAGGATTTGCCGTTCGCTCAGATGTTCTGACGATCGATGGGTGGAGCTGGTGAGTTTCCGTTTAGAGGGCCTTACGCAGACGTGGTTTGAATCCGTCGAGAGAGGTCGAGCTGCAGGTCTACCTCCTATGACTTGGGCCGAGTTCACCACAGTATTTCTGGCTCGCTTCCTTCCAGAGAGCGTTCGTGACGCTAGGGCTCGTAGTTTTGAGGCCTTGATCAAGGCTCTAGGGATGACGGTGTCTGAGTACGATGTCCAGTTCACGCAGTTGTCCAGATATGCTCCGTATTTGGTGGATACTGAAGAGAAGAGAGTGAAGAGGTTCGTACAGGGACTTGACGCCAAGCTATTTCTTGCCATCGGTGCCCAGCACTACGACACTTATTCAGCTGCTATGGATACGGCGTTGCGGATGGAGGCACGCACTTCAGCGACTTCGGCCGTTTCCGGGCCGAAGAGGATTCGTACCGATATACCAGATCAAAGGCATCATGCCAGATCCTTTCCGAGAGATGGTGCCGGCAGAGGGGTTGGACGAGGTTAGCTGTATGGTTCATATCCATAGGGACAACAGGCGTCACCAGGATGTTTTGGGTGCGGGAGTCCGCACCATCGTGTCAGAGACTGTCCGGTGAGACGACAGGGAGCGACGACAGTTCCACGTGTGACCCTACCACCATCGCCACCTCCTCCTAAGAGAACTCTACTTCCTACCACGGGCGATGCTCCACTCCAGTTAGGTGCACCCAGAGGCCGTGGACGCGGCGGTCCTATTCAGAGAGGACGGGGAGGCCGAGGCCGAGGTCAGCCCGCTAATGGTGGAGGACAGGCCTGAGTGTTTGCTTTGACACCGCAGGATGCGCAGACATCCAACGCCGTTGTGACAGGTACCTTGCCAGTTTGTTCTTTCGACGCACAGGTATTATTCGACCCAGGTTCCACACATTCGTATGTCTTTACACACTTTGCACCGATGTTGGGCCGTGAGTCATCGTCGTTAGATCAGCCGCAGCAGCTTGTGGTTATTACTCCGGTAGGCGAGTCGTTTATCGCTCGTTTTGTGTTTTGTTTGTGTTCCATTCGTATCGGGGAGAGGGATTCATTGGTAGATTTGATTCTCCTCGATATGTTGGACTTTGATGTGCTTCTGGGCATGGATTAGCTAGCCACTTGTTATGCTTCTGTGGACTGCCGTGAGAAGGTAGTCAGATTTAGCTTTCCGGGAGAGCCAGTCCTTGTTATTCAGGGAGACCGCAGTGTCACCCTTCCCAGCTTGATTTCGTCTCTTCGCGCGGGTCAGCTACTACGGAGGGGATGTCAGGGATTCTTAGCTTATGTCTATGATATCGATCTGCAGAGGTTCCGTTGGACCAGGTCCCGGTTGTTTGTGAGTTCCCTGATGTTTTCCCTGATGAGCTGCCTGGGCTACCGCCTGAGCGTGATGTGGAGTTCTGCATTGACTTGATTCCCGGCTCGGGGCCTATTTCTGTACCGCCTTATCGGATGGCCCCGGCGGAGCTTCGAGAGCTGAAGGATCAGTTGCAGGATTTGTTAGATAAGGGGCTTATTCGACCTAGCGTTTCTCCATGGGGTGCTCCTGTCCTGTTCGTCAAGAAGAAAGACGGCAGTTTGCGTTTGTGTATCGACTACCGCCAGTTGAACAAAGTTACTGTGCGGAACAGATATCCCTTGCCACACATTGATGATTTGTTTGACCAGCTTCAGGGGGCAGGATATTTTTCGAGGATCGACTTGCGATCAGGATACCATCAGCTACGAGTTCGATAGGAGGATATACCGAGGACAACTTTCCGCACGCGCTACGGCCACTATGAGTTTTTGGTGATGTCGTTTGGACTCACCAACGCCCCAGCAGCATTCATGGATTTGATGAACCGTGTATTCAGGCCGTATCTCGACTTGTTCATCAGAGTGTTCATTGATGATATTTTGGTGTATTCCCGGAGCCGAGAGGAGCACGAGCAGCACTTGCGGATCACATTGCAGACCTTGAGAGAGCATCAGCTTTTCGCAAAATTCTCCAAGTGTGCATTCTGGCTGGACAGCGTTGGTTTCTTGGGCCACGTGATTATGAGGGATGGCATATGTGTGGACCCAAAGAAGATCGAGGCTGTTCAGCAGTGGCCCAGACCGACATCAGTTACGGAGATCCGCAGTTTCTTAGGCCTGGCCGGCTACTAGAGGCGATTTGTACAGGATTTCTCCTGTATTGCTGCACCTTTGACTGGATTGACCCAGAAGAGAGTTCCTTTCATTTGGACGGAGAAGTGCGAGCACAGTTTTCAGCAGCTACAGACTTGTTTGACTACGGCGCAGGTATTATCATTGCCGTCAGAATCGGGCGGATTTGTGGTCTATTGTGACGTTTCACGAATGGGGCTAGGGTGCGTATTGATGCAGCATGACCGGGTGATCGTGTATGCTTCACGGCAGTTAAAGAAACATGAACAGAACTACCCCACTCACGATTTGGAGGTGGCTGCAGTGGTCTTTGCACTTAAGATCCGGCGATATTACCTATACGGCGAGTCGTGCCAGATATTCACTGATCACAAGAGCTGAAAGTATATATTTCAGCAGTGAGACCTGAACCAAAGACAGCGCCGTTGGATGGAGCTGGTGAAGGACTACGATTGCGAGATCTTGTATCAACCGGGCAAGGCCAATGTGGTGGCGGATGCTTTGAGCAGGAGGCCCAGGGGTAGCTTATCATGTTTGAGCGCCGTATAGAGGCAGTCGTCAGCAGATTGGCAGATTTTATGCGACAGCCGAGTTGAGTTCGAGTTCACTTCGACAGGGGGAAAGCATGCGGATGTTCGTGCACGTCCGCAGTTACTTGACCGTATTCGAGAGGTACAGCCTAGTGATGACCGTCTTTCAGAGATCATGGAGCAGGTTAGGCAGGGCAGAGATTCCGAGTTCGTGATCGATGATCAGGGAGTACTGCGATTTGTGACTCGATTGTGCGTACCAGATTCTGAGGGACTGCGGCGTGAGAGTCTTGAGGAGGCGCATAGATCGACATACAGTATTCATCCGGGTTCCACCAAGATGTATCATGATTTGAGAGATGTCTATTGGTGGGACGGGATGAAGAGGGACGTCACAGACTTCGTATCGAGGTGCCTGACTTGTCAGCAAGTCAAGGCCGAGCACCAGAGGCCAGCAAGGGAGTTGCAGCCTTTGCCCATTCCGGAGTGGAAATGGGAGCAGATTTCTATGGACTTCGTTGTGGGTCTACCCAGGACCAGGAGAGGGTACGACTACATTTGGGTGATCGTGGATTGATTGACGAAAGCAGCTCACTTTCTTCCAGTGAAGACCACTTTCAGTTTCGCTCAGTACGCCCAGATATACATCGACGAGATCGTGCGGTTGCATGGCATACCGACTTGTATAGTATCAGACCGAGGCACCCAGTTTACCAGCCGACTATGGCAGAGACTTCAGGAGGCATTGAGCACCCGTTTGAGTTTCAGCACGGCATTTCATCCACAGACCGACGGCCAGTCAGAGCGGACTATTCAGACTCTCGAGGACATACTCAGAGCGTGCGTTTTGGACTTTGGTGGTAGCTGGGATCATCATTTACCGCTAGTGGAGTTCTTCTACAACAACAGCTTTCAGGATACTATTCAGATGGCACATTTTGAAGCTTTGTATAGGAGGAGATGTAGATCGCCCGTCTGTTGGACCGAGCTTAGCGAGAGCAGTATTTTGGGGCCGCAGATCGTGCAGGAGACGACCGAGAAAGTACAGTTGATTCGAAATCGGATGAGAGCAGCTTAGAGCAGGCAGAAATCGTATGCAAACAGGCACCGTCGCAGATTAGAGTTCGCAGTTGGCGATCATGTTTTTCTGAGGGTCTCTCCGATGAAGGGCGTGATGAGATTTGGGCGAAAGGGAAAGCTTAGCCCCAGATTTGTGGGTCCCTTTGAGATCCTCGAGCATGTTGGCGCAGTTGCATATCGTTTGGCTCTTCCTCCCAGCTTTTCAGATGTTCACCCCGTCTTCTACGTATCGATGCTACGCATATATCTTCATGACCCTTCCCACACGATTCAGCATCAGACCGTTCAGCTTGAGCGTGACCTTTTGTTCACCGTGCAGCCAGTAGAGATATTGGATCGGCAGGTGAAGAAACTTCGATCAAAGGTCCTGCCGTCTGTGAAGGTTCTTTGGCGCAGCCCGAATGGTGATAAGATCACTTAGGAGGCCGAGGGAGAGATGCGGAAGAAATTCCCTCATCTCTTTGAAGGTACGCGTAGCTATATATTTTAAATTCGGGGAGAAATTTTCTTAAGAGGGGAAGATTATAACACCTGAGTTTGTGTTTAGTGGTAATTGTGTGTTAATGTAGGGTTTTTGGTAAAAAGTTTATCAAAACGGATTTCTAATAATTTATCTGGTTTTATGATTATTTTATTAGAATTTTATCTGGACCGCACACACTTGTGCATGTTAACTTGGGTTAAGCCTAGGGTTAACCATGTTTAGATGAGCATGGTAGGTTAACCATCTAGTTAAGTTAATTAGTTTTAATTAAGGGTTTTAGTTTTGTTTAATTTTTAATTAGTATTAAGGGTTGACTAATAGGTAGGTGAGAGAGAGAGGTTATGATAAGCTTGTGCATGCTAGCAATTAATGAAGAGAGAGGGGGGTTGACTCTCATCTCTTTGGTTTCAAATCACTTGTTTTCCCTCTCACTCACATCTCACCCTCTCACTCATACACACACATAACCAGAAACAGCAGCAGCTGCAACAACAGCCACAACAGCAACAACATCATTAACAACAGCAGCAGCTGCTACATCTGTAGCAGCAACAGCAGCAAGAACAACAGCAGCTCAGTACCAATAGCAGCAGCATCCATCAGCAACCCCAACAACATAGCAACAAGCAGCAGCATCAGCAATAGCAGCAGCACAGCAACATCAGCAATGGCAGCAACAACCACAGCAACAGCAAAGCATCAGCAGTAGCAGCTTCAGCAACAGCAACACACTCTTCTTCTTCTTCTTCTCCTCTCCTATCCTAGGATCTCTTGAGGTATAACCTTTTAAACTTGTTTCCATGGTTGTTTAAGCTGAAATTTAGTGTTTATGTCGTGTTTTAATGCTAGTTTTAGGTAAATTTGAGTGAGAGTGGCAAAGTGATGGTTTTGATTGTTAGTATAGCCTAATTAAGTGCTGTTGAGACCAGTTAACCCTTGATCTACCCCAGATTCCAGTAAAATACCTGAAAGTTTCGAATCGGCGTAATTTAGCGTTTTTGTCGACTTTTTAACCTTTGTGGAATCTGCTCTTGACCCGGGTGTCTCAGGTAAAAATTGGGAAGAATGTAGCATGGTGACCATGTCAGACACACACACAAAGCACGGGGACCCCTCTCCCTATTATGGCCGCAGATTTAATAGATCTGGCCGCAATTTGCGGCCAGAATGTGGGGTTTGGGGCTGAGTCTTTTCCTGTAGGTGTCTGCTGTATGAATAGGGGTTTTGGTATCTGCAACTTTTTATGTTTGGACCAAAGTCAAAATCTGGAGCATTAAACCATATATCGATGTTTTTAAACTTGTACGACACGCGTGTGATCCACGTGGTTCTGTGGCGCGCTGCGCGACACAGCGTGTCGGAGTGATTCTGGTGAGATTACGCACGTCGCGACGTATCGAGTGCATGCGCGTTTAGTTTCACGCACGCGTTATCCTTTTGATCGATATATCGCATTTTTGCAGGATTTGCCTTATGTGTGTGACTTTTGTAAGTTCTATATTCGCCGGCAAGAATTTCGAGCGCCGCGGAGAAAGGAAAGCAGGTGGTCGGACACACCTAGCGCGAGATCACGGATGAGTAGATGTAACATTTACGAGGGACAATCGTATGGATGGCGCAAGTCGCCCGATAGATTCAGTAAATTAAAAGATTGCTAGTGATGTTAGAAATCATAATATTTGCATGATAATTGCTATGTTCAGGATCTGTTGTTTCACCTACATATGTGAACTCATTCCATAGGACACCTGCACCATTGCCAGGGTTTTTATATGCAACATGAGCACTATTCATGTGTACACACACGCCCTGGTAATTGCCATGTCACAACACTAGATAACTGATAATCTGAAACATGTTATCAATTGATGCTCATAACCTGTGCTATTGCATTAAATCCTTAAAATGAAATTGTAAAATTGCTATTCACATGCATGTACCTCATTACATCATTTGTTCATGCCTAGTCCATAGATCATACATTGCAGCTTGATTATTGATACCGTATGCATTCAGGATCATTGAGACATGCACTTATGATGATTATTGAGACTTATGATATTTCTAGATTTCGGAGGAAAGCCGCAAGATTTATAAAACTTATTATCTTTTTAAATATGAAAAGTTGCGGTTTTCTAGTGATGTAAAGTGTCGTCCACCATGAGTTTGCTGTAGTTTTCGAGACCCGTTTCGAGGAGTTGGATGAACCGTCTCGGGTACATGGTGGGCCCGGTAAGGTACCCCGGGGCAAGAAGATCGCAGATGATGGCGTTGAGCCTAGTAGGGGATGGATTACCTACCGGTGACTGTTTGGCATGGTGGATATCTAGAGGATACCGACCGTGGCCGCGAGATGATGAGATATTGATATTGGAGATGGGTCAGCCGGACGGCTGAGACCAGAGATACTATGACATGGATATATGAGATTTGAGACAGTTTTGAGGTGTCGTTGCTGGACACGGATTCTTGTTGATTCTATGGGTATATGCTAATATTTAAAAGAGTTTCAAAAAAAAAAAGAAAGAATGATTCTTATACTTACATGTTAAGATCATGAGTTGATTTATGTGACATACATACGTGCTAGTACATTCATGTGGCATACATACCTGCTAGTACATTCATCTTGCATACATGCCTGCTAGTATATCCTGCCATATCTGTTTTATAGCTGCTAGGATACTTGTGTGCATGCATGCGATAGCCTTTATAGATGTTATTTATTACTCATGAGTTGGAAACTCACCCCCGTTGTGCCACAGCTTTTCTGCAGGTCCGCTCCGTCAGTACTGTAGCGGCGGACGCACTAGCTACTTTCGCCCTTTTTGCTTGGACTCGAGGCTTTTGCTCATAGGTGGGTTGTTATCATTTTGTACCACCTTATATATTCATTGTATCTAGAGTACTCCATCTACTGTATCAGCTGTACCTGTTATTTGGATTATTGTATATTGACCTAGAGACGAGGCTGTGAGACTTATGGATTTTTATGTTGTAGTTGGGGTCGAGCTCACTTGAGTCGACATGTTATTTTACAGGTGCTTTTCATGCTTATTTATGCACAGTGCTGTTTTACATTGCGTGGGATTTATGACCGCCTTGAGGCAAAGAGCTAGCTCCCGCTTGGGGATGCCATATTTCATGTTATTTCTTTATACTCCTGTTTTGTACCCGTTTGGGGGGCCTGTTTTTACAAAGGAGACTCTGTCGGAATTTTTGGAAAAAGGGACGTTGCTGTTAAAAAGCTTGATGTGACTTAATGGACTAATCGCATTTCAATAAATTGGTTTTCCTTCACTCTATTTCTAAATTGGGTTTTGTTTTCTGGGCTTCGGCTTACTTATTTTACGGACGCCTTGAGACAATTTGTAACTTAAGTGTCGGTCACGTTCCGTACCCTGCGGGTCGTGACAGATATACTAGGAATCCGCGATTCGTTCGGGCCTGCAACGAAAAGTGGATTACACGGTCGCGATGAATAGCCAATACCCCATCCAAGACCCCTACGGGTGTGGAAAACTACCCGCCAAGTACCCGAAGCGAAGCAACCTCTCTCGACAACGTGAGTAGGCCACTCGGCACTTCGAGATACCCGGTAGTTTGTGCACCTCACCTTGGGTCTATCTTAGGAGCAAAAACAATAAAACAAATTATACAATGGCGGCTACAACCTCATCCCGGATGTGCGGCCATAAAATAATATTACATCAATTACAAATTTTACATGAACTGAAAGATAAAGAAAACTCTCATCTCACAACCCTCCGGCTATTCATCCGCAACAATCCAACGAGTTCATATCCACAAACCATCAACATTACAGATCACAGATATGTATAACCCCCACTAATCGACGTATAGCGATTAGCAGACGTTCAATACATATATCACATCACAGATAATATCTATTAGCCAAAGTCTACGGAATTTCGATCAAAATACGGATTTGTAACCACCCCAAACACAAATTTATTTTCTGGAAATTCTGGGCAGAAACAAAATATACCAAAAATCCCAAAACATCTAAATAAGAACACTGCACAAAACCCGGTCCACGGCCGAGTCAACTCGGCCGCGGATCCGCAGCAAGAAGCATGTTCTTACCGCGGATCCGCGGCGCTTTGACCGAGTCACTGGATCGTTTTTGTTCTGTGTTTTTACAAAACCCTAAGCCGATTTTTCATGTATGTTAAATTATTTTTAGAGCAGTATAAAAAATCGGCAGAAAGTTGGTTTTTACGGACGTGTTTCGCGATTTTTTCCGATCGAAATTCTAAATACTTTACTAACATGCTAGTTTATGTTTAGCTAGGCTCTAATACCACTGTAAGTCCACGTTGCTCACCCCGGTTCTTACGGTGAGGTGGAAATGGCAAAAATCGATTTTTTGGCGCAAAGGCAACATGGACTAAAAGAAGGATCTTTGCTAAACTACAAACTAGCAAACTACTAGAGGTGCTATCTACTATGCCATAGAGATTATACCTCATGATACCGGTCCTTCGGATCTTCATTCCGCTGTCCTGCTCGTCCATCCACGCTTCGAGGATCGATCCGGATTATGGTCACCTCCGCGGCCTTCTTGAGTCGAAGACGATCCACCCGAGAGTTGTGCTCCGAGCTCCACCTCGAGCCAAGGCAACTAGGGCAACTAGATCGCTAGTCTTGAGGCCCTAGGTTGTGTAGAAGTAGTAGATGGATGGTTTTGTCAACTAGGATCCTTTTTCTCTCAACACATTAGATCAAAGGAAATTTTCAAGAGGAGGAAGATGAAGGAGAACAACCATGGAGCTTTCTCATTTCTCTTTCAAGAGGGAGAATGAGAAATGAGAAATGAATCAATCAACTAAAGAAAAAGCACCATGGTTCAATAATACACCACTATCATCATTACTAATCTTTTCAAGATAAAGTTGATGGAAACTAATGACCTGACCATCTTCATAACCCAAAAATAAAAAAGAAAACCAAAGAAAACTCTAGACCTCTCATGAAGGTCCAAGTCAACTTTGGTCAAACGGTCAACAAAGTCAAGTATGGTCAAATGGTCAAAGCAATTAGCCATCACTTAATTATCACTAAAAAGATTAGTAAATAATGTCCCCGGCTCATAATGGTTTTGACCGAACGAACTGCCAAAACCCTAATGAGTCCGCCTCAAAATAGTTTTGACTGAATCAACTGTCAAAACCCTAATGAGCCGGCCACATAACGGTTTTGGCCGAAACAACAGCCAAAACCCTAATGAGGCACCTCCTCCTTCTTCGCTCCTCAAAACTGTGCATACACACCCGCATCCGCATTCCGTAGAATGTGAATGCACAGAAAACAAAACAAATCCATCCGTGCAATACTAGGATCCGGCTTAAACCAAAGCCCACTAGTATTTCCTGCTCGAATAGCATACGCACACAAGTGTACGTAAGTGATCGCAGCCCTGCAGTAAAACCATACGGCCTCTACACGTTTCGCTCAATGCAGGGAAAATCTCTGTGCGGGACTCTAAACGCTCGACACTACGCTGGCAGTGGGTTTAACCACAGACCGCAAGCGGCACTAGCTGTACGTAACGGTCCCAAGGTAGATGTCGATAAGAAGGCCGATGAGGTAAAACCATCCGAACTCCTATTGAGCATGTATGTGACAATCTCTGTACAGTCCGGTCCATTCGTCTGAAAATATCGCATGGCGGGCCTAGGGGGTGGTAAACGTCAGTCCCCTAATAGCGGTACAAGTCGTGTCGGAGTGTAGCCCAGAACACCCTGAGATAACACTGGAAACCTACCGGTATATCTCGCTTGCCCTGGCCAGGGACTACTTGTGTAATGGTTCTCCTAGACACAGCGTGATATCAACCCATGATACCGGGAGAGACAAATCCTGTCTAACCGTCACTGCCTCCAAGTGCTTCGGGACTGCACCCAACTACTACCTGTTTGCACAACTCCTTTGAGTCGTGGTAGGGTAGTAATCTAAGTACAGTGGGAACACACTCGAGGCGAAGTGACAGTGTCAAGTCAGCGGACTAAGCTGTACTCATGTCACCTGGGAACTGATAACTGACGATGGGTATAATACCAACCAACAGTTCCCGACGAGTCCTGTCCAGTGTACTCGTAACCTAACGAGCACCTGCATACTATCTCCAGTACGACGTACTGAGGGCTGTGGGACAGACCATCTCCCCTGCTGGGATGAGAATCGCA
This sequence comes from Agapanthus africanus, assembly GCA_030015575.1. Lineage (NCBI taxonomy): Eukaryota > Viridiplantae > Streptophyta > Magnoliopsida > Asparagales > Amaryllidaceae > Agapanthus > Agapanthus africanus. The sequence continues at coordinate 433,810,281 of JASDDO010000019.1, forward strand.
TACGCTAGTCTACTCCGGAGTATCGATGCCCTGTCTCGATAGTCCTACGACTAGGGACCTGTATAAGGATGTGCTTATAGATTACCCAGCCCCCACAAGTGTGACTGTCATCACGACGCTGGTAATCAAGCAAAAATCCTAAGGGCTCTACTAATATGTATAAGCGGTATGCTAAAAGAAACACATGCACATATTGAAGTAGAGACAAACCAAGTAGCATACTACCATTTTGAGCAAGATTGTCTATACAACTGTGAATATCCCAAGCTTCCATCAAGTAATATACAAACTAGTATGATACAATAATGGCCTCTAGGGCATATACACTAACAATCTCCTACTTGCACTAAGGCCATGTACTGGCATATCGAAGACCTATCATCTCGATCAGCCGCTAGAACTGAGTCTGGAATAGGGCCTTCGTGAGTGGATCTGCAGTGTTATTCTCTGAATCTACTCTCTTCACCTCGATCTCCGAGCGATCTACGATCTCCCTGATCAGGTGGTACCGCCTCAAAATGTGCCTGGACTTCTGATGGGACCTGAGTTCCTTCGCTAAAGCTATAGCCCCGTTGTTGTCGCAATACAGCGGTATTGGATCAACAATGGTAGGAACCACCTGAAGCTTCGTGAGGAACTTCTTCATCCAAACAGCTTCCTTTGCGGCATCGCAAGCAGCTATGTACCCCGCTTCCATAGTTGAGTCAGCAACGGTTTCCTGCTTGGAACTCTTCCAGCAAACCGCCCCTCCATTGAGGGTAAAGACATAACCCGACATGGACTTGGAGTCATCCTTATCACTCTGGAAGCTGGAGTCAGCAAAGGCCTCGATCTGGAGGTCTTTTCCGCCATACACCAAGAAAATCTCCTTAGTCCTTCTTAGGTACTTGAGAATGTTCTTTACCGCTATCCAGTGTTTCTCCCATGGGTCCGACTGATACCGGCTTACAACGCTCAATGCGTATGCTACATCTGCTCTGGTACATAACATTGCATACATTATAGAGCCTACCGTAGAAGCGTAGGGTATAATAGACATGCGATCCCTTTCCAAATCAGTCTTGGGAGACATCTCTTTGGAGAGGGTGATCCCGTGACAAACCGGTAAATTACCGTGCTTGGAATCTTCCATACTGAATCTTTTCAGTATGGTGTCGATGTACCTGGACTGTGAAAGTCCTAACATCCTCTTAGATCTATCACGATAGATCTAGATCCCTAGAATGTAGTTGGCATCGCCCAGGTCCTTCATAGAGAACCTCTACGACAAGAATCCTTTGACTGACTGTAGCATAGGAATATCATTTCCTATTGGAAGAATGTCATCCACGTACAAGACGAGGAATACCACAGTTCTCCCTACAATCTTACTGTAAATGCATGGTTCATCTGGGTTTTTGATAAAGTCGAATTCCTTGACAGTATCATCAAAGCAGATGTTCCAACTCCGCGATGCCTGCTTCAGTCCATAGATGGACTTTAGCAACTTGCACACTTTACCACTGCTCCCACTCTGAATGAAAGCTTGGGATATTCACAGTTGTATAGACAATCACCTCACTCTCACCTTACACTCACCTCCCTCTCTTATTATCCTCACACTCTCTCATTTCTGTATCTCTTTTCATTTTCTCTTCATCTCCCTCAACTCAAACTGAACACTTCACCAATTCTTCACAAAAACATCACAAAACTTCATCAAAGCTCACAAAAATCACATCTTTTGCCTTGATTTGCTTCTTGGATGCCTTGGAGCTTGGAAAGCTAGGATCTTTGAGCTTGTGAGAGTAGGTAATGATCTCTTTATATTCTTTATGTTGTTATAGTGTTGTGTAGTCTTGTAGTTTTAGTTTAGAACGTTTAAAGTTAAGTTTCGTGCAAATATCGTATTTTTAGTGTCGTTTATGATATCTGTGTTCTGCTGTGACCCCAAGAGTTTAGTAGAAAACCAAACAATGTAGTTGTGTTGTATCTGAGACCATAGGACATCGCCTGGAGCATGAACCCCTACTTGGATCTCAACTGGCGACGTGAAGGCTTTTTCCGGCGACCTCGGTTTTCCTGTGGAGTTGAGGTTTGGGTTTTTGTGGGTAGGTGTCTGTAGTTGTTTAAGTGTGTTTGGTCTTGTTTGATTTTTGGGTTTTCTCTGTATGCAAAATCTGGGATCACATAGGTAGTTTCTTTTGTTATGATTACTCGCGATATGTTATATGACACGGATCGTGCACTTTGTGTGGTTTTGCTCTTGGGTTGGTTTCGTAGTGTCGCTACGCACGTTAGCCACAATACGAACACTAAGGAGTATGTTTTGAGTTGGTGTGTCGGTCAAACGTAGTTTGTACGTATTTTGGTCTATTGCTAATATATACTTGTTATATCGTTTTATTGTTTCAGGTTCGCAGGCGGGGACTTCGGACGCTGCGAAGAAGAAGAAATAGGTGGTGGGCTTTACTTAGCCAGGAGCGTTGGTGAGTAGATTTAACATCTACAGGAGAATCGCCCGCATGGTGTTATGTGTCTGGGCTAGAGATGACATGATATTGTCGCATATTCTATTGCATATATAGAGTTGCGCATACACCTTATTGCTTAGTTACTTGTTGTACTTGGACTTGTACCCTTATGTCACTACACTATTATTGACGGCTCATATTGCACGAGCACTGATTGTATGCCACACACACCGTCAATAATTGCCATAACACGCACAACACACATTCATATATGATATTGTTTGGTTAGGGACATTGAGACATTAATTCATATTCCTTTATGCATATGACACATAGCATACCTGTATACCTACATTCTTACACATATGCCTTGACATACTTACATGCTAGTTACCCATATACCTATATGGTATTGTACCATTAGTGATAGGAATATACTCACTTGAGACATAGCTACATGTACATCTTGCATACATACATATATATATACCTGGAGGGTATTACATCATTACTGATAGGTAGATACACAGACTTTGCTATACCTACATGTTTACACATATATCTGGCTATAGCTACATGCTTACATTTATTTGATGTTATATTGGACTTGGAGAAATTAGGAACCGCATGATATTTATATTAACTTGTTGCAGTTAAATAGCGGCTTTTCCTTTATATGCTTACATTACAGTTTTATGTTGCATATATTATATCCATGGATTTTCGTATTGAGATATGGATTTTTCATGATGTTTTCTGGATTTGAGGACCGTGGTAGTTTACGAAATTATGCATTATTTGAAAAACCCGGTTTCTTTTGATATGATATTTCAGCATCTACCATGAGATTTATCGGTTCTGATATATCTATACCCCACGCGAGGAATGGAGGGAGCCGTGTGCGGGTACATGGTGGGGCCCGGATGTACCCTTGGGCAAGAAATTCGTGGAGTAGACGATGAGTTAGTGGAGGAAGCATACCTACCGGTGACAGTACCTATGACTCGGCGGTTATCATGAGGATACCGACGGGAGTCATGTATGTATGGATACGTCGAAAGGCGAGGGTCGAAGCTGGGCACCCGAGTTTTCGGGATAGCGTATGATACGTACCTATCAGGGGGCCAGTTGTGGTGACAGCACCTGATAGATCAGTATTTATGTGTCGATACTTGACACAGGTTTTCATGATATTTTTTCTCCTAAGTATATATAACAGTGGAATGGGACGCTGTTATATATTTATATATATATATATATATATTAGTGGAATGGGACGCTAATATATATGTATACATATCAATTCATACACCATCCTTATTATTCATGCAAATATACTTATTCAGGATATATGAGATTCACTTGATATTGGATTCAGAATATATGAGATTATTTGATGTTGGACACTACAGGATATATGAGATTTACTTGATTTTATACATTCAGGATATATGAGATTTACTGGATATTGTACATTCAGGATTTATGAGATACATGCTATGAGAGCCAATTTGGGGGCTGATTTGAGGAAATTGGGATTTGGATTGTCTTGATGGACTTGGGTCCTACCATGAGGTCAGGATTCCGTAGGAATGGCATGTTTTATCCCATACTCCGCATTTAGTATTTATGCACTACTTCATGTATTAGTAGTACCTGATAGAGTATCTTATATGACTGTTGCATACATATTGTCATATTATTGCTTCATGTATTAGTGGTACCTGCTAGAGTACTTTTCATGACTATTGCATACATATGACTATTTATTGCTATTAGCTTGCATATGTTAGATTCGCGCTGTACGTGCATACTTGCGATTATCTGCATATGTTATTTACTATTCACGAGTTGACAACTCACCCCCGTTGTGCCACAGTGTTTTGCAGGTTGTTCCCCAGAGTAGTCGAGGCAGGCTATTCATCTATCATATCATTTTTTGCTGCGGATACCACTTCGGCTCACAGTGTGCAGTTTTGCTTTAGGTGGGTTTTGTGGTCATCCGTTCATTTTCATTGTATATTCGTTGTATCCTGTACTCTCCATCTACCACTTTCATGTGTATTACTTAGAGACTTGATGTGAGGACGATATTTTATATTATTTTGTTGACTTTGATGTCCTTTATGCATTTTTATTTATATCGTCTTTTATTTCTTCGCTACGGCATCGTATATCTGTTGTGGTGGTTGTTTTCCTCCTTTGGGCGTATTTTTGCTCCCGTTTGGGGATGCTTTATTTATATTCTTGTTATACCCATTTTGGGGCTGGTTTTTACAAAGGAGGTGCTGTCAAAATTTTAGAAGAAATAAAGTTGGACTTTTAAAGAATTTGGGTTGAGATTTCAAAGGTTTTAAAATTTCTATTATCAGTTACTACTTTTGATGGTTTAGATTGTTGGGTTTTCGGCTTACTTAAATTGCGTTACGCCCGTGGATGTTGCGTAGTTTAAGGGCCGTCACGTGCCAATTTCGGGTCGTGGCATGCTTTTGATGTGTGTTATCCATCGATGCAAGCGCAAGGCATTTAGCCGTGGCACAGTCAGCGTCCCATGTCTTGTAGATTTCCTTATTCGCAACTGAAAATTTAGGACCTGGGACGGGTGGGGCTGGGGCCGTGAGGACATATGATATCTTATCATAAGTCAAGACAATGTTAATGTTCCTCATCCAGTCTTTATAATTGGTCCCATTCAGTTTATTTTTATCTAGTATAAGCTTGAGTCCTGTCATTGGTATCTGCCATTAAGAGAGAGAAAAGAATACACTCAGCGAAAGCTCTTGCAAAGATCAGATTGGTTAATATCTTATCTAATCGATGTCTCCCACTGGTTTTATCAAATTTTCCTTCAAAGCTTAAAAGGAAAACTAGCCAGGATTTATTACAGTCTACAACTTCTCTAACCGTTCAGCCAGGCCAGTGTTGGTACTTGAGAGAGGTTCCCCGTGCTTTCGCATGGACCTAATTAATATAAACCTCGTCTTCCCAGAGGCGTAGCCCTGTTAACACCTTTCTAGACACCTAATGAGTTAGCTAATTGTAAAGTGCAAAACTCTCCTAAGAGCAACTCTTGCTCACAGTGGGATCGGGATCCAACCATCATATGGAAGGTATGCAATCTCATTGCAAATTTCAACTCATAAAACTCCCGATATGATTTTTACCCCTAGCACTCATGACCTTGGCTAAGGTCAACAAATCACAAGCACTAGTCATGTTCAACCCATCATTTCTTGATTAATTAGACCCATTCATATGACCCTTGGCTAAGGTCAACAAAGTCTTATGCATGTCCTAATTAATCACATCATATGCTGTGTAGAAAGACATCACTTAGCTACCGTACACTACGCCTTAGCTTAGGTCAACAAATATAGCACGAATACTAAGTACTCTACTTTCTAAAATGACGGAGGGTTGTGTATGGTTTTTAAGAAAACCTTTAACACTTTGAACTTGATATCATTGTAGAATCAAACGGTGTTCAAAAAGGAGTGGCTTATTCTTCGCAATTTTGAAATGTAGCTTTTTCTCAAAAAGCCAAGTGGTTTTTAAATTCGAATCTACAACATCTTTTTTGGTTTATTTTTCCTTACATTAATCATATTAATGTAGTCCCATCATTTAAGTCATTAAGCCAAACACAGAAAAGAAACGAAAATACAACGTACGCTTATGTCATCCGCATTCGCCACAATGTTCCGTTATGCACAGTTAGGTTACTTAACTAACGGCATACCGGGACGGGGCTAGTGCGGGTGCAAAACATAAGCAACGCCTACTATATATTTTATATATAATATTGCATTCATCTCAGATATATCAAGCGATCACATCACAGAATATAAACAGCAGAAGCACATATATGAAAATATAGGATATACTAGGAATTCCGTATTTTATATTTAACCAACGATAGAAAATACGGATTCTATGGTCGTGATGAATAGCCAATCCCACACCCTAGACCCCTACGAGAGCGGTAAGTGACCCTACCAATTCTAGAGTTAGGAGTCCCGGTCTCGATTCCTCGAAATGGCCTCCCACTGGACTCTAGAGCCCGGTCACTTGTGTTCCCCATCATAGGTCTATCCTAATGCGGAAAAGTAAATAATATACATCGAAGGAAACATCATCCTCAACCTGGATGTGCCCCAATAAAAGAATATTACATACAAATGAATTTTACATGAATGAAAAGAAAATTCTCATCTCACATAAAAACCCCGGCCATTCATCACGACGATCCTATACATCATTTCACAACAACATATAACATCTCATGTCAATATATGCAAATAAACTAGACGATGTTAAACCATTTGATCGATTGATCAATGACCCAAAAATCCACAGAGAAACTCAACACCTGAGCAGTATTAAAATTAGCCAAAAACATGCCACAGTACCTATGGACCAACCGTAGAAGGGCCGACCCGAGCCTCACAAACGGCGCCGCGGAACCGCCGCCAAAACCAGGTTTCTGCCGTTGTTCCGCGGTCGTTTAGTCGAGTTAGGGTATCGTTCTTATAGAGGATCCATAGAATTACCTGCATGATTTTTTGAATATTTTTAATGTGAAAAATTCCAACATTTTGAAAAATTTCCAAAGAAGGGTTTTTTTCCGGGTAATCGATGTTCGTTCGAAGTGTTTTAACGTCGTCTAGGTTACTATAATGCTCTAGCTTGGCTCTGATAACACTGTTGGGTTTGCATAGCACCACACAAGGGTTTGTCTTGCATCAAACATGCTACAATTAAATTTTTTAGGGTGCTAAGCAAACTAACTTAGGATCAAACTAGATGTTTAGAGTAACAAAAATAGTATCTCATACTATAACAAGAATCTAACACTAAGTGAAAGTAAATACAACCTTTGTAGACCTCCTTGTTAGACTCCTTGGTTAAACTCGTTGTTTGGACGGGTCCGCTTGAGTCCTTCGTTGTCCACGATGATCCACCGCGGAGTACCTTGGCTCAAACTCCTTGCTTCACTAGAACAAGTAGAAGTGATACAAAACAACCTAAACTAGTGGGCTAAACTAGTGTAGATTGATGATGTGGGTTTGGATCTCACTTAAAAATCTTTTCTTTTTATCTTCTTAACTCACTTTTATGAAGGTAGTAAGCTTTAGAGGAGGAAGAAGAAGGAGAAGGCTAAGCAAGCTCAAGATAATTGTTATGCCAATAATAGAAAGAATAATGAATATATGAGAGAGTCTACTCACTTATAACCATGGTTGTAAAATATCTAGATATTTTGTTAATTGGTTAAGGAATAAGTGTAGAGATTAAATCATGGTTAAGTGTAGAGATTAAACCATGGTTTATGTATAGTAATCAAACCATGGTTCAAGTCAAAGTCAACAATGGAAGTGTGTAGAAACAAAGCAACCATGATATAATCCTAATTAATTCTTTAATCAATAATCAAAATAAAAAAATATCTAAACCATGTGATTCTTTCATAGCCAACTCCAATGTATCATCACCATGATACATGTATGCATGCATGCGTGCATACACATCAACATATGTACATACATACATTCATGCATACAATAAATAAAGAAAAGGTTATAAGTGAAAAGACTAATGGTCATTAATATTAAATCAACAATTGATTTAATATACTGGTCATATCATATATGACCCGACCAAAAGAAAACGCTAGATTATAATGCGGTATCATATACACGCATTTAATAAGGCATGCGCGCATATCACCATATGCACCCCACATCGTTTCACCGGAGCTAGGTAACCCCTTTGTAGGATTCTAAGACTCATCAATACGCCGGCGGTATGTGATGATCATATCAAACACCCACAAGCCGCAAGTGGTAAGCTAAACGTAACGGCCACCCGGGTATTGAGCGAGCAGAAGAAAAACAAGCGAACCTGTCAAAACTCCTGTCGAGCCAACCGGTAACACTTACCGTACAGTCCGGTCTCTTCGTCAGATATGCTGCATGTCGAGTCTAGAGATGGCATCGTCAACCCTAATAACACAATAAGTTATGCCGATGTATGGCCTATAACAGTTTGAGAAACTACTGATAACACTTATCAGTAAATCTCATCAGCCCTGGCCAGGGACTTACTGATATAGCCAATCGAGCACAGCATAACATCAACCCCCAATACTAGGAGAGACGAAACCCCTCCTCTCGCTCATTGCCTCCATATGTCTCGGGACTGTACCCAAAAGCCACCTGTTTGCATGACTCAGCAGAGCCATAGTAGGGTGGAAATCAAAGCACAGTGGGAGAACACATGAGACTCTATGACGATCTCGGGTCTACAGTCTAACCTGTACCAGTGTCACCTGAGAACTGCTATCCGACGATAGATATAATACCATATAGGAGTTCTCGGCGAGTTCGTCCAGTGTACCCTGTCTCCACTTAGCACCCGCATACGATCTTGACGTCAAACATCAATGGATATGGGAACATCCATCGCCCATCATATGGGTCTAGTATCATATACGATAGTCTACTCTGGAATATCGATGCCCCGTCTCGATACACCCATGACTAGAGACATTTCAGGATATGCTTATAAACTAGACATGTCCCACTAGTATGATCTCCATCATAATCACAGTAGTCGAGCAAATATCCTCAGGGCTTTATCAACATGTACAAATGAATAAAAGCATGATCAAGTGAACATGTCAGATAAAGAGTAACCAGATAGCTTACTATCATGTCGAGCAAGAATGTCCTCTGTGTGTGTGTGTGTGTGTGTATATATATACACATGTATAAATACATCCACTATCATATAATGGCCTCTAGAGCATACATATATCCAACAACATGGATGACTTCACTTACTCTCTTGAGTTTAGAGAGGGTTACCATATTATTCTCTTGAGTTTAGTTTTGTGCCATCTCCTTCTTCCTCTCTCTCCTCAAAGCTCTCTAGGGTTTTAAAAGAATGAGAAAAAATTAAAAAGAAAGGTTTTGTAGTGAGATCCAAACCTACATCACCATTCCACTTTAGCCTAGCCCACTAGTGTGGAGTGTTTGCTTCATCTTCATCCTTGATCAAGTGATGCTTGGAGCTTGGTGCAAAGGGACTTCGTGGCGGATCATCATGGACTTGGAAGGACACAAGCCAACCGCTTCAAATCTCAATCGATCCAAGGAGTCTAGGAGGAGGTCTACAAAGGTTGTATTTTCTCCCCACTTAGTGTTAGACACTTTATAGTATGTGATACTATAGTTTGTTACTCTATTTTTCTGGTTCGATTCATGTTTGGAATTGTTTAGCATCCTTTAAATCCTTGCTATAGCATGTGTGATGCAACTCTAAACCTAAGATGGTGCTAGAGAATCCCTACACATATAACCGAACCGATAACAGATAACTGCCAGATTACAATACGTATTTAATCAGGCCCACACACATATCGCATATGTGTCCTACTTCGTTTCTCTTGAAACAGGAAACTTCTGTGTAGGACTCTAATGACTCGTCAATACGCCAGCAGTAGGCGATGATCACATCAGACACTTACAAGCTGTCAGCGGTACTAGCTGGACGTAACGGCTACCCGGGTATTGAGCGATATGAAGATCAACAAGCAAGCTCGTCCATACTCTCCATGAAGCCTATCAGTAACACTACCATACAGTCCGGTCACTTCATTTGATATGTTGCATATCATGTTTAGGGGTGGTAAACGTCAGTCCCCAGTAACATGATAATTCATGCTAATGTCTGGCCTATAACAGTTCGAGAAACTACTGATAACTCTTATCAGTAAATCTCAGCAGCGGCCCTGGCCAAGGACTTCTAGTTATAGCCAATCGAGTATAGCGCAACATCAACCCCCAATACCGGGAGAGACGAAACCCCTCCTATCGCTCATTACCTCTATATGACTCGGGACTGTACCCAAAAACCACCGGTTTGCACGACTCCTTTGAGCCGTGGTAGGGAGGAAATCAAAGCACAGTGGGAGCCACACAAGACTCTATAACGATCTCGGGTCTACAAACTATCATGTGCCGGTGTCACCAGAGGACTGCTATCTGACGATAGGTATACTACCACATAGGAGTCCTCGGCGAGTACTGTTCGGTGTACCCATTCTCCAATGAGCACCTGTCACGCCCCGCTTCCCAGAGTACGCTAGATTGGGCACGTGACATAGCCAACCATGCTACCTGTGGGTAGGAAGTATCCACCCACAGTCACATTACGGCTGTAGAGATATCAAGAACAAGACAAAACTATCTAAAAACATGTCCATAATCCAGAATAACAAGAGTCATTAATAAATAAGTGCGGAAGCAAATGATCCAATACAAATAAATGAAAGGTATGTCCCATAATGCGGGCTCACATCAGGAAATAAATGCAGGAAAATAAAACTAACCCCTACTGAACTCACAACTCAGCCTGCTGGCTGAAGTACTCCTGCTCGGACTGCGACAGTGGTACAGAATCGAGGCCATGCAAAACCCAGACGTCAGCGCGTCATGTCAACCAGTAATATAATATGAAAATGTAACAGGCAATGCAAAATAAGCATGAATAAAGCAATAATGTGAAACAAGCAGTGCAGGATGGTGTGCAGCGGGTAACTAAACTGTTCTATCAGGTTTTCTAGTTTAAAGTCTTTGAAATCAATTTGATGAATCGTCGATGTAACTCAATAGTATCCCGTACATACCCGGGATCACGGCCACAATATTCTCGGCTGCAGCCGAGATATGCCGCTAGGCACAAACAGGAAAGTGTACACTCGATAGTATCCCGTACATACCCGGGACCACGGCCACAATATTCTCGGCCGAAACCGAGACATGCCGCTAGGCACAAAACAGGAATGTGTACACTCGTACAGGTAGTGACCTGTCGAGTTACAAGTCAGGTTCACCTTTGATTTCCCCATACCCCCAAGTTATATGTGTCAGGTCAAGTATTCAGTAATCAAGAACTAATGCCAACACAGGATCAGGTAACAGCAGGTTTGTCTGGATAGACAACAGGAATGGTCCATGAGGACTACATGTCAGGTTTGTTGGCATTAGGCACGAGATCAGGTAACAGGTCAGGTCATGGTACATCAGGTCAAGTCAATAGTAAACGGTACCATGTCAGGTGTATCATATAAATACCATGTGTGACAATGTCAATCAAGATGTAACGATATCGTGGGTGTGCTCGCAAACAGATATATAAGCAGCATCATGTTCAAATCAACGCGTTAAACAATAATCGGATTTATTATCTAGCTGTACAATTTTCAATTGTGTTAAATAGATAGTGTCAATATCATGTGAATGCTGGACGGTGAACGTAACTGCTGTAATCAGGTTAATAATATATTGAGTGTTCCAAGAATGCCACGACAAGTATAATCTGTTTAAAGAATGCAATTGTAATTTAACCGGTTTAAGTTGTACATGCATATTTGATAAACTAAACTGGAAATAAAGCATCATAGCAGTGAATCAAATGTAATCTATCATGTACGGGTTTATCAGGAAATAATTAATTTGACATGCAACTAAGGTTAAACAGGAAGTAATGTACGTAAGGTGATTTACTAAATAATATATCATTAAACCACACATGTATATTAAGGCGAGTTATAAAGTTGTAGTAGCATGTAGCAAGTATCGAATACTTGCCTCGACGAAACGACGAACACGAGAACGGAGGCGCGAACCCACGCGACACGATAATAGCAAGGGCTCGAGATGATCTTGGACAGAGATGGATGCACTCTCGGCAACCCGGCAGCGAGGCGATCGGTGCCGTCAAGATCACCGGCGGTTCAAGCCGCGACGGTGATGACAACGAGAAGGGTTTCGGTAGAGGTGATCGGGGAAGATGCAAAATCGGTCGGTAGTGGTGGTGTTGGCGTTCTGGGGGTTTGCTGGGAGGCGAGGAGATGACGGGTGGTCGGTGGTGATGGATTTCCGGCGAGGGTGAGGTTGTAGGCGATGGGTGGTCGGTTGGCGTCGGGGAAGGTGCAGGGTGCTCGGGAGAGAGGAAACATGGTCGGTTGAGGCGAGAAGGCGGAGGCGAGGGCGACGGTGGCGCTGGCGCCGGCGTCGGGGCTGCGGCGGCGACGGTGAAGGCGGCTAGGGTTAGGGTTCGCGATGGGTTTCTCGCGTGGGGCTTTGTTTTTCTCGTTCTGGAAAATTTAAGGTGGGCGAGAAGAATATATAGGGAAGAGAGAGTTAGAGAGAGAGAGAGGGATAGAGAAAGGTAGAGAAAGAGAGAGACAGAGAAAGAGAGAGGAAGAGTTAATGAAGGGGCCCACGGGAAAACTGCCCTCGCTGATTAGCTGGAAAAGTAAGGATTCGGGGTTAAAAATATTTAAAAGATTTTTTTTAAACAGTAAGTATATATTATAAACGAAATTTTATATGGTTTCGAATATTTTATTAATTTGGGATTTGGCGCTAAATGAAACATTTCCAAATCGCGCCCGGGTTGGGTCCAAAAATTTGAAATTTAAATAATAGGATTTTAAGCGGGTTCCAAATTTTAAAATGAAATGTTTTATGATTAAAAAGCATACCCCCAAGTCGGACACCTGTACGTGCGCGTAGCCGTCCAAACTCGCCCGTTTCACCGAACGGGATGAGAACTCGATGCACGGACGCTACCACGCGGCTAGGGGTGTCGAGTAAGCCAAGATAGATATTTTTAATTTTATTTTAGGTGCTAAAATTTGTTATATGCAGAAATGACTTTGCCAGATAAAATTTCACGGTAAGTGTCAAACAGGCAAGCTAAATAAAATGAGTAATATCTAATGCTCAACCGGTAACAGAAAAAATAGTAGTATTGGGCTCGGGTGTTACAGCACCTGCGTACAATTTTTGATGTCACACACCAATGGTTGTGGGATCAACCATCGCCCTCTAAAGGACAAGAATCGTACACACTAGTCTACACTGGAATATTGATGCGCTAGTCTCGATATTCCCACGAGTAGGAACTGATTAAAGGATGTACTTGTTGACCACCCTGGCCCTACTAGTATGATCTCATCATAATCCTGGTAGTCAAGTACATATCCTAAGGGCTTTAGCCACATATGAGAGCAAGACAATAATGAATACCAGTCAACATGTTAAGATAAAGAGTAACCAAATATCATACTATCATGTCGAGCAAGAAAGTCCTCTCTGTGTGTGTGTGTGTGTGTGTGTGTGTGTGTATGTCTCAGCATCCACTATAATATACATCATATGTACAATAATGGCCTTCAGGGCATAAATATAACTAATAATCTTCCGCTTGCACTAAGGCCAGTTGTTGTAGTATCTCATACCCAACGTCCCAAAAGTCTCTCGAATAGCATCTGGGGAATGGTCTCGGTGAGTGGATCCGCTGTGTTATCCTCTGTGTCAACTCTCCTGAACTTGATCTCCCGGAGATCAACTATCTCCCTTATCAGGTGATATTGTCTAAGAATACGTCTGGATCATTGATGGGACCGGGGTTCTTAGGCCAAAGCCACATCTCTATTGTCATCCCAATACACAGGTACTGGATGCCCAATGGTAGGAACCAAGTTCATCATATGAACTTTTTCATCCAGACAACCTCTTTGGCAGCATCGTTGGTAGCGATGTATTAGCCTCTATCAACGAATCTGCTACAGTATATAGCTTGAAACCTTCCAACATACCGTCCCTCCACTAAGGGTAAAGACAAAACCCGAGACGGACTTTCAGTCGTCCTTATCACTCTGGAAGCTCGAATCAGTAAAGGACTCCATCTGGAGTTCACCATTACCATACACCAAGAACATTTCTTTAGTCCTTCTCAAGCACTTAAGAATGTTCTTCAGCCGTCCAGTGGTTTTCCTAAAGATCTTTTCGATACTTATTCACTACACCTAGTGAGTAAACTACATCTGGTCTGGTACATAATATCGCATACATGATTGACTCGTCTGCTAAAGCATAGCGTATCTCTTGTATGCGAGCCCTCTCCAAATCAATCTCGAGAGACATCTCTTTGGAAAGAGTGGTTCCTAAACAAGCGGGTACATTACCACGCTTAGAATCATCCATACTAAACCCCTTTAGTATGGTGTCTATGTACCTGGATTAGGACAATCCCAAATCCATTTAGAACTATCTCTATAGATCTATATCCCTAAGATGTAGGAGACATCAGTTAGATCTTTCATGGAGAACCTGTGTGATAAGAGGTGCTTGACCGAGTGTAGCATAGGAACACCCTTTCCTATCGAGAGTATGTCATCCGCATACAATACGATGAAGACAACCATACTCTCTACAAGCTTCTTATTTATACATGGTTCATCTATCTCTTATTTATCTTAATTAAGGCATTTCATTGGTCGCTACCAGGAGAGAGAGAAGGATAATAACTTTGCGTGCGCTCTTTGCAAGATTAGATTGGTTATTTTATCTAATCATGATGGCTCCCACTGTTTTTATCAAATCATCCTTCAAACCCTAAAAGGTAAGACTAGCCGGGATTAATTACACCCTATAAGTTCGCTGATCATTCGGCCAGGCCAGTGTCGGTACTTTGAGGGAGGTTCCCCGTACTTTCGCATGGACGTAATTAAAATAAACCTCGTTTCCCTAGAGGCATAACCCCGTTGACACCTTTCTAGACACCTACTTGATCGGCTAATTATAAAGTGCAAAACTCTCCCAAGAGTAACTCTTACTCGCAGTGGGTATCGAGATCCAACTATCATATAGAAGGTATGCAATCTCATTGCAAATTTCAACACTTGAAATTCCAGATAATATTTTTACCCCTAGCCACTTATGACCTTAACAAGGTCAACAAATCAGAAGCGCTTGCCAAGTTCAACCCGTCATTTCTTGATTGAATTAAACCCGCCCGTACAACTTTTAACAAGGTTAACAAAGCCGTACGACTACCCTAATCCAATCGCATCACATGCTGCAGATGTGTACTAATCAGCTACCGCACACTACGCTTTAACAAGGTCAACAAACGCTGCACGAATACCAAATAATACTTATCTGAAATGACGGAGGGCTACGCAGGTTTTTAAGAAAACCATGAGCGCAATGAACTTGATATCGTTGTAGAATCAAGTGATTTTGCAAAGGAGCATTTTTTAGGCTTTTACTATTTTTCTAAAGAGGTCACTCCGGGTGAAGGGATCTCGGCTCTTTCTTCATCGAATAGGGTGCAGGATATTCAACAATACAACTATGCAAAGCAAGAACTAGGGAAGCAGTCAAAAGACAAAACCGAGTGGGTTGTAGCATTTGCTAGTTTTGCTAAAGAGGTCACTCCCGGTGAAGGGATCTCGGCTCTTTCCTCATCGAATGAGGTGCTGGATATTCATCAAGGAATACCACTATGCAAAGTAAAAACTAGAGCTACCCTTTTTGAAAATTTGATTCTACAACATCTTTAGGTTTCTTTCATTTCATTAATCTCATTAATGAAGTCCCATCAATTAATGTTTCCTAAACATCATAGAAAAATGAAACGAAAATAGAACGTACGTTTATACTATCCGCATTCACCACGAGGTCCCTTCATGCACCGTTAGCTTACTTAATTACCGGCAGAGCAGGGGCTGGACTAGCGCGGGTGCAAAACATAAGCAACGTTTATTATATATCATATATATAATATTACATTCGTCTCACGCAGTTATATGATCAACATCATAGAATCAAGAAGCAGAAGCAATATATGAAATATTGGATATACTAGGATGTCCGTGTTTTAAATTTAGCCAATAATGTAAAACACAGATTGCACAGTCGTGATGAATAGCCAAACCCACATCCCTAGACCCGTACGAGAGCGGCAAGTAACCCTGCCAATTCTAGAGTTAGGAGACCCGGTCTCAACTCCTTGAAATGGTCTCCCACTGGACTCTAGAACCCGGTTACTTATGCTCCCTCCCTTGGGTCTATCCTAATGCGGAAAAGTAAATAATATACAACAATAGTGACATCATCCTCAACTCGAAAGTGCCCCAATAAAAGAATATTACATATAGATTTTACATGAATGAAAATATAAAAACTCCCATCTCACATAAAACCCTCCGGCTATTCAATCGCGACGATCCATTGAATCATATCAACAGCAACACATAACATCTCATGTCATCAACGTAAATAAATATGCGTATCCTGAAAACTCTTTGACATATAGCAACGAGATTGGGACACCCCATATATTACACTTAAGGTCGCAGAAAAGAAACAGAAAACTACAATGATTAAATCCGCAATATCCTAAGACATCAAAAATCCGGAAAATTACTAGATTATTAGGGTTTTCCTTTGTGATGTGATTAAATTAAAGAGAAGAAAAGAGCATACAACCTTTGTAGTTCGAGTCCTTCTCTTCTAAAGCTCCGTGTTGAAGTCCACGCGACTCTACAAGGCTCCTCTTCAAGTTGAATAACCCTCCTTCGTGATCTTCGCGCCAAAGACGATCCACCCGAAGTCCCTCTAGCCCAAGCTAACTCCACACTAAACTCCTTTAGTGTAGAAAACACACCACACCAAATTGCTAGTTTGATGTGAGATAGTGAAGTAGAGAATGTTAAAAGTTCACAAGATTGCTTTCAAGCTTCATGATTCACATCTCATATGAGGGTTGAAACTTGAACCATGGCAATTGAGGAAGAAGATGAAGCTAGAGAGCAATCATGGGAACAACTCAAGAAAAATGGCTAAGTGTTGAGAATGAGCATAGAATGAATGGCAACACTTGACCCCCGCTCATTCAAGCATGGAATTTTGCAATATAATATTGCAACCATACTTGAATAGTGAGTCTAGATGAATAAACTATGAATAAACCCCATGCAACCATGCTCTCATTTTCCACCTCTTTTCTATTTTTTTCAAAAATAGAAAATCAAGCCATGGTTCATTACACACACATACACACACACACACACACACATATCATATATATTAATATATATAATGAAGAATAATTAGTGAGCTAATGATATTAGTTAAGATATAATTATATCACATATAATATATATCACATTATTAAATCAACACTTGATTTAATAATCCGGTTATATCACATATGACCGACTAATATCATTTATCTGTATATCACATTATCAAATCAACACTTGATTCGACAATCTGGTTATATCACATATAACCGAACTGATAACAGATAACTGCTAGATTACAATACGGTATCACATACACGTATTTAATCAGGCCCACACACATAATGCATATGTGTTCTACTTCGTTTCGCTTGAACCAGGAAACTTCTGTGTGGGACTCTAAAGACTCGTCAATACGCCAGCAGTAGACGATGATCACATCAGTCACCTACAAGCCGTCAGTGGTACTAGCTGGACGTAACGGCTACCCGAGTATTGAGCGATATGAAGATCAACAAGCAAGCTCGTCCATACTCTCCATGAAGCCTATCAGTAACACTACCATACAGTCCGGTCTCTTCGTCTGATATGTCGCATATCATGTCTAGGCGTGGTAAACGTCAGTCCCCAGTAACATGATAATTCATGCCGATGTCAGGCCTATAACGGTTCGAGAAACTACTGATAACTCTTATCAGTAAATAACAACAGCAACCCTGGCCAGTGACTTCCAGTTATAGCCAATCGAGCATAGCGCAACATCAACCCCCAGTATCGGGAGAGACGAAACCCCTCCTATCACTCATTGCCTCCATGTGACTCGGGACTGTACCCAAAATCCACCTGTTTGAACAACTCCTTTGAGTCGTGGTAGGGAGGAAATCAAAGCACGGTGGGAGCCACACAAGACTCTATGACGATCTCGGGTCTACAGACTAACCTGTATAATGTCACCAGAGGACTGCTATCTGACGATAGGTATACTACCACATAGGAGTCCTCGGCGAGTCCTGTTCAGTGTACCCATTCTCCAATGAGTACCTGTATACAATCTTTGATGTCACACACCAATGGTTGTGGGATCAACCATCGCCCTCTAAGGGACAAAAAACGTACACACTAGTCTACCTTGGAATATCGATACCCTAGTTTTGATATTCCCATGACTAGGAACTGATTTAAGGATGTACTTGTTGACCATCCTGACCCTACTAGTATGATCTCATCATAATCCTGGTAGTCAAGTACATATCCTAAGGGCTTTATCAACATGTGAGAGCAAGACAGTAAAGAATACCAGTCAACATGTTAAGATAAAGAGTAACCAGATAGCATAGTATCATGTCGAGCAAGATAGTCCTATATGTGTGTGTGTGTGTGTCCAAGCATCCACTATAATATATATCACATGTACAATAATGGCCTCTAGAGCATATATATAACTAACACAAGTTACCGGATTCCGTGAAGTGCCGGGTGGCCCATTCATTTTGATGAAGGGGGTTGCCTCACTTCTTGTTTTGGTGGGTAATTTATCACACTTGTAAGGGCCTAGGTTTTCATTGCACAGGCTATCCATACGACCAGGGGAACGTCAGGTTTCACTTGCGGCTCAAAGGAAACCCGGGGCTCCCAGATCACCAGTATTGTTCTGTGATGCTTATCACTTATCTGTGAAGTTGCATTTATCATGCCTGGAACGATTATTATATATTTATATATATACATATATATACACACACACACACACACTAGTATATGTTGTATATGTTTTTCACCCGCGCTAGTCCAGCCCCCGCTCTGTCGTTAGTTAAGTAACCTAATGGGTGATGACGGGGCCCAGTTGTTAGTTATGTATATTCCCTAGAGGCCATTGTTGTACATATGATGTATATTATAATGGATGCTTGGATATATATAGAGAGGAATTTCTTGCTCGTCATGACAGTATGCTATTTGGTTTTTACTTTATCTTAACATGTTGACTTGTATTGGTTTACTGTCTTACTCTTACATGTTGATAAAGCCCTTAGGATCTGTACTCGACTACTAGGACTATGATGTGATCATACTAGTGGGGCCACGGTAGTCGATGAGTACATCCTATAACTGTTCCTAGTCGAGGGTATATCGAGACAAGGCATCAATACACCAGAGTAGACTAGCGTATACGCATCTTGACCCATATGATGGGCGATGGATGATCCCATATCCATCGGTGTTTGATGTCAAGGATGGTGTACGGGTGCTCAGTGGAGACTGGGTACACTGGACGGACTCGCCGAGAACTCCCAGATGGTGATATACCACACGTCAGATGGCAGTTCTCCGATGACACTGGTACAGGGTAGTCTGTAGACCCGAGATCGTCATAGAGTCTTGTGTGATTCCCACTGTGCTTTGATTTCCACCTTACCACGTCTAAGAGGGCGTGCAAAACGGTGGCTTTTGGGTGCAGTCCCGAATCACATGGAGGAAATGAGCGATAGGAGGGGATTCGTCTCTCCCGGTATAGGGAGTTGATGTTGTGCTGTGTTCGATTGGCTATAACTGGAAGTCCCTGGCCAGGGTTGATATAGAGATTTACTGGTAAGTCTTACCAGTAGTTTCTCGACCCGTTATGAGCCTCACATCAACGCGACTTATCGGTTACTGGGGTCTGATGTATATCACCCCTAGACTTGATATGCGACATATCAGACGAAGAGACCGGACTGTATGGGAGTGTTACTGATTGGATTCACAGGAGATTGTACAGGCTAGCTTGTTGATCTTCTGATCGCTCAATACCTGGATGGCTGTTACGTTTAGCTGACCGCTTGCAGCTTGTGGGTGTTTGATATGATCATTACCTGCTACCGGCGTATTGACGATTCTTTATAGTCCTACACAGAGGTTTCTTGACTCAGACAAAACGGAGTAGGGACACATATGTGATATGTGCAGGACCGAGGATAATAC
The DNA here is from genome assembly GCA_030015575.1 of Agapanthus africanus. Lineage (NCBI taxonomy): Eukaryota > Viridiplantae > Streptophyta > Magnoliopsida > Asparagales > Amaryllidaceae > Agapanthus > Agapanthus africanus. The sequence goes on from JASDDO010000019.1 coordinate 433,830,579, forward strand.
GATATGGGATACCGTATTATATTCTCGCGATATTTAGATTTGATCCAGGTCATCGGATCAAGTGTTGATTCGATGAATCGGTACATGATATATTAGTCGGTTATATTCGATATAGCCGGATTGTCGGATCAAGTGTTGATTCGATAATTTAATGTATAATAATATATATGATATATTGCATTACATTATCTAATATTGGCTCGCTTTATTATTTCGTTTTCTCACCGGATAATACATTGATATATATATGCGATATATGTTAATTGTATTATTTTCTTTTGTTACAAATATATAATATATATGTGATATATATTATAGTAACATGATATGATTACTAATGCAACATGGTTAGTGGAGATTAAACAAGATTAGGATTTGAATTGGGTTAGTTCTTTCATGAACATTCTAGAAGCTTTTCTTTTGTCATGAGTTTAGATATTATAGTTGATATTTTCAAGTGACTCATTGTTTAACCCAACCCAAACCCTAGCCCTAGTTAATTCTCTATATGGGTTATCCTTGTCATCCTTGACCATGGTTGCATTATTAATCATATATCATTTCATTATTCATCACAAAAGGATTTAATTCATATTTCATCTTCTTCTTCAATCTTGAGCTTTGAGAAAGCTTACTAGGTTTTCATTTTGTGATGATTAAAAGTGAGAATTTGATATAAAAAGAAAGCATAAATACTACTCCATCATCCTCATCTAATCTAGCCAATTAGATTAGGGTGTTCATCTCATTAGAGTGAGAGAGCTTGAGGTATAAAAACTTCGACGTAGATCATCGGAGAAAAGGAACACTACAAGCTAGCATGGATCGTTCGAGTCGTGGAGCCTCTATTGAGTCCGGGAGATCGTGGATCGCGGCAAAGGGACTTCTACTCAGAGCTTATGAAGCGAAGGAGCGGACTACAAAGGTTGTAATCCCTCACTTTTAGTAGTAAATATGTTTACTTGCATGTTAAACCCTAATAATCTAGCAAAGATCCCAGTTTTGGGTTGTTCGGCACGTCTAAATTTTAAATCAGGCATGGTTGATGCCTTATAGACCTTTGTATGACTTCCTAGGAACCCTACAGTGGTATCAGAGCCTAACTAGAGCATTGGGCGACGTGTATACGAAGTTAAAACTCCGATCGAACCCCGAAATACCGAGTTTGACCCCCTCTCTGGACAATTTTTTAAAATGTGATTTTTTCTGCATTAAAAATACTTTAAAAATTCAGCAGGGAATTTTAAGAGTTACCATGAAAAATGTGCCCCCAAATCTCTCATATAGCCGTGGAACCGCGGCAAGAAGCTACTTGTAGCGGCGGTTCCGCGGCAGGAACAGTGCATTAGGGACAGGATTTTATACAGTAATGTCCGTAGCTGATCCTGCTTATTTCTAGGTATTTTTAATCTGACTCAAGTGTTGAGTGTTCTGGGGATTATTTTGAATTCGTTGATTCGATCGGAAAATTTAATTTCGTTCTTTTTCTGGATAATTTAGAAACTATTAAAATGTTCGAACGGATATCATTAACTCATTTTTTCCCGGCATGAAAAACTTTCAGGTGTTGAATTTTTCTCGAGTTTAAATCTTTCGGAAAAACGTGCAAGTAACGCGGTGGTCTCTCTAGAAGAACACAAACCTTAACTCGATTATGTGACCGTCTGAACCGCCTCTAAACCTTAGGGTTTGAGGTAGTACGGCGTGCCACATGTGAGGCATTGGCTTGACCCTTCTACGGCTGGACCATTGGTACTGTGACATATTTTGGGATTATTTGAACTCCGCTCGAGTGTTGAGCTATTTAGGAAATTTTGCGTATTTAATTATCCGATTGGAAAGTTTAATAGTGTCTATTTATCTGGAATGTGATACAATATGTGGAATTCATATAGTTAGGCATGAAATGCGAAGTATGTGATATTTCGGATTTATGATGTCTAAAGTGATTGTGGATTCCAAATGTTGTAGTTTTACAATTTCTTTTCTGTGACCGTAAGTGTAGTATGTAGTTGTATTACCGGTTTTCGTTGCTATACATCAACGACGATCGGTGTATGCATACTTACTTACGTTGATGATATGAGATTTTATGTGTTGCTGTGATATGTTATATTGGATCGTCGTGTTCTGAATAGCTGGGTGTTTTATGTGAGATGAGGGTTTTTATTTTCATTCATGTAAAATTCATTTGTATGTAATATTCTTTTATTGGGGCACTTCCGGGATGAGGTTGATGTCACCAGTGTATATTATTTACTTTTTCGCATTAGGTAGACCTAAGGAGGGGAGCACAAGTAACCGGGTTCTAGGGTCCAGTGGGAAGCCATCTCGAGGAGTCGAGACCGGGTCTCCTAACCCTAGAATTGGCAGTGTTACTTGCCGCTCTCATAGGGGTCTAGGGATGTGGGTTTGGCTATTCATCGCGACCGTGGAATCCGTGTTTTATACCGGCTCGTATTAAAAACACGGCGATCCTAGTATATCCAATATTTCATATATGTTCTTCTGCTGCAATGTTCTGTGATGAGATCATATTACTGCCTGAGACCAATGCTTATACTAATATATATGCTGATATATAAATATTACTGCTTTCGTTTCTTCTGTAATGCTTAGGAAGCATAAGCTAATGGGATTTATTAATGAGATTAATAAAAAGAAAAGAAACCTAAAAGATGTTGTAGAATCAAAACTTATAAAAAGGGTAGCTACAGTTTTGCTTTGCATAGCGGTATATATGATATACCCTGCACCTTATTCGATGAGGAAAGAGCCGAGATCCCTTCACCGGGAGTGACCTCTTTAGCGAAACTGGCAGATACTATAAACTCACGGTTTAGTTTTTGACAGCTTATATAGTTCTTGCTTTGCACAGCGGTACATACGATATATCCTGCACTTTATTCGATGGGGAAAGAGCCGAGATCCCTTCACCGGGAGTGACCTCTTTAGCGAAACTAGAAAAGCCTCAAAAACACTCCTTTTTCAAAAATCACTTGATTCTACGACGATATCAATTTCATTACGCAATAGGTTTTCTGAAAAACCTGTCGTAGCCCTCCGTCATTTCAGATAAATCCTACTTAGTATTCGTGCTGCGTTTGTTGACCTTGTCAAGGCACAGTGTACGGTAGCTAATTAGTCTTTATCTGCTAAAACATGAGAAGTGATTGGATTAGGGTATTCGTACGGCCTTGTTGACCTTGTCAAGGGTCATGCGGGTAGGTTTAATTCAATCGGGAAATGACGGGTTGAACTTGACTTGCGATATATGGTTTGTTGACCTTGTCAAGGTCATAGATCGCTAGGGGCAAAATATTATCGGGAATTTCAAGTGTTGAAATTTGCAATGAGATTGCACACCTCCTATGAGATAGTTGGATCCCGATACCCACTGCAAGTAAGAGTTACTCCTGTGAGAGTTTTACACAGGACAATTAGCCGATCAAGTAGGTGTCTAGAAAAGTGTTAACGGGGTTATGCCTTTGGGAAAACGAGGTTTACTTTAATTAGGTCCGTGCGAAAGCATGGGGAACCTCCCTCAAGTACCGACACTGATCTGGCTGAAAGATTGACGAAATTGTAGGGTGTAATTAATCCCAGCTAATCTTACCTTTTAGGGTTTGAAGGAAAATTTGATAAAAAACAGTGGGAGACATCCTGATTAGATAAGATAATAATCAATCTAATCTTGCAAGAGCATACGCTAAAGTGTTTTCTTCTCTCTCTCTCTCCAGGTAGCGACCATGTCAGGCCATAATCAAGATAATAATATGGATGTATTGACTAAACCTGCTTATTATACTGAGCAGGGGATCGTTGGTCCCGTTTTTTCTTATAAGAGTTATAAGACTGAACATGAAACAGGAGAATATCTGGATTCTCACGCCACCCAAACAAAGAACATGCATGCTGATGCATCTTTATCGGGTGTGTTAGTTATTGAGAACTGTTTCTCAGTTCACCCTACGTCCTGGGTATTAGATACCGGATCGGGATCCCACATATGTAAATTGTTACATGGGCTACGGAAAGGTAGAGAACTGGGAAAATGTGATCATTCCGTTCAAGTAGGGAATGGTGCAAGTATTGTAACCAAAGCAGTTGGCGAATATCACCTAGTATTACCAAGTGGTAATACACTGATTCTGAATGAGTGCTATTATATTCCGAACATGATGTGCAACATTATATCAATTTCTTTATTAAGTAAAGAAGGATATAATTTTGTAGTAAAGGATAATGTTATGAACATATTCCTAGATCAAAAGTTGATTGGATCAGGCTCGTTACATAATGGCATATTCATTCTCAATCAAAATACAGTGCTTAATATACAAAACACACACAAGAGGAAGAGTTCAGAAATGAACGAATCCTTCTTGTGGCATTGTAGACTTGGTCATATCAATGCGACACGACTGGATAAGTTACATAAGGATGGATATTTGAATCCGTTCGAATTATCATCTTATGATACTTGCCATTCATGTCTCAAAGGAAAAATGACCAAAACTCCGTTTAGTGGACACAGAGAAAGAGTTACCAAACTCTTAGGACTGGTACATAGTGATGTATGCGCTCCCATGTCTACACACGCCAGGAACGGTTCTTCCTACTTCATTATATTTACGGACGATCTCTCAAGATTCGGACATGTGTTCCTGATGAAACACAAGTCAGAAGCTTTTGAGAAATTCAGAGAATATAAGCACGAAGTAGAGAACCAAACGGGCAAAAGTATTAAGATCCTTCGATCTGATCGAGGAGGAGAATACTTGAGCAATGAGTTCCTAGATTATCTAAAAGAGAATGGGATTCTCTCTCATCTTACTTCTCCTTATACACCACAGCACAACGGTGTATCGGAATGGAGGAATCGCACCCTATTAGATATGGTGCGCTCGATGATGAGTACAGCTGAGTTACCTATTTCCTTCTGGGGATATGCGCTGGAGACAACAGCATACCTATTGAATCAAGTTCCAACTAAATCTGTACCTACCACACCATATGAAATATGGAGTGGGAAGAGACCGTATCTTAAACGAGTTAAGATATGGGGTTGTCCGGCCTATGTCAAAAGGCAAAATCCGGACAAACTCGAGGCACGATCAGTTCTTTGCAAGTTTGTAGGATATCCGAAGAATTCTTATGGATATTTTTTCTACCACAGTGAGGACCAAAAGGTGTTTGTTGCCCATCATGCCACCTTTTTAGAAAAGGAATTTCTTGCAAAAGAGATTAGTGGCTCTGATGTAGAACTGGAAGAAGTTCCAGCAACACAAACTGCAACTGAAGATTTAGTGGAACCAGAGGATTCAGTAGTACCCGACGAACCCCAGCCTCTCCGCCGATCTAGCAGGGTTTCTCATCCACCTGAGAGATACTACGGTTTTCTCATTGATGGTGGAAGCGAGGATTGCATCATGGAAGATGATGACCCGACTAGTTTCTACCAGGCCATCACGAGTGGTGACTCTGTGAAATGGCTGGATGCAATGCGATCTGAGATGGAATCCATATACCCCAACAAAGTCTGGACTTTAGAAAATGCTCCTGAAGGGGTAAAACCCATTGGGAGCAAGTGGATCTTTAAAAAGAAAATTGGTGTAGATGGAAAAGTTGAGACTTTCAAAGCTAGACTTGTTGCAAAGGGTTTTCGTCAATGATCAGGTGTGGATTATGACGAAACCTTTTCTCCAGTTGCTATGCTTAAGTCCATCCGGATCTTACTTGCCATTGCTGCATACCATAACTACGAAATCTGGCAAATGGATATTAAGACCGTCTTTCTAAACGGTGATTTAGAAGAGTGCGTGTACATGACTCAGCGAGAGGGCTTCGTAGATAGTGGGAGCAGCGGAAAGGTGTGCAAACTGCATAAATCCATTTATGGGTTAAAGCGAGCATCGCGGAGTTGGAACATCTGTTTTGATGTTGTAGTCAAAGAGTTTGACTTCATCAAAAATATAGATGAACCTTGTATCTATAAGAAGGTTGCAGAGAGTAAGGTTGTATTTCTCGTATTGTACGTGGATGACATACTCTTGATAGGAAATGATGTTCCTATGCTGCAATCAGTCAAGCTTTTCTTATCACAAAGATTCTCAATGAAAGATCTAGGTGATGCCTCCTGCATATTGGGAATCATGATCTGTAGAGATAGATCTAAACTGATACTGGGATTGTCCCAATCCAGGTACATTGACACCATACTAAAGAGGTTTAGTATGGAAGAATCCAAGCATGGGAACCAACCCACGATCTCTGGACTAACTCTCTCCAAAGAGATGTCTCCCAAGACTGATTTGGAGAGAGCTCGCATGCAAGGGATACCCTATGCTTCGGCAGTAGGCTCTATCATGTATGCGATGCTATGTACCAGACCCGATATAGCATACTCACTAAGTATAGTGAGTCAGTATCAAGCAGATCCTGGAGAGAGTCACTGGACAGCTGTGAAGAACATTCTCAAGTACTTGCGAAGGACTAAGGAGATGTTCTTTGTGTATGGTAACGGAGAACTCCAGGTGGAGTCCTTTACCGATTCCAGCTTCTAAAGTGATAAGGACGACTCTAGGTCGCACTCGAGATTTGTCTATACCCTTAATGGTGGGGCGGTATGTTGGAAGAGTTCCAAACAGGATACCGTTGCAGACTCGACGATGGAGGCTGAATACATCGCTGCCAACGATGCTGCCAAAGAGGCTGTCTGGATAAAGAAGTTCATTAGTGAACTTGGTGTGGTTCCATCCATTGAGCATCCAATACCTCTGTATTGTGATAACAATAGAGCCGTGGCTTTGGCCAAGGAACCCAGGTCCCATCAAAAGTCCAGACATATTCTGAGGCGGTATCACCTGATCAGGGAGATAGTTGATCGCCGGGAGATCGTGGTCAGGAGAGTAGATACGAAGGACAACACTGCGGATCCACTCATGAAGGCCATTCCCCAGATACAGTTTGAGAGATTATTCGGGATGCTAGGTATGAGATACTACAGCAGCTGGCCTTAGTGCAAGTGGGAGATTGTTAGTTATGTATATGCCCTAGAGGCCATTGTTGTACATATGATGTATATTATAATAGATGCTTGGATATATATAGAGAGGACTTTCTTGCTCGTCACAATAGTATGCTATTTGGTTTCACTTTATCTTAACATGTTAACTTGTATTGGTTTACTGTCTTACTCTCACATGTTGATAAAGCCCTTAGGATCTGTACTCGACTACTGGGACTATGATGAGATCATACTAGTGGGGCCACGGTAGTCGATGAGTACATCCTATAACTGTTCCTAATCGAGGGTATATCGAGACAGGGCATCGATACACCAGAGTAGACTAGCGTATACACATCTTGACCCATATGATGGGCGATGGATGATCCCATATCCATCGGTGTTTGACATCAAGGATGGTGTACGAGTGCTCAGTGGAGACTGGGTACACTAGACGGACTCGCCGAGAACTCCCAGATGGTGATATACCACTTGTCAGATGGCAGTTCTCCGGTGACACTGGTACAGGGTAGTCTGTAGACCCGAGATCGTCATAGAGTCTTGTGTGATTCCCACTGTGCTTTGATTTCCACCTTATCACGTCCAAGAGGGCATGCAAAACGGTGGCTTTTTGGTACAGTCCCGAATCACATGGAGGCAATGAGTGATAGGAGGGGATTCGTCTCTCCCGGTATAGGGAGTTGATGTTATGCTGTGTTCGATTGGCTCTAACTGGAAGTCCCTGGCCAGGGCTGATATAGAGATTTACTGGTAAGTGTTACCAGTAGTTTCTCGACCCGTTATGAGCCTCACATCGACACAACTTATCGGTTACTGGGGTCTGACGTATACCACCCCTAGACTTGATATGCGACATATCAGACGAAGAGACCGGACTGTACGGGAGTGTTACTGATTGGATTCATAAGAGAATGTACATGCTAGCTTGTTGATCTTCTGATCGCTCAATACCTGGGTGGCTGTTACGTTTAGCTGACCGCTTGCAGCTTGTAGGTGTTTGATATGATCATCACCTGCTACCGGCGTATTGACGATTCTTTATAGTCCTACACAGAGGTTTCTTGACTCAGGCAAAACGGAGTAGGGGCACATATGCGATATGTGCAGGACCGAGGATAATACGATATGAGATACCGTATTATATTCTCGCGATATTTAGATTTGAGCCGGGTCATCGGATCAAGTGTTGATTCGATGAATCGGTACATGATATATTAGTCGGTTATATTCGATATAGCCGGATTGTCGGATCAAGTGTTGATTCGATAATTTAATGTATAATAATATATATGATATATTGCATTACATTATCTAATATTGGCTCGCTTTATTATTTCGTTGTCTCACCGGATAATACATTGATATATATGCGATATATATTATGTAGGGTTCCTAGGCACTCCCAAGAGGTCTCACAAGGCATCAACCATGCCAATTTCAAATTTTACGGGTGCCGAGAAACCCTAATACGGATCGTTAACTAGATATCTAGGCGAAAGATGCAACTAGTAAACTACTTTACTAAGAGAACGGAAATACAACCTTTGTAGATCCGGTTCTCCACCTCCATAGCTCCATGATGAAGTCCTCTCCGTTGTCCAAATCGAACCATGACTCTTGCATCGGCTTCATCGGAGAAAAAGCGGGCTAGGTCATCGACGACGATGCCGAAGATGATCTACGTCGAGGCATCACTAGATCAAGCTCCACCTTCACCAAGCCATGAAAACTTATGAAGGAAACACCCTATACTACTTGGCAAGAGGTAGAGGATGAAGAAATAGGAAGTGGGTTCACTTTAGAATTGGATTTCTCACTCTTTTTCACAAGTTGCCATTGATGGAGGCAAGCTTGCTTCAATGTGGAAGATGAAGAAGAAGAAGAAAGAATATCATAAGTATTATCCAAAATGAATAATAAAATGAATACTTATCATATCCTAACCTTGGTTAGGTGTAGAGAATAGACTAGGGTTAAATGGAGTGGTTAGGGTTAAGCATGAGACAAAATGGTCACTTTGGTCAAATGTTCAAGAAGCTTCAACTAGAAAACAAATTAAGCCACCATTTTCCTTTTATGCTTATCATTTACAAAATGAATAACTAAATAAGATAAATCAAAAAGAAAACAAAACCCTAACCATTCATATAACCATGGTTTAGTCTTTACACAAACCCAAGCAAGCATGCATCATCAAACATGATGCAAACTTGTGTACAAAAGTATATCACATATACAATGTGCACAAATCAAGTGAGAAAATCCATTTAAAGTGAACCAATACTAGTTAGTGCAAATTAATATATCAAATATATAATTATGCATTAAATCATTAAATCAACACTTGATTCAATGATCCGGTCATGTCGCACACAACCGACTAGTATTCAATTTATCGTTTTATCGAATCAATCCTTGATTCGATAACTAGGTTATATCGCATACAACCATTCGACACATTCATCACGAGAATAGAATACGGTATCACATACACGTATTATTCTCGGTCCCGCACATATCTCATATGCGCTCCTATTTTGTTTCGCTTGAGCCAGGAAACCTCTGTGTAGGACTCTAAAGACTCGTCAATACGCCGGCAGCAGATGATGATCATATCAAACACCCACAAGCCGCAAGCGGTCTGCTAAATGTAACGGCCACCCGGGTATTGAGCGATCAGAAGATCGACGGGCAAGCCCGCTCACACTCCTGTAAATCCAACCAGTAACACTTACCGTACAGTCCGGTCTGATCGTCTGATATGTCGCATATCTCGCCTAGGGGTGGTAAACGTCAGACCCCAATAGCTTGATAAGTCGTGTCGATATGAGGTCTATAACAGTTCGAGAAACTACTGGTAACACTTACCAGTATATCTCAGCAACCCTGGCCAGGGATTTCTGGTTATAGCCAATCGAACACAGCGCAACATCAACTCCCTATACCGGGAGAGACGAATCCCCTCCTATCGCTCATTGCTTCCATGTGATTCGGGACTGTACCCAAAAGACACCATTTTGCACGCCCTCTTGGACGTGGTAAGGTGAAAATCAAAGCACAGTGGGAACCACACAAGACTCTATGACGATCTCGGGTCAACAGACTACTCTGTACCAGTGTCACCAGAGAACTGCCATCTGACGTAAGGTATAATACCATCTGGGAGTTCTCGGCGAGTTCGTCCAGTGTACCCAGTCTCTACTGAGCACCCGTACATCATCTCTGATGTCAAACACCAATGGATATGGGATCATCCATCGCCCATCTGTATGGGTCGAGAAGGTATACGCTAGTCTACTCTGGTATATCGATGCCCCGTCTCGATACACCCACGACTAGGGACTTTGAAGGATGTACTTATGGACTACCATGTCCCCACTAGTATGATCTGCATCATAGTCCAGGTAGTCAAGTACACATCCTAAGGGCTTTACCAACATGTAACAGAGAGACAATCAGTGTACACGTTAAGGTAAAGAGCAACCAAATAGCATACTATCATGTCGATCAAGAAAGTCCTCCCTATATATGTCCAAGCATCCACTACAATATACATCCTATGTATAGTAATGGCCTCTAGGGCATACATATAACTAACAATCTCCCACTTGCACTAGGGCCATCTGATAGCAGTGGTTGTAGTATCTCATACTCAACCATCCCATAAAAATCTCTCTCTTGGAACAGGCCTTTGTGAGTGGATCCGCTGTGTTGTCCTCTGAGTCTGCTCTCCTAACCTCGATCTCCTTGGAGATCAACCATCTCCATGATCAGGTGATACTGCCTTAGAATATATCTGGACATTGATGGGACGGACGTTCCTTGGCATATGCCACAACTCCATTGTCACACAATGGGAGGAACTAAGTTCATCTCATGAACAAATATACATCCAGACTGCCTCTTTGGTAGCATCTTAAGTAGCGATGTATCCAGCCTTTATCGTCTAGTATGCCACGGTATCTAGCTTGGAACTCTTCCAACATACCGTCCCTTTACTGAGGGTAAAGACAATGCATGCGACTGACATTCAGTCGTCATTATCACCCTGGAACCCTTCCAGTGATTCTCCCCAGGATCGATTGATACCGTCTCACTACAACTAGTGAGAATCCTAACATCCATTTAGATCTATCTCATAGATCCAAAATCCAGGATTTAGAAGGTATCACTTTGATCCTATATGGAGAATCATTGTGATAAGCGGAGATTGACCGAGCGTAGCATAGGAAACTCCTTCCATATCAAGAGTATGTCATCCACGTACCCTACGAGGATCACTACCATACTCCCTACTACCTTTTTGTTTGTACAAGGTTCATCTACCATTTTGATGATGTCAAACTCTTTGACTAATCCATCAAAACAGATGTTCCAACTCCGCGATGCCTGCTTTATCACATAAAACATCTTGCATACGTTTCCGCTGCTCCCACTGTCTACGAGAAACTCTGGCTGTGTACTTATAGACTCTCTCTTCTAAAACATCATTTTAGAAAAGCAGTCATGGCACCCAACCGCCAGATATCGTAGTCATGGTATGTAGCCGTGGCAAGTAGGATCTGGATGGACTTAAGCATAGCCACTTGAAAAGGTTTCATCATTATCCACGCCTGGTCGATGACGAAAAGCTTTAACAAGTCTAGTTTTGAAAGTCTCAACTTTTCCATCTACACCAAGTAATCTTCTCAAGATATACTTTCTCCTGATGGGGATTTAACCCTTCAGATATAGCAACCAAAGTCCATACTTTGTTGGTGTATAAGGATTCCATCTCAGATCGCTAAGCATCCAGCCATTCTTACAAAGTCCCACTCCTGATGGCCAGCTCGAAACTAGTTGGGTCATCATCTCATGATGCAATCCTCGCTCCCACTGTCATAGAGAAACCGAAGTATCTCTCAGGAGGGTGAGGAACCTTACTAGATCGGCGGAGAGGCTGAGGTTCGTTGGTAACTATTGAATCCTTTGGTTCTTTCAAATAATCAGCTGCAGTTTGTATAGCTGGAACATTTCCAGTTCTACATTACAGATCTTGCCTCGAGCTTGTCCGGATTTTGTTTTTCAGACATAGGCTGGACAACTCCAAATCTTAACTAATTTAAGAGATGGGCTCTTCCCTTATCATATCACATATGAAAAGGTAGGCAACAGATTTGATTTGAACCCTATTCAATAGGTATGCAGCTTCTCAAGTGCATAACCCCCAAAAAGGAAATAGGTAACTCAGTAGTACTCATCATAGAGCACACCTTATCATATAGGGTGTGGTTGCTCCACCCCGATATACCATCGTGCAATGGTGTATACGGAGGAGTAATGCTGAGAGAGAATCTCATTCTTCTTTAGAATAATCCAGGATTTCCGTGCTCAAGTATTCTCCTCCTTGATCTCATCAAAGGACATAATACTTATACCCGTATTGGTTCTCTACTTCTCGCTTATATTCTGTGAATATCTCAAAAGGTTCGGACTCACGTTTCAACAGGAACATATGACTGAATCTTGAGAGATTATCAGAGAATATAATGAAGTATAAAGAACCAGTCCTGGGATGTGTAGACAGGAGACCTTACATACATCAACATGTATCATCCCAAGAGTTTACTAACTCTTTCTCTGTTTCCAATAAACAGGGCTATGGTCATTTTATCTCTGTGACATGACTGGCAAGTTTCACAAGATGTAAATTCAAACTCATTTAAATATGCATCTTTATGTAACTTAAGCTAGTCGGGTCGCATTGATATGACCTAGTCTACATTGCCTCAAGAAGGATTCGTTCATTTCTGAACTCTCCCTCTTTTGTGTGTTCCGTATACTAAGAAGTGTAGTTTGATTTAGAACATTTATGCTTTTAGATAACGTGCCTGAACCGATCAACTTTTGATATAGGAAATGTTCAAAACATTATCCAACAATACAAAATTTTATCATTTCTTTACTAATAAAGAGACTGATATGATTTTGTATATCAGGTTCGGTATCTAATAACATTCGTTCAGAATCAATGTATTTGGAATACAGGGTGACAGTGACCAACAGACTTGGCTGCAACTCTTGCCCCGTTTTCTGCCTCATGAAACTTATCACCCGTTCTCAGTTCTCTACCTTTCTGTAGCCCTATGTAACAGATTACATATCTGGGATCCTGATTTGGTATCACATACCCAGGACGTAAAGGATACTGAGAAACAGTTCTCTGTAATGAACACACCCGAAGATGATGCATCAGCATGCACTCTCTTCGTTTGGGCGGCACGGGAATCTGGTAATCCCCAATTTCCTGCTCTGTCTTATAACAATTATAAGTTGGAGCGGGACCAACGTTCGCCAGCTCAGTAAAACAAGCGGGTTCGGTCAATATTCCGTATTATTATCTTGATTAAGGCGTGATATGGTCGCTACCTGGAGAAAGAGAGAAGAAAACACTCAGCGTGCGCTCTTGCAAGAATAGATTGGTTATTATTTTATCTAATCAGGATGGCTCCCACAGCTTTTTATCAAATCTTCCTTCAAACCCAAAAAGGTAAGACTAGCCGGGATTAATTACACACTACAAGTTCGCCAATCTTTCAGCCAGGCCAGTGTCGGTACTTTGAGGGAGGTCCCCCATGCTTTCGCACGAACCTAATTAATGTAAACCTCGTTTTCCCAGAGGCGTAATCTCGTTAACACCTTTCTAGACACCTACTTGATCGGCTAACTGTAATGCGTAAAACTCTCCCAGGAGTAACTCTTACTCGCAGCGGGTATCGGGATCCAACTATCTCATAGAAGGAATGCAATCTCATTGCAAATTTCAACACTTGAAATTCCCGATAATATTTTGCCCCTAACCTCCTATGACCTTGACAAAGGCCAACAAACCATAGGATGCTAGTCAAGTTCAACCCGTCATTTCCTGATTGAATTAAACCCACCCGCACGGCCCTTGACAAAGGCCAACAAAGTCGCACGATTACCCTAATCCAACCTGCATCATATGCATAAGCAGATAAGCACCAGTTAGCTACCGCACACTGCGCCTTGACAAAGGCCAACAAACGCAGCACGAATACTAACTACTACTTATCTGAAATGACGGAGGGCTACGACAGGTTTTTCTTAAAACCTATTGAGTAATGAACTTGATATCGTCGTAGAATCAAATGATTTTAAAATGGAGTGTTTTTTAGGCTTTTGTAGTTTTGCTAAAGGAGTCACTCCCGGTGAAGGGATCGTCGGTCCTTTCCTCGTCGAATGAGGTGCGGGATATATTATATATATCACTGTGCAAAGCAAAAACTCTTAAAAGCAATCAAAATACAAACCGAGTGTGTAGCATCAGCCAGTTATTGCTAAAGGAGTCACTTCCGGTGAAGGGATCTCGGTCCTTTCCTCATCGAATAAGGTGCAGGATATATCTCATATACCGCTATGCAAAGCAAGAACTGTAGCTACCTGTTTTATTTTTGAAATTCAATTCTACAACATCTTTAGGTTTCTTTTCTTTCATTAATCACATTAATGAAGTCCCATCATTTAAGTACCTAAACATCACAGATAAATACGACGTACACTTATGCCATCCGCATTCGCCTCGATGTCCCCTCGTGCACCGTTAGGTTAGGTAACTAACGGCAGAGCGGGGCAGGGCTAGCGCGGGTGTAAAACATAAGTAACGCCTATATAATATATCATATATACTATATACTGTATCTATCACAAAACATCACATGATCACATCACAGATATCGCAGCAGAAGAATCATATGAAATATTGGATATACTAGGACGTCCGTGTTTTCAATACGAGCCAGTATAAAACACGGATTCCACGGTCGCGATGAATAGCCAAACCCACACCCCTAGACCCCTACGAGAGCGGCAAGCAACCCTACCAATTCTGGAGTTAGGAGACCCGGACTCGACTCCTCGAGTTGGTCTCCCACTGGACTCCAAAACCCGGTTACTTGTGCTCCCCTCCTTGGGTCTATCCTAGTGCCGAAAAGTAAATAATATACAAAGGGTGACATCTTCCGCAACCTGGAAGTGCCCCAATAAAAGAATATTACATACAAGTTTTTACATGAATGAAAATGAAAAACACTCATCTCACATAAAAACCCCCCGGCTATTCAAACACGACGATCCAATATAACATATCCAGCAACACATAACATCACATGTCATCAACGTAAGTAAATATGCGCATCCCAATTGTCGTTGACATATAGCAACGAAACCGGCGATATCACATATTACAATTACGGTCACAGAAAAGAAAATGTAAAACTACAACAGTTGGAATCCGCAAACTCCATAGACATCGCATGCCTAATCAAATGAACTCCTTAGACATCGCATGCCTAACAATTATAAACCCCGCATTTTAGTCTCATTATCGAAAACACTTTTCAATATCAAGTCGGGCAATTCAACAAGATTCCCGACATCCTGATCGAATGCTCGTCGCAAAATTTAGTAGGCGGCCGCACCCCCGATACCGTCGACGAAGTGCACCAAGGCGGAACACCGCTACCGCGAGCACCCGAACGGATGCTTTCGGCGACGGGGTTCTCCTACAGTCACTTGGTCGGGGCTATGGAGCGAGGCTGTCTATTAAGTTTACCCGGCAAGTATCCGCGTACACTACGTGATTGCGACGGACTTTTGATCACATCAAAATTCCGTGGCAACCGATCAAGTGAGACTAAAGTGCTATGTTTATAACATTCATTCAGTTATCTCATAACAACTTGTGAATTCCAAATATTGTATCACATTTCGAATAAGATAGAAAATGTTAAACTTTCCGATCGAACAATCGAACACCCAAGTTTTCCGAAACAGCTCAACACATGAAATAAGTCTAACAACATTCAGTTCGTGCCTCAGTACCAACGGTCCAGCCGTAGAAGGGTCAAGCCAACGCCTCACATGTGGCACGCCGTACTGCCCCAAACCCTAAGGTTCAAAGGGCAGTTCAAGACGGTCATATAATCGAGTTAAGGTTTGTTGTCTTCTAGAGGGACCATCGCGTTACTTGCACTACTTAGAACGTCGCTAAACCACGGAAAAATCCAACACTTGGAAATTTCCCGACAGGGGAAAAGGTGGGTATTTATATCCGGTCGAACTTTTTAACATATTCTAAAATTTATCCGGAAAGCCACATAGACAAAATCTGACACTCCGATCGAAACACCGAATCCCCAAAACAACCCCAGAAAATTCAACTCTTGAATAAAATTTAAAAATACCCAGAGAACTCAGCACTGTTAAATAGGAATTACTGTGCAAATTGGTTGGGCTGACGTCACACTTTTGCCGCGGAACCGCCGCATAAGCTAGGCTTATGCCGCGGTTCCGCCGCGCATTGGAGGGATCATGAAATAAATTTTGCGCCGTAATTCTTAGAATTCCCTGCTGAATTTTTTAAGCATTTTTAATGTGGAAAAATCCCAGTTTTTGAAAAAAGTACAGAGAAGGCTATTGCATTAAGGTTTCGGGTTCGTACGGACTTCAAACTTCGTCTACACTTCGCCTAAGGCTCTAGCTAGGCTCTGATACCACTGTAGGGTTCCTAGGCACTCCCAAGAGGTCTCACAAGGCATCAACCATGCCAATTTCAAATTTTACGGGTGCCGAGAAACCCTAATACGGATCGTTAACTAGATATCTAGGCGAAAGATGCAACTAGTAAACTACTTTACTAAGAGAACGGAAATACAACCTTTGTAGATCCGGTTCTCCACCTCCATAGCTCCATGATGAAGTCATCTCCGCTGTCCAAATCGAACCATGACTCTTGCATCGGCTTCATCGGAGAAAAAGCGGGCTAGGTCATCGACGACGATGCCGAAGATGATCTACGTCAAGGCATCACTAGATCAAGCTCCACCTTCACCAAGCCATGAAAACTTATGAAGGAAACACCCTATACTACTTGGCAAAAGGTAGAGGATGAAGAAATAGGAAGTGGGTTCACTTTAGAATTGGATTTCTCACTCTTTTTCACAAGTTGCCATTGATGGAGGCAAGCTTGCTTCAATGTTGAAGATGAAGAAGAAGAAGAAAGAATATCATAAGTATTATCCAAAATGAATAATAAAATGAATACTTATCATATCCTAACCTTGGTTAGGTGTAGAGAATAGACTAGGGTTAAATGGAGTGGTTAGGGTTAAGCATGAGACAAAATGGTCACTTTGGTCAAATGTTCAAGAAGCTTCAACTAGAAAACAAATTAAGCCACCATTTTCCTTTTATGCTTATCATTTTCAAAATGAATAACTAAATAAGATAAATCAAAAAGAAAACAAAACCCTAACCATTCATATAACCATGGTTTAGTCTTTACACAAACCCAAGTAAGCATGCATCATCAAACATGATACAAACTTGTGTACAAAAGTATATCACATATACAATGTGCACAAATCAAGTGAGAAAATCCATCTAAAGTGAACCAATACTAGTTAGTGCAAAGTAATATATCAAATATATAATTATGCATTAAATCATTAAATCAACACTTGATTCAATGATCCGGTCATGTCGCACACAACCGACTAGTATTCAATGTATCGTTTTATCGAATCAATCCTTGATTCGATAACTAGGTTATATCGCATACAACCATTCGACACATTCATCGCGAGAATAGAATACGGTATCACATAAACGTATTATTCTTGGTCCCGCACATATCTCATATGCGCTCCTATTTCGTTTCGCTTGAGCCAGGAAACCTCTGTGTAGGACTCTAAAGACTCGTCAATACGCCGGCAGCAGATGATGATCATATCAAACACCCACAAGCCGCAAGCGGTCTGCTAAACGTAACGGCCACCCGGGTATTGAGCGATCAGAAGATCGACGAGCAAGCCCACTCACACTCCTGTGAATCCAATCAGTAACACTTACCGTACAGTCCGGTATGATCGTCTGATATGTCGCATATCTCGCCTAGGGGTAGTAAACGTCAGACCCCAATAGCTTGATAAGTCGTGTCGATATGAGGTCTATAACAGTTCGAGAAACTACTGGTAACACTTACCAGTATATCTCAGCAACCCTGGCCAGGGATTTCTGGTTATAGCCAATCGAACACAGCGCAACATCAACTCCCTATACCGGGAGAGACGAATCCCCTCCTATCGCTCATTGCCTCCATGTGATTCGGGACTGTACCCAAAAGCCACCGTTTTGCATGCCCTCTTGGAAGTGGTAAGGTGGAAATCAAAGCACAGTGGGAACCACACAAGACTCTATGACGATCTCTGGTCAACAGACTACTCTGTACCAGTGTCACCAGAGAACTGCCATCTGACGTAAGGTATAATACCATCTGGGAGTTCTCGGCGAGTCCGTCCAGTGTACCCAGTCTCTACTGAGCACCCGTACATCATCTCTGATGTCAAACACCAATGGATATGGGATCATCCATCGCCCATCTGTATGGGTCGAGAAGGTATACGCTAGTCTACTCTGGTATATCGATGCCCCGTCTCGATACACCCACGACTAGGGACTTTGAAGGATGTACTTATGGACTACCATGTCCCCACTAGTATGATCTGCATCATAGTCCAGGTAGTCAAGTACACATCCTAAGGGCTTTACCAACATGTAACAGAGAGACAATCAGTGTACACGTTAAGGTAAAGAGCAACCAGATAGCATACTATCATGTCGAGCAAGAAAGTCCTCCCTATATATGTCCAAGCATCCACTACAATATACATCCTATGTATAGTAATGGCCTCTAGGGCATACATATAACTAACATATTAATTGTATTATTTTCTTTTGTTACAAATATATAATATATATGTGATATATATTATAGTAACATGATATGATTACTAATGCAACATGTTTAGTGGAGATTAAACAAGATTAGGGTTTGAATTGGGTTAGTTCTTTCATGAACATTCTAGAAGCTTTTCTTTTGTCATGAGTTTAGATATTATGGTTGATATTTTCTAGTGACTCATTGTTTAACCCAACCCAAACTCTAGCCCTAGTTAATTCTCTACATGGGTTATCCTTGTCATCCTTGACCATGGTTGCATTATTAATCATATATCATTTCACTATTCATCACAAAAGGATTTAATTCATATTTCATCTTCTTCTTCAACCTTGAGCTTTGAGAAAGCTTACTAGGTTTTCATTTTGTGATGATTAAGAGTGAGAATTTGATATAAAAAGAAAGTATAAATACTACTCCATCATCCTCATCTAATCTAGCCAATTAGCTTAGGGTGTTCACCTTTGTATGACTGCCTAGGAACCCTACACCAGTGGCGAATGCAGATGGCATATACGTACAACATATTTTCGTTCTTTTCAGGTGTGATTAATTGATGGGACTGTGTTGATTCTAATCAATGCAAGGAAAACTGACCTATTCGATGTTGTTGGAACAATTTTCAAAGGCTGTAATTACAAGGACGTTTTTTTTTGCACATCGATATTCGGTTATGAATATACAACACCTCATTCGACAAGGCAAGAACCTAGATCCATTCACCGGGAGTGACTTCTTGGGCAGAATTTTGCGTCAGGGTAATAACTTCACCATAGTCGATTAATTTTTTCTTTGCATCGTGATATTTAGTTAGGAATATCCTGCACCTCATTCGACAAGGAAAGAGCTGAGATCCCTTCACCAGGAGTGACCTCTTTAGCAAATGTTTTCGCCATTATATATTTGTAAAGCTATCCGGTTCCTTCAATGATATCAAGTTATTACGTTAAAGGTTTTTCGCCAAAAACCATTCGTAGCCCTCAGTCATTTCAGACGGGTAGCACTTAGTATTCATGCTATGTTTGTTGGCCTTAGTCAAGGTATAGTGTATGGTAGCTATTTGTTACTTTTCTTTTGCATAGATAGATGCGTTGGACCGGGACAGTCGTACAGCCTTGTTGGCCTTAGTCAAGGGCGAGTACGGGTGGGTTCAAATTAACCTGGACAATGACGGGTAGAACTTGATATGTGACTTATGATTTGTTGTCCTTAGTCAAAATCATAAGAGCATGGGGTAAAAATCACATCGGGAGTTTCTAAAGAAACTGAAACTTGCCAGGCATGTGCATATCTTCTGGAGTGTGATAACATGAGTGGATTCCATCAACTTATCATGCGATGATAGTTGGATCCCGATTCCCACTAATGAGTTGGTTTACTCCTCGGGTGATTTTAGATGATCCCGACTAATTCTCCTTTAGGTTTGGGAGAGGATTCGAGAAAACAGTGGGAGCCATCCGGATTCGATAAAGTGTTTAACCATTCTGATCTAGGTTAAAGCGCACGCTGAGTGTTTCTTCTCTCTCTCTCTCTCTCTCTCTCTCTCTGTGGCAGCGACCATGGCCCGACCCTAGACTAGAACTCATAAACCAAGTTAATTGAACATTCTTAAAACACACTGGCTTTGGGATTGTCAGAGTTTCATACTTCATTGTCACTCCTACTTTTACCCTTTTCTTTTCTCCGGAACATTCCGTATCACTACGAAGATCCACAGTTATTGGATATGACCATCGTATAGTTACATACGAACTCGAAGAAACTTGTTTCAGATTCGAGAATGGTTTCCGGTTCTGGAGAAATTGAATAGGACTATTCAGTTGTCTTTTCCTTTTACCTTCCCTCAGGTTGTGAGGGCTCCTAGGATTAGGAGAGGGTACATCTATTGCGCTTATTGGATAGTCTTCTTCTAAACCTTAGGCTGGTGCCGAAGGATGGGGAAGGTAGAAAACCAATTAGACTAAATGTGGTATACAGAAGGTAATGAGTAAAGACAAATAAAGGGATTAGAAAGAGGGCAAAGTAAAATGCGACTGCTATCATTTACGACGAAACCGCGTATATCATCGCCACTCCTACTTCACCTTTGCATTTCTTCGGAACATTCTGTATCACTGTGAAGATCCACATTTATAGGATACGCCATCGTATAGTTACATACGAACTCGAAGGAACTTGTTCCAGTTCGAGGATGGTTTCTGATTCAGGAGAAATCGAATAAGGATTATTCAGTTGTCTTTTCCCATTACCTTCTCTCAGGTTGCGATGGCTCCTAGGATTAGGAGGGTACACCTATTACACTTATTGGATAGTCTTCTTCCAAACCTTAGGATGGTGCCAAAAGGTAAGGAAGGAAGAAAATCATTTAGCCTAAGTACGGTGTATGGACGGTAATAAATAAAGACAAATAAAGGGATTGGAGAGATGGAAAGAAAATATACGGTTACTGTCACAACCCGAAAAGTACGGAACATCACCGGCACTTAAATTACGAAACGTCTCGAGGCGTACGTAATCTAAGTAAGCCAAAACCCAGAAATAAAAACCAAAAAAGCAGTAGAGTGAAGGAAAAACTAATTTAAATCAAGTAGTTTAGCAACATAAGCCGAAATATGCATTTTAAAATTTCAAATCTTTTTTAAAAATTTCGGCAGAGTCTCCTTTGTAAATACTTGCCCCAAACGAGATACAACATGAATAGTATACAAAATGAAAAAATGGCATCCCCAAGCAGGAGCTAGCTCTTCGTCAATCGATGGTCACAACCATGCAAGCAATATAATATACAACGCCGAAGGGCGAGGATCAAAACTCAAAAGAAACTCAAAACAACATGAAAAACATAATAATACAACGCGTGACTCTAAGGTCGAAATAATAACAAGTCTGGTCTTCTATCTCTATCAAATATACAATCTGGTTGATGGAGTTTTACTAGATACAACTGAAATAACAAATATACAATGGTGGTCCTGATGTGAAGAACCCACCTGTCAAAGAAATCACCCGGAAGGAACATTGTTCCAACAAAGCCGCAATGAACCTGTACGGGAAAACCTGCAAGGAACCGTTGCACAACGTGGGTGAGTTTCCAACTCGTGAGTAGAAAACATCACAGAGCAGAAATCGCATGTATGACGCTATCCTAGGTCATATCAAGTAATATCTTCAAATAATATCCTGATCCATTTACATATACGTGCAATATCACGTGCTCGTGTCAGTGCCTCAGATAGCAACATATCAGATATATGATGTATGAATGCATTACGAATGGAAACAGAATATATAATGAGTGAGACAACTGTTTTCATTATTCAATGAGATTTCTATATGTATATCAATCAAGTATCATCAATGAAAGCAACAGAGAAATCAGTGTCAAGCATCTACACAAAACATAAATCTCAATATCTCTGTATCTCAAATCTCAATATCTCGATCTCAATATCTCATATCTCAATACCTCGGGGTCCCGTTAGTCCGGATCGACCCATATCATCAATCATACGACCACGTACGATATCCTCCGGATATCCGTCGTGCCAGGTAAAATCACCGGTAGGCAGTCTGCCCCTGCCAGGCTCATCATCCACCATGACATCACTCTCGCCCCAGGTTACCATACCGGGTCCACCATATACCCGAAACAGTTCCTACTCCTCCTCGAATCGGGTCTCGAAATCCAACAGCTATCATGAAAACTCATGGTGTACGACTCATACATCATGAGAAAACCGCCACTTGCATTTTAAAAAGAGGGAGAGAGAGAGAGAAATTTATATATATTCTTGCGGTTTTCTCCCAAATCCAGAAATATCATGGAAATCCAAAATCATCAAAATCATGATACCAATAAACAGTAAATACCGGCATAAATCTCCATAATACTGCATAACCAATGAATATATGAATGCATCTAATATCATGTAATGAATGCAATATTTAAACTAGCATATGGAAGCTATAACATATTGCGACTATCAGCTATCAAGCTATGTCAATGAAAAGGTATTTTCTAAAGTGTACGTGACATGGCAATTACCGATGATGATGTGTGTGAGCCGGCAAATAAGTGTATGTGGAACATACGCATCATCGGTAATGGTGCTGGTGTCCTGACAGCATGGTTCATAATCACTAAGTACACAATAAACATGCAATGAGACGATAACAACATGATAGATGGCAATGAATAGTAATTGCAACAATAATATGTGGAACATGAATGATAACGTAACAATAAGGAATCTACATCGCTACACCTGTGTTATATTGTTTTGGCGTTTGAAATAGTACGAATCGTGGTGTTTTGAAAATAAGGGCTACGATGATTTTAAGAAAATGTACATCTTTGGAAATATCCATAGTATCCCTTGACATGTCTTTAAAATCCTCACGATTCGTTAGTTTTGGAAATAGGTATGACTTAGGTCCAGTTTAACATCAACTAGGTAACTACAGGTCTAACTAACAACCAATCGGAAGAGGTATGGAAACTACCTAAATCTGAGTCGATATATGTGTGTGTGTGTATAATAGTCGGTGATCTCGCCTCAATAGTATCCCATACGATACCCTATATAATATGACATTCTCGAGTCAGGAGTGCGGATCTATCATCAATATATAGCTCGTACGGTAAATCCGTCGTACGGCCTCCCAAATCTGGGTACGGGTCAAATATCACATTTATCTAATTATTCATCTGGTATCATTTCCATCATATATCATGATCTGGGGGTACTGATCTAAGTCTAGTACAATACTGATACCATCTATGTAATGCATGCGTGTGTATGAAAACACCACGCCTAAAGAACCCGCTAAAATATCATTTCGTATCTCAAATACGAACCATATCATATCACCGATCTTATGGCCCCAAGCTCAATCTCATCGACTCATCTCCAATCCTAAGTACTTATCCTCGAAATCCATGTACATACATACATACATACATACATATATATATATATATATATATATATATATATATATATATATCCCCATGTACGCACAAGTAAAATAAATGTATGCATGTGTGTGTGTACTTGTGGGTAAAAACCTATTCTAGGGTTCGTGACTAAGAAGCTAAACTAAGCTACTTCTAACTATCCTAAACTAAACCTTAAACAAAAAATCATATCTTGATAATCATCCTCGTATCATAAAACACCTATATAAACATATATATCATAAACTATACTACGGACTGCGGGGTGCTATACACCATCCACCCGACTTCCCCCATAGATATAAATCTACTCACCTTGACCTTCGCTTGCCGATGCCGATGTCGCCACGCGCTTTTTTGTCGTCTCAAAGTCCTCGTGAGGGTACCTACGTATCATAACATATCGTATCGCATTAAAATCCGACTCATGACCAAAACGACACACGAATCTCACATAAGTCAAAACATATGGTTTGCTCTCTCAAATCAACCCAAAAACCCTCGACATCGGTGTACAAACGCCGAGTAATCGAGAAAAACTCAAACGCACCATTCGTGGTTTTACAACACACTAAATATATATATATATATATATATATATATATATATATATATATATGAAATAGGGTTTAAATCATCAAAACTTCAAATTCACTTTAAAAGCTATTTTTCCGAAACTCTAGTAAGCAACAATTGCCAATTTAGTTCAAATCTAGTTGTTTTAACAATTCTAGTGGCTACAATATTCAATAAATATCTTGATTAAGCCACCCAAACCATTTCCATAATTTAATCTCGTCAATTTTCATTAAACCCAAAATTCTAGTTTGCAAATTTATCCAATTTCAACAATTTCATAGTAAAAATGCACAAACAACAATTTAGCTTGGTTTTGCATGATCTAAATTATTAAACTATAACTTATAATGTTAATAATGTCATGAATACCCTCATTAGATTTTCTCAATTATTTATATATTTTACAAAAACCTAGTCTGCAACAATTAAGTAATTTGGACAAATTAGTTGAAACAATTTGCAATTTAACAACTAGATTACAATTTGCATATTTTAAAATGTTAAACCACTCTTGGTAATCTTAATGATGTGCTAAAAATCCTAACTAGATTTTAATCTCACTTAATCACGATAATCCTAAAATCTAGTTTGCAACATAATACAATTTGGACAATTTTTAAAGTGAATTTGCAATCTAACAACTAGGTTGGGTTTTGAAATTCTTAAGATTCTAAATTACACAACACAACCATAACCAAATAATCCAAACCCTAACTCCCAATTCAACTCTTCTCATGAAAACTAAATTCTTGAAATTAAAGCCATATTACTAACTAATTTAGTTTGATTTAAGTATTTAACAACAAATTAAGTAAAGGATTAGAATTTATACCCAATCAACTTGAAGATCCCACAAGCACACTTAGCCTCCCAAATTGCAATCTTGTTCCGTAGATCCATACTAGAATAGCCAATTAAAAATGGGTAGGGATTAGATTTTGATTTTGTGAGGTTTTTGTGTTGGTTTTTGGGCATTTTGTGGATTTTTTGAGGTGAAATGAGAAGGAGAAGAGGGGTGAGGGGCTGTTGCAGCAGGGAGATGGGGGGATCGGCTGAAAAGAGAAGGGGAGAGGTGAGTGAGAGGATGTGGGTGCAAGTCAAACAAAGCCCATCCTCCAAGTATCCAATCATGAAAACAAATTTCTTTATTGTTTTCTTTTCTTTTCTTTGTTTGCTTCGACTTTTAAGTGGGGAAATGAGGGGGGGGCAGCTTGGGTTCCGCCAAGATGGCAAGTAGGGGGGGTGTGAGTGTGTGTGTGTGTGTGGGGTGAGGGAAAATGATAAATACTATATCCCAAATTTCCCATTACATTAATTTCACTATTTAAGCCTTTTCTATCATATTTTCTAAACCCATCTTGACAATTTCTTTTCATTTCAAAAATAATATTTTACATGTTAGTTTAATGTGTCATGATGCACAAAATTTGTATGGTGACGGCTTAAAATAATATTAAAATAATTAATTTCGGAAAATTTTTCAGTCAACAAGAAAGTTTACAAGTGGATCAATAAACACCAAATACCCGCAATTACATAGCTAGAATATGTATATTTAATTTTATATTAAAAGATATTTATATTTTGGTTTTTACGGAAAACACCCGTTATTTTACCGATTAACCGAAATTTCACCTGAATGATTTTCAAAACGTTACAATCTCCCCCCCCCACCCTTAAAGAAATTCGATCTCCGAATTTAAATTAAAACTCCCCCAAATACTAAAACATTTCAGCAAAACCATCAACTAGTCGGGGCTCCGAAATCATAAATACATAAAACATATCGTAACGCAATGCATGCGCATGAAAAACAGATATATAAACCAAAATCAAAACTTCGTCAAGCATCCCGCAATTATCGGAGTTATGGTGAAGACACCAATGTCAAGATCTAAAACGAAAATCAATATGATATACATCAAAACTATACCTGTAAATGTCAAAACTATATAGGTAAACATCATTAAAACATCTGGAAGCAATGCATGCCAAACCTTTTTCAAATCGCTGTGCGATGTGTGTATCACTGCACAGTGGCAGACGTCCACTGTGAGAAAATAACTATATATATATATATATATATATCCTTTGTTTAACATACAGGTCCCGCCATTTTGAGAACAATTTAGAAGGGTTTCCCTTGTGAAAAGTTTCATGTCATCACGGACACGTAGGTAAATACTGAGACTATAGCTCCTCTTTGGAAATCGCTTAGATAACTATCAATGCATGCAAAAAATATACTCAGGTACTGTCCTCTGACTAGTCCTGCTTAGTACTAAACCAAATAGCAAGTATCATAAAATATACTGCTCCAAAATAAATCAATCCCAAATATATATGAATGCCACGTGTGTCTGGTGCGCACGAAAATCGAAATCCATGAATGTGCCATATATGTGCACATAAACAAAATCTGAGTGCAACGGGTGTGCACGAAAACACCTGTCAAGGGCAACGTGTGTGCCTGACAGCAAAACCAGGTGCATCTGATATGCACGAAGAATCTCGATTTAGTGCATCTGGTATGCACCTAAATCGCATCAAGCGCGTCAAGTATGCGCAAAATCCAAGTCAAGTGCACAAGGTGCACGAAAAAAAATATCGAATATCACAATCAAAATCGATGGCATACAACACATCTCAATCCAAATCCAAATCAGGTATGCCGTGGTATATAACCTCATAACCCTGTGCATCAACGTGCACAAAATCGAATCAAAATACTAAAGTGCCTGAAATCTATGCCGAAAACACAACTCAAATCATATGCATACCATAGGTATGAAATCAAAATCAGTATCTCGAATGACATCAAATCGAAGTCAAGTGCAACTGTGGTGCAAAAATCTCAATCATGCAAATAAATCGCTCAAAATAACAAATTCAAAGATGACGGAAATAGCCACGCTCTAGCACATCCTCTAAAGATCTCTGGCCAACTATCATGGTCACTCATAACATGTCTCGTCGATGATGCCGAACTCTGGCCTACTGGGTGTTCTTCATATGACCGCTCCTGGGTCCAGGTCATCTCGTTTAGTATTTCCAGAAAGATCTTATCGGGGTCTCTCCCAATCTCGTTTCTGCCGAACTGCCTGGAAGTTATCATCTCTTACTAAATCTGTATCTGTTACTTGTTCTGGAACGGCTGCATACTCCTCGCGACTCCTTCTAGAAGATATATCCGTAGACAATGCCTCTGAATGCGTATCTCATCTCTGATGTCGGCGGAGTGGAACGTCATCTCATCATGATCTCGTACGAACCTCTTACTCCACTTTTCCTTAATGTCGACTGTTTCGGACTCGTCTCCTCGTGGCTGCATGGACTGCGCTCTAACGGCTATACTCGTATCTGGAGTCTCCCAAGCAATGTATCCCATTATATGATATCCGAATGATGTCGAACTTTTCGATCGATTCGTCGAGGTTTCATAATCCCCCAAGAGCTCAACATCTTGGGTAGAGTTTAATAGTATCGAATATATGCCATAGCATCTATGGACCAACCGTAGAAGGGCAAACCCAAGCCTCATTAATGGCACTGCTGAACTACCGCAAACCCTAAGGTTCACCGGTGTTCCATGGTCATTAATTCGAGTTAGGGTTTCATTCTTCTAGAGGGTCCGTAGAATTACTTGCATTGTTTTTCGAATACTTTAAACTTTGAAAATGGATTCCTGACATTCGATCGTCTATATCGACTCTCAACGTATCCGCGTGAAGTCGTCTCTAGCTGGAATCAATCAACCTGATGACCTCGCATCGGGGTAGGCAATGAATCGCATGTCCTATTCTTTCATCTTTGGTGACTAGCGATCTTCTGTCATATCTCAAAATATAACTCGTGCGACATTAGCTTCAAACATCTGGGGCGATATCTTTTCATTCGCCGAAATCACTGGCTCATTCGTCCGCATGCTGAACAGTGCCTCAATCATCAAAATAATCTGTGCTTTGACGGTCATCACAATCTGGCTGACCTCTTGCAGTGGCCCAATCCTCTGGTGCTGATCTGCACATCCGAGAAATCTCGTAAAATTGATCCATCAAACGCTTGTGGCGCGAAAACTCAATAAAACGACGCCTTTATGCAATCGTATGTCCCTGGAATCACGCTCTGGTCAGTCCTCATCCATGACGAGCTCATGCTGACCGCAGCTCTAACCGTAGCTCTCCACGCCCGTACAACCGTGATAAAAAACCATAACTGGTACTGATGAGGCTAGACCATAGGAATGAATATAATACTGTGCAAGGAAATGTACATCTTAAGGCTTCTTAAGCGGAGTATCGTATCGTAAGTATGCCGCGGAACATACATACGGTACGTCACTCTACTTGAGTCACCTACTCCATCAACCAAGGGTCATCCTATACTCCGAAGGTAAAACCTAACACTTTGATTCCAACTTTGTCATGACCCGAAAAGTACGGAACATGACCGGCACTTAAATTACGAAACGTCTCGAGGCGTATGTAATCTAAGTAAGCCAAAACCCAGAAATCAAAACCAAAGAAGCAGTAGAGTGAAGTAAAAACCAATTAAATCAAGTAATTTAGCAACATAATCCGAAATATGCATTTTAAAATTTCAAATCTTTTCTAAAAATTTCGGCAGAGTCTCCTTTGTAAATACTGGCCCCAAATGGGATACAACATGAATAGTATACGAAATGAAAAAAAGGCATCCCCAAGCGGGAGCTAGCTCTTCGTCAATCGACGGTCACAACCACGCAAGAAATATAATATACAACGCCGAAGGACGAGGATCAAAACTCAAAAGAAACTCAAAACAACATGAAAAAAATAATAATACAACGCGCGACTCTAAGGTCGAAATAATAACAAGTCTGGTCTTCTATCTCTATCAAATATACAATCTGGTTGATGGAGTTTTACTAGATACAACTGAAATAACAAATATATAATGGTGGTCCTGATGCAAAGAACCCACCTGTGAAAGCAATCACCCGGAAGGAACAGTGTGCCAGCAAAGCCGCAATGAACCTGTACGGCAAAACCTACAAGGAACTGTGGCACAACGGGGTGAGTTGCCAACTCGTGAGTAGAAAACATCACAGAGCAGAAATCGCATGTATGATGCTATCCTAGGTCATATCAAGTAATATCCTCAAATAATATCCTGATCCATCTACATATACGTGCAATATCACGTGCTCGTGTCAGTGCCTCAGATAGCAACATATCAGATATATGATGTATGAATGCCTTACGAATGGAAACAGAATATATCATGGGCGAGACAACTATTTTCTTTAATCAATGAGATTTCTATATGTATATCAATCAAGTATCATCAATGAAAGCAACAGAGAAATCAGTGTCAAGCATCGACACAAAATATAAATCTCAGTATTTCTGTATCTCAAATCTTAATATCTCGATCTCAATATCTCAAATTTCAATACCTCGGGAACCCGTTAGTCCGGATCGGACCATATCATCAATCACACGACCAAGTACGGTATCCTCCGGATATCTGCCGCGCCAGGTAAAATCACCGATAGACAGTCTGCCCCTGCCAGGCTCATCATCCACCATGAAATCACTCTCACCCCGGGGTACCATACCGGGTCCACCATGTACCCGAAACGGTTCCTACTCCTCCTCGAATCGGGTCTCGAAATCTAACAGCTATCATGAAAACTCATGGTGGATGACTCATACATCATGAGAAAACCGCCACTTGCATTTTAAAAAGAGGGGGAGAGAGAGAAGTTTATATATATTCTTGCAGTTTTCTTCCAAATCCAGAAATCTCATGGAAATCCAAAATCATCAAAATCATGATACCAATAAATAGAGAATACCGGCATAAATCACCATAATACTGTATAACCAATGAATATATGGATGCATCTAATATCATGCAATGAATGCAATATTTAAACTAGCATATGAAGCTATAACATATTGCGACTATCAGCTATCAAGCTATGTCAATGGAAAGGTATTTTCTAAAGTGTACGTGACATGGAAATTATTGATGATTTTGTGTGTGAGCCGGCAAGTAAGTGTATGTGGAATATACGCATCATCGGTAATGGTGCTGGTGTCCTGACAGCATGGTTCATAATCACTAAGTACACAATAAATATGCAATGAGACGATAACATAATGATAAATGGAAATGAATAGTAATTGCAACAATAAATGGGGAACATGAATGATAACGTAACAATAAGGAATCTACATCGCTACACCTGTGTTATACTGTTTTGCCGTTTGAAATAGTACGAATCGTGGTGTTTTGAAAATAAGGGCTACAGTGTTTTTAAGAAAAGGTACGTCTTTTGAAATATCCGTAGTATCCCTTGACATGTCTTTAAAATCCTCACGATTCATTAGTTTTGGAAATAGGTATGACTCGGGTCCAGTCTAACATCTAATAGGTAACTACAGGTCTAACTAACAACTAATCGAAAGGGGTATGGAAACTACCTAAATCTGAGTCAATATATATATGTGCGTGTGTGTGTGTAATAGTCGATGACCCCGCCTCAATAGTATCCCATACGATACCCCATATAATATGACATCCTCGAGTCAACGGTGCGGATCTATGATCAATATATAGCTCGTACGGTAAATCCGTCGTACGGCCTCCCAAATCTGGGTACGGGTCAAATATCACATTTATCTCATTATTCGTCTGGTATCCTTTCCATCATATATCATGATCTGGGGGTACTGATCTAAGTCTAGTACAATACTGATACCATCTATGTAATGCATGCGTGTGTATGAAAACACCACGCCTAAAGAACCCGCTAAAAATATCAGGTCGTATCTCAAATACGAAACATATCATATCACCGATCTCATGGCCCCAAGCCCAATCTTATCGATTCATCTCCAATCCCAAGTACTTATCCTCAAAATCTATGTATATGTATATGTATATGTGTGTGTGTGTGTGTGTGTGTGTGTGTGTGTGTCCCCATATATGCACAAGTAAAATAAATGTATGCATGTCTGTGTGTACGTGTGGGTAAAAACCTATTCTAGGGTTCACGACTAAGAAGCTAAACTAAGCTACTTCTAACTATGATAAACTAAACCATAAACACAAAATCTTATCTTTATAATCATCCTCGTATCATAAAACACCTATATAAACATATATATCATAAACTATACTACGGACTGGCGGGGTGCTATACGCCATCCACCCGACTTCCCCCATAAATTTAAATCTACTCACCTTGACCTTTGCTTGCCGATGCCGATGTCGCCACGTGCTTGCTTGTCGTCTCGAAGTCCTCGTGAGGGTACCTACGTATCATAACACATCATATCGTTTTAAAATCCGACACCTGACCAAAACGACACACGAATCTTACATAGGTCAAAACCTATAGTTTGCTCTCTCAAATCAACCCAAAAACCCTCGACATCGGTGTACAAACGCCGAGTGATCAAGAAAAACTCAAACGCACCATTCGTGGTTTCACAACACACTAAATATATATATGAAATAGGGTTTAAATCATCAAAACTTCAAATTCGCTTTAAAAGCTATTTTTCTGAAACTCTAGTAAGCAACAATTGCCAATTTAGTTCAAATCTAGTTGTTTTAACAATTCTAGCGGCTACAATGTTCAATAAATATCTTGATTAAGCCACCCAAACCATTTCCATAATTTAATCTCGTCAATTTTCATTAAACCCAAAATTATAGTTTGCAAATTTATACAATTTCAACAATTTCATAGTAAAAATGCACAAATAACAATTTAGCTTGGTTTTGCATGATCTAAAGTGTCACGCCCCGCTTCCCAGAGTACGCAAGATAGGGCACGTGACATAGCCAACCATGCTACCTGTGGGTAGGACGTATCCATCCACAGTCACATTACGGTTGTAGAGATATCAAGAACAATATAATAAACTAATCTAACACATGTCCAAATCCATAATAACAAGAATCAATAAACAATAAGTGCGGAAGCAAATGATCCAATACAATAAATGAACAGTACGTCCCATAATGCGGGCTCACATCTGGAAATGAAATGAAATAAATAAACTAATCATTAAGGAACTCACAGTTCAGCCTGCTGGCTGAAGTGGTCCTGCTCGGTTGTCGACAGTGGTAAGGAATCTGGGCCATGCAAAACCCAGACGTCAGCGCGTCATGTCAACCAATAATATAATATGAACATGGTAATAAACAATGCAGGTATGAACATGAATAAAGCAGTACTAATAAATAACCGTGCAGGGTAATGTGCCGTGGTAACTAAACTGTCCTCTCAGTTTTCTACTCTATAGTCTTTGAAATCAATTGATGTCTCGTCGATGTAACTCAATAGTATCCCGTACATACCCGGGACAACGGACACAATATTCTCGGCTGCAGCCGAGACATGCCGTTAGGCACAAAACATGAGAGTGTACACTCGGTAGTACCCCGTACATACCCGGGATCACGGCCACAATATTCTCAGCCGAAACCGAGACATGCCGCTAGGCACAAAATAGGAATGTGTACACTCGAACTGGTAGTGAACTGTCAAGTTACAAGTAAGGTTCATCTTTGATTTCCCCATACCCCCAAGTTATGTATGTCAGGTCAGGTATTCAGTAGTCAAGGACTAATGTCAACACAGAATCAGGTAAAACAGGTATGTCTGGTTAGACAGCAGGAATGGTCCATGAGGACCCCAAGTCAGGTTTATTGGCATTAGGCATGAAATCATGTAATAGGTCAGGTCGTAGTACAATAGGTTGAGTCAGTAAGTACAGGGTGTCATGTCCGGTGTATCAGTATGGATATACGTCGGGTGTATCAAGATCGGGTCAACATGTAATGTGATCGAAGGTGTGCTCACAGCAGGTATACAATCGAGTAAGGAACAGCAGCAGGTAATAAGGTAAGCAACAATAATAGTTTCATTCGATCACAATAGTGCAGTTGTATTATACTAACAGGTTCGAGCACCCTTGGGGTGCAATAATCACAGTGTAGCGCAATATTAATAACAGCAGGCAATAAAGATATAAGTGTGCGACTATTATCCTCTAAATAGTAAAATGATTAGCAGGTAGTTGTTATTAAGGTTACGGTGGCAAAATACGATTTAGGTGTCAGTATTATAATGTACATCATATTTCGTCCAATGAGACAAGTAGCAATACTTAGTTAATATAGCAAGTTTGTGAGTCAAACATTTAATTAGTTTAACATAGCATGTAGCAAGAAATCTTGCCTCGACGGTTTCGCAAACCGGAAAACACGAATGCCACGTCGGCGGAAAACACGAGACGGATGCACGGGCCACGGATCGAGTCCAAACAGCGAACAGCGGGACCACACGGACCGGAGTACTTTGCTGGAGCGTCGGGTCCAAACGACGGCACGGCCGGAATCCGGCAAAAGTCAAAGGCGACGAAGTTAGCAAACACGATACACGTAACAAAGACCAGCGAGGGATTAAACATGAATGGAAAGCTAAAGGGATGCTTACAGGGAAGAACCAGGGGCAACTACGACGGGCCCGACGGCGATGGGCGCGCCGGCGGCGAACAGGAGATGCGGTGAGGGCTGGAATTTTCTGGTTCGTTGGAAAGAGGGTGGTGCGGTGAGTCGAGGGGTGCTGGCCCGCTCTAGTGATCGAGGGGAGACGGAGGTGGCTCTGGTGACGACGGCGAGGATCGTCGGCACGTTTTCCGGCAACCCGGGGGTTGGTGCTAGGGTCGGGCTCGGGTTCTGGTGGTCTGGCGAGGGGAGGAGGAAGACGACGACGAGGTCGGGACGAGGGTGAAGAGAGGGAGTCCCTGGCGTCGTCGGCGATGGGAGGCGGCGGCGACGGCGAGACCCGTGTGCAGGTGGTGGCGTCGGGGCTGGGTCGCGGGCTCTGAAGGAGGGAGGTAAGGAGGTAGGGAGGGTGCGGCTAGGCTGAGGAGGCGAGGACGGCGACGGCGAGGTCGCGGGGAGGTCGGCGGCGCAAGCACGAGGAGGCTAGGGTTAGGGCTCGGAGGTTCTCGCGGTAGGTTTCTCTCGTGATGGGGAGAAGAAAAAGGCGGCTGCGAAAAATATATAGGAAGAGAGAGAGAGAGAGATTGGAGAGAGGGTGAGAGATTTTAGAGAGAGAGAGAGAAAGAGAATAGAGAGAGATAGAGAGAGACGGAGAGAGAGAAAGGGAAAAGGGGGGCCCACGAGGGAATTAACTCCCTCGTGATTGGCTGAAAGTGGGTGAAAGGGAAAAATTTTATAAAGATTTAAAGATTTAAATCGTTGGTATTAGTAACAGAAAATCTATATATATATAGTTTTAGTTTAATTTTAAATGGGCATTTTCGGCGCTAAATGAAACATTTCCAAATCGCGCCCGGTTTGCGCCCAAATGTTTCAAATTCAAATTATAGGATTTTAAGCGAGTTCCAAATTTTGAAATGAGGTGTTCTGTGATTAAAATGCATGCCCCCAAGTCGGACACTTGCACGCGCGCGTAGCCGTCCAAACTTGCCCGTTTAGCCGAACGGGAGGAAATCTCGACACGCGGACGCTACCACGCGACTAGTGGCGACGAGTAGGCCAACATGGATATTTTTAATTTCATTTTAGGTGTTAAAATTGGTTATGTGTCAAAATGACTTAACCGGTTAAAATTTAGCAATAAGCACCAAACCATCAGGATAATCGAAATGAGCAATGTATAACACTCAACAAGTACCAGAAATAGTATTATGGGCTCGGGTGTTACATCATACCCAACTACAAAAAGAATTTCGTCCTCGAAATTCCAAGAATACAAGATAGCTAACTACGGGAAAAGGTGAGGAAATTTCTGTCGGATCTCGTCTTCTCGCTCCCAAGTGGATTCTTCATGCAATCGATTACCCCAAGAAACTAGCACAAGAGGGATAACCTTATTCTTAAGAACCTTTTCTCTTCGATCCTTGATTTCAACTGGTCGCTCCTCAAAAGTTAGGTCCTCCCGTACGGTCAACTCCGAATGATCCAAGACATGAGTCTCATCGCGAACATACCTCCGTAGTTGAGATACATGAAACACATCGTGCACTCCCGCCAATGATGGTGGTAACGCCAAACGGTACGCTACCTCTCCAACACGCTCCACTATCTCGAAGGGTCCAACGAATCGAGGACTAAGCTTTCCCCGACTCCCAAAGCGAATCACCCCTCTAGTCGGTGATATCTTCAGGAATACCAAATCACCCACGGTGAACTCTAGAGGTCTTCTTGACGTGTCCGCCCAACTTTTCTGTCTGTCTTGAGCTGCCTTCATATGCTTCCTGATTGTATTCAC
Source organism: Agapanthus africanus (assembly GCA_030015575.1). NCBI lineage: Eukaryota > Viridiplantae > Streptophyta > Magnoliopsida > Asparagales > Amaryllidaceae > Agapanthus > Agapanthus africanus. The sequence continues at coordinate 433,866,250 of JASDDO010000019.1, forward strand.
CTTCTCGACTGTCTGTACCACCAAATCTGGTCCTAGTAACCTTCGTTCACCAACATCATCCCAACAAACGGGTGAACGGCACTTACGACCATACAACGCTTCAAACGGAGCCATCTGAATAGTCGCTTGGAAGCTATTGTTGTACGAAAACTCCACCAGGTGTAGATGATCCTCCCAAGAACCTTTGAAGTCCAACATGCAAGCTCTCAACATATCTTCAAGGGTCTGGATCGTTCTCTCCGATTGTCCATCAGTCTGAGGATGATAAGCTGTGCTAAACTTCAATCGAGTCTCCAAACTTTCTTGTAAACTCCTCCAGAAGTGCGACAAGAACCGAGTGTCCCGATCGGACACGATGCTTACCAGTACTCCATGCAGTCTTACAATCTCCTGCATGTACCGCTCTGCTAAAGTCTCTGTCGATTGACCAACCCGAAAAGGAATAAAGTGAGCTGCCTTGGTCAACCGATCGACAATCACCCATACTGCATTGTTGCCCTTTGGACTCTGCGGTAAAGCCGTCACGAAATCCATGGTTATATGTTCCCACTTCCACTGAGGGATCGGAAGTGGTTGCAACAAACCAGCAACCCTTTGGTGTTCAGCCTTGACTTGCTGACACACCAAGCACTTAGCCACGAAGCGAGCAATCTCCCGTTTCATACCTTCCCACCAGAAGTGCTGTCGAATATCTCGGTACATCTTTGTTCCTCCTGGATGTACAGAGTAAGCTGAACTGTGTGCCTCCTTCATAAGCTCTTCACGCACATCCCCTTTTGGCACACACACACGGCTACCATATCTCAACGAACCATCTTCGTGGATCAGTAAATCGGTTAGTAATCCGGCTTCAACCTGCTCTCGAAACTTTTGCAGTCTAGGATCCTGCGATTGTGACGCTTTAATCTTCTCAACTAAGGACGACTGTACTTGCAACAGCATCAACTGTCCCATAGCATGTGGTAGCACAACCTCCAAATCAAATCTCCGAAAATCCGCAATGATCTCCCTCTGTGCAGTCAAAACCTGAATCGCTGGTAACCGACTAAGCGCATCCGGCACGACGTTAACCTTTTTCCCGGATGGTACTTAAGATCAAGGTCGTAGTCGGCCATCAGCTCCAACCATCTGCGTTGCCTCATGTTCGACTCCTTCTGAGTGAACACATATTTCAAACTCTTGTGATCTGTAAAGACTTCGACTCTCTCGCCCAAAAGGTAGTGTCTCCAAATCTTCAGGGCGAAGATCACGGCTGCAAGCTCCAAGTCATGAGTCGGATTATTCTTCTCATGGGTCTTCAGTTGTCTCGATGCGTAAGCGACGACCTTCCCATTCTGCATCAAAACACATCCCAATCCTTTTCCAGATGCGTCGCTGTGAATCACCAGTCCTCCTGAATTATCCGGTACGGTCAGTATAGGGGCGGTTATCAACTTCTGCTTCAACGTCTCGAAGGCCAATGCACATCCATCTGTCCAAACAACCGGTACTTCCTTGCGCGTGAGCTTGGTTAACGGCTCAGCTAAACGAGCGAAGTTCTCCACAAATCTTCTGTAGTATCCGGCGAGTCCAAGAAAACTTCTTATCTCTGCAACATTCTTTGGAATAGGCCAATCTCGAACTGCTGCAATCTTTTCGGGATCGACGGCGATTCCATCGCCCGACACGACATGCCCCAGACATTTCACTTCTTCCAGCCAGAATTCGCACTTACTCATCTTCGCAAACAATTTCTCTTGTCTCAGCGTCTGCAGTGCGATCTTTAAATGCTCAACATGCTCCTCTGGACTCTTCGAGTACACCAGGATATCGTCAAATACATCCATAAAGTCGCGAACAACTGCCGGCTCTTCATTACTATCCACTACCATAGCCGCAAGAACATTGTTCGTCGGCCTAGCCCTAAACTCGACTGGCCCGACAGAACTGCTTCCTCCAGTGAAAGTAAACTCAGGGTGTCCGGGAATCTGGAAAATTTCCTTCCTTGCCCTACAGTCAAATGTGTGCGTGGAAAGTGCCAAGAAAATCCATTCCCAAGACTACTTCATAACTGCCCGTATCTATCACCAAGAAATCTACAAAAAGCTCCCGCCCGCAAACAACAACTGTACAATCTCTACATTCCTTACTAGCTATGATTTTCCCATTCCCAGTGTGTATGTCCCAAAAACTAGACAGGGTCGTGCAGGTAACCGAGTGTGTAGTTATAAATTTAGGTGACATAAAACAGTGGGATGCTCCGAAATCAAATAATGCCAATGCGGGAAAACTATGAACGAGTAAAGTACCTGAAACCCCTTCTCCTGATGCCTTAGCTTCTTCAACTGTCAACGTGAAAGCTCGAGCCTGATTAGATCCTTGAGTCAGCTGTCCCTGCCCTTGGATCGGTCTCTGCGGAGGCTTCTGAATAACATTCCTTGTACGAAGCCTCGACGGACAAGCATTAACGGCGTGATCTGCCGCTCCACATCTAAAATAGAGTCCCAGCCTCTTACGACACTCCTTTCGCACATGTCCGGGTACATGGCAGTAGTCACAAATCACGCTCCCTTTCCGATCACCCACAATTGTTTTCTTCATTGGTGCTACGCTGCGCCTGTTCACCGGAATACTTCTACGTACAGACATTTGGTTCAGTGCAGATGCCGGTTCCAGCTCGGTCTGTTCCTTTAGATTCTCCAGCAATCCCCTTATCACTCTACGCCTGGCGGCTATGACCGCACGTATTTGGTCCATCTTCAAATTCGTACCGGCCATATTCCTGGAAATCAAAGTACCCAACATTAGCATGATGATAGATTCTGAATATAGATCAAGGCTAAAACTCCAAGATACTTAAATAGAGTACCGCATTGTAGCTATGCCGCGGTATCATAGCCGCAATTACTTAACTCCACCCAAGTCGCCTAATTCCTAGAGATAACAAGAAGTTAGGTTTTCGAGTTGACAATGCAAAGTAAGTTTGCACGTCGTAAAGGATACAATCCGGAAGAATGTGATTCAAGAATGGTAAAACGGTCAAGGTGGCAGGACATGTTTCCTAAACACGGGTATTCTGATTCGTGTATCGGGTACAATACCCAACTACAAAAGAATCAACCCAACTAACCTATGGCTCTGATACCAAAAGAACCATGTCACGCCCCGCTTCCCAGAGTACGCAAGATAGGGCACGTGACATAGCCAACCATGCTACCTGTGGGTAGGACGTATCCATCCACAGTCACATTACGGTTGTAGAGATATCAAGAACAATATAATAAACTAATCTAACACATGTCCAAATCCATAATAACAAGAATCAATAAACAATAAGTGCGGAAGCAAATGATCCAATACAATAAATGAACAGTACGTCCCATAATGCGGGCTCACATCTGGAAATGAAATGAAATAAATAAACTAATCACTAAGGAACTCACAGTTCAGCCTGCTGGCTGAAGTGCTCCTGCTCGGTCGTCGACAGTGGTAAGGAATCTGGGCCATGCAAAACCCAGACGTCAGCGCGTCATGTCAACCAATAATATAATATGAACATGGTAATAAACAATGCAGGTATGAACATGAATAAAGCAGTACTAATAAATAACCGTACAGGGTAATGTGCCGTGGTAACTAAACTGTCCTCTCAGGTTTCTACTCTATAGTCTTTGAAATCAATTGATGTCTCGTCGATGTAACTCAATAGTATCCCGTACATACCCGGGACCACGGCCACAATATTCTCGGCTGCAGCCGAGACATGCCGTTAGGCACAAAACATGAGAGTGTACACTCGGTAGTACCCCGTACATACCCGGGATCACGGCCACAATATTCTCAGCCGAAACCGAGACATGCCGCTAGGCACAAAATAGGAATATGTACACTCGAACTGGTAGTGAACTGTCAAGTTACAAGTCAGGTTCATCTTTGATTTCCCCATACCCCCAAGTTATGTATGTCAGGTCAGGTATTCAGTAGTCAAGGACTAATGTCAACACAGAATCAGGTAAAACAGGTATGTCTGGTTAGACAGCAGGAATGGTCCATGAGGACCCCAAGTCAGGTTTATTGGCATTAGGCATGAAATCATGTAATAGGTCAGGTCGTAGTACAATAGGTTGAGTCAGTATGTACAGGGTGTCATGTCCGGTGTATCAGTATGGATATACGTCGGGTGTATCAAGATCGGGTCAACATGTAATGTGATCGAAGGTGTGCTCACAGCAGGTATACAATCGAGTAAGGAACAGCAGCAGGTAATAAGGTAAGCAGCAATAATAGTTTCATTCGATCACAATAGTGCAGTTGTATTATACTAACAGGTTCGAGCACCCTTGGGGTGCAATAATCACAGTGTAGCGCAATATTAATAACAGCAGGCAATAAAGATATAAGTGTGCGACTATTATCCTCTAAATAGTAAAATGATTAGCAGGTAGTTGTTATTAAGGTTACGGTGGCAAAATACGATTTAGGTGGCAGTATTATAATGTACATCATATTTCGTCCAATGAGACAAGTAGCAATACTTAGTTAATATAGCAAGTTTGTGAGTCAAACATTTAATTAGTTTAACGTAGCATGTAGCAAGAAATCTTGCCTCGACGGTTTTGCAAACCGGAAAACACGAATGCCACGTCGGCGGAAAACACGAGACGGATGCACGGGCCACGGATCGAGTCCAAACAGCGAACAGCGGGACCACACGGACCGGAGTACTTTGCTGGAGTGTCGGGTCCAAACGACGGCACGGCCGGAATCCGGCAAAAGTCAAAGGCGACGAAGTTAGCAAACACGATACACGTAACAAAGACCAGCGAGGGATTAAACATGAATGGAAAGCTAAAGGGATGCTTACAGGGAAAAACCAGGGGCAACTACGACGGGCCCGACGGCGATGGGCGCGCCGGCGGCGAACAAGAGATGCGGTGAGGGCTGGAATTTTCTGGTTCGTTGGAAACAGGGTGGTGCGGTGAGTCGAGGGGTGCTGGCCCGCTCTGGTGATCGAGGGGAGACGGAGGTGGCTCTGGTGACGACGGCGAGGATCGTCGGCACGTTTTCCGGCGACCCGGGGGTTGGTGCTAGGGTCGGGCTCGGGTTCTGGTGGTCCGGCGAGGGGAGGAGGAAGACGACGACGAGGTCGGGACGAGATTGAAGAGAGGGAGTCCCTGGCGTCGTCGGCGATGGGAGGCGGCGGCGACGGCGAGACCCGTGTGCAGGTGGTGGCGTCGGGGCTGGGTCGCGGGCTCTGAAGGAGGGAGGTGAGGAGGTAGGGAGGGTGCGGCTAGGCTGAGGAGGCGAGGACGGCGACAGCGAGGTCGCGGGGAGGTCGGCGGCGCAAGCACGAGGAGGCTAGGGTTAGGGCTCGGAGGTTCTCGCGGTAGGTTTCTCTCGTGATGGGGAGAACAAAGAGGCGGCTGCGAAAAATATATAGGAAGAGAGAGAGAGAGATTGGAGAGAGGGTGAGAGATTTTAGAGAGAGAGAGAGAGAAAGAGAATAGAGAGAGATAGAGAGAGACGGAGAGAGAGAAAGGGAAAAGGGGGGCCCACGAGGGAATTAACTCCCTCGTGATTGGCTGAAAGTGGGTGAAAGGGAAAATTTTTATAAAGATTTAAAGATTTAAATCGTTGGTATTAGTAACAGAAAATCTATATATATATATAGTTTTAGTTTAATTTTAAATGGGCATTTTCGGCGCTAAATGAAATATTTCCAAATCGCGCCCGGTTTGCGCCCAAATGTTTCAAATTCAAATTATAGGATTTTAAGCGAGTTCCAAATTTTGAAATGAGGTGTTCTGTGATTAAAATGCATGCCCCCAAGTCGGACACTTGCACGCGCGCGTAGCCGTCCAAACTTGCCCGTTTAGCCGAACGGGAGGAAATCTCGACACGCGGACGCTACCACGCGACTAGTGGCGACGAGTAGGCCAACATGGATATTTTTAATTTCATTTTAGGTGTTAAAATTTGTTATGTGTCAAAATGACTTAACCGGTTAAAATTTAGCAATAAGCACCAAACCATCAGGATAATCGAAATGAGCAATGTATAACACTCAACAAGTACCAGAAATAGTATTATAGGCTCGGGTGTTACATAAAGTATTAAACTATGACTTATAATGTTAATAATGTCATGAATACCCTCATTATATTTTATCTCAATTATTTATATATTTTACAAAAACCTAGTTTGCAACAATTAAGTAATTTGGACAAATTAGTTGTAACAATTTGCAATTTAACAACTAGACTACAATTTACATATTTTAAAATGTTAAACAACTCATGGTAACCTTAATGATGTGCTAAAAACCCTAACTAGATTTTAATCTCACTTAATCACAATAATCCTAAAATCTAGTTTGCAACATAATACAATTTGGACAATTTTTAAAGTGAATTTGCAATCTAACAACTAGGTTGGGTTTTGAAATTCTCAAGATTCTAAATTACACAACAAAACCATAACCAAATAATCCAAACCCTAACTCCCAATTCAACTCTTCTCTTGAAAACTAAATTCTTGAAATTAAAGCCATATTACTAACTAATTTAATTTAATTTAAGTATTTAACAACAAATTAAGCAAAGGGTTAGAATTTATACCCAATCAACTTGAAGATTCTACAAGCACACTTAGCCTCCCAAATTGCAATCCTGTTCCATAGATCCATACTAGAATAGCCAATTAAAAATGGGTAGGGATTAGATTTTGATTTTGTGAGGTTTTTGTGTTGATTTTTGGGCATTTTGTGGAATTTTTGAGGTGAAATGAGAAGGAGAAGAGGGGGGAGGGGCTGTTGCAGCAGGGAGATGGGGGGGGCTCGACTAAAAGGAAAGGGGGAGAGGTGAGTGAGAGGATGTGTGGTGTGGGTGCAAGTCAAACAAAGCCCATCCTCCAAGTATCCAATCACCAAAACACATTTCTTTATTGTTTTCTTTTTTTTTTCTTTGTTTGCTTTGACTTTTAAGTGGGGAAATGAGGGGGGGCAACTTGGGTTCGGCCAAGATGGTAAGTGGGGGGTGTGTGAGTGTGGGTGTGTGTGGGGGGTGAGGGAAAATGATAAATACTATACCCCAAATTTCCATTTACATTAATTTCACTATTTAAGCCTTTTCTATCATATTTTCTAAACCCATATTGACAATTTCTTTTCATTTCAAAAACAATATTTTACAAGTTAGTTTAATGTGTCATGATGCATAAAATTTGTATCAAACCATTCCAATTTGTAATGATCCCTAATTAAATGTATTAGTGATGGCTTAAAATAATATTAAAATAATTAATTTCGCAAATTTTTTCAGTTAACTAGAAATTTTACAAGTGGCTCAATAAACACCAAATACCAGCAATTACATAGCTAGAATATGTATATTTAATTTTATATTAAAAGATATTTATACCTTGGTTTTTACGGAAAACACCCGTTATTTTACCGATTAACCGAAATTTCACCTGAACGATTTTCAAAACGTTACAATCTTCCCCCTTAAAGAAATTCGATCCCCGAATTTAAATCAAAACTCCCCCAAATACTAAAACATTTTACCAAAACTATCAGGTCGTCGGCGCTCCGAAATCATAAATACATAAAACATATCGTAACGCAATGCATGCGCATGAAAAACAGATATATAAACCAAAATCAAAACTCCGTCAAGCATCCCGTAGTCATCGGAGTTATGGTGAAGACACCAATGTCAAGATCCAAAACGAAAATCAATATGATATACATCAAAACTATACCTGTAAAGGTCAAAACTATAGAGTTAAACATCATTAAAACATCTGGATCCATTGCATGCCAAACCTTTTTCAAATCGCTGTGCGATGTGTGTATCACTGCACAGTGGCGGACGTCCATTGTGAGAATATATATATATATATATATATATATATATATCCTTTGTTTAACATGCAGGTCCATTTAGAAGGGTTTCCCTTGTAAAAAGTTTCGTGTCATCACGGACACTTAGGTGAAAACTAAGACTATAGCTCCTCTTTGGAAATCGCTTAGATAACTATCAATGCATGCAAAAAATATACTCAGGTACTGTCCTCTGACTAGTCCTTCTCAGTACTAAACCAAATAGCAAGTATCATAAAATATACTGCTCCGAAAGAAATCAATCCCAAATATATATGAATGCCACGTGCGTCTGGTGTGCACGGAAATCGAAATCCATGAATGTTCCATACATGTGCACATAAACAAAATTTGAGTGCAACGGGTGTGCACGAAAGCACCTGTCAAGGGCAACGTGTGTGCCTGACAGCAAAACCAGGTGCATCTGATATGCACGAAGAATCTCGATTTAGTGCATCTGGTGTGCACCTAAATCGCATCAAGCGCGTCAAGTATGCGCAAAATCCAAGTCAAGTGCACAAGGTGCACGAAAACAAATATCGAATATCACAATCAATATCGACGGCATACAACACATCTGAATCCAAATCCAAATCAGGTATGCCGTGGTATATAACCTCATAACCCTGTGCATCAACGTGCACAAAATCAAATCAAAATACTAAATTGCATGAAATCTATGCCGAAAAAACAAGTCAAATCGTATGCATACCATAAGTATGAAATCAAAATCAGTATCTCGAATGACATCAAATCGAAGTAAAGTGCAACTGTGGTGCAAAAATCTCAATCATGCAAATAAATCGCTCAAAATAACAAATTCAAAGATGACGGAAATAGCCCCACTCTAGCCCATCCTCTAAAGATCTTTGGCCAACTATCATGGTCACTCATAACATGTCTCGTCGACGATGCCGAACTCTGGCCTACTAGGTGTGCGTCATATGACCGCTCCTAGGTCCAGGTCTTCTCATTTAGTATTTCCAGAAGGATCTTGTCGGGGTCTTTCCCAATCTCGTTTCTGCCGAACTGCCCGGAAGTTATCATCTCTTACTAAATCTGTATCTGTTTCTTGTTCCGGAACGGCCGCATACTCCTCGCGACTCCTTCTGGAAGATATATCCGTATACAATGCTTCTGAATGCGTATCTCATCTCTGATGTCGGCGGAGTGGAACATCATCTCATCAAGATCTCGTACAAATCTCTTACTCCACTTTTCTCTAATGTCCACTGCTTCGGACTCGTCTCCTCGTGGCTGCATGGACTGTGCTCCAACGGCTATACTCATATCTGGAGTCTCCCGAGCAATGTATCCCATCATATGATATCCGAATGATGTCAAACTTTTCGATCGATTCGTCGAGGTTACATAATCCCCCAAGAGCTCAACATCTTGGGTACAGTTTAATAGTATCGAATATATGCTACAGCACCTATGGACCAACCGTAGAAGGGCAAACCCAAGCCTCATTAATGGCACCGCTGAACTGCCGCAAACCCTAAGGTTCACCGGCATTCCATGGTCATTATTTCGAGTTAGGGTTTCATTCTTCTAGAGGGTTCGTAGAATTACTTGCATTGTTTTCCGTATAATTTAAAGTTGTAAAATGGGTTCCTAACATTCGATCGTCTATATCGACTCTCAACGTAACAGCGTGAAGTTGTCTCTAGCTGGAATCAATCAACCTGATGACCTCACATTGGGGTAGGCAATGAATCACATGTCCTAGTCTTTCATCATTGGTGACTAGCGATCTTCTGTCATATCTCGAAGTATAACTCGTGCGGTATTAGTTTCAAACATCTGGGGCAATATCTTTTCATTCGCCAAAATCACTGGCTCATTCATCCGCATGCTAAACAGTGCCTCAATCATCAAAATAATCTGTGCTTTGACGGTCATCACAATCTGACTGGCCTCTTGCAGTGGCCCAATCCTCTGGTGCTGATCTGCACGTTCGAGAAATCTCATAAAAGCAATCCATCAAACGCTCGTGGCGCGAAAACACAATAAAATGACACCTCTATGCAATCGTAGGTCCCTGGAATCACGCTCTAGTCAATCCTCGTCCATGACGAGCTCATGCTGACCACAACTCTAACCGTAGCTCTCCACGCCCGTAAAACCGTGATAAGAAAATCATAACTGGTACTGATGAGGCTAGATCATAGGAATGAATATAATACTGCGCAAGGAAATGTACATCCTAAGGCTTCTTAAGCGGAGTATCGTATCGTAAGTATGCCGCGGAACATACACACGGTACGTCACTCTACTTGAATCACCTACTCTATCAACCAAGAGTCATCCTACACTCCGAAGGTAAAACCTAACGCTTTGATACCAACTTTTTCATGACCCGAAAAGTACGGAACATGACCGGCACTTAAATTACGAAACGTCTCGAGGCGTACATAATCTAAGTAAGCCAAAACCCAGAAATCAAAACCAAAGAAGCAGTAGAGTGAAGGAAAAACCAATTTAAATCAAGTAGTTTAGCAACATAAGCCGAAATATGCATTTTAAAATTTTAAATCTTTTCTAAAAATTTCGGCAGAGTCTTCTTTGTAAATACTAGCCCCAAACGGGATACAACATGAATGGTATACGAAATGAAAAAAAGGCATCCCCAAGCGGGAGCTAGCTCTTCGTCAATCAACGGTCACAACCACGCAAGCAATATAATATACAACGCTTAAGGACGATGATCAAAACTCAAAAGAAACTCAAAACAACATGAAAAACATAATAATACAATGCGCAACTCTATGGTCGAAATAATAACAAGTCTGGGCTTCTATCTCTATCCAATATACAATCTGATTGATGGAGTTTTACTAGATACAACTGAAATAACAAATATACAATGGTGGTCCTGATGCAAAGAACCCACCTGTGAAAGCAATCACCCGGAAGGAACAGTGTGCCAGCAAAGCCGCAATGAACCTGTACAGCAAAACCTGCAAGGAACTGTGGGACAACGGGGGTGAGTTGCCAACTCGTGAGTAGAAAACATCATAGAGCAGAAATCGCATGTATGACGCTATCCTAGGTCATATCAAGTAATATCTTCAAATAATATCCTGATCCATCTACATATACGTGCAATATCACGTGCTCGTGTCAGTGCCTCAGATAGCAACATATCAGATATATGATGTATGAATGCATTACGAATGGAAACAGAATATATCATGAGTGAGACAACTGTTTTCTTTAATCAATGAGATTTCTATATGTATATCAATCAAGTATCATCAATGAAAGCAACAGAGAAATCAGTGTCAAGCATCTACACAAAACATAAATCTCAATATCTCTGTATCTTAAATCTCAATATCTCGATCTCAATATCTCATATCTCAATACCTCGGGGTCCCGTCAGTCCGGATCGGCCCATATCATCAATCACACGACTACGTACGGTATCCTCCGGATATCTGTCACGCCAGGTAAAATCACCGGTAGGCAGTCTGCCCCTGCCAGGCTTATCATCCACCATGACATCACTCTTGCCCCAGATTACCATACCGGGTCCACCATATACCCGAAACGGTTCCTACTCCTCCTCGAATCGGGTCTCGAAATCCAACAGCTGTCATGAAAACTCATGGTGTACGACTCATGCATCATGAGAAAACCGCCACTTGCATTTTAAAAAGGGGGAGAGAGAGAGAAATTTATATATATTCTTGCGGTTTTCTCCCAAATCCAGAAATCTCATGGAAATCCAAAATCATCAAAATCATGATACCAATAAACAGTAAATACCGGCATAAATCTCCATAATACTGCATAACCAATGAATATATGAATGCATCTAATATCATGCAATGAATGCAATATTTAAACTAGCATATGGAAGCTATAACATATTGCGACTATCAGCTATCAAGCTATGTCAATGAAATGGTATTTTCTAAAGTGTACGTGACATGGCAATTACTGATGATGATGTGTGTGAGCCGGAAAATAAGTGTATGTGGAACATACGCATCATCGGTAATGGTGCTGGTGTCCTGACAGCATGGTTCATAATCACTAAGTACACAATAAACATGCAATGAGACGATAACAACATGATAAATGGCAATGAATAGTAATTGCAACAATAATATGCGGAACATGAATGATAACATAACAATAAGGAATCTATATCGCTACACCTGTGTTATACTGTTTTGCCGTTTGAAATAGTACGAATCGTGGTGTTTTGAAAATAAGGGCTATGGTGTTTTTAAGAAAAAGTATGTCTTTTCAAATATCCGTAATATCCCTTGACATGTCTTTAAAATCCTCACGATTCATTAGTTTTGGAAATAGGTATGACTCGGGTCCAGTCTAACTTCTACTAGGTAACTACAGGTCTAACTAACAACCAATCGGAAGGGGTATGGAAACTACCTAAATGTGAGTCGATATATATATGTGTGTGTGTGTGTGTGATAGTCGGTGATCCCGCCTCAATAATATCCCATACGATACCCTATATAATATGACATCCTCGAGTCAAGAGTGCGGATCTATCATCAATATATAGCTCGCACGGTAAATCCGTCGTACGGCCTCCCAAATCTGGGTACGGGTCAAATATCACATTTATCTCATTATTCTTCCGGTATCCTTTCCATCATATATCATGATCTAGGGGTACTGATCTAAGTCTAGTACAATACTGATACCATCTCTGTAATGCATGCGTGTGTATGAAAACACCACGCCTAAAGAACCCACTAAAATATCATGTCGTATCTCAAATACGAACCATATCATATCACCGATCTCATGGCCCCAAGCCCAATCTCATCGACTCATCTCCAATCCCATGTGCTTATCCTCAAAATCCATGTATATGCATACATACATACATACACACACACACACACACACACACACACACACACATATCCCCATATACGCACAAGTAAAATAAATGTATGCATGTGTGTGTGTACGTGTGGGTAAAAACCTATTCTAGGGTTCACGACTAAGAAGCTGAACTAAGCTACTTCTAAATATCCTAAACTAAACCATAAACACAAAATCATATCTCGATAATCATCCTCGTATCATAAAACACCTATATAAACATATATATCATAAACTATACTACAGACTGCGGGGGTGCTATACGCCGTCCACCCGACTTCCCCCGTAGATATAAATCTAATCACCTTGACCTTCGCTTGCCGATGCCGATGTCGCCACGCGCTTGCTTATCGTCTCGAAGTCTTCTTGAGGGTACCTACGTATCATAACATATCGTATCGCATTAAAATCCGACTCACGACCAAAAAGACACACGAATCTCACATAGGTCAAAACCTATGGTTTGCTCTTTTAAATCAAGCTAAAAACCCTCGAAATCGGTGTACAAATGCCGAGTGATCAAGAAAAACTCAAACGAACCATTCGTGGTTTCACAACACACTTAATATATATATTAAATAGGATTTAAATCATCAAAACTTCAAATTCGCTTTAAAAGCTATTTTTTCGAAACTTTATTAAGCAACAATTGCCAATTTAGTTCAAATCTAGTTGTTTTAACAATTCTAGCGGCTACAATATTCACTAAATATCTTGATTAAGCCACCCAAACCATTTCCATAATTTAGTCTCATCAATTTTCATTAAGCCCAAAATTCTAGTTTGCAAATTTATCCAATTTCAACAATTTCAACTAAAAATGCACAAACAACAATTTAGCTTTGTTTTGCATGATTTAAAGTACTAAACTATAACTTATAATTTTAATAATGTCATGAATACCCTCATTAGATTTTATCTCAATTATTTATATATTTTACAAAAACCTAGTTTGCAACAATTAAGTAATTTGGACAAATTAGTTGTAACAATTTGCAATTTAACAACTAGACTACAATTTGCATATTTTAAAATGTTAAACCACTCATGGTAACCTTAATGATGTGCTCAAAACACTAACTAGATTTTAATCTCACTTAATCACAATAATCCTAAAATCTAGTTTGCAACATAATACAATTTGGACAATTTTTAAAGTGAATTTGCAATCTAACAACTAGGTTGGTGTAATGTTTTGAAAATCGTTTCGGTGAAATTTCGGAAAATCGGTAAAATAAGGGGGTTTTCTGTAAAAAGTCAAAATACAAATATCTTTATTATAAAATTAAATATACATATTCTAGCTATGTAATTGCTAGTATTTAGTGTTTATTGAGCCACTGGTAAAATTTCTAAATTTCTGAAAAATTTTCCGAAAATAATTATTTTAATATTATTTTAAGCCGTCACTAAAACATTTAGTTAGGAAAAATTACAAATTGGAATGAGTTGAAACAAATTGAAACTGCCAAACGGTGTTAGAAAATATCGACGAAAAAAGGCTTAAATAATGAATTTAGTGTAAATGGATGTTTGGGGTATAACATTTATCTTTTTACCCCACATCCATACCCACACTCACTCACCCCATCCTCTTATGGCTGAAATTCAGCAGCACTTTCCCCCCCCCCCCCCATTTCCCCACTCCATTTCACACAAAAAAGAAAAGAAAACAGAAAGAAAAGTATAAGGAAAGAGGTATGGTTGTGTTGACCTTGGACTTCTTTGACTTGGCAACACTTTCCTCACCTCATTCTCTCTCTAATCCCTCCCCATTCCAGCCGAAACCCCTTCCCTCTCTCAACAGCAGCTCCTCCCTTTTCTTCCCTCATTTCTCTTGAAAAAAATTTCATCAAAATTGCCTCAAAACCCATCAAAAAAATCCTAAAATCCAAATCCAACTCTTACCCATTTTAGTTTAGGCTATCGAGCATGGATTGTGGTGAAAAGAGAGCTTTTTGGATGGCTAGATTTCTAGTAAGATCTACAAAATTGTGGAGGTATAATTTTAACCATGTAGTTAAATTGTTGGTTAATGCTTATGTTAGCTTAATTAAGTGTTTAATTAGGTTTTAATTGGTTCTAATTGTATGATTGAAAATTCAAGAGAGTGGTTTGTGATCAATTAGGGTTTTGGATATTTGGATCATGGTTATTATGAGTAGTCTCACATCTCAAGACATGCAAAGTGTAATCTTGTTGCTAAATTTGAAATTGTTACTTGAGCATTTAGCTAAATCACTTGTTTATGCAAACTAGGTTTTGATAATTAATTTCAAAATTGAGAATTTAAAATATAGTAAGGATTTCATCACATCATTAACATTATAATGAGTGGTTTAAAATCTTAGGTTATGCAAAACCAAGCTTAGTGGTTGTTTGTGTACTGTTGCTTTGAAAATTGTTAAAATTGGTTAATTTGTAAACTAGAATTTTGGGGCTAATGAAATTTAATGAGATTAAATTATGGAAATGGTTTTTATGACTTATTTAAGATGTTTAATAAGTATTATGGCCATTAGAATTGTTCAAATATCAAGTTTTGTACTAAAACGGTAAATTTTTGCTTGCTAGATTTCGGAAAAATGGCTTTTAAAGTGAGTTTGTTTTTTTTTTGAATTTTAACCTATTTTATATTATAATTAGTGTTCGTGAATGTGCAAATGAGTGTGTTTGGGTTTTTTTCTCGATGGTTTGACGTTTGTACATCGACATCGAGGGTTGGTTTGGCTATTCTTGCATGCGTAGGCGATAGGTTTTGACCTATGCGTGATACGCGTGCCGATTTGATTTTCGTATGCCGTTTCGATTTCAAATTTGGTTTTAATGTGATACGGTGCGTTATACTATGTAGATACCTCATGTGAACTTCGAGACGACAAGAAAGCGCGTGATGACGTCGGCACCGGTTAGCGAGGACCTGGTGAGTAGATTTATATCTACGGGGAGAAGTCGGGTGGATGGCGTATAGCACCCCCGCAGTTCGTGGTGATGTATACGAATACGTATACACACATATATTTTGATTATATATATTATGTTGATATGAGACTTGATGATAAAGGTGGATTCTAGGTGTTCATGGATTAGTTTAGTGTTAGTTGCGAAACCCTAGAGTAGTTGTTACACCCACACACGCACGCACACACATGCATACATCTATGTTATTACCTGTGCGTATATGGGGAGATGTGTTTATGTGTTCACCTGGGTATGGGACTAGGTGTTCATATACTTGATTTGCAGATGATAGTTGGGATTGAGATGAGTCGATGAGATTTGAGTTGAGGCCGTGAGATCGGTGATATGACAGGATTCGTACTTTAGATACGTCCTGATATTATAGCGGATCTTTTGGATGACAATGCCATGTGAATAGTGATATTAGTAGTGTACTAGACGTAGGTAAGTACCCCAGTTGATGATCTTGATAAAGAGGATACCAGATAAACAGTGTGATGAGTATGATATTGACCCGTACCCAGATTTGGGATGCCGTACGACGGATTTACGTATGAGCTATATATTGATGATTGATCCGCACTCTTGACTTGGGATGTCTGATTATAAATATGGTATCGGATATGATATTACTGAGGCGGGATCACCGACTAATATATATACAGGTATGTATACGTATCGACTCAGATGTTAGGCGGTTTCCTTATCTGTAGTTCAGCTTGTTAGTTCAGCCGTATAGTTTAGTGCAGTTGTTAGACTAGATTAGACTCCTACCTATTTCAAAACTAACGAATCGTGGGTATTTTAAAAGACAGGTCAAGGGATTCTACGGATATTTCAAAAGACGTATCTTTCTTAAAAACACCGTAGCCCTTATTTTCAAAACACCGTGGTTCGTGTTATTTCAAAGGCACTATTGTAGGACTTATATTAGGGTAATGCAGTTTAGTTATCGTTGTGTCTAGTATTCAGCTCCAGCATATTATTGCTGTTGCTCCGCATCGCATACTTATTGTAATTCATATTTCATTATTGATATCATGCTGTTAAGACACCATCACCATTACCGATGATGCGTATGTACCACATACACGTACTTTCCGGCTCACACACATCTTCATCGGTAATTGCCATGTCACGAACACTTTAGAAAATACAATTTCATTTGACATAGGTTGTTAGCTAATAGTTTAGACATGATATTAGTGTACTTGCCTTATATGCTAGTTTAGACATTGTAGTTATTACTTGCTACTTCATGCATGCTATTATTCATTGATATGCCGCATTCATGGATTTTTATGTCCATATTCACTGTTTACATGCTATTGAGGATTTAGATTCGGATTTTCATGAGATTGCCTGGATTTGGGGGAAAATCGCAAAAACACTTATAAACTTCTTTCTCTTTTTTTTTTAAAGAAAAAGTGCGGTTTTCCCATGATGTATGAGTCGTCCACCATGAGTTTGCTGATGGATTTCGAGACCCAATTCGAGGAGTTGGATGAACCGTTTCGGGTACATAGTGGACCCGGTAAGGTACCCTGGGGCAAGAAGGTCGTGTTGCTGACGTTGAGCCTGGCAGGGGAGCACTACCTACCGGTGATTTTACCCGACGCGTCGGATATCCGGAGGATACCGTCGTGGTCTTGAGATTGATGGTAGGGGCCGGTCTGGACTGACGGCGCCCTAGATAGTGAGATTGATACAGAGATTCTGAGATATTGAGGTACAGAGATTGCGACACAGAGATATCGAGATATTTGGATATTTGTTTTGTGTCGATGCTAGGCACTGTTTATGCTGATTTCATTTATGATACCTCATTTTAAAAATACAGAAATCTCACTAAATTATGAAAGCAGTTTTATTCAGTACATGCATTCTGTTTCATGCATTCATGCATCATCCATATGATATATTGCTACCCGAGGCACTGACACGGGCACATGGGATTACACTTGGGTTTGATATTTACCCTAGCCATTGTTATAGGCTACTGGTTATATATTTGAGGATATATTATGATCGCTGACCTAGGATTGCGTTGTTCATGCAATTTCTGTTCGTAGATGTTTTTCTACTCACGAGTTGGCAACTCACCCCCGTTGTGCCATAGTTTCTTGCAGGTTTTGCCGTACAGGTTTCTTTACGGTTTTACTGGCACTACTTCCTTTTCCGGGTGATTTGCTAGTAGGTGGGTTTATTTGTATCGTACCCCCCATTATATACCTTGTATATTATATTGCTTGTGTGATTGTGACCGTCGATTGACGAAACTCTAGCTCCCGCTTGGGGATGCCTTTTATTGATTTCGTATACTATTCATGTTGTATCCCGTTTGGGGGCTAGTATTTACAAAGGAGACTCTGCCGAAATTTTCAGGAAATATTGATGTTTTTAAAAACGCATAATTCAGCTATGCTATTAAAACTACTTGATTTAAATTGGTTTTCCTTCACTCTACTACTTTTCTTGGTTTGGATTTCTGGGTTTTCGGTTTACTTAGATTACGTACGCCTCGAGACGTTTCGTAGTTTAAGTGCCGGTCATGTTCCGTACTTTCGGGACGTGACAAGGTTGGTATTAGAGCATTAGGTTTTACTTTCGGAGTGTAAGATGACCCTTGGTTGATGGAATAGGTGACTAAAGTAGAGTGACGTATCGTGGGTATGTTCCGCGGCATACTTACGATATGCTACCCCACTTAAGAAGCCTTATGATGTACATTTCTTGTTCAGTATTATAATCATTACTGATCTAGTCTCATCGGTTCCAGTTATGGTTTTGCTGCCACGATTACGGGCAGGGAGAGCTACGGCTAGAGTTGCGGTCAGCACGAGCTCGTCACGAACGAGGACTGACCAGGGCGTAATTCCGGCGACATACGATTGCGGAGATGTGTTTTTTTACTGTGTTTTCGCGCCACGAGCGTTTGGCGGATCGCCTTTACGAGATTTCTCGGACATGCCGATCAGTACCAGAGGATCAATCCAATGATAGAGGCCAACCAGATTTTGATGATCGTTGGCGTATTTCTTATTCATGATGATTGATGCACTGTTCAGCGTGCAAACGAATGAGCCAGTTGTTGCTGCGAACGACGAGATATCGTCCCAGATGTTGGAGCTATTGCAGTACGGGTTGTACTAAGAGATGATAGAAGGTCGCTAGTCACCCGAGGATGAATGACTAGGACATGTGGTTCGTTCGCCTATCCCGATGCGGGGTCATCAGATGGATTGATTCCAGCTAGAGACGACTTCACGCGGAGACGTTGAGAGTCGACAGAGACGATCGAATGTCAGCAACCTATTATTCCAAGTTTAAAGTATTCGGAAAGGCATGCAGGAAATTCTATGGACCCTCTAGAAGAATGAAACCCTAACTCGACTTAATGACCGTGTGAAAGCCTTTGAACCTTAGGGTTTGCGGCAGTTCCGCGGCGCCATTAGTGAGGCTTGGATTTGCCCTTCTACGGCTGGACCATCGATGCTGTGGTACGTACTCGATACTATTAAACTGTACCAAGATGTTGAGCTCTTGGGGGATTAGGAGGTTTTGACGAATCGATCGGATGGTTCGACTTCATTCGGATGCTAGGTGGTGAGTTGCATTTCTTGGGAGGCTCCAGATACGAGGATAGCCGTAGGAGCTCAGTTCATGCAGCCACGATGAGACGAGTCCGAAGCAGTCGACATCAGAGAAAAGTGGAGTAAGAGGTTCGTACGAGGTCTTGATGAGACGACGTTCCACTCCGCCGACATCAGAGATGCGATACGCATACCGAGGCATTGTACTTGGATATACCTTCCATAAAGAGTCGCGATGAGTTTGCAGCCGTTCCGGAACGAGAACAGATCTAGTAAGGGACGATGACTTTCGGACAGTTCGGCAGAGACGAGATTTAGGAGAGATCTCGATAGGACCTTTTTGGAATAAATTACGAGAAGACTTGGACCCAGGAGTGGTCATGTTATGCACACCGGCAGGTCAAAGTTCAGGATCGTCGACGAGACATGCTATGAGTGACCACGACAGTTGGCCAGAGATTCTTGGAAGATGTGCTTGAGCGGGACCATTCTGCCATATTTGATTTCGGTATTTTGGGCGGTCTATTTGCATGATTGATTTTGATGATGGAGTTTCATGATATTTGTTTTCATGCACTATGGTTGCACCTACTGAGTATTTACGATTTTTGCACAGTTGTTGCACCTGATATCGTTTTCGTGCCTTGGTTTCACATGTTTATGATTTTATGGGTTTCATACAGTGAGATGATTTTGTGCATATGTACGCACACGATTTGGTTTTGCACTCGGTATAGTTCACATATGCTTGCAGTGCAGTGATACGCATTTTGTGCACTACAGTTGCACTGGACTTCGATTTCGATGGTGATGTTCGATATTTGTTTTGTGCAACTTGTGCACCTGATTGGATTTTTCGCATGTTCGGCGCTTGGTATTGGATTTCATGAATTCGTGCATAATGGATCCTCCGGATTTGGGTTTTCGCGCATGTTGGGTGCATGTTATGAGATACGATTTTGGTGCACACCAGATGCACTAAATCGAGATTCTTCGTGCTTGTCAGATACACCTGTCTTTGCTGTCAGGCACACACGTTGCCTATGACAGATGTTTTGTGCACACCCGATGCACTTAGATGTTGTTTCTGTGCGCATGTATGGCACATATATGGATTTTGATTTCCGTACGCACCAGACACACGTAGTATTCATATGCATATTTTGTGATTGATTTCTTATAGAGCAGTACGTTTTTATGATATTTGCTGTATTTTCGTACTGAGCAGGACTAGTCAGAGGACAGTACCTGAATGCATTTTGCATGCATTGATAGCTATCGAAGGGAATTCCAAAAAGCGAGCTATAGTCTCAGTATTTACCTACGTGTCTGATATGACACGAAACGTTTAAAACAAGGAAACCCTTCTAAATTGTTTCCCAAAATGGCGGAACGTACATTTTAAACAAAAGGTATATATATATATATGGTTATTTTCATATGATAGACGTCCGCCACTGTACAGTGTTATGCGCATTGCACAGCGACTTTAAGAGATTTGGCATGCATTTCCTTCAGATATTTACATATATAGATTTGATATTTACGTGTATAGTTTCGAGTTATATCATATTGGTTTTGTATTGGATTTGACATTTGTGTCTTTACCATGACTTCGATGATTGCGGGATGCTGGATGGAGTTTGATTTTGAGTTATATGCTCATTTTTCATGCGCATGCGCTGCGCTACGATTTGTTTAATGTATTTATGATTTCGGAGCCCCGACGACTTGATGGTTTTGCTTAGATATTTTAGTATTTGGGGGGAGTTTTAATTTAAAT
This sequence comes from Agapanthus africanus, assembly GCA_030015575.1. Lineage (NCBI taxonomy): Eukaryota > Viridiplantae > Streptophyta > Magnoliopsida > Asparagales > Amaryllidaceae > Agapanthus > Agapanthus africanus. The sequence goes on from JASDDO010000019.1 coordinate 433,887,320, forward strand.
TTGGGGACCGAATTTCTTTAAGGGGGAAGATTGTAACGTTTTGAAAATCGTTTCGGTGAAATTTCGGAAAATCGGTAAAATAAGGGGGTTTTCTGTAAAAAGTCAAAATACAAATATCTTTATTATAAAATTAAATATACATATTCTAGCTATGTAATTGCTAGTATTTGGTGTTTATTGAGCCACTGGTAAAATTTCTAAATTTCTGAAAAATTTTCCGAAAATAATTATTTTAATATTATTTTAAGCCGTCACTAAAACATTTAATTAGGGAAAATTACAAATTGGAATGAGTTGAAACAAATTGAAACTGTCAAACGGTGTTAGAAAATATCGACGAAAAAAGGCTTAAATAGTGAATTTAGTGCAAATGGATGTTTGGGGTATAACATTTATCTTTTTACCCCACACCCACACCCACACTCACTCACCCCCATCCTCTTGTGGCTGAAATTCAGCAGCACTTCCCCCCCTTTCTCACTCCATTCCACACAAAAAAGAAAAGAAAACAAAAAGAAAAGTATAAGAAAAGAGGTATGGTTGTGTTGACCTTGGACTTCTTTGACTTGGCAACACTTTCCCCACCTCATTCTCTTTCCAATCCCTCCCCATTCCAGCCGAAACCCCTTCCTCTCTCAACAGCAGCTCCTCCCTTTTCTCCCTTCATTTCTCTTGAAAAAAATTTCATCAAAATTGCCTCAAAACCCAACAAAAAAATCCCAAAATCCAAATCCAACTCTTACCCATTTTAGTTTAGGCTATCAAGCATGGATTGTAGTGAAAAGAGAGCTTTTTGGATGACTAGATTTCTAGTGAGATCTACAAAATTGTGGAGGTATAATTTTAACCATGTAGTTAAATTGTTGGTTAATGCTTATGTTAGTTTAATTAAGTGTTTAATTAGGTTTTAATTGGTTCTAATTGTATGATTGAAAATTCAAGAGAGTGGTTTGTGATCAATTAGGATTTTAGGTATTTGGATCATGGTTATTATGAGTAGTCTCACATCTCAAGACATGCAAAGTGTAATCTTGTTGCTAAATTTGAAATTGTTACTTGAGCATTTAGCTAAATCACTTGTTTATGCAAACTAGGTTTTGATAATTAATTTCAAAATTGAGAATTTAAAATATAGTAAGGGTTTCATCACATCATTAACATTATAATGAGTGGTTTAAAATCTTAGGTTATGCAAAACCAAGCTTAGTGGTTGTTTGTGTACCGTTGCTTTGAAAATTATAAAAATTGGTTAATTTGTAAACTAGAATTTTGGGGCTAATGAAATTTAATGAGATTAAATTATGGAAATGGTTTTTATGGCTTATTTAAGATGTTTAATAAGTATTATGGCCATTAGAATTGTTAAAACATCAAGTTTTGTACTAAAACGGTAAATTTTTGCTTGCTAGATTTCGGAAAAATGGCTTTTAAAGTGAGTTTGGTTTTTTTTTGAATTTTAACATATTTTATATTATAATTAGTGTTCGTGAATGTGCAAATGAGTGTGTTTGGGTTTTTTTCTCGATGGTTTGACGTTTGTACATCGACATCGAGAGTTGGTTTGGCTATTCTTGCATGCGTAGGCGATAGGTTTTGACTTATGCGTGATACGCATGCCGATTAGATTTTCGTATGCCGTTTCGATTTCGAATTTGGTTTTAATGCGATACGGTACGTTATGATATGTAGGTACCCCATGTGGACTTCAAGACGACAAGAAAGCGCGAGACGACGTCGGCACCGGCAAGCGAGGACCAGGTGAGTAGATTTATATCTACGGGGAGAAGTCGGGTGGATGGCGTATAGCACCCCCGCAGTTCGTGGTGATGTATACGAATACGTATACATATATATATTTTGATTATATATATTATGTTGATATGAGACTTGATGATAAAGGTGGATTCTAGGTGTTCATGGATTAGTTTAGTGTTAGTTGCGAAACCCTAGAGTAGTTGTTACACCCACACACGCATGTACACACATGCATACATCTATGTTATTACCTGTGCGTATATGGGGAGATGTGGTTATGTGTTCACCTGGATATGGGACTAGGTGTTCACATACTGGATTTGCGGATGATACTTGGGATTGAGATGAGTCGATGAGATTTGAGTTGAGGCCGTGAGATCGGTGATATGGCAGGATTCGTACTTGAGATACGTCCTGATGTTATAGCGGATCTTTGGATGACAATGCCATGTGAATAGTGATATTAGTAGTGTATTAGACGTAGGTAAGTACCCCAGATGATGATCTTGATAAAGAGGATACCAGATAAACAGTGTGATGAGTATGATATTGACCCGTACCCAGATTTGGGATGCCGTACGACGGATTTACGTACGAGCTATATATTGATGATTGATCCCCACTCTTGACTTGGGATGTCTGATTATAGATATGGTATCGGATATGATATTATTGAGGCAGAATCACCGACTAATATATATACAGGTATGTATACGTATCGACTCAGATGTTAGGCGGTTTCCTTACCTGTAGTTCAGCTTGTTAGTTCAGCCGTATAGTTTAGTGTAGTTGTTAGACTAGATTAGACTCCTACCTATTTCAAAACTAACGAATCGTGGGTATTTTAAAAGATAGGTCAAGGGATTCTACGGATATTTCAAAAGACGTATCTTTCTTAAAAACACCGTAGCCCTTATTTTCAAAACACCGCGATTCGTGTTATTTCAAAGGCACTATTGTAGGACTTATATTAGGGTAATGCAGTTTAGTTATCGTTGTGTCTAGTATTCAGCTCCTGCATATTATTGCTGTTGCTCCGCATCGCATACTTATTATAATTCATATTTCATTATTGATATCATGTTGTTAGGACACCATCACCATTACCGATGATGCGTATGTACCACGTACACTTACTTACCGGCTCACACACATCTTCATCGGTAATTGCCATGTCACGAACACTTTAAAAAATACAATTTCATTTGACATAGGTTGTTGGCTAGTAGTTTAGACATGATATCAGTGTACTTGCCTTATATGCTAGTTTAGCCATTGTAGTTATTACTTGCTACTTCATGCAAGCTATTATTCATTGATATGCTGCATTCGTGGATTTTTATGTCCATATTCACTGTTTACATGCTATTGAGGATTTGGATTCGGATTTTCATGAGATTTCCTGGATTTGGGGGAAACCGCAAAAACACTTATAAACTTCTTTCTCTTTTTTTTAAAGAAAAAGTGTGGTTTTCCCATGATGTATGAGTCGTCCACCATGAGTTTGCTGATGGATTTCGAGACCCGATTCGAGGAGTTGGATGAACCATTTCGGGTACATTGTGGACCCGGTAAGGTACCCCGGAGCAAGAAGGTCGTGTTGCTGATGTTGAGCCTGGCAGGGGAGCACTACCTACCGGTGATTTTACCCGACGCGTCGGATATCCGTAGGATACTGTCGTGGTCTTGAGATTGATGGTAGGGGCCGGTCTGGACTGACGGCGCCCTAGATAGTGAGATTGATACAGAGATTCTGAGATATTGAGGTACAGAGATTGCGACACAGAGATATCGAGATATTTGGATATTTGTTTTGTGTCGATGCTAGGCACTGTTTATACTGATTTCATTTATGATACCTCATTTTAAAAATACAGAAATCTCACTAAATTATGAAAGCAGGTTTATTCAGTACATGCATTCTGTTTCATGCATTCATACATCATCCATATGATATATTGCTACCCGAGGCACTGACACGGGCACATGGGATTACACTTGGGTTAGATATTTACCCTAGCCATTGTTATAGGCTGCTGGTTATATATTTGAGGATATATTTTGATCGTTGACTTAGGATTGCGTTGTTCATGTGATTTCTGTTCGTAGATGTTTTTCTACTCATGAGTTGGAAACTCACCCCCGTTGTGCCACAGTTTCTTGCAGGTTTTGCCGTACAGGTTTCTTTACGGTTTTGCTGGCACTACTTTCTTTTCCGGGTGATTTGCTAGTAGGTGGGTTTATTTGTATCGTACCCCCCATTATATACCTTGTATATTATATTGCTTGTGTGGTTGTGACCGTCGATTGACGAAGAGCTAGCTCCCGCTTGGGGATGCCTTTTATTGATTTCGTATACTATTCATGTTGTATCCCGTTTGGGGGCCAGTATTTACAAAGGAGACTCTGCCGAAATTTTCAGGAAATATTGATGTTTTTAAAAACGCATAATTCGGCTATGCTATTAAAACTACTTGATTTAATTTGGTTTTCCTTCACTCGACTACTTTTCTTGGTTTGGATTTCTGGGTTTTCGGTTTACTTAGATTACGTATGCCTCGAGACGTTTCGTAGTTTAAGTGCCGGTCATGTTCCGTACTTTCGGGACGTGACAGTTGGGTTTTGAAATTCTCAAGATTCTAAATTACACAACACAACCATAACCAAATAATCCAAACCCTAACTCCCAATTCAACTCTTCTCTTGAAAACTAAATTCTTGAAATTAAAGCCATATTACTAACTAATTTAGTTTGATTTAAGTATTTAACAACAAATTAAGCAAAGGGTTAGAATTTATACCCAATCAACTTGAAGATCCCACAAGCACACTTAGCCTCCTTGCAATCTTGTTCCGTATATCCATACTAGAATAGCCAATTAAAAATGGGTAGCGATTAGATTTTGATTTTGTGAGGTTTTTGTGTTGATGTTTAGGCATTTTGTGGAATTTTTGAGGTGAAATGAGAAGGAGAAGAGGGGGGAGGGGCTGTTGTAGCAGGAAGATGGGGGGCTCGGCTGAATAGAGAAGGGGAGAGGTGAGTGAGAGGATGTGGGCGTGGGTGCAAGTCAAACAAATCCCATCCTCCAAGTATCCAATTACCAAAACACATTTCTTTATTGTTATCTTTTCTTCTCTTTGTTTTCTTTGACTTTTAAGTGGGGAAATGAGGGGGGGGGGCAGCTTGGGTTCTGCCAAGATGGCAAGTGGGGGTTGTGTGAGTGTGGGTGTGTGTGTGGAGTGAGGAAAAATGATAAATACTATACCCCAAATTTCCATTTACATTAATTTCACTATTTAAGCCTTTTCTATCATATTTTCTAAACCCATCTTGACAATTTCTTTTTATTTCAAAAATAATATTTTACATGTTAGTTTAATGTGTCATGATGCACAAAATTTGTATCAACCCATTCTAATTTGTAATTATCCCTAATTAAATGTATTAGTGATGACTTAAAATAATATTAAAATAATTAATTTCGGAAAAAATTTCAGTCAATTAGAAATTTTTCAAGTGGCTCAATAAACATCAAATACCAGCAGTTACATAGCTAGAATACGTATATTTAATTTTATATTAAAAGATAAATATATCTTGGTTTTTACGGAAAACACCCGTTATTTTACCGATTAACCGAAATTTCACCTGAACGATTTTCAATACGTTACAGTTACAGTCATGAATTTGGATAGTGGAAGAGGCATTACTAGGAATACCCGGATACCCCTTCGAAACATTTTCATGTTTCAGTTTCACTGTGAGTTAATTGAAAAGTAATTTCCCAATTAGTTTCTTACTCCAGGGTATGTATTTACTAGGTTTGATTATCACATCTGTATAGTATTAAAGATGATGAGTGGGAGTAAGATATTAGGAATTAGGTGATTATATCCTCATTTTATCGGAATTCTTTGTAGTTGGTGATATCTGAGGAAATCACCTGGGTTTTTGCCGAACGGCAAATATTTGGCTTTGAATATCCGTAGTTATGCACCAGTTCCAAACTGATATATCTGTACGTTTATTTTATAAAGTGAGATATAACTTTTTGAAATTATGTCTATGCCATTTACCTATATCAGTTGATGGTTAGGTAAGGAGCATTCAACAACGGTGTAATTCTGTTGGGTTATGCAAGCGCCCCGGCCATCAATCCGTGACCAAATGCAGAACAAAAAATTATAAAACTTGGTGCTACCACAACCAATTACCCGGATCTACCCATAAGCCCTAGCTAACAAAACAAGAAAAGGAGTTAGAATGGTTATACCGAATAGATCCGTGTCCTTCGGTCTTCAACCATCATCCCAAGCTCCTAGGGGCTTCCTTGATCAAGCTTAATCTCCGGTCTCCCTCCATCGATAATGATCAACCCGAGAGTCTATGCAACGAGCTCCAACCTCTTATCCGAGGCAACTAGGGCACCTAGATCGCTACTCTAGATACCGTAGATGAAGTAGAGTGTGATGAAGGATTAATTTTTCTCAAGACACCCAAGAATTCTCAACTCATGAGAGGGTTTGGGTGGAGCTAGAGGAAGAAGAATATGCTATGAGAATGAGGTGTTGAGAGCAACTCAAGAAAGAGAAAAAGCAATGAATAATGGCTTGTGGTTTTTGTTTGTTGTGTGAGTGTGATAAGAAAAAATGGAGCCATCACATAAATGTCCATGTCTCCAAAATATCTTAGTCAACAAAAAATATCTCAAGTCAACATAATCTCACAACAAACAAAAACCCTAAGCATGCTAGAATAGTAACCATGGGTCACTAATTAGCCATGCCACAAAAATGCAATAAACACCCCATCCTACACCTCAATAACCTTTTAATCGAAAAAGGTCTAAACCATGATGAGGTGTAATCTTCTAAAAGTAATCTTGTAATAAATTACAAAAATACCCCTCAACCGTATATACATACCCGCATCCGTATTCCGAAGAATACGAATACAAAGAGACAAAAATAATCCAACAAATATAATACTAGGATCCGGCTGGAACTAAAGCCCACTAGTATTATCCGTCCGAACATCGTGCTTGCATAAGTACATGTATGTGATCGAACCTTGCCGTAAAACCATACGGCCTCTACATCGTTTCGCCCGATACAGGAAAACCCTCTATGTGGGACTCTAAAGACTCGTCAACACGCTAGCAGTAGGTTTAACCACAAGCACGTCAGCAGCACTAGCTGTACGTAACGGCTAACCAGGTATTGAGCGAAAAGGAGGATGACGAGCAAACTCATCCTGAAACCCCTACTGAGCCTGACAGTGACAATATCCGTACAGTCCGGTCTGTTCGTCTATGAGTATCGCATATCGAGTCTAGGGGGTGGATAAAGTCAGACCCCTAATAACACGACATTTTATTTCGGTATGAAGCCCATCACCACCTGAGAAACTACTGATCCTAGATCAGTAATTCTCGACTACCTTGGCTTAGGATTTCTGGTGATGGACACCCGTGCACAACCACGACATCAACCCCCAATACCGGTAGAGACGAATCCCCCGACGATCTTCTCACTGCCTCCATGTGTCTCGGGACTGTACCCTACTAAAACCTGTTTGCATGACTCCTTTGAGCCGTGGTAGGGTACTAATCAAAGCACAGTGGGAACTCACACGAGACAAATGACGATCTCAGGTCGATAGACTAACCTGTACACATGTCACTAGGGAACTGCTATCTGACAATAGCTATAATACCAATTAGAAGGTTCCCGGCGAGTCCGTCTGGTGTACTCATAACCCAATGAGCACCTGTATACATCTTAGGTGAACAAACCGATGCCAATGGCTTGTGAGACCGGCCATCGCCCCTCGTCCGGGTGTCGATCAGTATACACTAGTCTACTCTGGAGTATCGATGCCCAATCTCGAAACTCCCACGGCTAGGGACATTTAAGGATGTGCCTATAGACTACCCAGCTGTTGGTGATAGTGCCCTCAGAGTCAATTATTGGATCACAGGCATATGATTGCAATGATTGAGGGAGGACCTATGCCGATCGGACAGTCTTACTCAAGATGATAGTATGCTATCTGGTTAATCTTTATCATCGTGTGCTGCTTTAGGTGACCTTACAGGTCACTATTGCGCGTTGATAGAGCCCTTAGGATTCTTGCTTGACGGCCAGCAGTATGATGGCGATCATATACGTGGGAGCTGGGGTCTATAAGCACATCCTTAAAAGGTCCCTAGTCGTGGGAGTTTTCGAGACAGGGCATCGATACTCCAGAGTAGACTAGTGTATACAGTCGAGACCCCGACGAGAGGCGGTGGCCGGTCTCATAAGCCACTGGTGTCAGTTGGTTCACCTAAGATATATACAGGTGCTCATTGGGTTATGAGTACATCGGATAGGACTCGCCGAGAACATGCTAGTTGGTCTTATACCTGACGTCAGATAGCAGTTCCCTGGTGACATGTGTACAGGTTAGTTCATCGACCTGAGATCGTCATTTGACTCATGTGAGTTCCCACTGTACTTTGATTACTACCCTACCATGGCTCAAAGGAGTCGTGCAAACAAGTTTTAGTTGGGTACAGTCCCGAGCCACATGGAAGCAGTGAGCGGATCTGCAGGGGTTCGTCTCTCCCGGTATTGGGGGTGAGGTCGTGCTGTGTCTAGGAGAGCCATTACACGAAGTCCTTGGCCAAGGCAGGAGATTTACTGGTAGGTATTCCAGTAGTATCTCAGGGTGTTTTGGGCTACACTCCGACACGACTTGTACCGCTTTTGGGGGTCTGACTTTTACCAACCCCCTAGGCCCGCCATGCGATGCTCATAGACGAACGGACCGGACTGTACGGATATTGTCACTGACAGGCTCAATAGGGTGTCAGGATGAGTTCGCTCATTGACGTCCCTTTTGGTCAATACCTGGTAGCCCGTTACGTATATGCTAATACCTCTGACGTGCTAGTGGTTAAATCCATAACCAAAGTATTGACGAGTCTTTAGAGTCCCCCACAGACCGTTTTCTCAAGTTTCGGGCGAAACGCTGTAGAGGCCGTATGGAGATATGGCAGGGTTCGATCATGTACGTGCGGTATTGCACAGATCATGATCGGACGGATAATACTAGCGGGCTTTGGTTTAAGCCGGATCCTAGTATTGTACAGTGTAGATTTTGTCTTATTGCATTTGTATTCGGTCGCAATATAAATGCGGGTATGTATATACAGTCGCGGGGTTTTCCTGTAATTTATTACGGGATCAATTTTCTGAAGTTGCCAGTTTGCATTCCGTTTCGGCCATTTTCCTTTGTTTCCTTCCTTGGCTGAAAATTGGTGGAGGAGGGCTTATTTGCAAATGTGCAAATTAACATTGTGGAGGGTGGTCTTTGTATATTGTTGCTTCATGATGGTTCCACCATCCTTTGACTTCCTTGGTTAATCATTGCTTACTTTTGTGATAAGAAGGGTGAGGGGTTTTGGAGTGAGCTTTAGTTGTGATGATTATTCCTTATCATCACATATTTTTTCTCTTGCTTGCATGATTGCCCCCCCTTTCTTGACTTCTCTCCTCTCTCTCATTCTTCACAAGGCATGGCCGGCCACAAGTGTAAGGGGCTGTCCAAAATTGTGAAAGGGGATTTTTGATCTTTTTGGCTTTGCAAAAATCCCATAGCTCTATCTCCAAAAGTTCACCTCATTCCTCCACCAAAAATGGCAACTTAAACAACCCCTAGAGACAAAGCTTTCTACACTTCATCTACAGTATTCTTAGACACGTCGACTCGCCAACTTCGTGCCCGAGTTGCCTCGGTCCAGAAGTGGGAGCCCGTAAAAGAACCCGGCGATGTGGTGCCCTTCCGACGAGGAGATGAAGACCGGAGATTCCGCGGGGAGATCGGGACGACGACGAGAAGACCGAAGGACATGGATCGCTCGGTATATCTCTCTACCCCTTCTCTAGTTTGCTAGGAGTAGGTTAATGGCCCGATCCGGGTTTTTAGTGCGCGGTGGTGCCAGTTTACAAGTTTTGTAAAAGTTTCGTTTCCGCATTTTGGCCTCGTTCAGACGGCCGGGGCGCCGCCGTGCACTTACACTGGTATCAAAGACACGCCATTAACCTAGTCTAGCTTGCTCTAACGTGTTTACAAGTTCGATCGAACGGATTTTCCGAAAACCCACATTTTCTGGTTCAGTTCTCTGTCGAAATTTTTTGTGCTCGAAAAATAATTTGGTTTATTGCAGAAAATCAGGCAGGGTTTTTAGTGAACACTGAAGAAATACGGTAGCATGTTGTCACTATATAGCCGCGGAACCGCGGCCGTAACCCCCTTCTGGCCACGGTTCCGCCGCTTAACAGTAAGCTCTCTGCATCGTTTTTCTTCAGTAGGTTCCTGATTTGAAAATGTGGTTTCTGGTATATTCTTTTTGGGCCCAGATTTTCTATGAGTGCTACAGTAGTGCTTGGGGCCCACTTCGGTAAATTTGATCGATCGAAAATTTTAAACATGTTAGTTCACAGTATTTACATTATATCTGCGACCGTGAATGTCATTTGATCGGTAAATCCTGTCTAACTGCTATAGCCCTTTTAGACGGATTTGCGAACGTGACATTCACGTTGATGTTCTGTGTTGTGCTGTGATGTTGCGGATTGTCGTGGTGGATAGCCTGGATGTAATGTTAGTACAGTTTTCTTTTATATGTACATTTGATATTGCGAGACGAGCATCCGACATGTGGACTGCCGTCACTGCCTGTTTGTATATTATTCTTTTGGGGCACGACCAGACTGAGGTCGATGTACCCGCTGTATGTATATTTTACTTTCTGTACTAGGATAACCCCGCGGAGGGATGCACGGGTAGCTGGCTTCTAAAGGGAAACGGGCCCGCATCTCATGGCATTGAGACAGAGGGGGCTTCACTCTAGAATTGGTGGGCTATTTGCCGCACTCGTAGGGGGTACAGGTTGACCCAAGGAGGGGTGCCCAAGTTACCGGATTCCGTGAAGTACTGGGTGGTCCATTCTTGCTGAAGGGGGCTGCCTCGCTTCAGGTTTTGGCTGGTAACTTGCCGCGCCCGTAGGGGTCTAGGATTTCATTGCACAAGCTATCCATACGACCAGGGGAACGTCGGGTTTCAGTAGCGGCTCTATGAAACCCGGGGATCCCATATATCTGTATTGTTCTGTGATGCTTATTATATTTCTGTGATGTTGCATTTTATCATGCCTTGAGCGAATATTATATATTGATATATATACTAGTGGATGTTGTATATGTTTTGCATTCGCGCTAGTCCAGTCCCCGCTCTGTCGTTAGTTAAGTAACCTAACGGGTGATGACGGGACCCAGTGGTGAATGCGGATGGCATATACGTACATCATTATTTTCGTTCTTTATTGGTATGATCAATTGATGGGAATGCATTGATTCGGATCAATGCAAGCTAAACAAACCTAATCTGATGTTGTTGGAACATTTTTCAAAAAACTGCTATTGCAAGGACGTTCTCTTTTGTTTTGCACAGTGGTATTCGGTTATGAATATCCAGCACCTCAGTCGACGAGGCAAGGGCCGAGATCCCTTCACCGGGAGTGACCCCTTGGACAGAAGTTTGCGTCAGGGTAATAACTTCACTATAGCCGATTGCCTTTTGCTTTGCATCGTAGTATTCAGTTGGAATATCCTGCACCTCATTCTACGGGGAAAGAGCCGAGATCCCTTCACCGGGAGTGACCTTTTTAGCAAAGGTTTTCGTCACTATATTTCTATAAAAAGCTATCCGGTTCCTTCAACGATATCAAGTTCATTACGTTAAATGTTTTTCGCCAAAAACCATTCGTAGCCCTCCGTCATTTCAGAAAGGTAGCACTTAGTATTCATGCTATGTATGTTGGCCTTCGTCAAGGCATAGTGTATGGTAGCTATTTGTTGCTTTTCTGCAGCATAGATAGATGCGTTGGTTTGGGACAGTCGTACTACTATTTTGGCCTTCGTCAAGGGTATGTACGGGTGGGTTCAAATTAACCTGGATAATGACGGGTAGAACTTGACATGTGACTTATGATATGTTGGCCTTCGTCAAGGTCATAAGAGCATAGGGCAAAAATCACATCGGGAGTTTCTAAAGAAACTGAAACTTGCCAGATATGCGCATACCTTCTGGAGTGTGATAACGTGAGTGGATTCCATCACGTTATCATGCGATGATAGTTGGATCCCGATTCCCACTGATGAGTTGGTTTACTCCTCGGGTGATCCCTACTAATTCTTCTTTCAGGTTTGGAGGAGAATTTGACGGTACAGTAGGAGGTTTCCTGATTAGATAAATTGGTAACCATTCTGATCTAGGTTAAAGTGCACGCTGAGTGTTTCTTTTCTCTCTCTCTTTGGTAGCGACCATGACCTGACCCTAGACTATGACTTAGTGACCAAGTTGACCGAACCTTCTTAAACACTGGCTTTTGGATTGTCAGAGTTGCATACCTCATTACCACTCCTACTTTTACCCTTTTTTCTCCAGAACACCCCGTATTACTACGAACGTCCACTTCCATTGGATAAAACCATCGTATGGTTATATACGGACTCGAAGGAATTTATTCGAGAATGGTTTCCGGTTCTGGAGAAAACAGATAGGACTATTCAGTTGTCTTTTCCATTTACCTTCTCTCAGGTTGCTAGTGCTCCTTGTATTAGGGGATAGTACACCCGTTACGCCTATTGGATAGTCTTCTTCCAAACCTTAGGCTGGTGCCGAACGGTAGGGAATGAAGAAAACAAATTAGCCTAAGTGTGGTGTACAGAAGGTATTAAGTAAAGACAAATAAAGTGATTAGAAGGAGGGCAAAGTAAATTGCGACTGCTATTCACGACCAAACTAAGTATTTCATTACCACTCCCACTTCACCTATGTATTTCTCCAGGACACTCCGTATCACTACGAAGATCCACAGTTTATTGGATATTCCATCGTATGGTTATATACGAACTTGAAAGGAACTTGTTCCAGTTCGGGGATGGATTCTGGTTCAGGAGAAATAGGAATAAGGTTTATTCAGACGTCTTTTATCTTCACCTTCTCTCGCATTGCGAGTGTTCCTAGGATTAGGACAGTACACCCATTATGCTTATTGGATAGTTTTCTTCCAAACCATAGGCTGGTGCCGAACGGTAGGGAAGGAAGAAAACCATTTGGCCTAAAAGGGTGTGCAGAAGGTAATGACTAAAGACATATAAAGGGATTTGGAGATATGGCGAAGTAATATACGGTTACAGTTGTGAATCTGGATAATGGAAGAGGCATTACTAGTAATACCACGATACCCCTACGAAATATTTCAATGTTTCAGTTTCACAGTGTACTGTTAAAAGAAAACTGATTTCCCAATTAGTCCTTACTCCAGGGTATGTATTTACCAGGTATGATTCTCACATTTGTATGGTTTTACAGATGATGAGTGGGAGTAAGCTATTGGGAAATAGGTGATTATCCTCATTATATCGGAATTCGTTGTAATTGGTGATATTTGAGGAAGTCACCTGGGTTGTTTGCCGGACGGCGAATATTTGGTTTTGAATATCCGTTGTTATGCACCAATTTCAAATTGATATATCTGTACGTTCATTTTTATGAAGTGAGATATAACTTTTTGAAATTATGTCGATGACATTTACCTATATCAGTGGATGGTTAGGTAAGGAGCATTAAACAGCGGTGTAATTCTTCTTAACCATAAGTACAGTTTTCAACCTACGACGCACAGGGTTTGAGTTATTAGACTCAGAGGACTTATCCAGAGTATTGTATGTTGTCCAGTGTCCATTAGGACAGAGGGGTTGGTCCTCGTACTATATTCGGTTTACTTATGACTTCTCTAGTTTTTTGACAAGTGTTTCATAGAAACACAAGGTCCAAGTTTTGAGAAGTTATAGGTATATGAATAAAGTAGAGAACCAGGTGTTGCTAGTATCGGGATTCTTCAAGGTGATCGAAGATGTAGATACTTGTGTATGGTATTCAGTTAATAGTAATGATTAAGAGAACTTGCTTCTCTTTCAGGTTACTCATAATTGGAAGCACTCCTAAGTTGAGTAACGCTGATCGGCCTTCTTCCATTTAGTTGACATGCACTGGAGACAGCTGCGTGATTTGAATCTGGTTCAATCAAATCAGTGCCTCTGTTTCTATATTGGATATAGAACGGTTCATATCTTAACGATGTTAAGGTACGGGGAGTTGTCCGGCTTATGCTTAAAACCAGACTCTGGATTACTCAAGACACGTTTCTTTAATGGCTGTTTGTGGGTTGACCCTGGGTATGACGAGGGTTGACTTTCTACCATGTGGAAGATCAATAGTGACATTGTTCTTGACTCGCCACGGTTTTAATAAAAATAGATTTTTTTTGAAAACAGTAGTGGGAGTATGGTAGAACTGGAAGTGATTCCAGGACCGCAAACGATTATTGAAAATTTGTTAAGAACCTAAAGATTCAATCTGGTTTGACATTCCATTGGCCACTCCGCAGATAAGGTGGGTAACCTCAGGCACTCGAGAGGTACTTCGGTATGCTCAAAGACGGTGACAGGGAGGTTCTTGTTTACCCAGACTTGCCATTGCTGTTGTTCCAGACTGTGAGACCCGGCAGAAAGATGAGTATAGCATCGTTCTAAACAAGCTTTAGAAGTGCACGTGTATATGATTCTGCCAGAGGGTTGTCGTAGTCAGTGGGAGCAGCGGAAGCATTGGTGGACAAGTGGCTTATGTCTATTAAGAGACTAAAGCAGATGTAGCGGAGATAGATCATCTATTTCTGATGTGACAGTCATAGGTTTGACTTCATCAGAATAGGGGATAGATCTGCTAAGAAGGTAGTAGGGTGTGATGTCCTGGTATTTGGATGGCATACACAAAGTAGGAAGTGAAATTCCTATACTACGATCGGTTATACTTTGGTTGTCACACAGTGGTTTCTCCACAAAGAATATGGATATTATATCAGACATTCTGGTTACTAGATCTATGGTTTTAAATCTAGATTTGGGAAGTGTCCCAATCAGGGTACTTAGACAGCATTCTAAAGGTATTTTAGAATGGACGACTCCAGGCACGGTAGAGTACCTGCAGGTGGTGGAGTCACCCTCTCTAAAGGTGTCTTACAAACTAAAGGGAAGAGGGGTGTGCATGATTGGCAGATCACTTGCTTAGGCAATTGAGTCAATCATGAGATGTCAAGTACCACACCAGATGTTGTTTTTGCACGAGATACAATAAGTTGATATTGATCCAATCCTGGAGAAACATTAGGAAGCAGTTTTAGAATATAAGTGGATGTTCTAGGGATATGATAACGACAGCCTCGTTCGGGAGACGGTTATCATTCCAGGCTTCCAAGGTGACCTGGATGACAGGGTGGCTGTCAGAGTTATAGTTTTCCCTCTGACGAGAGGCAGTGTTTTGGACAGGTGATCTAAGAGGACACTGAGGGAGGCATGACGCAGGATACTGATTAAGTTCAGCTGACGATACAGTCTAAGAAGTTTGGATTTGGAGTTTATTTATGAACTAGGTCCCATCAGACATCCAGACACATTCTAAGACAGGTGTTGCTCATTTCGGGAGATGGGTTTCTCCACGAACTTGAGATTAAGAGAGACATAGAAAGAAACATCAAAGCGGATCCACTCACTGAGGCTATTCCACGAGCGCAATAGTTTCGCAAACGGGTTTTGTGAGACTGATTAGTAGAGGAGTTGGGTGTTCGGTATCATACGGGCTGTGAGTATGCGACATCGCAATAATTAGCCTTGAGTGCAAGTGGGAGATTGTTGGAGATAGTGCCCTCAGAGTCAATTATTGGATCACAGACACGTGATTGCAATGATTGAGGGAGGACCTATGCCGATAGGACAGTCTTACTCAAGATGATAGTATGCTATCTGGTTTATCTTTATCATCGTGTACTGCTTTAGGTGACCTTACAGGTCACTATTGCGCGTTGATAGAGCCCTTAGGATTCTTGCTTGACGGCCAGCAGTATGATGGCGATCATATACGTGGGAGCTGGGGTCTATAAGCACATCCTTAAAAGGTCCCTAGTCGTGGGAGTTTTCGAGACAGGGCATCGATACTCCAGAGTAGACTAGTGTATACAGTCGAGCCCCCGACGAGGGGCGGTGGCCGGTCTCACAAGCCACTGGTGTCAGTTGGTTCACCTAAGATGTATACAGGTGCTTATTAGGTTATGAGTACACCGGACAGGACTCGCCGGGAACATGCTAGTTGGTCTTATACCTGACGTCAGATAGCAGTTCCCTGGTGACATGTGTACAGGTTAGTTCATCGACCTGAGATCGTCATTTGTCTCGTGTGAGTTCCCACTGTACTTTGATTACTACCCTACCATGGCTCAAAGGAGTCGTGCAAACTGGTTTTAGTTGGGTACAGTCCCGAGCCACATGGACGCAGTGAGCGGATCTGCAGGGGTTCGTCTCTCCCGGTATTGGGGGTGAGGTCACGCTGTGTCTAGGAGTGCCATTACACGAAGTCCTTGGCCAAGGCAGGAGATTTACTGATAGGTATTCCAGTAGTATCTCAGGGTGTTCTGGGCTACACTCCGACACGACTTGTACCGCTTTTGGGGGTCTGACTTTTACCAACCCCCTAGGCCCACCATGCGATGCTCATAGACGAACGGACTGGACTGTACGGATATTGTCACTGACAGGCTCAGTAGGGTGTCAGGATGAGTTCGCTCATCGACGTCCCTTTTGGTCAATACCTGGTAGCCCGTTACGTATAGGCGAATACCTCTGACGTGCTAGTGGTTAAATCCACAGCCATAATATTGACGAGTCTTTAGAGTCCCCCACATTCAATTGCTCAAGTTTTCGGGCGAAACGCTGTAGAGGCCGTATGGAGATATGGCAGGGTTTGATCATGTACGTGCGGTATTGCACAGATCATGATCGGACGGATAATACTAGCGGGCTTTGGTTTAAGCCGGATCCTAGTATTGTACAGTGTAGATTTTGTCTCATTGCATTTGTATTCGGTCGCAATACAAATGCGAGTATGTATATACAGTCGCGGGGGTTTTCCTGTAATTTATTACGGGATCAGTTTTCTGAAGTTGCCAGTTTGCATTCCGTTTCGGCCATTTTCCTATGTTTCTTTCCTTGGCTGAAAATTGGTGGAGGAGGGCTTATTTGCAAATGTGCAAATTAGCATTGTGGAGGGTGGTCTTTGTATATTGTTGCTTCATGATGGTTCCACCATCCTCTGACTTCCTTGGTTAATCATTGCTTACTTTTGTGATGAGAAGGGTGAGGGGTTTTGGAGTGAGCTTTAGTTGTGATGATTATTCCTCCTCATCACATATTTTTTCTCTTGCTTGCATGATTGCCCCCCCTTGACTTCTCTCCTCTCTCTCATTCTTCACAAGGCATGGCCGACCACAAGTGTAAGGGGGCTGTCCAAAATTGTGAAGGGGGATTTTTGATCTTTTTGGCTTTACAAAAATCCCATAGCTCCATCTCCAAAAGTTCACCTCATTCCTCCACCAAAAATGGCAACTTAAACAACCCCTAGAGACAAAGCTTTCTACACTTCATCTACAGTATTCTTGGACACGTCGACTCGCCAACTTCGTGCCCGAGTTGCCTCGGTCCAGAGGTGGGATCCCGTAAAATAACCCGGCGATGTGGTGCCCTTCCGATGAGGAGATGAAGACCGGAGATTCCGCGGGGAGATCGGGACGACGACGAGAAGACCGAAGGAGACGGATCGCTCGGTATATCTCTCTACCCCTTCTCTAGTTTACTAGGAGTAAGTTAATGGCCCGATCCGGGTTTTTAGTGCGCGGTGGTGCCGGTTTACAAGTTTCGTAAAAGTTTCGTTTCCGCATTTTGGCCTCGTTCAGACGGCCGGGGCGCCGCCGTGCACTTACACCAGCTCCCACTTATATGATCGCCATCATATTGCTGGCAGTCAAGCAAGAATCCTATGGGCTCTATCGACATGTAATAGTGATCTGTAATGCCACCTAATGCTGTACATGATGATAAAGGCAAACCAGATAGCATACTATCATCTTGAGTAAAATTGTTCTACCGGTATAGATCCTCCCTCAATTATCATAATCACTTTCCTGCGACTATGATAATTGCCTTGAGGGCACTATAGCCAACAATCTCCTACTTGCACTTTAGGCTAATTATTGCGGTGCGCATACTCACAGCCCGTGTGATACCGAACACCCAACTCCTCTACTATTGTATTCAAGAAATAACCTCAGTGAGTGGATCCGCTCCAATGTTTCTTTCTGTATCTATCTATATCTCAACTTCGCGGAGAAAGCTATCTCCCGAAATGAGAAATACCTGTCTTAGAATATGTCTGGATATCTGATGGAACCCCGTTCATAAATAAACTCCAAATCCATCAAACTTCTTAGACTGTATTGTCCATTGAATTTAATCAGTATTCTGCACCATGCCTTTCTTAGTATCCTCTTGGACCACCTATCCAAACTACTGTCCCTCAAAAAAGGGAAAACTAAAACTCTGACAGTCACTCTGTCATCCAGGTCACCTTGGAAGCCTGGAATGATAGCCGTCTCCTGAAGGAGGCTGCTGTTACCATATCCCATGAATATCCACTTATGTTCATAAACTGCTTCCCAACATTTCTCCAGGATTGGATCAATATAAATTTATTGCAGCTAGTGCAAAAACAGCATCTGGTGTGGTACTTGGCATCTCATGATTGACTCAATTGCCTAAGCAAGTGATATGTCAATCATGCACATCCCTCTCCCATTTAGTCTGTAAGATACATTTAGAGAGGGTGACTCGATCACCTGCAGGTAGACCACCATGCCAGGAGTCGTCCATTCTAAAACACCTTTAGAATAGTGTCAAAGCACCCAGATTGGGAAACTACCCAAATCTAGATCTAAATCAATAGATCTAGTTACCAGAATGCTTGATATATTATCCATATCCAATGTCGAGAAACCACTGTGTGACAACCATAGTATAACCGATCGTAGTATAGGAATTTCACTTCCTATAAAGTGCATGTCATCCAAATACCAGGATATCACACCCTACTACCTTCTTAACAGATCCATCTCCTATTCTGATGAAGTCAATGCCTATGACTATCACATCAACAATAGATGATCTATCTCCGCTATACCTGCTTCAGTCTATAAATAGACACAAGCTACTTGTCCACTATACTTCCGCTGCTCCCACTGACTATAACAACCCTCTGGCAGAGTCATATACACGTGCATTTCTAAATATAGTTTAGAACGATGCTATACTCATCCTCCTGCCGGGTTTCATAGTCTAGAATAGCAGTAATGGCAAGTCTGGGTAGACAAGAACCTCCCTGTCACCATCTTTGAGGATACCGAAGTACCTCTTGGGCGCCTGAGATTACCCACCATATCTGCGGAGTGGCTAATGGAATGTCAAACCCGATTGAATCTTTAGGTTCTATTAAATTTTCAGTAATTGTTTGTGGTACTGGAATCACTTCCAGTTCTACCATACTCCCACAACTGTTTTCTGAAAAAGTCCATTTTGCTAAAACTGTGGCGAGTCAAGAACAATATCACTATTGATCTTTCAGATGGTAGAAAGTTATCCCTCGTCATAGCCCGGGATAACCCACAAACTGCCATTACTGAAATGTGCCTTGAGTATGTCCAGATTCTGGTTTTAAGTAGAAGCCGGACAACTCCATATACCTTAACATCGTTAAGATATGAACCATTCTATATACAATATAGAAACAGATGCACTAATTTAATTGGAAGCAGATTCAAATCATGCAGTTGTCTCCAGTGCATGTCAACTAAATGGAGAGAGGTCGATTAGTATTACTCAAGTAGGAGTGCATCCATATGTGAGTAACCTGAAAGAGAAGAAAGTTCTCAAAACCATTACTATCAACGAAATACCAAACACAAGTATCTACATTTTCGATCACCTTGAAGAATCCCGATAATTTTAACACATGATTCTATATTTTATTCTTGTACCTATAATTTCTCAAAATTTGGACCTTATATTTCTACGAAATACTTGTCTAAAACTGGAGAAGTCATAAGTAAACATAACAAAGCACGAGCACCAACCCCTCTGTCCTAGTGGACACTGGATAACATACAATATATTGTATAAGTCCCCTGAGTCAAATAACTCATACCATGTGTGTCGTAGGTTGAAAATTGTACTATGGTTAAGAAGAATTACACCGTTGTTGAATGCTTCTAACCCAATCATCAACTGATATAGGTAAATGTCATAGACATAATTTCAAAAAGTTATATCTCACTTTATAAAATAAACATACAGATATATCGGTTTGAAACTACTGCATAACTACGGATATTCAAAACCAAATATTTGCCGTCCGGCAAAAAACCCAGGTGATTTCCTCAAATATCACCAATTACAATGAATTCCGATATAATGAGGATATAATAACCTAATTCTCAATATTTTACTCCCACTCATCATCTGTAATACCATACAGATGTGAGAATCAAACCTGGTAAATACATACCCTAGAGTAAGAATCTAATTGGGAAATCAGTTTTCAATTAACAACTCACATTGAAATTGAAATATGAAAATGTTTCGAAGGGGTATCCGGGTATTCCTAGTAATGCCTCTTCCACTATCCAGATTCATGACTGTAACCGTATATTTCATTTCCATCTCTCCAATTCCTTTATTTGTATTTACTTATTACCTTATGTACACCGTACTTATACTAAATGGTTTTCTTCATTCCCTATCTTTTGGCACCAGCCTAAGGCTTGGAAGAAGACTATCCAATAAGCGTAATAGGTATACCCTCCTACTCCTAGGAGCCCTCGCAACCTGAGAGAAGGTAAAGGAAAAAGACAACTGAATAATCTTTATTCTATTTCTCCTGAACCAGAATCCATTCTCGAATTGGAACAAGTTCCTTCGAGTTCGTATGTAACTATACAATGGATTATCCAATAAATGTGGATCTTCGTAGTGATACGGGGTGTTCTTGAGAAATACAACGGTGAAGTAGGAGTGGTGATGATATACGTGGTTTGGTCGTGAATGATAGCAGTCGCAATTTATTTTGCCTTCTTTCTAATCCCTTTATTCGTCTTTACTTATTACCTCCTGTACACCTCACTTAGGCTAATTGGTTTTCTACCTTCCATACCTTTCGGCACCTGCCTATGGTTTGGAAGAAGACTATCTAATAAGAACAATAGGTGTACCCTTTCCTAATCCTAGGAGCTTTCACAACCTGAGAGAAGGTAAAAGGAAAGGACAACTGAATAGTCCTATTCAATTTCTCCAGAACCGGAAACCATTCTCGAATCTGAAACAAATTTCTTCGAGTTCGTATGTAACTATACGATGTTCATATCCAATAAATGTGGATCTTCGTAGTGATACAGAATGTTCCGGAGAAAAGCAAAGGGTAAAGGTAGGAGTGGCAATGAAGTATGCAACTCTGACAATCCAAAAGCCAGTGTGTTTTAAGAAGGTTCGGTTAACTTGGTTTATAAGTTCTAGTCTAGGGTTGGTCCATGGTCGCTACCAAAGAGAGAGAGAAAAGAAACACTAAGTATGCACTCTAACCTAGATCAGAATGGTTAATCATTTTATCTAATCAGGATGTCTCCCACTGTATCCTCAAATTCTTCTCCAAACCCAAAAGAAGAATTAGTCGGTTTCATCTAAAATCACCCGAGGAATAAACTAACTCATCACTGGGAATCGGGATCCAACTATCATCGCATGTTAACCTGATGGAATCCACTCAAGTTATCACACTCCAGATGGTATGCGCATGCCTGGTAAGTTTCCTGTATGTTTGAAACTCCCGATGTGATTTTTGCCCCAAACTCTTATGACCTTGACGAAGGCCAACATAACATAAGTCACATGTCAAGTTCTACCCGTCATTTTCCTGGTTAATTTGAACCCACATGTACATACCCTTGATGATAGCCAATATAGTAGTACGACTATCCCAAACCAACGCATCTATCTATACAATAGAAAAGTAACAAATAGATATCATACACTATGCCTTGACGAAGGCCAACATACATAGCATGAATACTAAGTGCTAGCCGTCTGAAATGGCGGAGGGCTACGAATGGTTTTTGGCAAAAAACCTTTAACGTAATGAACTTGATATCATTGAAGGAACCAGATAGCTTTACAAATATATATTGGCAAAAACTTTTGCTAAAGAGGTCACTCCCGGTGAAGGGATCTTGGCTCTTTCCTCATCGAACGAGGTGCAGGATATTCCTAACTGAATATCTCGATGCAAAAAAAAATTAATTGACTATAGTGAAGATATTACCCTGACGCAAACTTCTGCCCAAGAGGTCACTCCCGGTGAAGGGATCTCGGTTCTTGCCTCGTCGAATAAGGTGCTGGATATTCATAACCGAATACCGCTGTGCAAAACAAAAGAAAACGTCCTTGTAATAACAGCTTTTGAAAATTGTTCCAACAGCATCATATATAGGTTTGTTTTATCTTTGCATTGATCAGAATCAACGCAGTCCCATCAATTAATCACACCAAAAAAGAACAAAAATATGATGTACGTATATGCCATCTGCATTCGCCACTGGGCCCCGTCATCACCCGTTAGGTTACTTAACTAACGACAGAGCGGGGACTGAACTAGCGCGGGTGCAAAACATATACAACATCTACTAGTATATATATAACAATAAATAATAATCGTTCTAGCCATGATATATGCAACATCACAGATAAGCGATAAGCATCACAAAACAAATGGATAATCTAGGAACCCCGGGTTTCCTTTGAGCAGCAAGTGAAACTCGACGTTCCCCTGGTCGTGTGGATAGCCTGTGCAATAAAAACCTAGACCCCTACGAGCGCGGCAAATTACCCGCCAATCCCAGAAGCGAGGAAACCCTAATCAACAACGAGAATCGGCCACCCAGCACATCACGGAATCCGGTAACTTGAGCACTCCACCATGGGTCAACCTATACCCCCTACGAGTGCAGTGAATAGCCCGCCAATTCTAAAGTGAGGCCCCTCTGTCTCAAAGCCATGAGATGCGGGCTTATTGCCCTCTAGAACCCAGCTATTCATGCACACCACCACGTGGTAATCCTAGTACAGAAAAGAAAATAAGTACAAGGATGACATCGACCTCAACCCGGTCGTGCCCTAAACAAATAATATACAAACTGGCAGTGACGGCAGTCCACATGTCGGATGCTCGCCCTGCAATATCAAATGTACAAAACTGTACTACCATTGCACCCAAGCTATCCACCACGACGATCCCGCCACAACCACAGCACAACACAGAACATCAACGTGAATGTCACGTTCGCAAACCCGTCTAAAAGAGCATATAGCAGTTAGAAGAGTTGTACCGCTCTAATGACATTCATGGTCGCAGATAGTAATGTATGTACTAAAAACTATGACATTAGAATTCTGCATGCAATTAGCAAACTAAACCAATTTCCAAAACCATGAAAAAACAGTGAGCTAAAGATCCAAAAACCGACCGTTTAAAACCAATTCGGAAGTGCGAATCAAAACAAAACCGTGCCCGAACCTTCACGGGGAGTTAAAGAAGGAAATTAACATCGAGTCAGGGGGCCTAGAGGGAGTACCCCACCCCCGAGGCCACCACGAGGTGGCCAGAGGGTGAGGCAGACCCGAAACTGCCCAAGGTGGGGAAGTTTCGGGTCCCCACGACCAAGGCAACTTTGTGGTGGCCTTGGGGAGTGGACCCAGCCATTCGGTCCCCCTAGTGGTGCCCATGCACCACCCCGCAGCTTCTCAGTTCAAACCGTGAGCCCACGGGGTGTGCAAACATCTCAAACTTTCAATTTTTAGAACTGTTTTTGTCGGCAGTTTTTGCACGACAAAAACGGCGGATTTCTAATGTCGCAAAGATTTAAATAAGGCTTAGGGAGTGGCTCTGATACCATGTTGGGTTATGCAACCGCCCCGGACATCAATCCGTGACCACATGCGGAACAAAAATTTATAAAACTTGGCGCTACTAAAACCAATTACCCGGATCTACCCATAAGCCCTAGATAACAAAACATGTAAAGGAGTTAGAATGGTTATATCGAATAGATCTATGTCCTTCGGCCTTCAACCATCAACCCAAGCTCCTAGGGGCTTCTTTGATCAAGCTTGATCTTCGGTCTCCCTCCATCGAAGATGATCCACCCGAGAATCTATCCAACAAGCTCGAACCTCATATCTGAGGCAACTAGGACACCTAGATCGCTACTCCAGATACCGTAGATGAAGTAGAAAGTGATGAAGGATTAATTTGTCTCAAGACACATAAGGATTCTCAACTCATGAGAGGGATTGGGTGGAGCTAGAGGAAGAAGAAGATGCCATGAGAATGAAGTGTTGAGAGCATCTAAAGAAAGAGAAAAAGAAATAAATAATGGCTTGTGTTTTTTGTTTGTTGTGTGAGTGTGATAAGAAATAATGGAGCCATCACATAAATGTCCATGTCTCCAAAATATCTTAGTCAACAAAAAATATCTCAAGCCAACATAATCTCACAACAAACAAAAACCCTAAGCATTCTAAAATAGTAACAATGGGTCACTAATTAGCCATGCCATAAAAATGCAATAAACACCTCATCCTATACCTCAATAACCATTTAATCGAAAAAGGTCTAAACCATGATGAGGTGTAATCTTCTAAAAGTAATCTTGTAATAAATTACAAGAATACCCCTCAAACGTATATACACACCCGCATCCGTATTCCGAAGAATACGAATACAAAGAGACGAAAATAATCCAAAAAATATAATACTTGGATCCGGCTTAAACCAAAGCCCACTAGTATTATCCGTTCGAACATCATGCGTGCACAAGTACACATATGTGATCGAACCTTGCCGTAAAACCATACAGCCTCTACATCATTTCGCCCAAAGCAGGGAAACTCTCTGTGTGGGACTCTAAAGACTCGTCAATATGCTGGCAGTGGGTTTAACCACAAGCACGTCAGCGGCACTGTTGGATATAGTGCCCTCAAAGTCAATTATTGGATCGCAGGTACGTGATT
Organism: Agapanthus africanus; assembly: GCA_030015575.1. Taxonomy (NCBI): domain Eukaryota; kingdom Viridiplantae; phylum Streptophyta; class Magnoliopsida; order Asparagales; family Amaryllidaceae; genus Agapanthus; species Agapanthus africanus. The sequence goes on from JASDDO010000019.1 coordinate 433,912,184, forward strand.
GCAATGATTGAGGAGGACTTATACCGGTAGGACAGTCTTACTCGAGATGATAGTATGCTATCTAGTTTGCCTTTATCAGTCGTGTATAGGTTCAGGTGACTGATCACGATTACACTTTGATAGAGCCCTTAGGATCTTGCTTGAGTACCAACAGTATGAGGGCGATCATATAAGTGAGAGTTGGGTGGTCTATAAGCATATCCTTAATTGTGGTCCCTAGTAGTGGGAGTTTCGAGACAGGGCATCGATACTCCGGAGTAGACTAGTGTATACAGTCGAGACCCCGACAAGGGGCGGTGGCCGGTCTCACAAGCCACTGGTGTCAGTTGGATCACCTAAGATGTATACAGGTGCTCATTGGGTTATGAGTACACCGGACAGGACTCGCCGGGAACTTGCTAGTTGGTATTATACATATCGTCAGATAGCAGTTCCCTGGTGACATGTGTACAGGTTAGTTAATCGACCTGAGGTCGTCATTTGTCTCGTGTGAGTTCCCAATGTGCTTTGATTTCTACCCTACCACGGCTCAAAGGAGTCGTGCAAACAGGTAGTTTTTGGGTACAGTCCCGAGCCACATGGAGGCACGTGAGCGGATCGGCAGGGGATTCGTCTCTCCCGGTGTTGGGGGTGGAGGTCGCGCTGTGTCTAGGAAAGCCATTACACCAAGTCCTTGGCCAAGGCAGGTGAGATTTACTGGTAGGTACTCCAGTAGTATCTCAGGGTGTTCAGGGCTTGTCTCCGACACGACTTATACAGCTATTGGGGGTCTGACGTTACTAGCCCCCTAGGCCGGATATGCGATACTCATAGACGAACGGACCAGACTGTATATACATTGTCACTGTTAGGCTTAGTAGGGTTTCCGGATGAGTTCGCTCATCGGCCTCCCTTGAGGTCAGTCCATGGGCAGCCGTTACGCATAGCTAGTGCCGCTGACGACTTGTGGTTAAACCCACTGCCAGGGTACTGACGAGTCATTAGAGTCCCCTACAGATAGTTTCCCAAGTTCGGGCGAAACGTTGTAGAGGCCGTATGGTTTTATGGCAGGGTTCGGAAAATGCACGTGCGTTTACGCACGTGTTATTTTTCGGGCAGATAATACTGGTGGGCTTTGGTTTAAGCCGGATCCATGTATTATACAGAGTAGATATAATATCTTTGTCTCAGTTGCATTTGTATTCCGTCGTAATACAAATACGGGTATATTTATACAATTACGGGGTTATCCTGAAATTCGTTTCGTGATCACTTTAGGAAGTTGCCAGTTTCCAGTTTTCTATCAGTCGTATTTAACATTCGGTTAAATACGGATTTATCTTTTCTTGGGTGAGTCATGGTTCTAGAAGTTTCTAGATGATGAGAGGAAGGTTCTTGGAAGGTGACTTTGTTAGTGATTCATTGTTAGCATTTATTGTGAGATGGAGTGTATTAGTGACTCATGCTTTAGCTTTAATGTTTCTTGTTTACCTAAGGATATTTTCTCTTGAGCTTTATCCTTATGGTTACCCCACTCTCTCCTACACTCACCCCCCTTCCATATATTGTGGCCGGCCCCCTCCTTGGTGTCCATGAGATTTTTCACTCTCACTTGATTGGAAAAAAGATGATAGATTTCGGTGTATGGAATTTCACAGCTCATTTCATTCCATCACCCGATTCCTACGGCAACATCATTAACCGTTCGTCCATGGCTTTGGACGAAGCGAGACAAAGTCTTCTACTCATTCTCTACTTCATTCTTGGTCGTCTCTTTTAGCAAACTTGATGACCGAGTTGCCTTGAGTCAGAGGCGGGAGCCCGTTTAAAGATCCGATGACGTGGTGCCACCTGGACGAGGAGATCGGAGATCGACGAGGTCGGAGCAGCCACAACGGAGCGTGGGATGATGGTTAAAGAACGAAGGACTCGGATCGTTCGGTATAACCTTTCTTCCCGCTTTGCAGATTGTTAGTTTAGCGTTAATGGCAGATCCGGGTTATGGTATGCGATAGCGCCAGTTATAAAAGTTTTTTGTTCCGCATTTGGCGTCAGATTGACGGCCGGGGCGCTACCGTAGACTTACATGGTATCAGAGCCACGTCATTAAGCTTTACTAACTTGTGCTAACACGTTTAAAAGATCGATCGAACGGATTTTTCGAAAATCGCAATTTCTAGTATTAAAGTTTCTGTTAATTTTCAAACTGGTCTAAAAATAATTTTGACCATACCAGAAAATCAAGCAGGGTTTTTTAGGAATACTGGAGAAATTCGACCAAGTGATTCCACTGTTCCGCCGCGGATCCGCGGCCGAAGCTAGGGTTTGGCCACGGATCCGCCGCAGGAAAGTGAGAACACTTAGTCAATTTTCTACAGTGGATTCTATGTTGGAAATTGTGGTTTCTGGAACTGTTCATTTGGGCCCAGTGTTTTTACTGTACAACAGATTTGCGTGGGGCCCACTTCGTGATATTTAGTCGATCGAAATTTAAACATGTTAGTTTACAGTGCTTATATTATATCTCCGACCGGGAATGTCATTTGATCGGTAAACCGCGTCTAATTGCTATAGTTCTTTTAGACGGGTCTGCGAACGTGACATTTGCGTTGATGTTCTGTGTTGTGCTGTGATGTTGCGGAGTTGTCGTGGTGGATAGCAGTGTGCAATGATAGTGCAGTTTTGATTTATTTGTACATTTGATATTGCGGGGCGAGCGTCCAACATGTAGACTTCCGTCACTGCCTGTTGTATAATATTCTTTTGGGGCACGACCAGGTTGCGGTCGATGTACCTGTTGTACTATTTTTCATTACTGTACTAGGTTTTGCCCCGCGACGGAGTGCACGGATAACCGGGTTCTGGGGGGCAACGGGTCCGCATCTCATGGCTTTGAGAGGCAGAGGGGCCCCACTCTAGAATTGGCAGACTATTCGCCGCACTCGTAGGGGGCATAGGTTGACCCAAGGAGGGGTGCTCAAGCTACCGGATTCCGTGAAGTGCCGGGTGGTCCATTCACTATGCTGTAGGGGGCTGCCTCACTTCAGGTTTTTGCTGGTAACTTGCCGCACCCGTAGGGGTCTAGGTTTCATTGCACAGGCTATCCACACGACAGGGGAAAGTCGGGTTTCAGCAGCGGCTCTGTGAAACTCGAGGATCCCAGATTATCAGTATTGTTCTGTGATGCTTATTACTTTTCTGTAATGTTGCATATTATCACGCCTGGAGCGATTATTGTATATTGGTTTATATACTATTAGATGTTGTATATGTTTTACACCCGCGCTAGTTCAGTCCCCGCTCTGTCGTTAGTTAAGTAACCTAACGGGTGATGACGGGACCCAGCGACGAATGCGGATGGCATATACGTATATTTTATTTTCGTTCTTTTCTGGTGTGATTATTGATGGGACTGCGTTGATTCTGATCAATGCAAAGTAAAACAAACCTGTTTGGATGTTGTTGGAACAATTTAAAATGTGTTATTACAAAGATGTTTCCTTTTGTTATGCACAGTGGTATTCGGTTGGAATATCCTGCACCTCATTCGACGGGGCAAGGGCCGATATCCCTTCACCGGGACTGACCCCTTGGGCAGAAGTTTGCGTCAGGGTAATAACTTCACTATAGTCGAGTACATGTTGCTTTGCATCGCGGTATTCAGTGGAATATCCTGCACCTCATTCCACGAGGAAAGAGCCGAGATCCCTTCACCGGGAGTGACCTCTTTAGCAAAGGTTTTCGCCACTATATTTTTATAAAAAGCTATCAGGTTCCTTCAACGAGATTAAGTTCATTACGTTAAAGGTTTTTCGCCAAAAACCAGCCGTAGCCCTCCGTCGTTTCTTATGGATGGTCAGTAATATTCAAGCTATGTTTATTGGCTTTCGTCAAGGCATAGTGTTTGGTAGTTGCTGGGGTATTCATTTGTTGGATAGATAGATGAGTTGGTTTGGGACAGTCGTATTACCTTGTTGGCTTTCGTCAAGGGTATGTACGGGTAGGTTCAAATTAACAAGATAATGACGGGCAGAACTTGACATGTGACTTATGATTTGTTGGCTTTCGTCAAGGTCATAAGAACATGGGGTAAAAATCATATCGGGAATTTCTAAAGAAACTGAAACTTGCCAGGCATGCGCATACCTTCTGGAGTGTGATAACGCGAGTGGATTCCGTCACGTTATCATGCGATGAGAGTTGGATCCCGATTCCCACTGATGAGTTGGTTTACTCTTCGGGTGATCCCGATTGATTCTTCTTTCAGGTTTGGGGGAGAATTTGACAGTACAGTGGGAGGTTTCCGGATTAGATAAAGTGATAACCATTCTGATCTAGGTTAGAGTGCACGCAGAGTGTTTCTTTTCTCTCTCTCTCTGGCAGCGATCTTTGACCGACCCTAGACTATGATTCAGTGACCAAGTTGACCGAACCTTCTTAAAATACTGGCTTTTGGATTGTCTGAGTTGCATAAGTCATTGCCACTCCTTCTTTTACCCTTTGCATTTCTCAGAACACCCGTATTACTACGGACATCCACTTCCATTGGATAGATCCATCGTATGGTTATATACGAACTCGAAGGGACTTCTTCGAGGATGGATCCAGGTTCAAGAGAAATAGAATTGGTTTATTCAGTTGTCTTTTATTATCACCTTCTCTCAGGTTGCGAGGGCTTCTTGGTTTAGGAGAGTACACCTATTACGCTTATTGGATAGTCTTCTTGCAAACCATAGGCAGGTGCCGAAAGGTAGGGAATGAAGAAAACCAATTAGCCTAAGTAGGGTGTACAGAAGGTAATATGTAAAGACAAAATAAAGGGATTAGAAAGAGGGCAAAGTAAGTTGTGACTGTTATCATTCACGACCAAACCGCGTACTTCATCGCCACTCCTGTTTCACCTTTAAAAGAATAAGGTATTATTCAGTTATCTTTTATCATCACCTTCTCTCAGTTGTGAGTACTCCTTGGTTTAGGAGGGTACACCTATTATGCTTACTGGATAGTCTTCTTCCAAACCATAGGCTGGTGCCGAACGGTAGGGAAGGAAGAAAACCATTTAGCCTAACGATGGTGTACAGAAGGTAACGACTAAAGAAAAATAAAGGGATTTGGAGAGATGGCAAAGAAATATACGGTTAGAGTCATGAATTGGATTATGGAAGAGGCATTACTATGAATACCAGGATACCCCTACGAAACATTTTCATGTTTCGGTGCATTGTTAAAGGAAAACTGTCTTCTCGATTAGATACTTACTCCAGGGTGTGTATTCACCAGGTTTCATTCTCATATCTGTATGGTTTTATAGATGATGAGTGGGAGAAAGTTATTGGGAATTAGGTGATCATCCTCATTATATCGGAATTCGTTGTAATTGGTGATATTTGAGGAAATCACCTGGGTACAGTTTTCAACCTACGACGCACAGGTTTTGAGTTATTCAACTCAGCGGACTTATACAGAGTATTGTATGTTGTCCAGTGTCTGTCAGGACAAAGGGGTAGGTCCTCGTACTATGTTCTGTTTACTTATGACTTCTCTAGTTTTTAGACAAGTGTTTCGTAGAAATACAAGGTCTAAGTTTTGAGAAGTTGTGGGTATAAGAATAAAGTAGAAAACCAGATATCGCAAGTATCGTGATTCTTCAAAGAGATCGAAGATGTAGATACTTGTGATTGGTATTCAGATGATAGTAAAAGTTTTGAGAAACTTGTTTCTCTTTCAGGTTACTCATAATTGGATGAATTCCTAAGTTGGGTAATGCTGATTAGCCTCTCTCCATTAAAGTTGATATGCACTGGAGACAGCTGCATGATTTGAATCTGGTTCCAATTAAATAAGTGCCAAAGTTTCTATATTGGATATAGAATGGTTCGTATCTTAACGATGTTAAGGTACGGGGAGTTGTCCGGCTTATGCTTAAAACCAGACTCTGGATAACTCAGGGCACGTTTCTGTAATGGCAGTTTGTGGGTTGGCCCAGGTTATGACGAGGGTTGACTTTCTACCATCTGGGAGATCAATAGTGATATTGTTCTTGACTCGCCACAGTTTTAGTAAAATGGATTTTTTCAGAAAACAGTAGTGGGAGTATGGTAGAACTGGAAGTGATTCCAGAACCGCAAACGATTACGGAAAATTTAATAGGACCTAAAGATTCAATCAGGTTTGACATTCCATTAGCAACTCCGCAGATTTGGTGGGTAACCTCAGACACCCGAGAGGTACTCCGGTAGCCTCAAGGACGGTGACAGGGAGGTTCTTATCTACCCAGACTTGAGACTACTGTTGTTCCAGGCTATGAGACCCGATAGGAGGGTTGTTGTGGTCAGTAGGAGCAGCGGAAGCATGGTGGGCAAATAACTTATGTCTATTTATAGACTAGAGCAGTTATAGCGGAGATTGATCATCTAATTTTGATGTGACAGTCATGGGTTTGACTTCATCAGAATAAGGGATGGATCTGTTAAGAAGGTAGTAGGGTGTGACGTCCTGGTATTTAGATGTCATACACAGAGTATGAAGTAAAATTCCAATACTACGATCGGTTGTACTGTGGTCGTCACACAGTTGTTTCTCCAGACAGGATATGGATATAATATTTGACATTCTGGTTTCTAGATCTATGGTTTAAAATCTGGATTTGGGTAGTTTCCCAATGTGGGTACTTTGACAGTATTCTAATGGTTTTTAGAATAGATAACTCCTGGCATGGTGGTGTACCTGCAGGTGATGGAGTCACCCTCTCTAAAGGTGTCTTACAGACTAAAGGGGAGAGAGATGTACATGATTGGCAGATCACTTGCTTAGGCAATTGAGTCAATCATGAGATGTCAAGTACCACACCAGATGTTGTTTTTGCACTAGATGCAATAAGTTTGTATTAATCCAATCCTGGAGAAACATAAGGAAGCAGTTTTAGAACATAAGTGCATGTTCTACGGATTTGATGACGGTAGCCTCCTTCGGGAGACGGTTATCATTCCAGGCTTCAAAGGTGACATGGATGACAGAGTGATTGTCAGAGTTATAGTTTTCCCTCTGACGAAGAGGGACAATATTATGGACAGGTGGTCCAAGAGGATACTGTGGGAGGCATGCTGCAGGATACTGATTATGTTCAGTTATCGATACAGTCTAAGAAGTTTAGATTTGGAGTTCATTTATGAACTAGATCACATCAGACATCCAGACATATTCTAAGACAGGTATTACTCAATTCGGGAGATGGCTTTCTTCGCGAACTTGAGATTAAGAGAGACATAGAAAGAAACTTCAGGGCGGATCCACTCACTGAGGCTATTTCTCGAACACAATAGTTTTACAAACAGGCTTTGTGAAACTGATTAGTAGGGGAGTTGGGTGTTGGTTTCACACGGGCTGTGAGTACGCGACATCGCAATAACTAGCCTTAAGTGCAAGTGGGAGATTGTTGGATATAGTGCCCTCAAAGTCAATTATTGGATCGCAGGTACGTGATTGCAATGATTGAGGAGGACCTATACCGGTAGGAAAGTCTTACTCGAGATGATAGTATGCTATCTGGTTTGCCTTTATCAGTTGTGTATAGGTTCAGGTGACTGATCACGATTACACTTTGATAGAGCCCTTAGGATCTTGCTTGAGTACCAACAGTATGAGGGCGATCATATAAGTGAGAGTTGGGTGGTCTATAAGCATATCCTTAATTGTGGTCCCTAGTCGTGGGAGTTTCGAGACAGGGCATCGATAGTCCGGAGTAGACTAGTGTATACAGTCGAGACCCCGACAAGGGGCGGTGGCCGGTCTCACAAGCCACTGGTGTCAGTTGGATCACCTAAGATGTATACAGGTGCTCATTGGGTTATGAGTACACCGGACAGGACTCGCCGGGAACCTGCTAGTTGGTATTATACATATCGTCAGATAGAAGTTCCGTGGTGACATGTGTACAGGTTAGTTCATCGACCTGAGGTCGTCATTTGTCTCGTATGAGTTCCCACTCTGCTTTGATTTCTACCCTACCACGGCTCAAAGGAGTCGTGCAAACAGGTAGTTTTTGGGTACAGTCCCGAGCCACATGGAGGCACGTGAGTGGATCGGCAGGGGATTCGTCTCTCCCGGTGTTGGGGGTGGAGGTCGCGCTGTGTCTAGGAAAGCCATTACACCAAGTCCTTAGCCAAGGCAGGTGAGATTTACTGGTAGGTACTCCAGTAGTATCTCAGGGTGTTCAGGGCTTATCTCCGACACGACTTATACAGCTATTGGGGGTCTGACGTTACTAGCCCCCTAGGCCGGATATGCGATACTCATAGACGAACGGACCGGACTGTATATACATTGTCACTGTTAGGCTCAGTAGGGTTTCCGGATGAGTTCGCTCATCGGCCTCCCTTGAGGTCAGTCCATGGGCAGCCGTTACGCATAGCTAGTGCCGCTGACGACTTGTGGTTAAACCCACTGCCAGGGTACTGACGAGTCATTAAAGTCCCCCATAGATAGTTTCCCAAGTTCGGGAAAAACGTTGTCGAGGCCGTATGGTTTTATGGCAGGTTTCGGAAAATGCACGTGCGTTTACGCACGTGTTATTTTTCGGGCAGATAATACTGGTGGGCTTTGGTTTAAGCCGGATCCATGTATTATATAGAGTAGATATAATATCTTTGTCTCAGTTGCATTTGTATTCGGTCGTAATACAAATGCGGGTATATTTATACAATTTCGGGGTTATCCTGAAATTCGTTTCGGGATCACTTTTGGAAGTTGCCAGTTTCCAGTTTTCTATCAGCCGTATTTAACATTCGGTTAAATACGGATTTATCTTTTCTTGGGTGAGTCATAGTTCTAGAAGTTTCTAGATGATGAGAGGAAGCTTCTTGGAAGGTGACTTTGTTAGTGATTCATTGTTAGCATTTATTGTGAGATGAGGTGTATTAGTGACTCATGCTTTAGCTTTAATGTTTCTTGTTTACCTAAGGATATTTTCTCTTGATCTTTATCCTTATGGTTACCCCACTCTCTCCTACACTCACCCCCCTTCCATATATTGTGGCCGGCCCCCTCCTTGGTGCCCATGAGATTTTTCACCCTCACTTGATTGGAAAAAAGATGATAGATTTCGGTGTATGGAATTTCACAGCTCATTTCATTCCATCACCCGATTCCAACGGCAACTTCATTAACCGTTCGTCCATGGCTTTGGACGAAGCGAAACATAGTCTTCTACTCATTCTCTACTTTATTCTTGGTCGTCTCTTTTAGCAAACTTGACGACCGAGTTGCCTCGAGTCAGAGGCGGGAGCCTATTTAAAGATCCGATGACGTGGTGCCACCTGGACGAGGAGATCGGAGATCGACGAGGTCAGAGCAGCCGCAACAGAGCATGGGATGATGGTTAAAGTACGAAGGACTCGGATCGTTCGGTATAACCTTTCTTCCCTCTTTGTAGATTGTTAGTTTAGCGTTAATGGCAGATCCGGGTTATAGTATGCGATAGCGCCAGTTATAAATGTTTTTTGTTCCGTATTTGGCGTCAGATTGACGGCCGGGGCGCTACCGTAGACTTACAGGCACTAGCTGTACGTAACGGCTACCCAGGCCGATGAGCAAACTCATCCTAAAACCCCTACTGAGCCTGACAGTGACAATATCCGTACATTCCAGTCTGTTCGTCTATGAGTATCGCTTATCGAGTCTAGAGGGTGGATAAAGTTAGACCCCTAATAACACGACATTTAGTGTCGGTATGAAGCCCATCACCACCTGAGAAACAACCGATCCTAGATCAATAATTCTCGACTACCTTGGCTAAGGATTTCTGATGATGACCATCCATGCACAACCGCGACATCAACCTCCAATACCGGGAGAGACGAATCCTCCGACGATCCGCTCACTGCCTCCATGTGGCTCGGGACTGTACCCAACTAAAACCTATTTGCACGACTCCTTTGAGCAGTGGTAGGGTAGTAATCAAAGCACAGTGGGAACTCACACGATTCAAATGATGATCTCAAGTCGATAGACTAACCTATACACATGTCACTAGGGAACTGCTATCTGACAATAGGTATAATACCAACTAGCAGTTTCCCGGCGAGTCCGTACGGTGTACTCATAACCCAATGAGCACATTTATACATCTTATGTGAACAAACTAACACCAATGGCTTGTGAGACTGGCCACCGCCCTTCGTTGGGGTCTCGATCAGTATACACTAGTCTACTCTGGAGTATCGATGTCCAGTCTCGAAACTCCCACGACTAGGGACATTTAAGGATGTGCCCATAGTGTAAGTCCATGTCACGCACCCCACGAACTTGCGGGGAGGCGGAATATATGAAAAAAGATTATCAAAGCTTCGTAAAACGGACTTGAGCGCATAAATCGTTATCTAAACCATTGCTAACTATCAACTAGAGGTTTAACTACTCGGATTCGAAGTTATACCTCACGTTACATGTCCTTCGGGTCTTCATCGCTGTCCTCCACTCCTCGTAGGCTCCTTGGAACATCGGCACCTCAACGGCCTCCTCGAATCAAAGACGATCCACCCGAAAGCTCCTACGCCAAGCTTAATCTCAAACTTGAGACAACTAGGTTGCTTAAAGTGCTAATCTAAGATACCTAGGGGATATAGAGTGAGGTTATAGATATATTAGTCTAGCTAACCCTTGATCTCAACACATGAGAGGCTAGGGTTAGGGTTTGAAGAGAGAGTGAGCTTGAGAAGAGAGAAGGTGAAGATGAGAATGAGAATGAATAATGAGCTCATGTGAATTTAACAACCATAACAATTTATCAAATAAATAAATATAAATGATTAATCATCATGGTTGATTCATTCACCTAGTGTGATTCATCATATGACTCACTAACTAATTAATGTATCATTTAATACAAAGGATGAATCACACAAATGAGTCATTAAGCATTAAATGCTTATGCCACCTTAACCCCTTAGTCACCACTCTTCTAGAAGCTTCCCGACAAATTACGAGAACGCCCCTCCAATCCGTGAAAACACGGAAAAACTTTAGACTGTATAAATCCAATAACCCGATACTAGAATCTAGCTTAAACCAAAGCCGGCTAGTAAAAACTGTCCGAAAAGTCGTACGTGCGTAAACACACGTATGCGTCCCCTTGTCGTAAAACCATATGACCTCTATATCGTTTTGCCTGGAGCAGGGAAACTCTCTGTATGGGACTCTAAAGACTCGACACTACGCTGGCAGTGGGTTTAACCACAGACCACAAGCGGCACTAGCTGTACGTAACGGTCCCCAGGTAGATGTCGATAAGAAGGCCGATGAGGAAAACCATCCGAACCCCTACTGAGCCTGATGTGACAATCTCCGTATGGTCCGGTCTGTTCGTCTAAGACTATCGCATATCAAGCCTAGGGGGAGGCAAGCGTCAGTCCCCTAATAGCTGTATAAGTCGTGTCGGAGCGAAGCCCATTACACCCTGAGAAGCTACTGGAACCTACCAGTATATCTTGCTTGCCCTGGCCAGGGACTTTGCGTAATGGCTCTCTGACACAGCGTGATATCATCTCCCAATACCGGGAGAGACGAATCCTATCTAACCGCTACTGCCTCCAAGTGCTCGGGACTGCACCCAACTGCTACCTGTTTGCACGACTCCTTTGAGCCATGGTAGGGTAGCAATCTAAGAACAGTGGGACACACTCGAGGTGAAGTAGCAGTGTCAAGTCTGCGGACTATGCTATACTCATGTCATCTGGGAACTGTTAACTGACGACGGGTATAATACCAACCAATCAGTTCCCCTGCGAGTCCTGTCCGGTGTACCCGTAACCTAACGAGCACATGTATACTATCTCCAGTACGACGTACTGATGGCTGTGGGACAGACCGTCTCCCCAACTGGGATGAGAAGCGTACACACTTAGTCTACTCCAGAATATCGATGCCCTATCTCGATAATCCAATGACCAGGGACCTGTATAGGATGTTGCTTACAGACTACCCAGCCTCCACTAGTGTGACTGCCATCACAACGCTGGTAATCAAGCAAAGATCCTATGGGCTCTACTAATATGTATAAGTGATACGTAACAAAAAACATATGCACATATTAAAGTAGACTCAAACCAAGTAGCATACTACCATGTTTAGCAAGACTGTATATACAACTGTGAATATCCCAAGCTTCCATTAAGTAATATACAATCTAGTATGATACAATAATGGCCCCTAGGGCATATACACTAACAATCTCCCACTTGCACTAGGGCCATGAGCTGGCATATCGTAGACCTATCATCTCGAATAGCCTCTCGAACTGCATCTGAGGAAGGGCCTTTGTGAATGGATCAGCAATGTTATTCTCCGTCTCTACTCTCTTCACCTCGATCTCCCGGCGATCTACGATCTCCCTGATTAGGTGATACCGCCTTAAGATGTGTCTGGGCTTCTGATGGGACCTGGGTTCCTTCGCTAAAGCTATAGCGCCATTGTTGTCATAATACAGAGGTATTGGACCAACACTGGTAGGAACCACCTGAAGTTCAGTGAGGAACTTCTTCATCCAGACTGCTTCTTTTACGGCATCGCAAGCAGCTATGTACTCCGCTTCCATTGTTGAGTCAGCAACGGTCTCCTGCTTGGAACTCTTCCAATAAACCGCCCCTCCATTGAGGGTAAAGACATAACCCGACATGGATTTGGAGTCATTCTTGTCACTCTGGAAGCCGGAGTCGGCAAAGGCCTCCATCAGGAGGTCTTTTCTGCCATATACCAAGAACATCTCCTTAGTCCTTCTCAGGTACTTGAGAATGTTCTTTACTGCTATCCAGTGCTTCTCCCGTGGGTTTGCTTGATACCTGCTTACTACGCTCAATGCGTATGCTACATCTGGTCCGGTACATAACATCGCATACATTATAGAGCCTACCGCAGAAGCGTAGGGTATAATCGACATGCGATCCCTTTCCAAATCAGTCTTGGGAGACATCTCTTTGGAGAGGGTGATTCCGTGACAAGCCGGTAGGTTACCGCGCTTAGAATCATCCATACTGAATCTTTTGACTATGGTGTCTATGTACCTAGACTGCGAAAGTCCCAACATCCTTTTTGATCTATCACGATAGATCCGGATCCCCAGAATGTAGGTGGCATCACCCAGGTCTTTCATAGAGAATTTATGTGACAAGAATCTTTTGACTGACTGTAACATAGGAATATCATTTCCTATTAGGAGAATGTCATCCACGTACAAGACGAGGAATACTACAGCTCTCCCTACAATCTTACTGTATATGCAAGGTTCATCTGGAATTTTGATAAAGTCGAATTCTTTGACAGCATCATCAAAACAGATGTTCTAACTCCACGATACCTGCTTTAGTCCATAAATGAACTTAAGCAGCTTGCATACTTTACCGCTGCTCCCACTCTGAATGAATCCCTCTGGCTGATCCATATAGACGCTCTCTTCCAAATTACCATTTAGAAAAGCCGTCTTTACGTCCATCTGCCAGATTTCATAATCGTGGAAGGCAGCAATAGCAAGAAGGACCCGAATAGATTTAAGCATAGCCACTGGAGAAAAGGTTTCGTCATAGTCCAAACCAGGTCTTTGACGGAAACCCTTTGCAACAAGTATAGCCTTATAGGTTTCAACTTGTCTATCTACACCAATCTTCTTTTTGAAGATCCATTTGCATCCTACGGGTTTTACCCCATCTGGAGCAACGTCCAAAGTCCATACTTTGTTAGTGTACATGGACTCCATTTCGGTCCGCATTGCATCCAGCCATTTTACTGAGTCACCGCTCTGAATGGCTTGCTGGAAGCTAGTAGGCTCATCATAGTCAATGGTGCAATCCTCTCTATCCCCGTCTATGAGAAAACCGTAGTATCTTTCGGGCGGATGAGATTGCCTACTACTCCTACGGAGTGGCGTCGGGATGTCCTGTTCTTCTTGAACCTCTGGTTCTACCATACTTTCAGTAGTAGTTTGTGGTTCTGGAATTTCTTCCAGTTCTATTGCGCTCCCACTCTTTTGATTTTCCAAAAATTCAGTTTCCAAGAAGCAGGCATGACGAGAAACAAAAACCTTTTGTTTCTCTGCGTAATAGAAATAATATCCCTTGGAGTTCTTAGGATATCCCACAAACTTACACTTTACTGAGCGTGCCTCGAGCTTGTCCGCATGCTGCTTTTTTACAAAAGCTGGACATCCCCATGTCTTAAAATGTTTTAGACAGGGTTTCTTCCCACTCCACATCTGATATGGTGTGGTAGGCACAGTTTTGGTAGAAACTTGGTTCAAAAGATATGCAGCTGATTCTAGTGCATATCCCCAGAATGATCGTGGTAACTCAGCGTTACTCATCATGGAACGAACCATATCCAATAGGGTTCGATTCCTCCTTTCTGATACACCGTTATGTTGTGGCGTGTATGGAGAAGTAAGCTGAGAGAGAATTCCATTCTCTTTTAAGTAACCCAGGAACTCGGCACTTAAGTATTCACCACCTCGATCAGATCTTAGTGACTTTATACTCTTGCCTGTTTGTTTTTCCACTTCATTCTTGTATTCTTGGAATTTCTCAAAAGCCTCGGATTTATGCTTCATTAAGAAGACATATCCATACCTAGAGAAATCATCTGTAAAAGTAATGAACTAGGAATAACCACATCGCACATGTGTAGACATTGGACCGCACACGTCACTGTGTACGAGTCCCAAGTGCTCGCTTGTTCTTACTCCGTGTCCAGTGAATGGAGTCTTTGTCATCTTTCCCATGAGACAAGATTCACAAGTAGCATAAAATTGATATTCGAACGGATTCAAATATCCTTCTCTATGTAACTTAGTCAACCTTCTCTTATTGATGTGACCTAGTCTACAGTGCCATAAGAAAGCCAGATTTATATCTGGAGACTTTCTTTTAAGTGTGTTCTGGACACTGAAAATCTGAGCTTAATTTAATACGTATATTTCGTTTTGTAATGTACCTGACCCAATCAGAACTTGATTTAGGTGGATGTGAACCACATCACTTACAAAAGTAAAATCATATCCTTCCTTAGAAAGTAAGGATACAGATATGATATTACAAGTTGTTCCTGGTACATAAAAACAGTTACGCAGAATCAATATCTGCCCAGTTGTCAGTCCAAGATGATATTCCCCTACGGATTAGCGTCCATGCTCATTCCGTTAGCAACCGTGAGGGTCATATCACCTATCCCGATAACCCTACGGTTTCTCAGAGCCTGTAATGAATTACAGATGTGAGATCCTGACCCGGTACCCAATACCCAGGAAGTAGGGTTAACTGACATACAGTTCTCTATTACAAACACACTTGAGGCTGAAGCCACAACATGCTTCGTATCCTGGCTACTGGCTTCTAAAGCCCTGCAATCATTTTGCCAATGTTCATTCCTGTAACAATAGGAACGTCTCTCTTTTACTATATCTAGTCCCGAAACTTTTGCCTTTCTCTTTCCTTCTCCTTCCCTGGTTTCCTTCAGGGTAGGAGGCAGAGACTGTAGAATCAAGTCAGTATTTGACTCGTTTCCCAACACGGTCTCCAGGTCCTGGAGCTCATCAATACAGCTAGTCATTGTAAGGACGTTGTCCCCTACAGATGAACCGTCAGCCATCCTCGCTTGAATTAATTCGTTCGAGGTTTCATATCTAGTGATATGAGATTGCTCTCCATATAAATCTTTATTATGGAGAAAGATGGAAACTAAGTCCATCTTCTCGTGCTGCTTCTGGTATAGACCATCAACCGAAGCTAACACGAGGCACTTAGCTTTCGCTTTATCTTTTTCCCTTGTCTGACGGATATCCATATCTGCGACAGTGGAAACTGGACCTGGGACGGCGGGATCTTGAGTAGTAATAGGGTGGTCCAGCTTGTTATAGCCAATGGACATCTGGACAGACCTTTGCCAGTCATATAAGTCAGATTCAGTCAATTTGTTATCTAGATGTAACCTAGGTTTGGTCACAAGGTCGCAGCAATTAAGAGAGAGAGAAGAAATCATTTTAGCATGATGCTGTTGCAAGTTTAGATTGGTTTTAAGTTTATCTAAACAGGATGGCTCCCACTGTTTCTCGAATCCTTCCTCAAACCATAAAAGAAGAATTAGTCAGGATAATTCTCACCGTACAATACTTGCTTAACCGTTCAGCCAGGCCAGTGTCGATACTTCGAGGGAGGTTTTCCAATGCTTTCGCGAAGTTTCTTAATTAAATAACCTCTTTTCTCTGGGGGCGTAGCCCCGCTGACACCTTTCTAGGCACCTACTTGGTTTATAGCATTGATCGTTAAGTGACGAATCTCCTGATAAGTAGCTTGTACTCACAGTAGGATCGGGATCCAAAATATCATCGTATGATAATGTTGAAGGAATCCTACCAACATTCATCAAACTCCAAAATGGTATGCATCTCTCTGCAAATTTCAGTTTTATTAGAAATTCCCGATGTGGATTTTTGCCCCATGCTCTTATGACCTTGACTAAGGGCCAACAAATCATAAGTCACATGTCAAGTTCTACCCGTCATTGTCCAGGTTAATTTGAACCCACCCGTACATACTTTTGACTAAGGGACAACAAAGTAATACGATTGTCCTAAACCAACGCATCTATCTATGCAACAAATGAATACCCCAGCAGCTACTAAACACTATGCATTGACTAAGGGCCAACGAACATAGCTTGAATACTACTGACCATCCATAAGAAATGACGGAGGGCTACGAATGGTTTGGGCAAAACCGTGAACGTAGTGAACTTGATATAATCGAAGGAACCTGATACTTTTTTAACAAGAGTGGTTAAAGCTCCGCAATTAAAAAATTCTGCTCTTTTAAAATAACCGAGTGGTTTCTTTTAAATTTGTTCCAACGATTCAACTTTGGTTTATTTTCTTTACATTATAATAATGCGTCCCATCATTTATCCTATCATTGCAGAAAACAACGAAAATACCACGTCCTCTTAAGCCATCCGCATTCGCCACTGGGTCCCGTCATCACCTGTTAGGTTACTTAACTAACGACAGAGCGGGGCTGGGCTAGCACGGGTGTAAAACATAAGTGACGTCTAATAGCTATCTGATTGTTAGGATACGTGCGTGTTCAAGTTCTAGTTTAATTACCGCAATCAAGACGGTTTCGCTTGTAGCTAGCCGGTTGAGTACGGGTCGTCCGCAGGGAGATGGGAATCTTTTTCTATGTGTTTTTCGACGAGTTAAGTCCGGTTGTTCAGATTTTGTTGTGGTTATCTAAGTGTTAAGTTGATATTTAAAGAGAGCTTGTTAGGGTTAGGATTAGGTTAGTTTGAGTTAGGAGTCTCCACATCTTTCGTTGCCCCTCTTAATATCGGTGTTACGGTAATCGGCAACAACGGGGATTAGCACGACTAGGAAGGACTTTGCGAGTATAAGCTAGGCTTTCCAACGCATAAGTCTTCCTTTTGGTGCTTGTCCGTCCGTTCTTGGCTCTTATCCATAACCTCCGGTTAATTCAACCACAACCGGTCTCACTACGGAATCACCGCTATCATGTAGGATAGGGTGCCGTAAGGAGCGGATTGTGGTTCAATTAACGGGAGTCGATTTAAGTTGTTGGGCAAGGAAAGAGTGAGAGAGATTTCCTTCTCTCAAACTTCCCTTATCCTACCCTAACAAGTATAAAACTACTCACACTTCATGATAAGGAAAAACAAAACAACACAAAAGAGGAAGATAGAAAGAAGGAGATTAGAAGAATACGACTAACTATTTGCGACCTCACCTTGGCGAGGATCGAGCGTAAGTATCATTGTCGTATGAATGATAAAGAAAAAGAGAGAAGAAAGAAACAACAAGGAAATAACAACAACTACTTAACAATTAAAATTACAACAAGTAAAGAAAGAGCAAGACAAGCATGATAATAAAATGATCTTCTTTATTTATCATTCCTCCCTCACAAAGCTCACTACAAGTTTAATGGAGAAGAGATGAGAAGAAGAAGAACAAGTGAACTAAATCCTAGAAAAAGAAAATACAACAAATGGACCCTTTCCTTCACAAAGTTCTGGGCTATTTATAGGCCAAAAAATGAAACCCTAGGGCAACCACCAGAACCCAAACAGAATGACAAAAATACCCCCAAAAACTTTCTGTCTGCCGCCACTATATGGCCGCGAATCCGCGGCCTGGACCCCACTTTGGCCGCGGATCCGCGGCCCTTTAGTTGAATTGGGCCCCCCAATTTGCTGTGGTTCCCTGGTTTGCTGTGTACATTATTCTGGCATATCTATTTTATCAATTTGACTCCACGATTTTTCCAGAATTTCTGTTGAGGGAAAGGTGGACTTTTTGTCAAGATTTTGTCATGATTGCCTCGAGCTCCGCGTAGATTTCTTGGATCTTGTGCTACCATTGAGCCTTGTGCCTGAAAACGACATTAATTTGACATTTTGTCTTCCTAAACTGGTATCTGGCAGCATACGGATGAAGGGCGGAGACCGTGTTTTATCTGTGGTTGGCAGGAACCCGGATTTTTTCGTGTTTTCCATGAATTTCACCGTTTTAGAACCGAGAACCTGTATCCTGCAATTGACTAGCAAACACGGCTCAAGAGTATCTACGGATATGCAATGTGATAAAAATTGGGCGGTATGAAAATGCAAAAATCTGATATGAACAAATACCCCCAAACTTATCATTTGCTCGTCCCGAGCAAAGTCCATTTATTCACAAAAATTTCCTAACCTCACTTTCGCAGGGAACGCGATTGCACTGAGCATGTGCAACAAGCCGTTAAACCTCTAGGTGTCCCTAGTAGGAGGAGTGTTGTCTCCTGAGGGTTTTCAGCGGATACTACCCACAAAATCCGGTCAAGTCGGTTTTGCAAAATAACTAAGATTCAAAACCTAAAGTTTTGTTTTAGAAAATAACAATTCTATAATCCTAAGTCTAGACCATCGAACCTTTATTTTTCACACCTCGCTTCTTATTTAACTAAAGATTTTTACATGTCTTTACGTGCAGTGCAAATAGTGTCGTTAACTTCCCGAAAGGTCGAATAAAGTCATCATGTCGCACAAGAAAGCCCAGATAACAATTTAAAAAGGATCACATAAGTTTTATAAAGAGTTAAGCATTTTTCAAGTTTCGTTTTCCAGTAAGGTTTCAACTTCAGAATTTCTATCTTCCTTAACAGGAAACTAAGTCGTATTTTTCACTCCACCTTTTTCTTGTTTTCATTTCATACACCTCTGTGAACGTGCAATAGTCTTTATCATAGAATAAAACCTTCATATCTCCGCTAAAATTTTGATAAAAGCCTGTCTTTTATCAAGATTATTCTCACACAAAGAACCGTTAGGAATTTTAACTCGGAGAGAACACTTGCTTGACTTTGTTTTAAACTAGACTTTCTAGGCTTCTTACCGAGCTTTGGGCCAATGCACCCAAACCAGTTGGTTTTAGGGCATTAGGTGTAGAAACACCCCAGCGGACTTAATTACTCAAGTTACCTAGGTCCAAAAACAAAAGACAGTTTGGCGTGAAAATCAGATGATTTAATACGAACGGAGATATAACCGGCAGTTCAATTATTTTTTGGATAAAAGACGTGTTTAGTGGGTTTGGTGTGTAATCATTCCAATCAAGTTTCCGATGGGTTATTTTTCAGACTTAGCTCCAATTACGGCATCAATAACATTCCTTTATATTCGCTTTACTTCATAAATTATTCTTGACATTACTTATTTCAGAACAAACCTATTTGATCCTCAGAAAATCATTTATCTGTTTAAAAGTTTAAACATGAAAGACTTGTCATCTAATTCCCAAAATCTTACGACACGTGTAGTGTGATGTAAAGACGTATATCAGCTATAGTTAACTTCAAAGGAGAGTTATCTTTCAGGTTTTCAGAATCCAAACCTAAGATTTAGTTATTCCTATTTCTTTCAAACAAAAACCGTCGAATGTTGAATCAGAGTTTTTCCACAAGCTAACTTGACAAAAAAGTTTTTATATTTTTTAGAAAATTTTCAAATTTTTATGGATTTTATGGATTTAAATATGCAGATGCAAAAATATACATATGAATGCGAAGGTAAGAAATGCGTACCGAGCGTACCCCCAAACTTAAACTGGACAGTGTCCTCACTGTCATTGCATGAAGAGATCATTTGAAGGGTCAAAAATGTCAGTTTAGCGATACAAAATTTTTTTATTTGGTTTTGTTTTTAAAGAAAAGAAAAAGAATATACACAAATATAAACAAAATGGTTTGTACATACCCCCAAACTTATTTGGAACAGTGTCCACTGTTCTTGGCTGGATAACCGAAGTTTGGAGGTAGGCAGAGGAAGATCATGCAAGGTAAACCGGCTCCTGTAAGAACAGGAGCTCCTCTGTTGGTTCGGCGCTAAGGTACGGTTTGCATCGGTGTCCATTTACCTTGAAGAGTGAACCTTCCTTTGGATTTTCCAAATCCACAGCGCCCTGCGGATACACATTCCGCACAAAATACGGCCCTTTCCAGTGAGATCTGAGCTTTCCAGGATGGAAGTGAAGTCGGGTGTCGTAAAGCAGTACCTGCTGACCAGGTACGAAGGTTTTGCGCACAAGGTGTTTATCATGAAACACCTTCGTTCGATTCTTAACGACAACCGCGTTATCGTAAGCCTCATCCCTAAGCTCGCTCAGTTCATTCAACTGCAGCTTCCGATGGCTGCCCGCATCCTCAAGAGACAGATTCAACTCCTTTATCGCCCAAAATGCGCGATGCTCGATTTCGACAGGAAGGTGGCAGGCTTTTCCGTACACAAGCCGATAGGGAGACATGCCAAGGTCGGTCTTATAAGCGGTTCTAAATGCCCAAAGGGCATCAGTGAGTTTCAGAGACCAATCCTTACGGTTCTTGGAAACCGTCTTCTCCAGTATCTGCTTGATTTGCCGATTTGAAACTTCGGCCTGCCCGCAGGTTTGGGGGTGGTAGGGCGTAGAAAGCTTATGATTAATGGAGTATTTCCGCATTAAGGCTTCGAAAGTTTTATTGCAGAAATGACTTCCATTGTCGCTAATGATCGCTCGGGGGTGCCCAAACCGGGAGAAAATGTTTTCTTTAAGGAACCTAACGACAACCTTGTTGTCGTTAGTCCGGCTGGGCACAGCCTCGACCCATTTAGAGACGTAATCAACAGCTAGAAGAATGTACAAGTTCCCAAAAGAGCTGGGAAACGGCCCCATGAAGTCTATCCCCCAAACATCGAAAATCTCCACAACCAAGATCGGTTGGAGCGGCATCTCGTTTCGCCGGGATATCCGGCTCATATGTTGGCACCGGGAGCAAGTCTTGCAATAATCGTGAGCGTCTTTGAAAAGTTGTGGCCAGTAGAAACCACATTGCAAGATCTTCTCAGCTGTTTTCCTGGGCCCAAAATGCCCGCCACATGCTTGATCGTGGCAAAATGACAGCACACTCTTGAATTCCTCATCAGGGACACACCGACGAATAATCTGGTCGGGACAGTACTTGAACAAGTAGGGTTCGTCCCAGTAAAAGTGTTTTACTTGGGATAAGAAGCGAAGTCTGTCCTGACTCGACCATTCGGTTGGTAGTAATCCCGTGGCCAAATAGTTCACAATATCTGCGAACCAGGGTTCGCAAGATACTGTCAAGAGTTGTTCATCCGGGAAAACGTCGTTAATTGGAATTGGAAGCGAAGGCGAAGAAGGAAGTCGTGAGAGATGGTCGGCAACTACGTTTTCACATCCTCGTTTGTCCTTAATGACAAGGTCAAACTCTTGGAGCAAGAGGATCCAACGTATTAACCGAGATTTTGCATCTTTCTTCGCAAAAAGATGGCGCAGAGCTGAATGGTCCGTATAGACAAT
Source organism: Agapanthus africanus (assembly GCA_030015575.1). Classification (NCBI taxonomy): domain Eukaryota; kingdom Viridiplantae; phylum Streptophyta; class Magnoliopsida; order Asparagales; family Amaryllidaceae; genus Agapanthus; species Agapanthus africanus. The sequence goes on from JASDDO010000019.1 coordinate 433,934,043, forward strand.
GACTGGAGAGCCGATGAGGTAGGCCCTGAACTTTTCTAAAGCAAATACAACAGCTAAGAATTCCTTCTCAGTTGTTGTATAGTTGAGTTGGGCGTCGTTCAGGGTTCGGCTAGCGTAATAGATTACGTGCGGCATCTTGTTGATGTGTTGTCCAAGGACAGCACCGATGGCAAAGTCGGATGCATCGCACATAATCTCGAATGGGTGCGTCCAGTCAGGTGAAGAAAGAACGGGAGCAGAAGTGAGGGAGCGTTTCAATGATTCGAATGCAGTGATACAGCTAGTGTCGAAGTCGAATGGTGTGTCCTTGGCCAGCAAAAGAGTCAAGGGCCTAGCAATCTTGCTAAAGTCCTTGATAAACCGTCTATAGAAACCGGCATGGCCAAGGAAGGCTCGGATATCTCTGACGCATCGGGGAGGAGGCAGATTGGAAATGACCTCAATCTTTGCTTTGTCAACCTCTATGCCATTTTGCGAGATGATATGTCCTAAGACAATACCTTCACGCACCATGAAGTGGCATTTCTCCTAGTTCAAAGTGAGATTCTTGTCCTTACATCGGGTAAGGACAGCGTCAAGATGCAGCAAACACTCGTCAAAGGAGTCGCCGAAGATGGAGAAGTCATCCATGAAAATCTCCAGAAATTTTTCCACCATGTCCGAGAAAATTCCCATCATACACCGCTGGAAGGTAGCGGGCGCATTGCATAACCCAAAGGGCATGCGTCGATATGCAAACGTGCCGAAAGGACAAGTGAATGTGGTCTTGTCCTGGTCTTTTTCGGCGATGGGAATTTGATTATAGCCGGAGTAGCCATCAAGAAAGCAGTAGTACTCGTGTCCGGCCAATCGTTCGAGCATCTGGTCAATGAAAGGTAGCGGAAAGTGGTCTTTCCGCGTTGCGGCGTTGAGTTTTCTGTAATCAATGCAAACTCGCCACCCAGTTTGGGTGCGAGTAGGGATTAACTCATTCGCCTCGTTGGTTATGACCGTGATGCCCGACTTCTTGGGGACAACGTGAATGGGGCTAACCCACTGGCTATCAGAGATAGGGTAAATGATACCACTATCTAGACATTTGACGATCTCCTTCTTCACAGCCTCCTTCATGACTGGATTAAGACGTCTTTGTGGATCCCGGGCTGGTTTGGCATCATCCATCAGATGAATGTGATGCTCAACGATGAGGGGACTAATCCCCTTGATGTCCGCCATGGACCATCCAAAAGCTTGCCTGTTGCTGTGCAAGACCGCGAGAAGGGCTTTCTCTTGCTCGGAAGCTAGAGAAGCCGAGATGATGACAGGAAGGGTCTCGTTTTCACCTAAGTAAGCGTACTTAAGGTGAGACGGCAACGGCTTGAGTTCGAGCATTGGAGGTGAAATGATGGAAGGCAAGACGGGTGCAAAGGTCTCGAACTCAAAGGACTCCAGCAAAGGTTCAAAGCGAGTGTAAGCAACCGAGTTGGATGGTTCAGGTAACTCATCCGGAAAGTCGAAGGATTCAAACTCGGGTTGTGCGCAGCTAAGATCGCTTGAAAACGTGAAACACTCGTAGTCGTTGTCGGGCGCAGAAGCAGCAGCAGGTTCGAAGAGAAACGCACTAGTGGCGTCAAGATTATCGTGTTCAAACAGAAACTCCTCGAATTCACACTCTTCTGGGGTGATCTCCTGGATCGAGCAGACATCCAGTATATGAGTATTAGGTTCGGCGGGCTGATTCCCCAACCTAAAAATGTTGAGTTCAATCGTCATATTTCCAAAAGAGAGGTTCATTGAACCGTTGCGACAATTGATCACAGCATTTGAGGTTGCGAGAAATGGTCGACCGAGTATCACCGGAATTTGATTCCGGAGGTTAGCTACAGGCTGTGTATCTAATACAATGAAGTCAACGGGGAATATGAAGTCCCCGACTCTTATCAACACATCCTCTAGCTCACCCCTAGGATGGGTGATCGATCGGTCGGCCATCTGGAGAGTGCAGTGTGTGGGTTTCAGCTCTCCGACGCCTAATTGCTCGTATACTGAATACGGAAGCAAGTTAACACTGGCACCAAGATCTAATAGTGCGCGGTTGATGTTCTTATCCCCAATAGTAATTGAAATCGTAGGACAGCCAGGGTCCTTCCGTTTTTGTGGTAAAGATTGGGTAAGGGCATCACTCACAGCACTAGCCAAGAAAACTTTCTTGGGTACCTGAGACTTCCTCTTTTTCGTGCACAAGTCCTTTAAGATTTTCGCGTAAGACGGGACTTGTTGGACAGCATCTAAAAGAGGAATGTTAATGTTAACTTGCTTAAATAACTCCAGAATCTTCTCCATTTGTGGATTTTGTTTGTTAGACCTCAACCGGTTTGGAAATGGAACATTTTGAAAATTGGTTGAGTCTAAAGCTGGAGGAGGAGATTGTGGAGTTGGAACGGATCCCAGAATAGGTGTCTTCGTGGAGTGAGAAGTGGGTCCGTTCAGAGAAGAAGAGGAAGGAGAGCCTTGTGAAGAACGGAGAATAGGCTCAGAAGACGAAGAAGAAGAAGGAGAAGAAGAAGAAGAAGCAGCAGCGGCCGGGGCATCATCGTTGATCCGTCTGCCAATGTTGTTTTGCAGCACCCTCCCTGATCTCAGTGTGGTCACGGCACTCACATTATGGTTTTGTTGTTCAAGAGCAACATGTGCATTATGTGGGTGACCGGGATTTGGAAGTGGCTGGGACGGGAGCTTCCCCTTTTCTCGCTCGCTTAAGGCCGCGTTCAGCTGTGCAATCTGGGCCTCGATGGTTTTGATGCTTTGCCCGTGTGCGGCAGTGTGTTGTACTAAAGATTGAATCGAAGACTGGATGTTGGCGGTGGATTGAGTCGATTGTTTAACAAATGCCTCCAGACTTCGCTCGAGCGAGGAAACCTTATCGTTGTTCGACGGAACAAAGTTGTTTGGTGGAAAAGAGTTGTTGGGAGCAAAGTTGTTCGTCTGGTTTTGGAAAGGTTGGGGTTGGAAGGGCTGCTGATACTGAGTTTGTTGCTGCGCTTGTTGTTGCGGCGGAGGGGCCCTTTGGAAATTGTTGCCCTGGAATTGATTCTGATTCTGATTCCAGGCGAAATTGGGGTGGTTCCTCCAACCGGGATTGTAGGTGGAAGAGTATGGATCATTCCTCGGTCTTTGCTGGAAGGCAGCATTAACCTGATCCTGTCCTTGCGAGGGTGGATTGTAAGGACACTCTTCGGTCAAGTGGGAAGGATCGGAACAACAAGCGCAGATGGTACGAAGGGGGAGAACAGGTGTGGGGGCAGGAGCAGAAAATTTGCTCTCTATCGCTTCAAGCTTTCGTGTTATTGCAGCCATTTCATCTTTCATCGCAATAGAGACATCGAGTTGGTGGATTCCTACCCTAGACTGACCGGTAGAAGTGGAGGTAGAAGAAGAAGAAGTCGGTCTGGTGCTCTCCCACTGTAGCGTTTGCTCCGCAAGATCGTCAAAGAACTGCCATGCTTCCTCGTCAGATTTTGATAGGAAGTGGCCCTGACAGATGGTTTCCAGCAACTGCTTCGTTGCTGGGTTCAGTCCCTCGTATAAGGTTTGGCAGAGCTGCCATTTCTCTATACCGTGGTGAGGACACTGAACAAGAAGGTCTTTGTATCGGTCAAAGCACTTCCAGAAGGGTTCAGAAGGAAGCTGGGAGAATTGGTTGATTTCATTTCGAATTCTTGCGGTCTTATGATTTGGATAGAATTTTTTCAGAAACGCTTTAACAAACTCGTCCCAGCTGGTGATTGAGTGGGAAGCGGTGCTATACAGCCATTTTTCAGCGAGATCGCATAAAGTGAACGGAATGACCCGTAGACGTATAGCATCGTCCGACAGCTGGGTTGTTTTCATCATGGCACAGACATTTTGAAATTTGTTGATGAAGATATAGGCATCTTCAGATTCAAGCCCATGAAAACGTGGAAGCATGTTGATGAAATGGGGCTTAATTTCAAAGTTGTCCCCATTGGCCGGAGGAAGAGAAAGGCAGGTGGGAAGTGCAGAACGGGTGGGATAGAAACGATCCTGGAGCGCGATTCGCTGCGGCGCTACAACAGGCGGAGGTGGTGGAAGATTGGTCTCCGTAGGAGGTGGAGCCAATCCAGGGGTGGTCAAAGAGATGTTCGGATTAAATCCCGACATCGCGGAAGAAGAGGTTGGTGAAGGTGAAGGTGAAGGTGAAGATGTATGAACAGAATTCCGGTCAACGTCGGAGTTGGCCGGCAAAGGAAGAGGAGAAAGAGGAGTGGACGGAGTATCGACTTCGGAGTCGATCGCGTAGTCGGTCGCGACTAACGTAACGCGGACTAGACGGGCGCTAGTGTCCCGAGTCCAAGCGGACATACACTAAACGAGTTTAGTATAGTCAAAGCGGAGAAGGTGAGGGTAAGAAAACGTCAATGGAGAAAGGCGATGGGTGGTGGGTGAAAATGGATTTGGCGACAAAAGGGCAAGTTTTTATAAAAGTTTTTGATTTTTTTCTTTTTTTTTCTTTTTTTGTTTTTAGAAAGAGATTTACAGAAATATGTACGGAAATACGGCTTAAGCAATCACAAACAAGATATGCACAATCACACCTAGATCTAGGGTAACCTGGGTCTACTAGACCTGCTCCTGAACTTGATTGTCGAAGTTAAACAGTGTCGAGAAACGGGCTTAAAAATACACTGATCACGAGGCCAGGTAAGTGCAGAGATAAGGGGAGGTTGTCCAACGCTTTCGCGAAGTTCCTTAATTAAATAACCCTTTCTCTTTCGGCGGTTGCGCCTTTAACACTTTCCTAGACACCCCGTAAACAATATACGGTTAAGCGAGGTTCTAAACAAGGTTTATCTTCTCCTAATGAGCGCGAAGTCCTTAGGGCTGAAGTCTAGTATTTTTTAATTTACAATGGACAATGCATATGCTTTAGTGATTTTTGGGGTCCTGGGAAGGGTGATGAAATCCCCACCCAATCTGGATTGGTTTCAAGCCCCTTAAGTCCGTATTTAAAGAATGCAAAACAGTAACAAATCAACTGCAAACAATTTTTATTTGCGGCGCAAAGAATCCTGCACAAGAACAGTTTATTGGAAGGGGGAGAAGAATTTGCGCAAAGAAAGCTGCAGAAAACACAGTTCAGTGGAGTTCAGAGGAGTGGAGAGAGGCAGAGGGACTTACAGAGAGAAGATGGCACACTGACCCCACCAAGTGGCCGCGGTTCCGCGGCAATAAGGCCCTAATGCCGCGGTTCCGCGGCGGAAATGAGGATCTGTGCTGTCATTTTTCTGGTGTGGGTTCTGGTTGGGGTCCTCTGCTTGTCTGGATGTGTGCAATTCTGATATACTCTCTGTATCTGCTCCAGATTTTTACAGTAGACCGGATGCTTCGTTTTTGTCCGTCGCGGTGTAGCCGCGAACTGTGGGTCTATCTTCCCACATCTTTGGCACTGTACTTGAACTCCGTATTTTCAACGTCCTTGGCGTCGATCTTGAACTTCGTATTTTCCTGCACACTTGCACAAAAACTAATCAAGAATAACAAGATGGTTTCTTTTACAAAGTATATTTTTTTTCGTTTTTTTTATATACTTACAAATTAACCCGAAATTACACAAAGAAACAAACTACCGTCTCCCCGGCAACGGCGCCATTTGATTGATAGGATAAGTGCGTGTTCAAGTTCTAGTTTAATTACCGCAATCAAGACAGTTTCGCTTGTAGCTAGCCGGTTGAGTACGAGTCGTCCGCAGGGAGATGGGAATCTTTTTCTATGTGTTTTTCGACGAGTTAAGTCCGGTTGTTCAGATTTTGTTGTGGTTATCTAAATGTTAAGTTGATATTTAAAGAGAGCTTGTTAGGGTTAGGATTAGGTTAGTTTGAGTTAGGAGTCTCCACATCTTTCGTTGCCCCTCTTAATATCGGTGTTACGGTAATCGGCAACAACGGGGATTAGCACGACTAGGAAGGACTTTGCGAGTATAAGCTAGGCTTTCCAACGCATAAGTCTTCCTTTTGGTGCTTGTCCGTCCGTTCTTGGCTCTTATCCATAACCTCCGGTTAATTCAACCACAACCGGTCTCACTACGGAATCACCGCTATCATGTAGGATAGGGTGCCGTAAGGAGCGGATTGTGGTTCAATTAACGGGAGTCGATTTAAGTTGTTGGGCAAGGAAAGAGTGAGAGAGATTTCCTTCTCTCAAACTTCCCTTATCCTACCCTAACAAGTATAAAACTACTCACACTTCATGATAAGGAAAAACAAAACAACACAAAAGAGGAAGATAGAAAGAAGGAGATTAGAAGAATACGACTAACTATTTGCGACCATACCTTGGCGAGGATCGAGCGTAAGTATCATTGTCGTATGAATGATAAAGAAAAAGAGAGAAGAAAGAAACAACAAGGAAATAACAACAACTACTTAACAATTAAAATTACAACAAGTAAAGAAAGAGCAAGACAAGCATGATAATAAAATGATCTTCTTTATTTATCATTCCTCCCTCACAAAGCTCACTACAAGTTTAATGGAGAAGAGATGAGAAGAAGAAGAACAAGTGAACTAAATCCTAGAAAAAGAAAATACAAGAAATGGACCCTTTCCTTCACAAAGTTCTGGGCTATTTATAGGCCAAAAAATGAAACCCTAGGGCAACCACCAGAACCCAAACAGAATGACAAAAATACCACCAAAAACTTTCTGTCTGCCGCCACTATATGGCCGCGGATCCGCGGCCTGGACCCCACTTTGGCCGCGGATCCGCGGCCCTTTAGTTGAATTGGGCCCCCCAATTTGCTGTGGTTCCCTGGTTTGCTGTGTACATTATTCTGGCATATCTATTTTCTCAATTTGACTCCACGATTTTTCCAGAATTTCTGTTGAGGGAAAGGTGGACTTTTTGTCAAGATTTTGTCATGATTGCCTCGAGCTCCGCGTAGATTTCTTGGATCTTGTGCTACCATTGAGCCTTGTGCCTGAAAACGACATTGATTTGACATTTTGTCTTCCTAAACTGGTATCTGGCAGCATACGGATGAAGGGCGGAGACCGTGTTTTATCTGTGGTTGGCAGGAACCCGGATTTTTTCGTGTTTTCCATGAATTTCACCGTTTTAGAACCGAGAACCTGTATCCTGCAATTGACTAGCAAACACGGCTCAAGAGTATCTACGGATATGCAATGTGATAAAAATTGGGCGGTATGAAAATGCAAAAATCTGATATGAACACTATCATATATAGATATTGTACATTCGTCAGACGTCTAATAAGCATTCCAAATCACAGATGAACTTTATTGGATTTACTAGCAATCCGCATTTAGTTTGAGCCTGCAATAAAAGACGGATTACACAGTTGTGATGAATAGCCATTACCCCACCCTAGACCCCTACGGGTACGGCAAACTACCCGCCAAGTACCCGAAGTGAAGCGGTCTCCCTCAACAAAGTGAGTAGGCCACTAAACACTTCGACGTACCCGGTAGTTTGTGTACCCCATCTTGGGTCTATCCTAGGAGCAAAAACAGTAAAAAGAAATAATACAACGATGGCTACAACCGCAACCTGGATGTGCCCCGCAAAAGAATATTATATCAAATTACATTTACATTGAATGAATGAATATTAAACACATCTCAAACCCCGGCTAATCATCACAACAGTCCAACACAGTTCATATACACAAACAGTAAACATTTCAGAAATGTGCAACCCATGCCAACTGACATACTAGCAGTTAGGGGAGGTTTACGAACACATTAAACATTACAGATAAAAACCCAATTAGCAAATATCTTAGAACATCGATCGACAACCATTTTCCATGTCTACCCCAATAGCAAAGCAACACTGAAGTAACCTGGGCAGAAACAGAACATACAAGAAAACAGAAAACCAAAAATTATGAATTACAAAGGAAATCCGAGTCAACTCGGAGTTGACTCGGCGGCGGATCCGCGGCCAAAAGCACCTTTGTGCCGCGGTTCAGCGGCCGAGTTGCTGAGTTAGGGGCTTGTATTTTCTCAGTTTTCATTAAATTCCCTGCTGTGAATTTTAAGGTATGTCAAATATTTTTTCAGACAGTTTTAAAATTAACAGAAACTTAGGGTTTTGGTTTTTCGTTTTTCGTATTTTCCGTCGATCGAACTTCTAATCATCTGCTAACAAGCTAGTAATGGTTTAGTTGGCTCTGATACCACTGTAAGTCCATGTCACGCACCCCACGAACTTGCGGGGAGGCGGAATATATGAAAAACGATTATCAAAGCTTCGTAAAACGGACTTGAGCGCATAAATCGTTATCTAAACCATTGCTAACTATCAACTAGAGGTTTAACTACTCGGATTCGAAGTTATACCTCACGTTACATGTCCTTCGGGTCTTCATCGCTGTCCTCTACTCCTCGTAGGCTCCTTGGAACATCGGCACCTCAGCGGCCTCCTCGAATCAAAGACGATCCACCCGAAAGCTCCTACACCAAGCTTAATCTCAAACTTGAGATAACTAGGTTGCTTAAAATGCTAATCTAAGCTACCTAAGGGATATAGAGTGAGGTTATGGATATATTAGTCTAGCTAACCCTTGATCTCAACACATGATAGGCTAGGCTTAGGGTTTGAAGAGAGAGTGAGGTTGAGGAGAGAGAAGGTGAAGATGAGAATGAGAATGAATAATGAGCTCATGTGAATTTAATAACCATAACAATTTATCAAATAAATAAATATAAACGATTAATCATCATGGTTGATTCATTCACCTAGTGTGATTCATCATATGACTCACTAACTAATTAATGCATCATTTAATACAAAGGATGAATCACACAAATGAGTCATTAAGCATTAAATGCTTATGCCACCTTAACCCCTTAGTCACCACTCTTTTAGAAACTTCCCGACAAATTACGAGAACGCCCCTCCAATCCGTGAAAACACGGAAAAACTTTAAACTGTATAAATCCAATAACCCGATACTAGAATCTAGCTTAAACCAAAATCGGCTAGTAAAAACTGTCCGAAAAGTCGTACGTGCGTAAACACACGTATGCGTCCGAACCCTTGTCGTAAAACCATACGACCTCTATATCGTTTCGCCTGGAGCAGGGAAACTCTGTGTGTGGGACTCTAAAGACTCGACACTACGCTGGCAGTGGATTTAACCACAGACCGCAAGCGGCACTAGCTGTATTTAACGGTCCCCAGGTAGATGTCGATAAGAAGACCGATGAGGAAAACCATCCGAACCCCTACTGAGCCTGATGTGACAATCTCCGTACAGTCCGGTCTGTTCGTCTAAGACTATCGCATATCAAGCCTAGGGGCGGCAAGCGTCAGTCCCCTAATAGCTGTATAAGTCGTGTCGGAGCGAAGCCCATTACACCGTGAGAAGCTATTGGAACCTACCAGTATATCTCGCTTGCCCTGGCCAGGGACTTCACGTAATGGCTTTCTGACATAGCGCGATATCATCTCCCAATACCGGGAGAGACGAATCCTATCTAACCACTACTGCCTCCAAGTGCTCGGCACTGCACCCAACTGCTACCTGTTTGCACGACTCCTTTGAGCCGTGGTAGGGTAGCAATCTAAGAACAGTGGGACACACTCGAGGCGAAGTAGCAGTGTCAAGTCTGCGGACTATGCTGTACTCATGTCATCTGGGAACTGTTAACTGACGATGGGTATAATACCAACCAATCAGTTCCCCTGTGAGTCATGTCCGGTGTACCCGTAACCTAACGAGCACCTGTATACTATCTCTAGTACGACGTACTGATGGCTGTAGGACAGACCATCTCCCCAACTGGGATGAGAAGCGTACACACTTAGTCTACTCCGGAATATCGATGCCCTATCTCGATAATCCAACGACCAGGGACCTGTATAGGATGTTGCTTACAGACTACCCAGCCCCCACTAGTGTGACTGCCATCATAATGCTGGTAATCAAGCAAAGATCCTATGGGCTCTACTAATATGTATAAGTGATACGTAACAAAAAACATATGCACATATTAAAGTAGACTCAAACCAAGTAGCATACTACCATGTTTAGCAAGACTGTATATACAACTGTGAATATCCTAAGCTTCCATTAAGTAATATACAATCCAGTATGATACAATAATGGCCCCTAGGGCATATACACTAACATATAGACTACCCAGCTCCCACGTATATGATCGTCATCATACTGCTGGTAGTCAAGAAAGAATCATATGGGCTCTATTAACATGTAATAGTGATATGTAATGCCACCTAATGTTGTACATGATGATAAAGACAAACCAGATAACATACTATCATCTCGAGTAAGATTGTTCTATCGGTATAGGTCCTCCCTCAATCATCAGAATCACCTTTCTGCGACTATGATAATTGCCTTGAAGGTACTATAGCCAACAAATTCTTCTTAACCATAATACAGTTTTCAATCTACGATGCACAGAGTTTGAGTTATTGAACTCAGGAGACTTATACAAAGTATTGTGTGTTGTTCAGTATCCATTAGGACAAAGGGGTTGGTACTCATACTATATTCTGTTTACTTGTGACTTCTCTAATTTTTAGACAAGTATTTTGTAGAAATACAAGATCCAAGTTTTGAGAAGTTATAGGTACAAGAATAAAGTAGAGAACCATGTGTTGCATGTATCGAGATCCTTCAAGGCGATCAAAGATGTAGATACTTGTGTTTGGTATTCAGTTGATAGTAATGGTTTTAAGAACTTGCTTCTCTTTCAGATTACTCATATCTGGATGCACTCCTAGTTGAGTAATGCTGATCGGCCTCTCTACACTTAGTTGACATACACTGGAAACAGCTGCATGATTTGAATCTGGTTCCAATTAAATTAGTGTCTCTGTTTCTATATTGTATATAGAATGGTTCATATCTTAACGATGTTAAGGTATATGGAGTTGTCAGGCTTATGCTTGAAACCAGACTCTGGATAAACTCAAGGCACGTTTCAGTAATGGTTGTTTGTGGGTTATCACGGGCTATATCGAAGGTTAACTTTCAACCATCTGGAAGATCAATAGAAATATTATTCTTGACTCACCATAGTTTTAGTAAAATGGATTTTTTCATAAAACATTAGTGGGAGTATGGTAGAACTGGAAGTGATTCCAGAACCACAAACGATTACTGAAGATTTAATAGAACCTAAAGATTCAATTGGTTTTGATATTCCATTAGCCACTCCGCAGATATGGTGGGTAACCTCAGGCACCCGAGAGGTACTTCAGTCTTCTCAGAAACGATAGCAGGGAGGTTCTTGTTTACTCAGACTTGCCATTGCTGTTGTTCTAGACTACGAGACCCGGCAGGAGGATGAGTATAAGGTCGTTCTAAACTAGCTTTAGAAGTGCATGTGTATATGACACTGCCAGACGGTTGTTATAGTCAGTGGGAGCAGCGGAAGCATAGTGGACAAGTAGTTTGTGCCTATTTATAGACTAAACCATATATAGCGGAGATAGATCATCTATTTTTAATGTGACAGTCATAAGCTTTGACTTCATCAGAATAGGAGATGGATCTGTTAAGAAGGTAGTAGGGTATGATGTCCTGGTATTTAGATGACATGCATTTTATAGGAAGTGAAATTCCTATACTACGATCGGTTATACTGTGGTTGTCACACAGTGGTTTCTCCACATTGGATAAGGATAATATATAAGGTATTCTGGTAACTAGATCTATGGTTTTAGATCTAGATTTGGGTAGTTTCCCAATCTGGTTACTTTGACACTATTCTAAAGGTGTTTTAGAATGGACAACTCCTGGAATGGTGGTGTACCTACGGGTGATGGAGTCACCCTCTCTAAAGGTGTCTTACAGACTAAAGGGGAGAGGGATGTGCATGATTGGCATATCACTTGCTTAGGCAATTGTGCCAATCATGAGATGTCAAGTACCACAGCAGATGTTGTTTTTTGCACTAGCTGCAATAAGTTCATATTGATCCAATCCTGGAGAAACGTTGGGAAGCAGTTTATGAACATAAATGGATGTTCATGGGATATAGTAACAGCAGCCTCCTTCGAGAGACAACTATCATTCCAGGCTTCCAAGGTGACCTGGATGGCAGAGCTACTGTCAGAGTTTTAGTTTTCCCTCTTTTGAGGGGCAGTAGTTTGGACAGGTGGTCCAAGCGGATACTGAGGAAGGCATGGTGCAGAATACTGATTAAATTTAGTGGACAATACAGTCTAAGAAGTTTGCTGGATTTGGAGTTCATTTGTAAACTGGGTCCCATCAGATATCCAGATATATTCTAAGACAGATATTGCTCATTTTGGGAGATAGCTTTCTCCGCGAAGTTGAGATTGTAAGTCCACGTTACCCGTCCCGGTTCTTACGGGGATGCGGAAACGGTAAAAAACGATTTTTATGGTAAAGGTAACATGGACTAGAAAATAGGATCTTTGCTAAACAAAAACCTAGCAAACTAACTAGAAGTTTAACTGCTATGTTAGAGGGTTATACCTAGGTCTTGAACTCCATCTCTTCTTGATCCTTTGAGTGGTTGGATCGGCTCCACCTCGTAGTCTCCTTGTTGTCGAAGAAGGATCCACCCGAAAGCTTCTACCTTGAGCTCCTACCTCAACCGAGAGGAAACTAAAGTGCTTAGCTTGCTAGACCTTGAACTTTAGAATGAGTAGAGAAGTGTTTTTAGGGTTTTATCTCAATGGCTCATTCTTCTCAACTGATAAGACATGAGAGCCTTGAGAGAGAGGGAGAGGGAGAGCTTGGATGAGAGAGAATGAGAATGATAGAATGAGGTCAATAATTTGCAACCATGCTCACAAAAGAGAAAATAATCATGATAATAATAATAATTAAGTATTGTGATGGTTAGTTTCAATGGACATTACCATTTCATGCATTTTGTAAAGAACAACAAGTAAACAAAAGTCATAGAAATGAAATGAAGATGGTCAACAAGTCCACAATGGTCAACCGGTCAACAAAGTCAACAAGTCAACAAAAGTCAAACTTTCAACTCAACCATGGCACAATAATACTTAATTAATATTATTATTAATCATATTTCTTATTCTCATTAGGGTTTAGAAAAAGTCAACAGTCAACAATCCTAATGAGAATCCTCTGCCTCTGCCTCTGTCAACTGTGCATACACACCCGCATCCGTGTTCCGAGGAACACGAATACAATGAGATAAAACCAATCCCAAAACGTATACTAGGATCTGGCTTAAACCAAAGCCCGCTAGTAATAACTGCCCGGACACCAAACGTGCACAAGTGTGCGGATGTGAACGAACCCTGTCGCAAGACCATGCGACCTCTACTCTGTTTTGTCCAAAGACGAATAGCTCTCTGTGTAGGACTCTAAAGACTCGACACTACGCTGGCAGTGGGTTTAACCACAGGCCACAAGCGGTACTAGCTGTACGTAACGGTCCCCAGGTAGATGCCGATAAGAAGACTGATGAGGTGAACCCATCCGAACTCCTACTGAGCCTGAATGTGACAATCTCCATACAGTCCGGTCTGTTCGTCAGAGAATATCGCATGGCGGGCCTAGGGGGTAGTAAACATCAGTCCCCTAATAGCGGTACAAGTCGCGTCGGAGTGTAGCCCAGAACACCCTGAGACAACACTGGATAATCTACCAGTATATCTCGCTTGCCCTGGCCAGGAATGACTATGTGTAATGGCTCTCCTTGACACAGCGCGATATCAACCCCCAATACCGGGAAAGACGAATCTTGTCTAACTGTCACTGCCTCCAAGTGCTTCGGGACTGCACCCAACTGCTACCTGTTTGCATGACTCATTTGAGTCGTGGTAGGGTAGCAATCTAAGAACAGTGGGAACACATTCGAGGCGAAGTGACAGTGTCAAGTCAGCGGACTAAGCTGTACTCATGTCACCTAGGAACTGACAACTGACGATAGGTATAGTACCAACTAACAGTTCCTTACGAGTCCTGTCCAGTGTACTCGTAACCTAACGAGCACCCGCATACTATCTCAAGTACAACGTACTGATGGCTGTGGGACAGACCATCTCCCCTGATGGGATGAGAAGCGCATACGCTAGTCTACTCCGGAGTATCGATGCCCTGTCTCGATAATCCTACGACTAGGGACCTGTATAAGGATGTGCTTGTAGATTACCCAGCCCCCTGATTTTTCCAAAAAAATTGTAGTTTACCGTAATCAGAAACGGCGTCGCTTTGCAGCTAGCCAGTGAATACGGGTCGATCCGCAGAGATGTGTAATTTTCTGTTTTTGTGTTTTAACGAGTTGATTACGTTGCTTGTTTGGTTTTTCTTGTCGATTGATTTAAAACTAATTGATATGATATGAAAGAACTCGTTAGGGTTAGGTCGAATGTAGGGGTGATGAGATCAATATTGTCACCTCTTTCAATGCCTTTGATTAAAGCTTTTTAGAAAAATCACAACAATTATTAGCAAAGGGGATTAGGATGATCGAGAAGAAACAAAGTTTCTTCCTCTAGATCCTTGTCCATCCTTTCCTATTAATTGCTGCAATCTTCATGGACATTATGTATGTCCGGCCTTTTATACTACGGTTCACCGTTACCTCGTAGGTAGGGTGCCGTAAGGGGCGGATCATACATAAGTGCATGAAGGTTTCATTTTGAAAATATGATGGCATTGAAGGAGGTGAGAGATATCCATCTCTCACTCCCTCTCTTGTTCCTAACCCTAACGAGCGAGGATTCTACTCGCTCATTAGGGGATTAATTAAAAGCGACATTTTTGTTGTTTATGTTTTAAAGTGTTATTACTTACTGCAGCTTAAAAAGGATTACACTAGTTAACTAAAGCAAACAATTAGATAACTAGGGCAAGTAATAAAATTAGACTAAGGCAGGAATAAAAGAGAAACTTACAAGAAAGTGATGCTCTAAATCTCCCAACAAATCTGAACTTTTATTGATTGAAAAGAGGCATAAAATTTTACAGATTTTGAGTACAATTTATAAGTAACCAGTGAAGCTAGGGTTACAAACTCTCGTATACATGAAATTACAGATTTGCCCCCTAAAAATCCCAACATATGCACCGACACACCGACACAGAGAATTTGCACCGACACGGGCCTAAGATGGCTGCGGAACCGCGGCAATGGAGCGCTTGGGCCGCGGTTCCGCGGCCCTTTGGTGGGCTTGGCTCACCAACTTCCTGGGCTTGGTTCCTCATATCTTGGGCCTCTCATTTATATACTTACTTTCTCTGTTGGCTTCTTAATCTTTTCCAGATCCTTAGTGAAAACTTGTAAGGATCTTTTGACCGTTTCACTTTGTTTTTCGTCTCGGCTTGAGTAAGGTCCGTGTGCTGGTTGGTCAAAAGTCCATTTCCTGTAGCATCTTTCGTCTTTTTCACTGTATTTGTTCCAAGAGCCTGTATCCTGTATCATGCAACAAACGAGCATCAAAAGTACCTGTTTACTTATAAAATGCATAAAAGTGGGGCGTATGAATTGCAATATTATGATGTGAACAAATACCCCCAAACTTACCTTTTGCTCGTCCTCGAGCAAACTTATTATTTTATTCTAACCTAGCCACACTTTCGCAGGGAAACGCGATTGCACTGAGCACGTGCAACAAGCCGTTAAACCTCTAGGTGTCCCTAGTAGGAGGAGTGTTGTCTCCTGAGGGTTTTCAGCGGATTACACCCACAAAATCCTATCAATTTGGTTTTTCAACTTTTGTTCTCCAATTAGGTTTTCTAATAAGGAATTCTATTATCGTCGCCCCGCAAATTATCCGCCCGTATTCTTCACACTTCCTTATTATGCAACTTAAAATTATACATGTTCCATAAAATTACTTAGAATTCAGCATTTCTTAAGTTTTCCTTCTAGGGTTACATCTCCACTTAGGAATTTCTTTGAGCTCTATTAAAGATACAAGTTTTATTCTTCATTCCTTTCTCTTATCTAAACTCTAATCACATATCCCCACGTGTGTGTAATTGTCACCCCTACACTTGGAAATTCAAATTAAGCAATCATACTCTCGCCCATTGTCCAAAGCACTTGTTAATTTGTGAATTTTCTTAATTATCGCTTACACATCCTTCATGCGACCGTTAATACTTCTTGAGGTACCAACTGCCGATTACAAGATGCGTTAGCACTTTAATGCGTTTTTCCTAGTTTCGCAACACCCAAGGCTTTTAGCAGTGACTCCCAAACCAGTTGGTCTAAGGCACTAGGTGATAAAGCACCCTCGCTAAATAATTTTCTAGCCTTAAGTAATCACAAAAACCAGTGTCCATTTTTTTCTTTATTCACACTTTTTTTTTCTTTTTTTATTTTCATTGTGCTAAGGACTTTAGACAAGAGTAATTCAAGGTCTCTTCTACTAATCCAAGTTTCAAGGTGCGTGATTGTGAATTTTGTAGGGTACATGTTTTCAGAATCTAGACTTAAGCTAGGAACTATTTTTCGAACTTATACTTTAATAAGAACATTAATACTCTTCCCTCATTTTGACTTAGCCCAAGGAGTGAACCCAAAATTTACCTATTTCTAAATAACCTACAAAGACATATACTCTCTATCGCTAAACTTTAAGGAATGTTATTTTTAGGGTTTTTAATTTGCTAAGTCTAGGATCTAGTTTTTCCTACTCAGTGAACCTTTTTATCAAACTCAAGTTAATTAACCAAAATTGAATACAATAATTTTTATAATTTTTCAAAATTTTTTATGGGTTTTTTAATTTTCTAATTTTTTTTTTTGTATTTTTCAATTTTTCAAATTTTTATGATTTTTTATAAGATGCAATGCAGAAATTAAATATGCAAAAGGGAAAATAAAGATATATACAATATGCAATGCAAAGGATAACTATATACATCACCCTCTAATACCCCCAAACTTGAGCAAAGCAGCGCCCTCACTGCCCGGCCCCGCGTCGCTCTCGTGAGCGTGAACGTGATCTTTACCCTCTAGCCAAAAGTGTTTGGATCCCCCTCTCAATTTCCGTCAACCGACGGTCGTGCTCTCGTGCAGTTGCCCGAAACTCATCCCTCAAAGAGTCTATTCTTCTCACTGTTCTTCGCATCAATCGCGCATGCTCCTGGGGAGTTAGCTCTTCCCCGCTCGAAGTCGAGCTCGAGCTAGGGGTGTGTGCAGGTACATTTTCTGCCGGTTCTGTTCGTGTCCAAATATCCGTAAGTCTAGAGTAGGACGACGAGACGCCCTCTAAAAGTGGTCGAACCGGGACACCGTTTATCATATATGAGTCAAATTCCTCGGCTGGGAGGAAATAACGGCAGAGTTGGGTAACGAGCATGGGACATGGATATACACTACCTCGTTTCCCCGTACCTATGGATTGGAGCAAAACCGTGCACATGTCGAACCTAGGATTTTTCGTCATTAGAGTGTGGACGACATGTAACGAAGGGGTGAAAAAGGTCGTGTTGTGAGAACTTCCAAAAATATTGTTTTGTGCCCACCGGCACACAGTTAAAACGTTTGCGAAAAGGGTCCGTGCTTGGATGCCCTTACGCGGTTCTCGTGCACAGTCATTACCCATTAATGGCATATAATCTTCAAAGCGCAATTGGTGTTCATGTGCAGGTACACGTGGTATGAGTGTAACCTCGTGTATCATGTCCCTATCGATGCGAATTTCACGATTTTCCCAATTCAGTTTAATGTAACCTAAGTTGTCTAAGCTATTATCTTCCATGGATTCGTAAACTAGGGCAACTAGGTTAGGTAGAGCAAACGCAGATGTGTGATTATAGAGGAGGAAATTCCAGCCCCTTTGTGCGATTTCGTGTGGGAAATATGTACCGTAAATCTCGTGTGCGAAAACAGGGGAAAAATCCCTTTCATACTGCATTTTATGTGCCATTTGGATGTTTCAGAGAAAAAGTATATGCAGGAACAGAGAGTAAAGGATCAGATTTACCTCCCCTGAAAAATTCAGGGGGTGAAGACACTAGGAGGCGGCGGTTGCGCGGCGGGAAGCGGCTACAGCGGCGGTTCCGCGGTCGTCTGGTGGCGGCACGGCGAGAATCTTCTGCAGAGGGTAGGGGGCGGCGGCTATGGTTTTATGAGATGAAATTTTTTTAGGGTAAACACACAGGGGGCTCGGGTTCCTTTAAATAGAGGATGGGAGGGTGATTTACATAAAACACCCTCTAAAACAAGGGTTTTATTTGTAAAATCAGCTCTTAATCTGCAGATTTGCAATTAGGTCCAAAAATTATTATTTTTTTATAAAAATTTTTATTTTTTATTTTTTCATTGTTTATTATTTTTTTTATGGTATTTTGAAAATATATATACAAATAATATACACACCCCCAAACTTATTTGAAATAGTGTCTTCAGGAAACGAAGTTTGGGGGTGAAAGTGGAGGAATATCACTCAGTGTAGATCGGCTCCTGCAAAAGCAGGAGCTCCTCCGAAGGATCCGCTGTGAAGAACGGTTTTAGTCGATGCCCATTCACCTTGAATAAGGTACCGTCTTCAGGGTTCTCAAGATCAACCGCACCGTGCGGATAAACGGTGCGGACTACAAAAGGTCCTCTCCATCTGGACCGGAGCTTCCCGGGATGAAAATGTAACCGAGTGTCATAAAGTAGAACCTGTTGACCAGGTTCAAAAGTTTTTTGCAAAAGGTGTTTATCGTGGAACACCTCAGCTCGGTTTTTAGCAGTTATGGCATTATCATATGCCTCATCTCTCAGCTCCTCCAACTCATTCAATTGCAGCTTTCTGTTGCTGCCCGCATCTCCTAAAGACAAATTCAGCTCTTTGATAGCCCAAAATTCTTTATGCTCGATCTCTACTGGGAGGTGGCAAGCCTTCCCGTACACAAGCCGGTATGGAGACATACCAAGATCGGTCTTATATGCAGTACGGAAAGCCCATAGTGCATCTATCAGTTTAAGTGACCAATCCTTACGGTTTTTGGAAACCGTTTTCTCCAGGATTTGCTTTATTTTCCGATTTGAAACCTCGGCTTGCCCACATGTTTGGGGGTGATATGGCGTTGACAATTTGTGGGTGATAGAGTATTTACGCGTTAAGTACTCGAAAGGCCTATTGCAGAAGTGAGAACCATGATCACTTATTATCGCCCGAGGATGCCCAAATCGAGAAAATATGTGTTCTTTAAGGAATCGAACGACAACTTTATTATCGTTCGTTCGGCTGGGCACAGCCTCGACCCACTTAGAAACATAGTCAACTGCCAACAGAATATACACATTTCCAAAAGAGTTAGGAAATGGTCCCATGAAATCTATACCCCAAACATCAAAAATGTCCACTACAAAAATGGGTTGGAGTGGCATTTCGTTTCTCCGCGAAATCCGGCCCAAGTGTTGGCACCGGGAGCAAGTTTTGCAGTATTCAAATGCATCCTTGAAGAGTCGTGGCCAATAGAAACCACACTGCAAAACTTTTTCGGCTGTCTTCTTTGGGCCAAAGTGCCCGCCATATGCTTGATCGTGGCAGAAAGACAGCATGCTCTTGACCTCACTCTCGGGCACACACCGACGAATGATTTGGTCGGAACAGTATTTATAAAGATAGGGCTCATCCCAGTAAAAATGCTTTACTTGGGACAAAAATTGAAGCTTATCCTGTTTCAACCAATCATTAGGAATCAGGCCGATGGCTAAATAGTTTACAATATCGGCGAACCATGGTTCGCAAGAAACGGTCAAGAGTTGCTCGTCGGGAAAAACATCAGTGATTGGAAGATCGAGCATGGGCGAAGAAGGAAGTCGTGATAGGTGATCAGCTACTACGTTTTCACATCCCTTTTTGTCCTTAATGACAAGGTCAAACTCTTGCAATAAAAGGATCCAACGTATTAACCTTGACTTAGCATCCTTCTTCGCAAAAAGGTGGCGAAGAGCCGAATGATCAGTATAAACAACGACTGGAGAGCCGATTAAATAAGGCCGAAATTTTTCGAGTGCAAACACAACAGCTAAAAATTCTTTCTCTGTTGTTGTGTAATTAAGTTGGGCCTCATTTAGTGTTCGGCTAGCATAATAAATCACGTGCGGCATCTTATTAATGTGCTGTCCAAGAACAGCGCCAATAGCAAAGTCTGATGCGTCGCACATGATTTCAAAAGGGTGCGTCCAGTCGGGAGATGAGAGGATGGGCGCAGTGATGAGTGAATGTTTTAAAGACTCGAATGCTTCAGTGCACGTGGAGTCGAAAGCGAAGGTCGTGTCCTTGGCCAGTAAGAGAGTCAAGGGTCTAGCAATCTTACTAAAGTCCTTGATAAACCGTCTGTAGAAACCGGCGTGGCCAAGAAAGGCTCTAATATCTTTGACGCATTTTGGGGGAGGTAGGTTAGAAATCACTTCGATTTTAGCCCTGTCAACCTCGATGTCGTTTTGCGAGATGACATGTCCTAAGACGATGCCCTCTCGCACCATGAAATGGCACTTCTCCCAATTCAATGTTAGATTCTTATCCCTGCAGCGGGTAAGAACAGCGTCAAGATGGCGTAAGCACTCGTCGAAGGAGTCGCCGAAGATGGAGAAATCATCCATAAAAATCTCCAAGAACTTTTCAACCATGTCTGAAAAGATCCCCATCATACACCGCTGAAATGTAGCGGGTGCGTTGCATAACCCAAAGGGCATGCGACGATAAGCAAAAGTGCCAAAGGGACAAGTGAATGTTGTCTTGTCTTGATCCTCTTTGGTGATGGGGACTTGATTGTAACCGGAATAGCCATCGAGAAAGCAATAGAACTCGTGCCCTGCCAATCGCTCGAGCATTTGGTCAATGAAAGGTAAAGGAAAGTGGTCTTTCCTTGTTGCGGCATTGAGTTTCCTATAGTCTATGCAGACTCGCCACCCAGTTTGGGTGCGAGTGGGAATCAACTCATTTGCCTCATTGGTGATGACCGTAATGCCCGATTTCTTTGGCACGACGTGGATTGGGCTAACCCATTGGCTATCCGAGATAGGGTAAATGATACCGCTATCCAGACACTTGACAATTTCCTTCTTAACCGCCTCTTTCATGATGGGGTTGAGGCGCCTTTGTGGATCTCGTGCTGGCTTGGCATCATCCATTAAGTGTATATGATGTTCGACTATGAGGGGACTAATCCCCTTAATGTCTGCCATAGACCAGCCGAAAGCTTGCCGATTATTATGTAAGACCATCAAGAGAGCCTTCTCTTGCTCAAGAGCTAGAGAGGCTGATATAATGACGGGTAAGGTCTCATTATCACCTAGATATGCATATTTTAGGTGTGTCGGCAAAAGCTTTAATTCGAGTTTAGGAGGTGAAACAATAGATGGTAACAATAGGGTAGTTGTTTCAAACTCGAATGATTCCATCAAAGGTTCGAACCGAGTGTACGCAACAGTGTCGGATGGTTCAATTATCTCATCCGAAAAAGCAAAAGACTCCAATTCAGGTGATGAGTCTTCAAAGTCGTCGACGAATGTAAAACATTCAAAATCGTTATCCGCCGTGAAAGCTGTGTCGGATTCTAGGAGGAACGCACTAGTGGCGTTAACATTGCTGTGGTCGAACAAAAAATTCTCGAACTCACAGTCCTCCTCCGCAATCTCATTGATCGAGCAAACGTCGAGTACGCTAGCATTAAGCTCAGCAGGATGACTTCCCAACTTGAAAATATTGAGCTCAATTGTCATATTGCCGAAAGATAGGTTCATTGAACCGTTACGACAATTGATCACTGCGTTGGAAGTTGCCAAAAATGGTCGACCTAGTATTACCGGAATTTGGTTCCGGGGGTTAGCGACAGGTTGTGTGTCCATCACAATAAAGTCAACGGGGAAAATAAAATCCCCTACTCTTATTAACACATCCTCCAGCTCTCCCCTAGGATGAGTGATAGACCGGTCGGCCATTTGGAGAGTACAGTGAGTGGGCTTAAGCTCTCCAACGCCCAATTGCTCGTACACAGAATAGGGTAGCAAATTGACGCTCGCGCCAAGATCTAATAGTGCTCTATTGATGTTCTTGTCCCCAATTGTTATCGAAATGGTAGGACACCCAGGGTCCTTTTGTTTTGGGGGAAGGGAATTTACAAGAGCATCACTAATAGCACTAGCCACAAAAACTTTCTTTGGCACTTGCGACTTCCTCATTTTGGTGCATAAGTCCTTTAAAATTTTGGCATATGAAGGAACTTGCTGAATTGCATCCAAAAGAGGGATATTTATGCTAACCTGTTTGAACAACTCAACAATCTTCTCCATCTAAGGAGTTGGTTTATTGGATCTCAGCCGATTAGGAAAAGAAACATTTTGAAAGGTGGTTGAGTCCAATTTTTGCGGATCAGATTGTCGAGTTGGAACGGCACCCCGTGTAGATGTGTTCATGTTGTGAGAAATGGGTCCGTTCAAGCTAGAAGAGGTAAGGCCATGTGAAGGGTGGAGAATAGGCTCTAAAGAAGAAGAAGATGGTGAAGAAGATGAAGAAGGCCCACCGGCAGGGGTGTCATTGTTAATGCCCACATTGTTTCACAACACTTTACCCGATCTCAACGTGGTCACAGCATTCACGTTATGATTTTGCTGATGGTGTGCAGCATGTGCGTGACCGGGGTTGGGCAGAGGTTGAGACGGGAGTTTTCCTTTTTCGCGCTCGCTCAAAGCTGCATTGAGTTGTGCAATTTGTGCCTCAATAGATTTGATGCTTTGATCGTGTGAGGCACTATTTTGCACTAAAGATTGAATAGAAGTCTCAAGTCTTGCTGTAGACTGTGTAGATTGCTTAAGGAACGCATCTAGACTTCTTTCGAGCGAGCTAACCTTATCATTATTAGGTTGAACATAATTATTTGGCTGATAAGCATTGTTAGGCACAAAATTGTTCACCTGATTAGGGTAAGGTTGTTGTTGAAATTGTTGCGGTTGATATTGAGTTTGCGAGGGTGCTTGTTGTTGTTGTTGTGGCGGAGGAGGTCTTTGAAAATTATTATTATTTCCTTGGAATTGTTGACTTTGGTTCCAAGCGAAATTTGAGTGACTCCTCCACCCCGGATTATACGTCGAAGAGTACGGATCGTTTTTTTGTCGTTGCTGAAATGCAGCATTGACTTGATCCTGTCCTTGTGTAGATGCATTATAAGGACACTCTTCGGTCAGGTGTGATGGATCCGCACAACAAGCACAGACAGTTCGTGGGGGCATAGCAGGGGCAGGAGAAGGCGATGAGATTTTAGTCTCAATCGCTTCTAGCTTTTCTGTAAGAGCGGCCATCTCGGCCTTCATGGCAATCGACATCTCTACTTGATGTATGCCAGCCCTAGATTGACTACTAGAAGATGATGTGGTCTTGGTACTCTCCCACTGTATTGTCTGCTCACTAAGATCCTCAAGAAACTGCCAAGCTTCATCACTAGACTTAAAGAGAAAATGAACTTGACAGATGGTTTCTAGCAACTGCTTCGTTGCCGAGTTCAATCCCTCATATAATGTTTGGCAAAGTTGCCAACTTTCGATCCCATGGTGAGGGCATTGAACTAGTAGGTCCTTGAATCTCTCGAAGCACTTCAAAAATGGTTCGGACGGAAGTTGTGAGAATTGAATTATTTCATTGCGGATTCTGGCAGTTTTATGGTGAGGATAGTGTAGGGTTCCTAGGCACCCCAAGGAGGTCTCATAAGGAATCGAACATGCCATATTAAAATTTTACGGTGCCTACAAACCCTAAAGTACGGATCGATAACTAGATGTCTAGGCGAAAAAGAACTAGTTAACACTTAACTATTGAGAAAACGGAAATACAACCTTTGTAGATCCGGTGCTCCACCTCCATAGCTCCGCAACGAAGTCCTCTCCGTTGTCCAAGTCAAATCCGGGCTCTAGGATCGGCTTCGTCGGAGAATGGGCAAGCTAGGTCGTCGATGTCCATGCCGAAGATGATCTACGTCGAGGCATCGCTAAATCAAGCTCCGACTTCACCAAGTCAAGAAACTTGTGAAGTAAACACACTCTACTACTTGGCAAGAGGTAGAGGATGAAGAAATAGGAAGTGGGTTAACTTTAGAATTGGATTTCTCACTCAAAAATATCAATCACCATTGATGAGGTAAGCTTTTCTTCATGAAGTCAAGGAAGAAGAAGAAGAAAGCTTATCCAAAGTTATGATAAGTTAAAAAGAATAAGAAAAGAAAATGAATTCTTATCATAATTTTAACTAGAGTCAAGTGTAGAGAATGAATCATGGTTAGTGGGAATGGTTAGGGTTAAGGATGAGATAAGAATGGTTGACTTGAACAAAGCTTCATGAAGCTTCAACTAAAGAACAAAATTAGCCACCATTCTTTTCTCTTTTCTTTTATTCATTTATCAAAAATAAAAAGGATAATTAAATAAGATAAATGAATAATAAATAATAAACCCTAACCATTTCATTAACCAAGGTTTAATCTTTACACTTGAACCCTAGCATGACATGTATCATCAAACATGATACAATCAAGTGCACAAAAGTATATCGCATATACAATGCGCCCATCCGAGTGAGAAAATCCATCTTAAGTAAACCGATACTAGTTGATGCAAAGTAATATATCAAATATATAAATATGCATTAAATCATTAAATCAACACTTGATTCAATGACCCGGTTATGTCGCACACAACCGACTAGTATACAATATATCGGCTTATCGAATCAACGCTTGAATCGATAACTAGGTTATATCGCATACAACCATTCGATATATTTATCGCGAGAATAGAATACGGTATCACATACACGCATTATTCTCGGTCCCGCACATATCTCATATGCGCTCCTACTTCGTTTCGCTTGAGCCAGGAAACCTCTGTGTAGGACTCTAAAGACTCGTCAATACGCCGGCAGCAGATGATGATCATATCAAGCATCCACAAGCCGCAAGCGGTCTGCTAAACGTAACGGCCACCCGGGTATTGAGCGATCTGAAGATCGACGAGCAAGCCCGCTCACACTCCAGTGAATCCGACCAGTAACACTACCGTACAGTCCGGTCTGATCGTCTGATATGTCGCATATCTTGCCTAGGGGTGGTAAACGTCAGACCCCAATAGCTCAATAAGTCGTGTCGATATGAGGTCTATAACTGTTTGAGAAACTACTGGTAACACTTACCAGTAAATCTCAGCAACCCTGGCCAGGGATTTCCTGTTATAGCCAATCGAACACAGCGCAACATCAACCCCCTATACCGGGAGAGACGAATCCCCTCCTATCGCTCATTGCCTTCATGTGACTCGGGACTGTACCCAAAAACCACCGTTTTGCACGCCCTCTTGGACGTGGTAAGATGGAAATCAAAGCACAGTGGGAACCACACAAGACTCTATGACGATCTCGGGTCAACAGACTACTCTGTACCAGTGTCACCAGAGAACTGCCATCTGACGTGAGGTATAATACCATCTGGGAGTTCTCGGCGAGTCCGTCCAGTGTACCCAGTCTCTACTGAGCACCCGTATATCATCTCTGATGTCAAACACCGATGGATATGGGATCATCCATCGCCCATCTATATGGGTCGAGAAGGTATACGCTAGTCTATTCTGGTATATCGATGCCCCGTCTCGATACACCCACGACTAGGGACTTTGAAGGATGTACTTATGGACTACCATGTCCCCACTAGTATGATCCGCATCATAGTCCAGGTAGTCAAGTACAGATCCTAAGGGCTTTACCAACATGTAACAGAGAGACAATCAGTATACACGTTAAGGTAAAGATCAACCAGATAGCATACTATCATGTCGAGCAAGAAAGTCCTCCCTATATATGTCCCAGCATCCACTACAATATACATCCTATGTACAGTAATGGCCTCTAGGGCATACATATAACTAACAATCTCCCACTTGCACTAGGGCCATCTGTAGCAGTGGTTTGAAGTATCTCATACTCAACCATCCCATAAAAGTCTCTCTCTGGGAACAGGCCTTTATGAGTGGATCCGCTGTGTTGTCCTCTGAGTCTACTCTCCTTACCTCGATCCCTTAGAGATCAACCATCTCCATGATCAGGTGATACTGCCTTAGAATATGTCTGGATCACTGATGGGACGGACGTTCCTTGGCATAAGCCACAACTCCATTGTCACACAATGGGAGGAACATAGTTCATCTTATGAACCAATATACACCCAGACTGCCTCTTTGGTAGCATCTTAAGTAGCGATGTATCCTGCCTTTATCGTCTAGTATGTCACGGTATTTAGCTTGGAACTCTTCCAACATACCGTCCCTTTACTTTGGGTAAAGACAATGCCTGCGACTGACACTCAGTCGTCTTTATCACCCTGGAACACTTCCAGTGATTCTCGTCAGGATCGATTGACACCATCTCACTACATCTAGTGAGTATCCTAACATCCATTTAGATCTATCTCATAAATCCAAAATCCAGGATTTAGTAGGTATCACTTTAATCCTTTATGGAGAATCATTGTGATAAGCGGAGATTGACCGAGCGTAGCATAGGAAACTCCTTCCCTATCAAGAGTATGTCATCCACGTACTCTACGAGGATCACCAACATACTCCCTACTACCTTTTTGTTCATACAAGGTTCATCTACCATTTTGATGATGTCAAACTCTTTGACTAATTCATCAAAACAGATGTTCCAACTCCGCGATGCCTGCTTTATCAGATAAAACATCTTGCACACGTTTCCGCTGCTCCCACTGTTTACGAAGCCCTCTGGCTGTGTACTTATAGACGCTTTCTTCCAAATCATCATTTAGAAAAGCAGTCAAGACACCCAACCACCAGATATCGCAGTCATGGTATGTAGCCGTGGCAAGTAGGATCCGAATGGACTTAAGCATAGCTACTCGAAAAGGTTTCATCATTATCCACGCCTGGTCAATGACGAAAAGCTTTAACAAGTCTAGCTTTGAAAGTCTCAACTTTTCCATCTACACCAAGTAATCTTCTCAAGATATACTTGCTCCTGATGGGGATTTAACCCTTCAGATATAGCAGCCAAAGTCCATACTTTGCTGGTGTATAAGGATTCCATCTCAGATCGATAAGCATCCAGCCATTCTTACAGAGTCTTACTCCTGATGGCCAGCTCGAAGCTAGTTGGGTCATCATCTCATGATGCAATCCTCGCTCCCACTGTCATAGAGAAACCGAAGTATCTCTCAGGTGGGTGAGGAACCCTACTAGATCGGCGGAGAGGCTGAGGTTCGTTGGAATCTACTGAATCCTTTGGTTCTATCGAATCATGTGCTGTTGTTTGTATAGCTGGAACCATTCCAGTTCTACATTACAGATCTTGCCTCGAGCTTGTCCGGATTATGCTTTTAGACATAGGCCGGACAACCCCAAATCTTAACTAACTTAAGACATGGGCTCTTCCCTTTCCATATCACATATGAAGTGGTAGGCATTGATTTGATTCGAACCCTATTCAATAGGTATGCAACTTCTCAAGTGCATAACTCCCTAAAGGAAATAGGTAACTCAGTAGTACTCATCATAGAGCACACCTTATCATATAGGGTGTATCTGCTCCTCCCCGATATACCATCGTGCTATGGTGTATACGGAGGAGTAATGCTGAGAGAGAATCTCATTCTCCTTTAGAATAGTCCAGGATTTCCGTGCTCAAGTATTCTTCTCCTTGATCACATCAAAGGACATAATACTTATACCCGTATATTAGTTCTCTACTTCTAACTTATATTCCGTGAATATCTCAAAAGGTTCGGACTTGTGTTTCAACAGGAACATAGGTCTGAATCTAAAGAGATCATCAGAGAACATAATGAAGTATAAAGAACCAGTCTTGGCATGTGTAGACAGGGGACCTACATACATCAACATGTATTATCCCAAGAGTTCATTAACTCTTTCTCTGTTTCCAGTAAACGGAGCTATGGTCATCTTATCTTTGTGACATGACTGGCGAGTTTCACAAGATGTAAATTCAAACTGATTTAAATATGCATCTATATGTAACTCTAGCTAGTCGGGTCACATTGATCTGACCTAGTCTACAATATCTCAAGAAGAATTCGTTCATTTCTGAACTCTTCCTCTTGTGTGTGTTCCATATAGTAAGAACTGTAGTTTGATTTAGAACATCAACGCTTTTAGATAACGTGCCTGAACCGATCAACTTTTGATATAGGAAATGTTCAAAACATTGTCCAACAATACAAAATTTTATCATTTCTTTACTGATAAAGAGACTGATATGATTTTGTATATCAGGTTCGGTATCTAATAACATTCGTTCAGAATCAATGTATTGGTAATACAGGGTGACAGTAACCAACAGACTTGGCTGCAACATTTGCCCCGTTTTCTGTCTCATGAAACTTATCACCCGTTCTCAGTTCTCTACCTTTCTGTAGCCCTATGTAACAGATTACATATCTGGGATCCTGATCTGGTATCACATACCCAGGACGTAAAGGATACTGAGAAACAGTTCTGTATAACGAACACACCCGAAGATGATGCATCAGCATGCACTCTCTTCGTTTGGGCGGCACGGGAATTCTGGTAATCCCCTATTTCCTGCTCTGTCTTATAACAATTATAAGTTGGAGCGGGACCAACGTTCCCCAGCTCAGTATAACAAGCGGGTTCGGTCAATATTCCGTATTATTATCTTGATTAAGGCGTGATATGGTCGCTATCTGGAGAGAGAGAGAAGAAAACACTCAGCGTGCGCTCTGTCAAGAATAGATTGGTTATTATTTTATCTAATCAGGATGGCTCCCACTGCTTTTTATCAAATCTTCCTTCAAACCCTAAAAGGAAAGACTAGCCGGGATTAATTACACACTACAAGTTCGCCAATCTTTCAGCCAGGCCAGTGTCGGTACTTTGAGGGAGGTCCCCCGTGCTTTCGCACGAACCTAATTAATGTAAACCTCGTTTTCCCAGAGGCGTAACCCCGTTGACACCTTTCTAGACACCTACTTGATTGGCTAATTGTAATGTATAAAACTCTCCCAGGAGTAACACTTACTCGCAGCGGGTATCGGGATCCAACTATCTCATAGAAGGTATGCAATCTCATTGCAAATTTCAACACTTGAAATTCCCGATAATATTTTGCCCCTAGCTCGCTATGACCTTGACGCATGCCAAACAACCCATAGTCTGCTAGTCAAGTTCAACCCGTCATTTCCTGATTGAATTAAACCCACCCGCACGACCCTTGACGCATGCCAAACAACGCCGTACGAATACCCTAATCCAATCGCATCATATGCTGGCAGATAAGCACTAGTTAGCTACCGTACACTACGCCTTGACGCATGCCAAACAACCGCAGCACGAATACTAACTAATACTTATCTGAAATGACGGAGGGCTACGACAGGTTTTTCTGAAAACCTATTGCGTAATGAACTTGATATCGTTGTAGGATCGAATGAATTTTAAAATGGAGTGTTTTTGAGGCTTTTCTAGTTTTGCTAAAGGAGTCACTCCCGGTGAAGGGATCGTCGGTCCTTTCCTCGTCGAATGAGGTGCGGGATATATCATATATATCACTGTGCAAAGAAAAAACACTTAAAAGCAATCAAAAGACAAAGCGAGTGTGTAGCATCTGCCAGTTATTGCTAAAGGAGTCACTCCCGGTGAAGGGATCTCGGTCCTTTCCTCATCGAATAAGGTGCAGGATATATCTCATATACCGCTGTGTAAAGCAAGAACTGTAGCTACCTGTTTTATTTTGAAATTCGATTCTACAACATCTTAGGTTTCTTTTAATTCATTAATCACATTAATGAAGTCCCATCATTTAAGTACCTAAACATCACAGATAAATACGACGTACACTTATGCCATCCGCATTCGCCTCGATGTCCCCTCGTGCACCGTTAGGTTAGGTAACTAACGGCAGAGCAGGGCAGGGCTAGCGCGGGTGTAAAACATAAGTAACGTCTATATAATATATCATATATACTATATACTTTATTTATCATAGAACATCACATGATCACATCACAGATATCGCAGCAGAAGAATCATATGAAATATTGGATATACTAGGACGTCCGTGTTTTCAATACGAGCCAGTACAAAACACGGATTCCACGGTCGTGATGAATAGCCAAACCCACACCCCTAGACCCCTACGAGAGCGGCAAGCAACCCTACCAATTCTGGAGTTAGGAGACCCGGACCCGACTCCTCGAGTTGGTCTCCCACTGGACTCCAGAACCCGGTTACTTGTGCCCTCCTCCTTGGGTCTATCCTAGTGCGGAAAAGTAAATAATATACAACAGGTGACAACTCCCGCAACCTGGAAGCGCCCCAATAAAAGAATATTACATACAAGTTTTTACATGAATGAAAATGAAAAACACTCATCTCACATAAAAACCCCCGGCTATTCAAACACGACGATCCAATATAACATATCCAGCAACACATAACATCACATGTCATCAACGTAAGTAAATATGTCCATCCCAATTGTCGTTGACATATAGCAACGAAACCGGCGATATCACATATTACACTTACGATCACAGAAAAGAAAGTGTAAAACTACAACAGTTGGAATCCGCAATCACCTCAGACATCGCATGCCTGACCAAATGAATTACTTAGACATCACATGTCTAACAATTATAAACCCCGCATTTTAGTCTCATTATCGAAAACTCTTTTCAATATCAAGTCGGGCAATTCAACAAGATTCCCGAAAAACCGATCGAATGCTCGTCGCAAACTTTAGTAGGCGGCAGCACCCCTGATACCGTCGACGAAGTGCACCAAGGCGGAACACCGCTGCCGTGAGCACCCGAACGGATGCTTTCGGCGACGGGGTTCTCCTACAGTCACTTGGTCGGGGCTATGGAGTGAGGCTGTCTATTAAGTTTACCCGGCGAGTATCCGCGTACGCTACGTGATTGCGACGGACTTTTGATCACATCAAAATTCCGTGGCAACCGATCAAGTGAGACAAAATTGCTACGTTTATAACATTCATTCAGTTATCATATAACTTATTGTGAATTCCAATTATTGTATCCCATTCCAGATAAACAGAAAATGTTAAACTTTCCGATCGAATAATCGAACACCCAAGTTTTCCCGATACAGCTCAACATATGAAATAAGTCTAACAACATTCCGTTCGTACCTCAGTACCAACGGTCCAGCCGTAGAAGGGTCAAGCCAACGCCTCACATGTGGCACGCCGTACTGCCCCAAACCCGAAGGTTCAAAGGGCAGTTCAAGACGGTCACATAATCGAGTTAAGGTTTGTGTCTTCTAGAGGGACCATCGCGTTACTTGCACTACTTAGAACGTCGTCAAACTACGGAGAAATCCAACACTTGGAAATTTCCCGACAGGGGAAAAATTGGGTATTTATATCCGGTCGAACTTTTTAACATATTCTAGAATTTATCCGGAAAACCAAACAGACAAAATTTGATAAACCCGATCGAATCATCAAAGCTCCAAAACATCCCAGATTATTCAACACTTGAATAAATATTAAAAATAACCAGAGAAGTCAGCACAGAAACAAATGAATTACTGTGCAAAAATTAGTTGATGACGTCACATTCCTGCCGCTCATCCGCCGCATTATCCACTATTATGCCGCGGATCCGCGCAGATGTTCACTGTTCATCAAAAAAATTTTGTGCCGAAATTCATATATTTCTCTGCTGGTTTTTCTACATATTTTTAATACTGAAAAATCACTGTTTTTAGAAAAAGTACAGAGAGCACATTTTGGAGTTGGTTTCGGGTTCGTTCCGGTTTCAAATTCCGTCTGGACTTCGCCTAAAGCTCTAGCCAGGCTCTGATACCACTGTAGGGTTCCTAGGCACCCCAAGGAGGTCTCACAAGGCATCGAACATGCCATATTAAAATTTTACGGTGCCTACAAACCCTAAAGTACGGATCGATAACTAGATGTCTAGGCGAAAAAGAACTAGTTAACACTTAACTATTGAGAAAACGGAAATACAACCTTTGTAGATCCGGTGCTCCACCTCCATAGCTCCGCAACGAAGTCCTCTCCGCTGTCCAAGTCAAATCCGGGCTCTAGGATCGGCTTCGTCGGAGAATGGGCAAGCTAGGTCGTCGATGTCCATGCCGAAGATGATCTACGTCGAGGCATCGCTAAATCAAGCTCCGACTTCACCAAGTCAAGAAACTTGTGAAGTAAACACACTCTACTACTTGGCAAGAGGTAGAGGATGAAGAAATAGGAAGTGGGTTAACTTTAGAATTGGATTTCTCACTCAAAAATATCAATCACCATTGATGAGGTAAGCTTTTCTTCATGAAGTCAAGGAAGAAGAAGAAGAAAGCTTATCCAAAGTTATGATAAGTTAAAAAGAATAAGAAAAGAAAATGAATTCTTATCATAATTTTAACTAGAGTCAAGTGTAGAGAATGAATCATGGTTAGTGGGAATGGTTAGGGTTAAGGATGAGATAAGAATGGTTGACTTGAACAAAGCTTCATGAAGCTTCAACTAAAGAACAAAATTAGCCACCATTCTTTTCTCTTTTCTTTTATTCATTTATCAAAAATAAAAAGGATAATTAAATAAGATAAATGAATAATAAATAATAAACCCTAACCATTTCATTAACCAAGGTTTAATCTTTACACTTGAACCCTAGCATGACATGTATCATCAAACATGATACAATCAAGTGCACAAAAGTATATCGCATATACAATGCGCCCATCCGAGTGAGAAAATCCATCTTAAGTAAACCGATACTAGTTGATGCAAAGTAATATATCAAATATATAAATATGCATTAAATCATTAAATCAACACTTGATTCAATGACCCGGTTATGTCGCACACAACCGACTAGTATACAATATATCGGCTTATCGAATCAACGCTTGAATCGATAACTAGGTTATATCGCATACAACCATTCGATATATTTATCGCGAGAATAGAATACGGTATCACATACACGCATTATTCTCGGTCCCGCACATATCTCATATGCGCTCCTACTTCGTTTCGCTTGAGCCAGGAAACCTCTGTGTAGGACTCTAAAGACTCGTCAATACGCCGGCAGCAGATGATGATCATATCAAGCATCCACAAGCCGCAAGCGGTCTGCTAAACGTAACGGCCACCCGGGTATTGAGCGATCTGAAGATCGACGAGCAAGCCCGCTCACACTCCAGTGAATCCGACCAGTAACACTACCGTACAGTCCGGTCTGATCGTCTGATATGTCGCATATCTTGCCTAGGGGTGGTAAACGTCAGACCCCAATAGCTCAATAAGTCGTGTCGATATGAGGTCTATAACTGTTTGAGAAACTACTGGTAACACTTACCAGTAAATCTCAGCAACCCTGGCCAGGGATTTCCTGTTATAGCCAATCGAACACAGCGCAACATCAACCCCCTATACCGGGAGAGACGAATCCCCTCCTATCGCTCATTGCCTTCATGTGACTCGGGACTGTACCCAAAAACCACCGTTTTGCACGCCCTCTTGGACGTGGTAAGATGGAAATCAAAGCACAGTGGGAACCACACAAGACTCTATGACGATCTCGGGTCAACAGACTACTCTGTACCAGTGTCACCAGAGAACTGCCATCTGACGTGAGGTATAATACCATCTGGGAGTTCTCGGCGAGTCCGTCCAGTGTACCCAGTCTCTACTAAGCACCCGTATATCATCTCTGATGTCAAACACCGATGGATATGGGATCATCCATCGCCCATCTATATGGGTCGAGAAGGTATACGCTAGTCTATTCTGGTATATCGATGCCCCGTCTCGATACACCCACGACTAGGGACTTTGAAGGATGTACTTATGGACTACCATGTCCCCACTAGTATGATCTGCATCATAGTCCAGGTAGTCAAGTACAGATCCTAAGGGCTTTACCAACATGTAACAGAGAGACAATCAGTATACACGTTAAGGTAAAGATCAACCAGATAGCATACTATCATGTCGAGCAAGAAAGTCCTCCCTATATATGTCACAGCATCCACTACAATATACATCCTATGTACAGTAATGGCCTCTAGGGCATACATATAACTAACAGATAGAACTTTTTTAGAAAAGCTTTCACAAACTCATCCCAATTTCTAATAGAATGTGATGCGGTGCTATATAGCCACTTCTCGGCTAGGTCACATAAGGTGAAAGGAATGACCCTTAGCCTTATAGCGTCATCACTCAATTGGGTCGTTTTCATCATAGCGCACACATTTTGGAATTTATTAATAAAGATATATGCGTCTTCAGTTTCCAGACCATGAAATTTTGGCAGCATATTGATGAAATGTGGTTTTATCTCAAAATTGTCCCCATTTGCCAGTGGGGGTGAAAGACAGGTGGGTAAAGAAGTGCGGATGGGGTAAAAGAGGTCCTGGAGCGCAACTCGTGCGGGCGCTTCAACAGGCGGCTGGTTCGGGTTATTCACACCTAACGGAGGTGGAATCCTTCCCGTCGGTAAGGTATTGTTGGGGTCGAATCCCGACATACCTTCGGTGAAAGAAGTTGAGGGTGAGGGTAAGAAAGTGGACGGATTTTCGACTTCGGTGTCGAAAGGTTCGTTGGTCAGTACCAACGAAACACGGACTAGTCGAGCGTCTGTATCCCTAGTCCAAAGTGACATACACTAAAGGGTAGTGCAGTCAGAAAAAAGAAAAGACAGAATGTGGGGGTAAGATAACGTCAGTGAGGGAAAGTGGTGTGGTGAATTTGCAGGTTTTCTTTTTGCGACAAGTTGCAAGTTTTGATAAGTTTTATTTACTTATTTTTTGTTTTATGTGGAAGTTTTGCAAAGAGGTTTTTGAAAAAAAAGACTCGTGACACAATTGTATCAACCACACATGCACAATCAGGCCTAGATCTAGGGTCGCCTAGGTCTACTAGACAGCTCCTAACTAGGGCTAGAAATAGGACCTCAAACCGCCTCTTCACGGACAAGTACGGCCAGGTAAGTGGGAAGGAACCACCACTACAGTGGGTCTAATTAATAACCACTAGCCTAGACACCGCAATATCGGTTAGGATAAACGGCCGATGCCTACCCTAGTCCTTTTCCTATTGAGCTTGCTGTCCTTAGGTCTGAGTCTAGTCTTTTTTAATTAATTGTGGTCGATGCAAAATGCTTTAGGTGTTTTCTGGGGTCCTGGGAAGGGTGATAAAATCCCCACCTAATCTGAGTTTGGTCAATTAGCCCCTTAAGTCCAATTAAATTATGCAAAACAAAAATTCACTTGCAATCAATTTTAGCGCGGCGCAAAGAAACCTGCAGCAAATCTGTTATTTAGAAGGGGGAAGAAGATTTTTTTTAGCGCAAAGAAACCTGCAGAAATTTTTTACAGTGGAGATATGGAGGTTGCAGAGGGGAGAAAGAGGGATCTAACCATGCAAATTTTATGTGCTGACGTGGCTAGATGGCGGCGGAACTGCGGTCTGGGGTACTACTATGCGGCGGAAGCGCGGCACCTTGGTGGATTCAGCCTCTGAGAAATTTTGTGCTGCTCTGTACTTGTGATTCCTCTCTGTTCTTATGTTCTCTTTTCTGTTTTGACCTTCTGTAAAACTCCAGATCCAAAAGTCTTTGCTGTTCCTGCAAGATTCCAACGAGAAACCCTTCAAACAGATAAAAATAATGAAAAGATAATTTTTGTATTTTGTATTTTCTGATTTTTATAATTTTTCAAAATTTATATCAACCCGAAATCATACAAAAAGAGAAAATTACGCCATCCCCGGCAACGGCGCCATTTGATTTTTCCAAAAAAATTGTAGTTTACCGTAATCAGAAACGGCGTCGCTTTGCAGCTAGCCGGTGAATACGGGTCGATCCGCAGAGATGTGTAATTTTCTGTTTTTGTGTTTTAACGAGTTGATTACGTTGGTTGTTTGGTTTTTCTTGTCGATTGATTTAAAACTAATTGATATGATATGAAAGAACTCGTTAGGGTTAGGTCGAATGTAGGGGTGATGAGATCAATATTGTCACCTCTTTCAATGCCTTTGATTAAAGCTTTTTAGAAAAATCACAACAATTATTAGCAAATGGGATTAGGATGATCGGGAAGAAACAAAGTTTCTTCCTCTAGATCCTTGTCCGTCCTTTCCTATTAATTGCTGCAATCTTCATGGACATTATGTATGTCCGGTCTTTTATACTACGGTTCACCGTTACCTCGTAGGTAGGGTGCCGTAGGGGGCGGATCATACATAAGTGCATGAAGGTTTCATTTTGAAAATATGATGGCATTGAAGGAGGTGAGAGATATCCATCTCTCACTCCCTCTCTTGTTCCTAACCCTAACGAGCGAGGATTCTACTCGCTCATTAGGGGATTAATTAAAAGCGATATTTTTGTTGTTTATGTTTTAAAGTGTTATTACTTACTGCAGCTTAAAAAGGATTACACTAGTTAACTAAAGCAAACAATTAGATAACTAGGGCAAGTAATAAAATTAGACTAAGGCAGGAATAAAAGAGAAACTTACAAGAAAGTGATGCTCTAAATCTCCCAACAAATCTGAACTTTTATTGATTGAAAAGAGGCATAAAATTTTACAGATTTTGAGTACAATTTATAAGCAACCAGTGAAGCTAGGGTTACAGACTCTCGTATACATGAAATTACAGATTTGCCCCCTAAAAATCCCAACATATGCACCGACACACCGACACAGAGAATTTGCACCGACACGGGCCTAAGATGGCCGCGGAACCGCGGCAATGGAGCGCTTGGGCCGCGGTTCCGCGGCCCTTTGGTGGGCTTGGCTCACCAACTTCCTGGGCTTGGTTCCTCATATCTTGGGCCTCTCATTTATATACTTACTTTCTCTGTTGGCTTCTTAATCTTTTCCAGATCCTTAGTGAAAACTTGTAAGGATCTTTTGACCATTTCACTTTGTTTTTCGTCTCGGCTTGAGTAAGGTCCGTGTGCTGGTTGGTCAAAAGTCCATTTCCTGTAGCATCTTTCGTCTTTTTCACTGTATTTGTTCCAAGAGCCTGTATCCTGTATCATGCAACAAACGAGCGTCAAAAGTACCTTTTTACTTATAAAATGCATAAAAGTGGGGCACATGAATTGCAATATTATGATGCGAACACCCCCACTAGTATGACTGCCATCACAACGCTGGTAATCAAGCAAAGATCCTAAGGGCTCCACTAATATGTATAGGAGATATGCTAAAAGAAACACATGCACACATTAAAGTAGAAACAAACCAACTAGCATACTACTATTTCGAGCAAGATTGTCTATACAACTGTGAATATTCCAAGCTTCCATCAAGTAATATACAAACTAGTATGATACAGTAATGGCCTCTAGGGCATATACACTAACAATCTCCCACTTGCACTAAGGCCATGTACTGGCGTATCGAAGACCTATCATCTCGATCAGCCTCTCGAACTGAGTCTGGGGTAAGGCCTTTGTGAATGGATCTGCAGTGTTATCTTCTGTAGCAACCCTCCGAACCTCGATCTCCCGGCGATCCACGATCTCCCTGATCAGGTGATACCGCCTCAAGATGTGTCTGGACTTCTGATGGGACCTGGGTTCCTTTGTTAAAGATATAGCCCCGTTGTTGTCACAATACAGAGTATTGGATCAACAATGGACGGAACCACCAGAAGTTCTGTCAAGAACTTCCTCATCCAGAAGGCTTCTTTTGCGGCATCAGATGCAGCGATATATTCCGCTTCCATCGTTGAGTCGGCAACGGTTTCCTGTTTGGAACTCTTCCAACACACCACCCCTCCATTGAGGGTAAAGACATAACCCGACATGGATTTGGAGTCAT
The DNA here is from genome assembly GCA_030015575.1 of Agapanthus africanus. Taxonomy (NCBI): domain Eukaryota; kingdom Viridiplantae; phylum Streptophyta; class Magnoliopsida; order Asparagales; family Amaryllidaceae; genus Agapanthus; species Agapanthus africanus. The sequence continues at coordinate 433,971,848 of JASDDO010000019.1, forward strand.
CCTTGTCACTCTGGAAGCTGGAGTCAGCAAAGGCCTCCATCTGGAGGTCTTTTCCGCCGTAAACCAAAAACATGTCCTTAGTCCTTCTCAGGTACTTCAGAATGTTCTTTACCGCTATCTAGTGCTTCTCCCCAGGGTTTGACTGATACCGGCTTACCACACTCAGTGCATAAGCTACATCTGGTCTGGTACACAACATCGCATACATTATAGAGCCTACTGCAGAAGCGTAGGGTATAATAGACATGCGATCCCTTTCCAAATCAGTCTTGGGAGATATCTCTTTAGAGAGGGTGATCCCGTGACAAGCCGGTAGATTACCGTGCTTGGAATCTTCCATACTGAATCTTTTCAGTATGGTGTCGATGTACCTGGAGTGTGAAAGTCCTAATATCTTCTTGGACCTATCACGATGGATCCGGATCCCCAGAATGTAAGAGGTATCACCCAGGTCTTTCATAGAGAACCTGTGTGACAAAAACCCTTTGACAGATTGTAGCCTAGGAATGTCATTTCCTATCAAGAGAATATCATCCACGTATAAAACGAGGAATACGACAGTTCGTGCTACAATTTTACTATAGATGCATGGTTCATCTGGATTTTTGATAAAGCCAACATCTTTGACCGTCTCATCAAAACAGATGTTCCAACTCCGCGATGCCTGCTTTAGTCCAAAAATGGACTTAAGCAACTTGCACACCTTTCCACTGCTCCCACTCTGAATGAAACCCTCTGGCTGGTCCATATAGACACACTCCTCTAAATTTCCATTTAGAAAAGCGGTCTTTACGTCCATCTGCCAAATCTCATAATCGTGGAAGGCAGCAATGGCAAGAAGGATCCGAATGGATTTGAGCATAGCCACTGGAGAAAAGGTTTCATCATAGTCCAAACCAGGTCTTTGACGAAAACCCTTTGCAACAAATCTAGCCTTATAGGTCTCAACCTGTCCATCTACACCAATCTTCCTCTTGAAGATCCTTTTGCATCCTACGGGTTTTACCCCTTCTGGAGCAATGTCCAAAGTCCATACTTTGTTGGTGTACATGGACTCCATTTCGGTCCGCACTGCATCCAGCCATTTTACCGAGTCAACACTCTGAATGGCCTGCTGAAAGCTAGTCGGCTCATCATTATCAATGATGCAATCCTCTCTATACCCGTCTATGAGAAAACCGTAGTATCTTTCGGGCGGATGAGACTTCCTACTACTCCTGCGGAGCGGCGCAGGAATATCCTGTTCTTTCGAACCCTCTGGTTCTACTAAGCTTTCAGTAATATCTCGTGGTTCTGGAATTTCTTCTAGTTCTATTGCGCTCCCACTTATCTGATTTTCCAAAAATTCAGTTTCCAAGAAGCAGGCATGACGAGAAACAAAAACCTTTTGTTCCTCTTCGCAATAGAAGAAATATCCCTTTGAGTTCTTTGGATATCCCACAAACTTGTACTATACTGAGCGTGCCTCGAGTTTGTCCGAATGCTGCTTTTTGACAAAAGCTGGATATCCCCATGTCTTAATGTGCTTAAGATAGGGTTTCTTCCCACTCCACATCTGATATGGTGTGGTAGGCACTGTCTTAGTTGGAACTCGGTTCAAAAGGTATGCAGCTGATTCTAGTGCATATCCCCAGAATGATCGTGGCAACTCAGCGTTACTCATCATGGAACGTACCATATCCAATAGGGTTCGGTTCCGTCTCTCCGATACACCGTTATGTTGTGGAGTGTATAGAGGAGTAAGCTGAAAGAGAATTCCATTCTCTTTTAGGTAATCCAGGAACTCGGCACTCAAGTATTCACCACCTCGATCAGATCTTAGTGTCTTAATACTTTTGCCTGTTTGTTTTTCTACTTCATTCTTGTATTCCTGGAATTTTCCAAAGGCTTTAGATTTATGTTTCATTAAGAAGACATATCCGTACTATGAAAAATCATCCGTAAAAGTAATGAAGTAAGAATAACCACTTCACGCATGTGTAGACATTGGACCGCATACATCGCTGTGTACGAGTCCCTAGAACTCGCTCGCTCTTACTCCGTGTCCAGTGAATGGAGTCTTTGTCATCTTTCCTTTGAGACAGGATTGACAAGTTGCATATGATTGATATTCAAACGAATCCAAATATCCTTCTGTATGTAACTTCGTCAACCTTCTCTCATTGATGTGACCCAGTCTACAATGCCATAAGAAAGCATGATTTATTTCTGGAGACTTTCTTTTGTGTGTATTCTGGACATTGAAAATCTGTGGTTGGTTTAATACGTATATACCGTTGCTTAATGTACCCGACCCAATCAGAACATGATTAAGGTGAATGTTTACAACATTGCTTACAAATGCAAAATCATAACCTTCTTCAGACATTAAAGATACAGATATGATATTACAAGTCGCATTGGGTACAAAATAACAATCACGCAAAACCAAAACATGTCCATCTGACAATCCCAAGTGATAGTCCCCCACGGACTCAGCATCCATGCCAGCTCCGTTTGCAACTCTGAGGGTCATATCACCTGCCTTCAAAACCCTACGCTTTCTCAGTGCCTGCAAAGAATTACAGATATGAGATCCTGATCCGGTATCCAATACCCAGGAAGTAGAGTTTACTGATAGACAGTTTTCAATAACATACACACCTGAAACCGAAGCCACAACTTGCTTCGGGTCCTAGTTCTTGGCCTTCCAAGCCCTGCAATCCTTTTTCCAGTGTCCTTTCTTATGACAATAGAAGCACTCTTTCTTTCCCACAAGCTGTCCCGCTACTTTTGTTGCCTTTGCCTTTCCTTTCGCTTCGACTTTACTAACACCGCCCCTTGGTTTCGTGGGGGCCTTCTTCTTCCTTCCTTTGGCTCTCGCCTTGGACCTAGAAGATCAAGCTCCTCCAACAAACAAAATGGATGTTTCCCTTACTTTCTGTAAGGTGCCCTCTGCACTCCTCAACATGTTGAGGAGTTCTGAAAGTTCAACCTCTTTTCCTTGCATGTTGAAGTTCAGGATAAACTGGACGTAAGTGGAAGGAAGGGACTAGAGAATCAAGTCCATATAGAGCTCGTTCTCTAACGTGGTCCCAAGGTCCGCGAGTTCGTCAATAAAGCCAATCATCTTAAGCACGTGTTCCGCTACTGATGATCCAACGGCCAATCTCGCCGAAAACAACTTTTTCGAGACTTTGTATCTGGCGATACGGGATTACTCTCCATACAGATCTTTTGTTTGGAGAAATATGGATTCTAGGTCCATATTCTCGTGCCTCCTCTGATGTTCATTGTCCATAGAGGCAAGCACGTAGCACTTGGCCTTCGCGCATTCAATCTCCCAGGTCTTACGGATTTCCTTATCCGCGACACTGGATGTGGGACCTGAGACAGGGGGAGCTTTTGTGGTAAGGAGATACCCCAACTTGTCATAAGTGATTGCCATTTTGACATTCCTGAGCCAATCTTTGTAGTTTGGCCCTGGCAGTATATTTTTATCTAGTAGTAACTTAAGTCCGGTCATGATGTTTGGTCGCTGCAATTAGGAGAGAGAGAAGAAACACTTTAGCATGATGCTCTTGCAAGTTTAGAGTGGTTTTTAGTTTGTCTAAACATGATGGCTCCCACTGTTTCTCGAATCCTTCCTCAAACCAAAAAGGAAGAATTAGTCGGGATCAATCTCACCGTACAATACTTGCTTAACCGTTCAGCCAGGCCAGTGTTGGTATTTCGAGAGAGGTTTTCCAACGCTTTCGCAAAGTTTCTTAATTAAGTAACCTCTTTTCCCTATGGGCGTAGCCCCGCTAACACCTTTCTAGACACCTACTTGGTTTATAGCATTGATCGTTAAATGAGAAATTTCCCGAGGAGTAGCATATACTCACAGTAGGATCGGGATCCAAATATCATCGTGTGACAAAACCGAAGGAATCCTACCAGAATCATCACACTCCAAATGGTATGCAGCGCTAGCAAGTTTCAGTTTCTTTAGAAACTCCCGATGTGGATTTTTGCCCCATGCTCTTATGACCTTGACTTTGGCCAACAAATCATAAGTCACATATCAAGTTCTATCCGTCATTCTCCAGGTTAATTTGAACCCACCCGTACCTACTCTTGACTTTGGCCAACAAGGCAGTACGACTGTCCCAAACCAACGCATCTATCTATGCTGCATATGAATATCCAATAGCTACCAATCACTATGCCTTGACTTTGGCCAACAAACACAGCTTGAATACTATTAGCTATCCATATGAAATGACGGAGGGCTACGAATGGTTTTGGCAAAACCGTGAACGTAGTGAACTTGATATAATCGAAGGAACGTGATAGCTTTTAAAATGAGTGGTTCAAGCTCCGCGTTTAAAAGTTGTTTTTGAAAAGAAACCGAGTGGTTTTTGAAATTGTTCCAACGACTTTAACTTTGGTTTATTTTCTTGCATTAATTTAATGCGTCCCATCATTTAATCCTACCATTGCAGAAAACAACGAAAATATGACGTACGCTTATGCCATCCGCATTCGCCACGGGGCTCCGTCATTACCCGTTAGGTTACTTAACTAACGACAGAGCGGGAGCTGGACTAGCGCGGATGCAAAACATAAGCAACGCTTATTAGATATCATATATAGATATATACATTCGTCAGATGCAATGATAGCCATTCTGTAAGTCTACGGTAGCGCCCCGGCCGTCTACAGACGCCAAATGCGGAACAAAAACTTTTTAACTGGCGCTATCGTATACTTTCACTCGGATCTGCCATTATTGCTAAACTAACAAACTGTAAAGAGTGTAGAAAGGTTATACCGAACGATCCGAGTCCTTCGTTCTTTAACCATCATCCCACGCTCCGTTGCGGCTGCTCCGATCTCGTCGATCTCCGATTTACTCGTCCAGGTGGCACCACGTCAATGATTCTTTAAACGGGCTCCCGCCTCTGACTCGAGGCAACTCGGTCGTCAAGTTTGCTAAAAGAGACGACCAAGATTGATGTAGAGAATCAGTAGAAGACTTTGTCTCGTTCCGTCCAAAGCTATGGATGAACGGTTAATGAAGTTGCCACTCGAATCGGGTGATGGAATGAAATGAGCTATGAAATTCCATACACCCCAAAATCTATCATAATCTTTTTAGCAAATGAAACATCAAGTGAGAGTGAGAGAGGGGAGGGGCCGGCCATATATAGGAATGGGGTGGTGAGTGTAGGAGGGAAGAGGGTGACCACAAGAGAAAATATCATGTGTGAACAAAAACAAATATCTCAAGTGTGAACACAAAGTGTGAACACACCAAAAGCAACCAAGAAGGAACAAGGGAGTCATAAGCCTTGTCACCGCCTTCTAGAACCTTCTACAAGCATCCACACTCATCTCAAGAAAAGATAAATCCGTCTTTAACCGAATGTTAAAAGACGGCTGATAGAAAACTGGAAACAGGCAACTTCCAAAAGTGATCCCGAAATGACTTTCAGGATAACCCCGTAACTGTATAAATATACCCGCATTTGTATTACGACCGAATACAAATGCAACTGAGACAAAGATATTATATCTACTCAATATAATACTCGGATCCGGCTTAAACCAAAGCCGACCAGTATCATCTGCCTGAAAACTGACACGTGCGTAAACGCACGTGCATTTTCCGAACCCTGCCATAAAACCATACGACCTCTACAACGTTTCGCCCGAACTAGGGAAACTGTCTGTGGGGGACTCTAATGACTCGTCAGTACCCTGGCAGTGGGTTTAACCATAAACCGTCAGCGGCACTAGCAATGCGTAACGGCTGCCCATGGACTGACCTCAAGGGAGGCCGATGAGCGAACTCATCCGGAAACCCTACTGAGCCTAACAGTGACAATGTATATACAGTCCGGTCCGTTCGTCTATGAGTATCGCATATCTGCCTAGGGGGCTAGTAACGTCAGACCCCCAATAGCAGTATAAGTCGTGTCGGAGTGTAGCCCAATAACACCCTGAGATACTACTGGAGTACCTACCAGTAAATCTCCTGCCATAGCCGTGGGCTATGTGTAATGGCTCTCCTAGACACAGCACGATTTCGCCCCCAATACCGGGAGAGACGAATCCCCTGCCGATCTGCTCACGTGCCTCCATATGGCTCGGGACTATACCCAAAAAGTACGTGTTTGCACGACTCCTTTGAGCCGTGGTAGGGTAGAAATCAAAGCACAGTGGGAACTCACACGAGACAAATGACGACCTCAGGTCGATGAACTAACCTGTACACATGTCACCAGGGAACTGCTATCTAACGATATGTATAATACCAACTAGCAGGTTCCCGGCGAGTCCTGTCCGGTGTACTCATAACCCAATGAGCACCTGTATACATCTTAGGTGATCCAACTGACACCAGTGGCTTGTGAGACCGGCCACCGCCCCTCGTCGGGGTCTTGACTGTATACACTAGTCTACTCCGGAGTATCGATGCCCTGTCTCGAAACTCCCACGACTAAGGACCACAATTAAGGATATGCATATAAACCACCCAACTCTCACGTATATGATCGCCATCATACTGTTGGTAGTAAAGCAAGATCCTAAGGGCTCTATCAAAGTGTAACATGTAATCAGTCACCTGAACATGTACACGACTGATAAAGGAAAACCAGATAGCATACTATCATCTCGAGTAAGACTGTCCTACCGGTATAGGTCCTCCGCAATCATTGCAATCACGTACCTGCGATCCAATAATTGACTATGAGGGCACTATCTCCAACAATCTCCCACTTGCACTCAAGGCTAATTATTGCGATGTCGACTACTCACAGCTCGTGTGAAACCGAACATCCAACTCCTCTACTAATCAGTTTCACAAAGCTCGTTTGTAAAACTATTGTGTTCGAGAAATAGCCTCAGTGAGTGGATCCGCCTAGATGTTTCTTTCTATATCTCTCTTAATCTCAAGTTCGCGGAGAAAACCATCTCCCGAATTGAGTAATACCTGTCTTAGAATATGTCTGGATATCTGATGGGACCTAGTTCATAAATGAACTCTAAATCCAAACTTCTTAGACTGTATCGATCACTGAACCTAATCAGTATCCGGCACCATGCCACCCACAGTATCCTCTTGGACCACCTGTCCATAATACTGTCCCTCTTCGTCAGAGGGAAAAACTATAACTCTGACAATCACTCTGTCAACCATGTTACCTTTGAAGCCTGGAATGATAACCGTCTCACAAAGGAGGCTGCCGTCATCAAATCCGTAGAACATGTACTTATGTTCTAAAGCTGCTTCCTTATGTCTCTCCAGGATTGGATTAATACAAACTTATCGCATCTAGTGCAAAAACAACATCTGGTGTGGTACTTGACATCTCACGATTGACTCAATTGCCTAAGCAAGTGATCTGCCAATCATGCACTTCCCTCTCCCTTTTAGTCTGTAAGACACCTTTAGAGAGGGTGACTCCTTTACCTGCAGGTACATCACCATGCTAGGAGTCATCTATTCTAAAAACCATTAGAATATTGTCAAAGTACCCACATTGGGAAACTACCCAAATCCAGATCTAAAACCATAGATCCAGAAACCAGAATGTCAAATATTATATCCATATCCTATCTGGAGAAACAACTATGTGACGACCACAGTACAACCGATCGTAGTATAGGAATTTTACTTCCTACTCTGTGTATGTCATCCAGATACCATGACATCACACCCTACTACCTTCTTAATAGATCCATCCTCTATTCTGATGAAGTCAAACTCATGACTGTCACATCAAAATTAGATGATCTATCTCCGCTATAACTGCTCAAGTCTATAAATAGACATAAGCATCTTGCCCACTATGCTTCCGATGCTCCCACTGACTACGACAACCCTCCTACCGGGTCTCATAGCCTGGAACATCAGTAGTGTCAAGTCTGGGTTGATAAGAACCTCCCTGTCACCGTCCTTGAGGCTACCGAAGTACCTCTCGAGTGTCTGAGGTTACCTACCATATCTGCGGAGTGGCTAATGGAATGTCAAACCTGATTGAATATATAGGTCCTATTAAATTTTCCGTAATCGTTTGCGGTTCTGGAATCACTTCCAGTTCTACCATACTCCCACTACTGTTTTCTGAAAATGTCCATTTTACTAAAACTGTGGCGAGTCAAGAACAATATCACTATTGATCTTCCAAATGGTAGAATATCAACCCTCGTCATAGCCAGGGTCAACCCACAAACAGCCATTACAGAAACGTGCCCTGAGTTATCCAGAGTCTAGTTTTAAGCATAAGCAGGACAACTCCCCGTACCTTAACATCTTTTAAGGTACGAACTATTCTATATCCAATATAGAAACTTTGGCACTTTATTTAATTAGAACCAGATTCAAATCATGCAGCTGTCTCCAGTGCATATCAACTTAATGGAAAGAGGCTAATCAGCATTACTCAACTTAGGAATCCATCCAATTATGAGTAACCTGAAAAAGAAACAAGTTTCTCAAAACCTTTACTATCATCTGAATACCAATCACAAGAATCCACATCTTCGATCTCTTTGAAGAATCCCGATACTTGTGACACCTGGTTCTCTACTTTATTCTTATACCCACAACTTCTCAAAACTTAGACCTTGTATTTCTATGAAACACTTGTCTAAAAACTAGAGAAGTCATAAGTAAACAGAACATAGTACGAGGACCTACCCCTTTGTCCTGATGGACACTGGACAACATACAATACTCTGTATAAGTCCGCTGAGTTTGAGCAACTCAAAACCTGTGCGTCGTAGGTTGAAAACTGTACCCTGGCGATTTCTTCAAATATAACCAATTACAACGAATTCCAATATAATGAGGATAATCACCTAATTCCCAATAACTTACTCCCACTCATCATCTGTAAAACCATACAGATATGAGAATGAAACCTGGTAAATACATACCCTTGAGTAAGTATCCAATCGGGAAAACAGTTTTCCTTTAACAATGCACTGAAACATGAAAATGTTTCCTAGGGGTATCTTGGTATTCATAGCAATGCCTCTTCCATAAACCAATTCATGACTTCAACCGTATATTTTATTGCCATCTCTCCAAATCCCTTTATTTGTCTTTAATCGTTACCTTCTGTATACCATCGTTAGGCTAAATGGTTTTCTTCCTTCCCTACCGTTCGGCACCAGCCTATGGTTTGGAAGAAGACTATCCAGTAAACATAATAGGTGTACCCTCCTAAACCAAGGAGTACTCACATCTTGAGAGAAGGTGATGATAAAAGACAACTGAATAATACCTTATTCTTTCAAAGGTGAAATAGGAGTGGCGATGAAGTACGCGGTTTTGGTCGTGAATGATAACAGTCGCAATTTACTTTGCCCTCTTTCTAATCCCTTTATTTTGTCTTTACATATTACCTTCTGCACACCCTATTTAGGCTAATTGGTTTTCTTCATTCCCTACCTTTCGGCACCTGCCTAAGGTTTGGAATAAGACTATCCAATAAGCGTAATAGGTGTACTCTCCTAAACCAAGGAGCCCTCGCAACCTGAGAGAAGGTGAGAATAAAAGACAACTGAATAAACCAATTCTATTTCTCCTGAACCTGGATCCATCCTCGAAGAAGTCCCTTCGAGTTCGTATATAACCATACGATGGATCTATCCAATGGAAGTGGCTGTCCGTAGTAAAACGAGCGTTCTAAGAAATGCAAAGGGTAAAAGAAGGAGTGGCAATGACTTATGCAACTCGGACAATCCAAAAGCCAGTATTTTAAGAAGGTTCGGTCAACTTGGTCACTGAGTCATAGTCTAGGGTCGGTCAAAGGTCGCTGCCAAAGAGAGAGAGAAAAGAAACACTCTGCGTGCACTCTAACCTAGATCAGAATGGTTATCACTTTATCTAATCCGGAAACCTCCCACTGTCCTGTCAAATTCTCCTCCAAACCTGAAAGAAGAATCAATCGGGATCACCCGAAGAGTAAACCAACTCATCAGTGGGAATCGGGATCAAACTCTCATCGCATTATAACGTGATGGAATACATCCATGTTACTCATACTCCAGAAGGTATGCGCATACTTGGCAAGTTTCAGTTTCTTTAGAAACTCCCGATAGGATTTTTGCCCCATGCTCTTATGACCTTGGCTTTGGTCAAAATGTCATAAGTCACATGCCAAGTTCTACCCGTCACTATCTTGTCAATTTGAACCCACCCGCACATGCCCCTGACTTTGGCCAATCGGCAGAACGACTGTCCCAAACCAACTCATCTATCTATTCAACAAATGAATACCCAGCAGCTACCAAACACCATGCCTTAACTTTGGCTAAAATGCATAGCTTGAATACTACTGAATACCCAAAAGAAGTGACGGAGGGCTACGGCTGGTTTTTGGCGAAAAACCTTTAACGTAGTGAACTTGATATCGCTGAAGGAACCTGATAGCTTTTTAAAATATAGTGGCGAAAACCTTTTGCTAAAGAGGTCACTCCCGGTGAAGGGATCTCAGCTCTTTCCTCGTGGAATGAGGTGCAGGATATTCCACTGAATACCGCGGTGCAAAGCAACATGTAATCGACTATAGTGAAGTTATTACCCTGACACAAACTTCTGCCCAAGGGGTCAGTCCCGGTGAAGGGATATCGGCCCTTGCCCCATCGAATGAGGTGCAGGATATTCCACTGAATACCGCTATGCAAAACAAAAGGAAACGTCTTTGCAATAACACTTTTTAAATTGTTCCAACAACTGCCAAATAGGTTTGCTTTTCTTTGCATTGATCAGAATCAACGCAGTCCCATCAATCAATCACACCAGAAAAGAACGAAAATAAAATGTACGTATATGCCATCCGTATTCGTCACTGGGTCCCGTCATCACCCGTTAGGTTACTTAACTAACGACAGAGCGGGGACTGGACTAGCGCGGGTGTAAAACATATACAACATCTAATAGTATATAAACCAATATACAATAATCGCTCCAGGCGTGATAATATGCAACATTATAGAAAAGTAATAAGCATCACAGAACAATACAGATAATCTGGGATCCCCGGGTTTCACAGAGCCGCTGCTGAAACCCGATGTTCCCCTATCGTGTGGATAGCCTGTGCAATGAAACCTAGACCCCTACGGGTGCGGCAAGTTACCCGCCAAAGCCTGAAGCGAGGCAGCCCCCTACAGCAAAGTGAATGGACCACCCAGCACTTCACGGAATCCGGTAATCTTGGGCACCCCTCCTTGGGTCAACCTGTACCCCCTACGAGTGCGGCGAATAGTCTGCCAATTCTAGAGTGGGGCCCCTCTGCCTCTCAAAGCCATGAGATGCGGACCCGTTGCCCTCCAGAACCCGGCTATCCGTGCACTCCGTCGCGGGGCAAAACCTAGTATAGTAATGAAAAATAGTACAACAGGTACATCGATCGCAACCTGGTCGTGCCCCAAAAGAATATTATACAACAGGCAGTGACGGCAGTCCACATGTTGGACGCTCGCCCCGCAATATCAAATGTACAAATAAACTCAAACTGTACTACCATTGCACACTGCTATCCACCACGACAAATCCGCAACATCACAGCACAACACAGAACATCAACGCGAATGTCACGTTCGCAAACCCGTCTAAAAGAACTATAGCAATCAGACGCGGTTTACCGATCAAATGACATTCCCGGTCGGAGATATAATGTAAGCACTGTAAACTAACATGTTTAAATTTCGATCGACTAAATATCACAAAGTGGGCCCCACGAACAACTGGTGAACAGTAACAAAATCTGGGCCCAAAAGATATATACCAAAAACCCCATATTCCAACAGAGAAGACACAGACCAAATTTGGTGCACTGATCCCATAGAATGGCCGCGGATGCGCGGCCAAACCATGGGTTTGGCCGCGACTCCGCGGCGGTTTGGTGGGATCACGTGCTCAAATTTGGTCGGTGTACTTCTGAAACACTGCACAACTTTCTGTGATATGTGGAATAATTTTAGGACATCATTTAAAATCGACAGAAACTGTGAAATTGTAAAAATGCGGTTTTTGATTTCCGGTTCGATCGATATTTTAAACGCGTTAGCACAAGTTAGTATAGCAAAATGGTGAGGCTCTGATACCACTGTAAGTCTACGGTAGCGCCCCGGCCGTCTACAGACGCCAAATGCGGAACAAAAACTTTTTAACTGGTGCTATCGTATACTTTCACCCGGATCTGCCATTATTGCTAAACTAACTAACTGTAAAGAGTGTATAAAGGTTATACCGAACGATCCAAGTCCTTCGTTCTTTAACCATCATCCCACGCTCCGTTGCGGCTGCTCCGATCTCGTCGATCTCCGATCTACTCGTCCAGGTGGCACCACGTCAACGATTCTTTAAACGGGCTCCCGCCTCTGACTCAAGGCAACTCGGTCGTCAAGTTTGCTAAAAGAGACGACCAAGATTGATGTAGAGAATCAGTAGAAGACTTTGTCTCGTTCCGTCCAAAGCTATGGACGAACGGTTAATGAAGTTGCCACTCGAATCGGGTGATGGAATGAAATGAGCTGTGAAATTCCATACACCCCAAAATCTATCATAATCTTTTTAGCAAATGAAACATCAAGTGAGAGTGAGGGAGGGGAGGGGGCGGCCATATATAGGAATGGGGTGGTGAGTGTAGGAGGGAAGAGGGTGACCACAAGAGAAAATATCATGTGTGAACACAAACAAATATCTCAAGTGTGAACACAAAGTGTGAACACACCAAAAGCAACCAATAAGGAACAAGTGAGTCATAAGCCTTGTCACCACCTTCTAGAACCTTCTACAAGCATCCACACTCATCTCAAGAAAAGATAAATCCGTCTTTAACCGAATGTTAAAAGACGGCTGATAGAAAACTGGAAACTGGCAACTTCCAAAAGTGATCCCGAAACGACTTTCAGGATAACCCCGTAACTGTATAAATATACCCGCATTTGTATTACGACCGAATACAAATGCAACTGAGACAAAGATATTATATCTACTCAATATAATACTCGGATCCGGCTTAAACCAAAGCCGACCAGTATCATCTGCCCGAAAACTGACACGTGCGTAAACGCACGTGCATTTTCCGAACCCTTCCATAAAACCATACGGCCTATACAACGTTTCGCCCGAACTAGGGAAACTGTCTGTGGGGGACTCTAATGACTCGTCAGTACCCTGGCAGTGGGTTTAACCACAAACCGTCAGCGGCACTAGCAATGCGTAACGGCTGCCCATGGACTGACCTCAAGGGAGGCCGATGAGCGAACTCATCCGGAAACCCTACTGAGCCTAACAGTGACAATGTATATACAGTCTGGTCCGTTCGTCTATGAGTATCGCATATCTGCCTAGGGGGCTAGTAACGTCAGACCCCCAATAGCAGTATAAGTCGTGTCGGAGTGTAGCCCAATAACACCCTGAGATACTACTGGAGTACCTACCAGTAAATCTCCTGCCACGGCCGTGGGCTATGTGTAATGGCTCTCCTAGACACAACACGATCTCGCCCCCAATACCGGGAGAGACGAATCCCCTGCTGATCCGCTCACGTGCCTCCATATGGCTCGGGACTGTACCCAAAAAGTACATGTTTGCACGACTCCTTTGAGCCGTGGTAGGGTAGAAATCAAAGCACAGTGGGAACTCACACGAGACAAATGACGACCTCAGGTCGATGAACTAACCTGTACACATGTCACCAGGGAACTGCTATCTGACGATATGTATAATACCAACTAGCAGGTTCCCGACGAGTCCTATCCGGTGTACTCATAACCCAATGAGCACCTGTATACATCTTAGGTGATCCAACTGACACCAGTGGCTTGTGAGACTGGCCACCGCCCCTCGTCGGGGTCTCGACTGTATACACTAGTCTACTCCGGAGTATCGATGCCCTGTCTCGAAACTCCCACGACTAAGGACCAAAATTAAGGATATGCATATAAACCACCAAACTCTCACGTATATGATCGCCATCATACTGTTGGTAGTAAAGCAAGATCCTAAGGGCTCTATCAAAGTGTAACATGTAATCAGTCACCTGAACATGTACACGACTGATAAAGGCAAACCAGATAGCATACTATCATCTCGAGTAAAACTGTCCTACCGGTATAGGTCCTCCGCAATCATTGCAATCACGTACCTGCGATCCAATAATTGACTATGAGGGCACTATCTCCAACACATTCCAGATCACAAATGAACACATTGGATATACTAGGAATCCACGTTTCGTTCGAGCCTGCAACGAAAAGAGAATTACCCGGTCGCGATGAATAGCCAAGACCCCACCCTAGACCCCTATGGGTGCGGCAAACTACCCGCCAAGTACACGAAGTGAAGCAACCTCCCTCAACAACGTGAGTAGGCCACTCGGCACTTCGAGATACCCAGTAGTTTATGCACCCCACCTTGGGTCTATCCTAGGAGCAAAAACAGTAAAAGAAATAATATACAATGGCGGCTACAACCTCATCCCGGATTTGCGGCCATACAAATAATATTACATCAAATTACATATTACATCAAATGAAAGATAAAGAAAACTCTCATCTCACAACCCCCGGTTATTCATCCGCGACAAGCCAACGAGTTCATATACACAAACCATCAACATTACATATCACAGATATGTATAACCCCCACCAATCGACGTATAGCGATTAGCAGATGTTCAATACATATATCACATCACAGATATAACCCATTAGCTAAAGTCTACAGAACTTCGATCAAAAATACGGATTTGTAACTACCCCAAACACAACTTTGTTCTCTGGAAAATCTGGGCAGAAACAAAATATTCTAAAAATCAAAAAACAGAACACTGAGAACACTGCAGCAAAAACGATTCACGGCCGAGTCAACTCGGCCGCGGATCCGCGGCAAGAAGCATGTTCTCGCCGCGGTTCTACGGCGCGTTAACCGAGTTAGTGGATCGTTTTTGTTGACTGTTCTTAAAAAACCCTGAGCCGATTTATAGTGTATGTGGAATTATTTTTTGAACAGTTTTAAAATCGGTAGAAAGTTCAGTTCTTGGACGTGTTTTGTGATTTTTTCTCCGATTGAAATTCTAAATACTTTGCTAACATGCTAGTTGTAGTTTAGCTAGGCTCTGATACCACTGTAAGTCCACGTTACCCGTCCCGGTTCTTACGGGGATGCGGAAACGGTAAAAAAACGATTTTTATGGTAAAGGTAACATGGACTAGAAAATAGGATCTTTGCTAAACAAAAACCTAGCAAACTAACTAGAAGTTTAACTACTATGTTAGAGGGTTATACCTAGGTCTTAAACTCCTTCTCTTCTTGCTCCTTGGAGTGGTTGGATCGGCTCCACCTCGTAGTCTCCTTGTTGTCGAAGAAGGATCCACCCGAAAGCTTCTACCTTGAGCTCCTACCTAAACCGAGAGGAAACTAAAGTTCTTAGCTTGCTAGACCTTGAACTTTAGAATGAGTAGAGAAGTGTTTTTAGGGTTTTATCTCAATGGCTCATGCTTCTCAACTGATAAGACATGAGAGCCTTGAGAGAGAGGGAGAGGGAGAGCTTGGATGAGAGAGAATGAGAATGATAGAATGAGGTCAATAATTTGCAGCCATGCTCACAAAAGAGAAAATAATCATGATAATAATAATAATAATTAAGTATTGTGATGGTTAGTTTCAATGGCCATTACCATTTCATGCATTTTGTAAAGAACAACAAGTAAACAAAAGTCATAGAAATGAAATGATGATGGTCAACAAGTCCACAATGGTCAACCGGTCAACAAAGTCAACACGTCAACAAAAGTCAAACTTTCAACTCAACCATGGCACAATAATACTTAATTAATATTATTATTAATCATATTTCTTATTCTCATTAGGGTTTAGAAAAAGTCAACAGTCAACAACCCTAATGAGAATCCTCTGCCTCTGTCAACTGTGCATACACACCCGCATCCGTGTTCCCAGGAACATGAATACAATGAGATAAAACCAATCCCATAACATATACTAGGATCTGGCTTAAACCAAAGCCCGCTAGTAATAATTGCCCGGACACCAAACGTGCACAAGTGCGCGGATGTGAACGAACCCTGTCGCAAGACCATGCGACCTCTACTCTGTTTTGCCCAAAGGCGAATAGCTCTCTGTGTGGGACTCTAAAGACTCGACACTACGCTGGCAGTGGGTTTAACCACAGGCCACAAGCGGTACTAGCTGTACGTAACGGTCCCCAGGTAGATGCCGATAAGAAGACTGATGAGGTGAACCCATCCGAACTCCTACTGAGCCTGAATGTGACAATCTCCGTATAGTCCGGTCTGTTCGTCTGAGAATATCGCATGGCGGGCCTAGGGGGTGGTAAACATCAGTCCCCTAATAGCGGTACAAGTCGTGTCGGAGTGTAGCCCAGAACACCCTGAGACAACACTGGATAATCTACCAGTATATCTCGCTTGCCCTGGCCAGGGACGACTATGTGTAATGGCTCTCCTTGACACAGCGCGATATCAACCCCAATACCGGGAGAGACGAATCCTGTATAACCGTCACTGCTTCCAAGTGCTTTGGGACTGCACCCAACTGCTACCTGTCTGCACGACTCATTTGAGCCGTGGTAGGGTAGCAATCTAAGAACAATGGGAACACACTCGAGGCGAAGTGACAGTGTCAAGTCAGCGGACTAAGCTGTACTCATGTCACCTGGGAACTGACAACTGACGATAGGTATAGTACCAATGAACAGTTCCCTACGAGTCCTGTCCAGTATACTCGTAACCTAACGAGCACCCGCATACTATCTCAAGTACGACGTACTGACGGCTGTGGGACAGACCGTCTCCCCTGCTGGGATGAGAAGCGCATACGCTAGTCTACTCTGGAGTATCGATGCCCTGTCTCGATAATCCTACGACTAGGGACCTGTATAAGGATGTGCTTATAGATTACCCAGCCCCCACTAGTGTGACTGCCATCACAATGCTGGTAATCAAGCAAAAATCCTAAGGGCTCCACTAATGTGTATAGGCGATATGCTAAAAGAAACACATGCACACATTAAACTAGAAACAAACCAAGTAGCATAGTACCATTTCGAGCAAGATTGTCTATACAACTGTGAATATCCCAAGCTTCCATCAAGTAATATACAAACTAGTATGATACAGTAATGGCCTCTAGGGCATAAACACTAACAGAGATATAGAGAGATACAGAAAGAAACATTAGAGCGGATTCACTCACTGAGGTTATTTCTCAAACGTAATAGTTTCACAAATGAGTTTTGTGAAACTGATTAGTAGAAGATTTGGGTGTTCGGTATCACACGGGCTGTGAGTATGCGACATCGCAATAATTAGCCTTAAGTGCAAGTGGGATATTGTTGGCTATAGTGACCTCAAGGCAATTATTATAGTCCCAGGCATGTGATTATGATGATTGAAGGATGACCTATACCAGTAGAACAGTCTTACTCGAGATGATAGTATGTTATCTGGTTTGTCTTTTTCATTATGTACAATATTAGGTGGCATTACAGATCGCTATTACATGTCGATAGAGCCCATAGGATTCTTGCTTGACTACAATCAGTATGATGGGGATCATATACGTGGGAGCTGGGTGGTCTATATGCACATCCTTAAATATCACTAGTCGCTGGAGTTTTAAGACTGGGCATCGATACTCCAGAGTAGACTAGTGTATACTGATCGAGACCCCGATGAGGGGCGGTGTCCGGTCTCACAAGCCATTGGTGTAAGTTTGTTCACCTAAGATGTATACAGGTGCTCATTGAGTTATGAGTACACCGGATGGACTCGGAGGGAACATGCTAGTTGGTATTATACCTATTGTCAGATAGCAGTTCGCAGGTGACATGTGTACAGGTTAGTCTATCGACCTGAGATCGTGATTTGTCTCGTGTGAGTTCCTACCGTGCTTTGATTACTACCCTACCATAGCTCAAGGGAGTCGTGCAAATAGGTTTTAGTTGGGTACAGTCCCGAGCCACATGGAGCCAGTGAGCGGATTGTCGGGGGATTCGTTTCTCACGATATTGGGGGTTGATGTCACTGTTGTGCACGGATGGCTATCACCAGAAACCTTGGCCAAAGTAGTAGAGAATTACTGATCTAGGATCGGTAGTTTCTCAGGTGGTAATGGGCTTCATACTGACACTAAATGTCGTGTTATTAGGGGTGTGACTTTATCCACCCCTAGACTCGATATGAGATACTCATAGACGAACGGACCGGACATGGATATTGTCACTGTCAGGCTCAGTAGGGGTTTTAGGATGAGTTTGCTCGTCGGCCTCCCTTTCGCTCAATACCTAAGTAGCCGTTACGTATAGCTAGTGCCGCAGACATGCTTGTAGTTAAACCCGCTGCCAGCATATTGACGAGTCTTTAGAGTCCCACACAGAGGGTTTCCCTGCTTCAGGCGAAACGATGTAGAGGCCGTATGGTTTTACGGCAGAGTTCGATCACCTACGTGTACTTGTGCATGGATGATGTTCGAACGGATAATACTAGTGGGCTTTAGTTTAAGACGGATCCTAGTATTATATTGTTGGATTATTTTCGTCTCTTTGTATTCGTATTCTTCGGAATATGGATGGTTGAGGGGTATTCTTGTAGTTTATTACAAGATTACTTTTAGAAAATTACACCTCATCATGGTTTAGGCCTTTTTGGATTAAAAGATTATTGAGGTGTAGGATGAGGTATTTATTGCATTTTTGTGGCATGGCTAATTAGTGACCCATGGTTACTATTCTAGCATGCTTAGGGTTTTTGTTTGTTGTGAGATTATGTTAACTTGAGATATTTTTTGTTGACTAAGATATTTTGGAGACATGGACATTTATGTGATGGCTCCATTATTACTTATCACACTCACACAACAAATAAAAGCACAAGCCATTATTCGTTTCTTTTTCTCTTTCTTGAGTTACTCTCAACACCTCATTCTCATGGTATCTTCTTCTTTCTCTAGCTCTACCCAAACCCTCTCATGAGTTGAGAATCATTGGGTGTCTTGAGAAAAATTAATCCTTCATCACTCTCTACTTCATCTACGGTATCTAGAGTAGCGATCTAGGTGCCCTAGTTGCCTCGGATATGAGGTTGGAGCTCGTTGCATAGACTCTCGGGTGGATCATCTTCGATGGAGGCAGATCGGAGATCAAGCTTGATCAAGGAAGCCCCTAGAAGCTTGGGATGATGGTTGAAGACCGAAGGAAACGGATCTATTCGGTATAACCATTCTAACTCCTTTGCATGTTTTGTTATCTAGGGCTTATGGGTAGATCCGGGTAATTGGTTGTGGTAGCGCCAAGTTTTATAAATTTTTGTTTCGCATTTGATCACGGATTGATGGCCGGGGCGCTGCCGTAACCCAACATGTATGTATATGTATATGTATATATATATATATGTATGTATGTATGTATGTATGTATGTATGTATAAATAAATGTTGTATATGTTTTGCATCCGCGGTAGCCCAGCTCCCGCTCTGATGTTAGTTAAGTAACTTAACGGTGCATGACGGGGCCCCGTGACGAGTGTGGGTGGTATATACATACATTCTATTTTTGTTCGTTTTGTGGTGTGATAAGGTTAATTGATGGGACCGCGTTAATCTCACTTAATGCAAAGTAATAAACCTAAAATCTGACGTCGTTGGAACAATTGCAAAACCACTCAGTTTTCTTCAAAAACAACTTTTAAAAGCGGAGCTTAAACCACTCCTTTTTCAAAAGTTATTCGACTCCTTCGACTATATCAAGTTCACTATGTTAACGGTTTTCGCCAAAACCAGTCGTAGCCCTCCGTCATTTCAGATAGGTATCAACTAGTATTCATGATATATGTTTTGACCTTCGCCAAGATATAGTGTTTGGTAGCTAGTGGGTGCTTATATGTAGCATAGATAGATAAATTAATTTAGGACAGGCGTATAGTTGTTTTGACCTTCGTTATGATGTTTTGACCTTCGTTATGATGTTTTGACCGCTCGGGGCAAGAACCACATCGGGAGTTTCAAACAAACAGGAAATTTGCTAGTATTGCATACCTTCTGGAGTGTGGTAATTTTGGTAGGCTTCCTTCAAAATTTTCACACAATGATAGTTGGGTCCCAATCCTACTGTGAGTATCAGCTACTCTTCGGGAGAATTTTTCACTTTGCAATTAGATAATCAAGTAAGTGTCTAGAAAGGTGTTAACGGGGCTACGCCTCTGGAAAAATAAGGTTATTTAATTAGGTCCATGCGAAAACATAGGGAACCTCCCTCCGAAGTACCAACACTGGCCTGGCCGAAAGATAAGCGAACTTGTAGGGTGCGATTAATCCTGATTAATTCTTCTTTTAGGGTTTGAAGGAGAATTCGAGAAAACAGTGGGAGCCATCATGTTTAGATAAACTAATAACCAATCTAAACTTGCAAAAGCATATGCTGAGTGTTTCTTTTCTCTCTCTCTCTCCTAATTGCAGCGACCATGATGGGACTTAAGCATATATTAGATAAAAACAAACTGACTGGGCCAAACTATAAAGACTGGCTGAGAAACGTCCATATGGCCCTTACTTATGATAAGATTGCATACGTTCTCATGGCTAAAGTGTTAGTTATATGTATGCCCTAGAGGCCATTACTATACATAGGATGTATATTGTAGTGGATGCTTGGATATATATAGGGATGACTTTCTTGCTCGATATGATAGTATGCTATCTGGTTACTCTTTACCTTAACGTGTACACTGATTGTCTCTCTGTTACATGTCGGTAAAGCCCTTAGGATGTGTACTTGACTACCTGGACTATGATGCGGATCATACTAGTGGGGACATGGTAGTCCTTAAGTACATCCTTCAAAGTCCCTAGTCGTAGGTGTATCGAGACGGGGCATCGATATACCAGAGTAAACTAGCGTGTAGCTTCTCGACCCATATAGATGGGCGATGGATGATCCCATATCCATTGGTGTTTGACATCAGAGATGATATACGGGTGCTCAGTGGAGACTGGGTACACTGGACGGACTCGCCGAGAACTCCCAGATAGTATTATACCTTACGTCAGATGGCAGTTCTCTGGTGACACTGGTACAGATTAGTCTGTATACCCGAGATCGTCATAGAGTCTTGTGTGATTCCCACTGTGCTTTGATTTTCACCTTACCACGTCTAAGAGGGCGTGCAAAATGGTGGTTTTTGGGTACAGTCTCGAGTCACATGGAGGCAATGAGCGATAGGAGGGGTTTCGTCTCTCCCGGTACAGGGAGTTGATGTTGCGCTGTGCTCGATTGGCTATAACAGGAAGTCCTTGGCCAAGGCTGCTTTAGGGATTTACTGGTAAGTGTTACCAGTAGTTTCTCGACCCGTTATGAGCCTCATATCGACACGACTTATCGAGTTATTGGGGTCTGATGTTTACCACCCCTAGACGAGATATGCGACATATCAGACGAACAGACCGGACTGTACG
The DNA here is from genome assembly GCA_030015575.1 of Agapanthus africanus. NCBI lineage: Eukaryota > Viridiplantae > Streptophyta > Magnoliopsida > Asparagales > Amaryllidaceae > Agapanthus > Agapanthus africanus. The sequence continues at coordinate 433,993,325 of JASDDO010000019.1, forward strand.
GTAAGTGTTACTGGTTGGATTCACAGGAGTGTGAGCGGGCTTGCTCGTTGATCTTCTGATCGCTCAATACCCGGTGGGCCGTTACGTTTAGCAGACCGCTTGCGGCTTGTGGGTGTTTGATATGATCATCACATACTGCCGGCGTATTGACGAGTCTTTAGAGTCCTACACAGGGGTTTCCTGGCTCAAGCGAAACGAAATAGGAGCGCATATGAGATATGTGCGGGACCGAGAATAATACAAGTATGTGATACTGTATTCTATTCTCGCGATTTGTGAAATTAATCGGTTGTATGCGATATAGCCGGGTTATCGAATCAAGTGTTGATTCGATAAGTTGTTACTATTGATATTAGTCGGTTATATGCAATATGACCGGATCGTTAAATCAAGTGTTGATTTAATGATTTAATGTATAATTATATATTTGATATATTACTTTACATTAACTAGTATTGGTTCACTTAAGATTGATTTTCTCACTTGAATGTGCACATTGTTTATATGTGATATATGCAAGTGTACAAGTTTGTATCATGCTTGATGATACATACAAGTTGTGTGTATGAGAACTAAACCAAATCAAGGTTAAATTAGGGTTTACTATTTTCCTGGCAAATAACAAAAGAAATGAGACTTTGGTCAAAGTTATCAAGCTTCATGAAGCTTGATAAACATTGACAAAGTCAACTCTTTTGTCATTTGTTTAGGATATTAGTTAACCCAACCATTAACCTAATACTTTGGTTAATTCTCTACATGAGTTAAGCATGAGGGATTAACTCAACCATGCTGCCATAATTAAAAGGATAAGTTTCATTTGGATATTTTATTCTATTGATTCTTTTCTTCTTCTTCTTCATCATCAAGCTCCACAAAAGCTTGCTAGCTCCAATGGTGCTATGAGAAAAAGAGTGAGAAATCCAATTCCAAAGTAAACCCACTTCCTATTTCTTCATCCTCTACTACTTGCCATGTAGTATAGGGTATTCTCTTCACAAAGTTTTTGACCAAGTGAAGGAATAGCTTGAGTTTGAGTCTTCCCGACGTAGATCATCTTCGGCCTCGAAGTCAACGACCTAGCCCGATTATTTCTCCGATGAAACCATCACTAGAGTCCAGGATTCCGATGATCGCAGCGGAGGGACGTCAACACGGAGCTAAAGAAGTGGAGGACCGGATCTACAAAAGTTGTAATCTCTTTCACTTGTTAGTAAAGTTGTTTGCTAGCTTAAAGTTTTGCCTATCCTCTAGTTAACGATCTATATTAGGGTTTCTCGGCACCTAAAATTTTGAATTTGGCATGGTTGATGCCTTGTGGAACCTCTTGAGAGTGCCTAGTAACCCTACATAAAGCCCTCCTGTTCCAAGTCCGAAATCCTCGGTCGCGGACAGTGAGGTCCGTAAGACTTAGGATCTGGATTGCGCGAAAACCAAGTGCCTCGTGCTGGCTTCCATGGATAATGAACATCAGAGGCAGCATGAGAAGATGGACCTTGCTTCCATCCTCCTCCAAACCAAAGATTTATATGGAGAGCAATCTCGTATCGTAAGATACAAGACCTCAAAAAAATTGTTTCAAGCGAGATTGGCTGTTGGATCATCTGTTGGGGACCACGTCCTGAAGATAATTTCTCTCATTGAAGAGCTCGCGGACCTAGAAACTACGTTGGAGAATGAGTTGTATACCGACTTAATTCTACAGTCTCTTCCCTCCACCTATACTTAATTCGTATTGAACTTCAATATGCAGAAGTTGGAACTTACACTTCCAGAGCTCCTCAACATGTTGAGGGTGGCAGAGGGCACCTTGAAGAAATCCAAGGAAACACATGCTCTGTTTGTCGGGAATCGTCTTCATCTAAATCCAAGGCTAAGGCTAAGGGAAGAAGAAGAAGGCCTCTACCAAACCGAGAGGAGGTGTGCAGAACGTGCAGGGTAAGGGAAAAGATAAGATTGGGGGCATCCACAAAGGAAGAATGTTTCTACTGTCACAAGAAAGAAGATTGGAAGAAGGATTGCTGCGCTTTAAAAGACAAGAATCAGGACACGAAGCAAGTTGTGGCTTCGTCTTTAGGTGTATTCGTGATTGAAAATTGTTTCTCTATTAACTCTACTTCCTGGGTATTGAATACCATATCAGGATCTCACATCTGTAATTCTTTGCAGGCACTGAGAAGCCGTAGATTTTTTAGGAAAGCAGCAGATATATTAATAACCAATCTAAACTTGCAAGAGCATATGCTGAGTGTTTCTTTACTCTCTCTCCTAATTGCAGTGACTATGAGGGTACTTAAGCTTATACTATATAAAAACAAACTGACTGGGCCAAACTATAAAGACTGGCTGAGAAACGTCCATATGGCCCTTACTTATGATAAGGTTGCATACGTCCTCATGGCTAAAGCCCTCCTGTTCCAGGTCCAAAATCATCGGTCGCAGACATTGAGGTCCGTAAGACTTAGGATCTGGATTGCGCGAAAACCAAGTGTCTCGTGCTAGCCTCCATGGATAATGAATATCAAAGGCAGCACGAGAAGATGGACCTTTCTTCCATCTTCCTCCATACCAAAAACTTATATGGAGAGCAATCGTGTATCGCAAGATACGAGACCTCGAAAAAATTGTTTCAAGTGAGGTTGGTTGTCAGATTATCTGTTGGGGACCACGTCCTAAAGATGATTACTCTCATCGAAGAGCTCATGGACCTGGGAACTACGTTGGAGAATGAGTTATATACCGACTTAATTCTACAGTCCCTTCCCTCCAGCTATGTCCAATTCGTATTGAACTTCAATAGGCAGAACCTGAAAGTTACACTTCTTGAGCTCTTCAACATGTTAAGGGTGGCAGAGGGCACCTTGAAGGAATCTAAAGAAACACCCGCTCTATTTATTGAGGAATCATCTTCTACTAAATCCAAGACTAAGGTCAAGGAGAAGAAGAAGGCCTCCACCAAACCGAGAGGTGGTATGTAGAAGGTGAAGGGAAAAGGAAAAAAGATCGGGGGGTCAGCTACAAAGGAAGAGTGCTTCAACTATCGCAAGAAAGGATATTGGAAGAAGGATTACCGGGTTTTAAAAGCCAAGAATCATGACACGAAGCAAGTTTTGGCTTCAGATTCAGGTGTGTTCGTGATTGAAAACCGTTTCTCTATTAACTCTACTTCCTGGGTATTGGATACTGGATCAGGATCTCACATCTGTAATTCTTTACAGGCACTGAGAAGCCATAGAGTTTTGAGGAAAGGCGATAAGACCCTCAGGATTGGCAACGGAACCAGTGTGGATGCTATTACAGCGGGAGAATATCACCTAGGATTGGTGAGTAGACATATTTTGTTGTTGCATAACTGCTTTTGTATACCCAGTATGATTTGTTATATAATATCTGTATCTCTGTTATGTAATGAAAGATATAATTTTGCACTTGAGAGCAATGTCATAAATATTCACCTAAATCATGAAATGATTGGGTCAGGTACACTTAATAACGGAATATACGTTCCCAATAAACGTCAAGTTTCAACGTCCAAAACACGCTAAAAAGAAAGACTCCAGAATCAAATCAAGCTTTCTTATGGTATTGTAGACTTGGTCATATCAATGAAACACAATTGACTAAGTTACATAAAAATGGATATCTATATCCGTTTGAATATCAATCATATGCAACTTTTCAATCATGTATCAAATGAAAAATGACAAAAACTGCATTCACTGGATATGGAGAAAGAGCTGCTGAGCTCATGGGACTCATACACAGCGACGTGTGTGGGCCAATGTCTACGCATACAAGAAGTGGCTATTCCTACTTCATTACTTTTTCTGATGATTTCTCAAGGTATGGACATGTATTCTTGATGAAACATAAATCCGAGACCTTTGAGAAATTCCGAGAGTATAAGAATGAAGTGGAAAAGCAAACCAGCAAAAGTATCAAGATACTCCGATCTAATCGGGGTAGTGAATACTTAAGTTCTGAGTTCCTGGAATATCTAAAAGTGAATAGAATTCTCTCTCAGCTTACTCCTTCATACACACCACAACAAAACGGTGTATCAGAAAGACGAAATCGCACCTTACTTGTTATAGTGCGTTCTATAATGAGTAATACTGAGTTGTCGCCATCCTTCTGAGGTTATGCGCTAGAATTTGCTGCATACCTATTAAATAAAGTTCCAACTAAGTCGGTGCCTACTACTCCATATGAAATGTGGAGTAGGAAGAAACCCTGTCTTAAGTATCTTAAGATATGGGGTCGTCCTTCTTTTGTCAAAAAGATTCATCCAGACAAGTTCGAGGCACGTTCAGTATTGTGTAAGTTTATGGGATAACCCAAGAATTCCAGGGGGTATTTTTTCTATTACGCCGAGGAACAAAAGGTCTTTATTTCTCATCATGTCCGCTTTATGGAAACTCAATTTCTTGAAAAAGAAATTAGTGGGAGCATAATAGAGCTGGAAGAAATTCCAAAACCACAAACTATTACTGAAGACTTAATAGAACCTGAAATTTCAATGGGACCGGATGTAACTACGCCACTCCGTAGATCTAGTAGGTAGTCTCATCCGTCCGAGAGATACTATGGTTTTCTTGTAGACAGGAATCAAGAGAATTGCATCATCGGTGATGATCAGCCTGCTAGTTTTCAGCAAGCCATCATGAGTAGAGACTCGGTGAAGTGTCTGGATGCTATGAGATCCGAGATGGAATCCATGTACAGCAATAAAGTATGGACTTTGGATGTTGCTCTTCCTGGGGTAAAACCCGTAGGATGCAAATGGATCATCAAAAAGATGATTGGTGTAGATGGACAGGTAGAAACCTATAAAGCTAGACTTGCTGCTAAAGGTTTTCATCTAAGACCAGGATTGGATTATGACGAAACTTTTTCACCAGTGACTATACTTAAATCCATTCGGGTCCTACTTGTTATTGCTGTCATCCATGACTATGACATCTGGCAGATAGATGTTAAAACCGTTTTTCTAAATGAAAGTTTAGAAGAGTGTGTTTACATGGATCAACCAGAGGGTTTTATAGACAGTAGGAACAACGGAAAACTATGCAAATTGCTTAAATCCATTTATGGATTAAAGCAGGCATCACGGAGTTGGAACATCTACTTTGATGAGACGTTCAAGAAATTTGACTTTATCAAAAATGTAGATGAACCTTATATTTATAAGAAAATTGTAGGGAGAACTGTGGTATTTGATCAGTCGAAAATATTGCATTTTTAACGCATCAATTTCCCTATTCCTTGCAATCATCTAAAGGTGTTTGGTATAAATATAGCACATATTAGCAATTCATCTGCAAAATATCAAATAACATGTGTTATACATTATAACCGGTATTATGAGGGAAATTGTGTGTTTATTATTGCATGCATGATCTTTGTATATCAAACACTTGTCTCGAGATTATGTGCAGGAAATTCTCCAGGTAAAAGAGCCGGAACTGTTAAAAGTACTGATAAAATGCACCAAGTCCAAGACTTGTGATCTGGCAGTAAACAAGAAAGTATAAAAATATTCCAGACATCAGGAAAGTGCAATAAAGCCAACAACAGAATACACTGGAATTTTCATGCACTGACTCCACCAAACGGCCGCGGATCCATGGCCGAGTCAGGCCGATCCGCCGCGGATCCGCGGCCGAGTCGACGCGTCGGTGGTTGGGACATTTTGCAGGGCTCTTCTTTTATTGGCCAAACTTCTTCGAGACGATTCAATTCTCCAGAAGCTTCCCTCCAACAGAAAGGCTTCTCATGCAAGCTAGTTAACTACCTTAATCTAGAAACTTCTCTATACCTACCTAGCTTCCTATGCAAGCTTCATAACAACAAAGCTTCCAAGGGTAGATAGACCTAGCTTCTAGGGGAAGCTAAATGGAAAACTATAAAAAGGCACTTAGGGCTTCATTGAAAAGGTTGTTCAAGAGTTCGGTAGTTGTTGAATATTGAGCCAAAATTTCCACAAGTTGAGTGACACAACTTGTGACTCAAAACCCTAACCCAAATCCAATTCCAAAGCCAAATCAAGATCGATCGAGAAGCGTATCAAGCAAGCAAATGAAGATCCTTTGAAGCAACGTCGACCTTCATCCGAGCAAGAGATCCACGACGATCCGCGACTCAAGAAGATCGATGCGAAGCTAATTTCGGCGGATCTAGTTACCTCTTCAAATCTTGTAACCTCGAGTTGAGTGAATTGTACCTAATCGTCGATTAATAAAGGTGAATATTGTAAATCTTTCTTTTCTTTACATTCTTGCATTATGAAAAGTTATCGATTCTTGATTCTTTTCTTTTTTCATGATGTGTGAGTGAAATCTCCGCTTGTAGCGGAATCGAGAGAATAGGTAGATGATGGTGATTAAATTCTTGAATGATTCTTAAGTCTTATGAGTTTTATAAACTTTAGGAAATTGAATCATTGAAGACCTAATTTGAGCGAGATCGCTTTCTTGAATGTTTTCGCTCCAAATTAGAGATCAATGATCGGTGATTTAATTTGCTAGAGGCTAGAATTTGAATGATAATTAAGGAAAGGACAAGGGATGATGAAAGAGAAACCCTATTTTCTTCAATAGATCCCTAATCCTCGTTGATCGTCATCGATCTAGCAACAAATCCTCAATAGATAAGAATTTGTAATCATTAGTATTCATCATCACTATCAATTTGATCGATTCCTACAAGCTACTTTACAAATCTTGATAATTCAAACGATTTGGACATTTTCTTGATCTTTATTAATTCTTGATTTTAGATCTAGTTTTTGATGATTCTTGAAACTAAATTTCACAAATATTGGATCATTTTCTTTTATCTTTTAATTTTCAACTCAACTAAAACGATAACGAACAAATCACACTTTCTCAATGGACGATCCGTTCTCATTGATGAAACTACAATAGACACCATCAATTGATTGCGGTATAAATTTCTTTGGTTATGATTAAAACTTTTCCATACACACGAAGAATGATCAATCAAATGGCGCTGTTACCGGGGATAGTGTGCTAATTTGTTCGTTTTGTAATTTGAGTTGAAAAATATATTATTCCATCAGAATTTTTAGATCAAAATTCGCATCAAATGCTTAACGATTTGTTGTGATTTGTTGCAAGGAGATCTGGAATCTGTGAAGCGAGAGGAAAAATTTTCAGAGCATCTCAGGGAGCTCAGTGAGGCAACAAAAGCATCTGTACCAATTTTTGTGCAGGTATCTTCTCAAAGGACCGCGCAACCGAGGCACATTGCAGCAGTTGGCGGCGGATCTGCGGTGAATTAAGGGATTCACTGCTCCAAACTTCTTAGGTGAATTTCTGTCTTTCTTATCTCCTCCCTGCTCTGTCTATTAACCAATTTCTGTAGGATTCTTTGCAAAAATTCACAGCGCCGCAAAAAGAAAAATTGGTGCGTGTTTGATCTTGGTTGTTTGCATTTTTAATACGGAAATTAAGGGGCAAAGACCAAATTCAGATTAGGTGGGGAGTTCATTACCCTTCCTAAGCCCCGAAAATCACAAACTTGCATCCGCATCACCCTCATTAACTAAAACATATCTAGACATGACACTAAGGACCGTCGCGCTCAATTAGGACAGAAGGAGATCGTGGGTAATCTATTGCTTATCCGCATTTCTTTTGTGGTGTCTAAGGCAAGTGTGTCTAAGTCAAGTGGTTACTTAATTAGTCCCACTACTTACGTAGTGGAGAACCTCCCACTTACCTGGCACTTACCTGGCCACAGAAGGGGCAAAAAGGCAATAGAGGATCTATCTTGGGACTTGTCTTCTGGAAGTCTAGGAGCGGTCTAGAGACTTGACCTAGGTGACCACTAGAATTAGGGTTTCTTGTGCATTGTTTGTGTGAATTTTTCAAAAATCCGTATTTTCAAAACAAACACCAATCCAAACTTTTCTCTAATTATCACACAACGCTGCCACTTGTGCTAAACCATTTAGTGCAAGCTCGGCTGGACACGGGATTCTAGTGTCCATCTTGTCCGCGTTCCTCCTATCGACTCTGAAGTCGGTATTTCTACGTCTATTTTTTCTTCACCCACTACCACACCTGTTGGAGATAGTGCCCTCAGAGTCAATTATTAGGTCACAGGTACGTGATTGTAATGATTGAGGGAGGACCTATCCCGGTAGGACAGTCTTACTCGAGTTGATAGTATGCTATCTGGTTTACCTTTATCATCGTGTACTGTTTTAGGTGACCTGACACGTCGCTATTACACGTTGATAGAGCCCCTAGGATTCTTGCTTGACCACCAGCAGTATGAGGGCGATCATATAAGTGGGAGCTGGGGGTCTACAAGCATATCCTTAAAAGGTCCCTAGTCGTGGGAGTTTCGAGACCGGGCATCGATACTCCATTAGTAGACTAGTGTATACAGTCGAGACCCCGACGAGGGGCGGTGGCCGGTCTCACAAGCCACTGGTGTCAGTTGGATCACCTAAGATGTATACAGGTGCTCATTGGGTTATGAGTACACCGGACAGGACTCGCCGGGAACATGCTAGTTGGTCATATACCAGACGTCAGATGGCAGTTCCCTGGTGACATGTGTGCAGGTTAGTTCATCGACCTGGGGATCGCCATTTGTCTCGTGTGAGTTCCCACTGTACTTTGATTACTACCCTACCACGGCTCAAAGGAGTCGTGCAAACAGGTTTTAGTTGGGTACAGTCCCGAGCCACATGGAGGCAGTGAGCGTATCTTCAGGGGTTCGTCTCTCCCGGTATTGGGGGTGAGGTCGTGCTGTGTCTAGGAGAGCCATTACACAAAGTCCTTGGCCAAGGCAAGGAGATTTACTGGTAGGTATTCCAGTAGTATCTCAGGGTGTTCTGGGCTACACTCCGACACGACTTGTACCGCTTTTGGGGGTCTGACTTTTACCAACCCCCTAGGCCCGCCATGCGATACTCATAGACGAACGGACCGGACTGCACGGATATTGTCACTGACAGGCTCAGTAGGGTGTCAGGATGAGTTCACTCATCGACGTCCCTTTTTAGTCAATAGCTGGTGGCCCGTCACGTATTGGCTTATACCTCTGACGTGCTAGTGGTTAAATCCACAACCATAGTATTGACGAGTCTTTAGAGTCCACCACACTTTCTGTTACTCAGATTTCGGGCGAAACGCTGTAGAGGCCGTATGGAGATATGGCAGGGTCCGATCAGATACGTGCGGTATTGCACGGATCAGGATCGGACGTTTTGTACTAGCGGCCGTATGGATATATGGCAGGGTTCGATCAGATACGTGCGGTATTGCACGGATCAGGATCGAACGGATATTACTAGCCGGCTTTGGTTTAAGCCGGTCCTAGTTTAGTACAGTGTAGATTTTGTCTCATTGCATTTGTATCCGGACGGAATACAGATGCGGGTGTGTATGCACAGTATAGGGGTTTTCCTGTAATTTATTACGGGACCAGTTTTCTGGAGTTGCCAGTTTGCATTCCGTTCCGGCCGGTTTTTCTTTGTTCTTTCCCGGCCGGACTTTTCCGATGGAGGGGGTAATTTGCAGTTTTGCAAATTACACTTTGTGGAGGACTTTTTTGCATAAGGGTTGATATGATAAGCATCTTTGCTTTTCATGCTTTATTGTGATAAGAAAGGATTAGGATTGATGTGTAGTTTTATGATGATTATGTTTGGATGTGGTCACCCTCCTCCTTTTACTACGATCACCTCCCTTCATGCTTCTTATTCTTTCTCCACCATTTCTAAGTGGATGAGGTTTTAAATAAGAATGAGAAGTTTTTTCTTTCCATGGTTGAGTGAGAAGAAAATGAGAGCTTCATGTTTGAGAGGAGAAAAATGAGAGTGATTCATTTCGTGTATATCATTCTTCATCTCATTCCATTGCTAGAAAATTGAAAGCACCAATTTTCTATACACCATTCCTCCATCTATGGCAACCAACCCCAAAAGTGAGACATACACTCTACACTACACTTCCTACAGCAAATCTTGGACGCGTCGATTCGCCAGCTTCGCGCCCGAGTTGTCTCGGTATTGAGGTGGGAGCCCGTAAAAGTACCCGGCTTCGTGGTGCCCTTTCCGACGAGGAGGAGATGGACGGAGATCCCGCGAGGAGATCGGAGTGGAGATGAAGACCGGAGGACTCGGATCGTATGGTACATCTCTTCCCTTTCTTGTTAGTAGCTTAGACTTGTTAATGGCACGATCCGGAGTTTAGTGCGCGGTGGTGCCGGTTTGCAAAGTCCGCAAAAATAAAAGTTTACCACCGCTTCCGCGTTTGGCCGTCGGATTGACGGCCGGGGCGCCGCCGTGCACTTACAGTGGTATCAGAGCCTCGCCATTAACTTCGTCTAGCTTCGTTTGATGTGTTTTTCAGTTCCGATCGACCAAAATTCCAAAAACTGTATTTTTCCTTCACATCAGTTTCTGTTGAAATTTTTTGAAGTCTAAAAATTTTTCAGGTTGTAAAATATTGATGTACTGGAAAATCTAAGAGCTCTGTAAAAATTCGATGAAGTGACTCCACAGTTGGAGCGCGGAACCGCCGCGGAAACCCCATTTGTGCGGCCCTTCCGCCGCGCACTATTCACATCACTTCACCAATTTTTTACAGAGGCCTTCTGGGCTTAAAATATGGGTTTTGGAATATTAAAATTGGGCCCAGGATTTCTGTGAGTGCTACAGTTTTGATTGGGGGCCCACTTGTTAATTGTTTGATCAATCGGAAAATTTTAAACACATTTTTCACAGTATTTACATTATATCTGCGACCGTGAATGTCACTTGATCGGTAAATCCGGTCTAACTGCTATAGCCCGGTTAGACGGATTTGCGAACGTGATTTTCACGTTGATGTTCTATGTATTTGCTGTGTTGTTGCGGATCGGTCGTGGGGATAGCCTGGATGCAATGCTAGTACAGTGTTGTTGTATTATGTACATTTGATATTGCGGGGCGAGCGTCCGACATGTGGACTGCCGTCACTGCCTGTTTGTATTATTCTTTTGGGGCACGACCTGGTTGCGGTCGATGTACCCGGTGTATGTATATTTTACTTTCTGTACTAGGGTTACCCCGCGGAGGGGTGCACGGATAGCCGGGTTCTAGAAGGCAACAAGCTCGCATCTCATGGCATTGGGACGGAAGGGGCTTCACTCCAGGATTGGCTGGCTATTCGCCGCACTCGTAGGGGGTACAGGTTGACCCAGGAGGGGTGCCCAAGTTACCGGATTCCGTGAAGTGCTGGGTGGTCCATTCACGGGGCTGAAGGGGGCTGCCTCGCTTCAGGTTTTGGCGGGTGACTTGCAGCACCCGTAGGGGTCTAGGATTTCTTTGCACAGGCTATCCACACGACCAGGGGAACGTCGGGTTTCAGTAGTGGCTCTGTGAAACCCGGGGATCCCAGATATCTGTATTGTTCTGTGATGCTGTACATTTCTGTGATGTTGCATTTATTTCACGCCTTGAGCGAAATACTATATATTGGTATATATATTAGTAGATGTTGTATATGTTTTGCATCCGCGCTAGTCCAGTCCCCGCTCTGTCGTTAGTAAGCTAACCTAACGGGTAATGACGGGACCCAGTGGCGAATGCGGATGGCATATACGTACATCAGTATATTTTCGTTCTTTTTGGTGTGATCAATTGATGGGACTGCATTGATTCGGATCAATGCAAGTTAAACAAACCTACTCTGATGTTGTTGGAACACTTTTCAAAAAGCTGTTATTGCAAGGACGTTCACTTTTGTTTTGCATCGTGGTATTCATTTGGAATATCCTGCTCCTCAGTCGACGAGGCAAGGGCCGAGATCCCTTCACCGGGAGTGACCCCTTGGACAGAAGTTTGCGTCAGGGCATTAACTTCACTATAGCCGATTACTTTTGCTTTGCATCGTGGTATTCAGTTGGAATATCCTGCACCCCATTCTACGGGGAAAGAGCCGAGATCCCTTCACCGGGAGTGACCTCTTTAGTAAAGGTTTTCGTCACTATATTTTCTAAAAAGCTATCCGTTCCTTCAACGATATCAAGTTCATTACGTTAAAGGTTTTCGCCAGAAACCATTCGTAGCCCTCCGTCGTTTCAGACGGGTAGCACGTAGTATTCATGCTATGTTTGTTGACCTTCGTCAAGGCATAGTGTATGGTAGCTGCTTGTTGCCTTTCTGCTGCATAGATAGATGTGTTGGTTTGAGACAGTCGTATAGCCTTGTTGACCTTCGTCAAGGGCTTGTACGGGTGGGTTCAAATTAACCTGGACAATGACGGGTGGAACTTGACATGTGACTTATGATTTGTTGACCTTCGTCAAGGTCATAAGAGCATGGGGCAGAAATCACATCGGGAGTTTCAAAAGAACTGAAACTTGCCAGATATGCGCATACCTTCTGGAGTGTGATACCGTGAGCGGATTCCGTCACGTTATCATGCGATGAGAGTTGGATCCCGATTCCCACTGATGAGTTAGTTTACTCCTCGGGTCACCCCGACTAATTCTTCTTTCAGGTTTGGAGGAGAATTTGAGGTACAGTGGGAGGTTTCCAGATTAGATAAATTGGTAACCATTCTGATCTTGGTTAGAGTGCACGCTGAGTGTTTCTTTTCTCTCTCTCTTGGCAGCGACCATTGACCCGACCCTAGACTTTGACTCAGTGACCAAATTAACCGAACCTTCTTAACACTGGCTTTTGGATTGTCAGAGTTGCAAACCTCATTGCCACTCCTACTTTTACCCTTTTCTCCAGGACACCCCGTTTTACTACGAACGTCCACTTCCATTGGACAAAACCATCGTATGGTTAGATACGAACTCGAAAGAATTTATTCGAGGATGGTTTCCGGTTCTGGAGAAAACGGATAGGATTATTCAGTTGTCTTTTCCTTTTACCCTCTCTCAGGTTACGAGTACTCCTTGGTTTAGGGGTAGTACACCTATTACGCAAATTGGATTGTCTTCTTCCAAACCTTAGGCTGGTGCCGACCGGTAGGGAATGAAGAAAACCAATTAGCATAACGATGGTGTGCAGAAGGTATTAAGTTCAGACAAAGCAAGGGATTAGTTAGAGGGCAAAGTAAATTGCAACAGATATTCACGACCAAACCAAATATTTCGTTACCACTCCCACATCACCTTTGTATTTCTCCAGGACACTCCGTATCACTACGAAGATCCACAGTTTATTTGGATACACCATCGTATGGTTATATACGAACTCGAATGGAACTTGTTCCAGTTCGGGGATGGATTCTGGTCCAGGAGAAATAGGAATAAAGTACATTCAGGTGTCTTTTATCTTCACCTTCTCTCGCATTGCGAGTGCTCCTAGGATTAGGACAGTACACCCATTATGCTTATTGGATAGTCTTCTTCCAAACCATAGGCTGGTGCCGAACGGTAGGGAAGGAAGAAAACCATTTGGCCTAAGGGGTGTGCAGAAGGTAATGACTAAAGACATATAAAGGGATTTGGAGAGGTGGCAAAGAATTATGCGGTTATAGTTGTGAATTTGAATAATGGTAGAGGCATTACTAGGAATACCAGGATACCCCATCGAAACATTTCAATGTTTCAGTTTCACTGTGTACTGTTAAAAGAAAACTGATTTTCCGATTAGACACTTGCTCCAGGGTATGTATTTACCAGATTTGATTCTCACATCTGTATGGTTTTACAAATGATGAGTGGGAGTAAGTTATTGGGAATTGGGTGATCATCCTCATTATATCGGGATTCGTTGTAATCGGTGATATTTGAGGAGATCACCTTGGCTGTTTGCCGGTCGGCAAATGTTTGGTTTTGAATATCCGCTGTTGTGCACCAATTTCAAATTGATATATCTGTACGTCTATTTTATAGAGTGAGATATACCTTTTGATATTATGTCGATGACATTTACCTATATCAGTGGATGGTTAGGTAAGGAGCATCAAACAACGGTGTAATTCTTCTTAACCATAAGTACAGTTTTCAACCTACGACACACAGTAAAAGAGTTGTTAGACTCGGCGGACTTATACAGAGTATTGTATGTTGTCCAGTGTCCATTAGGACGGAGGGGTTGGTCCTCATACTATATTCTGTTTACTTTTAACTTCTCTAGTTCTTAGACATGTGTTTCGTAGAAACACAGGGTCTAAGTTTTGAGGAGTTATAGGTATTTGAATAGAGTAGAGAACCAGGTGTAGCAAGTATCGGGATTCTTCAAGTGATCGAAGATGTAGATACTTGTGTATCGTATTCAGTTGATAGTAATGATAAAGAGAACTTGTTTCTCTTTCAGGTTACTCATAATTGAAAGCATTCCTAAGTTGAGTAACGCTGATCGGCCTCCTTCCATTTTGTTGACATGCACTGGAGATAGCTGCATGATTTGAATCTGGTTAAATTAAATCAGTGCCTCTGTTTCTATATTGTATATAGAACAGTTCGTATCTTAACGATGTTAAGTTACGGGGAGTTGTCCGGATTATGCTTAAAACCAGACTCTGGATAACTCAAAGGCACGTTTCTGTAATGGCTGTTTGTGGGTTGACCCAGGCTATGACAAGGGTTGACTATCTACCATCTGGAAGATCAATAGTGATATTGTTCTTCACTCGCCACAGTTTTAATAAAAATGGATTTTTTCAGAAAACAGTAGTGGGAGTATGGTAGAACTGGAAGTGATTCCAGAACCGCAGACGATTACTGAAGATTTGATAAGGAACCAAAAGATTCAATCTGATTTGACATTCCATTGGCCACTCCGCAGATAAGGTGGGTAACTTCAGGCACCCGAGAGGTACTCCGGTAGCCTCAAGGACGGTGACAGGGAAGTTCTTGTTTACCCACACTTGCCATTGTTGTTGTTCCAGGCTGCGAGACCCAGCAGGAGGATGAGTATAGCGTCGTTCTAAACTAGCTTTAGAAGTGCACGTCTATATGACTTTGCCAGAGGGTTGTCGTAGTCAGTGGGAGTAGCGGAAGCATTGGTGGACATCAGGCTTATGTCTATTCATAGACTAAAGCAGATATAGCGGAGATAGATCATCTATTTCTGATATGACAGTCATCGGTTTGACGTCGTCAGAATAGGGGATGGATCTGTTGAGAAGGTAGTAGGGTGTGATATCCTGGTTTTGGATGACATACACAGAGTAGGAAGTGATATTCCTATGCTACGATCGGTTATACTTTGGTCGTCACACAGTGTTTTCTCCACATGGGACTTGGACATAATATCAGACATACTGGTTACTAGATCTATGGTTTTAGATCTAGATTTGGGTGGTTTCCCAATCAGGGTACCTTGACAGCATTCTAAGAGTATTTAGAATGGACGACTCCTGGCACGGTAGTATACCTGCAGGTGATGGAGTCACCCTCTCTAAAGGTGTCTTATAGACTAAAGTAGAGAGGGATGTGCATGATTGGCAGATCACTTGCTTAGGCAATTGAGTCAATCATGAGATGTCAAGTACCACACCAGATGTTGTTCTTGCACTAGATGCAATAAGTTGATATTGATCCAATCCTGGAGAAACAGTCGGAAGCAGTTTTAGAACATAAGTGGATGTTCTAGGGATATGATAACGACAGCCTCATTTCGGAGACAGTTGTCATTCCAAGCTTCCAAGGTGACATGGACGACAAGCAGGTTGTCAGAGTTATAGTTTTTCCTTCTGACGAGGGGCAGTATTTTGGACAGGTGGTCCAAGGAAATACTGAGGGAGGCATGGCGCAGGATACTGATTAAGTTCAGTTGACGATACAGTCTAAGAAGTTTGGGTTTGGAGTTCATTTATGAGCTCGGTCCCATCAGACATCCAGACATTCTAAGACAGGTATTGCTCATTTCGGGAGATGGCTTTCTCTGCGAGCTTGAGATATAGAGAGACATAGAAAGGAACACCACAGGCGGATCCACTCACTGAGGCTATTCCTCGAACGCAATAGTTTCGCAAACAGGCTTTGTGAGACTGACTAGTAGAGGAGTTGGGTGTTCGGTATCACACGGGCTGTGAGTATGCGACATCGCAATAATTAGCCTTGAGTGCAAGTGGGAGATTGTTGGAGATAGTGCCCTCAGAGTCAATTATTAGGTCACAGGTACGTGATTGTAATGATTGAGGGAGGACCTATCCCGGTAGGACAGTCTTACTCGAGTTGATATTATGCTATCTGGTTTACCTTTATCATCGTGTACTGTTTTAGGTGACCTGACACGTCGCTATTACACGTTGATAGAGCCCCTAGGATTCTTGCTTGACCACCAGCAGTATGAGGGCGATCATATAAGTGGGAGCTGGGGGTCTACAAGCATATCCTTAAAAGGTCCCTAGTCGTGGGAGTTTCGAGACCGGGCATCGATACTCCATTAGTAGACTAGTGTATACAGTCGAGACCCCGACGAGGGGCGGTGGCCGGTCTCACAAGCCACTGGTGTCAGTTGGATCACCTAAGATGTATACAGGTGCTCATTGGGTTATGAGTACACCGGACAGGACTCGCCGGGAACATGCTAGTTGGTCATATACCAGACGTCAGATGGCAGTTCCCTGGTGACATGTGTGCAGGTTAGTTCATCGACCTGGGGATCGTCATTTGTCTCGTGTGAGTTCCCACTGTACTTTGATTACTACCCTACCACGGCTCAAAGGAGTCGTGCAAACAGGTTTTAGTTGGGTACAGTCCCGAGCCACATGGAGGCAGTGAGCGTATCTTCAGGGGTTCGTCTCTCCCGGTATTGGGGGTGAGGTCGTGCTGTGTCTAGGAGAGCCATTACACAAAGTCCTTGGCCAAGGCAAGGAGATTTACTGGTAGGTATTCCAGTAGTATCTCAGGGTGTTCTGGGCTACACTCCGACACGACTTGTACCGCTTTTGGGGGTCTGACTTTTACCAACCCCCTAGGCCCGCCATGCGATACTCATAGACGAACGGACCGGACTGCACGGATATTGTCACTGACAGGCTCAGTAGGGTGTCAGGATGAGTTCACTCATCGACGTCCCTTTTTAGTCAATAGCTGGTGGCCCGTCACGTATTGGCTTATACCTCTGACGTGCTAGTGGTTAAATCCACAACCATAGTATTGACGAGTCTTTAGAGTCCACCACACTTTCTGTTACTCAGCTTTCGGGCAAAACGCTGTAGAGGCCGTATGGAGATATGGCAGGGTCCGATCAGATACGTGCGGTATTGCACGGATCAGGATCGGACGTTTTGTACTAGCGGCCGTATGGATATATGGCAGGGTTCGATCAGATACGTGCGGTATTGCACGGATCAGGATCGAACGGATATTACTAGCCGGCTTTGGTTTAAGCCGGTCCTAGTTTAGTACAGTGTAGATTTTGTCTCATTGCATTTGTATCCGGACGGAATACAGATGCGGGTGTGTATGCACAGTATAGGGGTTTTCCTGTAATTTATTACGGGACCAGTTTTCTGGAGTTGCCAGTTTGCATTCCGTTCCGGCCGGTTTTTCTTTGTTCTTTCCCGGCCGGACTTTTCCGATGGAGGGGGTAATTTGCAGTTTTGCAAATTACACTTTGTGGAGGACTTTTTTGCATAAGGGTTGATATGATAAGCATCTTTGCTTTTCATGCTTTATTGTGATAAGAAAGGATTAGGATTGATGTGTAGTTTTATGATGATTATGTTTGGATGTGGTCACCCTCCTCCTTTTACTACGATCACCTCCCTTCATGCTTCTTATTCTTTCTCCACCATTTCTAAGTGGATGAGGTTTTAAATAAGAATGAGAAGTTTTTTCTTTCCATGGTTGAGTGAGAAGAAAATGAGAGCTTCATGTTTGAGAGGAGAAAAATGAGAGTGATTCATTTCGTGTATATCATTCTTCATCTCATTCCATTGCTAGAAAATTGAAAGCACCAATTTTCTATACACCATTCCTCCATCTATGGCAACCAACCCCAAAAGTGAGACATACACTCTACACTACACTTCCTACAGCAAATCTTGGACGCGTCGATTCGCCAGCTTCGCGCCCGAGTTGCCTCGGTATTGAGGTGGGAGCCCGTAAAAGTACCCGGCTTCGTGGTGCCCTTTCCGACGAGGAGGAGATGGACGGAGATCCCGCGAGGAGATCGGAGTGGAGATGAAGACCGGAGGACTCGGATCGTATGGTACATCTCTTCCCTTTCTTGTTAGTAGCTTAGACTTGTTAATGGCACGATCCGGAGTTTAGTGCGCGGTGGTGCCGGTTTGCAAAGTCCGCAAAAATAAAAGTTTACCACCGCTTCCGCGTTTGGCCGTCGGATTGACGGCCGGGGCGCCGCCGTGCACTTACAACACCCACTTCGATGGACGGTTCTCCATCGAACTTCTTTAACACTACTCTACCATCGTCCACAGGTGCGCAGAATCCGCCCCGTATCTCTCTCCAAGAGAGATGTTACCCTATGCGATGTCCTCTTTCGACCTGTCTCACCATTCCAGCAGCCAATGGGGACAATTTTGAAATCAAACCACAATACATCAATCTTCTACCAAAATATCATGGTCTCGAGTCTGAAGACGCATATGTCTTTATTACCAAATTTGAAAATGTATGCACTATGATGGGTACTTCACAGCTTTCTGTGGATGCTATGAGATTACGTCTTCTCCAATTCACTTTGTGCGATATAGCCGAGAAGTGGCTTTATAACACAGCCGTACATTCTACCTCGAACTGGGGAGAATTCTTAGCAGCGTTCCTAAAGAAGTTCTACCCCAATCATAAGACAGCTTGAGTCCATAGCGAAATAAATCAATTTACCCAGCTTCCAAATGAACCATTCTCGAAGTGTTTTGAACGCTTCAAGGATCTGTTAGTTCAATGTCCTCATCACGGAATTCCTAGATGGGATCTGTGCAGAATCATATATGAGGGCATTAATCCTACAACAAAACAAACCCTTGAATCCATGTGTCACGGCACCTTCATGAATAAAGATGATGGTGAAGCCTGGAGATTTTTAGAAGATTTCGCTGAAAGAACTTTACAGTGGGAGAGTGTAAACTAGTCATCGTCTATGGGTGGCATTCACCAGCTTGATGTTTCCATAGAAGTTAGAGCTGAAATGGCAGCAATGCAAAAGAAACTTGAAGCTATGGAAAATAAATTTTTAGCAGCCTCCCTAAATCAGATTTCACTTTCCAAAACTGTCTGTGGATTTTGTTCTGATCCATCACATCTTACGGAAGAATGTCCTTTAAATTCTCTGTTTCAAGGTCAAGAACATACCAATGCTTCTTTTCAACAAAGACCTAGAAACGATCCGTATTCTTCCACTTATAATCAGAGTTGGAGGAATCACCCTAACTTTGCTTGGAACCAATCACAAACTCAAAATACGGTTCCAAATCAAAATAATTTTCAAAGGGCTCCTCCACCACAACAGCAACCACTACAACCGACTCAGCACACCTATCAATCACAAAACTTTCAAAATCCGGTTAACACACATGCACCGTATAATGCTTTGCAGTTGACCGGTACTGATGAATCCTCTTCACTCGCACAAACCATGAATTTGATTTTGAAAAATTTCATGCAAGTTTCGGCTGAATAAAGACTTCTGTCGATAAAATCCAGAAAAACTCTGACTCCCATGATGAGAGTATAAAATCGATGGAAACACAAATTGCACAATTAAAAGCCGAAATGAGTGCTAGAGAGAAAGGGAAAATTCCGTCTCAACCCCTACCGAATCCTGGACATTCATAACACTATAATGTGAATGCAATTACAACGTTGAGATCCGGAAGAGTGCTGAATAATCAAGTTGGGGAAGAAATTGATAATCATGATGAATTAATCAATAACACCCCGGCTTTCACTTCCACTTTTCCTTCCACATCCACTTCTACTTCTAATCCTACTTTATCTACCCTACCATTTTCTTGCGAGCCTATTCTTCGTTTTCCTCAAGGCTCGAACCCTCAGCATATTTCTTCTAGTCCACCAAAGACGATCCCCACTCCTATTCTGGGATCAGTTCCACACACACCACCTTCTCCAATGTTGGACCCAGCTCTTATTGTTAAAGCTCCTTATCCGAATCGGTTAAGGGGAAACAAATCAAGTCCACATATGGAGAAGATTATGGAAATGTTCAAACAGGTTAACATCAACATCCCTCTCCTAGATGCTATACAATAAGTCCCCGCTTATGCAAAAATTTTGAAGGACTTGTGCACTAGGAAGAGGAAGACTCAAGTGCCCAAAAAGTTCTTCATGACAAACAATGTTAGCACTGCTTTTACCCCATATTTACCAAAGAAACATAAAGACCCAGGATGTCCTACAATCTCGATTTCTATTGGGGGTAAAAACATTAATCGTGTTCTACTTGACCTTGGCGCAAGTGTTAACCTGCTTCCATATTCTGTTTACGAGCAGTTAGGGATTGGAGAGTTGAAACCAGCTCATTGCACTCTCCAAATGGCAGACCGTTCAATCACCAAACCTAGGGGTGAACTGGAAGATGTGTTGATAAAAGTCGGGAAATTCATATTCCCTGTGGACTTTATTGTTCTCGATACACAACCTGTAGCAAACCCACAAAATCAAATTCCGGTGATTTTGGATCGACCATTCCTTGTCATTTCCAATGCTGTCATTAATTGTCGAAACGGTTCAATGAACCTATCTTTTGGAAAAATGACAATTGAACTTAACATCTACAAAATTAGAAGTCAGCCATCTGAACCCTCTGCTCACATACTTGATGTCTGTTCTGTCCACGAGATTGCTTTCGAAAGTTGCGAAGTTGATGAACTTTGCTTTGAAGATCTCGACGACATTAGCACATCAATGTTTGATCTTGCACATCTTAGTGAGGACAATCTTTCCACTCCTGAGTCTGAAACTCATGACTCATCACTTTCCGAGTCTGTATCCTATGCAGGCTACGAGCTTCTTTGTGAATCCGAATATCATTCGCTGACCCCACCTTCTATAATTTCTCCGCCAGCATTACATCTCAAACTTTTACCCTCTCATCTTAAATATGCATATTTAGGTGAGAATGAGTCTTTACCTGTCACGACCAGAAAGTACGGAACATGACCGGCACTTAAACTACGAAACGTCTTGAGGCGTACGTAATCTAAGTAAGCCGAAAACCCAGAAATCCAAACCAAGAAAAGTAGTAGAGTGAAGGAAAAACCAATTTAAATCAAGTAGTTTGCAACCTACGCCGAAATATGCATTTTTAAAATCACAAGTCTTTTCTAAAAATTTCGGCAGAGTTTCCTTTGTAAAAACAGACCCCAAACGGGTACAAAACCTGATAAAGCATATATAATGAATAAAGGCATCCCCAAGCGGGAACTAGCTCTTCGTCAATCGACGGTCATAACCACGCAAGCAATAATATACAACGCCGAAGGGCGAAGATCACAACATAAAAGGAAACTCAAAACAGTATGAAATCCATAGAAATACACGTGTGACTCTAAGGTCGAAAGAATAAACATCACTGGTCTCTATCTGAAATAAATACATTTTTGGTTGATGGAGCTTCTAGATACAACAGAATAATAATATACAAAATATAATGATGGTCACGATACAAGTGAACCCACCTACTAGCAAATCATCCGGAAAGGAAGCAGTGTGCCAGCAAAACCGTAATGAAACCTGTACGGCAAAACCTGCAAGAAACTGTGGTACAACGGGGGTGAGTTGCCAACTCGTGAGTAGAAAACATCTACGAACAGAAATCGCATGAACAACGCAATCCTAGGTCATACGATCACTATATATATAATCCTCAAAATGACAAGTCTGGAGCATGAAAAGGTGGCAAGGGTAAATATCTAACCCAAGTGTAATATCATGTGCTCGTGTCAGTGACTCAGGTAGCAATATATCATATGGAGGAGGTATGAATGCATGAACACAGAATACATGTAAATGAAGAAACTGCTTTCATAACTTAATGAGATTTCTGCATTTTTAAAACGAAGTATCATAATGAAATCAGCATAAACAGTGTCTAGCATCGACACAAAACATAAATTACAATGCCTCAAAATCTCAGTCTCCGGCTATCCGGACTGGCCTGTATCATCAAATCTCAGTACCTCAATATCTCACTATCTAGGGCGCCGTCAGTCCAGACTGGCCCCTTGTTAGTTATATGTATGCCCTAGTGGCCATTACTATACATAGGATGTATATTGTAGTGGATGCTTGGACATATATAGGGAGGACTTTCTTGCTCGACATGATAGTATGCTATCTGGTTGCTCTTTACCTTAACGTGTACACTGATTGTCTCTCTGTTACATGTTGGTAAAGCCCTTAGGATGTGTACTTGACTACCTGGATTATGATGCGGATCATACTAGTGGGGACATGGTAGTCCATAAGTACATCCTTGAAGGTCCCTAGTCGTGGGTGTATCGAGACGGGGCATCGATATACCAGAGTAGACTAGCGTATACCTTCTCGACCCATACAGATGGGAGATGGATGATCCCATATCCATTGGTGTTTGACATCAGAGATGGTGTGTGGGTGCTCAGTGGAGACTGGGTACACTGGACGGACTCGCCGAGAACTCCCAGATGGTATTATACCTTACGTCAGATGGCAGTTCTCTGGTGACACTGGTACAGAGCAGTCTGTTGACCTGAGATCGTCATAGAGTCTTGAGTGATTCCCACTGTGCTTTTATTTCCACCTTACCACGTTCAAGAGGGCGTGCAAAACGGTGTTTTTTGGGTACAGTCCCGAATCACATGGAGGCAATGAGCGATAGGAGGGGATTCGTCTCTCCCGGTATAGGGAGTTGATGTCGCGCTGTGTTCGATTGGCTATAACCGGAAATCCCTGGCCAGGGTTGCTGAGATTTATTGGTAAGTGTTACCAGTAGTTTCTCGAACTGTTATAAACCTCATATCGACACGACTTATCGAGTTATTGGGGTCTGACGTTTACCACCCCTAGACGAGATATGCGACATATCAGACGATCAGACCGGACTGTGCGGTAAGTGTTACTGGTTGGATTCACAGGAGTGTGATCGGGCTTGCTCGTCGATCTTCTGATCGCTCAATACCCGGGTGGCCGTTACGTTTAGCAGACCGCTTGCGGCTTGTGGGTGTTTGATATGATCATCACCTGCTGCCGGCGTATTGACGAGTCTTTAGAGTCGTACACAGAGGTTTCCTGGCTCAAGCGAAACGAAATAGGAGCGCATATGAGATATGTGAGGGACCGAGAATAATGCGTGTATGTGATACCGTATTCTATTCTTGTGATGAATGTATCGAATGGTTGTATGCGATATAACCTAGTTATCGAATCGAGGATTGATTCGATAAGTCGATACATTGGATATTAATCGGTCATATACGATATGACCGGATCGTTAAATCAAGTGTTGATTTAATGATTTAATGTATAATTATATATTTGATATATTACTTTACATTAACTAGTATTGGTTCACTTTAAATGGATTTTCTCACTTGATGTACACAAGTTGTATATGTGATATACTTTTGTGCACTTGTTTGTATCATGTTTGATAATACATGCAAACTTGGGTTTGTGTAAAAAATTAAACCATGGTTATGTTAATGGTTAGGGTTTTGATTTACTTATCTCTTCATTTATTTATTTATTCATTTTTGAAAGATAAAGAGAAATGGTGGCTTGATTTGTTTTCTAGTTGAACCTTCATGAAGCTTTGAATAAGTCCATCATTTTTATTTCATACTTAACCCTAACCATTCAACCTAACCTTAGTTAATTCTCTACACCTAACTATGGTTGCTATATGATAAGATAATTCTTTTTAATCTTATCATAATTCTTTTCTTCTTCTTCTTCTTCAAGATGAAGAAAACCTTGCATCCTTTAATGGTGTCTTGAGAAAAAGAGTGAGAAATCCAATTCTAAAGTGAACCCACTTCATATTTCTTCATCCTCTACCACTTGCCAAGTAGTATAGGGTGTTTTCTTCACAAGTTTCATGGCTTGGTGAAGTTGGAGCTTGATCTTGTGTTGCCTCGACGTAGATCATCTTCGGCATCGAAGTCGACGACCTAGCCCGCCCATTTTTCCGATGAAGCCGACGCTAGAGCCCGGGATCCGATGATCGCAGCGAGGGGACTTCATCACAGAGCTTTGGAGGTGGATGACCGGATCTACGAAGGTTGTATTTCCGTTCACTTAGCACTAAAGAAGTTTAGTAGCTTGTAGTTTCGCCTAAACTCTAGTTAACGATCCGTATTAGGGTTTCTCGGCACCGGAAAAATTTGAAATTGGCATGGTTGATGCCTTGTGAGACCTCATTAGTGTGCCTAGGAACCCGACACCCCTAACATCCATCATAAGACCACGACGGTATCCTCCGGATATCCGATGCGTCGGGTAAAATCACCGGTAGGTAGTCTTCCCCTGCCAGGCTCATCGTCTACTACTCGAACTTCTTGCCCCGGGGTACCTTAACGGGTCCACCATGTACCCGAGACGGTTTATCCAACTCCTCGAATCGGGTCTCGAAATCCATCAGCAAACACATGGTGGACGACTCATACATCATGGGAAAACCGCACTTTTCATTTTAAAAAGAGAGAGAGAAGAAGTTTATATATGTTCTTGCGGTTTCCCCCAAATCCAGGAAATCTCATGAAAATCCGAATCGAAATCATCAATAGCATGTAAAACAGTGAATATGGGCATAAAATCCATGAATGCAGCATAACAGTGAATAACAATATGCAAGAAACAACAAGTACTAACTACAATGTCTAAACTATTAGCTAACAAGCTATGTCCATGAAATAGTATTCTCTAAAGTGTACGTGACATGGCAATTACCGATGATGATGTGTGTGGGCCGGCAAGTAAGTGTACGTAGAACATACGCATCATCGGTAATGGTGCCGGTGTCCTAACAGCATGATATCAATAATGGTATATGAATCACAATATAAGTATGCGATGCGGAGCGAACATCAATAATGTGCGGGAGCTGAATACTAGACACAACGATAACTAATCTTTATTTAATATAAATATAGGTCATACCGTAGTGCCTTTTGAAATAACACGAATCGCGGTATTTTGAAAATAAGGGCTACGGTGTTTTTAAGAAAAGATACGTCCTTTGAAATATCCGTAGAATCCCTTGGCCTGTCTTTTAAAATACTCACGATTCGTTAGTTTTTGAACTAGGTAGGAATCTAATCTAATCTAACAACTACACTAAACTGTACGGCTGACCAAACAAGCTGAACTAAAGGTGAGGAAACCGCCTAACATCTGAGTCGATACATATATATATATATATATATATATATATATATATATATATTGGTCGGTGATCCCACCTCAATAATATCACATCCGATACCATATCTATAATCAGACATTCCCAAGTCAAGAGTGCGGATCTATCATCAATATATAGCTCGTACGTAAATCCGTCGTACGGCATCCCAAATCTGGGTATGGGTCAACATCACATTCATCATATTATTCAGCTGGTATCCTCTTTATCAAAGATCATAATCCGGGGTACTGATCTACGTCTAGTACAATACTGATATCATCAATATATTCATGATCTGACTACTGATCTACAGTCTCGTACAAATCGATATCATCATAAAGAAGTATACATCGCCCAATGCGACCTATTATAAATATCTTAACATATCATATTTCATATCTCGATCACAAGTCAACTATTCTATGTATATCACTATTCACATGGTATCGTCGTCCAAACATCCGTTATAACATCATGGCGTATCTCAAATACTAACCCTGCCATATCACCTATCTCACGGCCTCAAATCAAATCTCATCGACTCATCTCAAATCCTAAGTACTATCCTCAAATCCAGTATATGAACACATAGTCCCATACCCATGTGAACACATAAATATATATTCCCATATACACACATGTGAAAGAAAGAATGTATGCATGAATGAGTGTGCGTGTATGTGGGTGCAACCACTACTCTAGGGTTTCGCCACTAACACTAAACCAATCCAAGAACACCAAAAATCCATCTTTATCATCAATCAACTCAAACAACATATAATAAATATATGTGTGTATACGTATTCGTATACATCACCACGAACTGCGGGGGTGCTATACGCAAAAAAAGAAAGAAGATGATTTCTTCTTTCTTTTATCGCTTAGGAGCCGTGCGAGATGAAAGTATCCACCCGACTTCCCCCCGTAGATATAAATCTACTCACTGTGCTTCTTGTGTGCCGATGCCGATGTCGCCATTTTCATCTTCAATGCCTCGACATCACGTAGGGTACCTACAAAGATAACACAATCGCAAAAGCATATGAAAATCACATCGGAAAACCAAAACGGCACACGCTACTCTCATAGGTAAAAACCTATAGCCCACGTATGCAAAACCAACAAATTACACCTAGTCGTTGATGTACAAACATTCAAAAACCAAATACAAAACCAAATATCAAGAATTAGCATTTCAAAATACGGAAAACATAGCTAAAATCACACTAAACTGCTCCCAGATTTTGGCTCAGGTCAAATTAAGACAAGTCCAGGGTGATGTATATCATGTATTTGAGCTACTGGACAAACCCCGTCACCATATGCCTCCAAGTGGCCGAGCACTTCCTCAATAAAACCGGCCTCCTCAGGTCCCTAAGCTCTAATGGGGTTCGTCTCGTCAAGGTAGTCTCCTAGTACCCTAATTTGGTCCCTAGAGTTGTTTGCTACTCTCAAAATTCCTCCGTGTTGCTCCAGATTTCCCTGCACACCATTTATTCCCAAAAAACCGACATGAACTCAAATCCCAAATCCGTATTTTTGTTTCCCTTACTCATTCTCAGGTATTATACAGCCTCTCCACAGCCACTCAAAATCATCAATCACCAATTTCACTCAAACCCTCACTAGGGTCTCCCAATGTTCACTAATCTTCACAATTTCACATCTAAACACATATGAATACTAAAGCAAATGAAAAACCACCTAATTGGTGAAGGTATTATCTCATATAGCACCCAAGAATCCCTAAGATAAACAAAAACTGAAATTTCTTGGTCCCATGTGTAGAGGTTGAAGAGGGGATTAATTTTTGTGAAGGGTGTGTAGGGTTTTGGGGCTTATTAGGAGATAGATCTAGGGATTATTTGAGGAGGGTTGTGAACTTGAGGAGATGAAGGAGAGAAGATGAAAAAAAAGATGGGGAGAAAATGGCAGCAACAGCCCCTCTCTCTCACATAATCACACTCTCTCTCACACACATAATCTACCCAACCTAATCATTATGTCCCCTTTGACTTTGACTTTTTTCTTTTTCTTTTCTCTCCACCAATAAACTATATTATATAGCCCAAATGAAATGAAACAGGTAACAAAATGAAACATGTCATGGAGCACTAACCATGGAAACTGTAAAAACGCGGATTTAGCTTAATCGCGATTAGTAGTGCACTAATCGGGTTTTTATCAAAATTGCATATAATAAATTTTTAAAATGCAAAATCCTTTAATTATATATTTAAATGAATAAATCATTTTAATTTCTATTTATTTCATAATTATTGGTATATATTTATACCCTTTTTCGAAAACTTCAATTTCGTAAGTCGGGCAGTTTTTGGGAAAAATATTATTTTAATATTAAATTCCAAAAATAATATTTTATATTTTCTGAAATGTTACAATCTTCCCCCCTTAAAGAAATTCGGTCCCCGAATTTAAATTTAAACCCCCAAGTTCTAAAACATTTCAATAGAATGTCCAAGTCGTCGGGGCTCCGAAATCATCGATATATAAAACGCATCATAGCGCAATGCATGCGCATGAGTAATGAGCAGGTAACTCAAAATCGAAACTCCGTCAAGCGTCCCGCAATCATCGGAATCAAGGTAAAGACACAAATGCCAAATCCAAAGCAAAACCAATACGATATAACTCGGAACTATAAATGTAAATATCAAATCTATACATGTAAATATCTGAAGGAAATGCATGCCAAATCTTTTAAAGTCGCTGTGCAATGCGCATAACACTGCACAGTGGCGGACGTCTATCGTAAGAAAATAACCATATACGTATATATCTTTTGTTTAATATGTACGTTCCGCCGTTTTGGAAACAATTTAGAAGGGTTTCCTTGTTTTAAACGTTTCGTGTCATATCAGACACGTAGGTAAACACTGAGACTACAGCTCGCTTTTGGAAATCCCTTTGAAATCTATCAATGCATGCAAAATATACTCAGGTACTGTCATCTGACTCGTCCTGCTCAGTACGAAAACAATAATAAAACATCACAAAAACGTACTGCTTCATAAGAAATCAATCCCAAAATGTGCATATGAATACTACGTGCGTCTGGTGCGCACGGAAATCAAAATCCATGAATGTGCCATACATGCGCACAGAAACAATATCTAAGTGCATTAAGTGTGCACGAAACATCTGTCAAGGGCAACAGGTGTGCCTGACAGCAAAAACATGTGCATCTGACATGCACGAAGAATCTCGATTTAGTGCATCTGGTGTGCACTAAAATCGCATCTCATAACATGCGCCCAACATGCGCGAAAACCCAAATCAGGTGCATCCATCCTGCACGAAGTCATGAAATCCAATATCAAGCGCCGAACATGCACAAAATCCAATCAGGTGCACAAGGTGCACAAAACAAATATCGAACATCACAATCGAAATCGAAGTCCAGTGCAACTGTGGTGCACAAATGCGTATCCCTGCACTGCAAACATATGTGAACTACACCGAGTGCGAAACCAAATCGTGTGCGTACATATGCACAAAATCAACTCAACTGTATGAAACCCATAAAACCATAAACATGTGAACCCAAGGCAAGAAAACGATATCAAGTGCAACAACTGTGCAAGATCGTAAATACTCAGTAGGTGCAACCATGGTGCATGAAAACAAATATCATGAAACTCAATCATCAAAATCAGTCAGGCGAATAGACCGCCCAAAATACCGAAATCGAACATGGCGGAATAGTCCCGCTCAAGCACATCCTCTAAGAATCTCTGGCCAACTGTCTTGGTCACTCATAGCATGTCTCGTCGACGATCATGAACTCTGGCCTGCCGGTGTGCGTAACATGACCACTCCTGGGTCCAAGTCTTCTCGTAATTTATTCCAGAATGGTCCTGACGAGGTCTCTCCCAAATCTCGTCTCTGCCAAACTGTCCGGAAGTCATCGTCCTTTACTATATCTGTTTCTTGTTCCGGAACGACTGCATACACATCGCGACTCCTTCTGGAAGGTATATCCAAGTACAATGCCTCGGCATGCGTACCGCATCACTGATGTCAACGGAGTGGAACGCCATCTCATCCAGATCTGGTACGAACCTCTTACTCCACTTTTCTCTAATATCGACTGCTTCAGACTCGTCTCGTCGTGGCTGCATGGACTGAGCTCCAATGGCCATTCTCGTATCTGGAGTCTCCCAAGAAACGCATCTCACCACCTAGCATCCGAATGAAGTCCAACCATCCGATCGATTCGTCAAAACCTCATAATCCCCCAAGAGTTCAACATCTTGGGTACAATTTAATAGTATCGAGTACATACCGCAGTATCGGTGGTCCAACCGTAGAAGGGCAAACCCAAGCCTCACTAATGGCGCCGCAGAACTGCCGCAAACCCTAAGGTTTAAAGGCTTTTACACGGTCATTATGTCGAGTTAGGGTTTCATTCTTCTAGAGGGTCCATAGAATTGCCTGCATGTCTTTCCGAATACTCTATACTTGGAATAATAGGTTTCTGACATTCGATCGTCTCTGTCGACTCTCAACGTATCCGCGTGAAGTCGTCTCTAGCTGGAATCAATCTATCTGATGACCTCGCATCGGGGTAGGTGAATGAACCACATGTCCTAGTCATTCATCCTCGGTGACTAGCGACCTTCTATCATCTCTTAGTACAACTCGTACTGCAATAGCTCCAACATCTGGGGCGATAACTCGTAGTCTGCACGCTGAACAATGCCTCAATTATCATGAATAAGCAATACATCAACGGTCATCAAAATCTGGCTGGCCTCTCTATCAGTGGCCCAATCCTCTGGTGCTGATCTGCACGTCCGAGTAATCTCATACAGCAATCCATCCAACACTCGTGGCGCAAAAACACAATAAAAAGACACATCTCTGCAATCGTGAGTCGCCGGAATCACGCCCTGGTTAGTCCTCGTTCGCAACGAGCTCGTGCTGACCGCAACTCTAGCCGTAGCTCTCCATGCCCGTAATCGTGGCAGCAAAACCATAACTGGTACTGATGATGCTAGATCATGAATGAATATAATACTGAACAAAGAAATGTACATCCTAAGGCTTCTTAAGTGGAGTAGCGTATCGTAAATATGCCGCGGAACATACGTACGGTACGTCACTCTACTCAAACTACCTACTCCATCAACCAAGGGTCATCCTACGCTCTGAAGGTAAAACATAACGCTCTGATACCAACTTTGTCACGACCCGAAAGTACGGAACATGACCGACACTTATACTACGAAACGTCTCGAGGCGTACGTAATCTAAGTAAGCCGAAAACCCAGAAATCCAAACTAAGAAAAGTAGTAGAGTGAAGGAAAAACCAATTTAAATCAAGTAGTTTGCAACCTACGCCGAAATATGATTTTTAAAATCACAAGCCTTTTCTCAAAATTTCGGCAGAGCTTCCTTAGTAAAAACAAACCCCAAACGGGTACAAAACCTGATAAAGCATATATAATGAATAAAGTCATCCCCAAGCGGGAGCTAGCTCTTCGTCAATCGACGGTCACAACCACGCAAGCAATAATATACAACGCCGAAGGGCGAGGATCACAACAGAAAAGGAAACTCAAAACAGCATGAAATCCATAGAAATACACGCGTGACTCTAAGGTCGAAAGAATAAACATCGCTGGTCTCTATCTGAAATAAATACATGTTTGGTTGATGGAGCTTCTAGATACAACAGAATAATAATATACAAAATATAATGATGGTCACGATACAAGTGAACCCACCTACTAGCAAATCACCCGGAAAGGAAGCAGTGTGCCAGCAAAGCCGTAATGAAACATTTACGGCAAAACCTGCAAGAAACTGTGGCACAACGAGGGTGAGTTGCCAACTCATGAGTAGAAAACATCTACAAACAGAAATCGCATGAACAACACAATCCTAGGTCATACGATCACTATATATATAATCCTCAAAATGACAAGTCTGGAGCAAGAAAAGATGGCAAGGGTAAATATCTAACCCAAGTGTAATCTCATGTGCTCGTGTCAGTGCCTCAGGTAGCAATATATTATATGGAGGAGGTATGAATGCATGAACACAGAATACATGTAAATGAAGAAACCGCTTTCATAACTTAGTGAGATTTCTGTATTTTTAAAACGAAGTATCATAATGAAATCAATATAAACAGTGTCTAGCATCGACACAAAACATAAATCCCAATGCCTCAAAATCTCAGGCTCCGGCTATCCGGACTGGCCTGTATCATCAAATCTCAGTACCTCAATATCTCACTATCTAGGGCGCCGTCAGTCCAGACCGGCTCCTAACATCCATCACAAGACCACGACGGTATCCTCCGGATATCCGACGCGTTGGGTAAAATCACCGGTAGGTAGTCTTCCCCTGCTAGGCTCATCGTCTACTACTCGAACTTCTTGCCCTGGGGTACCTGACCGGGTCCACCATATACCCGAAACGGTTCATCCAACTCCTCGAATCGGGTCTCGAAATCCATCAGCAAACTCATGATGGACGACTCATACATCATGGGAAAACCGCACTTTTCATTTTAAAAAGAGAGAGAGAAGAAGTTTATATATGTTCTTGCGGTTTTCCCCCAAATCCAGGAAATCTCATGAAAATCCGAATCCAAATCATCAATAGCACGTAAAACAGTGAATATGGGCATAAAATCCATGAATGCAGCATAACAGTGAATAACAATATGCATGAAACAGCAAGTACTAACTACAATGTCTAAACTATTAGCTAACAAGCTATGTCCATGAAATAGTATTCTCTAAAGTGTACGTGACATGGAAATTACCGATGATGATGTGTGTGAGCCGGCAAGTAAGTGTACGTGGAACATACGAATCATCGGTAATGGTGTCGGTGTCCTAACAGCATGATATCAATAATGGTATATGAATCACAATATAAGTATGCGATGCGGAGCGAATAGCAATAATGTGCGGGAGCTAAATACTAGACATAACGATAACTAATCTGCATTTAATATAAATATAGGTCATACCGTAGTGCCTTTTGAAATAACACGAATCGCGGTGTTTCAAAAATAAGGGCTACGGTGTTTTTAAGAAAAGATACGTCCTTTGAAATATCCGTAGAATCCCTTAGCCTGTCTTTTAAAATACCCACGATTCGTTAGTTTTTGAAATAGGTAGGAATCTAATCTAGTCTAACAACTACACTAAATTGTACGGCTGAGCAAATAAGCTGAACTAAGGTAAGGAAACAGCCTAACATCTGAGTCGATACATACATACATACATATATATATTAGTCGGTGATCCCGCCTCAATAATATCACATCCGATACCATATCTATAATCAGACATTCACAAGTCAAGAGTGCGGATCTATCATCAATATATAGCTCGTACGTAAATCCGTCGTACGACATCCCAAATCTGGGTACGGGTCAACATCGCATTCATCATATTATTCATCCGGTATCCTCTTTATTAATGATCATAATCCGGGGTACTGATCTTCGTCTAGTACAATACAGATATCATCAATATATTTATGATCTGACTACTGATCTACAATCTCGTACAAACCGATATCATCACACATATCATCATAAAGAAGTAAATATCGCCCAATACGACCTATTATAAATATCTTAACATATCATATCTCATATCTCGATCACAAGTCAACTATTCTATGTATATTACTATTCACATGGTTTCGTCGTCCAAAGATCCGTTATAACATCATGGCATATCTCAAATACTAACCCTGCCATATCACCGATCTCACGGCCTCAAATCAAATCTCATCGACTCATCTCAAATCCCAAGTACTATCCTCAACTCCAGTATATGAACACATAGTCCCATACCCATGTGAACACATAAATATATATTCGCATATACACACATGTGAAAGAAAGAATGTATGCATGCATGGGTGTGCGTATGTGTGGGTGCAACCACTACTCTAGGGTTTCGCCACTAACACTAAACCAATCCAAGAACACCAAAAATCCATCTTTATCATCAATCAACTCAAACAACATATAATAAATATATGTGTGTATACGTATTCGTATACATCACCACGAACTGCGGGGGTGCTATACGCCATCCACCCGACTTCTCCCCGTAGATATAAATCTACTCACTGTGCTTCTTGTGTGCCGATGCCGATGTCGCAATTTTCATCTTCAATACCTCGACAACACATGGGGTACCTACAAAGATAACACAATCGCAAAAGCATATGAAAATCACATCGGAAAACCAAAACGGCACATGCTACTCTCGTAGGTAAAAACCTATTGCCCACGTATGCAAAACCAACAAATTACACCTAGTCGTTGATGTAAAAACATTCAAGAACCAAATACAAAACCAAATATCAAGAATTAGCATTTCAAAATACGGAAAACATAGCTAAAATCACACTAAACTGCTCCCAGATTTTGACTCAGGTCAAATTAAGCCAAGCAAACAAGTCCAGGGTGATGTATATCATGTACTTAAGCTACTGGACCAACCCTGACACCATATGCCACCAAGTGGCCGAGCACTTCCTCAATAAAACCGGCCTCCTTGGGTCCCTAAGCTCCAATGGGGTTCGTCTCGTCAAGTAGTCTCCTAGTACCCTAATTTGGTCTCTAGAGTTGTTTGCTACTCTCAAAAATCCTCCGGATTACTCCAGATTTCCCTGCACACCATTTATTCCCACAAAACCGACATGAACTCAAATCCCAAATCCGTATTTTTGTTTCCCCTACTATTTCTCAGGTATTATACAGCCCCTCCACAGCCACTCAACATCATCAATCAACAATTTCACTCAAACCCTCACTAGGGTTTTCCAATGTTCACTAATCTTCACAATTTCACATCTAAACACATATGAATACTAAAGCAAATGAAAAACCACCCAATTGGTGAAGGGATTACCTCATATAGCACCCAAGAATCCCCAAGATCAACGAAAACTGAAATTTCTTGGTCCCATGTGTAGAGGTTGAAGAGGGGATTAATTTTTGTGAAGGGTGTGTAGGGTTTTGGGGCTTATTAGGAGATAGATCTAGGGATTATTTGAGGAGGGTTGTGAGCTTAAGGAGATGAAGGAGAGAAGATGAAAAAAGATGGGGAGAAAATGGCAGCAGCAGCCCCCCCCTCTCTCTCACATAATCACACACTCTCTCACACACATAATCTACCTAACCTAATCATTATGTCCCCTTTGACTTTGAATTTTTTCTTTTTCTTTTCTCTCCACCAATAAACTATATTATATGGCCCAAATGAAATGAAACATGTCATGGTGCACTAACCATGGAAACTGTAAAAACGCGGATTTGGCTTAATCACGATTAGCAGTGCACTAATCGGGTTTTTATCAAAATTGCATATAATAAATTTTTAAAATGCCAAATCCTTTAATTATATATTTAAATGAATAAATCATTTTAATTTCTATTTATTTCATAATTATTGGTATATATTTATACCCTTTTTCGAAAACCCCAATTTCGCAAGTCGGGCAATTTTCGGGAAAAATATTATTTTAATATTAAATTCCAAAAATAATATTTTATATTTTCTGAAATGTTACATTACCTGTGATCATATCCGCTTCTCTTGCCTCAGAGCAAGAGAAAGCGTTTCTGACGGTATTGAGATCTAATAGGCAAGCGTTTGGTTGGAATATGGCTGACATCAATGGGATTAGTCCCTTGATTGTAGAACATCATATATATCTGATGGATGAAGTCAAGCCAACCCGAGAACCACAGAGACGGTAAACCCCGTAATGAAGCATACGGTGAAGAAAGAAATCGTCAAATGCCTTGACAATAGTATCATTTACTCAATCTCCGATAGCCAATGGGTAAGTCCAATTCATGTAGTCCCTAAGAAATCTGGCATCACGATCATAACAAATGAGGCAAATGAGTTAATCCAGACACGCGCTCAAACTGGGTGGCGTGTATGTATTGATTATAGAAAACTCAATACCGCAACGAGGAAAGACCACTTTCCTCTATCTTTCATTGACCAGATATTAGAACGCTTAGCTGGACGGGAATATTATTGCTTCATGGATGGATACTCTGGCTATAACCAGGTCTCTATTGCCAAAGAGGATCAAGAAAAAACCACATTTACTTGTCCTTTTGGTACTTTTGATTATAGACGCATGCCCTTTGGGTTATGCAATGCTCCCGCTACATTTCAGCGGTGTATGATGGGGATATTCTCGGACATGGTCGAGAATTTTCTGGAGATTTTCATGGAAGATTTCTCGATATTTGGAGATTCTTTTGCTGACTGCCTATCTCATCTTGACGCAGTTCTTACTTGTTGTAAAGAGAAGAACTTAACCTTGAATTGGGAAAATTGCCATTTCATGGTCCAAGAGGGAATTGTGCTTGGACATTTATTTCATGAAAAGGCATTGAGGTTGACAAAGCTAAAATAAATGTCATTCAAAACCTTCCTCATCCCAAATGCGTCAAGGATATACGATCTTTTCTTGGCCATGCAGGCTTTTACAGGAGATTCGTTAAGGATTTTAGCAGAATTGCTAGACCCTTAACTCTTCCCTTGGCCAAGGACACAACCTTTCACTTTGACTCGGATTGTGAAGCTGCATTTGACTCACTCAAACAATCTCTCACTACAGCCCCCGTTCTTTCTTCTCCAGATTGGAACCGTCCTTTTGAGTTTATGTGTGATGCATCAGATTTTGCAGTTGGTGCAGTCTTAGGACAGCACATTGAAAAGATGCCACACGTGATCTATTATGCAAGTAAGACCCTGAATGATGCTCAAATTAATTATACAACTACCAAAAAGGAAATTTTGGCAGTTTTATTCGCATTAGAAAAATTCAGGCCTTACTTGATTAGCTCACCTATTGTTGTGTACACTGACCATTCCGCTTTGAAACATCTTTTGGCGAAGAAGGATGCTAAAGGTAGGCTAATACGTTGGATCCTTCTATTACAAGAATTTGATCTTGTTATTCGAGATAAGAAAGGATGTGAAAACGTGGCAGCCGACCATCTATCACGCATCTCTACTTCACCTGTGACCCTGCCGATCAATGATTCTTTTCCAGACGAACAACTCTTGAATGTATCCGACGAACCTTGCTTCAGGGATATTGTGAATTATCTTGCTACGGGACTTATTCCCCGCGAATGGTCGAAACAGGACAAATATCGATTTCTATCCTAAGTAAAACACTTTTACTAGGATGAACCCTATTTGTTTAAGTATTATCCTGACCAGATCATTCGCAGATGTGCCCGTAATGATGAATTCAAGAGTGTTCTATCTTTTTGTCATGATCAGGCATGTGGGGGTCACTTTGGTCCTCGAAAGACGGCAGAAAAGGTTTCGCAATGCGGTTTTTATTGGCCGACTTTATTCAAAGATGCATTTGATCATTGCAAAACCTGTGCACAGTGTCAACACACGGGTAGGATTTCCCGGAGAAATGAGATGCCACTGCAACCCATTTTGGTGGTTGAAATTTTTGACGTTTGGGGTATTGACTTTATGGGTCCTTTTCCCAACTCTTTTGGGAATTTGTACATATTGCTTGCGGTTGATTACGTCTCGAAATGGGTGGAAGCTATTCCTTGTCGCACTAATGACAAAAATATTGTCATTAGGTTCCTTAAAGAGAATATCTTTTTGCGATTTGGACACCCACACGCTATCATTAGCGATAACGGGACACATTTCTGTAATCGGTCTTTCAAGACTTTGATGCGGAAATATGCAATCAACCACAAACTTTCCACACCCTATCATCCCCAAACGAGCGGGCAAGCTGAGGTTTCAAACAGACAAATCAAACAAATTTTGGAGAAAACAGTTTCTAAAAATTGAAAAGATTGGTCAACCAAATTGACGGATGCTCTTTGGGCATTCCGTACTGTATATAAAACCGATCTAGGTATGTCTCCTTACAGACTAGTGTTTGGAAAGGTATGTCACCTTCCGGTCGAGATTGAGCACAAAGCAATGTGGGCCATTAGAGAACTTAACTTTGACTTAAATTAAGCCTGCAACTTTCGGAAGCTGCAATTAAACGAGCTAAGAGAACTCCGCGATGAAGCTTACGATAATGTTGTAATTGTAAAGAATTGGACTAAGGTATTTCACGATAAAAACATTTTGAGAAAAACTTTTATACCTGGTCAACAAGTCCTTCTTTATGATTCACGACTCCATCTTCATGCGGGTAAGCTACGATCTCGATGGAAAAGACCTTTTGTTGTGCGGTATGTATAACTGCACGGGGCAGTTGAGGTTGAAAATGTTGAAAATGGTACAATTTTCAAAGTAAATGGACATAGATTAAAACCGTATTTTTCTACTGACCCCACGGAGGAGCTCCTGTTTTTACATGAGCCACTTTATCTTGATTAAAATTCCTCTGTCTCACCTCCTTGTCATGTACAATACTGTATCATCTTTAGAATGGAGGTGAGTGAAAAGAATAAGTTTAGGGAATATTTTCACGATCATATATTATTGCCCCCGTTAATAAATTTCCTCCCAAGTTTACAGGTTTTTGTAATCCAGCAGATGGAAACAGTGAGGAAACTGTTGAAAACAAGTTTGGGGGAGGTTTGTGCTTATTTACACATCATTTGCATATCACTTTTCATAAGAACAAAACATGTAAAACATATAAAAAATTTAAAAATTTTAAAAAAGATAAAAATATTTAATATTTAATTTTATAATGAAAGATTAGATAGTGAAAAATTACATCCAAAAGATTAGAAAAATTTAAGAAAACCAAGAGTGTTAGAAGCTTTCTTAAACGAAACTAGTAATAAGTAGTTATGAGCCGTTGTCCCAAGGGTTAGTAAGATAAAAGAAGTCACTAATCTGAGAATAAAAATAAGTCTGAAAAATAGTTCATATTCTGGAAGCCAAACATTTGAATGTTGATACCCTACTATACGCACTTACACACGTTTTGAAACTCGGGATAGTAGAGAATACCTTGAAATACTCTTGTCTAAAAGTCAAAGTATGAAGAAAATAATAAATGAGAAAAAATAAAATGGTCTAGAAAAATGAACACTGGTTTTTTTATCGCCAAGGCAGCAATAAAAAAAATATAGCAAGGGTGCTTCATCACCTAGTGCCTTAGACCAACTGGTTTGGGAGTCACTGCTAAGCCTTAGGTGTTGCAAGACGAGGAAAATACTAATATACCTAATCAGCAAGCACATGAGTAATCGATCGGTTAGTACCTCAAGAAGTATTAATGGTCTCATAAAAATATGTGAGCAAATTCCATCTAAGTATTCATCAATTAAAAAGTACTAAGGCAGATGGACAAGAGTATGATAGCTTGAATTGAATTCTCCGAGTGCAGGGATGTCTATTACACACACGTAGGGGTATATGATCGATATTTGGAAGAAAGATAGGAATGAAGAATAAAGATAATGTTTTATTGAGGGATGATCTGATTTCTAACATCGTTTCATGACAATTAAGATAGGGCTCATAACAACCGAAAAGCTAGTGTAGTTGGAAACTCTGATTTTCAAAGTCTTTCTTTTACAATTCTTATCTTTATATGTAACTTTCACGGTCTTCCTTTTATTATGGGATTTTTGCGGGTTCAATACGCTGAAAACCCTCAGGAGACAACACTCCTCCTACTAAGGACACCTAGAAATTTAAAGGCTTGTTGCACGTGCTCAATGCAATCGTGTTGCCTACGAAAGTGTGCTAGTTAGTTTTTCCTTTTCTTATATTTTCTCCTTCTCTTAAATAAAAATAAAACATGTTTTCTCGATACGACCAAAATTAAGTTTGGGGGAATTTGATCAGTCGAAAATATTCCATTTTAACGCATCGATTTCCCTATTCTTTGCAATCATCTAAAGGTGTTTGGTATAAATATAGCACATATTAGCAATTCGTCTGCAAAATATCAAATAACATGTATTATACATTATAACCGGCATTATGAAGGAAATTGTGTGTTTATTATTGCATGCATGATCTTTATATATCAAACACTTGTCTCGAGATTATGTGCAGGAAATTCTCCAGGTAAAAGAGCTGGAACTACTAAAAGTGCTAATAAAATGCACAAAGTACAAGACTTGTGATCTGCCAGTAAACAAGAAAGTATAAAAATATTCCAGAAATCAAGAAAGTGCCATAAAGCCAACAACAGAATACACTGGAATTTTCATGCACTAACTCCACCAAACGGCCGCAGATCCGCGGTTGAGTCAGGCCGATCCGCCGCGGATCCGCAGCGGAGTCGACTCGTCGGCGGTTTGGACTTTTTGCAGGGCTCTTCTTTTATTGGCCAAATTCTTCGAGACGATTCAATTCTCCAGAAGCTTCCCTCCAACAGAAAGACTTCTCATGCAAGCTAGCTAACTACCTTAATCTAGAAACTTCTCTATACCTACCTAGCTTCCTATGCAAGCTTCATAACAACCAAGCTTCCAAGGGAAGATGGACCTAGATTCTAGGGGAAGCTAAAGGGAAAACTATAAAAAGGCACTTAGGGTTTCATTGAAAAGGTTGTTCAAGAGTTCGGTAGTTGTTGAATATTGAGCCAAAATTTCCACAAGTTGAGTGACACAACTTGTAACTCAAAACCCTAACCCAAATCCAATTCCAAAGCCAAATCAAGATCCATCGAGAAGTGTATCAAGCAAGCAAATGAAGATCCTTTAAAGCAACGCCGACCTTCATCTGAGCAAGAGATCCACGACGATCCGTGACTCAGGAAGAACAATGCGAAGCTAATTTCGGCGGATCTAGTTACCTCCTCAAATCTTGTAAGCTTGAGTTGAGTGAATTGTACCTAATCGTCGATTAATAAAAGTGAATATTGTAAATCTTGCTTTTCTTTACATTCTTGCATTATGAAAAGTTATCGATTCTTGATTCTTTTCTTTTTTCATGATGTGTGAGTGAAATCTCCGCTTGTAGCGGAATCAAGGGAATATGTAGATGATGGTGATTAAATTCTTGAACGATTGTTAAGTCTTATGAGTTTTGTAAACTTTAGAAAATTGAATTATCGAAAACCTAATTTGAGCGAGATCGCTTTCTTGAATGTTTTTGCTCCAAATTAGAGATCAATGAGCGGTGATTTGATTTGCTAGAAGCTAGAATTTGAATGATAATTAAGGAAAGGACAAGGGATGATGAAGGAGAAACCCTAGTTTCTTCAATAGATCCCTAATCCTCGTTGATCGTCATCGATCTAGCAACAAATCCTTAATAGATAAGAATTTGTAATCATTAGTATTCGTCATCACTATCAATTTGATCGATTCCTAAAAGCTACTTTACAAATCTCGATAATTCAAACGATTTGGACATTTTCTTGATCTTTATTAATTCTTGATTTTAGATCTAGTTTTTGATGATTCTTGAAACTAAATTTCACAAATATTGAATCATTTTCTTATATCTTTTAATTTTCAACTCAACTAAAATGATAACGAACAAATCACACTTTCTCAGTGGACGATCCGTTCTCATTGACGAAACTACAACAGACACCGTCAATTGATTGCGGTATAAATTTCTTTGGTTGTGATTAAAACTTCCCATACACATAAAGAATGATCAATCAGTATTCCTCGTTTTATACGAAGATGACATTCTCCTGATAAGAAATGATATTCCTATGCAACAATTGGCCAAGCTGTTCTTATTATAGAAGCTCTCTATGAAAGACCTAGGTGATGCCTCGTACATTCTGGGGATTAAGATCTATCGTGACAGATCTAAAAGAATGTTGGGACTTTCACG
Source organism: Agapanthus africanus (assembly GCA_030015575.1). Taxonomy (NCBI): domain Eukaryota; kingdom Viridiplantae; phylum Streptophyta; class Magnoliopsida; order Asparagales; family Amaryllidaceae; genus Agapanthus; species Agapanthus africanus. The sequence continues at coordinate 434,034,416 of JASDDO010000019.1, forward strand.
GTCAAAGTACATAGACACCGTACTGAAGAGGTTTAGTATGGAAGATTTCAAGCACAGTAATTGATTGATCGTATATTTTGAAGTATGTTTTTGTGTAGTAACCGCAATCAATAACGGTGTCGCGTGTAGCTAGCCGAGATAAGTACGGGTCATCCCCAGGGATGCGTGGAACCTTTAATCTTACTTTAGACGGGTTGATTAGAAATAGGGGAGAGCGATTCTAGATCTATATTGAACATGAATGTAGAATATATGAAGAAGAGGCTTGTAAGGTTTGTTAGGATTTAGTATTTGATGGATGACCAATAAAAATGACTCCTTTTATCTTTTGATACATTTAAAACTAGATCGATAGTGATGAATGAGGATTAGGGTTCTTGAAAGAAACTAGGGTTTCCCCACTATTGACCCTTGTCCCTTCATTGATCTCTATTCATGTCTAGCCCTTAACAAAATATTTGTTAATCTAATCTCAAATCGCGGTCAAGACTATCAATAATTGATAGCACGCCCGATTAGGATGTTAACAATTCTTTTGCTAAAGTTTATAAACTTCATAAGATGTGAAAGAAGTTAAAATATTTTCTCATCCATTGTTCTACCCTAATCCTACGAACCCTAGCAAGCTAGGAATTACTCACGCATGTTTTGAGAAGAAGAAGAAAGGATATAGAGGGAGATCATAATGTAAATGCGGAAAATAATGCAGAAATTAAATGCAATAAACTAAACTAATAATCGACCTTTATTAATCAACGTTACAAGTATAATCCTTCAAATTTAGATTACAAGAGGAAGAAATTGCTCTCGATCTCTGCCTTGTAGGAAGTAGATGATCCTTCGTTAATCACGTCGCTCTATCACGTCGAATCGCGGACCTATCGTGGATTTCTTGTTCTTTTGACGGTGATTTGCTTTGTGTTCAAGGTGATGATTTTCTAACTTTAGCCCTCGGTCCTTTATATAGCCCTCAAATCAGAAATCTTAAATCTTATAGGTTAAGATATGCAATCACGATCACCCACCAAAAATCACAGATTCAACGGCCACTAATTGGCCGGATCCGCAGCACATATGGGATATTAGTCGCGGAACCACCGCTCTTTGGTGGGCTTAGGGTTTGGGTTTTCTGCTGTGGCCTCATGTTGACACGTGGAGATCTTTTAGATATCTGGATTTTGGAAATATTTTCTGAGTCTCTACCAGTATTGATTCTACGATTTTATTTGGCAGATTTTTGATCCTAACATCTTGAATATCTTGATCTCTTGACGTGAGCTAAATCTGTACAATATCTCCATGAATAATATTAGTAATATTTGTTAATTTAGAGATATAATCTTAATCTATTTATATGGTAATAAATTTTTTAAAAATTTTGATTAGAATATTTGATATGATATGCATATTTTAATTACCAAAATATCATACAAATATAATATGCATATATTTTCCTTCATAATGTTAATTATAATATATAAACATATGGTAAGGAGTATTTTACAGATAAACCCACATATGTTCTATATTTATAATAAACACCTTTAAATATTTAAGAAAAGTAAAGAAAATGTTATATCAAATGTGCAATATTTTCGATTGAGCAAATACCCCCAAACTTAACTTTGATCGTCCCGAGAAAACTAATTATTCAAGAAAAGGAGAAAAAGAAAAACCTAAGTAGCACACTTTCGTAGGCAACATGATTGCACTAAGCACGTGCAACAAGCCGTTAAACCTCTAGATGTCCCTAGTAGAAGGAGTGTTGTCTCCTGAGGGTTTTTAGCGGATTACACCCACAAAACCCCATAATAAAAGAAAGATGGTGAAAGTTACATACAAAGATAATAATTATAAAAGACAGAACTTGAAAATATGAGTTTCCAACTATACTAGCTCTTCAGTTGCCATGAGCCCTATCTTAATGGTCGTGAAAAAATGTTAGAAATCACATCATCACTCAATAAAACATCGCCTTTAGTCTTCCTCCCTACCTTTCTTCCAAACATCGATCATATACCCCCACGTGTGTGTAAAAGACATCCCTACACTTAGAGAATTCAATTCAAGCTATCATACTCTTGTCCATCTTCCTTAATACTTTTTAGTTGGTGAATAATTTAGATGGAATTGCTCACACATCCTTCATGCGACCGTTAATACTTCTTGTGGTACTAACCGACCGATCACTAAATGTGCTTGCTCATATAGGCGTATTTATTCTCGTCTTGCAACACCAAAGGCTTAGCAATGACTCCCAACCAGTTGGTCTTAGGCACTAGGTGATAAAACACCCTCGCTATATATTTTTTATGTTGCCTTAAGTAATTACACAGACCAGTGTTCATTTTTTTCCTTCACCATTTATCTTTTCATTTTTCTTCATACTAAGACTTTTAGACAAGAGAATTTCAAGGTATCCTCTACTATCCCAAGTTTCAAGATGTGTGCAAGTGCGTATAGTAGGGTATCAACATTCAGATATTTGGACTCAAGAATAGAGACTATTTTTCAGACTCAATTCTATCCTCAGATTAGTGATTCTCTTTATCTTACTAACCCTTGGGACAACAGCTCATGACTACTTATTACTAGTTTCGTTTAAGAAAACATCTAACTTTCTTGTTTTTCTCAAACTATTCATATCTTTCATATGTAAATTTTCACTTTCAAACTTTCATTATCAATAAAAAAATGTGTGCTTATATTTATGATAATGCAAAATAATGTGTGAATAAGCACAAACCTCCCCCAAACTTGTTGGGAACAGTGTCCTCACTGATGTCATCTTTTAAGCTCAAAAAACCTGTAAACTTGGGAGAAAAAGGGGGACAAGAAATAATGACAGTAAAATCCTTTCCCAAAGTTATTTTTGGCTCATAATTTTGTAAAAATTTACTTTCCGTTCAAGAGCCAAAATATATTTTTTTTCCTCCCCTCCAAACTTGAGTAAAACAGTTTTAAGCATTTAAAATTATAAGAGGGAAGAATTATTGGTCAAAATAAAGTTTTACAAAGACCAAAAGTCAACACCAACCATTCAAATATTTTATCGATGTAACACTAAGATTGGTAGAAGATTGTGTTATATGTAGACAAGAAGAAGTTGGGGGGAGATAAGAGGTGGTATGGTTTACGTCTCGGTTGATAGAGAAGAAACAGTGATGGTGAATGAAAACGAGAATGTGAATGATTAGGGATGGGTAAAATAGTCACATCTCGTATGGGAAAAGAAGAAAGGGTGGCGGTTCAATTTCTTCGGATGGAGGTTGATTTATCACAACATCCGTGTCGTTTAGGAATGCGAGTTCGTCCACGAAAATATCTTCGAAACTTTCATCGATGATCGAGTGAACGCTTCAATGTCAATCGGTTTTGCGCCCGATGTCAACACACTTGATTTGTCAGAAATTATGGAGGTAGGAGACTCAAAAGCTCATCTACCTTATTCTCAAAGGAGTCTAAATCAAGTGGTCTTTCAAGAATCATAGAACTCAAAATATCGGAATGTGAGTCATCAAAACTCGTATGAGTTAAAAGAAGATTAGAAGAAGAACCAAAGAAAGTGGGTGATGAAATGGGTAAACAAATTTGGGTGTCGAGCATTGTTGAACCGGATGTGGGAAATGAAGGCTAGATATCGTTCTGCTTTTCAGTCATGCATTTATCATCAATTTCCCAACGCATATGGGGTTTGAGAAAAACAGTTAATGGTTCGAGATGATGTACACACGGAAGTGAAAGGAACCTGATGAATTGGTGAGAAAAACTCATCCAGAACTGTGGGTTAATCATCCAAAATATTCCCAGCGTCAATATCCTCAAGCAAGTGAAAGATAAAATTCTCAAACGCCTTATCAGAAGCATGGTTTTCAATCAATTTTGGTTCCAGAGTGGAGGTGTAGAGATCAAAACGATTGGGTGTGGTTTCACTTGAAATGGACCCTTCAAAATCGGGTAAATCAAACACTACAAAGTCGCACAACTCATCAAACATTCTATTTTCAATTGGTGAATCATTTGATGTACTCGATAGATTTGTGAAACTAAAGTTTTGGATTTCAATTTGGGATGGGGAGGTTTGATTTGGAAGGGTGTACTGCTCTCTCTCTCACTACTCAAATTCTCAATTCATCCTATTGACGTATCATACATTGGAAAATTTTGAGCTAGTTGGAAACTAGTTGCTCATTCATTGAGTTGTATGAGGGAAGCCATGGATGTATTCAATTCCTCTATCTGGAGGCATGACGCTACCCGAAATTCTTCTAATGACCGTTCAAGACTAGACATAGGCTGTGAAGGGGTTTCAGTAAAAGATTGAAATTCTTGTGGAGAGGTGAAACTCCCAAATGGCTGTTTAGAAGAAATGTCTAGAAAAGGTGTAAAAGTCGGGTAGGATTGATAGAAATCGAAGGGTTGTGAAAAATGGACAGGAGTAGGATCAACATTGTGATAAGAAAAATATTGAGATTGCTTGGTTGGTTGGCGACTGGCAACAAATGTCATATACGCCGCAAAACGAGTAGCAATACTTTCATCAGGAAATGATAGTGTTTGTTGTCCTAATAGTTTGACGGGATTGAAACTTTGAGATTCAGTCTTCGCAATATACTCAGCAATGGACATGCGTTTAGATGGTTCCTCACTTGCTTTAAATGAATTATCAACATAAGACGATGTTGAATTTTGGTGAGGAGTCCAACTGTTTCTTTCCGCTCTCAAAGACATGGTAGAATCAGATGGTATACCGAAGCGATTACAAAAACAAGAAATATCTGGTTCTGGATAGCAAAGCTTGGCAAGAGTTCGTCTATTTAGGTTACCCATTATAAGAAGGTGAAAAGAAAAGAGGAAGGGGACAGATTTAAGCTCTATTTGGATTGTTTTGTTTTGAAAGAAGGACTTGAGAGTTGACTCAACAAATCACAAAATGCACAAACAAACCTAGAACTAAGGTCACCTAGGTCAAGCACTAAACCGCTCCTAGACTTCCAAAGGACAAGCCACAGGATCAACCCTCTACCACCTATTTATTACTCTTATGGTCAGGTAAATGCCAGGTAAGTGGGAGGTATCCGCTATATGAATCACCGAAAATAGCGGGTCTAATTAAGTAACCACTTACCTTAGTCACACTTGCCTAGACAACACAAAAGAGATGCGGATAAGCGATAGATTACCCACGACCTTCCTCTGTCCTAATTGAGCGCGACGGTCTTTAGAGTCTTGGTCTAGATATTTTGTAATTAATGTAGGGTTATGCATATGCTCGTTTTGTGATTTGTGGGGCCTAGGAAGGGTGATGAAATCCCCATCTAATCTGAATTTTGGTCGTGCCCCTTAAAGTCCGTATTAAAATATGCACAAACAAACTAATTTCAAAACACGCAAAAAGATTTTTGAGCGGCGATATTTTGCAAAGAATCCTGCAGAAAATCAAATTATTGGATTTCTAGAGAAAAGAGAAAGATATGTAGAAGATACCAGAGGAATTTGGCGATCTAGGTCAACCAAGCCGTCGTGGTTCTGCCGCAATAAGCTTGCTTATGCCGCTGTTCCGCCGCACTATGGTAGTTTCGTCTGCTGATTTTTTCTACAGTGCCTCCTTTACTCCTTCGGTCCTCTCTGAAAGTCTCTGTATCTCAATTTCCTCGTTCTAGTGACTCTAGATTCCCTCGCAAAAAGTCGCACAATAATCGTTAAATATGCAATATGAGGTTTTGTTTCTCTTTTATTTAATTTTATGGTTGTCGGATAAGAATTCAACCCGAATAGCAAGAAAGAAAGTACGCACGCATCCCCGGCAATGGCGTCATTTGATTGATCGTATATTTTGAAGTATGTTTTTGTGTAGTAACCGCAATCAATAACGGTGTCGCGTGTAGCTAGCCGAGATGAGTACGGGTCGTCCGCAGGGATGCGTGGAACTTTTAATTTTACTTTAGACGAGTTGATTAGAAATAGAGGAGAGTGATTCTAGATCTATATTGAACACGGATGTTGAAGAAGAGGCTTGTAGGGTTCGTTAGGATTTAGTAGTTGATGGATGACTAATAAAGATGACTCATTTTATCTTTTGATAGATTTAAAACTAGATCGATAGTGATGAATGAGGATTATGGTTCTTGAAAGAAACTAGGGTTTCCCCACTATTGATCCTAGTCCCTTCATTGATCTCTATTCATATTTAGACCTTAACAAAACATTTGTTAATCTAATCTTAAGCCGCGGTCAAGACTATCAATAAATTGATAGCGCACCCAATTAGGATATTAACAATTCTTTTGCTAAATATTATAAACTTCATAAGATGTAAGAGAAGTTAAAATATGTTCGCATCCATTGTTCTACCCTAATCCTACGAACCTTACAAAGCTAAGAATTACTAATGCATGTTTTGAGAAGAAGAAGAAAGGATAGAGAGGGAGATCATAATGTAGGAATTACTCATGTTTTGAGAAGAACAAGAGAATCTTTGAGAAAGATAATTTGGTGTAGATGGAAAAGTTTAGACTTTGAAAGCTATGCTTAAGTCCATCAAGATCCTACTTGCCATTACTGCATACCATAACTACGATATCTGGCAGACTGCACGTCAAACCCGCTTTTCTAAATGGTGATTTAGAAGAGAGCGTGTATATGATAGTGCCAGGGGGCTTTGTAGACGGTGGGAGTGTAGGGTTCCTAGGAACTCTCAAGAGGTCTCACAAAGCATCAACCATGCCAATTTCAAATTTTACGGTGCCGAGAAACCCTAGATTAGATCGTTAACTAGAATTTTAGGCGACAAAGTGAAACTAGTTAACTGCTTAACTAAAAGAAAGATGCTACAACCTTTGTAGATCCGGTTCTCCACTTCCTTAGCTCCACGTAGACGTCCTCTCGCTGTCCGTCTCGAATCCCGGACTCAAGCATCGGCTTCATCAGAGAAATGGGCGGGCAAGGTCGTCGGCTTCGTGCCGAAGATGATCTACGTCGAGGTTACACAAGATCAAGCTCCAACTTCACCAAGTTGTGAAACTTGTGAAGTAAACACCCTATACTACTTGGCAAGAGGTAGAGGATGAAGAAATAGGAGGTGGGTTCAATTTAGAATTGGATTTCTCACTCAATTGCTCAAGTTGCCATTGATGGGCTTAAGCTTTCTTTCTTGATGAAGATGATGAAGAAGAAGAAAGAATATGATAAGTGTTCTAAAATGAAAAAGAAAATGAAAACTTATCATAATCTTAACCATAGTTAAGTGTAGAGAATGAACTAGGGTTAGTTCAAATGGTTAGGGTTAAGCATGAGACAAGAATGGTGACTAAGTCAAAGCTTCATGAAGCTTCAATAAGAAACAAAGAAAGCCACCATTCTCATCTTTATCTTTTCCAAATAAATAAACAAACAAATAAATAAATAAATGAAAAAGCAAAACCCTAATCATCAACTTAACCATGGTTTAATTCTATACAATTAACCAAATGAGCAAGCATCATCAAACATGATACAAACATGTGCATAAAAGTATATCACATATACAACTTGCACATCAAGTGAGAAAATCCATTTAAAGTGAACCAATACTAGTTAATGTAAAATAATATATCAAATATATAATTATACATTAAATCATTAAATCAACACTTGATTTAACGATCCGGTCATATCGCATACAACCGACTAGTATTCTATGTATCGGCTTAACGAATCAATCCTTGATTCGATATCTAGATTATATCGAATATAACCAATCGATACTTTCATCGCGAGAATGGAATACGGTATCACATACACGCATTATTCTCGGTCCTGCACATATCTCATATGCGCTCCTATTTCGTTTCGCTTGAGCCAGGAAACCTCTATGTAGGACTCTAAAGACTCGTCAATACGCCGGTAGCAGATGATGATCATATCAAGCACCCACAAGCCGCAAGCGGTCTGCTAAACGTAACGGCCATCCGGGTATTGAGCGATCAGAAGATCGACGAGCTAGCCCGCTCACACTCCTGTGAATCCAACCAGTAACACTTACCGTACAGTCCGGTCTGTTCGTCTGATATGTCGCATATCAAGTCTAGGGGTGGTAAACGTCAGACCCCAATAACCGATAAGTCGTGCCGATGTGAGGCTCATAACGGGTCGAGAAACTTCTGGTAACACTTACCAGCAAATCTCTGATCAGCCCTGGCCAGGGACTTCCCTGTTACGGCCAATCGAGCACTGCGCAACATCAACCCCCAATACCGTGAGAGACGAAACCCCTCCTATCGCTCATTGCCTCCATGTGACTCGGGACTGTACCCAAAGACCACCGTTTTGCATGCCCTCATGGACGTGGTAAGGTGGAGATCAAAGCACAGTGGGAATCACACAAGACTCTATGACGATCTCGGGTCTACAGACTAACCTGCACAAGTGTCACCTGAGAACTGCCATCTGACGTGAGGTATAATACCATCTGGGAGTTCTCGGCGAGTCCGTCCAGTGTACCCAGTCTACACTGAGCACCCGTATACTATCTCTGATGTCAAACACCAATGGATATGGGATCATCCATCGCCCATCTTATGGGTCGAGAAGCGTATACGCTAGTCTACTCTGGTATATCGATGCCCCGTCTCGATACACCCACGACTAGGGACCTTGAAGGATGTACTTATGGACTACCATGTCCCCACTAGTATGATCCGCATCATAGTCCAGGTAGTCAAGTACACATCCTAAGGGCTTTACCAACATGTAACTTTAAGACAGTTTAAAGAGACAAGTGTACATGTTAAGATAAAGAGTAACCAGATAGCATACTATCATATCGAGCAAGAAAGTCATCTCTATATATGTCCAAGCATCCAATATAATATACATCATCTGTACAATACTGGCCTCTAGGGCATACATACAACTAACAGGGAGAAGCGGAAGCATGTGCAAGCTGCTTAAATCCATCTACGGGTTAAAGCAGGCATCGCGGAGATGGAACATCTGTTTTAATGAAGCTGTCAAAGAGTTTGACTTCATCAAAAAGGTAGATGAACCGTGTATAAATAAAAAGGTTGTAGAGAGTATGGTTGTCTTCCTCGTATTGTACGCGGATGACATACTCTTGATAGGAAAGGGCGTTCCTATGCTACACTCGGTCAATCACCTCTTATCACACAGGTTCTCCATAAAAGATCTAACTGATGTCTCCTACATCCTTGGGATATATATCTATAGAGATAGATCTAAATGGATTTGGGATTGTCCCAATCCAGGTACATACGACACCATGCTAAATAGGTTTAGTATGCATGATTCTAAGCGTGGTAATGTACCCGCTTGTTCAGGAATCACTCTCTCCAAAAAGATGTCTCTCGAGACTGATTTAGAGAGGGCTTGCATACAAGGGATACCCTATGGTTTGGCAGACGGGTCAATCATATATGAGATGTTATGTACCAGACTAGATATAGCTTACTCACTAGGTGTAGTGAATAAGTATCGAAATGATTTTTAGGAAAACCACTAGGCAGCTGAAGAACATTCTTAAGTGCTTGATAAGGACTAAAGAGATGTTCTTGGTGTATGGTAACGGTGAACTCCTGATGGAGTCCTTTACCGATTTGAGCTTCCAGAGTGATAAAGACGGTTGAAACTCAGTCTCGGGTTTTGTCTTCACCCTCAGTAGAGGGACGGTATGTTGGAAGGGTTCCAAGCTATATACCATAGCAGACTTGTTGATAGAGGCTAATTACATCGCTACCAACGATGCTGCCAAAGAGGTTGTCCGGATGAATAAAGTTCATGAGATGAACTAGATTCCTACCATTGGGCATCCAATACCTGTGTATTGTGATGATAATGGAGATGTAGGTTTGGCCTAGGAACCCCGGTCCCGTCAGTGATCCAGATATATTCTAAGACAGTATAACCTGATCAGGGAGATATTTGATCTTCGGGAGATCGAGATCGGGAGAGTTGACACAGAGGATAACACAGTGGATCCACTCACCGAGGCCATCCCCAGAGGCTATTTGAGAGACTTTTGGGACGTTGGGTATAAGATATTACAACAACTGGCCTTAGTGAAAGTGGGAGATTGTTAGTTATATGTATGCCCTAGAGGCCATTATTATACATGTGATGTATATTATAATGGATGCTTGGACATATATATAGAGAGAGAGGACTTTCTTGGTCAACATGATAGTATGCTATCTGGTTACTCTTTATCTTAACTTGTTGACTGGTATTCTTTACTGTTTTGCTCTCACATGTTGATAAAGCCCTTAGGATATGTACTTGACTACCAGGATTATGATGAGATCATAATAGTAGGGCCAGGGTGGTCAACAAGTACATCCTTTAATTGGTTCCTAGTCATGGGAATATCAAGACTAGGGCATCGATATTCCAGAGTAGACTAGTGTGTACGTTTCTTGTCTCTTAGAGGGCGATGGTTGATACCACAACCATTGGTGTATGACATCAAAGATTGTACATAGGTGCTCATTGGAGAATGGGTACACCGAACAGGACTCGCCGAGGACTCCTATGTTGCAGTATACCTATCGTCAGATAGCAGTCCTCTGGTGACACTGATACAGATTAGTCTGTAGACCCGAGATCGTCATAGAATCTTGTGTAGTTCCCACTGTGCTTTAATTTTCTCCCTACCACGGCTCAAAGGAGTCGTGCAAACAGATGGATTTTAGGTACAGTCCCGATTCACATGGAGGCAATGAGCGATAGGAGGGGTTTCGTCTCTCCCGGTATTGGGGGTTGACATTGCGCTATGCTCGATTGGCTATAACTGGAAGTCCCTGGCCAGGGCTGCTGTCGAGATTTACTGATAAGTGTTATCAGTAGTTTCTCGAACCATTATAGGCCAGACATCGGCATGACTTATCATGTTACTGAGGACTGACGTTTATCAACCCTAGACATGATTTGCGACATATGAGATGAAAAGACCGGATTGTACGGTAGTGTTGCTGATAGGCTTCATGGAGAGTATGGATGAGCTTGCTTGTTGATCTTCATATCGCTCAATACCTGGGTAGCCGTTACGTCCAGCTAGTACTACTGACTGCTTGTAGGTGATTGATGTGATCATCACCTACTGCTGGCGTATTGACGAGTCTTTAGAGTCCCACACAGAAGTTTCCTGGTTCGAGCGAAACGAAGTAGGGCACATATGTTGATATGTGTGTAGGCCTGATTAAATATGAATATATGATACTGTATTGTAATCTGGCAGTTATCTGTTATCGGTTCGGTGATATAACCAGATTGTCGAATCAAGTGTTGATTTGATAATGTGATATACAGATGGATGATATTAGTCGGTCATATGTAATATAACTGGATTATTAAATCAAGTGTTGATTTAATAATGTGATATATATTATATGTGATATAATTATATCTTAACCAATATCATTAGCTCACTAATTATTCTTCATTATATATATTAATATATATGATATATATATATATATAATAATGAAGCATGGTATGATTTTTATTTTTGAGAAAAATTGAAAAGAGGTGGAAAATGAGAGCATGGTTGCAAGCATGGGCTTTATTCATAGTTTATTCATCTAGACTCGCTATTCAAGCATGGTTGCAATTTTATATTGCAAAATTCCATGCTTAAATGAGTGGGGGTCAAGAGTTGCCATAGATTCTAGTCTCATTCTAAACACTTAGCCATTTTTCTTGAGTTGCTCCCATGGTTGCTCTCTAGCTTCATCTTCTTCCTCAATTGTCATGGTTCAAGCTTCAACCCTCACATGAGATGTGAATCATGAAGCTTGAACACAAACTTGTGAGTTTTTAACATCCCCTACTTTACCATCCCACAATAAACTAGCAATTTGGTGTAGTGTGTTTTCTACACTAAAGGAGTTTAGTGTAGAGTTAGCTTGGGCTAGAGGAACTTCGGGTGGATCGTCTTTGGCGCGAAGATCATGAAGGAGGTTCGTTCAACTCGAAGAGGAGCCTAGTAGAGTTGCGTGGACTTCAACCTGGAGCTATAGAAGAGAAGGACTCGAATTACAAAGGTTGTATACTCTTTTCTTCTCTTGAGTTAATCACATCACATAGGCTAACCCTAATAATCTTGTAATGATCTTGTTTGTCTAACATAGCACCTAATAAAAATTAAAATGTGGCATACTTGATGCCTCTAGAACCTCATCATGGTGTTAAGGTAGACTTTCATGGTATCAGAGCCAAGCTAGAACATTAGGGTAACTTGTAGCGACGTTAGAAATCCGCCGTTTTTGTCGCGCAAAAACTGCCGATAAAAACAGTTTCAAAATTGATATTTTGAGTTGTTTGCACACCCCGCAGGCTCACGGTTTGAACCGAGAAGCCGCGGGGTGGAGCGTGCGCGCCCCGGGGACACCCTGGGGAGGACCGAACGGCTAGGCCCACTCCCCAAGACCACCACAAGGTGGTCTTGGCGGTGGGGACCCGAAACTGCCCCACCTTGGGCAGTTTCGGGTCTGTCTCACCCCCTGGCCATCTCGTGGTGGCCTCGGGAGTGGAGTACCCCCTCTAGGCCCCCATTCGATAGTTAATTTTGGGATCTTTGCCCCCATGAAGATTCGGACGGGTTTCGAGTTCTTTTCGACTCCCGGATTGGCTTAAAACGATCGGTTTTGGAACTTTAGCTCACTGGATTTTTCATGTCTTGGAAAAATTGGTTAAGTTGCGTGCGGAATTCTAATGTCGCTGTTATTTTACAAGCTTTGTGATGTGTGTGATACAATTATTAGAATCCGGATTAATTAGTTTTATGAAAACTAGTTAGTATATTGTAAACTTAGCCGTTTAGTCTTAATTGATCGATTGCCACGAAGTTTTGATTGATTCAGATCAAAACTCCATCGCAATTGTGTATTGTACGCGATCGCTAAGTCGGGAATCTTGTTGAATTATCCGACAACTAATTGAAAAGAGTTTTCAACTTGAGACTAAAATGCAAGTTTTATAGTTAGGCATGAAATCCGGAATATGAGATATTCCGGGTTTATGATGTCTAAGGATATTGTGGATTCTAATTATTGTAGTTTTCCTTTTTCTTTTCTGCGACCGTAAGAGTAATATGTGGGGTATCCCAATCTCGTTGCTATATGTCAACAAGTTTTAGGGATACGCATATTTTCTTATGTTTATGATATGTGATATCATGTGTTGCTGTTGATATGATTTATTGGATTGTCGTGAATGAATAGCCGGGGGGTTCTATGTGAGATGAGAGTTTTTATTTTCATTCATGTAAAATCTGTATGTAATATTCTTTTATTGGGGAACTTCTGGTTTGAGGATGATGTCACCACTATTGTATATTATTTAATTTTCCGCATTAGGATAGACCCAAGGCGGAGAGCACAAGTAACCGGGTTCTAGAGTCCAGTGGAAGACCATCTCAAGGAGTTGAGACCGGGTCTCCTAACTCTAGAATTGGCAGCGTTATTTGCCGCTCTTGTAGGGGTCTAGGGATGTGGGTTTGGCTATTTATCATGACTTTGGAATCCGTGTTTTACATTATTGGCTAAATTTAAAACACGGACATCCTAGTATATCCAATATTTCATATGTTGCTTCTGCTGCTTGATTCTGTGATGTTGATCATATAATTGCGTGAGACGAATGTAATATTATATATATGATATATAATAAATGTTGCTTATGTTTTGCACCCACGTTAGTCCATCCCCCGCTCTGCCGGTAGTTAAGTAACCTAACGGTGCATGACGGGGCCCCGTGGCGAATGCGGATAGCATAAGCGTACGTTCTATTTTCGTTTCATTTTTCTGTGATGTTTAAGAAACATTAATTGATGGGACTTCATTAATGAGATTAATGAAAAGAAAGAAACCAAAAGATATTGTAGGATCAAATTTTCAAAAAGGGAGCTCTAGTTTTTGCTTTGCATAGTGGTATTCCTCGATGAATATCCAGCACCTCATTCGATGAAGAAAGAGCCGAGATCCCTTCACCGGGAGTGACCTCTTTAGAGAAACTAGCAAATGCTACAACCCACTCGGTTTTTTTTTTGATAGCTTCTCTAGTTCCTGCTTTGCATAGTGATATTGCTGAATATCCTGCACCTCATTCGATGAGGAAAGAGACGAAATCCCTTCACCGGGAGTGACCTCTTTAGCGAAACTAGCAAAAGCCTAAAAAACACTCCTTTTCAAAATCACTCGATTCTGCAATGATATCAAGTTCATTACGCAAAAGGTTTTCTTAAAAACCTATCGTAGCCATCCGTCATTTCAGATAAGTAGTATTTAGTATTCGTGCTACGTTTGTTGGCTTTCGTCAAGGCGTAATGTGCGGTAGCTACTTACTGCTTATTTGCTGCATATGATGAGATTGGATTAGGGTAGTCGTACGACTTTGTTGGCTTTCGTCAAGAGTCGTGCGGGTGGGTTTAATTCAATCATGAAATGTATGGGTTGAACTTGACTAGCGGACTATGGTTTGTTGGCTTTCATCAGGTCATAGGACGCTGAGGGAAAAATATTATCGGGAATTTCAAGTGTTGAAATTTGCAATGAGATTGCATACCTTCTATGAGATAGTTGGATCCCGATAACCACTGCGATAAAGAGTTACTCCTGGGAGAGTTTTACACATCACAATAAGCCGATCAAGTAGGTATCTAGAAAGGTATTAACGGGGTTACGCCCCTGGGAAAATGAGGTTTATTTTAATTAGGTCCATGCGAAAGCACGTGGAACCTCTCTCAAAGTACCGACACTAGCTTGGCTGAAATATTGGCGAACTTGTAGGGTGTAATTAATCCCGGCTAGTCATACCTTTTAGGGTTTGAAAGAAGATTTGATAAAACCAGTGGGAGCCATCCTGATTAGATAAGATAATAACCAAGGGCGCACGCAAAGTGATTATCCTTCTCTCTCTCTCTCTCTCTCTCTCTCTCTCTCTCTCTCCCTCTCCCTCCTGGTAGCAACCAATGACATGCCTTAATCAAGATAATAATATGGATGTATTGACCGAACCTACTTATTATACTGGGCTAGGTCCGCTCTACCTTATGATTGCCATAAGTCTAAGCAGGGAATAGGGGAATACTCGGATTCCCACGCCACCCAAACGAAGAAAAATCATGTTGATGCATCATCTTCGGGTGTGTTCGTTACCAAGAACTGTTTCTCAATCTTTTCTACGTCCTGGGTATGGGATACCGGATCAGGATCCCATATATGTAATTTGTTACATGGGCTAAAGATAGGTAGAGAACTGGAATAGGGCGATATGTCTTTAGTAGTAGAGACGATGCAATTGTTGCAGCCAAAGCAGTTGGCAAATATCGCATAGTGTTACCAACTGGTAATACATTGATTCTGAGCGACTGTTATTTCGTACCAATAATATTGTGAATATTTTCCTAAATCAAGAGTTGATTGGGTAAGGTATGTTGTATAACAGTGTACATGTTTTGAATCAAACTACAGTTCTAAATGTACAGAACACACACAAGAGGAACAATTCAGAAATGAACGAAGTCTTCTTGTGCCATTGTAGACTAGGTCATTTAAATGAAACAAGACTAGCTGAAGTTCCATAAGGATGCATTTTTGAATCCATTTGAATTTAGATCTTATGAAACTTGCCAGTCGTGTTTCAAAGACTGGGTGACCAAACCTCCGTTTACTGGAAACGGAGAAAGAGCTACTGAACTCTTGGACAGATACATGGTGATGTATGCGGTCCTATGTCTACATATGCCAGGGATGGTTCCGCGTACTTTATTACATTCACCGATGTTCTCTCAATAAACGAACATGTGTTCTTGTTGAAAAACAAAACTGAATCTTTTGAGAGTTTCAAGGAATATAAGTACGAAGTTGAGAACCAGATGGATACAAGTATTCAAATCTTTCGATATGATCGGGGAGAAGAATACTGGAGCACGGAATTCCGAGACTATTTAAAAGAGAATGAGATTCTCTCTCAGCTTACTCCTTCATATACACCACAGCACAACAGTATATCGGGATGGAAGAATCGCACCTATGAGATATAGTGTGCTCTATGATGAGTACTGCTGAGTTGCCTATTTCCTTTCAGGGACATGCACTTGAGAAGATGCATACCTATTGAACAGAATTCCGATCAAATTTGTTGCCTACCACTCAAAATGAGATATGGAATGGAAAGAGACTATCTCTTAAACGAGTTAAGATATGGGGTTGTCCAGCCTATGTTGAAAAGCAAAATCCGAACAAGCTCGAGGCAAGGTCAGTTCTGTGCAAGTTTGTAGGATATCCCAACCATTCTCGAGGGTATATCTTCTACCACTGAGGAACAAAAGTTGTTTTGTTTCTCGACATGCCACCTTTTTAGAAAAGGAATTTCTTGTGGAAGAAATTAGTGGCGATGAGGTAGAACTGGAAGTAGTTCCAGCAAACACAAATTATAACTGACGATTTGTTGGAACCGGAGGATTCAATAGTCCCTGACGAACCGAAGCTACGCTGCAGATCTAGTTGGGTTCCTCATCCGCTTGAGAGATACTACGGTTTTCTCATAGACGGTAGGAGCGAGGATTGCATCATGGAGATGATGACCCAACTAGTTTCAAGCAGGCTATCACAAGTGGAGACTGTGAAAAACGGCTGGATGCTATGCGATCTGAGTTGGAATCCATGTACACCAGCAAAGTGTTGACTTTGCATGTTTCACCTGAAGGGGTAAAACCCATCGGGAACAAAAGGATCTTTGAGAAAGATAATTTGTTGTAGATGAAAAAGTTAAGACTTTCAAAGCTATGCTTAAGTCCATCAGGATCCTACTTGCCATTGTTGCATACCATGACTACGATATCTGGCAGACTGCATGTCAAAACTGCTTTTCTAAATGGTGATTTAGAAGAGACCGTGTATATGACACTGCCAGAGGGCTTCGTAGACGGTGGGAGCAGCGGAAGCATATGCAAGCTACTTAAATCCATCTACGGGTTAAAGCAGGAATCACGGAGATGGAACATCTGCTTTAATGAAGCTGTCAAAGAGTTTGACTTCATCAAAAAGGTAAATGAACCGTGTATAAATAAAAAGGTTGTAAAGAGTATGGTTGTCTTACTCGTATTGTACATGGATAACATTCTCTTGATAGGAAAGAGTGTTCCTATGCTACACTCGGTCAAGCACCTCTTATCACACAGGCTCTCCATGAAAGATCTAACTGATGTCTCCTACGTCCTTGGGATATAGATCTATAGAGATAGATATAAGTGGATTTAGGATTGTCCTAATCCAGGTACATATAACACCATGCTAAAGGGGTTTAGTATGGATGATTCTAAGCGTGGTAATGTATCCGCTTGTTAAGGAATCACTTTCTCCAAAAAGATGTCTCTCGAGACTGATTTGGAGAGGGCTCGAATACAAGGGATACCCTATGCTTTGGCAGATGGGTCAATCATGTATGAGATGTTATGTACCAGACCAGATGTAGCTTACTCACTAGGTGTAGTGAATAAGTATCGAAAAGATCCTTAGGAAAACCAGTAGACAGCTGAAGAACATTCTTAGGTGCTTGAGAAGGACTAAAGAGATGTTCTTGGTGTATGGTAACGGTGAACTCCAGATGGAGTCCTTTACCGATTCGAGCTTCCAGAGTGATAAGGATGACTGAAAGTCAGTCTCGGGTTTTGTCTTCACCCTCAGTGGAAGGACGGTATGTTGGAAGGGTTCCAAGCTATATACCGTAACAGACTCGTTGATAGAGGCTAATTACATCGCTACTAACGATGCTGCCAAAGAGGTTGTCTGGATGAATAGAGTTCATGAAATGAACTAGATTCCTACCATTGGGCATCCAATACCTGTGTATTGTGATGACAATGGAGCTGTGGCTTTGGCCTAGGAACCCCGATCCCGTCAGTGATCCAGACATATTCTAAGACAGTATAACCTGATCAGGGAGATATTTGATCTCCGGGAGATCGAGGTCAGGAGAGTTGACACAGAGGATAACACAGCGGATCCACTCACCGAGGCCATCCCCCAGATGCGATTTGAGAGACTTTTGGGACGTTGGGTATGAATACTACAACAACTGGCCTTAGTGCAAGTAGGAGATTGTTAGTTATATATATTCCCTAGAGGCCATTATTGTATATGTGATGTATATTATAGTGGATTCTTGGACATATACATATATATATAGGACTTTCTTGCTGGACATGATAGTATGCTGTCTGGTTACTCTTTATCTTAACATGTTGAATGGTATTCTTTACTGTCTTGCTCTTACATGTTGATAAAGCCCTTTAGCAGGATTATGATGAGATCATACTAGTGGGGCCAGGGTGGCCAACAAGTACATCCTTTAATCAGTTCCTTATTGTAGGAATATCGAGACTAGGGCATCGATATTCCAGAGTAGACTAGTGTGTACGTTTCTTGTCCCTTAGAGGGCGATGGTTGATCCCACAATCATTGGTGTGTGACATCAAAGATTGTACACAGGTGCTCATTGACAATGGGTACACCGAACAGGACTCGCCGAGGACTCCTATATGGTAGTATACCTATCATCAAATAGCAGTCCTCTATGACACTGGTACAGATTAGTTTGTAGACCCGAGATCGTCATAGAGTCTTGTGTGGCTCCCACTATGCTTTGATTTCCTCCTTTCCACGGCTCAAAGGAGTCGTGCAAACATGTGGATTTTGGGTACAGTCCCGAGTCATATGGTGGCAATGAGCGATAGGAGGGGTTTTGTCTCTCCCGGTATTGGGGGTTGATGTTGCACTATGCTCGATTGGCTATAACTGGAAGTCTCTGGCCAGGGCTGTTACCGAGATTTACTGATAAGTGTTATCAGTAGTTTCTCGAACCGTTATAGGCCAGACATCTGCATGACTTATCACGTTACTGGAGACTGACGTTTACCACCCCTAGACTTGATATGCGACATATTAGACAATGAGACCGGACTATACGGTAGTGTTACTGATAGGCTTCATAGAGTGTATGGATGAGCTTGCTTGTTGATATTCATATCGTTCAATACCCGGGTAGCCGTTATGTCTAGCTAGTACCGCTGACGGCTTGTAGGTGATTGATGTGATCATCTCCTACTGCTGGCGTATTGACGAGTCTTTAGAGTCCCACACAGAAGTTTCCTGGTTTGAGTGAAACGAAGTAGGGCACATATGTTGATATGTGTGTGGGCCTGATTAAATATGAGTATGCGATACCGTATTGTAATCTGGCAGTTATCTGTTATCGGTTCGGTTATATGTGATATAACCAGATTATTGAATCAAGTATTTATTTGATAATGTGATATACAGATGAATGATATTAGTCGGTCATATGTGATATAACCGGATTATTAAATCAAGTGTTGATTTAATAATGTGATATATATTATGTCACGACCCGAAATTGGCACGTGACGGCCCTAATACTACGCAACGCCTACAAACGTAACGCGGTAAAAGAAATCCAAAACCCAAAAATCTAAACCATTAAAAAGACAAGAAAAGATAATAGGAGTTTTGAAATATTTGAAATCACAACCCAAATTCTTTAAAAGTCCAACTTTCTTTCTTTAAAATTTTGGCAGCACCTCCTTTGTAAAAACTAGCCCCAAAATTGGGTACAACATAAATATAAAGTAAAGCATCCCCAACGGGAGCAAATCTATGCCCAAAGGTGGAAAACAACCAGCACAACAAATATATGACGCCGTAGCGAACAAATAGAAGACGATAGGAAGGAAACTGTATAAAAGACAACAAGTCACAACTTAATATACAGCATCGTCCTCACCAAGTCTCTAAGTCAACATGAAAATATAGTAGATGGAGAGTACAAGGATACATCGAATATACAATACAACACGAATAACCACAAAACCCACCTAAGCAAACTGCACACTGTGAGCTGATGCGGTATCCGTAGCAAAAGATGATAAATAGATGAATAGCCTGCCTCGACTACTCTGATGAACACCTGCAAACACTGTGGCACAACGGGGGTGAGTTGCCAACTCGTGAATAGTAAATAACATATGCAGGTAATCGCGAGTATGCACGTACAACGCGAATCTAACATAAGCATTTAATATCAATGAATGGTCATATGTAGTGCAATAATCATGAAAAGTACACTAGCAGGTACAATTAATACATGAAGCAACAATATGACGATATGAAGGTAACAGTCATGTAAGGTACTCTATCAGGTACTACAAGTACATGAATAAATGATATGAATAAAGGTATGTAAATGCAACAGTCATGGAAGGTACTCTAATAGGTACACTAATGCATGAAGCAGTGCATAAACAGTAAATGTAGAGTATGGAATGAAACATGCCATTTCTACGGAATCCTGACATCGTGGTAGGATCAAAATCCATCAAGACAATCCAAATCCCAATTCCTCAAATCAGCCCCCAAATTGGCTCTTATATCATATAAGTCTCACAAATCCTGAATGTACACTATCAAGTAGATCTCACATATCCCGTATGTACAATATCAAGTGTATTTCGTATACCCCTAATGTACAATATCAAGTAGATCTCACATATCTCGAGTGTACAAAATCAGCAATCTCATATATATCCTGTAATCAATATCAGATAAATTCTCAAATGTCCTAAATCCGATGTCAATGAGTCATTTACATTCTAGGTATATTTGCATGAATAAAATATGATGATGTATATAATTAATGTCAATACACATATATTAGCGTCCCATTACACTAATATTGGTGTAAGGGCATATATAACAGCGGCTCAATCCCCTGTTATATATACAACGGAGTAAAAGAAATATCATGAAACCAATGTGTCAAGCATCGACACAGAAATGCTGATCCATCAGGTGCTGTCACCAAGACTGGCACCCAGATAGGTACGTATCACACGCTATCCGAAAAGCACGAGTGCCTAGCTCTGACTCCCGTCTTTCCACGTATCCATACGTATATGACTCCCAACGGTATCCCCATGATAACTGCCGAGTCATAGGTAATGCCACCGGATGGTATGGTTCCCTTTCCAGGCTCAACGGCATGGACCTTCGATCTTCTTGCCCCGGGGTACCTCCGGGCCCCACCATGTACCCTCATACGGCTCACGACGCCTCCTCGCATGGGGTATATATATCAGAACCGATAAATCTCATGGTGGATGCTGAAATATCATATCAAGGGAAACCGGGTTTTTTAAATAATGCATAATTTCATGAACTCCCATGGTCCCCAAATCCAGAAAACATCATAAAAAATCCATATCTCAATGCGAAAATCCATGAATAAAGTATACGCAACATAAAACTGTAATGTAAGTGTATAAAGGAAAAGCCGCTAATTAACTGCAACCAGTTAATATAAATATCATGCGGTTCCTAATATCTCCAATTCTTAATAATACATCAATAAGGGTAAATACGTAGCTATAACCAGATATATGTGAACACATGAAGATATAGCAGAAAATATAGGTATCTACCTATTAGTAATGATGTGATATACCCTCCAGGTATAAGTGAAGTATGAAATGCAAAGCACACCTGTAGCTATGTGTTTAGGTGTGTATGTACCTATCGCTAATGGTATGATACCCTATAGGTATACAGGTAACTATTATGTCAAAGCATATGTGTAAGCATATATGTATACAGGTATACTATATGTCATATGCGATAAGAAATATGAATCAATGTCACAATGTCCCTAAACAGACAATATCATTTCTATATGTGGGTTGTGCATGACATGGCAATTATTGATGGTGTGTGTGGCATACAATCAGTGCTCGTGCAACATGACCCGTCAATAATAGTGCAGTGTCCTAAGGATACTAGTCCAAGCACAACAATTACTAAGCAGTAGGGTAAACGCGCAATTCTAAACATGACATAGAATATGCGACAAAGTTAATATCTCTAGCCCAGACGCATAACGCCATGCGGGCGATTCCCCTGTAGATGTTAAATCTACTCACCGACACTCCTGGCTAAGTGTAGCCAACCACCTGTTTTCCCTTTGCAGCAGTGTACGTAGTCTCCGCCTGCGAACCTACCACATCAAAACAATAAAGCAAGCATATATTAATAATAGACTCAAAATGCGCACACACTACATTTTACCGACACAACAACACAAAACATACTCTCAAGTGTTCGTATTGTGGCTAACGTGCGTAGCGACACGACGAAAACAACTTAAGAGCAAAACCACCCGAAGTGCACGATCTGTGTCGTATAACGTATCGCGTGAACACAAAATACTACAACCTACCTAAGTGATCCCAGATTTCGTATACAGAGAAAACTCAACAACTAAATAAGACCAAACACACCCAAACCAAAGCATAAAGCTACCCTCAAAAACCCACACACCCACTCACCCTAGGGGCCGAGGTCGCCGGATTACCCCGTAGTGTCGCCGGCCGTGGTCCGAGCAGGTGGGGTCGTGTCTCAGGTGGGGTCCTATGGTCACAGGTACTACAAAACTACATTGTTTGGTTTTCTAGTAAAAAATCTGGGTCACAGCAGATAACAGATATCACAAATCGATACTAAAATATGATATTACGCACACAACCTAACTTTAAACACTCTATACAGAATCTAATTAGCCAAGCTACACTAAAAACACCTAAAGAACAGATAGGGATTATTACCTAGCCAAAAGAACCCAAAGATACAAGCTATCCAAGCTCCTAGGCATCCAAGAGGAAAAATCCAAGCAAAGTTGTGATTTTGTGAAGTTTTTGTGAATTGTGATGAATTTTGTGAAGAAAAGAGAGAGTGTTCAGTTTAGAATGAGGGAGATAGAGAAAAAGAAAGAGATAGGAAATGATGAAGAGAGAGGGAAGTAAGTGTAGGGTGTGAATGAGAGTGAGTGTATCACTTCATTAATGAACCATTAATGCATTCACACACTCAAATGCCACCTCCTCACTCATCTAAAACAAATATCTCTCTCTCTCTCTCACACAAAAGATCAAGAGAACAAGGGTTAAGGATTGGATTAACAAGGATTAAAACAAAGAGATAGATTAGGGTTAAGTGTCATGGTTGCTAATAACAAAAATTAGCACAAACAAACCCTCACTTTTACGTGCACACGTGCGTGCATGCTTATAACAAATAATAATAAATTATTAATTAAATGTTATAAAAAGTGAGGAATCCGAATTGGTAAACTTTTTAAAGTAAACCCGCATTAAAATAATATTAAAATTGGGAGAAATTCAAATTGGACCAAAACGTCCCATATACCCCCAAAGCTTGCGCACTAGATTTATTTTAGCTAAACTAGGTGCTGGCAAGTCTATATGGCCGTTTGATCACAGTCGGTATAAAACAGAAAATACCGACAAATTTTACCAGGAAACGGAAACATTCACATAACGATTTCTAAAACGTTACATATTATATGTGATATAATTATATCTTAACGAATATCATTAGCTCACTAATTATTTTTCATTATATATATTAATATATATGATATATATATATATATATATAATAATGAAGCATGGCATGATTTCTATTTTTGAGAAAAATAGAAATAAGGAGGAAAATGAGAGCATGGTTGCAAGCATGTGCTTTATTCATAGTTTATTCATCTTGAGTCACTATTCAAGCATGGTTGTAATTTTATATTGCAAAATTACATGCTTGAATGAGTGGGGGTTAAGAGTTTCTATTGATTCTAGTCTTATTCTCAACACTTAGCCATTTTCTTGAGTTGCTCCTATGATTCCTCTCTAGCTTCATCTTCTTCCTCAATTGTCATGGTTCAAGCTGCAACCCTCACATGAGATGTGAATCATGAAGCTTGAACATAAACTTGTAAGCTTTTAACATCCCCTACTTCACCATCCCACAACAAACTAGCAATTTGGTGTGGTATGTTTCCTACACTAAAAGAGTTTAGTGTAGAGTTAGCTTGGGCTAGAGGAACTTCGAGTGGATCTTCTTTGGCGCGAAAATCATGAAGAAGGTTCGTTCAACTCGAAGAGGAGCCTAGTAGAGTCGTGTGGACTTCAACCCAGAGCTATACGAGAGAAGGACTCGAACTACAAAGGTTGTATGCTCTTTTTTTCTTTTGAGTTAATACATAACAAAGGCTAACCCTAATAATCTAGTAATGATCTTGTTATTCTAACTTAGCACCTAATAAAAATTAAAATGCGGCATGCTTGATGCCTCTAGAACCTCATCATGGTGTTAAGGTAGACTTTTACAACGGCCACCAATTGGCCGCGGATCCACCGCCCATATGGGGTATTATCCGCGGAACCGCCGCTCTTTGGTAGGCTTAGGGTTTGGGTTTTCTTCTGTGGCTTCATGTTGACACGTGAAGATCTTCTAAATATCTGGATTTTAG
Organism: Agapanthus africanus; assembly: GCA_030015575.1. NCBI lineage: Eukaryota > Viridiplantae > Streptophyta > Magnoliopsida > Asparagales > Amaryllidaceae > Agapanthus > Agapanthus africanus. Next base: position 434,058,800 of record JASDDO010000019.1, read on the forward strand.
AAATATTTTCTAAGTCTCTGCTAGTATTGATTCTATGATTTTATTTGGCAGATTTTTGATCCTGACATCTTGAATATCTTGATCTCCTGACCTGAGCTAAATCTACACAATATCTCCATGAATAATATTAGTAATATTTGTTAACTTAGAGATATAATCTTTATCCTTTTATATGGTAATAAATTTTTTAAGAATCTTGATTAGAATATTTGATATGATATGCATATTTTAATTACCAAAATATCGTATAAATATAATATCCATATATTTTCCCTCATAATGTTAATTATAATATATAAACATATGGTAAAGAGTATATTGCAGATAAACCCACATATGTTCTATATTTATAAGAAACACCTTTAAATATTTAAGAAAAGTAAGGAAAATGTTATATCAAATGTGCAATATTTTCGACTGAACGGTAATTTACACGCTTGTTACTGAAAGGTTCCTAGGCACCCTATAGAGGTCTCACAAGGCATCGAACATGCCAAATTTAAAAATTATGGTGCCGAGAAACCCTTGACTGCGGATCGTCGCTAGATGTCTAGGCGAAACTATAAACTAGTTAACAAATTAACTATAGGTTAGATGCTACAACCTTTGTAGATCCGGATTTCCACTTCCTTAGCTCCACGAGGGCGTCCTCTCGCTGTCCATCTTGAAGCTTGGACTCTCGTGACGGCTTCATCGGAGAAACGTGCGGAATAGGTCGTCGGCTTCGTGTCAAAGACGATCTACGTCAAGGTTGCACAAACTCAAGCTCCGACTTCACAAAGTTGTGAAACTTGTGAAGAAAACACCCAAAACAACTTGGCAAGAGGTAGAGGGTGAAGAAATAGGAGGTGGGTTCACTTTAGAATTGGATTTATCTCACTTTAACTCAAGTTGCCATTGATGGACCTTGAGCTTGAAGAAGAAGAAGAAGATGAAGATGAAGAAAGAAAGATAAGTCTTCATGTTTTAAAATAAAACTAATATGAATACTTATCATATCTTGACCATGGTCAAGTGTAGAGATTAAACCAAGGTTAGTTAGAGTGGTTAGGGTTAAGGATGAGATAAGGATGGTGGACTTTGTCAAAGTTTCAAGAAGCTTCAACATAGCTCCAAAATAAGCCACCATTCTTAACTTAATCCTTTTCAAATAAATAAACAAATAAATAAATGAAAAACCAAAACCCTAATCATCACTTAACCATGGTTTAACCCTTTACACTTAACCACATTATCAAGTATCATCAAACATGATACAAAAAGTGCACAAAAGTATATCACATATACAATATGCAATCTAAGTGAGAAAAATCCGTTTAAAGTGAACCAATACTAGTTAATGCAAAGTAATATATCAAATATATAATTATACATTAAATCATTAAATCAACATTTGATTCAATGATCCGGTCATGTCGCACATGACCGACTAGTATTCAATGTATCGGCTTATCGAATCGATCTTCGATTCGATAACTAGGTTATATCGAATATAACCATTCGATACATATATCGCGAGAATGGAATACGGTATCACATACACGCATTATTCTCGGTCCTGCACATATCTCATATGCGCTCCTATTTCGTTTCGCTTGAGCCAGGAAACCTCTGTGTAGGACTCTAAAGACTCGTCAATACGCCGGTAGCAGATGATGATCATATCAAGCATCCACAAGCCGCAAGCGGTCTGCTAAACGTAACGGCCACCCGGGTATTGAGCGATCAGAAGATCGACGAGCTAGCCTGCTCACACTCCTGCGAATCCGACCAGTAACACTTACCATACAGTCCGGTCTCTTCGTCTGATACGTCGCATATCAAGTCTAGGGGTGGTAAACGTCAGACCCCAATAACCCGATAAGTCGTGCCGATGTGAGGCTCATAACGGGTCGAGAAACTACTGGTAACACTTACCAGCAAATCTCTGATCAGCCCTGGCCAGGGACTTCCCTGTTACGGCCAATCGAGCACAGCGCAACATCAACTCCCAATACCGGGAGAGACGAAACCCCTCCTATCGCTCATTGCCTCCATGTGACTCGGGACTGTACCCAAAGACCACCGTTTTGCACGCCCTCATGGACGTGGTAAGGTGGAGATCAAAGCACAATGGGAATCACACAAGACTCTATGACGATCTCGGGTCTACAGACTAACCATGTACAAGTGTCACCTGAGAACTGCCATCTGACGTGAGGTATAATACCATCTGGGAGTTCTCGGCGAGTCCGTCCAGTGTACCCAGTCTTCACTGAGCACCCGTATACCATCTCTGATGTCAAACACCAATGGATATGGGATCATCCATCGCCCATCACATGGGTCGAGAAGCGTATACGCTAGTCTACTCTGGTATATCGATGCCCCGTCTCGATACACCCACGACTAGGGACCTTGAAGGATGTACTTATGGACTACCATGTCCCCACTAGTATGATCTGCATCATAGTCCAGGTAGTCAAGTACACATCCTAAGGGCTTTACCAACATGTAACTATAAAACAGTATAAAGAGACTAGTGTACATGTTAAGATAACGAGTAACCAGATAGCATACTATCATATCGAGCAAGAAAGTCATCTCTATATATGTCCAAGCATCCAATATAATATACATCATCTGTACAATACTGGCCTCTAGGGCATACATACAACTAACAATCTCCCACTTGCACTAGGGCCAGCTGCTGTAGTATCTCATACCGAGCATCCCGAAGAGTCTCTCAAACTGTATCTGGGGAATGGCCTTCGTGAGTGGATCCGCCGTGTTGTTCTTCGTGTCAACCCTCCTGACCTCGATCTCCCGGCGATCAACTATCTCCCGGATCAGGTGATACCGCCTCAGAATATGCCTGGACCGCTGATGGGACCTGGGTTCCTTGGCCAAAGCCACCGCTCCATTGTTATCGCAATACAAAGGTATTGGATGCTCAATGGATGGAACCACTCCAAGTTCAGTAATGAACTTCTTGATCCAGACAGCTTCTTTAGCAGTATCGTTGGCAGCGATGTATTCGGCCTCCATCGTCGAGTCTGCCACGGTTTCCTGCTTGGAACTCTTCCAGCTAACCGCCCCTCCGTAAAGGGTAAAGACAAAGCCCGACTGCGACTTAGAGTCGTCCTTATCACTCTGGAAGCTGGAATCGGTAAAGGACTCCACTTGGAGTTCTCCGTTACCATACACCAAGAACATATCTCTAGTCCTTCGCAAGTACTTGAGAATGCTCTTCACAGCTGTCCAGTGACTCTCTCCAGGATCAGCTTGATACCTGCTCACTACACTTAGTGAGTATGCTACATCGGGTCTGGTACATAGCATCGCATACATGATAGAGCCTACCGCCGAAGCGTAGGGTATCCCTTGCATGCGAGCTCTCTCCAAATCAGTCTTGGGAGACATCTCTTTGGAGAGAGTGACTCCAAAGATCGTGGGCATATTCCCACGCTTGGACTCTTCCATACTAAACCTCTTTAGTATGGTGTCAATGTACCTGGATTGGGACAATCCCAAAATCCATTTGGATATATCTCTATAGATCCTAATTCCCAATATGCAGGAGGCATCACCAAGATCTTTCATTGAGAATCTTTGTGATAAGAAGAGCTTGACCGATTGCAGCATAGGAACATCATTTCCTATCAAGAGTATGTCGTCTACGTACAATACGAGGAAGACAACCTTACTCTCTGCCACCTTCTTGTAGATACAAGGTTCATCTGGATTTTTGACGAAATCAAACTCTTTGATAACGACGTCAAAGCAGATGTTCCAACTCCGCGATGCTTGCTTTAATCCATAAATGGATTTAAGCAGCTTGCACACCTTCCCGCTGCTCCCACTGTCTACGAAGCCCTCTGGCTGAGTCATGTACACGCACTCTTCTAAATCACCATTTAGAAAGGCGGTCTTAACATCCATTTGCCAGATTTCGTAGTCATGAAAGGCAGCAATGGCAAGCATGATTCGGATGGATTTAAGCATAGCCACTGGAGAAAAGGTCTCGTCATAGTCCACACCTGGTCTTTGACGAAAACCCTTTGCTACAAGTCTAGCTTTGAAAGTCTCCACTTTCCCATCTACACCAAGTTTCTTCTTAAAGATCCACTTGCTCCCAATGGGTTTTACCCCTTCAGGAGCAACTTCCAAAGTCCATACTTTGTTGGTGTACATGGAATCCATCTCAGACCGCATAGCATCCAGCCATTTTACTGAGTCTCCACTCGTGATGGCCTGCTCGAAACTAGTTGGGTCATCATCCTCCATGATGCAATCCTCGCTCCCACCATCAATGAGAAAACCGTAGTATCTCTCAGGTTGGCGAGGAACCCTACTAGATCGGCGGAGTGGCTGGGGTTCATCGGGAACTACGGAATCCTCGGGTTCAACCAAATCTTCTGTTGTAGTCTGTGTCGCTGGAACCTCTTCCAGTTCTACCTCAATGCCACTTATCTGTTTCATAAGAAAACCTTTTTCTAAGAAAGTGGCATGTCGAGAAACAAACACCTTTTGTTCCTCGGGGTGGTAGAAGATATACCCTTGTGAATTTTTGGGATATCCTACAAACTTACATAAGACAGATCTTGCCTCGAGTTTGTCCGGATTTTGTCTTTTGACATAGGCTGGACAACCCCATATCTTAATATAATTAAGATGTGGTCTCTTCCCTTTCCATATCTCATATGGAGTGGTAGGCACTGATTTGGTAGGAACTCTATTCAATAGGTCCATGGCTGTCTCAAGCGCATGTCCCCAGAAGGAAATAGGTAACTCAGCTGTACTCATCATTGAGCGCACCATATCTAATAGGGTGCGATTTCTCCGCTCCGATACACCGTTGTGCTGTGGTGTATAAGGAGGAGTAAGCTGAGAGAGAATCCCATTCTCTTTTAGGAAGTCCAGGAATTCATTGCTTAAGTATTCTCCTCCTCGATCAGATCGAAGGATTTTAATACTTTTTCCGGTTTGGTTCTCAACTTCTTGCTTATATTCCCTAAATTTCTCAAAAGCTTCTGATTTGTGTTTCATCAGGAACACATACCTGAACCTAGAGAGATCGTCAGTGAATGTAATGAAGTATGAAGAACCATCCCTGGCATGTGTAGACATGGGACCACATACATCACTATGTATAAGTCCCAAGAGTTCGGTAACTCTTTCTCCGTGTCCCGTAAACGGAGTCTTGGTCATCTTGCCTTTGAGACATGACTGGCAAGTGTCATAAGATGAAAATTCGAAAGGTTTCAAATATCCATCCTTATGCAACTTAGCCAGTCGTGTCACATTGATGTGACCCAGTCTACAATGCCACAAAAAGGATTCGTTGAGTTCAGAACTCTTCCTCTTGTGTGCGTTTGATATGCTCAGAACTGTTGATTGATTTAGAACATAAATGCCATTGCATAACGTGCCTAATCCAACCAACTTTTGGTTATGGAAAATGTTCATAACATTGTCCTGTAATACAAAATTATATCCCTCTTTACTTAATAAAGAAACCGATATAATGTTGCATATCAGGTTCGGCATGTAATAGCATTCGTTCAGAACCAATGTATTACCAGTTGGTAATTCAAGGTGATATTCCCCGACAGTCTTAGCTGCAACAATTGCACCATTTCCAACTCTAATGTCTTTATCACCTTCTCCAAGTTCTCTACCTTTCTTAAGCCCATGTAACTGATTACATATATGGGATCCTGACCCGGTATCCAATACCCAGGACGTAGAGCAAATGGAGAAACAGTTCTCAGTAACGAACACACCCGAAGAAAATGCATCATCATGTACTTTCTTCATTCGGGTGGCATGGGAATCTTGGTATTCCCCTATATCCTGTTCAGTCCTATAACTCTTATAGGAAAGAACGGAACCAACGTTCCCCAGCACAGTATAACATGCGGGTTCGGTCAATACATCCATTTTATTATCTTTATTAAGGCATGAAATGGTCGCTACCTGGAGAGAGAGAGAAGAAAACACTTTAGCGTAAGCCCGTGCAAGATCAGATTGGTTATTATCTTATCTAATCAGGATGGCTCCCACTGCTTTTTATCAAATCTTCCTCCAAACCCTAAAAAGGAAAGACTAGCCGGGATTAATTACACACTACAAGTTCGCCAATCTTTCAGCCAGGCCAGTGTCGGTACTTTGAGGGAGGTCCCCCGTGCTTTCGCACGAACCTAATTAATGTAAACCTCGTTTTCCCAGAGGCGTAACCCCGTTGACACCTTTCTAGACACCTACTTGATCGGCTAATTGCAATGTGTAAAACTCTCCCAGGAGTAACTCTTACTCGCAGCGGGTATCGGGATCCAACTATCTCATAGAAGGTATGCAATCTCATTGCAAATTTCAACACTTGAAATTCCCGATAATCTTTTGCCCCTAGCGTGCTATGACCTTGACGCATGCCAAACAACCCATAGTCCGCTAGTCAAGTTCAACCCGTCATTTCCTGATTGAATTAAACCCACCCGCACGACCCTTGACGCATGCCAAACAACGCCGTGCGAATACCCTAATCCAATCTGCATCATATGCATAAGCAGATAAATACTAGTTAGCTACCGTACACTACGCCTTGACGCATGCCAAACAACCGCAGCACGAATACTAAATAGTACTTATCTGAAATGACGGAGGGCTACGACAGGTTTTTCTGAAAACCTATTGCGTAATGAACTTGATATCGTTGTAGAATCAAATGAAGTTTTAAAATGGAATGATTTTGAGGCTTTTCTAGTTTTGCTAAAGGGGTCACTCCCAGTGAAGGGATCGTCGGCCCTTTCCTCGTCGAATGAGGTGCGGGATATATCATATATATCACTGTGCAAAGCAAAAACGCAAAAGCAGTCAAAAGCAAACCGAGTGTGTAGCATCTGCCAGTTATTGCTAAAGGAGTCACTCCCGGTGAAGGGATCTCGGTCCTTTCCTCATCGAATAAGGTGCGGGGTATATCATATATACCGCTATGCAAAGCAAGAACTGTAGCTACCTGTTTTATTTAAAATCTGATTCTACAACATCTTAGGTTTCTTTCCTTTCATTAATCACATTAATGAAGTCCCATCATTTAAATACCTAAACATCACAGATAGATATGACGTACACTTATGCCATCCGCATTCGCCTCGATGTCCCCTCGTGCACCGTTAGGTTAGGTAACTAACGACAGAGCAGGGCAGGGCTAGCGCGGGTGTAAAACATAAGTAACGTCTATATAATATATCATATATACTATATACTATATCCATCACAGAGTCACAACACAGATATCGCAGCAGAATAAACATATGAAATATTGGATATACTAGGACGTCCGTGTTTTCAATACGAGCCAGTATAAAACACGGATTCCACGGTCGTGATGAATAGCCAATCCCACACCCCTAGACCCCTACGAGAGCGGCAAGCAACCCTGCCAATTCTAGGGTTAGGAGACCCGGACTCGACTCCTCGAGTTGGTCTCCCACTGGACCCCAGAACCCGGTTACTTGCGCTCCCCTCCTTGGGTCTATCCTAATGCGGAAAAGTAAATAATATACAAAGGGTGACAACTTCCGCTACCTGGAAGTGCCCCAAATAAAAGAATATTACATACAAGTTTTTACATGAATGAAAATGAAAAACACTCATCTCACATAAAAACCCCCGGCTATTCGAACACGACGATCCAATATGACATATCCAGCAACACATAACATCACATGTCATCAACGTAAGTAAGTATGCATACCCCAATTATCGTTGACGTATAGCAACGAAACCGGCGATATCTGCATACTACACTTACGGTCACAGAAAAGAAAGTGTAAAACTACAACAATTGGAATCCGCAACTACTTTAGACATCGCATGCCTAATCAAATGAAATACTTAGACATCACATGCCTAACAGATATAAATCCCGCATTTTAGTCTCATTATCGAAAACTCTTTTCAATATCATATGGGACTAAACTGCTAAATTTATAACATTCATTCAGTTATCACATAATTGTTTCTGAATTCCAATTATTGTATCACATTCCAGATAAACAGAAAATGTTAAACTTTCCGATCGAACAGTCGAATACCCAAGTTTTTCCGATACAGCTCAACACATGAAATAAGTCTAACAACATTCAGTTCGTACCTCAGTACCGACGGTCCAGCCGTAGAAGGGTCAAGCCAACGCCTCACATGTGGCACGCCGTACTGCCCCAAACCCGAAGGTTCAAAGGGCAGTTCAAGACGGTCACATAATCGAGTTAAGGTTTGTTGTCTTCTAGAGGGACCATCGCGTTACTTGCACTACTTAGAACGTCGTTAAACTACGGAAAAATCCAACACTTGGAAATTTCCCGACAGGGGAAAAATTGGGTATTTATATCCGGTCGAACTATTTAACATATTCTAATAATTATCCGGAAAGCCACAAAAGACGAAATTTGATAATCCGATCGAAATACCGAATCCCCAAAACAACTGCAGAAAATTTAACTCTGGAGTCAAATTAAAATTCCCAGAAAACTCAGAATAATAAATCAGGTATTACTGTGCAAATAAGTGGGGATGACGTCATCAATTAGGAGCGGAAGCGCCGCAGAACTGAGGAATATGCCGTGGATCCGCGCAACATTACACTGTTCATAGGAAACGATTTGCACAGTAATTCTTAGATTTTATTGCTGATTTTTTTAGGCATTTTTAATTGACAAAAAACCACAAATTACAGAAATGTCCAGAGAGCATGGTAATGGTTCGGGTTTCGGGTCGATCGGACTTCAAATCGCGTCTAGACTTCGCCTAAGGCTCTAGCTAGGCTCTGATACCAGTGAAAGGTTCCTAGGCACCCTATAGAGGTCTCACAAGGCATCGAACATGCCAAATTTAAAAATTATGGTGCCGAGAAACCCTTGACTACGGATCGTCGCTAGATGTCTAGGCGAAACTATAAACTAGTTAACAAATTAACTATAGGTTAGATGCTACAACCTTTGTAGATCCGGATTTCCACTTCCTTAGCTCCACGAGGGCGTCCTCTCGCTGTCCATCTTGAAGCTTGGACTCTCGTGACGGCTTCATCGGAGAAACGTGCGGAATAGGTCGTCGGCTTCGTGTCAAAGACGATCTACGTCGAGGTTGCACAAACTCAAGCTCCGACTTCACAAAGTTGTGAAACTTGTGAAGAAAACACCCAAAACAACTTGGCAAGAGGTAGAGGGTGAAGAAATAGGAGGTGGGTTCACTTTAGAATTGGATTTATCTCACTTTAACTCAAGTTGCCATTGATGGACCTTGAGCTTGAAGAAGAAGAAGAAGATGAAGATGAAGAAAGAAAGATAAGTCTTCATGTTTTAAAATAAAACTAATATGAATACTTATCATATCTTGAACATGGTCAAGTGTAGAGATTAAACCAAGGTTAGTTAGAGTGGTTAGGGTTAAGGATGAGATAAGGATGGTGGACTTTGTCAAAGTTTCAAGAAGCTTCAACATAGCTCCAAAATAAGCCACCATTCTTAACTTAATCCTTTTCAAATAAATAAACAAATAAATAAATGAAAAACCAAAACCCTAATCATCACTTAACCATGGTTTAACCCTTTACACTTAACCACATTATCAAGTATCATCAAACATGATACAAAAAGTGCATAAAAGTATATCACATATACAATGTGCAATCTAAGTGAGAAAAATCCGTTTAAAGTGAACCAATACTAGTTAATGCAAAGTAATATATCAAATATATAATTATACATTAAATCATTAAATCAACATTTGATTCAATGATCCGGTCATGTCGCACATGACCGACTAGTATTCAATGTATCGGCTTATCGAATCGATCTTCGATTCGATAACTAGGTTATATCGAATATAACCATTCGATACATATATCGCGAGAATGGAATACGGTATCACATACACGCATTATTCTCGGTCCTGCACATATCTCATATGCGCTCCTATTTCGTTTCGCTTGAGCCAGGAAACCTCTGTGTAGGACTCTAAAGACTCGTCAATACGCCGGTAGCAGATGATGATCATATCAAGCATCCACAAGCCGCAAGCGGTCTGCTAAACGTAACGGCCACCCGGGTATTGAGCGATCAGAAGATCGACATGCTAGCCTGCTCACACTCCTGCGAATCCGACCAGTAACACTTACCATACAGTCCGGTCTCTTCGTCTGATACGTCGCATATCAAGTCTAGGGGTGGTAAACGTCAGACCCCAATAACCCGATAAGTCGTGCCGATGTGAGGCTCGTAACGGGTCGAGAAACTACTGGTAACACTTACCAGCAAATCTCTGATCAGCCCTGGCCAGGGACTTCCCTGTTACGGCCAATCGAGCACAGCGCAACATCAACTCCCAATACCGGGAGAGACGAAACCCCTCCTATCGCTCATTGCCTCCATGTGACTCGGGACTGTACCCAAAGACCACCGTTTTGCACGCCCTCATGGACGTGGTAAGGTGGAGATCAAAGCACAGTGGGAATCACACAAGACTCTATGACGATCTCGGGTCTACAGACTAACCATGTACAAGTGTCACCTGAGAACTGCCATCTGACGTGAGGTATAATACCATCTGGGAGTTCTCGGCGAGTCCGTCCAGTGTACCCAGTCTTCACTGAGCACCCGTATACCATCTCTGATGTCAAACACCAATGGATATGGGATCATCCATCGCCCATCACATGGGTCGAGAAGCGTATACGCTAGTCTACTCTGGTATATCGATGCCCCGTCTCGATACACCCACGACTAGGGACCTTGAAGGATGTACTTATGGACTACCATGTCCCCACTAGTATGATCTGCATCATAGTCCAGGTAGTCAAGTACACATCCTAAGGGCTTTACCAACATGTAACTATAAAACAGTATAAAGAGACTAGTGTACATGTTAAGATAACGAGTAACCAGATAGCATACTATCATATCGAGCAAGAAAGTCATCTCTATATATGTCCAAGCATCCAATATAATATACATCATCTGTACAATACTGGCCTCTAGGGCATACATACAACTAACAGTTACGGAATCACCCACTCCAAAGAGATGTCTCCCAAGACTGATGAGGAGAGGGCTCGCATGAGCATTGTACCCTATGCTTCGGCGGTAAGGTCGATAATGTATGCGATATTATGTACCAGACCAGATGTACCTTACGCACTTAGCGTTGTAAGAAGGTATCAGTCCAACCGATGTGAGAAACATTGGATAGCAGTAAAAAACATTCTTAAGTACCTGAGTAGGACTAAAGAGATGTTCTTGGTGTACGGTAATAGGGACCTCCAGATCGAGGCTTTTACCGACTCTGGCTTCCAAAGTGACAAGGATGATTCTAAATCTATCTCGGATTATGTGTTTACCTACAATGGAGAGGCGGTCTGTTGGAAGAGCTCCAAACATGACACTGTAGCAGACTCGACGATGGAGGCTGAGTACATCACTTCTAACGATGCCGCAAAAGAGGCGGTCTTGATGAAGAAGTTCGTTTCCGAACTTCAAGTGGTTGTTAGTTATATATATGCCCTAGAGGCCATTGTTATACATATGATGTATGTTATAGTGGATGATTGGATATATATAGAGAGGACTTTCTTGCTCGACATGATAGTATGCTATTTGGTTTCACTTTGTCTTAACATGTTGACTTGTATTGGTTTACTGTCTTGCTCTCACATGTTGATAAAGCCCTTAGAATATGTACTCGACTACTAGGGCTATGATGCAGATCATACTAGTGGGGCCAGGGTAGTCCAAGATTACATCCTATAACTGTTCCTAGTCGAGGGAGTATCGAGACAGGGCATAGATACTCCAGAGTAGACTAGCGTATACGCTTCTCGACCCATATGATGGGCGATGGATGATCCCATATCCATTGCTGTTTGACATCAGAGAAGGTATACGGGTGCTCAGTGGAGACTGGGTACACTGAACGGACTCGCCGAAAACTCCTAGATGGTATTATACCTATCGTCAGATAGCAGTTCTCTAGTGACACTGCTACATGTTAGTCTGTAGACCCGAGATCGTCATAGAGACTTGTGTGATTCCCACTGTGCTTTGATTTCCACCTTACCACGTTCATGAGAACGAGAAAAATGGTGCCTTTTAGGTACAGTCCCGAATCACATGGAGGCAATGAGTGATAGGAAGGGTTTCGTCTCTCCCGGTATTGGGGGTTGATGTTGTGCTATGCTCGATTGGCTATAACTGGAAGTCTCTGGCCAGGGCTGCCACCGAGATTTACTGATAAGTGTTATCAGTAGTTTCTCGAACCGTTATGAGTCTCACATCGACACGACTTATCGGTTACTGGGGTCTGACGTTTACCACCCTAGACTAGATATGCGACATATCAGACGAAAAGACCGGACTGTACGGTAGTGTTACTGATTGGATTCACAGGAGTATGTGCAGGCTTCCTTGTTGATCTTCTGATCGCTCAATACCCGGGTGACTGTTATGTTTAGCTGACCTCTTGCAGCTTGTTAGTGTTTGATATGATCATCACCTACTGCCGGCGTATTGACGATTCTATAGAGTCCTACACAGAGGTTTCCTGGCTCAGGAAAAATGGAGTAAGAACACATATGTGATTTGAGCGGGACTGAGAATAATACGTGTATGTGATACCGTATTCTATTCTCACGGTATGTGATATCGGCTGGGTATATGTAATATAGCCGAGTCATCGGATCTAGTGTTGATTCGATGAACACATACAGATTATATTTGTCAGTTATTTGCATAATAGCCGGATTATCGGATCAAGTGTTGATCCGATAATTTAATGTATAATAATATATTTGATATATTACATTACATTAACTAAAATAAGCTCACTCAAAGATTCTTTTTCTCACTTGGTGATAAATTGATATATATGTGATATATGTTAATTGTATTATTTTCTTTTGTTACATTATATATTTTATATGTGATATATAATATTGTAACATGTTAGGGTTACAAATTCAACTAGGGTTTTGAGCTTAAACCATGCTAGGGTTTAAATTTTGGGTTAACATTTTCTTTTATGTTTAATTCTTATTTGGATGGACAAGTTTTGGAGAAGCTTCATGTTGCTTTGACAAACTCCACCCTCTTTGTTTTATCCTTAATATTTGTTAACCTAACCTTTTAACCCTATCCTATGGTTAATTCTCTACAAGGGTTAAGCATGACATGCTTAACCCTTGGTTGCATTTCTAACCTAAACAATAATTCATTTTCATACATCACAACTTCATTTTCTTCTTCCTCTCTCCAAAAGCTTTCTAGCTTTTATTTTGTGATGATTTTTTTGTGAGAAAAAGAAAACAAAAGAGAGAAAATTCATACTTCATCATTCTCATATATTCTAGCCACTTAGATTAGGGTGTTTGTTTCACTAATACCTTATTAGTGAAGTGAGAGCTTGGGGCAAGGTAGATCATCTTTGAAAGTGAAGACTTCAAGTTAGCATGGATCATTCACCTCATGGAGCCTCTCTAGAGTTCGGGAGCTTAATGATCATAGCGAAGGGACCTCAACACGGAGCTTATGAAGTAAAGGAACAGACTACAAAGGTTGTAATCCCTAACTCTTAGAAGTAAAGTTGTTTACATTGAAGTTTAGTTTAATTCTCGAGTTAAAGATCTAGGGTTTGGGTTATCTAGAATGGAAAAAATTTAAACTTCGCATGGGTGATGCCTCCCAAAACCTTGCTGCCGTTGTAGGTATCCCAACAGTGGTATCAGAGCCTAGCTAGAGAATTAGACGGATATGTGTAGGATTACGAAACCGAAACAACTCCGAAACATCCGTATCGTAACCCTAGTTTCTGTAAATTTTTCAGAGTGTTAAAAAAATGTTCCAAACAGTTGCAGAGTAATGTATGTGGTACATTATGAACACCGTACAAATTTTAGCCCATTCCCTGAAAATTTGGCCGAGATCATCAAGTGCAAAACCGGCCAGATCGGATCCTCAGGATCTAAAATTTGTACAGTGTTTAAGGCTCTGGGTTGTGGTACTTTAAGTGTTGTTTGCTTTTTCTAATTTTGCATGTGATGTTATCTTTTAGCAAATACAATTCAGAGTGTTTCATATTCGTAATTCTAGTTTTTGTTTCGGTTATTTTAGACAATGTTAAAAAGTTCGATCGGATATCCAATACCCACTTTTTCCCTTGCTGAAATTTTTTCAAGAGTTGGATGTTTTTCATAGTTAAAGAACATTCAAATAGCGTGCAAGTGATGCGGTGAACCCTCTAGAAGAATAAAACCTTAACTCGATTTTGTGACCGTCAAAACCGCCACTAAATCCTAGGGTTTGTGGTAGTTTAGCGGTGCCACAAGTGAGGCATTGGTTGACCCTTCTACGGCTGGTTCATTGCTACTGTGGCATATGATAGATATTTTTAAACTATGCTCAAGTATTTTGCTTTTAGAAAATTTTGGGTGTTTGTTGATTCGATCGGAATGTTTAACATCGTCTAGCTTTTTCTGTAATGTGATACAATATGTGAAATTCGTATAGTTACGCATGAAATCTGTAATATGTGATATTTTGGGTTTACGATGTCTAAGATTATTGTGGATTCCAAATGTTGTAGTTTTTCACTTTCTTTTCTGCGACCATAAGTGTAATATGTAGTATATCATCGTTTTCGTTGCTACATGTCAACGACAATTTTGATAGGCATATTTACTTACGTTGATAACATGTGATATTATGTGTTACTGTGATATGTTATATTGGATCGTCGTGTTTTGAATAGCCGGGGGTTTTATGTGAGATGAGGGTTTTTATTTTCATTCATGTAAAATTCAATGTATGTAATATTCTTTTATTGGGGCACTTTCGAGTTGAGGATGATGACATAATTGTATATTATTTACTTTTCCGTATTAGGATAGACCCAAGGAGAATAGCACAAGTAACCGGGTTTTAGGGTCCAGTGGAAGGCCATCTCGAGGAGTCGAGACCGGGTCTCCTAACCCTAGAATTGGTAGGGTTGCTTGTCGCTCTCGTAGGGGTCTAGGGATGTGGGTTTGTCTATTCAATCGCAACCATGGAATCCGTGTTTTATACAGGCTCAAAATAAAACACGGACCTCCTAGTATATCCAATATTTCATATGTTTCTTCTGCTGCTGATATACTGTGATGTGATCATTTTATATGCGTGAGACGAATGCTTTATTATTGTGTATATGATATATAAAAAAAGGTGCTTATGTTTTGCACCCGCGCTAGTCCTTTCCCCGTATGCCGTTAGTTAAGTAACCTAACGGTGCATAACAGGACACTGTGGCGAATGCGGATGGCATAAGCGTACGTTGTATTTTTGTTTCTTCTGTGATGCTTAGGAAGCTTATATGATGGGATTCATTAATAAGATTAATGAAAGAAAAGAAACCTAAAAGATGCTGTAGAATCAAATTTATAAAAAGGGTAGTTCTAGTTTTTGTTTTGCATAGCGGTATTCCTTGTAAAATATCATGCACCTTATTTGATAAAGAAAGAGCCAAGATCCCTTCACCGGGAGTGACCTCTTTAGCGAAACTAGCATATGCTACAACTCACTCGGTTTTGTTTTTGATTGCTTCTATAGTTCTTGCTTTGCATAGTGGTATTTATGAAATATCCTGCACCTTATTCAATAAGGAAAATGTAGGGTTCCTAGGCACACTAGTGAGTTCTCGCAAGGCATCGAACATGCCCATTTCAAATTTTAACATGCCGAGAAACCCTAAACTACGGATCGTTTGCTAGATTTCTAGGCGAACATTGAACTAGTTAACACTTAACTAATGAGAAAACGGAAATACAACCTTTCTAGATCCGGTGCTCCACCTCCATAGCTCCGCAACGAAGTCCTCTCCGCTGTCCAAGTCAAATCCGGGCTCTAGAGTCGGCTTCGTCGGAGAATGGGCAAGCTAGGTCGTCGATGTCCATGCCGAAGATGATCTACGTCGAGGCATCGCTAAATCAAGCTCCGACTTCACCAAGTCAAGAAACTTGTGAAGTAAACACACTCTACTACTTGGCAAGAGGTAGAGGATGAAGAAATAGGAGTTGGGTTAACTTTAGAATTGGATTTCTCACTTGTTTGCTCAATTCACCATTGATAGAGGTGAAGCTTTTCTTCTTGAAGTCAAGGAAGAAGAAGAAGAAGCTTATGATAAGTTAATTAAAAACAAAATGAAAAATCAAAACTTATCATAATGTTAACTAGAGTCAAGTGTAGAGAATGAATCATGGTTAGTGGGAATGGTTAGGGTTAAGGATGAGATAAGAATGGTTGACTTGATCAAAGATTCATGAAGCTTCAACTAAACTCCAAATTAAGCCACCATTCTTTTCTCCTCTTTTCCAAAATGAATAAACAAATAAATAAATGAATAAATAAAGGAAATGAAACCCTAACCATTCTTTTAACCATGGTTTAATTCTTTGCACTTAACCAAGTAATCATGTATCATCAAACATGATACAATCAAATGCACAAAATCATATCGCATATGTAATGCGCACACCCGAGTGAGAAAATCCATTTAAAGTGAACCAATACTAGTTAATGCAAAGTAATATATCAAATATATAATTATACATTAAATCATTAAATCAACACTTGATTCAATGATCCGGTCATGTCGCACACAACCGACTAGTATACAATGTATCGGCTTATCGAATCAACGCTTGAATCGATAACTAGGTTATATCGCATACAACCTTTCGATACATTCATCGCGAGAATGGAATACGGTATCACATACACGCATCATTCTCGGTCCCGCACATATCTCATATGCGCTCCTATTTCGTTTCGCTTGAGCCAGGAAACCTCTGTGTAGGACTCTAAAGACTCGTCAATACGCCGGCAGCAGGTGATGATCATATCAAACACCCACAAGCCGCAAGCGGTCTGCTAAACGTAACGGCCACCCGGGTATTGAGCGATCTGAAGATCGACGAGCAAGCCCGCTCACACTCCAGTGAATCCGACCAGTAACACTACCGTACAGTCCGGTCTGATCGTCTGATCTGTCGCATATCTCGCCTAGGGGTGGTAAACGTCAGACCCCAATAGCTCGATAAGTCGTGTCGATATGAGGTCTATAACTGTTCGAGAAACTATTGGTAACACTTACCAGTAAATCTCAGCAACCCTGGCCAGGGATTTCCTGTTATAGCCAATCGAACACAGCGCAACATCAACTCCCTATACCGGGAGAGACGAATCCCCTCCTATCGCTCATTGCCTCCATGTGACTCGGGACTGTACCCAAAAACCACCGTTTTGCACGCCCTCTTGGACGTGGTAAGATGGAAATCAAAGCACAGTGGGAACCACACGAGACTCTATGACGATCTCGGGTCAACAGACTACTCTGTACCAGTGTCACCAGAGAACTGCCATCTGACGTGAGGTATAATACCATCTGGGAGTTCTCGGCGAGTCCGTCCAGTGTACCCAGTCTCTACTGAGCACCCGTATATCATCTCTGATGTCAAACACCGATGGATATGGGATCATCCATCGCCCATCTGTATGGGTCGAGAAGGTATACGCTAGTCTACTCTGGTATATCGATGCCCCGTCTCGATACACCCTCGACTAGGGACTTTAAAGGATGTACTTATAGACTACCATGTCCCCACTAGTATGATCCGCATCACAGTCCAGGTAGTCAAGTACAGATCCTAAGGGCTTTACCAACATGTAACAGAGAGACAATCAATATACACGTTAAGGTAAAGTGTAACCAGATAGCATACTATCATGTCGAGCAAGAAAGTCCTCCCTATATATGTCCCAGCATCCACTACAATATACATCCTATGTACAGTAATGGCCTCTAGGGCATACATATAACTAACAATCTCCCACTTGCACTAGGGCCATCTGTAGCAGTGGTTGTAGTATCTCATACTCAACCATCCCATAAAAGTCTCTCTCTGGGAACAGGCCTTTGTGAGTGGATCCGCTGTGTTGTCCTCTGAGTCTACTCTCCAAACCTCGATCACCCTGGAGATCAACCATCTCCATGATCAAGTGATACTGCCTTAGAATATGTCTGGATCACTGATGGGACCGGCGTTCCTTGGCATAAGCCACAACTCCATTGTCACACAATGGGAGGAACATAGTTCATCTCATGAACCAATATACACCCAAACAGCCTCTTTGGTAGCATCTTAAGTAGCGATGTATCCAGCCTTTATCGTCTAGTATGTCACGGTATCTAGCTTGGAACTCTTCCAACATACCGTCCCTTTACTGAGGGTAAAGACAATGCCTGCGACTGACATTCAGTCGTCTTTATCACCCTGGAACCTTTCCAGTGATTCTCCCCAGGATCGATTGATACCATCTCACTACAACTAGTGAGTATCCTAACATCCATTTAGATCTATCTCATAGGTCCAATATCCAGGATTTAGGAGGTATCACTTTGATCCTATATGGAGAATCATTGTGATAAGCGGAGATTGATCGAGCGTAGCATAGGAAACTCCTTCCCTATCAAGAGTATGTCATCCACGTACTCTACGAGGATCGTCACCATACTCCCTACTACCTTTTTGTTTATACAAGGTTCATCTACCATTTTGATGATGTCAACTTCTTTGACTAATTCATCAAAATAGATGTTCCAACTCCGCGATGCCTGCTTTATCCTATAAAGCATCTTGCACACGTTTCCGCTGCTCCCACTGTCTACGAAGCCCTCTGGCTGTGTACTTATAGACGCACTCTTCTAAAACATCATTTAGAAAAGCAGTCATGACACCCAACCACCAGATATCGTAGTCATGGTATGTAGCCGTGACAAGTAGGATCTGGATGGACTTAAGCATAGCTACTTGGAAAGGTTTCATCATTATCCGTACCTGGTCAATGATGCAAACTTTTAACAAGTCTAGCTTTGAAAGTCTCAACTTTTCCATCTACACCAAGTAATCTTCTCAAGATATACTTGCTCCTGATGGGGATTTAACCCTTCAGATATAGCAACCAAAGTCCATACTTTGTTGGTGTATAAGGATTCCATCTCAGATCGCTAAACATCCAGCCATTCTTACAGAGTCCCACTCCAGATGGCCAGCTCGAAACTAGTTGGGTCATCATCTCATGATGCAATCCTCGCTCCCACTGTCATAGAGAAACCGAAGTATCTCTCAGGTGGTCGAGGAACCCTACTAGATCGGCGGAGAGGCTGAGGTTCGTTGGAATCTACTGAATCCTTTGGTTCTATCAAATCATGTGATGTAGTTTGTATAGCTGGAACATTTCCAGTTCTACATTACAGACCTTGCCTCGAGCTTGTCCGGATTTTGCTTTCAGACATAGGCCGGACGACTCCAAATCTTAACTAACTTAAGACATGGGTTCTTCCCATTCCATATCACATTTGAAGCGGTAGGCAACTGATTTGATTAGAACCCTATTCAATAGGTATGCAGCTTCTCAAGTGCATAACACCCAAAAGGAAATGGGTATCTCAGTAGTACTCATCATAGAGCACACCTTATCACATAGGGTGTAATTGCTCCACCCCGATATACCATCGTGCTATGGTGTATACGGAGGAGTAATGCCGAGAGAGAATCTCATTCTCCTTTAGTATAATCCAGGATTTACGTGCACAAGTATTCTCCTCCTTGATCTCATCAAAGGACATAATACTTATACCTGTTATTGGTTCTCTACTTCTAACTTATATTCTGTGAATATATCAAAAGGTTCGGACTTGTGTTTCAACAGGAACATAGGTCTGAATCTTGAGAGATCATCAGAGAACGTAATGAAGTATAAAGAACCGGTCATGGCATGTGTAGACAGGAGACCTTACATACATCTTCATGTATCAGTCCCAAGAGTTCACTAACTCTTTCTCTGTTTCCAGTAAACGGAGCTGTGGTCATCTTATCTTTGTGACATGACTAGCGAGTTTCACAAGATGTAAATTCAAACTGATTTAAATATGCATCTTTATGTAACTCAAGCTAGTCGGGTCACATTGATCTGACCTAGTCTACAATACTTCAAGAAGAATTCGTTCATTTCTGAACTCTTCCTCTTGTGTGTGTTCCATATACTAAGAACTGTAGTTTGATTTAGAACGTCAATGCTTTTAGATAACGTGCCTGAACCGATCAACTTTTGATATAGGAAATGTTCAAAACATTATCCAACAATACAAAATTTTATCATTTCTTTACTAATAAAGAGACTGATATGATTTTGTATATCAGGTTCGGTATCTAATAACATTCGTTCAGAATCAATGTATTGGTAATACAGGGTGACAGTGACCAACAGACTTGGCTGCAACACTTGCCCCGTTTTCTGCCTCATGAAACTTATCACCCGTTCTCAGTTCTCTACCTTTCTGTAGCCCTATGTAACAGATTACATATCTGGGATCCTGATCTGGTATCACATACCCAGGACGTAAAGGATACTGAGAAACAGTTCTTTGTAACGAACACACCCGAAGATGATGCATCATATGCACTCTCTTCATTTGGGCGGCATGGGAATTCTGGTAATCCCCTATATCCTGCTCTGTCTTATAACAATTATAAGTTGGAGCGGGACCAACGTTCCCCAGCTCAGTATAACAAGCGGGTTCGGTCAATAATCCGTATTATTATCTTGATTAAGGCGTGATATGGTCGCTACCTGGAGAGAGAGAGAAGAAAACACTCAGCGTGCGCTCTTGCAAGAATAGATTGGTTTTTATTTTATCTAATCAGGATGGCTCCCACTGCTTTTTATCAAATCTTCCTTCAAACCCTAAAAGGAAAGACTAGCCGGGATTAATTACACACTACAAGTTCGCCAATCTTTCAGCCAGGCCAGTGTCGGTACTTTGAGGGAGGTCCCCCGTGCTTTCGCACGAACCTAATTAATGTAAACCTCGTTTTCCCATAGGCGTAACCCCGTTGACACCTTTCTAGACACCTACTTGATCGGCTAATTGTAATGTGTAAAACTCTCCCAGGAGTAACTCTTACTCGCAGAGGGTATCGGGATCCAACTATCTCATAGAAGGTATGCAATCTCATTGCAAATTTCAACACTTGAAATTCCCGATAATATTTTGCCCCTAGCTCGCTATGACCTTGACGAATGCCAAACAACCCATAGTCTGCTAGTCAAGTTCAACCCGTACATTTCTTGATCGAATTAAACCCACCCGCACGACCCTTGACGAATGCCAAACAACGCCGTACGAATACCCTAATCCAATCGCATCATATGCTCAAGCAGATAAATACTAGTTAGCTACCGTACACTACGCCTTGACGAATGCCAAACTACCGCAGCACGAATACTAACTAGTACATATCTGAAATGACGGAAGGCTACGACAGGTTTTTCTGAAAACCTATTGCGTAATGAACTTGATATCGTTGTAGAATCAAATGATTTTAAAAATGGAGTGCTTTTGAGGCTTTTCTAGTTTTGCTAAAGGAGTCACTCCCGGTGAAGGGATCGTCGGTCCTTTCCTCGTCGAATGAGGTGCGGGATATATCACATATATCACTGTGCAAAGCAAAAACACTTAAAAGCAATCAAAATACAAACCGAGTGTGTAGCATCTGCCAGTTATAGCTAAAGGAGTCACTCCCGGTGAAGGGATCTCGGTCCTTTCCTCATCGAATAAAGTGCAGGATATATCACATATACCGCTATGCAAAGCAAGAACTGTAGCTACCTGTTTTAATTTTGAAATTCGATTCTACAACATCTTAGGTTTCTTTTATTTCATTAATCACATTAATGAAGTCCCATCATTTTAGTACCTAAACATCACAGATAAATACGACGTACACTTATGTCATCCGCATTCGCCTCGATGTCCCCTCGTGCACCGTTAGGTTAGGTAACTAACGGCAGAGCGGGGCAGGGCTAGCGCGGGTGTAAAACATAAGTAACGTCTATATAATATATCATATATACTATATACTGTATCTATCACAGAACATCTCATGATCACATCACAGATATCGCAGCAGAAGAAACATATGAAATATTGGATATACTAGGACGTCCGTGTTTTCAATACGAGCCAGTATAAAACACGGATTCCACGGTCGTGATGAATAGCCAAACCCACACCCCTAGACCCCTACGAGAGCGGCAAGCAACCCTACCAATTCTAGAGTTAGGAGACCCGGACCCGACTCCTCGAGTTGGTCTCCCACTGGACTCCAGAACCCGGTTACTTGTGCTCCCCTCCTTGGGTCTATCCTAGTGCGGAAAAGTAAATAGTATACAACAGGTGACAACTCCCGCAACCTGGAAGCGCCCCAATAAAAGAATATTACATACAAGTTTTTACATGAATGAAAATGAAAAACACTCATCTCACATAAAAACCCCCGGCTATTCAAACACGACGATCCAATATAACATATCCAACAACACATAACATCACATGTCATCAACGTAAGTAAATATGTCCATCCCAATTGTCGTTGACATATAGCAACGAAACCGGCGATATCACATATTACACTTACGGTCACAGAAAAGAAAGTGTAAAACTACAACAGTTGGAATCCGCAACCACCTCAGACATCGCATGCCTGACCAAATGAATTACTTAGACATCGCATGCCTAACAATTATAAACCCCGCATTTTAGTCTCAAAATCGAAAACACTTTTCAATATCAAGTCGGGCAATTCAACAGGATTCCCGACATCCTGATCGAATGCTCGTCGCAAACTTCTGTAGACGGCCGCACCCCCGATACCGTCGATGAAGTGCACCAAGGCGGAACACCGCTACCGCGAGCACCCGTACGGATGCTTTCGGCGACGGGGTTCTCCTACAGTCACTTGGTCGGGGCTATGGAGTGAGGCTGTCTATTAAGTTTACCCGGCGAGTATCCGCGTACGCTACGTGATTGCGACGGACTTTTGATCACATCAAAATTCCGTGGCAACCGATCAAGTGAGACTAAACTGCTACGTTTATAACATTCATTTAGTTATCACATAACTACTTGTGAATTCCAATTATTGTATCCCATTCCAGATAAACAGAAAATGTTAAACTTTCCGATCGAACAATCGAACACCCAAGTTTTCCCGATACAGATCAACACATGAAATAAGTCTAACAACATTCAGTTCGTACCTCAGTACCAACGGTCCAGCCGTAGAAGGGTCAAGCCAACGCCTCACATGTGGCACGCCGTACTGCCCCAAACCCGAAGGTTCAAAGGGCAGTTCAAGACGGTCACATAATCGAGTTAAGGTTTGTTGTCTTCTAGAGGGACCATCGCGTTACTTGCACTACTTAGAACGTCGTTAAACTACGGAAAAATCCAACACTTGGAAATTTCCCGACAGGGGAAAAATTGGGTATTTATATCCGGTCGAACTTTTTAACATATTCTAAGATTTATCCGGAAAGCCACACAGAGAAAATTTGATATTCCGATCGAAACTCCGAAACCCCAAAACCACCTCTGAGAATTCAACTCTTGAAAAATTATTAAAAATTCCCAGAAAAAGAAGCACTGGAAATAAAGAATTACTGTGCAAATAAAATAAAATAATTCGGCCATACCGCCGCGGAACCGCCGCACGAGCCTTGCTCGTGCCGTGGAACCGCGGCAGTTTGAAAGAGATAGGGGCACGAATTTCACAGTTTTTCTTATATTCACCTGCTTATTATTCTGAATATTTTTAATGTTGAAAAAACCACTGTTTTCAAAAAAAGACAGAGAGCAATTTTCCGGGTTAAGTTTTGGTTCGATCGGACTTCAAATTCCGTCTGGACTTCGCCTAAGGCTCTAGCTAGGCTCTGATACCACTGTAGGGTTTCTAGGCACACTAGTGAGTTCTCGCAAGGCATCGAACATGCCCATTTCAAATTTTAACGTGCCGAGAAACCCTAAACTACGGATCGTTTGCTAGATTTCTAGGCGAACATTGAACTAGTTAATACTTAACTAATGAGAAAACGGAAATACAACCTTTCTAGATCCGGTGCTCCACCTCCATAGCTCCGCAACAAAGTCCTCTCCGCTGTCCAAGTCAAATCCGGGCTCTAGAGTCGGCTTCGTCGGAGAATGGGAAAGCTAGGTCGTCGATGTCCATGCCGAAGATGATCTACGTCGAGGCATCGCTAAATCAAGCTCCGACTTCACCAAGTCAAGAAACTTGTGAAGTAAACACACTCTACTACTTGGCAAGAGGTAGAGGATGAAGAAATAGGAGTTTGGTTAACTTTAGAATTGGATTTCTCACTTGTTTGCTCAATTCACCATTGATGGAGGTGAAGCTTTTCTTCTTGAAGTCAAGGAAGAAGAAGAAGAAGCTTATGATAAGTTAATTAAAAACAAAATGAAAAATCAAAACTTATCATAATGTTAACTAGAGTCAAGTGTAGAGAATGAATCATGGTTAGTGAGAATGGTTAGGGTTAAGGATGAGATAAGAATGGTTGACTTGATCAAAGATTCATGAAGCTTCAACTAAACTCCAAATTAAGCCACCATTCTTTTCTCCTCTTTTCCAAAATGAATAAACAAATAAATAAATGAATAAATAAAGGAAATGAAACCCTAACCATTCTTTTAACCATGGTTTAATTCTTTGCACTTAACCAAGTAATCATGTATCATCAAACATGATACAATCAAATGCACAAAATCATATCGCATATGTAATGCGCACACCCGAGTGAGAAAATCCATTTAAAGTGAACCAATACTAGTTAATGAAAAGTAATATATCAAATATTTAATTATACATTAAATCATTAAATCAACACTTGATTCAATGATCCGGTCATGTCGCACACAACCGACTAGTATACAATGTATCGGCTTATCGAATCAACGCTTGAATCGATAACTAGGTTATATCGCATACAACCTTTCGATACATTCATCGCGAGAATGGAATACGGTATCACATACACGCATCATTCTCGGTCCCGCACATATCTCATATGCGCTCCTATTTCGTTTCGCTTGAGCCAGGAAACCTCTGTGTAGGACTCTAAAGACTCGTCAATACGCCGGCAGCAGGTGATGATCATATCAAACACCCACAAGCTGCAAGCGGTCTGCTAAACGTAACGGCCACCCGGGTATTGAGCGATCTGAAGATCGACGAGCAAGCCCGCTCACACTCCAGTGAATCCGACCAGTAACACTACCGTACAGTCCGGTCTGATCGTCTGATCTGTCGCATATCTCGCCTAGGGGTGGTAAACGTCAGACCCCAATAGCTCGATAAGTCGTGTCGATATGAGGTCTATAACTGTTCGAGAAACTATTGGTAACACTTACCAGTAAATCTCAGCAACCCTGGCCAGGGATTTCCTGTTATAGCCAATCGAACACAGCGCAACATCAACTCCCTATACCGGGAGAGACGAATCCCCTCCTATCGCTCATTGCCTCCATGTGACTCGGGACTGTACCCAAAAACCACCGTTTTGCACGCCCTCTTGGACGTGGTAAGATGGAAATCAAAGCACAGTGGGAACCACACGAGACTCTATGACGATCTCGGGTCAACAGACTACTCTGTACCAGTGTCACCAGAGAACTGCCATCTGACGTGAGGTATAATACCATCTGGGAGTTCTCGGCGAGTCCGTCCAGTGTACCCAGTCTCTACTGAGCACCCGTATATCATCTCTGATGTCAAACACCGATGGATATGGGATCATCCATCGCCCATCTGTATGGGTCGAGAAGGTATACGCTAGTCTACTCTGGTATATCGATGCCCCGTCTCGATACACCCTCGACTAGGGACTTTAAAGGATGTACTTATAGACTACCATGTCCCCACTAGTATGATCCGCATCACAGTCCAGGTAGTCAAGTACAGATCCTAAGGGCTTTACCAACATGTAACAGAGAGACAATCAGTATACACGTTAAGGTAAAGTGTAACCAGATAGCATACTATCATGTCGAGCAAGAAAGTCCTCCATATATATGTCCCAGCATCCACTACAATATACATCCTATGTACAGTAATGGCCTCTAGGGCATACATATAACTAACAGAAAAAGCCGAGATCCCTTCACTGGGAGTGACCACTTTAACAAAACTAGAAAAAACCTCAAAAACACTCCTTTTCAAAATCACTTGTTTCTACAACGATATCAAGTTCATTACACAAAAGGTTTTCATGAAAACCTGTCGTAGCCCTCCGTCATTTCAAATAAAGACTATTTAGTATTCGTGCTGCGTTTGTTGACCTTTGTCAAGGCGTAGTGTGCGGTAGCTGACTAGTACTTATCTGTTTAAGCATGTGATGTGATTGGATTAGGGTAGTCGTACGACCTTGTTGGCCTTTGTCAAGGGTCGTACGGGTGGGTTTAATTCAATCGGGAAATGACGGGTTGAACTTGACTAGCGTCATATGGTTTGTTGGCCTTTGTCAAGATCATAGGAGGTTAGAGGCAAAAGCATTATCAGGAATTTCAAGAGTTGAAATTTACAATGAGATTGCATACCATCTATAAGATAGTTGGATCCTGATACCCACTGTGAGTAAGAGTTACTCCTGGGAGAGTTTTACACATGACAATTAGCCGATCAAGTAGGTGTCTAGAAAGGTGTCAATGGGGTTATGCCTTTGGGAAAATGAGGTTTATTTTAATTAGGTCCGTGCGAAAGCACGGGGAACCTCCCTCAAAGTACCAACACTGACTTGGCTGAAAGATTGGCGAACTTATAAGGTGTAATTAATCCCGGCTAGTCTTACCTTTTAGGGTTTTAAGGAAGATTTTATAAAAACCAGTGGGAGCCATCCTGATTAGATAAGATAATAACTAATATAATCTTGAAGAGCATACGCTAAAGTGGTTTCTTCTCTCTCTCTCCAGGTAGCGACCATGTCAGGCCTTAATCAAGATAATAATATGGATGTATTGACCGAACCCGCTTATTATACTGAGCAGGGGAACGTTGGTTCCATTTTTTTCTTATAACTGTTATAAGACAGAGCGGGAAATAGGGGTATATCCGAAAACCCACACCGCCCAAACGAAGAACGGGAATGTTGATGCATCTTCTTCGGGTGTGTTAGTTATCAAGAATTGTTTCTCAGTTCACTCTACGTCCTGGGTATTAGATACCGGATCGGGATCCCACATATGTAATATGTTACATGGGCTACGGAAAGGTAGTGAACTGGGAGAGGGTGATCATTCCATAAGAGTAGGGAATGGTGCAAATGTTGCAGCCTAGGCTGTTGGCGAATATCACCTTGTATTACCAAATGGTAATACATCGATTCTGAACGAACGCTATTACATTCCGACCCTGATATGCAATCTTATATCAGTTTCTCTATTGAGTAAAGAAGGATATAATTTTGTAGTACGGGATAATATTATGAATATCTTCCTGAATCAAAAGTTGATTCGATCAGGCTCGTTAAATAATGGCATATACGTTCTCAATCAAACTACAGTACTTAATGTACAAAACACACACAAGAGGAAAAGTTCAGAAATGAATGAATCCTTCTTGTGGTAATGTAGACTAGGTCATATCAATGCGACACGACTAGCTAAGTTACATAAAGATGGATATTTGGATCCGTTCGAATTTTCATCTTATGACACTTGCCAGTCATGTCTCAAAGGCAAGATGACCAAAACTCCGTTTAGTGGACAGGGAGAAAGAGTTACGGAACTCTTGGGACTGATACATAGTGATGTATGTAGTCCCATGTCTACACATACTAGGAATGGTGCCTCATACTTCATTACATTCACTGACGATCTCTCAAGATACGGACATGTGTTCTTGTTGAAACACAAGTCTGAAGCTTTTAAGAAATTTAGAGAATATAAGCACGAAGTCGAGAACCAAACGGGTAAAAGTATTAAGATCCTTCGATCTGATCGAGGAGGAGAATACTTGAGCAATGAGTTCCTGTACTATTTAAAAGAGAATGGGATTCTCTCTCAGCTTACTCCTCCCTATACACTAAAGCACAACGGTGTATCGGAACAAAGGAATCGCACCCTATTATATATGGTGCGCTCTATGATGAGCACTACTGAGTTGCCTATTTCCTTTTGGAGTTATGCACTTGAGACAGCTGCATACCTATTGAATCAAGTTCCATCTAAATCTGTACTTACCACACCATATGAGATATGGAGTGGGAAGAGACCATGTCTTAAACGTGTTAAGATATGGGGTTGTCCGGCCTATGTCAAAAGACAAAATTCGGACAAACTCGAGGCACGGTCAGTTCTTTGCAAGTTTGTGGGATATCCCAAACATTCACATGGATATCTATTCCACCACGGCGAGGAACAAAAGGTGTTTGTTTCTCGACATGCCACCTTTTTAGAAAAGGAATTTCTTGCAAAAGAAATTAGTGGCAATGAGGTAGACCTGGAAGAAGTTCCAGCACCACAAACTACAACTGAAGATTTAGTGGAACCAGGGAATTCGATAGTTCCCGACGAACCCCAGCTTCTCCACTGATCTAGTAGGGTTCCTTACCCACCTGAGAGATACTACGGTTTTTCCATAGATGGTGGGAGCGAGGATTGCATCATGGAAGATGATGACCCGACTAGCTACGAACAGGACATCACGAGTGGGGACTCTGTGAAATGGCTGGATGCAATGTGATATGAGATAGAATCCATGTACACCAACAAAGTATGGTCTTAGAAGTTTCTCCTGAAGGGGTAAAACCCATTGGGAGAAAATGGATCTTTAAGAAGAAACTTGGTGTAGATGGAAAAGTTAAGACTTTCAAAGCTAGACTTGTTGCAAAGGGTTTTCGTCAACGACCAGGTGTGGATTATGACGAAACCTTTTCTCCAGTGGCTATTCTTAAGTCCATCCAGATCCTGCTTGCCATTGCTGTATACCATGAATACGAAATCTGGCAAATGGATGTTAAGACCGCCTTTCTAAATGGTGATTTAGAGGAGTGCGTGTACATAACTCAGCCAGAGGGTTTTGTAGACAGTGGGAGCAGCGGAAATGTGAGCAAGCTGCTTAAATCCATCTACGGGTTAAAGCAGGCATCGCGGAGTTGGAACATCTGCTTTGATGTGGTAGTCAAAGAGTTTGACTTCATCAAGAACGTAGATGAACCTTGTATCTACAAGAAGGTTGCAGAGAGCAAGGTTGTATTCCTCGTAGTGTACGTGGATGACATACTCTTGATAGGAAATGATGTTCATATGCTGCACTCGGTCAAGCTCTTCTTATCACATAGATTCTCAATGAAAGATCTAGGTGATGCCTCCTGCATTTTGGGGATTAAGATCTATAGAGGTAGATCTAAACGGATACTGGGATTGTCCCAATCCAGGTACATTGACACCATACTAAAGTGGTTTAGTATGGATGAATCCAAGCGTAGGAACCAACCCGCGATCTCTGGGCTTACTCTCTCCAAAGAGATGTCTCCTAAGACTGATTTGGAGAGAGCTCGCATGCAAGGGATACCCTATGCTTTGGCAGTAGGCTCTATCATGTACGCGATGCTATGTACCAGACCCGATGTAGCATACTCACTAAGTGTAGTGAGTAGGTAACATGCAGATCCAGGAGAGAGTCACTGGACAGCTGTGAAGAACATTCTCAAGTACTTGAGAAGGACTAAAGAGATGTTCTTGGTGTATGGTAACGGAGAACTCCAGGTGGAGTCCTTTACCGATTCAAGCTTCCAAAGTGATAAGGACGACTCTAAGTCGCACTCGGGATTTGTCTTTACCCTAAATGGAGGGGCGGTTTGTTGGAAGAGTTCCAAGCAAGAAATCATGGCAGACTCGACGATGGAGGCTGAATACATCGCTGTTAACGATGCTGCCAAAGAGGTTGTCTGGATGAAGAAGTTCATCACTGAACTTGGTGTGGTTCCATCCATTGAGCATCCAATACCTTTGTATTGTGATAACAATAGAGCTGTGGCTTTGGCCATGGAACCCAGGTCCCATCAGAGATCCAGACATATTCTGAGGCGGTATCATCTGATCCGAGAGATAGTTAATCGCCGAGAGATCGAGGTCAGGAGAGTTGACATGAAGGACAACACTGCGGATCCACTCACGAAGGCCATACCCTAGATACAATTTGAGAGACTCTTCGGGATGTTGGGTATGAGATACTACAACAGCTGGCCTTAGTGCAAGTGGGAGATTGTTAGTTATATATATGCCCTAGAGGCCAATGTTGTACATATGATGTATATTATAGTAGATGCTTGGATATATATATATATAGAGGACTTTTTTGCTCGACATGATAGTATGCTATTTGGTTTCACTTTGTTTTAACATGTTGACTTGTATTGGTTTACTGTCTTGCTCTCACATGTTGATAAAGCCCTTAGGATATGTACTCGACTACTAGGACTATGATGCAGATCATACTAGTGGGGCCAGGGTAGTCCAAGAGTACATCCTATAACTGTTCCTAGTCAAGGGAGTATCGAGACATGGCATCGATACTCCAGAGTAGACTAGCGTATACGCTTCTCGACCCATATGATGGGTGATGGATGATCCCATATCCATTGGTGTTTGACATCAGAGAAGGTATACAGGTGCTCAGTGGAGACTAGGTACACTGAACGGACTCGCCGAGAACTCCTAGATGGTATTATACCTGTCATCAGATAGCAGTTCTCTGGTGACACTGGTACAGGTTAGTCTGTAGACCCGAGATCGTCATAGAGTCTTGTATGATTCCTACTGTGCTTTGATTTCCACCTTACCACGTTCATGAGAACGTGCAAAATGGTGGCTTTTAGGTACAGTCCCAATCACATGGAGGCAATGAGGGATTGGAGGGGTTTCGTCTCTTCCGGTATTGGGGGTTGATGTTGCGCTGTGTTAGATTGGCTATAACTGGAAGTCCCTAGCCAGGGCCGATATGGAGACCTACTGGTAAGTGTTATCAGTAGTTTCTTGGCCCGTTATGAGCCTCACATCGACACGACTTATCGTTTACTGGGGTCTGACGTTTACTACCCCTAGACTGGATATGCGACATATCAGACGAAGAGACCGGACTGTACGGTAGTGTTACTAATTGAATTCATAGGAGTGTGTATAGGCTTGCCTGTTGATCTTCTGATCGCTCAATACCCGGGTGGCTGTTACGTTTAGCTGACCGCTTGTAGCTTGTGGGTGTTTGATATGATCATCATCTACTGCCGGCGTATTGACGATTCATTAAAGTCCTACACAGAGGTTTCCTGGCTCAGGCAAAACGGAGTAGGAGCACATATGTGATATGTACGGGACTGAGAATAATACGTGTATGTGATACCGTATTCGATTCTCGCGATATGTGATATCGGCTGGGATATATGATATAGCCGGGTTATCGGATCAAGTATTGATTCGATGAACTGATAAAGATTATATTTGTCGGTTATTTACATAATAGCCGGATTATCGGATCAAGTGTTGATTCAATAATTTAATGTATAATAATATATTTGATATATTACATTACATTAACTAATATTAGCTCACTTAAAGATTCTTTTTCTCACTTGGTGATACATTGATATATATGTGATATATGTTAATTGTATTATTTTTTTTTTGTTACATTATATACTATATATGTGATATATAATATTGTAACATATTAGGGTTACAAATGCAACTAGGGTTTAGAGATTAAACCATGCTAGGGTTTAAATTTTAGGTTAACATTTTCTTTTACGTTTAATTCTTATTTGGATGGACAAGTTTTGGAGAAGCTTCATGTTGCTTTGACAAACTCCACCCTCTTTGTTTTATCCTTAATATTTGTTAACCTAACCTTTTAACCCTATCCTATGGTTAATTCTCTACAAGGGTTAAGCATGACATGCTTAACCCTTGGTTGCATTTCTAACCTAAACAATAATTCATTTTCATTCATCACAACTTCATCTTCTTCTTCCTCTCTCCAAAAGCTTTCTAGCTTTTATTTTGTGATAATTGTTTTGTGAGAAAAAGAAAACAAAAAAGAGCAAAATTCCTACTTCATCATCCTCATCTATTCTAGCCATTTAGATTAGGGTGTTTGCTTCACTAATACCTTATTAGTGAAGTGAGAGCTTGGGTTTGTGATTCTTCAAGGTAGATCATCTTTGAAAGTGAAGACTTCAAGCTAGCATGGATCATTCACCTCATGGAGCCTCTCTAGAGTTCAGGAGCTTGATGGTCGTAGCGAAGGGACCTCAACACGGAGCTTATGAAGCGAAGGAACGGACTACAAAGGTTGTAATCCCTAACACTTAGAAGTAAAGTTGTTTACTTTG
The DNA here is from genome assembly GCA_030015575.1 of Agapanthus africanus. Lineage (NCBI taxonomy): Eukaryota > Viridiplantae > Streptophyta > Magnoliopsida > Asparagales > Amaryllidaceae > Agapanthus > Agapanthus africanus. Next base: position 434,091,106 of record JASDDO010000019.1, read on the forward strand.
AAGTTTAGTTTAATTCTCTAGTTAAAGATCTAGGGTTTGGGTTATCTAGAATGGAAAAAATTTAAACTTCGCATGGGTGATGCCTCCCAAAACCTTGCTGCCGTTGTAGGTATCCCAACAGTGGTTCTATCCATTGCTAATCCAATACCTTTGTATTGCGATAACAATGGAGCCATGACTTTGATAAAGAAACCACGGTCCCATAAGAAATTCAAACATATCTTAAGACGGTATCACCTGATCAGGGAGATCGTGGATCGCCGGGAGATCGAGGTGCAGAGAGTAGATACAAAGGATAACACAGCAGATCTATTCACCAAGGCCATCCCTCAAGTCCAGTTTAAGAGACTGTTCGAGATGTTGGGTATACGGTACGCCAACAACTGGCTCTAGTGCAGACGTTGGGTGCTTAATACGCCAATGACAGGCCTTAGTACAAGTGGGATATTGTTGGATATGTATGCCCTAGAGGCCTTCATTGTATAGGATACTAGGGATATGTATGTACAAGACAATCTTGCTCGATAAGATATTATGTTATTCGGTTTGCCTTTGTCTTAACATGTGTATATGTTTTACTTGTTATTTCATATCACTTATATATGTTGATAAAGCCCGTAGGATCATTGCTTGACTACCAGTATTATGATGGAAATAATACTTGTAAGAGCTAGGTAGTCTATAAGAACATCCTTAAATGTCCCTAGTCCTGGAAGTATCGAGATTGGGCATCGATACTCCAGAGTAGACTAGTGTATACATTTCTAGACCCTGACGAAGGGCGATGGTTGGTCCCACATCTATTGGTGTGATGCACCTAAGATTGTATACAGGTGCTCACTGGGGGTGAGTACACTGGACGGACTCACCAAGAACTGGCTAGATGGTATTATACCTATCGTTAGATAGCAGTTCTCTGGTGACATGAGTACAGATAGTCTGTCGACCTGAGGTCATCATTTGTCTCATATGAGTTCCCACTGCACTTTGATTACTACCCTACCACGGCTCTACTGAGTCATGGAAACAGATTTTAGTTGGGTATAGTCCCGAGCCACATGGAGGTAGTGAGCGATTGTTGGGGATTTGTCTCTCCCGGTATAGGGAGTCGATGTCGCGCTGTGTTCGGTTGGCCGACACCATAAGTCCTTGGCCAGGGCGGATTGAGAATTACTGGTAGTTAGATCAGTAGATTCTCGGATGGTCTTGAGCCATATTGGCACGACTTGTCAGGTTATCAGGGGTCTGACGTTTTCCACCACTTATACCCGGCATGTAATACTCTCAGACGAACAGACCGGACTATACGAAGATTGTCATGAACAGGCTCAATAGGAGTTCGGATGAGTTTACTCGTCGGCCTTTTTTTCGACTAGTACCTGGGTAGCCGTTACGTACAGCTGGTGTGACTAACGGGATTATGGTTAAACCTACTGCTAGCATACTGTTGATCTTTAGAGTCCACACAGAGGGCTTCCCTAGTTCAGGCAAAACGATATAGAGATCGTATGGTTTTACGTGCAAGGTTTCGATCATATACGTGTACTAGTTACACGGATTTTGTTCGGACGGGTAATACTGGCGAGCTTAGGATTAAGCCGCATTCTAGTATTATATTATTAGATTATTTTTATCTCTTGGTATTCATATTTTTTGTAGTACGAATACGGGTATGTATATATGGTGAGGACATTCTTGTATTTTCACAAGAGTGCTTCTAAAAGAAGACACTTCATTTATGTTATATCTGTAAGTCTACGGTAGCGCCCCGGCCTTCTTTCCGAGGCCAAATGCGGAACAAAAACTTTTTACTAAACTGGCGCAACGTAGTCTTTCACCCGGATCTAACCATTAACACTAAACTAGCAACTACTAAAAAAGTAGAAAGGCTATACTGATCAATCCGAGTCCTTCGGTCTTTAACCTCTGCCCCTAACTTGTTGCGGATGCACCGACGAAGCTCGCTCTCCGATCTCGCTCGATCTACGATCTCCTCCTCGCCGAAAACTGCTCCACATCATCGAATCTTTATACGGGCTCCCACCTCAGAACCGAGGCAACTCGGACACGAAGTTTGCTAGCCGACGTGTCCAAGGTTGATGTAGAGAAAGTGTAAAATGCTTTGTCTCGAGGGTTAATCGAAGTTGCCTTTTAGAGTGAAGATGAAATGAGCTTGAGGATTTTTCTTTGCAATGAAAATGAATCAATTTCTCACACCAAGATGGGGGCTGCCCAAAAAATGGTTCGGCCATAGGAATAAGAGGAATGGTGGTGGTGAGTGTAGGAGCAATAATAGGTGACCATAAGCACACAAGATCACAACCAATATCCAAAGCAATAAATGCTGCAAGATGGCTCACAAATCACACAATCAATCAAGAAACCATGAGAAGTTGCTGGAATAGCCTGGAGCCCCTGTGACCACAGAAAACCCCCTCCTAAATCCCCGCTTTGCAAATAAGCCCCCCCCCAATGCAAAAATCAACCAAGAACAGATAGAAAAGGAATAGGCCAAAATGAGAAAGCATGCTGTCAACTTCAAAAGGCGATCCGGCAACAAATTACGGGATAACCCCACAACTGTATATACATACCCGCATTTGTATTCCAACCGAATACAAATGCAATGAGACAATCTACAAAGTATAATACTAGGATCGGACTTAAACCAAAGCCCGCTAGTATTATCCGCCCGAACCATGACACGTGCACAACTGCACACGTATATTCGAACCCTGCCATAAAACCATACGGCCTCTACAACGTTTCGCCCGAACTTGGAAGCTTTCAGTGGGGGACTCTAAAGACTCATCAATACCCTGGCAGTGGGTTTAACCATAAGCCGTCAATGGTAATAGTTGTACTACCGGCTGCCCATGTACTGAGTGAAAGGGAGTCCGATGAGCGAACTCATCCTGAAACCCTACTGAGCCTATGTGTGATAATATCCGTACAGTCCGGTCCGTTCGTTTATGAGTATCGCATATCGGGCCTAGGGAGCTAGTAAACGTCAGACCCCCAAAAGCGGTATAAGTCGTGTCGGACTGTAGCACAAAACACCCTGAGATACTATTGGAATACCTACCAGTAAATCTCGCTTGCCATGGCCATGGACTTCGTGTAATGGCTCTCATAAACACAGCGCGATCTCACCCCCAATGTTGGGAGAGACGAATCCCCTGCCGATCTGCTCACTGCCTCCATTGTCACGACTCGAAATATTAGCTCGTGACCAGCACTTGAATCACGCAACGTCTAAAGGCGTAACGGAATTCAAGTAAGCTAAAACCCAGAAATCTAAACCTTTTAGAAAAATAAAGGAGGTGAGGTTTTGAAATGAAGGTATATGAAATCAAGTTTTCTTGATGCATAGGAAAAGAACATGAATGATGCAAGTGAAATTTACTAGTTTGAAACCATGTTTCGTCTTTTAAAAATTTTGGCAGCACCTCCTTTGTATATTTTGATCCAAAACTACAAATACATAATAATAATAAAGGCATCCCAAAGCGGGAGCTAGCTCTTCGCCAAACGGCGGATCACAATCACGCAATATAGCATAAATAAGTATACGTCGCCCAACGGCGAAGTTCACCACAAAAGATAAAGAAATGAGCAAGATATAACCCCCAAAGTGAATATAAAACTCATCGCTCAAATCTCGCAACTACAAGTCTCACTAAGTCTCATCACTTACAATTACAACTTTTGTTTGATTGATGGGTTAACTAGATACAATATGAAATGTAATATAAGAGTGGATACGATACAAATGTCCCACCTACCAATGCAAAACACCCAAATGAAGCTGTGTGCCAGCGATGCCGCTACTGATTCAAGCGGTCAACCTGCAAGAACTGTGGCACAACGGGGGTGAGTTGCCAACTCGTGAATAGAAATATATCTACAAGTTGAAATCGAATAAACAACGACTCCTAGGTCAACTATATCAAAAGGTAATACTATGATATCTAGGGTAACTGGGTCGTATACGTGCCAACAGGGTAGCCAATACCTATATGCAAGTGGATAACATCCAACAGTAATAATCAATGCCTGTATATGGATCTCGTCCAACCATAATCAAGATATGTATGCATATGCATCTCGTCCACCCATATAATCAATGTCTGTATGCACGTAAATATCATAAAGGAGTGTGCATGAAATTATGAGGATATATATTAATGGTGTCCCTCCCGACACATCAAAATCATGGACCTGAGTGCCTAGCATCGACACTCGAAAACATCATGAAAACCATACCGAGAATCGGCACGTAAATCCTCATATATCGGGCTCCGTCGGTCCGGATCGGCCCACGGGCTCCGTCTGCGGAATCGGCCCTCGGCCCCGGCGGTACGGATCGTTCCGTATCCATCTATCGACTCTGGTCAGTATCCTCCGGATAACCGCCAGGTCCAACAAATCACCGGTAGGTCGTAGTCCCTCTGCTAGGCTCACCGTCTGTATACACAGCATCCCTTTCTTGCCCTAGGGTATCATACCGGTTCCACCATGTACCCGCAATCGGTCTCATCCGCCTCCTCGAATCGGGTTTCACATGTCACACTCAGAACCGAGAAAACACATAGTGGACGCACTGAAATATCATATCAAGAGAAACCGGGTTTTTGGAAACAACACATAATCTCTTTTAAAATGTCCACGGTTCTCAAATCCAGAAATCTCATGAAAACAACATATCTCAATGCGTACAATAATAGAGCTTGATGTGTGCGACATATAATAGAAATGTAAGAATATCGTGTATCATGCAACGCGGAATAGTGATATGACATATTAAAGGAAAACCGCTCCTTTAAAATGATTCCAGTTTTTAAAATATAACATGCGGTTCCCAATTTTACAATAAAACCGTTATCTATGTAGGTACAATATGTATATGCTCAAGTATAGATGTACCAATGTATGTGTGCACAAATATGAATATACAATGTGTATGTGCACAAGTATGGGTGTATCAATGTATATGTCATGATGCAGCAACCCTACTGTATAGTGACATGGCAATTATCGATGATGAAGTGTGTGAGCCGGCAAATATGTGTACATGTAACATTCGCATCATCTATAATGGTGCAGGTGTACTATCACAGGTATATGCGATGCAATAATAATATCATGAATGCAACACAAGGTAAATCATCGGCTAACAGCTATAAGGTATACGTATCTATCATATGTCCGAGTCGGTGAATCTATCAATCCGCATCTAACCCAATAATATCGCGTACGGTATAACCCATCGTACGGCAACCTCTAGTCAAGGGTAAGGATCAATCATCAAGTCAAACTCATCACGCACGGAATATCATCGTACGGCGGCATTATACTAAAAGGGATCCTATCATCCTATACGACAAATGATGGTACGGCCTATCATCCATGATTCACCACATTCTATATATATATATATATATATATATATATATATAACCCTATATACCTATGTCCCAGGTTATATCTGCAATAATCTAATATCAGGGAACCGGCAGGGTATAAATCATCTCGATCGACTCGCATCCGTATACCATCATATCATCATCTCATCATATCATCAAATCCGTCTCGTATTCTTTCGTCACATTTATGTCTCATATCATGTCGAGTTTACATAAACATGCTATCTCTACTATGTATAAGTATCTAATCTAACAAACACACCCGAACCATACAATCAGATTTTTAAAGAAGTGAATCGTAGTTTTGAAAACAGGGGTTACGGTGTTTTTAAGGAAAAGATATCATTTGAAAATCTGTAACATCCCTCAAGATATACATTTAAAAGATACATACGATTCTTTGGTTTAGAAAAAGGTATGGTTCGGATGACGCATCTACATCGACTATCTAGTCCTACAGTATCCTAAGCGGTAATATCGCTAAACGTCATCCTACGACAGTAGTAACATATTACTTCTAACTATCCTCTAGTTTCTAATATGGTTTCATAGCTATCTCATTCTAACCCTAGTTTCCTAATCTAGGTTTCCTAACCATATTCTATAAATCGGTTTTCCATCAAAAGTTTGTGGGGGTGCTATACGCCATCCACCCGACTTCCCCGGTAGATATAGATCTACTCACCGTAGTCCTCGCTCGCCGAAGTCGATGACGCCTCGATCCGTCGCTTCGGAATCCACGTGATGGTACCTACAATAACAACACACATCGCAACGCTATTAAAATCAATTTCTGAAATCCAAAACGGCACCCGCATTGCTCATAGGTTAAAACCTATAGTTTACGCGTACAAAATCGACCAAACAGCCCTAGTCGTTGATGTACAAACATCCAACAACCAAATACAAATCCAAATATCAAAAATTAGCATTTCAAAATATGAAAAACATAGCCAATATCACACCAAAATACTTCTAGATTTTGACTCAGGTGAAATTTGGATGAACAAACAAGTATAGGGTGTTGTATATGGGGTATTTGAGCTACTGGAACGACCTGGAACCCAAATGCCCCCAAGTGGCCGGCCACTTGTCCTAAAATTCCGGCCTCCTCGGCCCCATGGCCTCTGTTTGGGTCCGTGTGGTCGGGATGGTCTCCTAGTACCCTAATTTGGTCCCTGGTATTGTTTGGTTTCCTCAAAAGTTCCCCGGGTTGCTCCAGATTTTCCTGCACACCCTATATCCTCACAAAACCGACATGGATTAATTCTAAAGTTTGTATTTTGGTTTCCCATACTCATTCCCAAGTCTTACACAGCCACTCAACAGCCACTCAATCATCACCAAACCACAATTTCACTCAAACCCTCACTAGGGTTTTCTAATCTCCACAAATCACCACTAAACGAGTTCTAAGTTAAACTAAAAGCTAGGAATTCAATCTAAACTAACATGGAAAGAGATATACCACATGGATGTCTCTTAAGAAAATCTTAGAAGTCCTAAAGTTGTCAAAATCCGACTTTTCTTGGTTCAATGTGAAGAGCTTGAAGAGGGGATCGTTTTTTGTGAAAGGGGTATATGGTTTGGATGGAGTTTTGGAGATGGATTTAGGGTTTGAAGGTGGAGGGAGATGAGAGTGAGGAAGATGAAGAATGAGATGCAAAAATAATGGGGAAAAGGTAAGAGGCAACCCCCCCTCTCTCTCTCAATTATTCTCACTCTTTCTCTCTCTCCAAGCCATCATTATGTCTCCTTTCTCTCTCCTCACTCATCATGACACCTTTTTCTTTTCTTTTCTCACCACAATAAAACCATAACACAAATGAAATGAAACAACATGTAACATGTCATGGTGCACTAGCCATGGAAAACTGTAGAAACACGAATTTGGCTTAATCGCGATTAGCTGTGCACTAATCGGGTTTTTATCAAAACTGCATATAATAAATTTTACAAATACCAAATCCTTTAAATATATTTTTAAATGAATAAATCATTTTAATTTCCAATTATTGGTATATATTTATACCCTTTTTTCGAAAACCCCAATTTCGCAAATCGGGCGGTTTTCGGGAAAAATATTATTTTAATATTAAATTCCAAAAATAATATTTTATATTTTCTGAAATGTTACAATCTTCCCCCCTTAAATAAATTCGGTCCCCGAATTTAAATTTAAACCCCCAAAATCTAAAACATTTCAATAATCAGCTCAAATCAACAAGGCTCCGAAATCATGGAAAACGCAAAAATAACACAACGCGCCAAGTACGCATGAAAACGAGTACAAAACTCAAAATCGAGCTCCGTCAAGCGTCACAAAAATCATCGGATTTGCACGCATATTCTCGGAGTTACAATAGAGATACAGATCTCGAGATCTACTACTGAAATCCAATATACACTAGTCAAACACTATAATACGTGTATAGTACGCATCTTTGAAACTCAAAATCTGAATAAAATACATGCAAAGGTCTTTTCTAAATGTTGTGTGATTCGTAACTCACGGCATACCTGATGGACGCTCATTTGAAAATAATAATATATGTCCATATATATTTTCTTAAATATACGTTCCGTCATTTTCAAAATATCCCAAAAGGTTTTCCTTTATAATGTTCGTGTCTCTTCCGGACACGTAGAAAATAGCGAGACTATAGCTTCTCTTTTTCAAAACCTCTTGGTAAACTTTTAATGCATGCAAAGTAATCAGGTACTGTCCTCGGATCAGTCCTGTTTGGCTACTACACAATATAGTGCCCAACATGAAAAAAAAGTGCTCAGAAGCAAAATCAGCCTCAAAAGGCGATCCAATAATCACATGCGTCTGGTGCGCATGGAAATCAAATCCAAATACAGGTGCCACAATATGCACAAAAGCCAAAACTATGTGCAACGGATGTACACGAAAGTATCTGTCCAGTGCAACGGGTGTGCAGGACAACAATACCAAGCGCATCTAAAGTGCACTAAAATCTCAAACCCATGCATCCGGCATGCACAGAATCAAATCTCATATCATGCGCCCAACATGCGCGAAAATCCAAATTAGTGCATATGTCCCGCACGAATGAAATCGCATCCAATATGCACGGAAGAAATCTAAATCAAGAGCATCCAACATGCACGAGTAAAATTTCACTCAAGTGCATCCGATGCGCGCAAAAATCAAATCAACGTATGAAATCCACGAAATCATAGACATGCGCAGCTAAGGCACAAAACCGATATCAAGTGCAATAAATATGCACAAATCAAAAACCAATACAATGGTGTATAAAAACATATCTCAAGTGCAATAACTATGCACAAAATGTAAATACCCAGTAGGTGCAGCCATGGTGCACGAAATCAAAATCAGGAAACTCGTCATTAAAACTCAAATCCAAGCGATATAAGCGTGATACTCATACCACAATGCAAATCGCAATAAAGGACATTGAGGTACACCTCCTATAATGTCGAAAAATGAATCGGTGCGCCTAGAAACTGGCAGAACAAGAACATCCACTTGCCTCCTGCTCACGGTTTGGCATCCTCGGTCTCTGGGTCCTTATCTTCTATGTAGATTTACCAATCTCGCAATCCATCGGCTCATCGGCCTTGGCAGGTGTGCTAACGGGAACGATTTCGCTCTAGCACTTCTCTGGTCATCCTTCGGTCAATCATCATGACCACTCGTAAAGCAGCACGTTGCCGGCATCGGCCTCTGGCTCTCTGAATATTCGTGACATAACTGATCCCGGGTGCAAATCTCATTGCAGCAGTGTCCTGGAAGGAATCCTGCTCAAGGTCTCTTCCGATCTTGCCTGTGCCGAACTGTACGGAGGCTGGTAATCTTATATAATCTTTTCTCGTTTTCTGGACATCTGCGTTTCAGCACAACGTTTCCTCGGGAATTGGCCGTATCCCAACGCCTCTGTATTCATATCAGATCTCTAATCTCAATGGGGAGTAGCAGCAGCTCGTCAGCATCTCGCATGAACCTCTGGCTCCACTTGCCTTTATCATCGTCCACATTAACGTCACGTCATGCTATCTATGTACTGCAATGGTTCTCGGCCACGGTCAATCCGAAATCTCTTACACGGACTCAAAGGCACGAACTCGGAATCTTCATCACTCTGTAGAAGATATCTGGCCGAACACGTCCTCAGGAACTCGTCCCAACCATCGGAGAAATACTTTATACACGTCCGCTCTCGATCAACTCACAACGCCTCTGGGTGAGGTCTTCTATCCGAACCTGGTCAGCTTGCTGATCTCTTATCACATGATATCTGGACGACGTCAAACTTTTCGATCGAGTCATCGAGGTCCCAAAATTTCCCGAAGGCTCAACACCTGAGCGAAGTCTAAAAATATCTGGTACATATCACAGCACCTTTGGACCAACCGTAGAAGGGCAAACCCAAGCCTCACTGATGGCACCGCTAAACTGCCACAAACCATAAGGTTCAAAGCGGTTCCATGGTCATCATGTCGAGTCAGGGTTTCATTCTTCTAGAGGGTCCACAGAATTACCTGCATGTTCCTCCGAACACTTTAAACTTGGGAAAAATGGGTTTCTAACACTCGTTCGAACCTTTTAGCTTCGCCAATACCACATGTGACTATTCTTCGCCCGCATGCTAAGCAATGCCTCAATCCTCCAGGAAAGGCGATACATCGGCGGTCATCTCTGGATCGGTCTTCTCTAGATCAGAGTAAGATTCTTTCCACACTGGAAATCTTCAGCTCAACTAGGCTTGCGTCGGTGCATCAATCGGACGAATCAGCTTCGTCTCTCAAATCGGGGTAGACTAGCTATCATCTGTCTCATATCTGCCTGGAAGCTCCGGCGATCTCAGCTCGTAAGCTCCGGAAGCGACATCCTATCAATCTCAGCAACAGCTGGATCATCTGTCTGCACGGTAGGCGACATCATAATCTCTGAGGTATGCTGTACATCAACAGTCCTCTCGCAACTGGCAGCTCTAACAATGGCCCGATCATTCGGTGTAAAACCAAGCACTCGCCTCCACATGAGGTCACAATCATCAATACTAACTCGAGACGTTCCAATGTCACCAGAAAACACAATGGTCGGCCCTCGTACCAGACGAGCTCGCCCCGACCGTAACACTAGCAGCAGCTCAAACTGCGCTCAAACTATGGTGACAGGAACCTCAATCGAGTATCGAATAAAGCAGATCAACGGCATGAGAGGAAACGACAGATCCAGAATGGATAAATGATCATAAGAAGGAACAACATCAATGAAAGTATGATCATGGAAACAAATAGAATCAAGAATCTCCAATGGATGTATAATCATGGATACGAAGAGAATCACCAGTCTCAAAAATATGTTCATCCTAAGGTTTCTTAAGTGGAGTATCGTCTCGTAAATATGCCGTGGAACATACGTACGGTACGTCACTCTACTCAAGCTACCTACTCCATCAACCAGGGTCAGCCTATGAAACGAAAGTTCGGGTCTAATACCCCCCCCCCCCGTTCAAGTCTACGTTCCGTAAGGTCAAGCCTAGGTTCCAAAATACATACCCGCCCTAGACTCCACATAGTCAAACATAGACTCGAAACAAGGTTAAACCTAGCGCTCTGATACCAACTTTGTCACGACCCAAAATATTAGCTCGTGACCAGCATTTGAATCACGCAACGTCTAAAGGCGTAACGGAATTCAAGTAAGCTAAAACCCAGAAATCTAAACCTTTTAAAAAAATAAATGAGGTGAGGTTTTGAAATAAAGGTATACGAAATCAAGTTTTCTTGATGCATAGGAAAAGAACATGAATGATACAAGTGAAATTTACTAGTTTGAAACCATGTTTCGTCTTTTAAAAATTTTGGCAGCACCTCCTTTGTATATTTTGATCCAAAACCACAAATACATAATAATAATAATAAAGGCATCCCCAAGCGGGAGCTAGCTCTTCGCCAAACGGCGGATCACAATCACGCAATATAGCATAAATAAGTATACGACGCCCAACGGCGAAGTTCACTACAAAAGATAAAGAAATGAGCAAGATATAACCCCCAAAGTGAATATAAAACCCATCGCTCAAATCTCGCAACTACAAGTCTCACTAAGTCTCATCACTTACAATTACAACTTTTGTTTGATTAATGGAGTTAACTAGATACAATATGAAATGTAATAAAAGAGTGGGTACGATACAAATGTCCCACCTACCAATGCAAAACACCCAAATGAAGCTGTGTGCCAGCGATGCCGCTACTGATCCAAGCGGTCAACCTGCAAGAACTGTGGCATAACGGGGGTGAGTTGCCAACTCGTGAATAGAAATATATCTACAAGTAGAAATCGAATAAACAACGACTCCTAGGTCAACTATATCAAAAGGTAATACTATGATATCTAGGGTGATCGGGTCGTATACGTGCCAACAGGGTAGCCAATACCTATATGCAAGTGGATAACATCCAACAGTAATAATCAATGCTTGTATATAGATCTCGTCCAACCATAATCAAGATATGTATGCATGTGGATCTCGTCCACCCATATAATCAATGTCTGTATGCATGTAAATATCATAAAGGAGCGTGCATGAAAGTATGAGGATATATATCAATGGTGTCCCTCCCGACACATCAAAATCATGGAACCTGAGTGCCTAGCATCGACACTCGAAAACATCATGAAAACCGTGCCCAGCATCGGCACGTAAATCCTCATATATCGGGCTCCGTCAGTCCGGATCGGCCCATAAGCTCCGTCTGCGGAATCGGCCCTCGGCCCCGGCAGTACAGATCGTCCCGTATCTATCTATCGACTCTGGTCAGTATCCTCCAGATAACCGCCAGATCCAACCAATCACCGGTAGGTAGTAGTCCCTCTGCCAAGCTCACCGTCTGTATACACAGCATCCCTTTCTTGCCCCGGGGTACCATGCCGGGTCCACCATGTACCCGTAATCGGCCTCATCCGCCTCCTCGAATCGGGTTTCACATGTCGCTCTCAGAATAGAGAAAACACATGGTGGACCCACTAAAATATCATATTAAGAGAAACCGGGTTTTTTGAAACAACACATAATCTCTTTTAAAATGTCCACGGTTCTCAAATCCAGAAATCTCATGAAAACAGCATATCTCAATGCGTACAATAATAGAGCATGATGTGTGCGACATATAATAGAAATGTAAGCATATCGTGTATCATGCAACGCAGAATAGTGATATGACATATTAAGAGAAAACCGCTCTTTTAAAATGATTCCAGTTTTTAAAATATAACATGTGGTTCCCAATTTTACAATAAAACCAGTTATCTATGTAGGTACAATATGTATATGCGCAAGTATAGATGTACCAATGTATGTGTGCACAAATATGAATATACAATGTGTATGTGCACAAGTATGGGTGTATCAATGTATATGTCATGATGCAGCAATCCTACTGTGTAGTGACATGGCAATTATCGATTATGAAGTGTGTGAGCCGGCAAATATGTGTACGTGTAACATACGCATCATCGATAATGGTGCACGTGTACTATCACAGGTATATGCGATGCAATAATAATATCATGAATGCAGCACAAGGTAAATCATCGGCTAACAGCTATAAGGTATACGTATCTATCATATGTCCGAGTCGGTGAATCTATCAATCCGCATCTAGCCCAATAATATCACGTACGGTATAACCCATCGTACGGCAACCTCTAGTCAAGGGTAAGGATCAATCATCAAGTCAAACTCATCACGCACGGAATATCATCGTACGGTGGCATTATTGTTAGTTATATGTATGCCCTAGAGGCCATTACTGTACATCGGATGTATATTGTAGTGGATGCTGGGACATATATAGGTAGGACTTTCTTGCTCGACATGATAGTAAGCTATCTGGTTGCTCTTTATCTTAATATGTATACTTTCTGTCTCTCTGATTACATGTTGATAAAGCCCTTAGGATGTGAACTCGACTTCCAGGACTATGATGTAGATCATACTAGTGGGGCCTGGGTAGTCAATGAGTACATCCTTCATTGTTCCTAGTCGTGGGAATATCGAGACGGGGCATCGATATTCCAGAGTAGACTAGCGTATATCTTCTCGACCCATGTGATGGGCGATGGATGATCCCATATCCATTGGTGTTTGACATCAGAGATGGTATACGGGTGCTCAGTGGAGACTGGGTACACTGAACGGACTCGCCGAGAACTCCCAGATGGTATTATACCTCACGTCAGATGGCAGTTCTCTGGTGACACTGGTACAGCTTAGTCTGTTGACCCGAGATCGTCATAGAGTCTTGTGTGTCTCCCACTGTGCTTTGATTTCCACCCTACCACGGCTCTACTGAGGCGTGCAAACAGGTGGTTTTTGGGTACAGTCCCGATTCACATGGAGGCAATGAGCGATAGGAGGGGATTCGTCTCTCCCGGTATTGGGGGTTGATGTTGCGCTATGCTCGACTGGCCATAACAGGAAATCCCTGGCCAGGGTTGCAGTGACCTACTGGTAAGTGTTATCAGTAGTTTCACACATGTCATGGACTTCACGTCGGCATGACTTATCAAGCTATTGGGGTCTGACGTTTACCACCCCTACGCGAGATATGCGACATATCAGACGAACAGACCGGACTGTACGGTAAGTGTTACTGGTTGGATTCACAGGAGTGTGAGAGGGCTTGCTCGTCGATCTTCTGATCGCTCAATACCCGGGTGGCCGTTACGTTTAGCAGACCGCTTGCGGCTTGTGGGTGCTTGATATGATCATCATCTGCTGCCGGCGTATTGACGAGTCTTTAGAGTCCTACACAGAGGTTTCCTGGTTCAAGCGAAATGAAATAGGAGCGCATATGAGATATGTGCGGGACCGAGAATAATTCGTGTATGTGATACCGTATTCCATTCTCGCGATGAATGTGTCGAATGGTTGTATGCGATATAACCTAGTTATCGAATCAAGGATTGATTCGATAAGCCGATACATTGGATACTAGCCGGTTATGTGCGACATGACCGGATCATTGAATCAAGTGTTGATTTAATGATTTAATGTATAATTATATATTTGATATATTACTTTGCATTAACTAGTATTGGTTCACTTTAAAAGGATTTTCTCACTTGAATTGTGCAAGTTGTATATGTGATATACTTTTGTGCACATGATTGTATCATGTTTGATGATACATGCTTATTTGGTTAAGTGTAAAGAATTAAACTATGGTTAAGTTAATGATTAGGGTTTTGTTTACTTAATTACTTATTCATTTATCTTATTTATTTATTCATTTTGGAAAATGAAAAGGATAAATGAATGGTTACTTGTTTTGTTTTTAGTTGAACATTCATGAAGTTTTGACTTAGTCTCCATTCTTGACTTATACTTAACCCTAACCATTTAAACTAACCCTAATTCATTCTCTACACTTAACTAAGGTTAGAAGATGATAAGAATTAATTCTTTTTCATTTTTCTTTAACACTTATCATATCTTCTTCTTCTTCTTCATCTTCTTCTTCCATGAAGAAAGCTTGCTACATCAATGGCAAGTGATGAAAAAGTGTGAGAAATCCAATTCTAAAGTGAACCCACTTCCTATTTATTCATCCTCTACCTCTTGCCAAGTAGTATAGGGTGTTTCCTTCACAAGTTTTCGTGGCTTGGTGAAGGTGGAGCTTGATCTAGTGATGCCTCGACGTAGATCATCTTCGGCACGTTGTCGACGACCTAGCCCGCCTTTTTCTCCGATGAAACCACCGTGAGAGTCATGGTTTGATTTGGACAGCGGAGAGGACTTCATCACAGAGCCTAGGAGGTGGAGGACCGGATCTACAAAGGTTGTAGCCCCTTCCCTTTAGCTATATTTCCGTTTACTTGCTTGCATCGCCTATATATCTAGTTGACGATCCGTATTAGGGTTTGTAGGCACCCGTAAAATTTGATTTGTGCATGTTTGATCACTTGTGAGACTCCATTAGAGTGCCTAGGAACCCTACAGTGGTATCAGAGGCTAGCTAGAGCCTTAGGCGATGCGTAGACGGAGTTAGAAATCCGATCGAACCGAAACCCTAACCCTAAACGTGCTCTCTGGACAATTTTCAAAATCGTGGTTTTTTCCAGATTAAAAATATTCAGAAAAATCAGCAGGAAGATCTAAGGGTTACTGTAAAATTCGAGGGCCTAATTCCTTAATAGCGCCGCGGATCCGCGGCATGAGCATGCTCATGCGGCGGTTCCGCGGCAATTTTGTTTTGTTGTGCATCGAATTTTGCACCTTAATTCTTAGTTTGCAGTTCTGGTTTTTCTGGGAATTTTTAATATTTTTTTAAGAGTTGAATTTTCTGGGTTGTATTGAGGATTCGGTGTATCGATCGGATTGTCTAATTTTGTCTATGTGCTTTTCAGGATAATCTTAGAACATGTTAAAAGGTTCGACCGGATATAAATACCCACTTTTCCCCCTGCCGGGAAATTTCCAATTGTTGGACTTTTCCGTAGTTTAACGACGTTCTAAGTAGTGCAAGTAACGCGATGGTCCCTCTAGAAGACAACAAACCTTAACTCGATTATGTGACCGTCTTGAACTGCCCTTTGAACCTTCGGGTTTGGGGCAGTACGGCGTGCCACATGTGAGGCGTTGGCTTGACCCTTCTACGGCTGGACCGTTGGTACTGAGGCATGAACTGGATGTTTTTAAACTTGTTTCATGTGTTGATCTGTTTCGGGAAAACTTGGGTGTTCGATTGTTCGATCGGAAAGTTTGACATTTTCTATTTATCCGGAATGTGATACAATACTTGGAATTCACAAGTAGTTATGAGATAACGGAATGAATGTTATAAACATAGCAGTTTAGTCTCCCTTGATCGGTTGCCACGGAGTTTTGATGTGATCAAAAGTCCGTCGCAATCACGTAGTGTACGCGGATACTCGCCGGGTAAACTTAATAGACAGCCTCACTCCATAGCCCCGACCAAGTGACTGTAGGAGAACCCCGTCGCCGAAAGCATCCGTTCGGGTGCTCGCGGTAGCGGTGTTCCGCCTTGGTGCACTTTGTCGCCGGTATCGGGGTTGCTGCCGTCTACTGAAGTTTGCGACGAGCATTCGATCAGGATGTCGGGAATCCTGTTGAATTGCCCGACTTGATATTGAAAAGAGTTTTCGATAATGAGACTAAAATGCGGGGTTTATAATTGTTAGGCATGCGATGTCTAGGTAATTCATTTGATTAGGCATGTGATGTCTAAAGAGATTGCGGATTCCAACTGTTGTAGTTTTACACTTTCTTTTCTGTGACCGTAAGTGTAATATGTGATGTCGCCGGTTTCGTTGCTATATGTCAACGACAATTGGGATGCGCATATTTACTTACGTTGATGACATGTGATGTTATGGGTTGCTGGATATGTTATATTGGATCGTCGTGTTTGAATAGCCGGGGTTTTTTATGTGAGATGAGTGTTTTTCATTTTCATTCATGTAAAAAATTGTATGTAATATTATTTTATTGGGGCACTTCCAGGTTGCGGAAGTTGTCACCGTTGATGTATATTACTTACTTTTCTGCACTAGGATAGACCCAAGGAGGGGAGCACAAGTAACCGGGTTCTAGGGTCCAGTGGGAGACCATCTCGAGGAGTCGAGTCCGGGTCTCCTAACCCTAGAATTGGTAGGGTTGCTTGCCGCTCTCGTAGGGGTCTAGGGGTGTGGGATAGGCTATTCATCACGACCGTGGAATCCGTGTTTTATACTGGCTCGTATTTAAAACACGGACGTCCTAGTATATCCAATATTTCATATGTTTCTTCTGCTGTGATTTATCTGTGATGTGATCATGTGATGTTCTGTGACAGATATTATATATAGTATATATGATATATTATATAGACGTTGCTTATGTTTTACACCCGCGCTAGCCCTGCCCCGCTCTGCCGTTAGTTACCTAACCTAACGGTGCAGACGGGACATCGAGGCGAATGCGGATGGCATAAGCGTACGTTATATTTATCTGTGATGTTTAGGTGGACTTAAATGATGGGATATTCATTAATGAGATTAATGAAAGAAAATAAACCTAATTGATGTTGTGGAATCGAATTTCAAAATAAAAACAGGTAGCTACAGTTCTTGCTTTGCATCGCGGTGTTCATTATAGAACATCCTGCACCTTATTCGATGAGGAAAGGACCGAGATCCCTTCACCGGGAGTGACTCCTTTAGCAATAACTGGCAGATGCTACACACTCGGTTTGTCCTTTGATTGCTTCTATAGTTTCTGCTTTGCACAGTGATATATATGATATATCCCGCACCTCATTCGACGAGGAAAGGGCCGACGATCCCTTCACCGGGAGTGACCCCTTTAGCAAAACTAGAAAAGCTTCAAAAACATTCCATTTAAAAACCATTTGATTCCACAACGAGATCAAGTTCAAAGCGTTAAAGGTTTTCACAAAAACCATTCGCAACCCTCCGTCATTTTAGGAAGTAGAGTACTTAGTATTCGTGCTGTGTTTGTTGACCATAGTCAAGGCACAGTGTACGGTAGCTAAGTGATGTCTTCCTACACCGCATATGATGCGATTAGTTAGGACAGTCGCGTGACTTTGTTGACCTTAGTTAAGGGTCATGTGGGTGGGTCTAATTAATCACGAAATGACGGGTAGAACTTGACTAGTACTTATGATTTGTTGACCATAGTTAAGGTCATAGGTGCTAGGGGTAAAAACCTTTATCGGGAGTTTCAAGTGTTGAAATTTGCAATGAGATTGCATACCTTCTATATGATAGTTGGATCCCAATACCCACTGCGAGTAATTGTTACTCCTGGGAGAGTTTTGCACTTTGCAATTAGCCAATCAAGTAGGTGTCTAGAAAGGTGTCAACGGGGTTACGCCTCTGGAAAAACGAGGTTTACTGTAATTAGGTCCGTGCGAAAGCACGGGGAACCTCCCTCAAAGTACCGACACTGGCCTGGCTGAAAGATTGGCGAACTTGTAGAGTGTAATTAATCCCGGCTAGTCTTTCCTTTTAAGGTTTGAAGGAAGATTTGATAAAAACAGTGGGAGCCATCCTGATTAGATAAAGTATATAACCAATCTAATCTTGCAAGAGCGCACGCTGAGTGTTTTCTTTTCTCTCTCTCCTGGTAGCGACCATATCACGCCTTAATCAAGATAATAAAATGGATGTATTGACTGAACCCGCTTGTTATACTGAGCTGGGGAACGTTGGTCCCGCTCCAGCTTATAATTGTTATAAGACAGAACAGGAAATTGGGGATTACCAGAATTCCCGTGCCGCCCAAACGAAGAGAGTGCATGCTGATGCATCATCTTCGGGTGTGTTCATTACAAATAACTGTTTCTCAGTATCCTCCGCATCCTGGGTATATGATACCGGATCTGTATCCTAGATATGTAATCTGTTACATAGGGCTACAAAAGGGTAGAAAAACTGAGAAAGGGTGATAAGTTTCATGAGACAGAAAACGGGGCAAGTGTTGCAGCCAAGTCTGTTGGTCACTGTCACCCTGTATTACGAATACATTGATTCTGAACAAATGCTATTAGATACCGAACCTGATATACAAAATCATATCAGTCTCTTTATTAGTAAAGAAAGGATATAATTTTGTATTGATGGATAATGTTTTGAACATTTCCTATATCAAAAGTTGATCGGTTCAGGCACGTTATCTAAAAGTATTGACGTTCTAAATCAAACTACAATTCCTAGTATTCAGAACACACACAAGAGGAAGAGTTCAGAAATGAACGAATTCTTCTTGAGGTTTTGTAGACTAGGTCATATCAATGCGACCCGACTAGCTGAAGTTACATTTAGATGCATATTTAAATCAGTTTGAATTTACATCTTGTGAAACTTGCCGGTCATGTCACAAAGATATAATGACACCAGCTCTGTTTACTGGAAACAGAGGAAGAGTTGGTAAACTCTTGGGACTGATACATGATGATGTATGTAAGGTCTCCTGTCTACACATGCCAGGACTGGTTCTTTATACTTCATTACGTTCTCTGATGATCTCTCAAGATTCTGACATATGTTCCTGTTGAAACACAAGTCCGAACCTTTTGAGATATTCACAGAATATAAGTTAGAAGTAGAGAACCAACAACCGGGTATAAGTATTATGTCCTATGATGAGATCAGGGAGGAGAATACTTGTGCATGGCATTCCTGGACTATTCTAAAAGAAAATGAGATTCTCTCTCAGCATTACTCCTCCGTATAAACCATAGCACGATGGTATATCGGGGCGAAGCAATCACACCCTATATGATAAGGTGTGCTCTATGATGAGTACTACTGAGTTACCTATTTCCTTTTTGGGAGTTATGCGCTTGAGAAGCTGCATACCTATTGAATTAGGTTCGAATCAAATCAGTGCCTACCACTTCATATAAGATATGGTGTGGGAAGATCATATCTCTTAAGTAAGTTAAGATTTGGGATTGTCCGGCCTAAGTCAAAAGCAAAATCCGGACAAGATCAAGACAATGTCAGTTCTGTAGAACTGGAAAGGTTCCAGCTATACGAAACTACAGCTGAAGATTTGACAGAACCAAAGGATTCTATAGTCCCCGACGAACCTCAGCCTCTCCGCCGATCTGGTAGGGTTCCTCGCCTGCCTGAGAGATACCTCGGTTTCTCGATGACAGTGGGAGCGAGGAATGCATCATGAGATGATGACCCAACTAGATTCGAGCAGGCCATCAAGAGTAGGGACTCTGTAAGAATGGCTGGATGCTTAGCGGTCTGAGATGGAATCCATATACACCAACAAAGTATGGACTTTGGTTGCTATATCTGAAGGGTTAAATCCCCATCAAGAGCAAGTATATCTTGAGAAGATTACTTGATGTAGATGGAAAAGTTGAGACTTTCAAAGCTAGACTTGTTAAAGGTTTTAGTCATCAACCAGGTGTGGATAATGATGAAACCTTTTCTAGGGACTATGCTTGAGTCCATCCAGATCCTACTTGCCACGGCTACATACCATGACTACGATATCTGGTGGTTGGGTGCCATAACTACTTTTCTAAATGATGTTTTAGAAGAGTGCGTCTATAAGTACACAGCCAGAGGGCCTCGTAGACAGTGGGAGCAGCGGAAACGTGTGCAAGATGCTTTATAGGATAAAGCAGGCATCGCGGAGTTGGAACATTTGTTTTGATGGATTAGTCAAAGAAGTTGACATCATCAAAATGGTAGATGAACCTTGTATAAACAAAAAGGTAGTAGGGAGTATGGTGACGATCCTCGTAGAGTACGTGGATGACATACTCTTGTTAGGGAAGGAGTTTCCTATGCTACGCTCGATCAATCTCCGCTTATCACAATGATTTTCCATATAGGATCAAAGTGATACATATTAAATCCTAAGCTTTGGATCTATGAGATAGATCTAATTGGATGTTAGGATACTCACTAGTTGTAGTGAGATGGTATCAATCGATCCTGGGGAGAATCACTGGAAGGGTTCTAGAGTGATAAAGACGACTGAATGTCAGTCACAGGCATTGTCCTTACCCTCAGTAAAGGGACGGTATGTTGGAAGAGTTTCAAGCTAGATACCGTGACATACTAGACGATAAAGGCAGGATACATCGCTACTTAAGATGCTACCAAAGAGGCTGTTTGGGTGTATAATGGTTCATGGGATGAACTAGGTTCCTACCATTGTGTGACAATGGAAGTATGGCTTTGGCCCGAGAACCCCGGTCCCATCAGTGACCCAGACATAATCTAAGGCAGTATCACCTAATCATGGAGATAGTTGATCTCCAGGGTGATCGAGGGAAGGAGAGCAGACTCAGAGGATAACACGGCGGATCCACTCACGAAGGCCTATTCCAAGAGAGAGACTCATATGGGATGGTTGAGTATTAGATACTGCAACCACTGCTACAGATGGCCCTAGTGCAAGTGGGAGATTGTTAGTTATATGTATGCCCTAGAGGCCATTACTGTACATCGGATGTATATTGTAGTGGATGCTGGGACATATATAGGTAGGACTTTCTTGCTCGACATGATAGTAAGCTATCTGGTTGCTCTTTATCTTAATATGTATACTTTCTGTCTCTCTGATTACATGTTGATAAAGCCCTTAGGATGTGAACTCGACTTCCAGGACTATGATGTAGATCATACTAGTGGGGCCTGGGTAGTCAATGAGTACATCCTTCATTGTTCCTAGTCGTGGGAATATCGAGACGGGGCATCGATATTCCAGAGTAGACTAGCGTATATCTTCTCGACCCATGTGATGGGCGATGGATGATCCCATATCCATTGGTGTTTGACATCAGAGATGGTATACGGGTGCTCAGTGGAGACTGGGTACACTGAACGGACTCGCCGAGAACTCCCAGATGGTATTATACCTCACGTCAGATGGCAGTTCTCTGGTGACACTGGTACAGCTTAGTCTGTTGACCCGAGATCGTCATAGAGTCTTGTGTGTCTCCCACTGTGCTTTGATTTCCACCCTACCACGGCTCTACTGAGTCATGCAAACAGGTGGTTTTTGGGTACAGTCCCGATTCACATGGAGGCAATGAGCGATAGGAGGGGATTCGTCTCTCCCGGTATTGGGGGTTGATGTTGCGCTATGCTCGACTGGCCATAATAGGAAATCCCTGGCCAGGGTTGCAGTGACCTACTGGTAAGTGTTATCAGTAGTTTCACACATATCATGGACTTCACGTCGGCATAACTTATCAAGCTATTGGGGTCTGACGTTTACCACCCCTAGGCGAGATATGCGACATATCAGACGAACAGACCGGACTGTACGGTAAGTGTTACTGGTTGGATTCACAGGAGTGTGAGCGGGCTTGCTCGTCGATCTTCTGATCGCTCAATACCCGGGTGGCCGTTATGTTTAGCAGACCGCTTGCGGCTTGTGGGTGCTTGATATGATCATCATCTGCTGCCGGCGTATTGACGAGTCTTTAGAGTCCTACACAGAGGTTTCCTGGTTCAAGCGAAACGAAATAGGAGCGCATATGAGATATGTGCGGGACCGAGAATAATTCGTGTATATGATACCGTATTCCATTCTCGCGATGAATATGTCGAATGGTTGTATGCGATATAACCTAGTTATCGAATCAAGGATTGATTCGATAAGCCGATACATTGGATACTAGCCGGTTATGTGCGACATGACCGGATCATTGAATCAAGTGTTGATTTAATGATTTAATGTATAATTATATATTTGATATATTACTTTGCATTAACTAGTATTGGTTCACTTTAAAAGGATTTTCTCACTTGAATTGTGCAAGTTGTATATGTGATATACTTTTGTGCACATGATTGTATCATGTTTGATGATACATGCTTATTTGGTTAAGTGTAAAGAATTAAACTATGGTTAAGTTAATGATTAGGGTTTTGTTTACTTAATTACTTATTCATTTATCTTATTTATTTATTCATTTTGGAAAATGAAAAGGATAAATGAATGGTTACTTGTTTTGTTTTTAGTTGAACATTCATGAAGTTTTGACTTAGTCTCCATTCTTGACTTATACTTAACCCTAACCATTTAAACTAACCCTAATTCATTCTCTACACTTAACTAAGGTTAGAAGATGATAAGAATTAATTCTTTTTCATTTTTCTTTAACACTTATCATATCTTCTTCTTCTTCTTCATCTTCTTCTTCCATGAAGAAAGCTTGCTACATCAATGGCAAGTGATGAAAAAGTGTGAGAAATCCAATTCTAAAGTGAACCCACTTCCTATTTCTTCATCCTCTACCTCTTACCAAGTAGTATAGGGTGTTTCCTTCACAAGTTTTCGTGGCTTGGTGAAGGTGGAGCTTGATCTAGTGATGCCTCGACGTAGATCATCTTCGGCACGTTGTCGACGACCTAGCCCGCCTTTTTCTCCGATGAAACCACCGTGAGAGTCATGGTTCGATTTGGACAGCGGAGAGGACTTCATCACGGAGCCTAGGAGGTGGAGGACCGGATCTACAAAGGTTGTAGCCCCTTCCCTTTAGCTATATTTCCGTTTACTTGCTTGCATCGCCTATATATCTAGTTGACGATCCGTATTAGGGTTTGTAGGCACCCGTAAAATTTGATTTATGCATGTTTGATCACTTGTGAGACTCCATTAGAGTGCCTAGGAACCCTACAATTATACTAAAAGGGATCCTATCATCCTATACGACAAATAAGGGTACGGCCTAATATCACATACGGCCTATCATCCATGATTCACTACATTCTATATATATATATATATATATATATATATATATAACCCTATATACCTATGTCCCAGGTCACATCTGCAATAATCTCATATCAGGGGACCGGCAGGGTATAAATTATCTCGATCGACTCACATCCGTATACCATCATATCTTCATATCATCATCTCATCATATCATCAAATCCGTCTTGTATTCTTTCATCGTATTTATGTCTCATATCATGTCGAGTTTACATAAAAATGCTATCTCTACTAGGTATAAGTATCTAATCTAACAAACACACCCGAACCATACAATCAGATTCTTAAAGAAGTGAATCGTAGTTTTGAAAACAGGGATTACGGTGTTTTTAAGGAAAAGATGTCATTTGAAAATCCATAACATCTCTCAAGATATACATTTAAAAGATACATACGATTCTTTGGTTTAGAAAAAGGTATGGTTCGGATGACGCATCTATATCGACTATCTAGTCCTACAGTACCCTAAGCGGTAATATCGCTAAACGTCATCCTACGACAGTAGTAACATATTACTTCTAACTATTCTCTAGTTTCTAATATGGTTTCATAGCTATCTCATTCTAACCCTAGTTTCCTAATCTAGGTTTCCTAACCATATTCTATAAATCGGTTTTCCATCAAAAGTTTGCGGGGGTGCTATACGCCATCCACCCGACTTCCCCGGTAGATATAGATCTACTCACCGTAGTCCTCGCTCGCCGAAGTCGATGACGCCTCGCTCCGTCGCTTCGGAATCCACGCGATGGTACCTACAATAACAACACACATCGCAACACTATTAAAATCAAGTTCTGAAATCCAAAACGGCACCCGCATTGCTCATAGGTTAAAACCTATAGCTTACGCGTACAAAATTGACCAAACAGCCCTAGTCGTTGATGTACAAACATCCAACAACCAAATACAAATCCAAATATCAAAAATTAGCATTTCAAAATATCGAAAACATAGCCAATATCACACCAAAATACTTCTAGATTTTGACTCAGGTGAAATTTGGATGAACAAACAAGTATAGGGTGTTGTATATGGGGTATTTGAGCTACTGGAACGACCTGGAACCCAAATGCCACCAAGTGGCCGGCCACATGGCCTAAAATTCCGGCCTCCTTGGCCCCATGGCCTCTGTTTGGGTCCGTGTGGTCGGGGTGGTCTCCTAGTACCCTAATTTGATTCCTGGTATTGTTTGGTTTCCTCAAAAGTTCCCCGGGTTGCTCCAGATTTTCCTGCACACCCTATATCCTCACAAAACCGACATGGATTAATTCTAAAGTTTGTAGTTTGGTTTCCCATACTCATTCCCAAGTCTTACATAGCCACTCAACAGCCACTCAATCATCACCAAACCACAATTTCACTCAAACCCTCACTAGGGTTTTCTAATCTCCACAAATCACCACTAAACGAGTTCTAAGTTAAACTAAAAGCTAGGAATTCAATCTAAACTAACATGGAAAGAGATATACCTCATGGATGTCTCTTAAGAAAATCCTAGAAGTCCCAAAGTTGTCAAAATCTGACTTTTCTTGGTTCAATGTGAAGAGCTTGAAGAGGGGATCGTTTTTTGTGAAAGGGGTATATGGTTTGGATGGAGTTTTGGAGATGGATTTAGGGTTTGAAGGTAGAGGGAGATGAGAGTGAGGAAGATGAAGAATGAGATGCAAAAATAATGGGGAAAAGGTAAGAGGCAGCCCCCCTCTCTCTCAATTATTCTCACGCTTTCTCTCTCTCCAAGCCATCATTATGTCTCCTTTCTCTCTCCTCACTCATCATGACACCTTTGTCTTTTCTTTTTCTTTTCTTTTCTCACCACAATAAAACCATAACACAAATGAAGTGAAACAACATGTATGGTGCACTAGCCATGGAAAACTGTAGAAACACGGATTTGGCTTAATCGCGATTAGCAGTGCACTAATCGGGTTTTTATCAAAACTGCATATAATAAATTTTAAAAATGCCAAATCCTTTAAATATATTTTTAAATGAATAAATCATTTTAATTTCCAATTATTTCACAATTATTGGTATATATTTATACCCTTTTTTCGAAAACCCCAATTTCGCAAATTGGGCGGTTTTCGGGAAAAATATTATTTTAATATTAAATTCCAAAAATAATATTTTATATTTTCTGAAATGTAACATCTATGTGGCTCGGGACTGTACCCAACTAAAATCTGTTTGCACGACTCCTTTGAGCCATGGTAGGGTAATAATCAAAGTACAGTGGGAACTCACACAAGACAAATGACGATCTCAGGTCGATAGACTAACCTGTACACATGTCACCTGGGAATTGCTATCTGACGACAGGTTTTAATAACCAGCTAGCATGTTCCCGGCGAGTCCTGTCCAGTGTACTCATAACCCAATGAGCACCTGTATACATCTTAGGTGAACCAACTAACACCAATAGCTTGTGAGACCGGCCATCACCCCTCATCGGGGTCTCGACTGTATACACTAGTCTACTCTGGAGTATCGATGCCATATCTCAAAACTCCCACGACTGAGGACTACTTTTAAGGATGTGCTTATAGACTACCCAACTTTCACGTATATGATCGCCATTATATTGTTGGTATTCAAGCAAGAATCCTATGGGCTCTATCAACGTGCAATAGTGATATATCATGTAACCTGAAGCAATACACGATGATAAAGATAAACCAGATAGCATACTATCATCTCGAGTAAGACTGTCTTACCGGTATAGGTCCTCCCTCAATCATTGCAATCACGTGCCTGCGATCCAATAATTGACTTTGAGGGCACTATATCCAACAATATCTATTTATTGAAAATAGATAATGAGGTGGAAGGATGAGGTGTTTTAAAGCATGGTATGAAGCATGGCTATTTCTTTTTTTTATTCATTTGTGATTACTATTCAAGCATGGCTACTATACTTTATTGAAAATGAAATGCTTTATAGTTTTGAGCTTAGCCATTCTTCACTTCATTATGCACTTGACATTCTCTCTCCTCCTTTGCTCTTTTCTTCTTCCTCAAACCCTAACACTCTCATGTGTTGAGAAACCTAGGGTTATTGAGATAAATTAGTCCAATTAACACTCTACATCTTCTAAACTATCTAGATTAGCAAACTAGGTAATTTAGTCACCTCATTTTTGAGATTAGAGCTTGAACCATAGACTCTCAGATGGATCGTCTTCGACTCAAGGAGGACGATGACCAAACTTGATCCCGATGAAAGAGGAGTTTAAGAAAAGGATAAGAAGACCTGAAGGACTTGAATCATAAAGAATAAATCACTGTCATAGTAGATTAGAACCTTTGTGAGTTTTGCTAGTTAGAGCTTATGATAGATCATGGGAGTTTAGTCGATATTGCTTGCTTTAAAATCATTTTTTATAATTTCCGCCTCTTTAAAACCCCCGTGGAGTGTGCGACATCAACTTACATCCAGGTCTACTGCGATCTCATCTCTTGATATGTTATCACCCAAGCACTTAACTTCACTGATTCAAAACGTGCATTTGCTCAACTTGACATACCGTTTCTCTTGCCAGTAGACTTCAAGAGAATCGAAGAAAGGAGTCGGATTCAACTTTCAAGGTAAGATATAGGTTTAGAATGAGCAGAGGAAAAACAAAATAGTGCAAAAAATCATGGAATGGATCAAGAGTAGGACTCGAAGTTACTTAAGCAGAGTACCGCATTATAATTATGTCGCGGTATATGATTATAATCATATAACTTCATCTAAGTCACCAAATACTTACTATCCGAGTCAATAGAAAGAGAACAATATGGAATTAAGAAGATTTCAAGATACAATCAACCGTGCTAAAAGGTTTGCAATTTCGTTTTCCTTCCATCGAGATACGATCGTTAGGAAAAGTAGAAAAAAATTCAAGGAATAGGATTTAGGGATGAATCATGGTGCAAACGTTACAGTCTTGCTCTAATATCAATTTGGGCATGAAAGGTACTAAGACAATCCATACACAAACCACCTCCCAGCTGCCGGTGTTAATCACTAGGCAAACCGCAAAATAAGCCCCGGACGCTAACTACGATGGGACACTCCTGATGCTCTCTTCTAGAGACAATCTTCATATTCCCGTGTAAGTCCCAGATCAGATATAGAAATAACGTGCTACAATCGATGCCGAGTTTATCTAGAGGGTAGACTAGCTAGTATAGGAGACCTAAGTGACAGGATGACATAAAATCAGCTAACAATACTACTAGAAAGGAGTTAAATGAGAAGATTACCTAATACCGTCTCCTTAGAAATCTCTGCTTCTATGGTACAACCAGTGCTCACGGAATATCACTTCTCTAAGTAATACCTCGACGAACAGATGTCGATCGGGTAGTCAGTAGCTCCAACCAAAACACTGCCAGTTTTCTTTCCGACAATACCACAAAGTATAGCCTGGCCACCTACGGTAGTTACAGATCATGGTCTTCTTCTAAGCTGAAATAAATGGCCGCTTCATGGGGCTGTTCCCTGTCTCCACCGGAACACCCCTACGTGCTTGAACTATAGTTGTCGTCTGTACTACCATTTACGCCGGAACATCCTGCTGATGATCACCTCTCCCTGTATCCGTGGGTCTCTGTTGCCTACTCAAAGGCAATGGTAGCAGTCCGTTGGACCGCCTTCTAACTCTCTTAAAATGACATAGTCCTTAAGTTGAGGACAAAAGACGAGTTTAGGAAGGAAAACAAGATTCAATAGAAGCAAGGAATTTTATGGAATCAAGATTCAATAAAGAAAAGGATTTAAGAATTCGAATGGCAAAGCAATAGTGTGGCAGGACATGTTCCTATATTCTGGGATTTAAGATCAATGCATTGGGTAGAATACCCAACTACAAATTGAACCAAGCCCGGCTAACCCAAACCCATGCTCTGATACCAATAAAACCTTGTCATGCCCCACTTCCTAAAAATACATAAATATGGGAACATAACAAAGTCAATCATGCTACCTACAGTAAGGAAACATCCTTCCATAGTCACATTACGGTTGTCAATCAGTAATGAAGAACAATATAAAGAAAATCTATTTCTAACCATGTCCAATAGCCACGATATACAATAACAAAAAACAATAGCAGAAGGAATAAAGATCCAAGGAAGAAACAAGAATACTTATATCCTAAATAAGAACTATATCAGTGGAATGCTCCCCACTGACCCGCAATCCTTCTAAGTACTCACGATACTCCTATGCTAAAGTCATGGATCTGGGCCATGCAAAACCCAGACATTAGTGTGTCATAAATATCATAAAAATATAAACAGTAAGTGATATAGTATGCCATGTGCAAGAACTTGATGTCATGAGTATAAACAATAAGCAATAACAATAACGTGTAATGTAACAGGCAGGATATAGGGAGTCAATCATGTTGCATGTATCCTATGGGTCCATGTCGCTACGTTGTCTATCCTAAAGATATTTGAAACCAATTAATGCAATTCTCATTGTAACTCAATAGTATATATCCCGTTCATTCCCTACGGGACCACGGTACAATATATCCTGTTCTTTCCCCACGGGACCACGATACAATCAACAATGGTTATTCCGTTCACCCCTGGAATCACAACAATAATAATATCCTCTTGAGTTACGTTTCAGTTACATTCTTAATTTCCCCTTTTCCACGGGTTTCAATTCATTTCAAGTATCATTAGTATGTTACCTAAAGCCAACACATAATAAGCGTGTACATGTACACATCGTGTCTATCTAGACAACTAGTCAATCAAGTCAGTATCATGATTGTTAGCATTTGTAAACATTGAAAGTGAGTTCTAGCACCTTTACTAGGGTTTTAACAATATCAAGTATGCAATTTAAAAATCTAGAGGGCTAAGTCTACAAACTAGGATCGAACTAAAGGTTTAGGGTTTCATAGATAGCTAACTAGAGTTATAAACTAAGTGAAGAGAAACTACAACCTTTATAGTCTAGTCATTCACTTCAAAAGCTCTAAGTAGTAGTCTCTTGAACTCCTTCTAGAACTCCACTTGAAGAAATGAACTCGCTTTCTTAAAGTCTTCTTCGTCAAAGATAATCCACTTTGAGGCAACTCACACTCAAGCTCACACTTCACTAATCAAAGTATTAGTGAAGAGAACAACCTAAACTAATTTGATAGAAAGGTTTAGGTTGATAAATTGGGTTTTTGCTCACTAAACTTTCTTTTCTTTTTCTTCACTCTTGGATGAATAGTGTTTCAAGAGATGAAAATGAAGAAGTTGAAGGTGGTGATGAGAATGCGCTTGGAATGGGATAAGAACAAGAAATGATAAACTTATCTTAATTTAAATGAAAAGATCAATGAGTCATAGAAGCTACACTTTTCCAAAATAATGACTCATTCTTTTCTTTTCAAATTGATATAAGTAAATCATTATCCACTTATCTTTTCTCCTATGTAATTACCATACATCCATCTTCCATGTATCATCAACCATGACACAAAATATTTATATGTTATTTTTATCAAATATAAATAATATATAAAGAGAAGAAAAATTAAAGTGAGCATAATACAACAACAACTGAGCCTTTTATCCCAAGCATATGGGATGGCCTACATGAACCAACATGAGAATCACGCTGGGTCCAGCACATGAATCCTCCGCCTCCACTCACTCCTATCGAACAATATACTTTCATTGAAGCCTTTGGCAACCATATCTTTTCATATCACCTCCATCCATGTTTTTTTCGGTCTCCCTTTCGCCCTTCTGACCTTGTCTATATCGATTGTATCCATTCGTCGAGCCGATACTTCCACACATGACCAAACCATCTTATCTGGTTTTCCCGTATCTTCTCCTCCACATGTGCTACACCAACTTTTGCACGAATATCCTCATTTCACACCTTATCTTTTCTTGTGTTACCACACATCCAATGAAGCATGCGTATCTCCATGATGTGCATCTTCTGTGTATGATGCTTCTTAGGAACCCAGCATTCTGTACCATATAATAAAGCAGGCCGAATAGCGCTCCGATAAAACTTCCCTTTCAAATTATTAGTATATATATATAGATAGATAGATAGATAAATATATACGGATATATAAAGTGAGCATAATATTAGTTAATATATATCATATATATAAATATATAAATCAAATTATTAAATCAACACTTGATTCAATAATCTGGTTATATCATATATAACCTAGCTAATATCAAATAACGCTAGATTAGAATATGGTATCATATATCCGTATATAATCAAGCTCCCGCACATATCTCAATATATGCCCTACTTTGTTTCGCTTGAGTTCGGAAACCTCTATGTGGGACTCTAAAGAATCGCCAATACGATGGCAGTAGGTAATGATCACATCAAACACTTACAAGCACATCAGCAGTACTAGCTGCACGTAACGGCTATCCAAGTATTGAACGAAATGAAGATCAACAAGTAAACTTGTCCAAACTCCCACAGAGCCTATAAGCAATATTTACCATACAGTCCGATCTCTTCGTCCGATATGTTACATATCGAGTCTGGGGGTGGAATCGTCAGACCCCAATAACTCGGTAAGTCATGACGATGTGTGGCCTATAACCAATCGAGAAACTACTGATAACACTTATCAGTAAATCTCATCAGCTATGTCCAAGGACTTGCTGTTATTACCAATCGAGCATAGCACAACATCAACTCCCAATACCGGGAGAGACGAAACTCCTCCTATCGCTCACTGCCTCCATGTGACTCAAGATTGTACCCAACTACCACCTGTTTGAATGACTCAGTAAAGACGTGGTAGGGAGGTAATCAAAGCATAGTGGGAACCACAAAAGACACTATGACGATCTCGGATCTACAGATTAATCTATACAAGTGTCACCAAGGAAATGCTATCTGATGATAGGTATGGTACTATCTAGGAGTTCTCGGCGAGTCCGTTCAGTGTACTCATTCTCCAATGAATACCTACGTACAATCTTTGGTGTCAAACACCGATGGTTATGGGATCAACCATCGCCCCCATACAGGATTAAGAAACATACACACTAGTCTACTCTGGAATATTGATGCCCTGTCTCGATACTCTCTCGACTAGGAACACTTCAAGGATGTGCTTGTGGACTACTCACGCCCCACTCTAGTATGATCTACATTATATTCCTGGTAGTCAAGCAAAACATTCTAAGGGTTTTATCAACATGTATCAGTGAAAGAGTAAACTAGAGCAAATGTACATGTTAAGATAAAACGTAACTAGATAGCATACTATCATGTTGAGTAAGAAAGTTCTCTACATATATGTCCAAGCATCAACTATAATTTATAATAATGGCCTCCAGGCTATACATATCACTAACAAACATTACAGTAACAATAACATGATGGCAGGATATCATGAATCAGTGTACAGGCATGTCAGGGATGATATAATCAATTAGGTATAATATATCACAATCACATACTATAAATATATCATGGTACAAATTAGGTAATGCGATTAGAGCAGTATATCGGATAATCATGAACTGATATAAATTAACAAGTCAGATTTAAGTTTTAGTTTTTATGTAGATGTTATACGTGAACTAGCGACTGTGATCATATCAACCCCTATAAGTTCATTATATTATTTAACCATATTAAAATAATCTTTGGTTAATACTACAATTAATTACATATATTATGGTTGTCGGTTTTGATGCTATACCACAATTATTTCATTATTAATTTGTTTATAACTATATACCATTTTATATTCGAAAACTTATAACTTCACGGCAAAATAATAATAATCATAGCATAGTTTCAAATAATGACAGTGTTATGCTGAGGATGCGGTCATGTGTCATTATGTATATGCATCAGGTTGTTTAATTAGTTTATAATAGGGTAATTGTAAAACATGTTATTACAAAACTAATGATATTCATAAGCATTAAACAGTACACATACATACGTCAGGGGTAGCATATAATTGATTTATTATATTGTATAGAGTAATACATACAATTATATGGTATGTACATTAATAGTTGTTCATAAGAGTAGCAAATATAGGTAGTTATGAGTTTATATGTTATGTAGTAGTAACTTATACTAGATCTAATAAACTTAGCAAAAGTTTTAATTATGGAAAGATTGGGCCTTACATCAAATAGCATGTTTATGAAAGTATTGGGATACTTGCCTTGGACCGATGTTCGCGGAGACGTCGCGAAGACACAAAACGTTCCAAGATCGAAGCTTGATCTCAGGTAGGATATCGATGATGTGCGGCTGCGATTTAATCGACTACAACAAGGTTAGAATTGTGCTCGGTACTGGGTTGCTGTCGCAGAGGCTGCTGCGGGGACTAGGGGATGGCGGCTGCAGATGGGATCTTGATGGGTTTCCTGCGATGGTGCGATGGTGCGGGTTGACATGGCTGTGGTGAGTTGGGTTCGGTGGTGGCAAGTGATGGCGTCAACGAGGGTGACTATGGTGAGTTACTTGGGTCGATGAAAGGTCGCTGCTTCGGGAAAGGCGCAGGCGCGGGTTTCAAGGAGGCGACGGAGATTGAAGGAGTTAGCGCCAGTGATCTTCATAAGCGAGGGTTAAGGCCGCGGGTTGAGTACTGTGTCGCAGGTGAAGGATCTCGGGTGCAAGGAGACGCGGTGGCTGGTGATGAGGTTCATGGATGGTAAGGAACGCCGATAGTTGTGGATGAGATGAGTCGAGAGGAGATGGGTTTCGAAGTATGAGAGATGGTTTTGATATGAGAGAGAAGCCAAGTGAGAGAGAGAATAAGATTAGAGAAATTGTTTATATAGGTTTTAAAAGGGATTTACAATATCTTAGCATATCTTTTATTCTACGTGTTATCATGAAAATATATATATCTTTAGTTACATAACTAATACTTGAAAATACGTTATATTCATATAAAATAAGATATTAAACAAATAGCAAACAAACTTAAATACTAAATATTATCTATTTAATAAACAAGAAGACCATAAAAATAAGATAAATACATAAACACCTAATACTTCCTAATGCAACCATAACTATTTATTCTATCATAACAAATTATTAAACTCCAAATAAAACAAAAGATCAACGCATCTAATTAAAGCATACGATCGTACTAGGGTGTTACATTCTCTCTTTCTCCTCTTATGTGTCACTCAAAAGAGAGGGAGAGGGCCCCACTCTCACATGCACCACTTTTGTTTCAACATGACAAAATATATGTATATAAATACACACACATATATATACTTATAAACATAAAATGAGACAGTGAGGATATGTGTATCATTTGAGAGAGAGTATATGTATCCCATACATATACATATCTTGTATCACATATACAATAAACCATCGGTATCATATACCATAAAATGAGAGAGTGAGAGTGTGTGTATCATATAAACTATACTAGAAACCATATCATACATATGGTTATCAAGTCAACAATTGACTTAATATTCCAGCTTAGAAATAAGCCGGCTAGTATATCGACCGTCTGATTAAATCACGTGTACCATATACACGAGTTTAATCGGACTCTTGCACGTATCGTCATACGTACGCCACATCATCGTTTCGCCTAAGCAGGTACTTTTGTTGCGAGACTCTAAAAACCTGTCAATACGCTAGCAGTAGGTTAAACAGGATCATATCTGATTAAATCTAAAACACTTTCATATTCAATCCCCTCATAGGTTAACCCACAAGCTCATCAGCGGTACCAGCTACACGTAACGGCTACCCAAGTATGATCAAGATAAAGGCATGTCGACGAGCAAACTCATTCGGTCCCGACAAAGTCTATAAGCGACGAATACCATACAGTCTGGTCTCTTCGTCATAGAGTATCGCATACCGGGTCTGGGAGTGGAATCTGTTAGACCCCCAATAACCCGATAAGTCATGCTGACAGAGGACTCATAACCTCCAGAGATACAACTGATAACACTTATCAGTTTATCTCCACTACCGTGGTCACGGACTTCTAGTTATAGTCATATCATGCACAACGCGATATCGACTCTCTATACCGGGAGAGGCGAATCCCTTCGACCGCTCACTGCCTCCATATTCTTTGGAACCATACCCAACTAAAACATGTTTGCATGACTCTTTAAAGCTGTGGTAGGATAGTAATCAAAGTATAATGGGAACACACACAAGACACTATAGCGATCACAGGTCAAGGGACTACCCTGTACTTTCGTCACCAAAGAACTGCTATCTGACAATAGATATAATATCATCTAGGAGTCCTTAGTGGGTCCATCCAGTGTAACTCATTTCCAATGAGCACATGTATACAATCTTCGATGTCAAACACCAATGGCTATGGGATCAACCATTGTCCCGGTTGGGGTCAAGAAACATATACACTAGTCCAAACTGGAGTATTGATGCCCGGTCTCGACACTCCTACGACTAGGGATATTTAAGAACGTGCTTATAGACTATCCAGGCCCCACTAGTATGATCCCAATCATAATCTTGGTAGTCAAGCAAAGATCCTATGGGTTTTATCATCATGTATTAGCGATACGTGATAACTAGCAAAACGTACACATATGAAAGATAAAGATAAACAAGATATCATACTATCATCTCGGGCAAGACTGTTATATCCATATATGTCCTCCTTCAATTAAGTAATTGCCTTCCTGCAATTACAATAATTGCCTTGAGGGCACCTATATCCAACAAGGACGACATAGCAGATCCACTCACCAAAGCTATATCTCAGATGCAGTTTGAGCGACTATTCGAGATGTTCAATATGGGCATTGATACTCCAGAGTAGACTAGCGTATATGCATCTTGACCCATATGATGGGCGATAGATGATCCAACATCCATTGGTGTTTGACATCAAAGATGGTGTACAGGTGCTCAGTGGAGACTGGGTACACTGAACGGACTCGCCGAGAACTCCTAATTGGAATTATACATATCGTCAGATAGCAGTTTTCTGGTGACACTGGTACAGGTTAGTCTGTAGACCTGAGATCGTCATAGAGTCTTGTGTGATTCCCACTGTGCTTTGATTTCCACCTTACCACGCTCATGAGAACGTGCAAAACGGTGGCTTTTGGGTACAGTCCCGAATCACATGGAGGCAATGAGCGATAGGAGGGGTTTCGTCTGTCCCGGTATTGGAGGTTGATGTTGCGCTGTGTTCGATTATCTATAACTGGAAGTCCCTGGCCAGGGCTGATATGGAGACCTACTGGTAAGTGTTATCAGTAGTTTCTCGACCCGTTATGAGCCTCACATCGACACGACTTATCGGTTACTGGGGTCTAACGTTTACCACCCCTAGACTGGATATGCGACATATCAGACGAAGAGACCGGACTGTACAGTAGTGTTACTATTTGGATTCACAGGAGTGTGTGCAAGCTTGCTTGTTGATCTTCTGATCGCTCAATACCCGGGTCGCTGTTACGTTTAGCTGACCGCTTGCAGCTTATGGGTGTTTGATATGATCATCACCTACTGCCGTCGTATTGATGAGTCTTTAGAGTCCTACACAGAGGTTTCCTGACTCAGGCGAAACGGAGTAGGAGCACATATGTGATATGTGCGGGACCGAGATTAATATGATATGTGATACTGTATTCTATTCTCGCGATATATGATATCTGTAACACTTTGAATTTCCGTTTGAATGTCTGTTGTGATAATTAGTGATCGTACGTGTGATTATAGATATGTGTTTCTAGGATTATTAGTTATTTTTAGTAGTGTTAGCTTATTGGGAATTTTCTTGTGTTTGTGCACACTTGCATACTTAGACTTTTTCTTGTGACTTGTTAACCATTCTTTGTGCATGGTTGCAAAGTTATTTTCCCCACCATTTAATCCTTTCACAAAACTCTTTTTATAATTTCAAACTCAATTAAACAAATGAGCATGGTGGTTAGGTGAAATGTTGACTTTTGAACCCCATTTTCTTCTCTTCCCTCTCTCTTTTTCCTCACTTCAGAAATTCTGGAAAATCCAGCAGAAAAACCTTGGTTTTCCTTCATCCTTTCCTCTCTTTTTCACTTCTCCATGATTCCCAAACAAATCCTACACATTAACCACATATTTCCTTCACAAAACCTTAGTAAAAGTGAGCTTTTTGGGGTGTTTAAGGCAAATCTGCATACACGAGGGGAAAAGCTGAGACTTTGGTGTTTTGCAAGGTCTCTAGAAGGTATAAACCCTGGTCTTAACCTCTTTTTCCATAACTTGTAGTATTGTTTAGCAAAAATCACATTTTTGGTGCATTTTTAGTGATATTATAGGATATTTGTGATGTATATGTTAGATTGGTGTTCTCATAGTTTAGTTAGCTTCTTTAAGTGTTAATTAGAGCTATTTTAACTAGGTTGCACTTCAGGTTGCACAAAAATACCCTAAAGTTCCATTTTTAGTGCAAAATGTGGATTTTAACTAGAATTTGGGCACTGTAGGATCTGCTGCTACCCGAGTTATTGCAGAGCAAATCTAGATGTTACTGTAGCATACACAGGGGGCGTAGAGTGCACACACCAAACCTGGGAGCCCAATTCCCAAGTCTGGCAGCCAAAATATGCATTCTGGCCGCAAATTGCGGCCAGATGAGGGAGTTTTGGGTTGGGGTTTGGGGTGTTGGTGTCTGCTGCTATGTGGGTTGTTTTGGTATGTTTAGTTTTTCAATATCTTTCCTGTATCAAAATCTGGGGTAGAATACCTATTTTCCCGTATTTTCAACCTTTCGCGACACGCGTGATACGTGTGTGTGGGTTTTGGGTTTCTGCGTATCGCGACGCGTCGGAGTGGTTTCAGATGCGTAACCACACGTTTTAGCATATCGCGCACACGCGCGCTTGGTTCGCGACACGAGTTACTAGTTCGGCTTTAATGTCGCGTTTGTGTGACTTCAAGCTTACGTATGATATATTGTGTAATTCTAGGTTCGCAGGCGAGTACGGCGGACGCCGCGCAGAAGGGGAAACAAGTTGTTGGCTACACCTAGCGAGAGACTACGGTGAGTAGATTTCACATCTACGGGGATATCGCCCGCATGGCGTTCTACGTCAGGGCTGATAGGACATTATAGTTTCCTTTGTATACATTGACTATTCATGGCTACTATTTAGTGCATGCTGCATTCCTTGCTATTTGGATATAAACTAGGATTGATAGAACACCGCACAATTACTAACGGTCCATGTTGCACGAGCACTATCCTGCATGTTACACACACACCGTTAGTAATTGCCATGACACTCACACTGTAGATATCACATCGGATCATTATATTGTAGCTCATCTATATGTGACTTGACATGCTATTCATACTTGATGCACATATCACATCGGATCATTATATTGTAGCTCATCTATATGTGACTTGACATGCTATTCATACTTGATGCCTATATCACATCGGATCATTATATTGTAGCTCATCTATATGTGACTTGACATGCTATTCATACTTGATGCCTATATCACATCGGATCATCATATTGTAGATTATCTATATGTGACTTGACATGCTATTCATACTTGATGCGCATATCACATCGGATCATTATATTGTAGCTTATCTATATGTGACTTGACATGCTATTCATACTTGATGCACATATCATATCAGATCATTATATTGTAGCTTATCTATATATGACTTGACATGCTATTCATACTTGATGCACATATCACATCGGATCATTATATTGTAGCTCATCTATATGTGACTTGACATGATATTCATACTTGATGCCTATATCACATCGGATCATTATATTGTAGCTCATCTATATGTGACTTGACATGCTATTCATACTTGATGCCTATATCACATCGGATCATCATATTGTAGCTTATCTATATGTGACTTGATATGCTATTCATACTTGATGCCTATATCACATCGGATCATTATATTGTAGCTCATCTATATGTGACTTGACATGATATTTATATTTGACGCACATATCATATCGGATCATTGACTTGCATTTTGGTTTTGGATTACGTGTGATTTCTGGATTTGGGAACCGTGGCAATTTCAAATATGTAATCACTTAAAAACCCGGTTCCCTTGATATGATATTTCGGTGCGTCCACCATGTGTTTTCTCGGTGCTAGAGTGATATATGCGAACCCTAATCGAGGAGCTGGTTGAGGCCGATTACGGGTACATGGTGGACCCGGTATGGTATCCCGGGGAGAGAACGGTTTCGCTGTGCAGTAGATGGTGAGCCTGGCAGAGGGACTACTACCTACCGGTGATTGGTTGGACCTGACAGTTATCCGGAGGGTACTGATCAGAGTCTATAGATGGATGCGGGGTGATCCGTACTGCCGGGGCCGAGGGCCGATACCGCAGACGGAGCCCGTGGGCTGACCCGGACTGACGGGGCCTGCTGGATGAGGATTTGCGTGTCGATGCTGGACACGAGTATTTATGATATTTGGGTGCCGATGTTGGGCACTCGGGATTCTCAGAGATATACAGGATTCGAGGGCCGATGAGAGTGCCGGCGCCTGAGCTATTTGGGGGATCTGGGTGCATTGAGGGACACCGATTATATATTCCACATTGACATTCCGTGTAGATACTATATTTCCCCTGCTCAGCATCTACTATTGTACCTCATCCTGTAGTTACATTACCTGATAGAGCATTTGCATGATTATTGCACCTACTGCTTATCACACATTGATATCATCTGTTGGCATATGATAGAGTAGCGCAGTACGTGCATGCTCGCGATTACCTTTATATGTTATCTCTATTCACGAGTTGGCAACTCACCCCCGTTGTGCCACAGTGTTTGCAGGTTGCCCTTCGGAGTAGTCGCGGCAGGCTGCGGTTGCATCTTTTGACACAGATACCCCCATAGTTGGTGTACTAGCTCTTTTGCTGATAGGTGGGTTTTGTGCGGTATCTGTTTATCTTTCAGTATGTACATTGTTGTATCTAGTATTCTCCATCTACCATGTATGTATTTGACTTAGAGGCAGTGTGAGGACGATGATGTATTTTATTTGTATTCTGGTGTCGAGCTCGTTGTGAGCCGACTGTACTTGCAGTTATCCTATCTGTGTTATTCCCACTTGTGGATCTTGATCTTCGCTACGGCGTCATATATTGCTATCTTGGTGGTTGTTTACTTAGATTTCTTATCATGGTGTAAGTTCTTTCTTTTAAAAACTTATCACACTCTATACTTTCACTGGTTTGATTTCTGGGTTTTCGGTTCACTTAGTCGCGTTACGCCTGTAGACGTTACGTGGTTAAGTGCCGGTCATGGGCCAAACTTTGGGTCGTGACAAAGTTGGTATCAGAGCGTAGGTTTTACCTTTCGGAGTGTAGGACGACCCTGGTATGATGGAGTAGGTAGCTGCAGCAGGGTAGCGTAGCGTGTGTATGTTCCGCAGCATACTCACGACACGGTACTCCGCCTACGCGACCTTAGGACTTGTTGATTTAAATTCCTTCTTGAGTATATACATTCTTGCAATTCGATTTCCGTATCCTTATCGAATCCTATTGTTCCTTTCAGCCATTATGCCGCCAAAGACTACGAGGGCGCAGAGAGCAGCCGCGAGGGCCGAGATTCGAGTTGACTCGTCCGAGACGAGGACTGATCCGGGGAGCACACCGGTTGTGCCCGAGCAGGCTGTTCCTGCCGTGACAGATCAGATTGCTATGTTCGGGGCTGGTGTGCAGGAGATACGCCAGACGATGGGATCTAGTATGCAGGAGATGCGCCAGATGATAGGATCGCTAGCCGAGACACTTCGAGCACAGCGACCAGAGGTAGCTCCACCTATTCCAGCGACCGCGATGGTACCCACCGCACAGCCAGTTGCCCCTGCAGCCACGGAGGTGATTACAGTATCGCTATCAGAGTTTATGAGGCTGAAGCCTCCGGTCTTCACAGGCACCGATATAGCCGAGGACCCCCAGTCCTTCATTGATAAGATGGCCCGTATATGTCGTTCACTTAAATGCGCAGATGCGAGATGGGTTGAGTTCGCGAGCTTTCGCCTAGAAGGTCTTGCGCAGAAGTGGTGTGATTCAGTTGAGAAGGGCAGAGCAGCAGGTCTTCCTCCTATGACCTAGACAGAGTTCGTGGCGCTATTCCTTGCCCGTTTTCTTCCCCTGAGTGTCAGAGATGCTAGAGCACGCAGGTTCGAGTCCTTACGCCAGATGCCAGAGATGTCAGTGGCAGAGTACGATGTGCTGTTCACCGAGCTATCCGTTTATGCTCCGTATCTAGTGGCTACTGAGGAGTTGCGAGTCAAGAGATTTGTCCGAGGCTTGCTCACACCACTATTCCTTGCTATCAGCGCGCAGCATTACGAGACATACGCAGCAGCAGTAGATGCAGCATTATTAGTTGAGGAGCGCCTTGCTGAGACTTCGGCAGTTCCAGGGCCGAAGAGAGTTCGTGCAGATACGTCAGTGCAGAGACGGCCGTTCCGGCGTCGTGACAGACACCTTGCTGGTGGCAGAGATTCAAGACGAGGCCGATTGTTTAGCTCCTATCCCCGGGAGGGTCAGCGACCATCATCGGGATGTTACCGTTGCGGGAGTTCTTATCATCGTGTGCGAGATTGTCCTGAGATACCCCGGAGTGGGGCGGCAGCACCGCATGTTACATTACCACCTTCACCACCCCAGACGGTATTGCCGATAGTACCTACTGTTACTCCGCGTCAGACGCATACACAGAGAGGTCGTGGTCGCGGAGGATTTGTTCATAGAGGACGAGGTGGCCGAGGTAGAGGACAGCCAGCGGTCGGCAGAGGACAGTTAGTTTCAGGTGGAGGACAGGCGCGAGTCTTTGCTTTGACGCATCAGGACGCGCAGGCGTCCAATGCGGTGGTCTCAGGTATCCTTCCTGTATGTTCGGTTGATGCACACGTATTATTCGATCCCGGATCCACGCACTCGTACGTATCCACACACTTTGTGCCGAGTTTAGGTAGAGAGTCCGGTTTGCTTGGCCAGCCGCTTGTTGTGACTACTCCTGTGGGAGAGTCGTTTGTTGCTAGGCACGTGTTCCGATCCTGTACCGTCCGTATTGGCGAGAGAGAGTTGCCTATCGATTTGATCCTTCTTGAGATGCTGGACTTCGACGTTCTTTTGGGCATGGATTGGTTAGCCACGTGCTATGCTTCTGTCGACTGCCGCGAGAAGACAGTTCGATTTTGTTTTCCCGGCGAGTCAGTTGTTGTTGTGTTGGGGGACCGTGGTGCCACCCCTCACAGTGTGATTTCTTCTTTTCGCGCTAGACAGCTTTTGAGAAAGGGATGTCAGGGATTTCTCGCCTATGTTTGTGATACTAGAGCTACAGAGGTTCCTCTGGATCAGGTTCCGGTTGTTAGCGAGTTCCCTGATGTGTTCCCTGATGAGCTTCCTGGGCTACCGCCCGAGCGTGATATTTCTTTCTGTATTGATTTGGTTCCTGGCGCGGGGCCTATTTCAGTACCGCCTTATCGGATGGCCCCGGCGGAACTTAGAGAGTTGAAGGGTCAGCTGCAGGACTTGCTGGATAAGGGACTTATTCGACCCAGTGTTTCTCCTTGGGGTGCTCCAGTCCTGTTCGTCAAGAAGAAGGACGGCAGTTTGCGTTTGTGTATCGACTACCGCCAGCTGAACAGGGTGACAGTGCGGAACAGATATCCTTTGCCACGCATCGACGATTTGTTCGACCAGCTTCAGGGGGCAGGATACTTTTCGAGGATCGATTTTCGATCAGGCTACCACCAGCTGCGGGTTCGACGAGAGGACATTCCTAGGACAGCCTTCCGCACACGTTACGGCCATTATGAGTTTTTGGTGATGTCTTTCGGACTCACCAACGTGCCAGCAGCATTTATGGACATGATGAACCGTATTTTCCGGCCGTATCTTGATCTGTTCATTATAGTGTTTATTGACGATATCTTGGTGTATTCTCGGAGTAGAGAGGAGCACGAGCAGCACCTGCGGATTACACTGCAGACCTTGAGGGAGCATCAGCTTTTCGCCAAATTCTCCAAGTGTGCCTTCTGGCTAGACAGCGTAGACTTCTTGGGGCACGTGATTACACGAGATGGTGTATGTGTCGACCCGAGAAAGATAGAGGCAGTTCAGAGTTGGCCTAGACCCACA
Source organism: Agapanthus africanus (assembly GCA_030015575.1). Classification (NCBI taxonomy): domain Eukaryota; kingdom Viridiplantae; phylum Streptophyta; class Magnoliopsida; order Asparagales; family Amaryllidaceae; genus Agapanthus; species Agapanthus africanus. The sequence goes on from JASDDO010000019.1 coordinate 434,133,967, forward strand.
TCAGTGACGGAGGTTCGCAGCTTTTTAGGGCTGGCCGGTTATTACAGGTGATTTGTGCAGGACTTCTCTCGCATTGCTACACCTTTGACCGGGTTAATCCGGAAGGGAGTTCGCTTCGATTGGACAGAGGAGTGTGAGCACAGTTTCCAGCAGCTACGGGCTCTACTGACTACGACACCAGTGCTATCGTTGCCTTCAGGATCGGGCGGATTCGTGGTCTACTGTGATGCTTCACGAGTGGGATTAGGTGTGTTTTGATGCAGCATGATAAGGTGATTGCGTATGCTTCGCAGCAATTAGAGAAACATGAACAGAATTACCCTACTCATGATCTGGAGATGGCTGCGGTGGTCTTTGCACTCAAGATCTGGCGACATTATCTGTATGGAGAGTCGTGCCAGATATTCACTGACCACAAGAGCTTAAAGTACATATTTCAGCAGCGAGACCTGAACCTTAGACAGCGCCGATGGATGGAGTTAGTGAAGGACTACGATTGTGAAATCTTATATCACCCGGGCAGGGCGAATGTAGTGGCAGATGCTTTAAGCAGGAGGCCCGGGGGTAGTCTATTCTGTTTGAGCGCAGTGCAGAGGCAATCGGAGGCGGATTGGTAGATCTTATGCGACAGCCAGGTACAGTTCGAGTTTACGCCAATCGGAGTACAGATTGCGCATGTTCGTGCCCGCCCACAGTTGCTCGACCGTATACTTGAGGCACAGCACCGTGATGACCGCTGTTCAGAGATCAGGACACAGATGGGACATGGCAGATTTTCCGAGTTCGTGATCGATGATCAGGGGATACTACGATTTGGAGCTAGACTGTGCGTGCCAGATGCTGAGGGATTGCGACGCGAGATTTTGGAGGAGGCACATCGATCGGTATATAGTGTTCATCCCGGTTCCACCAAGATGTACCATGACTTGAGAGGTGTTTACTGGTGGGACGGTATGAAGAGGGACATTGCAGATTTTGTGTCAAGATGCCTGACTTGTCAGCAAGTTAAGGCTGCGCACCAGAGGCCCGCGGGAGAGTTACAGTCGTTACCCATTCCGGAGTGGAAATGGGAACAGATATCTATGGATTTCGTTGTGGGTCTACCCAGGACTAGTCGAGGGTATGACTCCATCTGGGTGATCGTGGATCGTTTGACGAAAGCGGCTCACTTCTTACCGGTGAAGACGACTTTCGGATTTACTCAGTATGCCCAGGTTTACATTGATCAGATTGTACGACTGCACGGAGTTCCGACATGCATTGTGTCCGATAGAGGCACCCAGTTTACCAGCCGGCTATGGCGGAGACTTCAGGAGGCTTTGGGCACTCACTTGAGTTTCAGCATAGCATTCCACCCGCAGACCGACGGACAGTCAGAGCGGACTATTCAGACTCTCGAGGACATGCTCAGAGCATGCGTTTTAGACTTCGGAGGTAGCTGGGATCATCATTTGCCCTTAGTAGAGTTCTCCTACAACAACAGTTACCAGGAGACCATTCAGATGGCACCGTTTGAGGCTCTTTATGGGAGGAGATGCAGATCGCCCACCTGTTGGACGGAGCTCAGTGAGAGTAGTATCTTAGGACCGCAGATTGTGGAGGAGACGACCGCAAAGATCCAGTTGATTCGCGATAAGATGAGAACAGCTCAGAGTAGGCAGAGATCTTATGCGGACCGTCGTCGGCGCAGACTTGAGTTTTCCGTTGGTGATCATGTTTTCTTGAGGGTCTCCCCAATGAAAGGCGTGATGAGATTTGGGAAGAAGGGGAAGCTTAGTCCCAGATACGTGGGCCCCTTCGAGATCCTTGAGCGTATTGGTGCGGTTGCATATCGATTAGCCCTTCCGCCCAGTTTTCCAGACGTGCACCCCGTATTTCACGTTTCGATGCTCCGCAGATATCTTCATGATCCTTCGCATGCGATTCAGCACCCGACGATCCAGCTTGAGCGCGACCTTTCCTATGCAGAGCAGCTAGTGATGATCTTGGATCGATAAGTGAAGAAATTGAGGTCGAAAGAGATACCGTCCGTCAAGGTACTTTGGCGTGGCCAGCGCGGCGAGGAGGTCACTTGGGAGACCGAGAGCGAGATGAGGAAGAGGTATCCCCATCTTTTTGAAGGTGCGTATGGTTAGATTTTTAAATTCGGGGACCGAATTTCTTTAAGAGGGGTAGATTGTAACACTTTGAATTTCCGTTTGAATGTCTGTTGTGATAATTAGTGATCGTACGTGTGATTATAGATATGTGTTTCTAGGATTATTAGTTATTTTTAGTAGTGTTAGCTTATTGGAAATTTTCTTGTGTTTGTGCACACTTGCATACTTAGACTTTTTCTTGTGACTAGTTAACCATTCTTTGTGCATGGTTGCAAAGTTATTTTCCCCACCATTTAATCCTTTCACAAAACTCTTTTTATAATTTCAAACTCAATTAAACAAATGAGCTTGGTGGTTAGGTGAAATGTTGACTTTTGAACCCCATTTTCTTCTCTTCCCTCTCTCTTTTTCCTCACTTCAGAAATTCTGGAAAATCCAGCAGAAAAACCTTGGTTTTCCTTCATCCTTTCCTCTCTTTTTCACTTCTCCATGATTCCCAAACAAATCCTACACATTAACCACATATTTCCTTCACAAAACCTTAGTAAAAGTGAGCTTTTTGGGGTGTTTAAGGCAAATCTGCATACACGAGGGGAAAAGCTAAGACTTTGGTGTTTTGCAAGGTCTCTAGAAGGTATAAACCCTGGTCTTAACCTCTTTTTCCATAACTTGTAGTATTGTTTAGCAAAAATCACATTTTTGGTGCATTTTTAGTGATATTATAGGATATTTGTGATGTATATGTTAGATTGGTGTTCTCATAGTTTAGTTAGCTCCTTTAAGTGTTAATTAGAGCTATTTTAACTAGGTTGCACTTCAGGTTGCACAAAAATACCCTAAAGTTCCATTTTTTAGTGCAAAGTGTGGATTTTAACTAGAATTTGGGCACTGTAGGATCTGCTGCTACCCGAGTTATTGCAAAGCAAATCTAGATGTTACTGTAGCATACACAGGGGGCGTAGAGTGCACACACCAAACCTGGGAGCCCAATTCCCAAGTCTGGCCGCCAAAATATGCATTATGGCCGCAAATTGCGGCCAGATGGGGGAGTTTTGGGTTGGGGTTTGGGGTGTTGGTGTCTGCTGCTATGTGGGTTGTTTTGGTATGTTTAGTTTTTCAATATCTTTCCTGTATCAAAATCTGGGGTAGAATACCTATTTTCCCGTATTTTCAACCTTTCGCGACACGCGTGATACGTGTGTGTGGGTTTTGGGTTTCTGCGTATCGCGACGCGTCGGAGTGGTTTCAGACGCGTAACCACACGTTTTAGCGTATCGCGCACACGCGCGCTTGGTTCGCGACACGAGTTACTAGTTCGGCTTTAATGTCGCGTTTGTGTGACTTCAAGCTTACGTATGATATATTGTGTAATTCTAGGTTCGCAGGCGAGTACGGCGGACGCCGCGCAAAAGGGGAAACAAGTTGTTGGCTACACCTAGCGAGAGACTACGGTGAGTAGATTTCACATCTACGGGGATATCGCCCGCATGGCGTTCTACGTCAGGGCTGATAGGACCTTATAGTTTCCTTTGTATACATTGACTATTCATGGCTACTATTTAGTGCATGCTGCATTCCCTGCTATTTGGATATAAACTAGGATTGATAGAACACCGCACAATTACTAATGGTCCATGTTGCACGAGCACTATCCTGCATGTTACACACACACCGTTAGTAATTTCCATGACACTCACACTGTAGATATCACATCGGATCATTATATTGTAGCTTATCTATATGTGACTTGACATGCTATCCATACTTGATGCACATATCACATCGGATCATTATATTGTAGCTCATCTATATGTGACTTGACATGCTATTCATACTTGATGCCTATATCACATCGGATCATTATATTGTAGCTCATCTATATGTGACTTGACATGCTATTCATACTTGATGCCTATATCACATCGGATCATTATATTGTAGCTCATCTATATGTGACTTGACATGCTATTCATACTTGATGCCTATATCACATCGGATCATCATATTGTAGCTTATCTATATGTGACTTGACATGCTATTCATACTTGATGCACATATCACATCGGATCATTATATTGTAGCTTATCTATATGTGACTTGACATGCTATTCATACTTGATGCACATATCACATCGGATCATTATATTGTAGCTTATCTATATGTGACTTGACATGCTATTCATACTTGATGCACATATCACATCGGATCATTATATTGTAGCTCATCTATATGTGACTTGACATGCTATTCATACTTGATGCCTATATCACATCGGATCATTATATTGTAGCTCATCTATATGTGACTTGACATGCTATTCATACTTGATGCCTATATCACATCGGATCATCATATTGTAGCTTATCTATATGTGACTTGACATGCTATTCATACTTGATGCCTATATCACATCGGATCATTATATTGTAGCTCATCTATATGTGACTTGACATGATATTTATATTTGACGCACATATCATATCGGATCATTGACTTGCATTTTGGTTTTGGATTACGTGTGATTTCTGGATTTGGGAACCGTGGCAATTTCAAATATGTAATCACTTAAAAACCCGGTTCCCTTGATATGATATTTCGGTGCGTCCACCATGTGTTTTCTCGGTGCTAGAGTGATATATGCGAACCCTAATCGAGGAGCTGGTTGAGGCCGATTACGGGTACATGGTGGACCCGGTATGGTACCCCGGGGCGAGAACGGTTTCGCTGTGCAGTAGACGATGAGCCTGGCAGAGGGACTACTACCTACCGGTGATTGGTTGGACCTGACAGTTATCCGGAGGGTACTGATCAGAGTCTATAGATGGATGCGGGGTGATCCGTACTACCGGGGCCGAGGGCCGATACCGCAGACGGAGCTCGTGGGCTGACCCGGACTGACGGGGCCCGATGGATGAGGATTTGCGTGTCGATGCTGGACACGAGTATTTATGATATTTGGGTGCCGATGTTGGGCACTCGGGATTCTCAGAGATGTACAGGATTCGAGGGCCGATGAGAGTGCCGGCGCCTGAGCTATTTGGGGGATCTGGGTGCATTGAGGGACACCGATTATATATTCCACGTTGACATTCCGTGTAGAAACTATATTGCCCCTGCTCAGCATCTACTATTATACCTCATCCTGTAGTTACATTACCTGATAGAGCATTGTACCTCATCCTGTAGTTACATTACCTGATAGAGCATTGTACCTCATCCAGTAGTTACATTACCTGATAGAGCATTTGCATGATTATTGCACCTACTGCTTATCACACATTGATATCATCTGTTGGCATATGATAGAGTAGCGCAGTACGTGCATGCTCGCGATTACCTTTATATGTTATCTATATTCACGAGTTGGCAACTCACCCCCGTTGTGCCACAGTGTTTGCAGGTTGCCCTTCGGAGTAGTCGCGGCAGGCTGCGGTTGCATCTTTTGACACAGATACCCCTATAGTTGGTGTACTAGCTCTTTTGCTGATAGGTGGGTTTTGTGCGGTATCTGTTTATCTTTCAGTATGTACATTGTTGTATCTAGTATTCTCCATCTACCATGTATGTATTTGACTTAGAGGCAGTGTGAGGACGATGATGTATTTTATTTGTATTCTGGTGTCGAGCTCGTTGTGAGCCGAATGTACTTGCAGTTATCCTATCTGTGTTATTCCCACTTGTGGATCTTGATCTTCGCTACGACGTCGTATATTGCTATCTTGGTGGTTGTTTACTTAGATTTCTTATCATGTTGTAAGTGCTTTCTTTTAAAAACTTATCACACTCTATACTTTCACTGGTTTGATTTCTGGGTTTTCGGTTCACTTAGTCGCGTTACGCCTGTAGACGTTACGTGGTTAAGTGCTGGTCACGGGCCAAACTTTGGGTCGTGACAATATCGGTCGGTTATATGTGATATAGCCGGGTCATCGAATCAAGTGTTGATTCGATGAAATGATACATTTTATATTAGTCGGTTATATGTAATATAGCCGGATTATCGGATTAAGTGTTGATTCGATAATTTAATGTATAATTATATATTTGATATATTAAATTACATTAACAAATATATGCTCACTTAAGTATTTCATTTTCTCACTTTGGATACATTTAACATATATGTGATATATGTTTAAAGTATTCTTTTCCTTTGTTACAAAATATTATATATGTGATATGTGATATTGTAACATGCTAGGGTTACACATGCAACTAGGGTTTAAGGGAACTACACCATGTTTTGTAATTAGGATTAATTTTTATTTGTTTTAGATAATTCAAATTTGTGGATTAATACATGAGATATTTTTCTTGTTGACTTAGCCCACTCTCTTGATATTTCTAAGATATTTGTTAACCTAATCCTATTAATTCTCTACGATGGTTAAGCATGACATGCTTAATTCTTGGTTGCATTTCTAACCTAAACAATAATTCATTTTTTCTTTCATCACTTTGTTCTTCTTCTTCTTCTTCACAAAAAGAGCTTGCTTGATTTTCTCAAGTGATGAAACATTGTGAGAAATAAAAAACTAAAGAGAGCAAAATTCCTACTTCATCATCCTCATCTATACTAGCCATATAGATTAGTGTGTTAGATTCACTAATCTCTAATTGGTGAAGTAATAGCTTGGGTTTGTGATTCCTCAAGGTAGATCATCTTTGATTGTGAAGATTTCAAGCTAGCATGGATCATTCACCTCATGGAGCCTCTCTATAGTCCAGGAGCTTGATGATCGCAGCGAAGGGACCACAACTTGGAGCTTATGAAGCGAAGGAACGGACTACAAAGGTTGTAATCCCGATCACTTAGTTGTAAAGTGTTTACATTTCGATTCCGTATGATTCTTTAGTTAAGAATCTAGGTGTAGGGTTATATAGAACGGCAAAATTTTTTAACTTGGCATGGATGATGCTACCCGAAACCTTGCTGCCGTGCTAGGTATCCCAACAATATATACATGACATTCTTGTTCGATATAATAATATGCTATCTAGTTTGCATTATCTTTCATGTGTACATGTTTTACTTGTTATTGCGTATCGCTAATACATGTTGATAAAGCCCTTAGGATCTTTACTTAGCTAACAGATTATGATGAGATCATACTAGTAGCGCCTGGGTAGTCCATAAGGACATCCTTAAATGTTCCTAGTCGTAAGTGTATCGAGACGGGGTATCGGTACTCCAGAGTAGACTAGTGTATATGTTTCTTGACCCTGACCGAGGCGGTGGTTAGTCCCACAGCCATTGGTGTTTAACACCGAAGATTGTATACAGGTGCTCATTAGAGAATGAGTACACTGAACAAACTCGCCGAGAACTCCTAGATGGTATTATATCTATTGTCAGATAGCAGATCTCTGGTAACAATAGTACATGTTAGTATTTTGATATGAGATCATCATAGTGTCTTGTGTGTATTCCTACTAAACTTTGATTACTAACCAACCATGGCTTTAGAGAGCCGTGCATATAACTTTTAGTTAGGTATAGTCCTAAAGCACATGAAGGCAGTGAGCGGTCAAGATGGGATTCGTCTCTTCTAGTATAGAGAGTTGATATCGCGCTATACATGATAGACTATAACTATAAGTCCCTGGCCAGGGCGATTTAAATAAACTGATAAGGGTTATCAGTTGTATCTCAGATGGTTATGAGTTTGACATCATCATGACTTATTGGGTTATTGGGGGTCTGACAGTTTCCACCCCCTAGACCCGATATGAGACACTCTCTTACAAAGAGACCGGACTGTACAGTGATTATCATTGATAGGCTTTGTTGGGTATGGATGAGTTTGCCTGTCGACCTTTCTTTTAACATATACCCGGGCAGCCATTACGTTCAGCTAGTGCCGCTGACGTGCTTATAGGTTATGGATATTATCCAGTAACTCACTGTCAGCGTATTGTTAAGTGTTTAGAGTCCCGCACTGAGGTTTTCCCCGCTCAGGCGAAATGATGTAGTGTGCATATGGTGATACGTGCGGGGGTTCGATTAAACATATGTATGTGACACGTGCATTAATTAGATGTTTGATGGTATTGGTCGGTTATTTTAGAGCCGGCAGTTTAAGTCAAGTTTGAATTAAAACCATATAGGATATGGTTAGGGTTTACTAGTATTACACACACACACTCTCTCTCTCTCTCATTTGTATTTTGTATAAGATACATAATACAAATATATGTAAATGATATATATATATATATATATATATATATATACACACACCCTTTTATTTATGTGCCATGCTTACATGTGGAGGGGTGTGGGCAAGTGGGGACCACATGGAGGGATAAGTTTCATGCCCTCTCTCTAATATATTTTAGAAGAGAGAGAAAAGGAGGGGCTATCCTTTTCATTCCTCAGATTATTTTCTCTCTCATGAGTTGAGATCCCAAAAGAGAAAAAGAGAGAAAGATCACTACATCTTCTTCTTCTCCCTTTCTAGCAAATTGTGAGAGAAGGTTTCTTCACAAGAGAAGAGTTCTTAGTGAAGTTGAAGCTTGGATTGGGGTTTACTTCAAAGTGGATCATCTTTGGAAAGGAAGTCCGCAATCAAGCTCGATCCTGCAACATAGGAGCCTGGCTATGGTCTTCCAGTTGTGTGTAGACACGTATATATATTTCTATACGTAAACCGGGTTGTATTCCGTATTTATACGGAATTTGTTCTAGAAGATGGACACCTCATTTATGAATATTCATTTATGAATATTCATAAAATGAGATGGAGGGTGAGGTGGTATTGAGCATGGTTGAAGACATGTAGAGAGGAATGGGCTTCATTATTTTATTTTAAATTTTTATAAGATTTTTATTTGTATGGTTGCAAAATAATGTAAAGCCATTCTATTCTATCATTCACTTCATTCATGCTCTCTAGTTCTTCAAAACTTGCTCATGGCTATTTTTCTTCACCTCCTCCTCCTTCTACACTTGCTCTCTTGAGTTTAGATTTGAGAGAAAAGGATGGTGGAAAATTCCTACATCCCCACTCTCCATTCCTAACAAGCTTGGAGCGTCAGTTGCTTCACTATGTGAAGCGGGAGCTTGGATCGGTTCTCTCGGGTGGATCATCTTCGGCAAATGAGGATTGGCTTACAAACGCAACCCAGAGCTCTTGAGAGTATGGTAGATTCCAACCCAATTGGAGCAAATGAAGATGCTACAAAGGTTGTGATTTCTATCTTGTTATGGTTCTAATTTAGGTGTTTGGTTAGATTCTTGGGATTTAGTTTCTAGTGCCACGAAAATTTTTGTTTTTGAAATCCGCATTGGCCACGGGTTAGCGGTGAGGGTACTAGGAACCAACAATGGTATTAGTTCCACCTAAACACCCTAAACTAGATAGTTACGACTCCCGAATCCTGCCGGTTTTTGCCCCACAAAAACTACCGAAAATCTAGTGAGAAATTTGATGCTAATTTGATGTTTTGACTCCCCGCGGGATCACGGTTTGGACCGAGAAGCTGCGGAGATGTGCGCGAGGACCCCGGGGATGTCCTAGGGGGCCTAAGGAAGGCCCACACCCCCGAGACCACCCAAAGGTGGACTTGGAGTAGGGACCCGAGCCCTGCCCAATTGGGCAGGCTCAGGTCTGCCATACCCTTATGGCCACCTTTGGGTGGCCTAAGAAGTGGATACCCCCTAGATGCCCTCCGAGTCGAAGTTAATTTCTTTCCGGGGTCCTCTACGATATTTCGGCTCAATCCAAGCTCATTTCGGCCTCCCGGAGTGGATTTTAGCATGAAATTTTTACCGGTTTTTAGCACACTTGATTTTTGGTGTTTTGGAAAATTAAAGTGTTAGCTATTTATGTGCGGTATTCGATTGTTGTAGGCTTAGTGATGGTTGGGTGTATCATAACGTTTAGTAAAACATCATCTAATTGCTATACATATCAATTAGACGAGGTTACGGAATTGATACTCGCAAGTTTGCATGTTCTGTGATGAATGTTGCTTGTTGTTTATGCTTATGTTGGATTTGTCGCGATGGATAGCCAGGAGTATGTAGTATTAGATGCAATTCTCTATGATGTAATGTATATTCATATTGCGTTGCGAGCATCCGACATGTGGACTACCGTCATCACGGCTTATATTATTCTTTGGGGTAAGACCTGGTTGCGGACGTAGTCACCGTTGTATATTCAGATTTTCATTACATGCAGTAGGATTACCCTGTGGCGGAGTGCTCGAGTAGCCGGGTTCTAGAGGACAACGGCATCCATCTTATGGCGTTGAGACCGGAGTGCCTTACTCTAGAATTGGCGAGTTATTCGCCGCACTCGTAGGGGGTATAGGATTGACCCATAGAGTGGTTCCCAAGTCACCGGATTTTGGAATTGCTGGGTGGCCCATTCACTTCGTTGATTAGGATTGCCTCTCTTCTGGGATTGGTAGGTGGCTTTCTGTACTCATGGGAGTCTAGGGTCTGATACTACGGGCTATCCACAAGACCGGAAAATTGAATTTCATATTTAACTCTATTGAAATGTACTTTTCCTAGATTATCCGCATTTCCATAAAGTGTTTGCTTCTGCTGTGATGTTACTTGATATCATGCGTGAGACATATATTGGTATATTATAAATATATATATATATATATATATATATATATATATTTAGTAGACTCTATATATGTTTTGCATCCGCGATAGTCCTGTTCCCGCCCTACCGTAAATTAAGTAACCTTACGGTGAAAACCCGGGACCCTATGGCAAATGCGGATGGCATATATATGCATGCATATTTTTGTTTCTTTCTGTCATGATATGTTTAATTGATGGGACTACATTAATTCTGATTAATACAAGGAAAACAAACCTAAATGGTGTTGTTGGAACCAATTTTTGAAAACTATAGGCGTTTCCTTTTGCTTTGCGTCGAGGTATTCAGTTAGGAATATTCTGCACCTCATTCGATGAGGAAACAGCCTAGATCCCTTCATAGGGATTGACCTCTTTGGCAAAATTTTACGTGACTATAAACTACTCGGTTTTCTTCAAAACAATCGATTTTAAACAAAACCACTCGTTTTAAAAATACGGAGCCTAAACCACTCCTTTTCAAAACTGCTCGAGCTCTTTCAACGATATTAGGTTCATTACGTTAAAGGTTTTTCGCCAAAAACCAGCCGTAGCCCTCCGTCGTTTCGAATAAGCAGCACATAGTATTCATGCGGTGTTTGTTGGCCAAAGTCAAGACATCGTGAATGGTAGTTGTGTGTTGTTTATCTGTAATATAGATAGATGCATTAGTTTAGGACAGTCGTCCCACCTTGTTGGCCAAAGTCAAGGGTGTGTACGGATGGGTCTAAATTAATCTAGATAATAATAGGTAGAACTTGAGTTGCGTGTTATGATTTGTTGGCCAAAATCAAGGTCGCGCATGGGGCAAAAATCATATCGGGAGTTTCAAATATATAGGAAACTTGCCAAATTTGTGCATACCTTCTGGAGTGTGGTAATTTTAGGTCCCGATTCCCACTGATGAGTAGGTGTTACTCCTCGGGTGATTTTCAAATGATCCTGACTAATTCTCCTTTTAGGGTTTGAAGGAGAATTCGAGGAAACCGTGGGAGCCATCCTGATTAGATAAAGTGATTAACCAATCTAATGTAGATTAAAGTGCACGCTGAGTATTTCTTTTCTCTCTTTTTCTGGTTTGCGGCCATGACCTGATCTTAAACTAAAACTCATGAATCAAATTAACCGAACCTTCTTACACACGTTGGCTTTGGATTGTCATGATTCACGACAAAGTCGCATTTATCCCTACCACTCCTACTTCCCCTTTGCATTTCTCAAGAACACTCCGTATCACTACAAAGATCCATATTGCTTGGGTATTCTATCATATAGTTACATACGAACCCGAATAAATTTGTTTCAGTTCAAGAATGGCCATGGGTTCTGGAAAAATTGAATAGGATTATTTGGTTGTCTTTTCCCTTTATCTTCTCTCAGGTTGCGAAGGCTCCTAGTATTAGGAGAGTACACCTATTACGCTTATTAGATAGTCTTCTTCCAAACCTTAGGCAAGTGTCAAAAGGTAGGGAAGAAGAAAACCAATTAGCCTGAGTATGGTGTATAGAAGGTAAGAAGTAAAGATATATAAAAGGTTTGTAGTGAGGGCAAGGAAAATTGCGACTACTGTCATGAATCTGGATAGTGGAAGAGGCGTTACTAGGAATACCTGGCCACCCCCTCGAAACATTTTCATGTTTCAGTTTTACTATGCGGTGTTAATTGAAAACTGATTTCACAATTAGATTCTGACTCCAGGGAATGTATTTACCATACTTGATTCTCACATCTGTATGGCATTACAGATACTGAATGGGAGTAGAATATTGGGAATTGAGTGATTAGATTCTCAATATCAGAATTCTTTTCAATTGGTGATATTTGAGGAAGTCACCTGGGTTTTTCCCAATAGCAAATATTTGGTTTTGAATATCCGTTATGCACCAATTTCAAATTGATATATCTGTATATTTATTTTATAAAGTGAGATATAACATTTTGAAATCATGTTCATGACATTTACCTTAATCAGTTGATGATTAGGTAAGGTGCATTCAATAATGTTGTAATTCTTCGTAACCATAATACAGTTTTTAACATACGACGCACAGGGTTTAAGTTATTAAACTCAGAGAACTTATACAAAGTATTGTATGTTGTCCAATATCCATTAGGACAAGGGGTTGGTACTTCTACTATATTCTGTTTAGTTGTGACTTCTCTGGTTTTAGACACGTATTTCGTTGAAATACAAGGTCCAAATTTAGAGAAGTTATAGGTATAAGAATAAAGTAGAGAACCATGCGTTGGAAGTATCAGGATTTCATTGAGATGATCGAAGATATAGATAGTTATGCTGGGTATTCCATCGTAAGTAATATATTTGAGAACTTGCTTCTTTCTCAAGTTACTCATCCGTAGGTGCGCTCCTTGATGAGTAATGTTGCTTGGCCTTCTTCCATTTAGTCGAAATGCACTGAAAACAGCTACATGTATTTTTGAATCTGGTTCCAATTAAATTAATGCATTTGCTTCTATATTGGATATAGAATGGATTCATATCTTAACGATGTTAAGGTATATGGAGTTGTCCGGCTTATGCTTAAAACTAGAATCCAGATAAACTCAAGTTACGTTTCAGTAATGGCGGTTTATGGGTTATCCCGGGTTTTGACGAGGGTTAACATTCTACTATTTGCAGGATCAATAGTTATATTGTTCTTGACTTGCCACTTTTTTAGTAAAATGGGTTCTTTTTAGAAAACATTAGTTGGAGTATGGTAGAACTGGAAGTGATTCCAGAACCACAAACAATTACTGAAAATTTGGTAAAACCTAAGAATTTGATTAGAATCTACAATCCATTAGCCACTCCGCAGATTTGGTAGGTAACCTCAGCCACCCGAGAGGTATTTTGGCCTCCTCAAATATAGTGATAAGGAGGTTTGATGACCCAAACTTGCTACTACTGTTGTCCTAGACTATGAGATCTGGCAGGAGGATGACTATAACGTCATTCTAAATTAGTTTTAGAAGTGCATATGTATATGACTCTGCCAGAGGGTTGTTGTGTCAGTGGGAGCAGCGGAAGCATGGTGGGCCAGTAGATTAAGTCTATTTATAAACAAAAGCAAGTATAGCGGAGATAGATCATTTATTTTGATGTGACAGTTATAGAGTTTGACTTCATCAGAATAACAGATGGACCTAGTGAGAAAGTTGTAGGGAGTGATGTCTTAGTATTTAGATGACATACTCCTGATAGGAACTGATGTTTCTTTACTATGATTGGTTATACTGTGGTTGTCACAAGGTGTTTTCTCCATATAAGATCTGAACAAAATATCAAGGATTCTGGTGACTAGATCTATAATTTTAGATCAAGATTTGGGAAGTGTCCCAATTCGGGTACTTTAACACTATTCTAAAGTGTTTTAGAATGGATGACTCTTGGCGTGGTGTACCCGCAGGTGATGAAGTCACCCTCTCTGAAGAGATGTCTTCCAAACTGATGAGGAGAGGGATTTGTATGATTGACATATCACTTGCTTAGGCAATTGAGTCAATCATGAAATGTCAAGTACCATACCAGATATTGCTTTTAAGCATATATTAATCCAATCCTGGAGAAACATTAGGAAGCAGTTATGAATATAAGAGGATGTTCTTGGTATATGGTAACGAAAACCTCCTTATGGAGGAAGTTGTCATTTCAGGCTTTCTAGGTGACCTGAATGACAAAGTGAATGTCAGAGTTAGAGTTTACCCGCTTTTGAGAGGCAGTATGTTGGACAGGGAGTCCAAGCAGATACTGAAGAAGGAATAGCGCAGGATACTGATTAAAATTCAGTGGCAAATACAGTCTAAGAAATTTTTTTGGATTTAGAGTTCATTTATGAACTTGGTCCCATCAGATATCCAGAAAAATTCTAAGAAAAGTATCGCTCATTTCGGGAGATAGTCTTTCTCCGTGAAGTTGAGATATAGAGAGATTAAGATAGAAACATTAGAGCGGATCCACTCACTGAGGCTATTTCTCGAACGCGATTGTCTCGCAAACATGATTTGTTAAACTAATTAGTAGAGAAGTTGGGTGTTCGGTAGCACACGGGCAATGGGTATGCGACACCGCAATAATTAGTCTTAAGTGCAAGTGGGAGATTGTTAGATATAGTGCCCTCAAGTCAATTATTGTAATCGCAGGCAGGCGATTATGATGATTGAGGGAGGACCTATAAAGGAAGAATATTCTTGCTCGAAATGATAGTATACTATCTAGTTCATCTCTATCATCATGTACATGCATTATGTGGTATTATAGATCACTATTACATATTGATAGAGCCTATAGGATTATTTCTTGACTACCAGCATTATTGGAGATCATATACGTGGGAGATGGGTGGTCCATAAGCACATCCTTAAATGTCCCTAGTCGAGGGAGTATCGAGACTGGGCATCGATACTCCAGAGTAGACTAGTGTATACTTTTTGAGACCACGATGAGAGGCGGTGGCCGGTCTCACAAGTCATTGGTGTCAGTTGGTCACCTAAGATAGTATACAGGTGCTTGCTGGAGGTGAGTACACTGGACGAACATGCAGGGAACATGCTAGATGGTATTATACCTATTGTCAGATAGCAGTTCTCAGGTGACATGAGTACAGGTTAGTTTATCGACCTGAGATCGTCATTTGTCTCGTGTGAGTTCCCATTGTGATTTGATTACTACCCTACCACGGCTAAAAAGAGTCGGGCAAACAGGTTTTAGTTAGATACAGTCCCGAGCCACATAGAAGCAGTGGGCGGATCGTCGGGGATTCGTCTCTTTCGGTATTGGGGGTAGATGTCGCACTGTGCATGGGTGGCCATCACCAAAAATTCTTGGCCATGGTGGATGAGAATTACTGATTTGGATCAGTAGTTTCTCAGTGGGTGATGGGCTTCACATCGACATAAATTATCGTGTTATTAGGGGTCTGACTTTATCTACCCCCTAGACCCGATATGCGATACTCTTATACGAACAGACCGGACTGTATGGAGATTGTCATAGACATGCTCAGTAGAGGTACGGATGAGTTTGCTCGTTGGCCTTCCTTTCACTCAATACTTGGGTAGCCGTTACGTACAGCTAGTACCACTGACGTGCTTGTAGTTAAACCCAATGCCAGCATATTGACGAATCTTTAGAGTCCCACACAGAGAGTTTTCTCGGTTCAGGCGATATGATGTAAATGACGTATGTTGGTGCATACAGGTGTCTGATTAAATATGTGTACAGGCTACATGGACTTTTATCGGACGGTTGATAATACTATCGGGTTAGGATTAAGCCAGATTATTAAATCAAGTTTTGATTTAATAATTTATATATATATATATATATATATATATATATATATGTATGTATGTATGTATGTATGTATGTATATAAATTATATATATAAATTATTAAATCAAAACTTGATTTAATAAATAAATATATATATATATATATTAATATATGTATTCTAGTATTATTGTCCACTATTCATTTTCTCTCTTGGATATTCGTATTTTTATACGGATACGCGTATATGTATTTCGATACGTATACCGGGTTGTATTCCGTATTTATACGGAATTTTTTCTAGAAAATGGACACCTCATTTATGAATATTCATTTATGAATATTCATAAAATAAGGTAGAGGGTGAGATGGCATTGAGCATGGTTGAAGACATATAGAGAGGAATGGGCTTCATTATTTTATTTCAAATTGTTATGAGATTTTTATTTGTATGGCTGCAAAATAATGTGAAGCCATTCTATTCTATCACTCACTTCATTCATGCTTTCTAGTTCTTCAAGACTTTCTCATTGCTATTTTTCCTTACCTCCTTCTCCTTCTTCTACACTTGCTCTCTTGAGCTTAAGATTTGAGAGAAAAAGATAATGGAAAATTTCTACATCCCCACACTCCACTCCTAGCGAGTTTGGAGCATCGGTTGCTTCACTATGTGAAGACGGGGCTTGGATCGGTTCTCTCGGGTGGATCATTGTTTATATCAAAATTTTGCATTTTTATACCACCCATTCTTGATCGCATTGCATATAGGTAGGTGCTTTTGATCCGTATTTGCTACATAATTGCAGGTTACAGGTTCTCAGTCCAAAACAATGCAAATCACGAACAGTTACGACAAATTCAGGACAACTGCCAACAAACGGATAAAAATACGGGTTTCGCTCACCATCCGTCAGGTGTCGCTTACCAGTACAGGAGACAAGTACAAAGCACGAGGGTAGCCGCACAAGGATCAAGAAGTCAACACGGAGCTCGAGGAAGATCAAGGCAAAAAGTCCATTCATTTTCATTTTGGGGACTGTTGTAAATATGGGTGTAATTTAGAATGATTCTGCAAATACAAGTGTACCAAGATGAAGAATAAAGCAACACAAGAAAGCCTAAGAAAAATGATGCGCCAATTCACCAATTCAACCGCGGATGCGCGAAAATTATGGTGTTTGGGCGGCGGAACCGCGGCCCCATCATGCTGTCTCGCGAAAAAATTTCAGGGGTGTTTTGGTCATTGTATTTGGGTTCAGAAAAAGACCCTAGGGCTTCACTTCACTGCCTATAAATACTCCAGTTCAAGGGCAAGCAAAGGATGTATATTTTTACCTGGTTCTTATTATAATTTAGTGTAACTTCTTCTTCTACTTCATCTTTCCTCCATTAAAAATTGTGTGAGAGCTTTTTGAGGGGATGATTAATGAAGTTAAGAGTGTTTATGTGCATGTCTTGCTCAATTGTTAACTAGTTTTACTTACATGATTTTATTTTTCTTAGTAGTATAACTTATTATTTATTGGTTTTCTTTTCTTCTTTTTTTTAATTTTGTTTATCATTACAACCATGATACTCAAGTGTGATTCTTGCTTATGTGAGATCCCAAGTAGTTAGATGACGTCTTCTACCTTATTTCTTTCTATCTTCTCTACTAGTTTTTATTTTCCTGTTTTATAATGAGTGGGTAGTTTTCTTACTTGTTAGGGTAGGATAAGAGAAGTTTGAGAGAAGGAAATCTCTCTCACTCTTTTCTTTGCCCAACAGCTTGAATTGAACTCTCGTCAATCCATCCACAATTCGCTCCCAATAGCACCCTATCCTCTCTGATAGTGGTGACATCCTAGTGAGACCGGCTGTGGTTGGATTGACCAAAAGTTGTGGCTAAAAGCCAAGAACGGATGGACAGGGACCAAAAGGAAGGAACTAAGTGTTAGAAAGCCTAGCTTATACTCGCAAGTATCCTACCTAGTCGTGCTAATCCATGTTGTTGCCAATTACCGTAACGTCAATATCAAGAGAGGCAAATTAAAGAAGTGAGTGAACTCCTAACTCAAACTAACCTAATCCTAACCCTAACAAGCTTCCATTAACATACATATCAATACACATAGTTAGCATCGAACAAACTTGGATAGATTTGTCTTAACTCATTAAAATATTAAGAAAATGACTCTCATCTCTCCGTGGATCGACCCGCACTCAACCGGCTAGCTACAAGCGAAACCTTCTTGACTGCAGTAAGTAGGAACACATAGAACGCATATCATAAAACTTCACAATAAAATGGCGCCATTAGTGATGAGAATTCCCGCTTATCAAATGGCGTCGTTGCCAGGGAGACGATAATTTGTTTCTTTCTGTAGTTTCGGGTTAATTTATGAATAAAAAACAAACAAAACCATAAAAATCATCTTGTTATTCTTTGATTCTTTTTGTGCGAGTGTGCGGGATAGGGAGAAGAGCAAGTTCAGTGCCAAAGTCGTGGGAAGTTAGACCCACAACTCGCGGCTAAATTGCGGTGGAGCAAGGCGAAACCACGGTTAACCGTACCAAAATATAGAGAAAATTCAGTGACCAAATCAAGAACTAGAGGCTATACACCAGAAGAGGAGATCAAATTGAGTGCATAGAAGAAATTTGAAGGTCCAAGTCTCCTACTCCACCGCCCTTCCGCAGCCAATCAAAGGGTTTGACCGCTGTTCCACGGTCAATAGTTAGCTTTAAGGCCTGAAATTTTTAGTGAGTCCTTCATTCTTCCAGAAACCCCCTCTTAACTCCACTGAATTTCCTTTTCTGCAGTATTATTTATGCAAACTTTCTACCCCTTTCTAATAAACTGATTTTGTGCTGAATTCTTTGCGTCGCTGCCAAATAAAATTTTTGCAAGTGTTTTAGATTTTGTTTTTTATTGTTTTGCATAAATAATACGGACTTTAAGGGGCTATAAAACCAATTCTGATTGGGTGGGGATTTCATTACCCTTCGTAAGACCCCAAAAATCACAAAAAGCATACGCATTACCATTGAGCTTAATTAAAAAATATCTAGACTCGGTCAATTAAGGACTTGTCGTGCTCAATAGGACAAAGGAAGGTTGTGGGCATTCGGTCGTTTATCTAAATTTGACTTTGTGGTGTCTGGGCTAGACAAGTGAGGAGGTAATTTTAAAAGGCCCGTCTTACGGTAATTCGTGAGCTAAACCATCTTTACCTCACTTGTGCTTACCTAGCTACAAGTGGCAGTGAAGAGGCAATTCGAGGGTTATCTTACAACATGTCGCTTTAGAACAGTTAGGAGCAATCTAGTTGGACTTTGAGGACCATAGCTCTAAGTGTGATTGTGCATATTGTGACTGTGATTGTTTGAAGTTGTGTCCGTAATTCCGAATATTTTTTCAAAACTTTCTAAAAAAAATTTTAAAAACCCAAAAACCTTCATAAAAACTTGCCATTTGCCATCAAATTTTCATTCCACTTACATTTCTCATAATCGCTTTCTTACCCCCACATTCTACCAACACGCTTTAACAAATACTAAACATGTTTAATGTATGTCTGCTTGGACTCGGGATACTAGTGCCCGATTAGCCCACGTTACGCTAGTCCTTATCAACTATGCGATCGACTTCGAAGTCGATTCATCTTCTCCTATGAATACCTTACCTTTACCGGTCAATACTGAGGTTGACCGAGATTCTGTTCACACATCTTCACCTTCTTTATCACGTATCTCTTCTCGTGAAATGTCGGGACCTCCACCTTTTCTCGACCAAACCAATCCCGCATTTTCCAACTTGATTCCACCACCTCTTAGTGAGAATGATCCACCTCCTCTGGGAATGATTCCACCTCTTCTTGGTGCAATTAATCTACCACCTCCCGTAGGAGCACCACCATACATCACGTTACAAGACCGATGCTATCATATTTGTACAGCTCTTCCCACCTGCCTTTCTATACCACCAGCCAATAGGGATAATTTTGAGATTAATCCCTATTTTCTCAACATTCTGCCAAAATTCCATAGGCTTGATTCTGATGACCCATACGTCTTCATCAATAAATTTCAGCAAGTTTGCCAGATGATGAAAATGACTCGGCTTTCTGATGATGTGATCCGCTTAAGGATGATCCCTTTCACCCTTTGCGATTTAGCGGAAAAATAGCTTTATTCCACCGCATCTCATTCCATATCCAGTTGGGATGAGTTTGTGAAAGCCTTTTTAAAAAAAATTTACCCAAATCATAATATTGCGCGCATCAGAACTGAAATCAATCAATTCACCCAACTTCCTAATGAACCATTTTGGAAGTGTTTCGAACAGTACAAGGATCTCCTTGTGCAGTGTCCTCATCATGGTTTTGTAAAATGGCAACTTTGTCGCACTTTATATGAGAGACTGCTTCCAGAAACTAAATAGTTATTGGAAACTATTTGTCAAGACCACTTCCTATCTAAATCCGAAGAGGAAGCCTGGCCATTCTTGGAAGATCTTGCTGAGCAGACTCTGCAATGGGAAAGCACCCGACCGACCACTTCATCTTCTACATCTTCTTCCGGTCAACCTAAGGCAGGAGTTCACCATCGGGACGTCTCAATTGCGATGAAAGCCAAACTGGCCTTAATCACATGGAAACTTGAAGCGATTGAGATCAAATTTTCATCCCCTGCCCCTAGCCCTGTTGCTCCACTCCACACCATTTGTGTTGTTGTTCAGATCCGTCACACTTGACAGAAGAGTTTCCTTATAATCCACCATCTCAAGGACAGGATCAGGTTAATTCTGCATGATTGATAGTGAAAAAGTATTTTCATAAAGTAACCGCAATCAAGACGGTGTCGCTAGTAGCTAGCCGCGATGAGTACGAGTCGTCCACAGGGAAACGTGAACCTTTTTCTTGCTTTAGACGAGTTGATTGAAGAAGGGCAATTGTTTGTCGTTGCAGATATAATACGGATAGAAGATTTATAAAGAAGAGGCTCGTAGGGTTCATAGGACTTAGTAGTAATGGATGAATAATTAAAAATGACTCATTTTATCTTTTAATAGTTTAAAACTAAATCGATAGTGATGAATGTAGATTAGGGTTCTTTTGGAAGAACTAGGGTTTCCCCACTCTTAACCATTTTCCTTGCATTGATCTCTATTCATGTCTAGCCCTCAATAAAACAAGTGTTAATACAATCTCAAATCGTGGTTGTGACTAGTAATAAATTGGTAGCGTGCCCGATAAGGATGCTAACATTTATTTTGCTAAAATTTATAAACTTTAAAATCTATAAAAGATGTTAAGAGATTTTATCATCCATTAATCTACCATAGCCTACGAACCCTAACAAGTTAGGAATTACTCGCTCATGGTTTGAGATTTAGAAAAAAAGGTTGAATAATGAAAACATGATTAAGATGCAGAAATTAAGTGCAGAAAGTAAGTGCCGAAATTAATTTGCAAAAAGACTAAAAAAACCCTACCTTTATTAATCAACTATTGCATTTACAAATCCTTTGAAAGTAGATTACAAGAACCGTAGTTTTTGCTCTCGCTTTCTATCTTGTTGGAGATAGATGACTAGCTGATGATCACTGGATGTGTGGATCGCTTTGGACCTCTTGATCTCTTCGGTTAATGATTTTGAATGTGAAGCTCTCGGTCCTATTTATAGTCACAGAAACTAGAAACCCTAGATTCCATAGGTTAAGATATGTAGTCACGATCCTAACCACCAAATATCTCATCCAACGGCCAAAAAGCCGCCGCGGATCCGCCGCAAATCATGGTCTTTGGCCGCCCAACCGCGGCACTTTGGTGGGATCATCATCTGGGATTTTATTCTACTCTCTTCTGTTGACATTTGGAGATCTCTTCGATGTCTGGATCCTGAAAATAATGCACTGAGTCTTTGCCGTTGCTAAATCTTACTATTTGCTTCAATATTTCAGCAGATTTGATTTCAACATTTCGGATCTCTTGGATTCCAGTCCTGATCTAATATCTGCATAATATCTCAAGTCGTGGTATTTTTGAGATATTATCCTAACCATTTTTATATGATATTATATGTTAAGAATATTGATTAGAAATATTTGATATGATATTCATATTTTAATTACTAATATTTTATATAAATATTATATGCATGTATTTTCCCTCATTATGTTAAATATAATGTAGAAACATATGATAATTAACTTTTTACACAAAAACCCTCATATGTTCTATAATTACAATAAACACTATTTAGTACTTAACAATAGTGGGGGAAATAATCATTCAAATGTGCAATATTTTAGACTAATCAAATACCCCCAAACTTAGTTTTGATCATCCCAAGCAAGCTAGTTATTAAAGAGAAGAAAAAAAGAAAAACCCATCACACTTTCGTAAGCAACACGATTGCACTTAACACGTGCAACAAGCCTTTAAACCTCCCGGTGTCCCTAGTAGGAGGAGTGTTGTCTCCTGAGGATTTTCAGCGGATTACACCCACAAAATCCCATAATAAAAGAAAGATGATGAAAGTTACATATAAAGATAAAGAACATATAAAAGAAATGACTTGAAAATAAGAGTTTCAAACTACACTAGCTTTTTAGTAGCCATGAGCCCTATCTTAATGGTCATGAAAAGATGTCAAAAATCACATCATCTCTCAATAAAATATCGCCTTTAGTCTTCCTCCCTACCTTTCTTCCAAACATAGATCATATACCCCTACGTGTGTGTAAAAGACATACTTACACTTAGAGAATTCAATTCAGGCTATCATACTCTTGTCCATCTTCCTTAGTACTTTTTTGTCGGTGAACGTTTTATAGATGGAATTGCTCACACATTCTTCATGTGACCGTTAATACTTCTTAAGGTACTAACCAACCGATTACCAAATATGCTCACTCGTTATGGCGTAATTAGCAATATCCTAGTCTTGCAACCCTTAAGGCTTAGCAGTGACTCCCAAACCAGTTGGTCTAAGACAATAGGTGATAAAGCACCCTCGCTATATTTTTTTATGCTGCCTTAAGTAATTACAAAACCAGTGTTCATTTTTCTTCACCATTTTTTATTTATATTTTGTTGATTTATATAATTTTTTCCTTCATACTAAGGCTTTTAGACAAGAGCATTTCAAGGTATTCTCTACTATCCTAAGTTTCAAGATGTGTGCAAGTGCGTATAGTAGGGTATCAACGTTCAGATGTTTGGACTCGAGAATAGCGATTATTTTTCAGATTTATTTCTATCCTCATATTAGTGATTCCCTTCATCTTACTAACCCTTTGAACAACAGCTCATGACTATCTATTACTAGTTTCGTTTTAAAACATCTAATTTTCTTTCTTTTCTTAAACCTCTTCCTATCTTTCATATGTATTTTTCACTTTCTAACTTTCATTATCAAAAAAATTTTGTGCTATTATTTAGTATGATGAAAAAATGATGTGTGAATAAGCACAAACATCCCCCAAACCTATTTGCAGCAGTGTCCTCACTGATATCATCTGTTAAGCTTAAAAACCTGTAGACTTGGAAGGAAAATTTAGTAACTGGGATAAAAATTAATGACAGTAATATCCTCCCCCAAACTTATTTTTCGCTCACAATTTTGTAAAAATTTATTTTTCTTTCAAAAGCCAAAATAATTTTCGCCCCCCCCCCCCCCCCCCCGCGGCCGAACTTGAGTGAAACAAAATTAAGCATTTAAAGTTATAAGAGTGGGGGTAAAATTATTGGTCTATATAAAGCTTTACAAAGACCAAAAGTCAACACCAACCATTCGAATATTTTATCGATATAACAACATAGTTGGTGGAAGATCATAGATGTGAAGAAGTGGGGAGATAAAAGGCATAATCACTCGGGTTTACGTCTCGGTTGGTAGAGATGAAACAGTGATGGTGCAATACTCGCATTCTTGTTTTTGATAAGAAGAAGGGGTGGCGGTTCAACTTCTTTGGGTGAGGGTTGATTCATCACAACATCCATGTCTTTTAGGAATGTGAGTTCTTGGACGAAAATATCTTCAAAACTTTCATCAAGATTCTGAATGATAATCTCATTGGAAAGGAAGTTATGAAACTCGTATAGCTCGATTAAATCATTCGACAAGTCAAAGGGTTCAGACTTAGGTATGGACTTGTCGACAGAAGGGTCCTCACTTGTATAATTGATAGTAGAATCAAACAATAACGCACTAGTGGCGTCAAGATCAGAATCGTGAAGCTCCTCAAATTCACAGCTGTCGGAAGCTATCTTTTCGACAGAACATACATGAGCATAGGGTTCGGATGGGTGACTTCCTAGCTTGTAGATGTTAAGCTCAATTGTCATCTTCCCAAAGGACAGGTTTATTGAATCGTTACGACAATTGATTATCACGTTAGAAGTTGCTAGAAAAGGTCGACCTAGAATGACCGGAATTTGGTTCCGTGGGTTTGCTACAGGCTGTGTATCTATAACTATAAAGTCCACAGGGAATATAAATTCCCCGACTTTGATTAACACGTCCTCTAACTCACCCCGAGATTGGATGATAGATCGATCGGCCATCTGGAGAGCGCAATACGTAGGTTTCAACTCTCTTATCCCTAATTGCTCATAAACAGAATACGAAAGCAAGTTAACGATAGCACCTAAATCGAGTAGAACACGATTGATATTTTTACTCCCAATAGTTATAGATATTGTAGGACAACTGAGGTCCTTACATTTCGTGGACACCAATCGGGTAAGAGAATTGCTCATATTACTCGCTAAGAAAACTTTTTTAGGCACTTGAATTTTCCTCTTTCTAGTCCACAAGTCCTTAATGATTTTTACGTAGGAAGGAACTTGTTTGATAGCATCTAGGAGAGCAATATTTATATTAACTTGCTTTAAAATGTCCACAATCTTCTCCATTTAGGGACTTGGTTTGTTGGCCCCAACCTGTGTGGAAAAGGGGTTTTATCAATAAGGGTTGGGTCCAACTTTTGAGGAGAAGTTTGTAGAGATGGAATGGATCCCAAAATTGAATTTAGGATGGTTGTAGATGGTAATTCCTTTAAGGAAGTGGGATGAGGGTTTGAGCCAAGTGGAAAATGGAGAATAGGCTCGAAAGAAGATGCTGGATTAGACGAAATAGGAGTAGAAGTAGTAGCCGGAGTTTCATCAATGCCATCAACATCATCAACCTGTTCACCGACATGATTGTTCAGCACTCTTCCAGATCTTAACGTGGTTACGGCACTCACATTATGACTTTGTGAGTGGCCAGGATTCGATAGAGATTGAGATAGAAGTTTCCCTTTCTCTCTCTCACTCATCGTGGCATTTAACTGTGCAAGTTGTACTTCTATCGATTTAATGCTTTTACCGTGGGAAGCGGTGTGTTACACTAACGTTTGGATAGAAAAAGTTAAATTAGCCGTCATTTGTGTGGAATGTTTAATAAACGTTTCTAAGCTTCGTTCGAGTGCAAAGGATTTTTCGGGAACGGCCATTGGAAAAGAATTATTATAAGGTGCGAAAATTTTGGCCGGATTTTGAAAAGATTGCGGTTGAAAGGGTTGCTGTGGTGACTGTTGTTGCTGTGGGGGAGGCCTTTGATAGTTATTTTTTCTTGGGATCGGATTTTGAGTTTCATTTTGGTTTTAGTTCCAAGCAAAATTAGTGTGATTCCTCCATCCTTGATTGTATGTAGAAGAATAAGGATCGTTTCTAGGTCGTTGCTGAAAAGCAGTATTGGTTTGTTCTTGACCTTGAAATAGAGGATTCAAAGGAAATTCTTCTGTTAAATGTGATGGGTCAGAATAGCGACCACACACGGTTTTGGAGAGCGTAACTTGGTTTAGGGAGGTTGATGAAACTTTGTTTTCAATAGCTTCAAGTTTCTTTTGCGTCGCGGCCATTTCCGCTTTCACAGCGATGGAAATATCGAGTTGATGGATACCTGCCCTAAATGAAGATTATGTTGGTCTAACGCTCTCCCATTGTGAGGTTTGTTCAGCGAGATCTTTCAGAAATTGCCAAGCTTCGCCATCGTCTTTTAACATGAAATGGCATTGACAAATGGTTTCAAGCATCTGTTTCGTGGCAGGATTAACACCCTCAAATATAATTCGGCAAAGTTTCCATCTATCAATTCCGTGATGGGGGCATTATACAAGAAGATTTTTAAACCGTTCAAAGCATTTCCAGAATGGTTCGTTGGGAAGTTGGGTAAACTGGTTAATCTTGCTTCGAACATGGGCGGTTTTGTAATCGGGATAAAATTTCTTAAGGAATGCTATAACGAATTCGTCTCATTTAGCGACAGAATGTGCAACAGTGCTATAAAGCCATTTTTCTGCTAGATCGCACAAGGTAAAAGGGAGAAGACGTAATCGCATAGCATCCACAGAAAGTTGGGTTGTGCTCATCATTGCACATATGTTTTCGAATTTGGTTATAAAAACGTATGCGTCTTTGGATTCAAGCCCGTGGAATTTAGGCAACAAGTTGATGAAGTGGGGTTTAATTTCGGACTTCGTTTTGAGGTGCCTAACTTGTCAGTAAGTCAAGGCTGAGCATCAGAGACCAGCTAGAGAGTTGCAGCCTTTAACCGTTCCGGAGTGGAAATGGGAGCAGATTTCCATGGACTTTATTGTGGGTCTACCCAGGACCAGTCGAGGGTGTGACTCCATTTAGGTGATTGTTGACCGGTTGACGAAAGCGGCTCACTTATTTCCAGTGAAGACCACTTTCGGTTATGCTCCGTATGCTCAGTTGTATATAGATGAGATTGTGTGTTTGCACGGTTTTCCCACATGCATAGTATCCGACAGAGGCACCCAGTTTACTAGCCGTCTTTGGCAAAAGCTTCAGGAAGCCTTGGGTACCCGGTTGAGTTTTAGCACCGCTTTTCATCCACAGACCGATGGTCAGTCGGAGCGGACTATACAAACTCTGGAGGATATGCTCCGTGCATATGTGCTGGATTTTGGTGGCAGTTGGGATCGTCACTTGCCGTTGATTGAGTTCTCCTACAA
Organism: Agapanthus africanus; assembly: GCA_030015575.1. Lineage (NCBI taxonomy): Eukaryota > Viridiplantae > Streptophyta > Magnoliopsida > Asparagales > Amaryllidaceae > Agapanthus > Agapanthus africanus. The sequence goes on from JASDDO010000019.1 coordinate 434,160,955, forward strand.
CAACAGCTTTCAAGAAACTATTCAGATGGCACCTTTTGAGGCTTTGTACGGTAGGAAGTGTCGATCGCCAGTCTGTTGGACTGAACTCAGTGAGAGTAGAGTGTTGGGACCCCAGCTAGTTCAGGAGACTACGGAGAAGATCCAGTTGATTCAGGACAGGATGAGTGCAACCCAGTGCAGGCAGAAGTCTTATGCCGACCGTCGTCGTCGCAGACTTGAGTTCGCAGTGGGGGATCATGTATTCCTGAGGATTTCTCCGATGAAGGGCGTTATGCTATTTGGGAAGAGGGGGAAGCTCAGTCCCAGATTTGTAGGTCCTTTCGAGATCCTTGAGCGAGTGGGTTCTGTTGCTTATCGTTTAGCGCTCCCGCCCAGTTTTCCGGATGTTCACCCCGTTTTCCATGTGTCGATACTTCGTAGATATCTTCATGATCCTTCTCACATAATTCAGCATGAGACCGTTCAGCTTGAGCGCGATCTTTCGTTCACCGAGCAGCCGGTAGTTATTTTGGATCGGCAGGTGAAGAAACTTCAGTCAAAGGTCTTGCCATCTGTGAAGGTTCTTTGGCGTAGCCCGACTAGTGAGGAGATCACTTGGGAGGCCGAGAGTGAGATGCGGAAGAAATTCCCTCATCTCTTAGAAGGTACGCTTAGTAGTTAATTTTAATTCGTGGACCGAATTTCTATAAAGGGGAGATTGTAACGTTTTAGAAATCGTTATGAGAATTTTTTCGTTTTTGGGTTAAATTGTCGGTATTTTCCGTTTTAACCCGACTGTGATCAAACGTCCATATAGACTTGTTAGCATCTATTTTAGCTAAAATAAAACTAGAGCGCAAGCTTTGGGGGTATATGGGACATTTTGGTTCAATTAGAATTTTTCCTAATTTTAATATTATTTTAATGCTGTACTCACATTTTGGGAAATTTCTCTTAAATCTTCTTTTCAACAAATTAAGTTTGAGTTAATAAAACCCTTCACATAGTATCTAGATATTTGTTGTGCAAATGAATTAAGTTTTAAAAGATAAGAAAAAGAATGCAAGAGGTGGCTTCATGCATGAATGTGCATGTGAATGCATTAAATTGCATTTATTGCTAGAATGAGCTAGAAAACCCTACACAATTCATCATATCTCCTCCCTTGGCCGAATTCCTCTTCTTCTTTCTGCCCTTGATCTTTCTTATACCCTTTTTCAACAATCCTAGCACAATAAATCTCCAAAATTCCAAAATATATCACAAAATTTACATCAAGTCTTAGTCTTTGCTTCTTGATCACTTGGAGCTAGGAAAGCTTGGATCTTGGGAGCAAGGGTTGTTAGGTATAATCCCTAATCTGTTAATTAAGAGTTTTTATGTTGTGTAGCTCGTTGGTTGTAGCGTAGAACACTTAAAGTAATCGATTTGTGAAATATCGTATTTTTAGTGTCTTTTTGAACCTCTAAGAACTGCTGTGATCTGGACTTTTTACAGAAAAATCAAACAAAATTGTAGTGATGTACTAGTGACCCTGGTGCACCACCTGAGACACGAGCACCACCCCACCGGCCATGGCCGGCGACCCAAGGAGAAATTCCGGCGACGCCGGCTACTGAGGGAAGTTCTGGGGTTTGGTTTTTGTGGGTAGTTGTCTGCTGTTGGTTAGGGGTGTTTGGTACTGTTTACTTTTTTAGTAATTGCAGTATGAAAAATCTAGAATCGTTTAACTATAATCTCTTGTTTTGAGTCCGCGTGTTACGTTTTGCGACACGAATCGTGACCTTGTGCAGCTGCTGTACTCAGATTGGTTTTATGGTATCGTCACGCACGTTAGCCACTAGACGGACACTCGTGAGTTAGTTTAGTGTTGGTGCGTCGTTTAAAACGTAGTTTTAACATCATATTGGTCGATTTCTGAGATATTTGCACTATTTGTTTGTTTGTGAAATTATAGCGTCGCAAGAGGGGATTTCGGGCGCTGCGAACAAAGGGAAGCAGGTGGTCGGATTTTCATAGCTCGAGACCATCGGTGAGTAGATTTAACATCTACGGAGAAATCGCCCGTATGGCGCTAAGGGTCAGGGATAGATATGATATGATATTAGCCGTATGTTTATGTGCTCATATAGAGATATTGCATGATTTTCATTGCATATACTTACTTGTTGTGCCTGGTACTGTATCTATTATACCTGGTACTGTATCTATTATACACTGCACTATTATTGACAGTCCATGTTGCACGAGCACCAATGATATGCTACACACACACTGTCGGTAATTGCCATGATACGCACAACACAAATATTCCTTGATATACCTTACTATTTGTTAGCGACATTGAAACAGTTATTCTTGTGCGATAGCGCATATGACATATAGCATACATGTTTACTTACATGCTCATACATATGCCATACTATACCTACATGTTCACACATATACTTTGCTATTGTTACATGATCAGTTTTCATAACATATATATCGATGGAATGGGACGCTGTATATATATGTATTTTGGATTTGGATTTTAGGAACCGTGAGATATATTTAATGACTTGATGCATTTAAATAGCGAATTTTTTCCGTGATATGCTCATATTGTTGTTTTATGTTGCATATGCTATTTTACATGAATTTACGCATTTGAGATATGTTTTCATGCGATATGGGAATTTCAATTGTCGATGTTAGGCACTTATATTCCGAGAGATATATGGATTTTGAAAGACTGATACGTGGAACACAAGTGTCGAGATGGGATACTTGGGTTTCGAGGAACGTATGGATATCAGAAAGACCGATACGTGGAACACAAGTGTCGAAGTGGGATACTTGGGTTTTGAGGAACGTATGGATATGAATATTTACGTGTCGATGTTAGGCACTGGCTTTCATGATGTTTTAGAGTGTCGATGTTTGACACCCAGGTTCCATGAGACTTACATGATTTGAGGGCCGATCTGAGTATTATTTTGGGATTTGGGTGTTGTTGAGTTACACCATGTTTTTCCATGCTTATGATTTTTGCATGAGATTATTTATTATCCCGTACTCAGTACTCAGTTGATATGCACTTATTCATATAGATATAGTACCTGGTGGTGTACCTTGATCATGATAGTCGCATATTTATATTGTCATACTCATGCTACCAGCTTACATGCTATTGATCATTACTGTTAGTGCATACTTGCAATTTCAGTATGATGTTATTTACTATTCACGAGTTGGGAACTCACCCCCGTTGTGCCACAGTGTTTTGCAGGACTTACCCTTAGAGTAGTCACGGCAGGGCGTCTTATCGTCTCTACTTTTGCGGATACCGCTACATTTGGCTGTGAAGCCGTTGCTTTTAGGTGGGTTTGCGGTTATCTGTCTGTACATTGTATACCTTTTGTTGGATCTAGTATTCTCTATCTACCACTTCTTGTATGTGACTTAGAGACGATATGTGAGGATTCTGTGTTGTATATTTTGGTGACTTTGAGTGCCGTGCTCGTGGGAGCCGGTTATATTGAAAAGTTTTACCTCTTTGTGCAGTTTTCCTTTATATTCTTCGCTTCAGCATCGTATTTATATCTTGTGGTGGTTGTCTCCGCCGTTGGGCGTGATTTGCTCCCATTTGGGATGCTTTATATATTATCTGTGTTGTACCCGTTTTCGGGGCTAGTTTTTACAAAGGAGGTGCTGCCGAAATTTTTAAGAAAGAAAACTAGAGTGAGAGATTTTACTTGTGATTTTCTAAACGTTTAAAAACTATGTTTTTCTCCGTTGATCCAGTTTTGGGTGGTTTAGATTTCTGGGTTTTCGGCTTACTTAAGCTGCGTATGCCTGTAGACGTTACGTAGTTTAAGTGCCGGTTACGGGCCAAATTTTGGGTCGTGACAAAGTTGGTATCAGAGGGCTAAGTTTTTACCTTTTGGAGTGTAGGATGACCTTGGTATGATGGAGTAGGTAGCTTAAGCAGAGTGTCGTAGCGTGTGTATGTTCCGTAGCAAACTTACGACACGGTACTCTGCCTAAGTGACCTTAGGATTTATTGATTGATATTCTTCCGTGATGATATACATCTTTGTTATTCGATTCCTGTTTCCTTATCGAATCTTGTTTCAATTTCCAGCCTATATGCCGCCGAAGACTACGAGGGCACAGAGAGCGGCCGCGAGGGCCGAGATCAGCGTTGACTCGTCTAAGGCGAGGACTGACCAGGGCGGTATGCCTGTTATACCGGAGCATATTGCTATGATTGGGGCTGGTATGCAGGACCTGCGCTAGATGATGGAGACCTTAGTAGAGGCCATTCGAGCGCAGGGGCAGGCAGTTGTTCCACCCGTTGCAGGGACAACGATGGTACCTACAGTTCCGGCAGCCGCAGTTACAGCTCCGGAGGTTATTACCGTGTCGCTGACAGAGTTCATGAGGCTGAGGCCTCCGGTGTTTACTGGCACAGATACTACTGAGGATCCACAGTCATTTATCGACCGGATGGCCAGGATTTGTCGTTCGCTCTGATACTCCGATAAGAGATGGGTGGAGTTTGCGAACTTTCGTCTGGAGGGTCTGGCCCAGAAGTGGTGTGAGTTGTTGGAGAAGGGCAGAGCCGCAGGTCTTGCTCCTATGACCTGGGCCGAGTTTGTGACGGTATTTCTCGCCCGTTTTCTTCCACCGAACGTCAGGGATGCGCTAGCGCGTAGATTTGAGTCGTTACGTCAGACTCCGGGGATGACGGTGTCTGAGTACGATGTAATGTTAACCGAGCTGTCAAAGTATGCTCCGTACTTGGTGGCGACAGAGGAGATGAGGGTGAAGAGGTTTGTTCGAGGCCTGCTTACCCAGTTCTTCCTAGCCATCAGCATTCAGCATTGTGACACATATGCGGCAACGGTGGATGCAGCCCTATTGGTAGAGGAGCGTCTTTCTGAGTCATCAGTTGCTCCGGAACTGAAGAGGGTTCGTACCGGTGATCCGGCAGCGAGGCGGGCGTTTAGACGTCGTGACAGTTCCCGTTCAGATAGTGGAGGTTCGGGACGAGGTCGGCTTTTTAGCTCTTACCCTCAGGAGGGTCGGCAGTTTGTATCTTGATGTTACCGGTGCGGGAGTACGGATCATTGGGTTCGAGATTGTGATGAGCCACGTGTGAGCGAGGCAGCTGTACCGCAGGTTACCTTACCACCTTCTCCACCTCAGAGGGCGTTGCCCCTTATGCCGGTTGTTGCTCTACGTCAGACTCTTGTGCAAAGCGGTGGGGGTCGCAGTGGTTCTGTACCGAAAGGGCGGGGTGGTAGAGGCGGAGGTCAGCCAGTTGCCGGTAGAGGGCAGGCTCGGGTGTTTGCCTTGACTCACCAGGACGCTCAGGCATCCAATGTTGTAGTTTTAAGTACCCTTTCTGTATGTTCTTCTGATGCACATGTTCTTTTTGATCCGGGATCTACGCATTCGTATGTTTCTACGCACTTCATGCCGAGGCTAGGCCGAGAGTCGTGTTGGCTAGATCAGCCACTGGTCGTAGCTACTCCTGTAGGAGAGTCGTTTGTTGCACGATACGTGTTCCGGTCGTATGCTGTCCGTATAGGGGACAGTGTTTTGCCCGTCGACTTGATCCTTCTTGAGATGTTGGACATCGACGTTCTGCTGGGCATAGACTAGTTAGCTACTTGCTATGCGTCCGTGGACTGCCGCGAGAAAACCGTTAGGTTTTGTTTTCCCAGCGAGTCAGTGTTTATTGTGCAGGGGGACCGTGGTGCCGCCCCTAACAATTTGATTTCTGTCATGTGCGCTAGTCGGCTTTTGAGGAGGGGATGTCGGGGATTCTTGGCTTTCATTCATGATACTGGAGCCACAGTGGAATCATTGGACCAGGTTCCTACCGTGCGAGAGTTTCCTGACGTCTTTCCCGATGAGTTACCTGGGATGCCGCTAGAGCGCGATATTGAGTTCTGCATTGATCTGATTCCTGGCACGGAGCCTATTTTTATACCGCCTTATCGGATGGCTCCGGCAGAGCTTAGAGAGTTTTAAGATCAATTGCAAGAGTTGCTTGATTTGGGACTTGTGCGTCCGAGTGTTTCGCCGTGGGGAGCTCCTGTTCTGTTCGTCAAGAAGAAGGACGGCAGTTTGAGGCTGTGTGTGGATTATCGTCAATTGAACCGAGTTACGGTGCGGAACAGGTATCCTTTACCTCCCATTGACGATTTATTTGATCAGCTCCAGGGTGCGAAACATTTTTCTAAGATTGATTTGCGTTCGGGTTATCATCAGTTGCGGGTTCGGAATGGTGACATTCCGAAGACTGCTTTTCGTACGCACTATGGGCACTATGAGTTTTTGGTGATGTCGTGCGGACTCACCAATGCGCCAGCAGCGTTCATGAATCTGATGAACCGTATTTTCAGGCCATTCCTCGACCAGTTTATTATAGTGTTTATTGATGACATACTGGTCTACTCTAGGAGTCGTGAGGAGCATGAGCAACACTTGAGAATTTCTTTGCAGATTTTGAGAGAGCACCAGCTGTATTGTAAATTCTCAAAGTGCGCGTTTTGGCTTGATAAAGTTGACTTCCTGGGTCATGTGGTGACTGGTGGTGGTATTCTTATGGACTCGAGGAAGATCGAGCTGTACAGCTTTGGCCCAGACCTGTATCGGTGACTGAGGTCCGCAGCTTTTTGGGCTTAGCTGGTTATTATCGTCGTTTTGTGCAGGATTTCTCGAGTATCGCTGCACCTTTGACTGGACTGACCCGGAAGGGAGTTCCTTTTCTTTGGACTGATGCGTGTGAGCAGAGTTTTCAGCAGTTGAAGACTCGGTTGACGACGGCCCCAGTTCTATCTTTGCCTTCTGGATCGGGCGGCTATGTTGTTTACTGTGATGCTTCTCGAGTGGGGCTCGGCTGTGTATTGATGCAGCACGATAGAGTGATTGCTTACGCTTCTAGGCAGCTGAAGAAGCACGAGCAGAATTACCCCACTCACGATCTTGAGATGGCCGCGGTGGTCTTTGCGTTGAAGATTTGGAGACACTACTTGTACGGAGAGTCGTGTCAGATCTTCACGGATCACAAGAGCTTGAAGTACATCTTCCAGCAGCGGGATCTGAATCTGAGACAGCGCCATTGGATGGAGCAAGTGAAGGATTATGATTGTGAGATCCTTTATCACCCGGGCAAGGTGAATATGGTGGCTGATGTTTTGAGTCGTAGGCCCGGGGGTAGCTTGTCCCAGTTGAGCGCAGTTCAGCGTCAGTCTTCTGCAGATTGGCAGCTCTTGTGTGATGGTAGAGTGTAGTTCGAGTTCACCTCCACTGGGGGATAGTTTGCTCATGTCCGCGCCCGTCCACTACTACTTGATCGTATCCGTGAGACACAACCCAGTGATGCCCGTTTGTCCGAGATTCTTGAGCTTGTTCGACAGGGTACAGTTTCGGAGTTCATGATTGATGACCAGGGTGTGCTACGATGCGGGACTCGCTTGTATGTACCAGATGCTGATGGGTTGAGACGCGAGATCCAAGAGCGGGAACATCAGTCGACCTTTAGCGTTCATCCAGGTTCCACCAAGATGTACTGTGACTTGAGAGACTTTTACTGGTAGGAAGGGATGAAACGTGATATTTCGGACTTCGTTTCAAGGTGCCTGAGTTGTCAGCAAGTCAAGGCTGAGCATCAGAGACCGGATGGAGAGTTGCAGCCTTTAACCGTTCCGGAGTGGAAATAGGAGCAGATTTCCATGGACTTTATTGTGGGTCTACCCAGGACCAGTCAAGGGTATGACTCCATTTGGGTGATTGTTGACCGGTTGACGAAAGCGGCTCACTTCCTTCCAGTGAAGACCACTTTTGGTTATGCTCGGTATGCTCAGTTGCATATAGATGAGATTGTGCATTTGCACGGTGTTCCCACATGCATAGTATCCGACAGAGGCACCCAGTTTACTAGCCGTCTTTGGCAGAAGCTTCAGGAAGCTTTGGGTACCCGGTTGAGTTTTAGCACCGCTTTTCATCCACAGACCGATGGTCAGTCGGAGCGGACTATACAAACTTTGGAGGATATGCTCCGTGCATGTGTGCTGGATTTTGGTGGCAGTTGGGATTGTCACTTGCCGTTGATTGAGTTCTCCTACAACAACAGCTTTCAGGAGACTATTCAGATGGCACCTTTTGAGGCTTTGTACGGTAGGAAGTGTCGATCGCCAGTCTGTTGGACCGAACTCAGTGAGAGTAGAGTGTTGGGACCCCAGCTAGTTCAGGAGACTACGGAGAAGATCCAGTTGATTCAGGACAGGATGAGTGCAGCCCAGTGCAGGCAGAAGTCTTATGCCGACCGTCGTCGTCGCAGACTTGAGTTCGCAGTGGGGGATCATGTATTCCTGAGGATTTCTCCGATGAAGGGCGTTATGCGATTTGGGAAGAGGGGGAAGCTCAGTCCCAGATTTGTAGGTCCTTTCGAGATCCTTGAGCGAGTGGGTTCCGTTGCTTATCATTTAGCGCTCCCGCACAGTTTTCCTGATGTTCACCACGTTTTCCATGTGTCGATGCTTCGTAGATATCTTCATGATCCTTCTCACATGATTCAGCATGAAACCGTTCAGCTTGAGCGTGATCTTTCGTTCACCGAGCAGCCGGTAGTTATTTTGGATCGGCAGGTGAAGAAACTTCAATCAAAGGTCTTGCCATCTGTGAAGGTTCTTTGGCGTAACCCGACTAGTGAGGAGATCACTTGGGAGGCCGAGAGTGAGATGCGGAAGAAATTCCCTCATCTCTTTGTAGGTACGCTTAGTAGTTAATTTTAATTCGGGGACCGAATTTCTATAGGGGGGAGATTGTAACGTTTTAGAAATCGTTATGAGATTTTTTCCGTTTTAGGGTTAAATTGTCGGTATTTTCCATTTTAACCCGACTATGATCAAACATCCATATAGACTTGCCAGCATCTAGTTTAGCTAAAATAAAGCTAGTGCGCAAGCTTCGGGGGTATATGGAACGTTTTGGTTCAATTAGAATTTTTCCCAATTTTAATATTATTTTAAAGCTGTATTCACATTTTGGGAAATTTCTCAGTCTTCTTTTCAACAAATTAAGTTTGAGTTAATAGAACCCTTCACATAGTATCTAGATATTTGTTGTGCAAATGAATTAAGTTTTAAAAGATAAGAAAAAGAATGCAAGAGGTGGCTTCATGCATGAATGTGCATGTGAATGCATTAAATTGCATTTATTGCTAGAATGAGCTAGAAAACCCTACACAATTCATCATATCTCCTCCCTTGGCAGAATTCCTCTTCTTCCTTCTGCCCTTGATCTTTCTTCTACCCTTTTTCAACAATCCTAGCACAATAAATCTCCAAAATTCCAGAATATATCACAAAATTTACATCAAGTCTTGGATTTTCCTTCTTGATCACTTGGAACTAGGAAAGCTTGAATCTTGGGAGCAAGGGTTGTTAGGTATAATCCCTAATCTGTTAATTAAGAGTTTTTATGTTGTGTAGCTCGTTGGTTGTAGCGTAGAACACTTAAAGTAATCGATTTGTGAAATATCGTATTTTTAGTGTCTTTTTGAACCTTTGAGAACTGCTGTGATCTGGACTTTTTACAGAAAAATCAGACAAAATTGTAGTGATGTACTAGTGACCCTGGATCACCACCTGAGACACGAGCACCACCCCACCGGCCATGGCCGGCGACCCAAGGAGAAATTTCGGCGACGCCGGCTACTTAGGGAAGTTCTGGGGTTTGGTTTTTGTGGGTAGTTGTCTGCTGTTGGTTAGGGGTGTTTGGTACTGTTTACTTTTTTAGTAATTGCAGTATGAAAAATCTGGAATCGTTTAACTATAATCTCTTATTTTGAGTCCGCGTGTTACGTTTTACGACACGAATCGTGACCTTGTGCAGCTGCTGTACTCAGATTGGTTTTGTGATATCGTTACACACGTTAGCCACTAGACGGACACTCGTGAGTTAGTTTAGTGTTGGTGCGTCGTTTAAAACGTAGTTTTAACGTTATATTGGTCGATTTCTGAGATGTTTGCACTATTTGTGTGTTTATGAAATTATAGCATCGCAAGCGGGGACTTCAGACGCTACGAACAAATGGAAGCAGGTGGTCGGATTTTCATAGCTCGAGACCATCGGTGAGTAGATTTAACATCTACGGGGAAATCGCCCGTATGGCGCTAAGCGTCAGGGCTAGATATGATATGATATTAGCCGTATGTTTATGTGCTCATATAGAGATATTGCATGATTTTCATTGCATATACTTACTTGTTGTGCCTGATACTGTATCTATTATACACTGCACTATTATTGACAGTCCATGTTGCACGAGCACCAATGATATGCTACATACACACTGTCGGTAATTGCCATGATACGCACAACACAAATATTTCTTGATATACCTTGCTATTGGTTAGCGACATTGAAACAGTTATTCTTGTGCGATAGCGCATATGACATATAGCATACCTGTTTACTTACATGCTCATATATATGCCATACTATACCTACATGTTCGCACATATACTTTGCTATTGTTACATGATCAGTTTTCATAACATATATATCAGTGGAATGGGACGCTGTATATATATGTATTTTGGATTTGGATTTTGGGAACCGCGAGATATATTTAATGACTTGATGCATTTAAATAGCGGATTTTTTTCCGTGATATGCTCATATTGATGTTTTATGTTGCATATGCTATTTTACATGGATTTACGCATTTGAGATATGTTTTCATGCGATATGGGAATTTCAAGTGTCGATGTTAGGCACTTATATTCCGAGAGATATATAGATTTTGAAAGACCGATACGTGGATCACAAGTGTCGATATGGGATACTTGGGTTTCGAGGAACATATGGATATCAGAAAGACCGATACGTGGAACACAAGTGTCGAAGTGGGATACTTGGGTTTCGAGGAACATATAGATACGAGTATTTACGTGTCGATATTAGGCACTGGCTTTCATGATGTTTTAGAGTGTCGATATTTGACACTCAGGTTCCAGGAGACTTACAGGATTTGATGGTTGATCTGAGGGCCGATCTGAGTATTATTTTGGGATTTGGGTGTTGTTGAGTTACACCGTGTTTTTCCATGCTTATGATTTGTGCATGAGATTATTTATTATCCCGCACTCAGTACTCAGTTGATATGCACTTATTCATGTAGATATAGTACCTGGTGGTGTACCTTGATCATGATAGTCGCATATTTATATTGTCATACTCATGCTACCAGCTTACATGCTATTGATTATTGCTGTTAGTGCATACTTGCGATTTCAGTATGATGTTATTTACTATTAACGAGTTGGCAACTCACCCCCGTTGTGCCACAGTGTTTTGTAGGACTTACTCTCAGAGTAGTCGCGGCAGGGCGTCTTATCGTCACTTCTTTTGCGGATACCGCTACGTTTGGCTGTGAGGCCATTACTTTTAGGTAGGTTTGTGGTTATCTGTCTGTACATTGTATATCTTTTGTTGGATATAGTATTCTCCATCTACCACTTCTTGTATGTGACTTAGAGACGATATGTGAGGATTCTGTGTTGTATATTTTGGTGACTTTGGGTGCCGTGCTCGTGGGAGCCGGTTATGTTGAAAAGTTTTACCTCTTTGTGCAGTTTTCCTTTATATTCTTCGCTTCGGCGTCGTATTTATATCATGTGGTAGTTGTCTCCGCCGTTGGGCGTAATTTGCTCCCGTTTGGGATGCTTTATATATTATATGTGTTGTACCCATTTTCGGGGCTAGTTTTTACAAAGGAGGTGCTGCCGAAATTTTTAAGAAAGAAAACTATAGTTAGAGATTTTACTTGTGATTTTCTAAACGTTTAAAAACTATGTTTTTCTCCATTGATCCAGTTTTGGGTGGTTTAGATTTCTGGGTTTTCGGCTTACTTAAGCTGTGTACGCCTGTAGACGTTACGTAGTTTAAGTGCCGGTTACGGGCCAAATTTTGGGTCGTGACACTTTCCAACCATAACCTTTTCAAAACCCGATGAACCATGCTGCTCCGTACAACAATTTGTTCCTTCCAAACAATAACTTTGCTATGCCCGGTACTGATAAGGTTTCCTCGCTAGAGCGAAGTCTTGATGCTTTTGTGAAGCAATCAACTCAATCCACCGCGAACATCCAATCTTCTATCCAATCACTTGTGCAACACACAGTTTCTCATGGAAAGAGCATCAAAACCATCGAGACCCAGATTGCATAGCTGAACGCGGCATTAAGTGAGCGAGAGAGAGGAAAACTTCCGTCTCAACCATTACCCAATCCTGGTCACCCACAAAATGCGCATGGTTTTCTTGAACAACAGAACTATAATGTGAGTGTTGTTAATACGTTAAGATCAGGGAGGCTGCTGAACAACCACGTTGATACCCCAATTGCTGATGATGACACCCCGGTTGCTTCTTCTTCCATCCCACTTTCTTCTTCATCTGAACCCGTTCTCCATGATTCGCCAGGTTCTTCTCACAAACCTGCTGCTTTGAATAGACCCACATCTCACTCAACTCAAACTCTAATTTTGGGTTTCGTTCCGTCTCCCCAACCTTCCACACATGTATTAGACTCAACCAAGTTAAACAAGGCTCTATTTCCAAACCGGTTGAGACCCAATAAGCCTAGTCCACATATGGAGAAGGTTGTGGAGCTGTTCAAATAATTTAACATCAACATCCCTCTTTTAGATGCGATCCAACAAGTTCCTTCGTACGCGAAAATCCTTAAGGACTTGTGCACTAAAAAGAGGAAATTTCAGGTACCGAAGAAGATTTTCTTAGCTAGTAATGTAAGCGATATTCTTACCCTTGATTTGCCGAAAAATAGGAAGTGAAGGGTTGCCTAGCACGACATCAAGGTTTCGGGAGGCATATTTCATGCCATATTAAAAATTTTGCCGTTCTAACTAACCCTTACATAGAATCGTATACTGGAAATCCGACGAAATGAAATGCAAACAACTTTGCAAGTAAAGTGAACAAGGAATACAATCTTTGTAGACCGGTCCTTCACTTCATTAGCTCCGTTTAATAGTCCCTTCGCTGCGATCATGAAGTCCCGGACTCTAGAGAGGCTCCCATGAAGAAATAAGCAAGCTTGCATCGAAGTCTTCGAGGCCGAAGATGATCTACGTCGAGAAGATAGTAACCCAAGCTATCTCTTCACTAATTGTAGAATTAGTGAAGCAAACACCCTATACTAAATGGCAAGTAGTATAGGATGATAAAGTAGGAATTTTGCTCACATTAGAAATGATTTTCTCACATATTTTCTCCATTTTCCATTGAAGCTAGAAAGCTTGAGAGGAAGAAGAAGAAGAAATATCTCTTTGATCATTATCCAAAAGATTATGGCAACCTTAGGTGAGTTAGTATCATATACTTGTAGGGTTACTAGGCACTCTAACAAGGTTCTACAAAGTATCAAACATGCCCGATTAAAATTTTATCCGTGCCTAACAACCCTAAACAAGATCTTTGCTAGAAAATTAGGGTTTCACATGCAAGTAAAAAGCATTTACGACTAAGTGAATACGAAATACAACCTTTGTAGATCGGTCCTTCACTTCATTAGCTCCTTGTTGAAGTCCCTTCGCTGCGATCGTGGTTCTCCCGGACTCTTGCATGGCTTCAAGAGACGAAAGAAGTGTCCTTGCTTGAAGTCTTCGAGGCCGAAGATGATCTACGTCGAGGGAATATCAACTCAAGCTACTACTTCACTAACTTCAAAATTAGTGAAGTAAACACCCTATACTAAAGTGCTAGTCTAGTAGAGGATGGAGAAATAGAAAGTGGGTTCACTTTAGAATTTATTTTCTCACAATATTTCTCACTTTGGATCAAACCCTAGAGAGCTCTTTTTGCTCAAGGAAGAAGATGAAGAAAATAAAGAGAGAAAGATAATGATCAAGTGAGTGAGCTAACCATGGTGAGTGAGTATCATATACTAACTCATGTAGAGAATTAATCATGGCTAAATGTGATGGTTAGGTTAATAAAAATCCAAAGTAAAAACAAAGTTAGTGGACTTTAGTCAATGCATCCACAAGCTTCCACAAGCTTCATGCATTTTCTAATTTTCCACTAATTTTGTAATTACTTTAAATACATTAAACCCAACATAACAAATAGTATGGTGTAAGTCTCATACACCCATGAAAGATGTATCATCAACCATGATACAAAATGAAAAACACACATTTAATATATATCACATATATATATATACCAAAGTTGTGCACATGTAAGAAAAATCCTTAAGTGAACAAATGTTAGTTAATGTAAATTAGTATATCATATATACAATTATACACTAAATTATTAAATCAACACTTGACTTAATAATCCGGTTATATCTCATATAACCGACTAACATCCAATGTATCGACTTATCGAATCAACACTTGATTCGATAACCCGGCTATATCACATAAAACCGACCGATACAAAAAGTCGCGAGAATAGAATACGGTATCACATACACACATCATTCTCGGTCCCGCACATATCACATATGCGCTCCTATTTCGTTTTTCCTGAGCCAGTAAAAGCTCTATGTAGGACTCTAAAGACTCGTCAATACGCCGGCAGTAGGTGATGATCACATCAAGCACCCACAAGCCGTCAGCGGTACTAGCTGGACGTAACGGCTACCCGAGTATTGAGCGATCAGAAGATCAGCAAGCAAGCCCGCTCCAACTCCTATAAAAGCCAAACGGTAACACTTCCCGTACAGTCCGGTCTCCTCGTCTGATTTGTCGCATATCAAGTCTAGGGGTGGTAAACGTCAGACTCCAATAACCGATAAGTCGTGCCGATGTGAGGCTCATAACGGGTCAAGAAACTACTGGTAACACTTACCAGTAAAACTCTAAATCAGCCCTGGCCAGAGATTTCCCTGTTATGGCTAATCGTGCACAGCGCAACATCAACCCCCAATACCGGGAGAGAAGAAACCCCTCCTATAGCCCATTGCCTCCATGTGACTCGGGACTGTACCCAAAAACCACCGTTTTGCATGCCCTCTTGGACGTGGTAAGGTGGAAATCAAAGCATAGTGGGAATCACACAAGACTCTATGACGATCTCGGGTCTACAGACTAACCTGCACAAGTGTCACCAGAGAACTGCCATCTGACGTGAGGTATAATACCATCTGGGAGTTCTCAGTGAGTTCGTCCAGTGTACCCAGTCTCTACTGAGCACCCGTATACCATCTCTGATGTCAAACACCAATGGATATGGGATCATCCATCGCCCATCTCATGGGTCGAGAAGCGTATACGCTAGTCTACACTGGTATATCGATGCTCTGTCTCGATACACCTATGACTAGGAACATTAAAGGATGTACTTATGGACTACTCTGTCCCCACTAGTATGATCTGCATCATAGTCTAGGTAGTCAAGTACACATCATAAGGGCTTTACCAACATGTAACTATAAGACAGTATCAAGAGACAAGTATACATGTTAAGATAAAGAGCAACCAGATAGCATATTATCATATCGAGCAAGAAAGTCCTCTCTATATATGTCCAAGCATCCAATATAATATACATCATCTGTACAATACTGGCCTCTAGGGCATATATATAACTAACAATCTCCCACTTGCACTAGGGCCAGCTGTTGTAGTATCGCAAACCTAGCATCCCGAAAAGTCTCTCAAACTGTATCTGGGGAATGGCCTTCGTGAGTGGATCCGCAGTGTTGTTCTTCGTGTCAACCCCCCTGACCTCGATCTCCCGGCGATCAACTATCTCCCGGATCAGGTGATACCGCCTCAGATTATGCCTGGATCGCTGATGGGACCTGGGTTCCTTGGCCAATGCCACCGCTCCATTGTTATCGCAATACAAAGGTATTGGATGCTCAATGGATGGAACCACTCCAAGTTTAGTAATGAACTTCTTGATCCAGACAGCCTCTTTGGCAGCATCGTTGGCAGCGATGTATTCAGCCTCCATCGTCGAGTCTGCCACGGTTTCCTGCTTGGAACTCTTCCAGCTAACCGCCCCTCCGTAAAGGGTAAAGACAAATCCCAATTGCGACTTAGAGTCATCCTTATCACTCTGGAAGCTCGAATCGGTAAAGGACTCCACTTGGAGTTCTCCGTTACCATACACTAAGAGCATCTCTTTAGTCCTTCGCAAGTACTTGAGAATGCTCTTCACAGCTGTCCAGTGACTCTCTCCAGGATCAGCTTGATACCTACTCACTACACTTAGTGAGTATGCTACATCGGGTCTGGTGCATAGCATCGCGTATATGATAGAGCCTACAGCCGAAGTATAGGGTATCCCTTGCATGCGAGCTCTCTCCAAATCAGTCTTGGGAGATATCTCTTTGGAGAGAGTGAGCCCTGAGATCATGGGTAAAAACCCACGTTTGGACTCTTCCATACTAAACCTCTTTAGTATGGTGTCAATGTACCTGGATTGGGACAATCCCAATATCCTTTTAGATCTATCTCTATAGATCATAATTCCCAGTATGCAGGAGGCATCACCTAGATCTTTCATTGAGAATCTTTGTGATAAGAAGAGCTTGACCGATTGCAGCATAAGAATGTCATTTCCTATCAAGAGTATGTCGTCCACGTACAATACGAGTAAGACAACCTTACTCTCTGCCACCTTCTTGTAGATACAAGGTTCATCTACGTTTTTTATGAAATCAAACTCTTTAATAACGACGTCAAAGCAGATGTTCCAACTCCGCGATGCTTGCTTTAATCCATAAATGGATTTAAGCAGCTTGCACACCTTCCCGCTGCTCCCACTATCTACAAAGCCCTCTGGCTGAGTCATGTACACACACTCTTCTAAATCACCGTTTAGAAAGGCGGTCTTAACATCCATTTGCCAGATTTCGTAGTCATGATATGCAGCAATGGAAAGCATGATCCGGATGGATTTAAGCATAGCCACTGGAGAAAAGGTTTCGTCGTAGTCCACACCTGGTCTTTGATGAAAATCCTTTGCAACAAGTCTGGCTTTGAAAGTCTCCACTTTCCCATCTACACCAAGTTTTTTCTTGAAGATCCACTTGCTCCCAATGGGTTTTACCCCTTCAGGAGCATCTTCCAAAGTCCACACTTTGTTGGTGTACATGGATTCCATCTCGGACCGCATTGCATCCAGCCATTTCACTGAGTCCCCATTCGTGATGGCCTGCTCGAAGCTAGTTGGGTCATCATCAACCATGATGCAATCCTCGCTCCCACCATCCATGAGAAAACCGTAGTATCTGTCAGGTGGATGAGGAACCCTACTAGATCGGCGGAGAGGCTGAGGTTCGTTGGGAACTACCGAATCCTCCGGTTCCACTAAATCTTCAGTTTGAGTTTGTGTAGCCGGAATTTCTTCCAATTCTACCTTGTCGCCACTAATTTCTTTTGCAAGAAATTCCTTTTCTGAAAAGGTGGCATGTCGAGAAACAAACACCTTTTGTTCCTCGCTATGGTAGAAAAGATATCCATGTGAATGTTTGGGATATCCCATAAACTTGCATAAAACTGACCTTGCCTCGAGTTTGTCCGGATTTTGCCTTTTGACATAGGCCGGACAACCCCATATCTTAACTCGTTTAAGACATGGTCTCTTCCTACTCCATATCTCATATGGTGTGGTAGGAACAGATTTAGATGGAACTTGATTCAATAGGTATGCTGATGTCTCCAGCGCATACCCCCAGAAGGAAATAGGTAACTCAGCTGTGCTCATCATAGAGCGCACCATATCTAATAGGGTGCGGTTCCACCGTTCCGATACACCGTTGTGTTGTGGTGTATATGGAGGAGTTAGCTGAGAGAGAATCCCATTCTCTTTTAGGAAGTCCGGGAATTCATTGCTCAAGTATTCACCTCCTCGATCAGATCGAAGGATTTTAATACTTTTCCCTGTTTGGTTCTCGACTTCTTGTTTATATTCTCTAAATTTCTCAAAAGCTTCTGATTTGTGTTTCATCAGGAACACATAACCGAATCTAGAGAGATCGTCAATGAATGTAATGAAGTACGCAGAACCATTCCTCGCATGTGTAGACATGGGGCTGCATACATCACTATGTACCAGTCCCAAGAGTTCCGTAACTCTTTGTCCGTATCCCGTAAATGGAGTTTTGGTCATCTTACCTTTGAGACATGACTGGCAAGTGTCATAAGATGAAAAATTCAAACGGATTCAAATATCCATCCTTATGCAACTTAGCTAGTCGTGTCGCATTGATGTGACCCAGTCTACAATGCCACAAGAAGGATTCGTTCATTTCTGAACTCTTCCTCTTGTGTGTGTGTGTTATGCTCAGAACTGTTGATTGATTTAGAACATAAATGCCATTGCACAACGTGCCAGATCCAACCAACTTTTGGTTTAGGAAAATATTCATAACATTATCCTGTAATACAAAATTATATCCCTCTTTACTCAACAAAGAAATCGATATAATGTTGCATATCAGGTTCGGCATGTAATAGCATTCGTTTAGAATCAATGTATTACCAGTTGGCAATACAAGGTGATATTCCCCGACGGTTTTAGCTGCAATAATTGCACCATTTCCAATCCTTATGTCTTTATCACCTTCTCCAAGTTCTCTACCTTTCCTAAGCCCATGTAACTGATTACATATATGGGATCCTGACCCGGTATCTAATACCCAGGACGTAGAGCAAATGGAGAAACAGTTCTTTGTAACGAACACACCCGAAAAAATGCATCAACATGTACTTTCTTCATTCGGGTGGTATGGGAATCCTGGTATTCCCCTATATCCTGTTCAGTCTTATAACTTTTATAAGAAAGAACGGAACCAACGTTCCCCAGCACAGTATAACATGCGGGTTCGGTCAATACATCCATATTATTATCTTTATTAAGGCATGATATGGTCGCTACCTGGAGAGAGAGAGAAGAAAACACTTTAGCGTATGCTCTTGCAAGATCAGATTGGTTATTATTTTATCTAATCAGGATGGCTCCCACTGTTTTTATCAAATCTTCCTTCAAACCCTAAAAGGAAAGACTAGCCGGGATTAATTACACCCTACAACTTCGCCAATCTTTCAGCCAGGCCGGTGTCGGTACTTTGAGGGAGGTTCCCCGTGCTTTCGCACGGACCTAATTAAAGTAAACCTCGTTTTCCCAGAGGCGTAACCCCGTTGACACCTTTCTAGATACCTACTTTATCGGCTAATTATCCTGTGTAAAACTCTCCCAGGAGTAACAATTACTCGCAGTGGGTATCGGGATCCAACTATCTCATAGAAGGTATGCAATCTCATTGCAAATTTCAACACTTGAAATTCTCGATAATATTTTGCCCCTAACCCCTTTGACCTTGACAAAGGCCAACAAATCATAGGATGCTAGTCAAGTTCAACCCGTCATTTTTTGATTGAATCAAACCCACCCGCACGACCCTTGACAAAGGCCAACAAGGTCGTACGACTACCCCAAAACAATCTGCATCATATGCATAAGCAGATAAGCACCATTCAGCTACCGTACACTACGCCTTGACAAAGGCCAACAAACGCAGCACGAATACTAAACAGTTCCTATCTGAAATGACGGAGGGCTACGACAGGTTTTTCTGAAAACCTATTGCGTAATGAACTTGATATCTGTAGGGTTCCTAGACACTCTCAAGAGGTCTCACAAGGCATCAACCATGCCAATTTCAAATTTTAACGGTGCCGAGAAACCCTAATACGGATCGTTGGCTAGAAGTTTAGGCGAAAAACAAACTAGTTAACACTTAACTACAAGAATACGGAAATACAACCTTTGTAGATCCGGTCCTCCACCTTCATGGCTCCATGATGAAGTCCTCTCCGTTGTCCTCATGCAATCCCGGGCTCTAGCGTCGGCTTCATCGGAGAAGAAGCGGGCTAGGTCATCGACGACATGCCGAAGATGATCTACGTCGAGGCATCGCTAGATCAAGCTCCAACTTCACTAAGTCAAGAAAACTTGTGAAGGAAACACACTCTACTACTTGGCAAGAGGTAGAGGATGAAGAAATAGGAAGTGGGTAGACTTTAGAATTGGATTTCTCACTCATTTTCATCAATCACCATTGATGAAGAAAGGTTTTCTTCAAGTGAAGAAGAAGAAGAAGATGAAGATAATATTATGATAAGTATTTTAGAAAATAGAAAATAAAATAATACTTATCATAATCAACCATGGTCAAGTGTAGAGAATTGACTAAGGTTAGATGAATGGTTAGGGTTAAAGATGAAGACAAAGTGATGACTTTGGTCAAAGCTTCATGAAGATTCAAGATGCAAACAAAGAAAGCCACCATTTTGTTTTCTTATCCATTTCTTTTTAATCCAATTAAAAAGATAAATGAATGAATAACAAAATAAAAACCCTAACCATTTACTTAACCAAGGTTTAATTCTTTACACAAACCCTAGCAAACATGTATCATCAAACATGATACATGCAAGTGCACAAAAGTATATCACATATACAATGTGCACAGCCGAGTGAGAATATCCATTTAAAGTGAACCGATACTAGTTAATGAAAAGTAATATATCAAATATATAATTATACATTAAATCATTAAATCAACACTTGATTTAATGACCCGGTCATATCGCATATAACCGACTAATATCTACAGTAACAACTTATCGAATCAACACTTGATCCGATAACCCGGCTATATCGCATATAACCGATCAATGTCACAAATCACGAGAATCGAATACAGTATCACATACTGGTATCATTCTCGGTCCCGCACATATCTCATATGCGCTCCTATTTCGTTTCGCTTGAGCCAGGAAACCTCTGTGTAGGACTCTAAAGACTCGTCAATACGCCGGCAGCGGATGATGATCATATCAAACATCCACAAGCCGCAAGCAGTCTGCTAAACGTAACGGCCACCCGGGTATTGAGCGATCAGAAGATCGACGAGCAAGCCCGCTCACACTCCAGTGAATCCAACCAGTAACACTACCGTACAGTCCGGTCTGATCGTCTGATAATATCACTGTAGAATCAAGTGAATTTTTGAAATGGAGTGATTTTGAGGCTTTTATTAGTTTTGCTAAAGAGGTCACTCCCGGTGAAAGGATCTCGGCTCTTTCCTTATGGAATAAGGTGCAGGATATATCATATATATCGCTATGCAAAGCAAAAACTCCAAAAGCAATCAAAAGATAAACCGAGTGTTGTAGCATCTGCCAGTTTTGCTAAAGAGGTCACTCCCGGTGAAAGGATCTCGGCTCTTTCCTCATCGAATAAGGTGCAGGATATATCATATATATCGCTATGCAAAGCAAAAACTGTAGCTACCCTTTTTGAAAATTTGATTCTACAACATCTTTTAGGTTTCTTTTCTTTCATTAATCACATTAATGAAGTCCCATCATTTAAGTCACCTAAACATCACAGATAAATACGACGTACACTTATGCCATCCGCATTCGCCTCGATGTCCTCTCGTGCACCGTTAGGTTAGGTAACTAATGGCAGAGCGGGGCAGGGCTAGCGCGGGTGTAAAACATAAGTAACATCTATATAATATATTATATATACTATATACAGTATCTATCATCACATATCAAATGATCACATCACATATATCGCAGCAGAAGAAACATATGAAACATTGGATATACTAGGACGTCCGTGTTTTATTTTGAGCCTCTATAAAACACGGATTCCACGGTCGCGATGAATAGCCAAACCCACACCCCTAGAGCCCTACGAGAGCGGCAAGCAACCCTACCAATTCTAGAGTTAAGAGACCCGGACTCGACTCCTCGAGTTGGCCTCCCACTGGACTCTAGAACCCGGTTACTTGTGCTCTCCTTCTTGGGTCTATCCTAGTGCGGAAAAGTAAATAATATACAAATGGTGACATCAACCTCATCCCAGAAGTGCCCCAATAAAAGAATATTACATACATTTAATTTTACATGAATGAAAATAAAAACCCTCATCTCACATAAAAACCCCGGCTATTCAGAACGCGACGATCCAATATAACATATCCAGCAACACATAACATCACATGTCATCAACGTAAGTAAATATACGTATCCCAATTGTCGTTGACATATAGCAACGAAACCGGCGATATCACATATTACACTTACGGTCGCAGAAAATAAAGTGTAAAACTACAACATTTGGAATCCACAATCTCTTTAGATATCGTAAATCCGAAATATCACATACTTCGCATTTCATGCCTAACTATATGAATTCCACATATTGTATCACATTCTAGATAAATAGACAGCATTAAACTTTCCGATCGAATAATCAAATACCAAATATTTTCTAAATAGCTCAACACTTGAGGGGAGTTTAAAAACATCCATCACATGCCACAGTACCAATAGTCCAGCCGTAGAAGGGTCAAGCCAACGCCTCACTTGTGGCAACGCCGTACTCCCCCAAACCCTAAGGTTCAAAAGGCAGTTCAAGACGGTCACATAATTGAGTTAAGGTTCGTTGTCTTCTAGAGGGTCCATTGCGTAACTTGCACGATTTAGACGTTCTTAAACTACGGAAAAATCCAACACTTGGAAATTTTCCGGGTCGGGAAAAAGTGAGTTATTGATATCCGTTCGAACTTTTTAATACTTTCTAAATTATCCGGAAAAACAAGAACGAAACTAAATTTTCCGATCGAATCAACGAATACAAAATAATCCCCAGAACACTCAACACTTGAGTCAGATTAAAAATACCTAGAGAATAGCACTTACAGAAATTGATATTACAGAGCAAAAACTAGTGCATAATTCCTTAGTACTGCCGCGGATCCGCGGCCCAAGGGAGGTACGGCCGCGGTTCCGCGGCGGTTTGTATGGATTGTGCGCTCATTTTTCACCGTACTGCTTATATTTCCCTGCTGAATTTTTTAGGTATTTTTAATACAGAAAAATCCACATTTTTAGAAATTGTCCAGAGAGGGGGTTAAATTAACGTTACGGGGTTCGTTCGGAGTTTTAACTTCGTAAACATATCGCCTAATGATCTAGCCAGGCTCTGATGCCACTGTAGGGTTACTAGGCACTCTAACAAGGTTCTACAAAGTATCAAACATGCCCGATTAAAATTTTATCCGTGCCTAACAACCCTAAACAAGATCTTTGCTAGAAAATTAGGGTTTCACATGCAAGTAAAAAGCATTTACGAATAAGTGAATATGAAATACAACCTTTGTAGATCGGTCCTTCACTTCATTAGCTCCTTGTTGAAGTCCATTCGCTGCGATCGTGGTTCTCCTGGACTCTTGCATGGCTTCACGAGACGAAAGAAGTGTCCTTGCTTGAAGTCTTCGAGGCCGAAGATGATCTACGTCGAGGGAATATCAACTCAAGCTACTACTTCACTAACTTCAGAATTAGTGAAGCAAACACCCTATACTAAAGTGCTAGTCTAGTAGAGGATGGAGAAATAGGAAGTGGGTTCACTTTAGAATTTATTTTCTCACAATGTTTCACACTTTGGATCAAACCCTAGAGAGCTCTTTTTGCTCAAGGAAGAAGATGAAGAAAATAAAGAGAGAAAGATAATGATCAAGTGAGTGAGCTAACCATGGTGAGTGAGTATCATATACTAACTCATGTAGAGACTTAATCATGGCTAAGTGTGATGGTTAGGTTAATAAAAATCCAAAGTAAAAACAAAGTTAGTGGACTTTAGTCAATGCATCCACAAGCTTCCACAAGCTTCATGCATTTTCTAATTTTCCACTAATTTTGTAATTACTTTAAATACATTAAACCCAACATAACAAATAGCATGGTGTAAGTCTCATACACCCATGAAAGATGTATCATCAACCATGATACAAAATGAAAAACACACATTTAATATATATCACATATATATATACTAAAGTTGTACACATGTGAGAAAAATCCTTAAGTGAACAAATGTTAGTTAATGTAAATTAGTATATCATATATATAATTATACACTAAATTATTAAATCAACACTTGACTTAATAATCCGGTTATATCTCATATAACCGACTAACATCCAATGTATCGACTTATCGAATCAACACTTGATTCGATAACCCGGCTATATCATATAAAACCGACCGATACAAAAAGTCGCGAGAATAGAATACGGTATCACATACACGCATCATTCTCGGTCCCACACATGTCACATATGCGCTCCTATTTCGTTTTGCCTGAGCCAGTAAAACCTCTATGTAGGACTCTAAAGACTCGTCAATACGCCGGCAGTAGGTAATGATCACATCAAGCACCCACAATCCGTCAGCAGTACTAGCTGGACGTAATGGCTACCCGGTTATTGAGCGATCAGAAGATCAGCAACCAAGCCCGCTCCAACTTCTGTAAAAGCCAAACGGTAACACTTCTCGTGCAGTCCGGTCTCCTCGTCTGATATGTCGTATATCAAGTCTAGGGGTGGTAAACGTCAGACCCCAATAACCGATAAGTCGTGCCGATGTGAGGCTCATAACGGGTCGAGAAACTACTGGTAACACTTACCAGTAAATCTCTAAATCAGCCCTGGCCAGGGACTTCCCTGTTATGGCCAATCGTGTACAGCGCAACATCAACCCCCAATACCGGGAGAGACGAAACCCCTCCTATCATCATTGCCTCCATGTGACTCGGGACTGTACCCAAAAACCACCATTTTGCATGCCCTCTTGGACGTGGTAAGGTGGAAATCAAAGCACAGTGGGAATCACACAAGACTCTATGACGATCTCGGGTCTACAGACTAACCTGCACAAGTGTCACCAGCGAATTGCCATCTGACGTGAGGTATAATACCATCTGGGAGTTCTCGGTGAGTCCGTCCAGTGTACCCAGTCTCCACTGAGCACCCGTATACCATCTCTGATGTCAAACACCAATGGATATGGGATCATCCATCGCCCATCTCATGGGTCGAGAAGCGTATACGCTAGTCTACACTGGTATATCGATGCTCTGTCTCGATACACCTACGACTAGGAACATTAAAGGATGTACTTATGGACTACTCTGTCCCCACTAGTATGATCTGCATCATAGTCCAGGTAGTCAAGTACACATCCTAAGGGCTTTACCAACATGTAACTATAAGACAGTATCAAGAGACAAGTATACATGTTAAGATAAAGAGCAACCAGATAGCATACTATCATATCGAGTAAGAAAGTCCTCTCTATATATGTCCAAGCATCCAATATAATATACATCATCTGTACAATACTGGCCTCTAGGGCATACATACAACTAACAATACTAACCTTTGGAGAGAGTTAACCATGGCTAGGTTTAATTGGTTGGGTTAATATATATTTTAGGCAAAACAAAAGAGTGGACTTGGTCAATGCAACATGCAAGCTTCTACAAGCTTCATGCCTTGACTAAATCATTTAGTTTTGTTTTACTTAATCCATTAAAAACCCTAGGATTAAACCAACCATGGTGTAAGTCATACACACACCCAAGTTGCATGTATCATCAAGCATGACACAAACATGCACACAAATATACATATCACATATATACAATGTGCACATCAAGTGAGAAAAGAAATCTAAAGTGAATTAATATTAGTTAATGTAATTTAATATATCAAATATATAATTATACATTAAATCATTAAATCAACACTTGATTTAATAATCCGGTTATATCATATATAACCGACTAATATCAAATGTAATAACTTATCAAATCAACACTTGATCTGATAACCCGGCTATATTACATATAACCGACCGATGTCACATATCACGAGAATAGAATACGGTATCACATATCGTATTAATCTCGGTCCTGCACATATCACATATGTGCTCCTACTCCGTTTCGCTTGAGCCAGGAAACCTCTGTGTAGGACTCTAAAGACTCGTCAATACGCCGGCAGTAGGTGATGATCATATCAAACACCCACAAGCCGCAAGCGGTCTGATAAACGTAACGGCCACCCGGGTATTGAGCGATCAGAAAATCAACAATCAAGCCTGCTCGTACTCCTGGGAATCCAATCAGTAACACTACCATACAGTCCAGTCTCTTCGTCTGATATGTCGCATATCTCATCTAAGGGTGGTAAACATTAGACCCCAGTAACTCGATAAGTCTGTTGGGGTCAAAATTTGCACCCCCGGTTGACCGAGTCAAATTCAAGGTCAACCCCAGGCCAAGTAGGCCCAAGCCCAGGTCAAGCGGGCCCATGCCCAAGTCGAGCCCGCGGCCAGCCTCCTCCATGACAAAATATAGATCATGTAATAAATAATTTTTAAGAATTTTTTATGTATGGATGTATGCAAAATGGGAATAAAGCCAAATTTTTGTAAATCTCATGGTTTATGTGCAAAAAAGAAATGGCACATGAGCCATGGGATAGGCAAAATGCCATTTTGTGAAGCCCAAGGGGCTATGTGTAAAGTGTATAGCCTATAAAGGCAAGAATAATGAAAATATCTCAACAATTTTCTCTCTCTCCAAAGAAAAATCTAGATCTGTGATCTTCTCCTTCCTCAAGATTCTAAACCTTCCCTTTTTTTAATTAAATCAAGAGTTTTACTCTTCCTTTTCCAAAACTAAATAGTTTTTCACCACAAAACCCACAAAGGGGAACTCGGATCTTCCATCAGATCTCAGAAAGGAGAGATTTTTAGAATCTTATATTTCTTGATCTTCAAGACCGTCCAACAAAAGAAGAAGAAGGAGACCCATCTCCAGAAACCCTACTTTGGGGAAGAACTAGGGCTCAAGGGGAGAAGCCCTTCATCAGCTTCAAAACATCTTAGGAGTTTAACTCCTTATATATATATATATATATATATATATATATATATATATATATATATACAGAGAATAATAAGTGCTCCTTTTTAGGAGTACAACTCCCATTGCAGGGACCAAGTCCCTTTTGCTGCTCGAGCGCCCACGTGCTGACACGTGGTGCGCTAGCGCTCTTTCGCCCAGAGCGCTAGCGCCCGAGCGCCCACGTGCTGACAAGTGGCGCGCTAGCGCTCATAGAGCTTGCGCTCATAGCGCTAGAGCCCAAAGCGCTAGCGCTCGAGCGCCCACGTGTTGACACAAGGCGCGCTAGCGCTCTTGCGCTCAGAGCGCCAGCGCCAAAAGCGTCAGCGCCCAAAGCGCTAGCGCCCGAACGCCAACGTGCTGACACGTGGCGCGCTAGAGCTCAGTGCGCTAGCACTCTTACGCTCAGAGCGCTAGCGCCCAAAGCGCTAGCGCCTTAGCGCCCACGTGCTGACACATGGTGCGCTAGCGCTCTTGCGCTCATAGTGCTGGCGCTGGCCTCACGCATCCTTTGGATGCCTTTTCCCTTTTTATATATATATAAATATATATATATACATATGTATACATATGTACACACACACATACTCCACGACACTGTCCTTGTTAGAAAAAAATTTCTAACGGGGCGCTACCCCGCACCCCGCAAGGGGGCTGCTAGCCCCCTTGACCCCCAGCCCGCTATTCTGGTAGCGGGACCCCCGTAAAAACTCTACGGGGCCCCCGATATATCCAAAACCCCTTCAAAACACAACACTGCACATTGAGTTCGCATGACCAGTTTAACCCGTTAATCGGAGGTTCTCTCGCTCCAAAGGCGAGGGGTAATTAACAGCAGCTTAGTCCACGGCTGCTGGAGATTCGGATCCCCATAATCATTAAACCTCGGCCTACCCTAGGCAGGGGGAATCTGTAATGCGGCTGACAAACGCGCGCGTATTCCCATCTTAATGGGGTGACGAAAAACACCCTACAGATTCTGGCACGCCCGGTAGGACCAATCTCTCCTCCCATATTTCGGGTTAAACGTTCATGCGAACTCAATCAATATACATATCTGTATTTATACTAAAATAATGCTCTTTCATGCAGGTTTTCAAGCAATCACTTTCCAACAATGTCTCCAAAGATGAACTCAGCTCTCGATACAGCTCCCATCTCCTACACGATAAAGATAGACTCCAAGATGGTCCTCCCGGCCAGTCTTGGGCGACAATGGGAGGAGGAGCCGCTACCATTTGGCTCTATTATGTTCGTGTCAGCTAACGCCGTCCTAGCTCCTCAAGCTCCGATAACAGAAAAACCGGTCTCAAAGGGGAAGAGGCCAAATGTGGTGGTCTCGAAGGCGCCCCAACTCAAACACAAATCGGTGTTTGAGCGGCTCTCCTTGGCCCCGGCTGGGGGCAAGGCCATCAACACCAACAAAGCAACAAGGCATCTCGAGCAAGCTCCGGCGGTGCCCCTGACAACTGCTCGATCGGGTGTCTTCTCTAAGTTCCCCGCCAATCGACTCACGGTGGCTTCCCAGGAAACAGATGCCCGCCAAGCCCTTAAAATTGAGAAGTTAAAGCAGAAAAGGCTCAGATATAGAGCCAACCAAAGGGCTAGTGCTCTTGCTAATTTGAACCTCATGAGGTTCAAAGAACAGGGGTACCATACCGAAGATGAGGAAATGGCTGGATATGTGGTCCACACTGTCTACACGGTGGGCATGCGCAGTAAGAGTAAGGACGGCATCTCAAATCCAATCTGGCTTGAATGTGGTTGCCGCTTCCCAAGAACAGCCGCCTCTGCGGGGTGATGAAAACCCTCTCGATGACGATGATAGGCAGAAAGTCCATTCGGTCCATGAGGAGTCGGGCTCGAAAAGCGAAGATGAGCTAATCTTCCGTCCCAAGAATGCAGAGCAGCAACTTCTCCAAGAGCTCCGAAAACAGCTCAGAAGCAAAGACAAGGAGATGGCCAAGCTCTACTCAAAAATTGACAACTTGACAAACGTCGTCTTACAGCTCACGGCCCAACTTGCCTCCCAGCCGCCCAATCAAGCGCAGGGTTCTGCCCATGAACCGAGAAACGGTGTCCCGAAACAGCCGACGCCCGTTCCCTCAAATCCAAAAGTGGGCGGACCGCATGAAAGTCAGTCGCATCCTATCTCGGGAAATGTCTTGGCTGCCGATGACAGTAGCCTGCTAACTCAAGATCAAATCATGGATTTGGTTGCCAGCAAAGTCAAAACATTGGTGGCCGAAGCCGAAGCGCAAAAAGATATCAGCAGTAGTGGGAGACCATATCCTGCTCAGTATGATCTGGTAGAATTTCCTAGCGGCTATGTCATCCCCAAATTCGGAAGATTTGATAGGACGGGAAATGCGAATCAGCACATCGCCCACTTCAAAGCCTCATGCGGGAATACTGGGGGCAACAATGTGCTTCTCCTCCGCCAGTTCGTTAATAGCTTGACCAATGTTACTTTCGACTGGTACGCGAGCATACCGGATGGTTCCGTTACTACTTTCGTCAAAATGGAATCTTTGTTCGACAAAGGTTCATGAGCGTCAGCGATAAGATCACCATTGCCGAGCTCGTAAAGACCAAGCCCAAGAACAACGAAAGCAGCACGGATTTTATAACCCGATGGCGCAATCACTCCGTCAAATGCGAACCGCCAATAGAGCAGGACCAATCTGTCAGTCTCCTTGTCGGAAATCTCAACAATTGGATGGCCCCGTTTCTATGCACCGCGGGTCTCAAAACATTCCAAGAGCTGACCAGGAAAGTCCAGATGTTGGAACGCTTAAAGTAGGAGTCCTCCTCTGACTCCCAAAATAACAATAGGTCCTGGAGAAACCGAAAGGATGAAAATCGTAAAGGCGGAAATTCTGACGATACTGAATCTTTCAACGCCTCGGCTAACCGAAATAAGCAAGGGTCGAGCGGGCCTAATGCCAACCAGCTTCGGAAGCCAATGTTCGGAAAGGAAGGAGAATCTCCACTGAAAGAGAAGCTGGACAAGGTCTATTCCTTCAGAAGGGACAAAATCCGTAAAATATTCAAAGACGCCCTGAGGAATGGTCTACAACTGCCAGAGTCAAAAAGACCGCAGGAAGCGAATAGGACCAACGACCCCAAATACTGCCCCTATCACAGAGTGATAGGTCATGCTATTGAGGACTGCTTCGTCTTCAAAGATTGGGTCGAAAATGTAGGGTTCCTAGGCACACTAAGGAGGTCTCACAAGGCATCAATCATGCCAATTTCAAATTTTACGGGTGCCGAGAAACCCTAATACGGATCGTTAACTAGAATATTAGGCGAACACATGCAACTAGTTAACAACTTAACTATGAGTTAACGGAAATACAACCTTTGTAGATCCGGTGCTCCACCACCATAGCTCTGTGATGATGTCTCCTCGCTGCGATCATCGGATCCCGGGCTCTAGCGTCGGCTTCATCGGAGAAAAAGCGGGCTAGGTCGTCGACTTCGTGCCGAAGATGATCTACGTCGAGGCATCACAAGATCAAGCTCCCACTTCACCAAGTCATGAAACTTGTGAAGAAAACACCCTATACTACTTGGCAAGAGGTAGAGGATGAAGAAATAGGAGGTGGGTTCACTTTAGATTTGGATTTCTCACTCTTTTTCATCAATCACCATTGATGGACACTTGGTTTTCTTCTTGAAGGAGAAGAAGAAGAAGAAGATGTATGAATAGAATATTATGATAAGGTTATTTTCAAAAGAATAATAAAATCATTCTTATCATAATATTAACCATGGTAATGTGTAGAGAATTAACCAAAGTTAGTTGAATGGTTAGGGTTATGAGAAGAAGACAAGAATGGTAGCTTTGGTCAAACCTTCATGAAGCTTCAATTACAAACAAAGAAAGCCACCATTCTTCTCTTTAATCTTTTCCAAAATAAATAAATAAATAAATAAGTATGAAAAACAAAACCCTAACCATTTAAATAACCATGGTTCAATCTTTACACAAACTCAGGTATACATGTATCATCAAACATGATACATACAAGTGCACAAAACTATATCACATATACAATGTGCACATGAAGTGAGAAAATCCATTTAAAGTGAACCAATACTAGTTAATGCAAAGTAATATATCAAATATATAATTATACATTAAATCATTAAATCGACACTTGATTTAACGATCCGGTCATATCGCATATAACCGACTAGTATCCTATGTATCGGCTTATCGAATCAATGCTTGATTCGATAACTAGGTTATATCGCATATAACCAATCGATACATTCATCGCGAGAATGAAATACGGTATCACATACACGCATGATTCTCGGTCCCTCACATATCTCATATGCGCTCCTATTTCGTTTCGCTTGAGCCAGGAAACCTCTGTGTAGGACTCTAAAGACTCGTCAATACGCCGGCAGCAGGTGATGATCATATCAAACACCCACAAGCCGCAAGCGGTCTGCTAAACGTAACGGCCACCCGGGTATTGAGCGATCAGAAGATCGACGAGCAAGCCCGCTCATACTCCTGTGAATCCAACCAGTAACACTTACCGCACAGTCCGGTCTGATCGTCTGATATGTCGCATATCTCGCCTAGGGATGGTAAACGTCAGACCCCAATAGCTCGATAAGTCGTGTCGATATGAGGTTTATAACAGTTCGAGAAACTACTGGTAACACTTACCAGTAAATCTCAGCAACCCTGGCCAGGGAT
Organism: Agapanthus africanus; assembly: GCA_030015575.1. NCBI lineage: Eukaryota > Viridiplantae > Streptophyta > Magnoliopsida > Asparagales > Amaryllidaceae > Agapanthus > Agapanthus africanus. Next base: position 434,192,475 of record JASDDO010000019.1, read on the forward strand.
TTCCGGTTATAGCCAATCGAACACAGCGCAACATCAACTCCCTATACCGGGAGACACGAATCCCCTCCTATCGCTCATTGCCTCCATGTGATTCGGGACTGTACCCAAAAACCACCGTTTTGCACGCCCTCTTGGACGTGGTAAGGTGGAAATCAAAGCACGGTGGGAACCACACAAAACTCTATGACGATCTCGGGTCAACAGACTACTATGTACCAGTGTCACCAGAGAACTGCCATCTGACATAAGGTATAATACCATCTGGGAGTTCTCGGCGAGTCCGTCCACTGTACCCAGTCTCCACTGAGCACCCGTATATCATCTCTGATGTCAAACACCAATGGATATGGGATCATCCATCGCCCATCTGTATGGGTCGAGAAGGTATACGCTAGTCTACTCTGGTATATCGATGCCCCGTCTCGATACACCCACGACTAGGGACTTTGAAGGATGTACTTATGGACTACCATGTCCCCACTAGTATGATCCGCATCATAGTCCAGGTAGTCAAGTACACATCCTAAGGGCTTTACCAACATGTAACAGAGAGACAATCAGTATACACGTTAAGGTAAAGAGCAACCAGATAGCATACTATCATGTCGAGCAAGAAAGTCCTCCCTATATATGTTCAAGCATCCACTATAATATACATCCTATGTATAGTAATGGCCTCTAGGGCATACATATAACTAACAATCTCCCACTTGCACTAGGGCCATCTAATAGCAGTGGTTGTAGTATCTCATACTCAACCATCCCATAAAAATCTCTCTCTGGGAAAAGGCCTTTGTGAGTGGATCCGCCGTGTTGTCCTCTGAGTCTGTTCTCCTAACCTCGATCACCCTGGAGATCAACCATCTCCATGATCAGGTGATACTGCCTTAGAATATGTCTGGATCACTGACGGGACGGACGTTCCTTGGCATAAGCCACAATTCCATTGTCACACATTGGAAGGAACTAAGTTCATCTCATGAACAAATATACATCCAGACTGCCTCTTTGGTAGCATCTTAAGTAGCGATGTATCCAGCCTTTATCTTCTAGTATGCCACGGTATCTAGCTTGGAACTCTTCCAACATACCGTCCCTGTACTGAGGGTAAAGACAATGCCTGTGACTGACTCTCAGTCGTCCTTATCATTCTGGAACCTTTCCAGTGATTCTCCCCAGAATCAATTAATACCATCTCACTACAACTAGTGAGAATCCTAACATCCATTTAGATCTATCTCATAGATCCAAAACCCAGGATTTAGGAGGCATCACTTTGATCTTATATGGAGAATCATTGTGATAAGCGGAGATTGACCGAGCGTAGCATAGGAAACTCCTTCCCTATCAAGAGTATGTCATCCACGTACTCTACGAGGATCATCACCATACTCCCTACTACCTTTTTGTATATACAAGGTTCATCTACCATTTTGATGATGTCAAACTGTTTGACTACTTCATCAAAACAGATGTTCCAACTCCGCGATGCCTGCTTTATCCTATAACGCATCTTGTACACGTTTCCGCTGCTCCCACTATCTACGAAGCCCTCTGGCTGTGTACTTATAGACTTTCTCTTCTAAAACATCATTTAGAAAAGCAGTCATGACACCCAACCGCCAGATATCGTAGTCATGGTATATAGCCGTGGCAAGTAGGATCTGGATGGACTTAAGCATAGCCACTTGAAAAGGTTTCATCATTATCCACGCCTGGTCGATGACGAAAACCTTTAACAAGTCTAGCTTTGAAAGTCTCAACTTTTCCATCTACACCAAGTAATCTTCTCAAGATATACTTGCTCCTGATGGGGATTTAACCCTTCAGATATAGCAACCAAAGTCCATACTTTGTTGGTGTATAAGGATTCCATCTCAGATCGCTAAGCATCCAGCCATTCTTACAGAGTCCCTACTCTCGATGGCCTGCTCGAAACTAGTTGGGTCATCATCTCATGATGCAATCCTCGCTCCCACTGTCATAGAGAAACAGAAGTATCTCTCATGTGGGTGAGAAAACCCTACTAGATCGGCGGAGAGGCTGAGGTTCTTTGGTAACTATTGAATCCTTTGGTTCTACCAAATCATCTGCTGTTGTTTGTATAGCTGGAACCTTTCCAGTTGTACATAACAAACCTTGCCTCGAGCTTGTCCGGATTATGCTTTTAGACATAGCCCGGACAACCCTAAATCTTAACCAACTTAAGATATAGGCTCTTCCCTTTCCATATCACATATGAAGCGGTAGGCAATAGATTTGATTGGAACCCAATTCAATTGGTATGCAGCTTCTCAAGTGCATAACTCCCAAAAGGAAATAGGTAACTCAGTAGTACTCATCATAGAGCGCACCATATCGAATAGGGTGCAGATGCTCCGCCCCGATATACCATCGTGCTATGGTGTATACGGAGGAGTAATGCTGAGAGAGAATCTCATTCTCCTTTAGAATAGTCCAGGAATTCCGCACCCAAGTATTCTCCTCCTTGATCTCATCAAAGGACATAATACTTATACCCTTATTGGTTCTCTACTTCTAACTTATATTCTGTGAATACCTCAAAAGGTTCTGACTTGTGTTTCAACGGGAACATATGTCTGAATCTTGAGAGATCATCAGAGAATGTAACGAAGTACAAAGAACCAGTCCTGGCATATGTAGACAGGGGACCTTACATACATCAACATGTATCATCCCAAGAGTTCACTAACTCTTTCTCTGTTTCCAATAAACAGAGCTGTGGTCATCTTATCTCTGTGACATGACTGGCAAGTTTCACAAGATGTAAATTCAAACAGATTTAAATATGCATCTAAATGTAATTTCAGCTAGTCAGGTCGCATTAATATGACCTAGTCTACAATGCCTCAAGAAGGATTCGTTCATTTCTGAACTCTTCCTCTTGTGTGTGTTCCGTATACTAAAGAACTGTAGTTTGATTTAGAACATTAATGCTTTTAGATAACGTGCCTGAACCGATCAACTTTTGATATAGGAAATGTTCAAAACATTATCCAACAATACAAAATTTTATCGTTTCTTTACTAATAAAGAGACAGATATGATTTTGTATATCAGGTTTGGTATCTAATAACATTCGTTCAGAATCAATGTATTTGGAATACAGGGTGACAGTGACCAACAGACTTGGCTGCAACACTTGCCCCGTTTTCTGCCTCATGAAACTTATCACCCGTTCTCAGTTCTCTACCTTTTTGTAGCCCTATGTAATAGATTACATATCTGGGATCCTGATCCGGTATCATATACCCAGGATGCAGAGGATACTGAGAAACGGTTCTTTGTAATGAACACACCCGAAGGAGATGCATCATATGCACTTTCTTCGTTTGGGCGGCATAGGAATTCTGGTATTCCCCAATTTCCTGCTCTGTCTTATAACAATTATAAGTTGGAGCGGGACCAACGTTCCCCAGCTCAGTATAACAAGCGGGTTCAGTCAATATTCCGTATTATTATCTTGATTAAGGCGTGATATGGTCGCTACCTGGAGAGAGAGAGAAGAAAACATTCAGCGTGCGCTCTTGCAAGAAAAGATTGGTTATTATTTTATCTAATCAGGATGGCTCCCACTGCTTTTCATCAAATCTTCCTTCAAACCCTAAAAGGAAAGACTAGCCGGGATTAATTACACACTACAAGTTCGCCAATCTTTCAGCCAGGCCAGTGTCGGTACTTTGAGGGAGGTCCCCCGTGCTTTCGCACGAACCTAATTACAGTAAACCTCGTTTTCCCAGAGGCGTAACCCCGTTGACACCTTTCTAGACACCTACTTGATCGGCTAATTGTAATGTGTAAAACTCTCCCAGGAGTAACTCTTACTCGCAGCGGGTATCGGGATCCAACTATCTCATAGAAGGTATGCAATCTCATTGCAAATTTCAACACTTGAAATTCCCGATAATATTTTGCCCCTAACCTCCTATGACCTTGACAAAGGCCAACAAACCATAGGATGCTAGTCAAGTTCAACCCGTCATTTCCTGATTGAATCAAACCCACCCGCACGACCCTTGACAAAGGCCAACAAGGTCGCACGACTACCCTAATCCAATCTGCATCATATGCATAAGCAGATAAGCACCAGTTAGCTACCGCACACTGCGCCTTGACAAAGGCCAACAAACGCAGCACGAATACTAACTACTACTTATCTGAAATGACGGAGGGCTACGACAGGTTTTTCTGAAGACCTATTGTGTAATGAACTTGATATCGTTGTAGAATCAAATGATTTTAAAATGGAGTGTTTTTGAGGCTTTTCTAGTTTTGCTAAAGGAGTCACTCCCGGTGAAGGGATCGTCGGTCCTTTCCTCGTCGAATGAGGTGCGGGATATATCATATATATCACTATGCAAAGCAAAAACTCTTAACAGCAATCAAAAGACAAACCGAGTGTGTAGCATCTGTCAGTTATTGCTAAAGGAGTCACTCCCGGTGAAGGGATCTCGGTCCTTTCCTCATCGAATAAGGTGCAGGATATATCACATATACCGCTGTGCAAAGCAAGAACTGTAGCTACCTGTTTTATTTTTTGAAATTCGATTCTACAACATCTTAGGTTTCTTTTATTTCATTAATCACATTAATGAAGTCCCATCATTTAAGTACCTAAACATCACAGATAAATACGACGTACACTTATGCCATCCGCATTCGCCTCGATGTCCCCTCGTGCACCGTTAGGTTAGGTAACTAACGGCAGAGCGGGGCAGGGCTAGCGCGGGTGTAAAACATAAGTAACGCCTATATAATATATCATATATACTATATAAAGTATCCATCACAGAACATATCACATGATCACATCACAGATATCGCAGCAGAAGAATCATATGAAATATTGGATATACTAGGATGTCCGTGTTTTCAATACGAGCCAGTATAAAACACGGATTCCACGGTCGCGATGAATAGCCAAACCCACACCCCTAGACCCCTACGAGAGCGGCAAGCAACCCTACCAATTCTAGGGTTAGGAGACCCGGACTCGACTCCTCGAGTTGGTCTCCCACTGGACCCTAGAACCCGGTTACTTGTGCTCCCCTCCTTGGGTCCATCCTAGTGCGGAAAAGTAAATAATATACAAAGGGTGACATCTTCCGCAACCTGGAAGTGCCCCAATAAAAGAATATTACATACAAGTTTTTACATGAATGAAAATGAAAAACACTCATCTCACATTAAAAAACCCCGGCTATTCAAACACGACGATCCAATATAACATATCCAGCAACACATAACATCACATGTCATCAATGTAAGTAAATATGCGCATCCCAATTGTCGTTGACATATAGTAACGAAACCGGCGATATCACATATTACACTTACGGTCACAGAAAAGAAAGTGTAAAACTACAACAGTTGGAATCCGCAATCTACATAGACATCGCATGCCTAATCAAATGAATTCCTTGGACATCGCATGCCTAACAATTATAAACCCCGCATTTTAGTCTCATTATCGAAAACACTTTTCAATATTAAGTCGGGCAATTCAACAGGATTCCCGACATTCTGATCGAATGCTCATCGCAAACTTTAGTAGGCGGCCGCACCCCCGATACCGTCGACGAAGTGCACCAAGGCGGAACACCGCTGCCCGCGAGCACCCGAACGGATGCTTTCCGGCGACGAGGTTCTCCTACAGTCACTTGGTCGGGTCTATGGAGCGAGGCTGTCTATTAAGTTTACCCGGCGAGTATCCCGCGTACGCTACGTGATTGCGACGGACTTTTGATCACATCAAAATTCCGTGGCAACCGATCAAGTGAGACTAAAGTGCTATGTTTATAAACATTCATTCAGTTATCTCATAACTAATTGTGAATTCCAATTATTGTATCCCATTCCAGATAAATAGAAAATGTTAAACTTTCCGATCGAACGATCGAACAATCGAACACCCAAGTTTTCCCGAAACAGATCAACACATGAAACAAGTCTAAAAACATTCAGTTCGTGCCTCAGTACCAATGGTCCCAGCCGTAGAAGGGTCAAGCCAACGCTCTCACATGTGGCACGCCGTACCGCCCCAAACCCGAAGGTTCAAAAGGGCAGTTCAAGACGGTCACATAATCGAGTTAAGGTTTGTTGTCTTCTAAAGGGTCCATCGCGTTACTTGCACTACTTAGAACGTCTTTAAATCTCGGAAAAATCCAACACTTGGAAATTTTCCGGCAGGGGAAAAGTTGGGTATTTCTATATCCGGTCGAACTTTTTAACATATTCAAAAATTAACCGAAAGACACATAGACAGAGTTTGACAATCCGATCGAATAAACGAATCCCCAAAACAACCCCAGAAAATTCAACTCTTGAATAATATTTAAAAATACCCAGAGAACTCAGCACTGAATAAAGGAAGTTACTGTGCAAAATTAGGTGGGTGACGTCATCATACGGCCGCGGAACCGCCGCAGAAGCCAGACTTCTGCAGCGGTTCCACCGCACTTTGGAGGAATCATGGACACGTGTTGCACAGTAATTCTTAAGATTCCCTGCTGATTTTTCTGCATATTTTTAATTTGGAAAAATCCCAGTTTTTAGAAAAAGTCCAGAGAGCTATTTTGGGGTTAGGGTTTTGGTTCGATCGGACTTCTAACTCCGTCTACGCACCAAAGGCTCTAGCTAGTCTCTGATACCACTGTAGGGTTCCTAGGCACACTAAGGAGGTCTCACAAGGCATCAACCATGCCAATTTCAAATTTTACGGGTGCCGAGAAACCCTAATACGGATCGTTAACTAGAATATTAGGCGAACACATGCAACTAGTTAACAACTTAACTATGAGTTAACGGAAATACAACCTTTGTAGATCCGGTGCTCCACCTCCATAGCTCCGTGATGATGTCTCCTCGCTGCGATCATCGGATCCCGGGCTATAGCGTCGGCTTCATCGGAGAAAAAGCGGGCTAGGTTGTCGACTTCGTGCCGAAGATGATCTACGTCGAGGCATCACAAGATCAAGCTCCCACTTCACCAAGTCATGAAACTTGTGAAGAAAACACCCTATACTACTTGGCAAGAGGTAGATGATGAAGAAATAGGAGGTGGGTTCACTTTAGATTTGGATTTCTCACTCTTTTTCATCAATCACCATTGATGGACACTTGGTTTTCTTCTTGAAGGAGAAGAAGAAGAAGAAGATGAATGAAAAGAATATTATGATAAGGTTATTTTCAAAAGAATAATAAAATCATTCTTATCATAATATTAACCATGGTAATGTGTAGAGAATTAACCAAAGTTAGTTGAATGGTTAGGGTTATAAGAAGAAGACAAGAATGGTAGCTTTGGTCAAACCTTCATGAAGCTTCAATTACAAACAAAGAAAGCAACCATTCTTCTCTTTAATCTTTTCCAAAATAAATAAATAAATAAATAAGTATGAAAAACAAAACCCTAACCATTTAAATAACCATGGTTCAATCTTTACACAAACTCAAGTATACATGTATCATCAAACATGATACATACAAGTGCACAAAACTATATCACATATACAATGTGCACATGAAGTGAGAAAATCCATTTAAAGTGAACCAATACTAGTTAATGCAAAGTAATATATCAAATATATAATTATACATTAAATCATTAAATCGACACTTGATTTAACGATCCGGTCATATCGCATATAACCGACTAGTATCCTATGTATCGGCTTATCGAATCAATGCTTGATTCGATAACTAGGTTATATCGCATATAACCAATCGATACATTCATCGCGAGAATGAAATACGGTATCACATACACGCATGATTCTCGGTCCCGCACATATCTCATATGCGCTCCTATTTCGTTTCGCTTGAGCCAGGAAACCTCTGTGTAGGACTCTAAAGACTCGTCAATACGCCGGCAGCACGTGATGATCATATCAAACACCCACAAGCCGCAAGCGGTCTGCTAAACGTAACGGCCACCCGGGTATTGAGCGATCAGAAGATCGACGAGCAAGCCCGCTCATACTCCTGTGAATCCAACCAGTAACACTTACCGCACAGTCCGGTCTGATCGTCTGATATGTCGCATATCTCGCCTAGGGGTGGTAAACGTCAGACCCCAATAGCTCGATAAGTCGTGTCGATATAAGGTCTATAACAGTTCGAGAAACTACTGGTAACACTTACTAGTAAATCTCAGCAACCCTGGCCAGGGATTTCCGGTTATAGCCAATCGAACACAGCGCAACATCAACTTCCTATACCGGGAGAGACGAATCCCCTCCTATCGCTCATTGCCTCCATGTGATTCGGGACTGTACCCAAAAACCACCGTTTTTCACGCCCTCTTGGACGTGGTAAGGTGGAAATCAAAGCACGGTGGGAACCACACAAGACTCTATGACGATCTCGGGTCAACAGACTACTCTGTACCAGTGTCACCAGAGAACTGCCATCTGACGTAAGGTATAATACCATCTGGGAGTTCTCGGCGAGTCCGTCCAGTGTACCCAATCTCCACTGAGCACCCGTATATCATCTCTGATGTCAAACACCAATGGATATGGGATCATCCATCGCCCATCTGTATGGGTCGAGAAGGTATACGCTAGTCTACTCTGGTATATCGATGCCCCGTCTCGATACACCCACGACTAGGGACTTTGAAGGATGTACTTATGGACTACCATGTCCCCACTAGTGTTATCCGCATCATAGTCCAGGTAGTCAAGTACACATCCTAAGGGCTTTACCAACATGTAACAGAGAGACAATCAGTATACACGTTAAGGTAAAGAGCAACCAGATAGCATACTATCATGTCGAGCAAGAAAGTCCTCCCTATATATGTCCAAGCATCCACTACAATATACATCCTATGTATAGTAATGGCCTCTAGGGCATACATATAACTAACAGAAAAGCAATACAAGGCAGGAGAGATAGAACTGTCTAAAGGCGTGTTAACAAACAGTCAAGCTGCAACCGCCAATTTCATACAAACGGAGACCGAAGTTCTTCGCGAAACCGATTCTCTCAGACATCTGCCTTTCTCTGAAAACAATCGACCAGCACGTCATTAAACTGGGAACAGTCGACCTCTAAGTCGTTAAACTGGGAATGTAAAAGAAAATAATTATATATATGTAAATAAACAAAAAAATGTGTAAATAAAAGTACAATAAAGAAGAGCCGAAATGATGGGGCAACTAGCAATAAAAACAAGCGAGTAAAAATAAAGATGAAAATAAACAGCCGAAATGATGGGGCGACCGCGAATAAATAGCCGAAATGATAGGGCAATCGTGACCTTCGCGATAAGAAAAGCTGAAATGATAGAGGAATCGCGGTAAAACAAAAAAAAATAACGGCGAATGATGAGTCGCTCCCGGTACCATATTCCAGTGCAGCGATGCAGACGCTAACCAAAATCCAATTTCTCAAAAATTCTTCCAGCCCTACGGCCAGTCCCCAAATTGACAGCCGTATACAATTCACGGGCTCAAATAATTCTCGTCATACCCATGCCCCACCAAAATCACCAGTTACGCGGCTGGTCTCCGCCTTTGGAATTATGCTCCATTAAGAAGACCCATTCATGTGTCCTCACGATACATGAGGAGAACAAACCTTTGTGGGATCCTTACGACTCATAAAGGAAAAACACACTTAGGAGTCCTCACGACTCCTAAGGAGAAAATACACCTGCGGGATCCTTACGACTCGTTGGGAGAAAATGCTTTTATGGGACCCTCACGGTCCATAAAATTGAAAAGCCTTAGACGATAGGGATCTAAACCTGTCTCCTAAGCCATCGCTCCCCAATTCCCAAGTGGCGAATGATGAGTCGCTCCTGGTACCATATTCCAGTACAGCGATGCAGACGCCAACCAAATTCCAATCCCTAAATGGCGAATGATGAGTCACTCCTGGTACCATATTCCAGTGCAGCGATGCAGACGCCAACCGAATTCCAAATCCCATACCCCAATGGCGAATGATGAGTCGCTCCTGGTACCATATTCCAGTGCAGCGATGCAAACGCCAACAAAATCTTGAAATTTTTCCGGCCCTACGGTCTGGATCATACATCCTGCAAAACCGTATACAATCCACGAGCGTAAAACAATCCCAATCTCTCCCAAGTACTACCGGCGAGACCACATTCAGAGTCCCACCGGCGGGGAAGATTAAAAAAAAAGGAAGAGAAGAAAAAAAGAAGGTATGTCCACAAGCAAAATAGGCACGGATGAAAACCCGAAAGGGCTCCGTGAGTAAAAACAGCAGGACTGCCGACGAGTTTGTGAAAACCCGAAAGGGCGCAAACTCGTGAAAAAGAGATGAAATGCACTCGCAAAGTCCTCTCGACTTTGTGAGGAGAAAATTCCCACGTGAGATCCTTACGACTCACAAAGGAGCAATACACTTGGGAGTCCCCACGACTCCTAAGGAGAAAATACACTTACGGGATCCTTACGACCCGTAGGGAGAAAATGCTTCGTGAGACCCTTACGGCTCATAAAATTAAAAAGTCTTAGGTGATAGGGACCTAAAACCTGTCTCCTAAGCCATCGCTTCCTGATAAGCAAGCGCAAATGATGATCCGCTCCTGGTACCATATTCCAGTGTAGCGATACTGATGCCAAGCAAAAACCAATTCCCAAATCCTCTCATGACAAATGATGATTCGCTTCTGGTACATATTCCAGTATAGTGATGCTGATGTTAACCCAAATCAAATCAAACCAACAACCTCTGCGGCGGAATCATGCTCCGTCCCAAAATTTACCCCGTGTCGAAATCATGCTTCGCCTCGGGATACCTACCTTCCCTGCCGGAATTATGCTCCGCCTTGGAATCAAATCAACCAACCAGCTCTGCGTCGGAATCATGCTTCGTCTCAGAATGTGAACCCCGTGTCGAAATCATGCTTCGTCTCAGAATGTGCACCCCGTGTCGAAATCATGCTTCGCCTCGGTGTATCTGCCTTCCCTGCCGGAATTATGCTTCGTCCCGGAATCAAGTCGTGCCAACAAGCTCTGCGCCGGAATCATGCTCCGTCTCAGAATGTGCACCCCGTGTCGAAATTATGCTTCGCCTCGGAGTATTTGCATTCCCTGTCAGAATTATGCTTCGCCTGGGAATCAACCTCTGCATCGAAATTATGCTTCGGTCAGAATGTCTGCCGCTTATCGGAATGATGCTCCGATCCCTGGAATCATGCTCCGCTCTTCGAAATGATGCTCTGATCCTCTGGAATCATGCTCCGCCCTTCGGAATGATGCTCCGATCCTTGGAATCATGCCCCGCTCATCAGAATGATGCTCCGATCTCTGGAATCATGCTCCGCTCTTCGGAATGATGCTCCGAACCCTAGAATCATGCTCCGCTCATCGGAATGATGCTCCGATCCTCTGGAATCATGCTCCGCTCTTCGGAATGATGCTCCGAACCCTGGAATCATGCTCTGCTCATCGGAATGATGCTCCGATCCCATGGAATCATGCTCCGCTCATCGGAATGATCCTCCGATCCCCTGGAATCATGCTCCGCTCTTCGGAATGATGCTCCGATCCTTGGAATCATGCTCCGCTCATCGGAATGATGCTCCGATCCCTGAAATCAAGCTCTGCTCATCGGAATGATGCTCCGATCCCTGGAATCATGCTCCGCTCATCGGAATGATGCTCCGAACCCGGGAATCATGCTCTCCAAGGGATACTCCGACCCTGGAATTATGCTCCGCAAATTAGAATGATGCTCTGATCCCCAGGAATCGCGCTCCCCGGGATGATGCTCCACCCCCGGAATGATGTTCCACCTCGAAGTTCAGCTTCAAGATCCATCAATTTCATGCACACAACTCAAATGTGCGGTGTGCATTTATTGATGGGGGGCACTTTGTTGGGGTCAAAATTTGCACCCCCGGTTGACCGAGTCAAAGTCAAGGTCAACCCCAAGCCAGGTGGGCCCAAGCCCAGGTCAAGCGGGCCCATGCCCAGGTCGAGTCCGCGGCCAGCCTCCTCCATGACAAAATATAGATCATGTAATAAATAATTTTTATGTAATTTTTTATGCATGGATGTATGCAAAATGCGCATAAAGCCAAATTTTTGTAAAGCCCATGGCTTATGTGCAAAAAGAAATGGCACATGAGCCATGGGATAGGCAAAATGCCATTTTGTGAAGCCCAAGGGGCTATGTGTAAAGTGTATAGCCTATAAAGGCAAGAATAATGAAAATATCTCAACAATTTTCTCTCTCTCCAAAGAAAAATCTAGATCTGTGATCTTCTCCTTCCTCAAGATTCTAAACCTTCCTCTTTTTTAATTAAATCAAGAGTTTTACTCTTCGTTTTCCAAAACTAAATAGTTTTTCACCACAAAACCCACAAATGGGAACTCAAATCTGCCATCAGATCTCAGAAAGGAGAGATTTTTAGAATCTCATATTTCTTGATCTTCAAGACCGGCCAACAAAGGAAGAAGAAGGAGACCCATCTCCAGAAACCCCACTTTGGGGAAGAACTAGGGCTCAAGGGGAGAAGCCCTTCATCAGCTTCAAAACATCTTACAAGTTTAACTCCTCATATATATATATATATATATAGAGAGAGAGAGAGAGAGAGAATAATAAGTGCTCCTTTTTAGGAGTACAACTCCCATTGCAGGGACCAAGTCCCTTTTGCTGCTCGAGCGCCCACGTGCTGACACATGGTGCGCTAGCGCTCTTTCGCCCAGAGCGCTAGCACCCGAGCACCTACGTGCTGACACGTGGCGCGCTAGCGCTCATAGTGCTAGAGCCTAAAGCTCTAGCGCTCAAAGCGCTAGCGCTCTTGCGCTCAGAGTGTCAACGCCCAAAGCGCTAGCGCCCGAGCGCCCACATGCTAACACGTGGCACGCTAGCGCTCAGTGCGCTAACACTCTTGCGCTCAGAGCGCTAGCGCCCAAAGCGCTAGCACCCTAGCGCCCATGTTCTGACACGTGGCGTGCTAGCACTCAGTGCGCTAGCACCGGAGCGCCCACGTGCTGACACATGGTGCGCTAGCGCTCAAAGCGCTAGCGCTCTTGCACTCATAGCGATGGCACTGGCCCCACGCATCCTTTGGATGCCTTTTCCGTTTTTTATATATATATACATATATATATACATATGTATACATATGTACACACACACATACTCCACGACACTGTCCCTGTTAGAAAAAAATTCTAACGGGGAGCTGCCCCGTACCCCGCAAGGGGGCTGCAAGCCCCTTTGACCCCCAGCCCGCTATCCGGGTAGCGGGACCCCCGTAAAAACTCTGTGGGGCCCCCGATATATCCAAAACCCCTTCAAAACACAACACTACACATTGAGTTCGCATGACCAGTTTAACCCGTTAATCGGAGGTTCCCTCGCTCCAAAGGCAAGGGGTAATTAACGGCAGCTTAGTCCGCGGCTGCTGGAGATTCGGATCCCCATAATCATTAAACCCCGGCCTACCTTAAGCAGGGGGAATCTGTAATGCGCCTGACAAACGCGTGCGTATTCCCATCTCATTGGGGTGAAGAAAAACACCCTACAAAGTCGTGCCGATATGAGGCTCATAACGGGTCGAGAAACTACTGATAACATTTACCAGTATATTTCTGAATCAGCCCTGGTTAAGGACTTCCTGTTATAGCCAATCGAGCACAGCGCAACATCAACCCCCAATACCGGGAGAGACGAAACCCCTCCTATCGCTCATTGCCTCCATGTGATTCGGAACTGTACCCAAAAGCTACCGTTTTGCATGTTCTCTTGAACGTGGTAAGGTGGAAATCAAATCACAGTGGGAATCACACAAGACTCTATGGTGATCTCGGGTCTACAGACTAACCTGTACCAGTGTCACCAGAGAACTGCCATCTGACGTGAGGTATAATACTATCTGGGAGTTCTCGGCGAGTCCGTCCAGTGTACCCAGTCTCCACTGAGCATCCGTATACTATCTCTGATGCCAAACACCAATGGATATGGAATCATCTATCGCCCATCTACATGGGTCGAGAAGCTATACGCTAGTCTACTCTGGTATATCGATGCCCTGTCTCGATACACCCACGACTAGGAACATTTGAAGGATGTACTTACCGACTACTATGTCCCCACTAGTATGATATGCATCATAATCCTGGTAGTCAAGTACTCATCCTAAGGGCTTTACCAACATGTAATAGAGAGACAATAAGTGTACATGTTAAGATAAAGAGCAACCAGATAGCAAACTATCATGTCGAGCAAGAAAGTCCTCCGTGTATATGTCCAAGCATCCACTACTATATACATCGCATGGCCTCTAGGGCATACATATAACTAACAGGAAGGACCATGATTATCCTACAATCTCAATTACCATCGGGGATAAAAATATCAATCGCGCTCTTTTAGACCTCGGTGCCAGTGTTAACTTTCTCCCATTTTCAGTTTACGAGCAACTTCGTGTAGGGGAACTGAAACCCACACATTGTACGCTGCAAATGGCCGACCGATTCATCACCCATCGTAGGGGTGAGTTAAAGGATGTGTTGATTAAAGTTGGGGACTTTATATTCCCCATGGACTTTATAGTCTTAGACACAGCCTATGGCTAACACCCGGAATCAAATTCCGGTGATGATCAGTCATCCATTTCTGGCCACCTCAAATGCTGTAATCGAGTGTCACAACGGTTCTTTGAACCTATTATTCGGAAAAATGACAATTGAGCTCAACATTTTTAGGTTGGGAAATCAGCCCTCCGACTTGAGTGCTCATATTCTGGATATCTATTCCATCCAAGAAATCGATCCGGAATCTTGCGAGTTTGAGAAATTTCTTGTCGATCTGGATTATCTCGACGCCACTAGTATGTATCTTTTCGATCCGATTGCTCCCGGGACAGTGAAGGAATACGATTGTTTCACCTTCTCGGATACTCCTGACATGTATCCACCCGAGTTGGAATCCTTCGAATTTACGGATAATTGAACCATCCGACTCTGTTCCGACACTCACTTCGAGCCCCTCTTGGAATCCTTTGAGTTCGAGACACGTTCTCCGATCTTACCTTCCGTTGTTCTTCACCGACGCTTGAACTCAAGCCTTTGCCGTCTCACCTTAAGTATGCTTACTTAGGTGAAAACGAGACTCTCCCAGTGATCATTTCGACTTCTCTAGTTTTAGAGCAAGAGAAGGCCCTGCTTTCGGTCTTGCACTCAAATCGGCAAGCTTATGGCTGGACTATGGCGAACATTAAGAGGATTAGTCCCCTGATCATTGAACATCATATTCACATGATGAATCATGCCAAGCCAGTTAGGGATCCACAGAGACAATTAAATCCAGTCATGAGGGAGGCTGTGAAGAAGGAAATCATCAAATGTCTGGATAATGGTATCATTTACCCGATATCCAACATCCAATGGGTCAGTTCGATACACGTTGTCCTTAAGAAATCGGGCATTACAGTCATTACAAATGAGGCAAACAAGTTAATCCCTACTCACACCCAAACCGGGTGGTGAGTATGCATTGATTATCGAAAACTCAATGCCGCAACGCGGAAGGATCACTTCCTACTTCCATTCATTGACCAAATGCTCGAAAGATTAGTTGGACATGAGTTCTACTGTTTTCTGGACGGTTACTCAGGTTACAACCAGATTCCCATCGCCGAAAAAGATCAGGACAAAACAACTTATCCTTCCGGCATGTTCGCATATCGCCTCATGCCCTTTGGGTTATGCAATACTTTCGCTACATTTCAGTGATGAATGATGGGAATATTCTTCGACATGGTTCAAAAGTTTCTGGAGATATTCATGAACGATTTCTCCATCTTTGGGGATTCTTTTGACGAGTGTTTACAACACCTTGACGCTATCTTGACCCGATGTAAGGAAAAGAACTTGACTTTAAACTGGGAGAAATACCACTTTATGATTCGTGAAGGTATTTTGTTAGGACATATTATTTCACAAAGTGGCATTGAAGTCGATAAGGCTAAAATCGACGTCATTTCAAATCTTCATGCTCCCAACTGCGTCAAAGGCATCCGTTCCTTTCTTGTCCATACCGGTTTTTATAGACAAATCATCAAAGACTTTAGCAAGGTTTCTAGACCCGTGGCTCTTTTACTGGCCAAGGACTTGACATTCCATTTCAACCCAGAATGTTTTGCCGCCTTCAACTCGCTGAAACAGTCACTCACTATTGCTCCTATCTTGTCATCTCCTAACTGGAACCACCCGTTCGAAATTATATGTGATGCTTCTGACTTCTCAATCAGTGTTGTTTTAGGACAGCATATCAATAAGAAGCCGCACGTAATTTATTACTCGAGCCATACCCTGAATGACGCCCAATTGAACCATACGACGACGGAGAAAGAATTCTTAGCTATTGTATTTGCTTTAGAGAAATTCAGGCCATACCTTATCGACTCCCCAGTCATCTATTAATGAACCATTCATCTCTTAAGCATCTTTTCGCTAAAAAGGATGCCAAGTCTAGGTTAATACGTTGGATCCTCTTGCTCCAAGAATTCGATCTTGTCATCAAGGACAAAAGTGGATATGAAAACGTTGTCGCCGACTATCTTTCTCGACTCCCTTCTGCTCCATCGCCTGTCGTTCCAATCAATGATTTATTTCCTGATGAACAACTCTTGACAATATCATGTGAACTTTAGTTCGCGGATATTATAAATTACCTTGCTACTGGACTTGTACCAAACGAATGGTCAAGTCAAGACAAACATCATTTTCTTTTCCAAGTAAAACACTTTTACTGGAAGAACCCAATGTTAGTAATATATATGCCCTAGTGGCCATTATTGTATGATATAGTGGATGCTTAGACATATATAGTGAGGACTTTCTTGCTCGACATAATAGTATGCTATCTGATTACTCTTTATCTTAACATGTACACTTGTATTATTATATCGACTCTCTGATACATGTTGATAAAGCCTTTAGGATGTGGACTTGACTACCAGGACTATGATGCAGATGGTCTACAAGCACATCCTTTAATAGTTCCTAGTCGAAAGGATATCGAGACAGGGCATCGATATTCCAGAGTAGACTAGTGTGTACGTTTCTTAACCCTGTAGGGGGCGATGGTTGATCCCATAACCATTGGTGTTTGACATCAAAGATTGTTCACAGGTGCTCATTAGAGAATGGGTACACCGAACAGAGCTCGCCGAGAACTCCTAGATGGTACCATACTTATCGTCAGATAGCAGTTCTCTGGTGACACTAGTACAGGTTAGTCTGTAGACCCGAGATCATCATAGTGTTTTGTGTGGTTCCCACTGTGCTTTTATTTCCTCCCTACCATGGCTCAAAGGAGTCATGCAAACAGGTGGATTTTGGGTACAGTCCCGAGTCACATGGAGGCAGTGAGCGATAGAAAGGGTTTCATCTCTCCCGGTATAGGGAGTTGATATTGTGCTGTGCTCGATTGGCTATAACAGTAAGTCCCTGGCCAGGGCTGATGAGATTTACTGGTAAGTGTTATCAGTAGTTTCTCGAACCGTTATAAGCCACACATCAGCATGACTTATCAAGTTACTGGGGTCTGACGATTCCACCCTTAGACTCGATATGCGACATATCAGACGAAGAGACCGGATTGTATGGTAAGTGTTATTTATAGGCTTCATGGGAGTTTGGACAAGTTTGCTTGTTGATCTTCTATTCGCTCAATACCTGGGTAGCCGTTACGTCCAGCTAGTACCGCTGACGGCTTGTGGGTAACTGATATGATCATTACCTACTGCTGGCGTATTGATGAGTCTTTAGAGTCCTACACAGAAGTTTCTTAGCTCAAGAGAAACAAAGTAGGGCACATATGCTGATATGTGCAGAAGCCTGATTAAATACGAGTATGTAATACTGTATTCTAATCTGGCGATAATTTGATATCGGTTAGGTTATATGTAATATAACCGGATTATTGGATCAAGTGTTGATTTGATAATATGATATACAGATAAATGATATTAGTCGGTTATATATGATATAACCGGATTATTAAATCAAGTGTTGATTTAATAATTTGATATATATTTATATTTGATATATTTATATATTAACTAATATTATGATCACTTAAGTTTTTCTTCTAATATATATTTATATATATGTGATATATATATGGTTTTATCTATTTATTGAAATGGATAAATGAGGTGGAAAAGGAGATATATTTGTGGAATAGGTGAAGCATGGCTTAAACATTAGTTTATTCATTTGGCTACACTATTGAAACATGGTTGTATATTTATTATTGGATTTATTCATGCTTCAATAAGTGAGCAAATGAATGATAGCCATTCTACACTTGCACTTGGTTTTTGAAACCCTAGCTCATCTTTTTCCTACACTCTCCATTATCTTCTCCTTCTTCCTCCAAGCCCTAACCCTCACATGAGTTGTGAACTCTAGAGCTTTTGAGATCTCTAAGTAAGCTAAAACACCTACTTCATCAACCTACTCTAGATTAGCCATTAAGATTAGGTTGTTTTCTTCACTAATGCATGATTAGTGAAGATGTAGCTTGACCAAGAGAAGAAACAAGGTGGACCATCTTCGGCCTCGAAGATCGCGAAGCAAGCTCGTCCATTTCTTCAAGTGAAGCCAAGAGGAGTCGTAAGGACTACTACTCGGAGCTATAAAAGTGAAAGACTTGATCTACAAAGGTTGTAATCTCTTTCACTTAGCTTAGAACTTTTTATATCATGCTTAAACCCTAATACTCTAGTTAAGATTCTAGGTTAGTGTAGCTTAGCACCCCATAAATTTGAAAATTGCATACTTGATGCTGGTATTAACCTAGTGGTGGTGCTAAGACACACTTTTACCCTACCTGTTCAAGTATTTTCCTGATCAGATCATTCGTCGGTGCGTGCCCAACACTGAATTTCAGAGTGTTCTATCTTTCTGCTATGATCAAGCATGTGGCGGTCATTTCGGCTCCGGAAAGACTGCGAAAAAGATCTTGTAAGTCGATATCGCACACCCCACGTGATTTTTAAGGAGGCAGAATTTACAAAAAAGATTTTATACAAAAAACATTGACCAAACATCCAAGATCTTTCCGAAACCCTAACTAGCTAAACTACATAGAGGTTCTAAACTACTATGATAGTGTTTTATACCTCCTTGATTCTAGTCCTTCGGGTCTTCTTCTCTTCTTCTTGAGATCCTAGAAGGTATGGATCACGCTTGATCGTCAGCCTCCTTGTGTCAAAGACGATCCACACGAGAGTCTTTGGTTTAAGCTCCAACCTCAAGAATGAGGTAACTAAAGTACCTAGTTTGCTAATTTAGGTAGCTTAGGAGATGTAGAGAGTTAATTGAACTATTTTATCTTAAAGAAACCTAGGATTCACAACACATGTGAGGGTTAGGGTTTGAGGAAGAAGGAGGAGAGCAAATGGAGAGTGAATGAGAAAAATAGAAATGAACAAGTGAAGTGAGCAAGTGAAGAATGGCTAAGTCATTTTCCCAAATCAAGCATGTAATATTTTCCATAGAAAAATAACAACCATGCTTGAATAGTAAAGTCAAATGAATAAACAAATAGAATTAGCCATGCCACAAATATCTCCATTTAAACCTCATTATCTATTTTACCAAAAATAGATATAACTTAAATGAGGTGTCCCCTTCTAGAAGTATCTCTTGTAAAATTACAAGAATGCCTTCACCGTATATACATAGCCGTATTCGTACTGTAAAAAATATGAATACAAAGAGATAAAAAATAATCCAATAATATAATACTAGAATCCGGTTTAATCATAAGCCCGCTAGTATTATCCGTCTGAACATCATCCGTGCAGCTAGTACACGTAAGATCGGAACCATGCACGTAAAACTATACAGCCTCTACATCGTTTCGCCTGAACCAGGGAAACCCTCTGTGTGGGACTCTAAAGACTCGACAGTACGTTGGCAGTGGGTTTAACCACAAGTCCGTCAGTGGCACTAGCTGTACGTAATGGCTACCCAGGTACCTGTCAAAAAGAAGGCCGACGAGCGAACTCATCTGAACCCCTACTGGGCCTATCCGTGATAATCTCCGTACAGTCTGATATGTTCGTCTAAGAGTATCGCATATTGGGCCTAGGGGTGGTAAACGTCAGACCCCTAATAGAGCAATAAGTCGTGTCGGTGTAGAGCCCAATACACCTTGAGAAACTGCTGGTGTACCTACCAGTAAATCTCACTTGCCCTGGCCAGAAACTTTGTGTATTGGCTAACCGTAAACAGCGCGATATCAACTCTCAATACCGGGAGAGACGAATCTCATCTATCCCCTACTGCCTCCAAGTGCTTCGGGACTGCACCCAACTACTACCTGTTTGCATGACTCATTTGAGTCGTGGTAGGGTAGTAATCTAAGTACAGAAGGAACATACTCGAGACGATTAGTGATGTCAAGTCAATGGACTAACATGTACTCATGTCACCGGGGAATTGCTAACTGACGATAGGTATAATAACAACCAGCAGTTCCCAGCGAGTTCGTCCAGTGTAACTCATAACCCAATGAGCACTTGTATACTATCTCTGGTACCGTATACCAATGGTTGCGGGACAGGCCACCTCCCCTGACGGGGATAAGAAGCGTATACACTAGTCTACTCTGGAGTATCGATGTCGTCTCAATAATCCTATGACTAGGGACAAGTTTAAGGATGTGCTTATAATCTACCTAGCCCCCACTAGTGTGACTTCCATCACAACACTAGTAGTTAAGCAAAGATCCTAAGGCTCTATCAATATGTATTAGCGATATTTTAAAAGAAACATATACACATATTAAGATAGAATCAAACCAGATAGCATATTATCATATTGAGCAAGACTGTTATTATATCTGTGTATATCCCAAGCTTCCAAAATGTAATATACAATCCAGTACTATACAATAATGGCCTCTAGGGCATATATCACTAACAATCTCCCACTTGCACTAAGGCAATGTATTGGCATATCGCAGACCTTGCATCTCGAATAGCCTCTCGAACTGCGTCAGAGGGATGGCTTTTGTGCGTGGATTTGCATTGTTGTTCTCCATGTCTACTCTCCGCACCTCAATCTCTCGGCGATCCACGATCTCCCTGATCAAGTGATACCACCTCAAGATATGTCTGGACTTCTAATGGGACATTGGTTCCTTTGCTAAAGCTATAGCCCCATTGTTGTCACAATACAAAGGTATTGGATCAACAATGGATGGAACCACTTGAAGTTCTGTAACGAACTTCCTCATCCAGACTGCTTCTTTCGCGGCATTACATGAAGCGATATACTCTGCCTCCATCGTCCATTCAACAACGGTATCCTGCTTGGAGATCTTCCAACAGACCGCCCCTCCATTGAGGGTAAAGACATAACCCGACATGGATTTGGAGTCATCCTTCTCACTCTGGAAGATGGAGTCAGTGAAGGCCTCGATCTGAAGGTCTTTACTGTCGTACACCAAGAACATCTCCTTAGTCCTTCTCGGGTACTTGAGAATGTTCTTAACTGCTATCCAGTGCTTCACCCCAGGGTTTGACTGATACCTGCTTACCACGCTCAGTGCGTAAGCAACATCTGGTCTGGTACAAAACATCGCATATATTATAGATCCTACCGCAGAAGCGTAGGGTATAATACTCATGTGATCCCTTTCCAAATCAGTCTTGGGAGACATCTCTTTAGAGAGGATGATCCCGTGACAAGCCGGTAGATTACCGCGCTTGGAATCTTCCATACTAAATATTTTCAATATGGTGTAAATGTACCTGGACTGTGAAAGTCCCAACATCCTTTTAGATCTATCATGATAGATCTGGATCCCCAGAATGTAAGAGGCATCACCCAGGTCTTTCATGGAGAACTTCTGTGATAAGAATCCTTTGACTGATTGTAGCATAGGAATGTCATTTCCTATCAGGAGAATTCCATCTACGTAAAAGACAAGGAATACTATAGTTCTCACTACAATCTTACTATAAATGCATGGTTCATCTGGATTTTTGATAAATTCAAATTCTTCGACTGTCTCATCAAAGGAGATGTTCCAACTCCGCGATGCCTGCTTTAATTCATAAATGGATTTTGTAGGGTTACTTGGCACTGTCACAAGGGTCTATAAGGCATCAACCATGCCCGATTTAAAATTTAGAAGTGCCGAACAAGCTAAAGCGAGGATCTTTGCTAGATAATTAGGGTTAAACATGCAAGTAAATAATTTTACTTCTAAGAGTTAGGGATTACAACCATTGTAGTCCGTTCCTTCACTTCTAAAGCTCCATGTTGAGGTCTCTTCACTGCGATCATCGAGTACCCGGACTCCAGAGAGGCTCCATGAAGAGAAAGATGCAAACTTGCTTCCGATCTTCAATAACAAAGATGATATACCTTGAAAAAACTCAAGCCCAAGCTTTTGCATCACTAATCAAGTATTAGCAAAGCAAACACCCTAATCTAAGTGGCTAGAATAGATGAGGATGATGAAGTAGGAATTTAGCTCTCATTTGTTTTCTTTATCTCACTCATTTTCATCACTTCATAAAAAGCTAGAAAGCTTTTTCAAGAGAGAAGAAGGAAGAAGAAGAACAAAACCATTTGTGATGAATAATGAAATCAAGTGTGAGGTTAGAAATGCAACCATGGGTTAAGAAAAATGACTTAACCCTTGTAGAGATTTTACCATGGTAAAGGGTTTGGGTTGGGTTAAGGAAATATCTACACAAAATATCACAAGTCAATGTCAAAGCTTCAAGAAGCTTCTTGAAAGCTTCATGCAAGCTTAACCCTAATCCAAACCCTAACCATATTTAAACTCCACAAAACATGTTGCATTTATAACCATAATATGTTACAATATTATATATCATATATATAATATTTATTGTAACAAAATAAAATAATACAATTAACATATATCACATATATATATCAATGTATTATCCCAATGAGAAAAAGAATCTTTAAGTGAGCTAATATTAGTTAATATAATATAATATATCAAATATATAACTATACATTAAATTATCGAATCAATACTTGATCCGATAATCCGGCTATTTCATAAATAACCGACTAATATAATCTGTATCAGTTCATCGAATCAACACTTGATCCCCTGATCCGGCTATATCACATATACCCGGCTGATATCTTATATCGCGAGAATATAATACGGTATCGCATACACGTATTATTCTCGGTCCCGCACATATCACATATGTGCTCCTACTCCGTTTTGCGTGAGCCAGGAAACCTCTGTGTAGGACTCTAAAGAATCGTCAATACGCCGGCAGTAGGTGATGATCATATCAAATACCCACAAGTTGCAAGCAGTCAGCTAAACGTAACAGCCACCCAGGTATTGAACAATCAGAAGATCAACAAGCAAGCATGTACTTTCTCCCGTGAATCCAACCAGTAATACTTCCGTACAGTCCAGTCTCTTTGTCTGATATGTCGCATATCTCACCTAGGGTTGGTAAACGTCAGACCCCAGTAGCTTGATAAGTCGTGTCGATATGAGGTTCATAACAGTTCGAGAAACTACTGATAACACTTACCAGTAAATCTCAGCAACCCTGGCCAGGGATTTCCAGTTATAGCCAATCGAACACAGCGCAACATCAACTCCCTATACCGGGAGAGACGAAACCCCTCCTATCGCTCATTGCATCCATGTGATTCGGGACTGTACCTAAAAGCCACCTTTTTGCATGCCCTCTTGGACATGGTATGATGGAAATCAAAGCACAGTGGGAATCACACAAGACTCTATGACGAACTCGGGTCTACAGACTAACCTGTACCAGTGTCACCAGAGAACTGCCATCTGACGTGAGGTATAATACCATCTGGGAGTTCTCGGCGAGTCCGTCCAGTGTACCCAGTCTCCACTGAGCACCCGTATACCTTCTCTGATGTCAAACACCATTGGATATGGGATCATCTATCGCCCATCAAATGGGTCAAGAAGCGCATACGCTAGTCTACTCTAGAGTATCGATGCCCTATCTCGGTACTCCCACGACTAGGAACATTTGAAGGATGTACTTGGCGACTACACTGTCCCCACTAATATGATCTGCATCATAGTCCTGGTAGTCAAGTACTCATCCTAAGGGCTTTATCAACATGTAACATAGAGACAATCAGAGTACATGTTAAGATAAAGAGTAACCAGATAGCATAATATCATGTCGAGCAAGAAAGTCCTCCCTATATATGTCCAAGCATCCACTACAATATACAATGTATGTACAGTAATGGCCTCTAGGGCATACATATAACTAATAATCTCCCACTTGCATTAGGGCCATCCCAACAATAAGCTGTGGTTGAAGTATCTTATACTCAACCATCCCATAAAAGACTCTACTGGGAAATAGGCCTTTGTGAGTGGATCCGCGCTGTTGTCCTCTGTGTCGACTCTCCTAACCTCAATCTCCCTGGAGATCAACCATCTCCATGATCAGGCGATACTGCCTAAGAATATGTCTAGATCTCTTTTGGGACGAGGGTTCCTAGGCCTAAGCCACAACTCCATTGTCACACAATGGCAGGAACGAAGTTCATCTCATGAACTTATATATATATCCAGACTGACACTTTGGTAGTATCTTTGGTAACGATGTATCTTGCCTTTAATCCTCTAGTAAGTCACGGTATCTAGCTTGGAACTCTTCCAACATATCGTCCCTCCACTGAGGGTAAAGACAATGCCTGCGACTGACATTCAGTCGTCCTTATCTCCCTAGAACCTTTCCAGTGATTCTCCCCAGGATCTATTAATACCATCTCACTGTAAGTCGACGTTAGACACCCCACAAGATGCGGGGAGGTGGAATAGGTAAAACAATCATTTTGTTTAAACTAACATCGACTAACTTTACGGATCTTTGCTAAACCCTAACTAACAATAACATAGAAGTGATTATCTACTATAAAAGAAGATTATACCTAATGAATCAAGTCCTTCTTGTTCTCTTTGTTCACCTCCTCGACAGCCTCCTCGATGTGATAGAAGATCCACCAGAGAGCTACTTCTCCAAGTTTTGTTCGGGAGGAAAGAACTATCAATTTAACCTCACACTTGAGGTAACTAAGTGGCTATGAGTGCTAATCAAAGCAACGTAGAGGATATAGAAGAGAATTAGGGATCTATTAGTCTTGCTATCCCTTGGATCTCAACACATGAGAGGTTAGGGTTAGGGTTGAAGAGAGAAAGCTTGAGGAGAGAGAAGGTGAGAATAATTATCTAATGGAAATTAACTCATTTGTGTATATATATGAAGCATAATATATCTTGCACAAAAATATCTTTGCACAAATATCTTCATGCTTCATTTAATACATAATGAATCATCTAGTGAGTCATTAAAAGCATTAATGCTTCATTAACTCTCTTGATGAATCATCTCCATGAGTCACAAAACCATTTAATGCATATAACACCTAAGCTCTCCACCTCATCAACCTTCTAGAAGTTTCTCGAGTAATTACGAGAACGCCCCTCCTATCCGTGAAAACACGGAAATACTGAGACTGTATGAATCCAATAATCCAATACAAGAATCTGGCTTAACCAAAGCCTGCTAGTATAAACTGTCCGAACATCGTACGTGCGTAAAAACACGTATGTGTCCGAACCCTGTCGTAAAACCATACGACCTCTATATCGTTTCGCCCGAAGCAGGGAAACTCTCTGTGTGGGACTCTAAAGACTAGACTACTACGCTGGCAGTGGGTTTAACCACAGACCGCAAGCGGCACTAGCTATACGTAACGGTCCCCAGGTAGATGTCGATAAGAAGGCCGATGAGGAAACCCATCCAAACTCCTACTGAGCCTGATGTGACAATCTCCGTACAGTCTGGTCTGTTCGTCTAAGACTATCGCATATCGGGCCTAGGGGGTGGCAAGCGTCAGTCCCCTATAAGCGGTATAAGTCGTGTCGGAGTGAAGCCCATTACACCTTGAGAAGCTACTGGAAAACCTACCAGTAAATCTCGCTTGCCCTGGCCGGGGACTTTGCGTAATGGCTCTCCAGACACAGCGCAATATCAACTCCCAATACCGGGAGAGACGAATCCTGTCTAACCACCACTGCCTCCAAGTGCTTCGGGACTGCACCCAACTGCATCTTGTTTGCAACGACTCCTTTGAGCTGTGGTAGGGTAACAATCTAAGAACAGTGGGAACACACTCGAGGCGAAGCAGTAGTGTCAAGTCTGCGGACTATGCTGTACTCATGTCACCTGGGAACTGTTAACTGACGACGGGTATGATACCAACCAACAGTTCCCTGCGAGTCCTATCCGGTGTACCCGTAACCCAACAAGCACCTACATACTATCTCTAGTACGACGTACTGATGGCTGTGGAATAGACCATCTCCCCAACTGGGATGAGAAGCGTACATATTATTCTACAACGGAGTATCGATGCCCTGTCTCGATAATCCTATAACTAGGGACCTGAAAAAGGATGTGCTTGTAGACTACCCAGCCCCCACTAGTGTGACTGCCATCACAACGCTGGTAGTCAAGAAAGATCCTAAGGGCTCTATCAATATGTATTCTCGATATGCTAACATATACACATATTAAGATAGAAAAATCCAAGTAGCATACTACCATGTTTAGCAAGACTGTTAATATAACTGTGAATATCCGAAGCTTCTATTAAGTAATATACAAGCTAGTATGATACAATAATGGCCCTAGGGCATATACACTAACAATCTCCCACTTGCACTAGGGCCATGTAACTGGTGTATCGAAGACCTATCATCTCGAGTAGCCTCTCGAACTGAATCTGAGGTAAGGCCTTAGTGAATGGATCTGCAGTGTTCTCCTCTGTAGGAACTCTCCGGACCTCGATCTCCTGTCGATCTATGATCTCCCTGATCAGGTGATACCGCCTTAAGATGTGTCTGGACTTCTGATGGGACCTGGGTTCCTTCGCTAAAGCTATAGCTCCGTTGTTGTCACAATACAGCGGTATTGGATCAACAATGGTAGGAACCACCTGAAGTTCTGTGAGGAACTTCTTTATCCAGACTGCTTCTTTTGCGGCATCGCAAGCAGCGATATACTTCTCTTCCATCGTCGAGTCAGCAACGGTGTCCTGCTTGGAACTCTTCCAGCACACCGCCTCTCCATTGAGGGTAAAGACATAACCTGACATGGACTTGGAGTCATCCTTGTCACTCTGGAAGCTGGAGTCGGCAAAAGCCTCGATCTGGAGGTCTTTTCCGCCGTAAACCAAGAACATATCCTTAGTCCTTCTCAGGTACTTGAGAATGTTCTTTACTGCTATCCAGTGCTTCTCCCCTGGGTCTGACTGATACCTGCTTACCACGCTCAGTGCGTAAGCTACATCTGGTCTGGTGCATAACATCGCATACATTATAGAGCCTACCGCAGAAGCGTAGGGTATAACTGACATGCGATCCCTTTCCAAATCAGTCTTGGGAGACATCTCTTTGGATAGGGTGATTCCGTGACAAGCCGGTAAATTTACCGCGCTTAGAATCTTCCATACTGAATCTTTTCAGTATAGTGTTGATATACCTGGACTGCGATAGTCCCAACATCCTCTTGATCTATCACGATAGATCCGGATCCCCAGAATGTAAGAGGCATCACCCAGGTCTTTCATGGAGAACCTGTGTGATAAGAATCCTTTGACAGATTGTAGCATAGGAATGTCATTTCCTATCAAGAGAATGTCATCCACGTACAAGACGAGGAATATGACAGTTCGTGCTACAATTTTACTATATATACATGGTTCATCGGGATTTTTGATAAAGTCATATTCTTTGACCGTTTCATCAAAATAGATGTTCCAACTCCGCGATGCCTGCTTTAGTCCATAAATGGACTTAAGCAACTTGCACACTTTCCCGCTGCTTCCACTTTGATTGAAGCCTTCTGGATGATCCATATAGACGCACTCTTTCAAATTACAATTTAGAAAATCCGTCTTTACGTCCATCTGCCAGATCTCATAATCATGGAAGGCAGCAATGGCAAGAAGGATCCCAATGGATTTGAGCATAGCTACTGGAGAAAAAGTTTCGTCATAGTCCAAACCAGGTCTTTGACGAAAACCCTTTGCAACAAGTCTAGCCTTACAGGTTTCCACCTGTCCATCTACACCAATCTTTTTCTTGAAGATCCATTTGCATCCTATGGGTTTTACCCCAACTGGAGCAAAGTCCAAAGTCTATACTTTGTTGGTGTACATGGACTCCATCTCGGTCCACATTGCATCCAACCATCTTACCGAGTCACCGCTCTGGATAGCTTGCTGAAAGCTAGTAGGTCATCATCATCTATGACGCAATCCTCTATATCCCCATCTATGAGAAAACCGTAGTATCTCTCAAGCGGATGAGACGGCCTACTACTCCTGCGGAGGGGTGCGGGAATGTCCTGTTCTTCTTGAACTACTGGTTCTACCAAACTTTCAGTAGTAGTTTGTGGTTCTGGAATTTCTTCCAGTTCTATTGCGCTCCCACTTGTTTCCTTTTCTAAAAACTGATGTTCTAGAAAATGGGCATTACGAGAAACAAAAACCTTTTGTTCCTCTACGTAATAGAAGAAATATCCCTTGGAGTTCATTAGATATCCCACAAACTTACACTGTACTGATCGTGCCTCGAGTTTGTCCGCATGCTGCTTTTTAACAAAAGCTGGACATCCCCATATTTTTTAGATACTGAAGATAGGGTTTCTTCCCACTCCATATCTGATATGGTGAGTAGGCACAGTCTTGGTAGGAGCCCTGTTCAAAAGATATGCTGCTAATTCTAGCGCATAACCCCAGAAAAATAGCGGTAACTCAGCATTACTCATCAAGGAACGTACCATATCCAGTAGGGTTCGGTTCCGTCTCTCCGATACACCGTTATGCTGTGGAGTGTATGGAGGAGTAAGCTGAGAGAGAATTCCTTTCTCTTTTAGGTAACCTAGGAACTCGGCACTTAAGTATTCACCACCTCGATCAGATCTCAGTGTCTTGATACTTTTGCCGGTTTGGTTTTCTACTTTATTCTTATATTCTTGGAATTTCTCAAAGGCCTCGGATTTATGTTTCATTAAGAAAATGAATCCATACCTAGAGTAATCGTCCGTAAAAGTAATGAAATATGAAAAACCACCTCTTACATGTGTAGATATTGGACCACATACATCGCTGTGTATGAGTCCTAAGAGCTCGCTCGCTCTTACTCCATGTCCAGTGAATGGAGTCTTTGTCATCTTTCCTTTGAGACATGATTAACAAGTTGCATAAGATTGATATTCGAACGGATCCAAATATCCTTCTCTATGTAACTTAGTTAACCTGGTCTCATTGATGTGACCCAGTCTACAATGCCATAAGAAAGCCTGATTTATATCTGGAGACTTTCTTTTTAGTGTGTTCTGGACATTGAAAATCTGTAATTGGTTTAATACGTATATACCGTTATCTAAGTGTATCGGACCCAATCAAACCATGATTAAGGTGGATGTTTACAACATCGCTTACAAACTTGAAATCATAACCTTCTTTCGATAACAACGATACTGATATGATATTATACGTTAAACTAGGTACACAAAAATAGTTGCGCAAAACCAAAATATGTTCACTCGTCAATCCTAGGTGATAATCCCCTACGGACACAGCACCCACGCTAGCTCCGTTAGCAACGTAGAGGGTCATATCACCAACCTTCAGCACTCTACGGTCTCTCAGTGCCTGCAATGAATTGCATATATGAGATCCTGATCCGGTATCCAATACCCAGGAAGTAGAGTTGATTGACAGACAATTTTCAATTACAAACACACCTGAAGTCGAAGCCACAGCTTGCTTCGGTTCCTGGTTCTTGGCAATCCAAGCTTTGCAATCTTTCTTCCAATGGCCTTTCCTACGACAGTGGAAGCACTCGTCCTTTGCCACTACTGGCATTGCAACCTTTGTCTTTTCCTTAGCTCCCACCTTACCAACACTTCCTCGAGGTTTGGTAGCGGCTTTCTTCTTCCTTCCTTTGGCCCTACCCTTGGACCCAGAAGAGGAAGCACCGCGAACAAATATAGTGTGTGTTTCCCTTGCTTTCTGCAAGGTGCCCTCTGCACTCCTCAACATGTTAAGGAGTTCTGGAAGTTCAACTTCCTTTCCTTGAGTGTTGAAATTCAGAATAAACTGGGTGTAGGTGGAAGGAAGGGACTGAAGAACCAAGTCTGTATACAGCTCGTTCTCTAAAGTTGTCCCGAGGTCCGCGAGCTCTTCTATATAGCCAATCATATTTAGGACATGTTCTCCTACAGATGATCCGACGGCCAGCCTCGACTGAAATAAGTTTTTCGAGATCTCGTATCTTGCTATACGAGATTGCTCTCCATACAGATCTTTTGTATGGAGAAATATGGATTCAAGATCCATATCCTCGTGCCTCCTCTGATGTTCATTATTCATAGAGGCAAGCACGATGCATTTGGCCTTCGCGCAATCTAACTCCCAGGTCTTGTGGATTTCCTTATCCGCAATACTGGAATCTGGACCAGGGACAGCAGGTGCCTTAGCAGTAAGGACATACCCCAATTTGTCATAAGTCAAAGCCATCTTAACATTCCGGAACCAATCTTTATAGTTTGGCCCTGTCAAAATATTTTTCTCTAATAGTAACTTAAGGCCTGTCATGTTTTGGGTCGCTGCAATGAGAGAGAGAGAGGGAACACTTTAGCATGATGCTCTTGCAAGTTTAGAGTGGTTTTTAATTTATCTAAACTGGATGGCTCCCACTGTTTTTCGAATCCCTCCTCAAACCAAAAAGGAAGAACTAATCAGGACTATTCTCACCATACAATACTTGCTTAACCGTTCAGCAAGGCCGGTGTCGGTACTTCGAGGGAGGTTTTACGACGCTTTCGCGAAGTTCCTTAATTAAATAACCTCTTTTCTCTGGGGGCGTAGCCCCGCTAACACCTTTCTTGACACCTACTTGGTTTATAGCATTGATCGTTAAGTGACGAATCTCCTGATGAGTAGCGGATACTCACAGTAGGATCGGGATCCAGATATCATCGTGTGATAAAGCTGAAGGAATCCTACCAAAATTATCACACTCCAAATGGTATGCAACTCTTTGCAAATTTCAGTTTCTTTAGAAATTCCCGATATAAATTTCTGCCCCATGCTGTTATGACCTTGGCGTTGGTCAAAATGTTATAAGTCACATGTCAAGTTCTACCCATCATTATCTTGTTAATTTGAACCCATCCGTACATACCCCTGACGTTGGCCAAATGATAATACGACTATCCCAAACTAACTCATCTATCTATGCAACAAATGAATACCCAGCAGCTACCAAACACTATGCCTTGGCGTTGGTCAAAATACATAGCTCGAATACTACTGAATACCCAAATGAAATGACGGAGGGCTACGAATGGTTTTGGCAAAACCATGAACGTAGTGAACTTGATATGATCGAAGGAACCTGATAGCTTTTAAAAGGAGTGGTTAAAGCTCCGCAATTTAAAAAAATATCCTCTGTTTTAAAATAACCGAGTGGTTTCTTTTAAACTGTTCTAACGATTCAACTTTGGTTTATTTTCTTTGCATTAATATAATGCATCCCATCAATTAACCTATCATTGCAGAAAACAACGAAAATATAACGTCCTCTTATGCCATCCGCATTCGCCACTGGGTCCCGTCATTCACCAGTTAGGTTACTTAACTAACGACAGAGCGGAGGCTGGGCTAGCGTGGATGTAAAACATAAGTGACGTCTACTAGCTATCATATATAGATATTGTACATTCGTCAGGCGCAATAATAGGCATTCCAGATCACAGATGAACATATTGGATTTTCTACGAATCCGCATTCCTTTTGAGCCTGCAAAGAAAAACGGATTACACAGTCGCGATGAATAGCCAAAACCCCACCCTAGACCCCTACGGGTATGGCAAACTACCCGCCAAGTACCCGAAGTGAAGCGGTCTCCCTCAACAACGTGAGTAGGCCACTAAACACTTCAAAGTGCCCGGTAGTTTGTGCACCCCACCTTGGGTCTATCCTAGGAGCAAAAATCAGTAAATGAAATAATACAACGGTGGCTACAACCTCAGCCCGGATGTGCCCCGCAAAAGAATATTACAACAATTTACAAATTACATTTGAATGAAAGAAACACTCGTCTCACATCCCCGGCTATCCATTCACGACAATCCAACAAGTCCACAAACACAAACAGTAAAAACCATTACAGAAATGTGCAACCCCCTGCTAACCGATATACTAGCAGTTAGGGGAGGTTTACGAACACATTAAACAAATCACAGATATAATCAAATTAGCCAAACATCGTAGAATTTCGATCAAGCAAACACAAATGATTCTACTCCAAATACTTCACTGTGCACCTGAAACCTGAGCAGAAACAGAACATCCCAGCAAATACAAAATTAACACAGAAGAGTTACTGGGGAATTTTGGGCTGACTCGGCTCCAACTCGGCCGCGGATCCGCGGCGGATCGCTTTGGATCGGCTGCGGTTCCACGGCGGTTTGGCCGAGTTACAACCTCAAATTTCTCCAGTAACCTTATATTTCCCTGCTTGTATTTTTAAGGGTCCCTGAAAAATTTTTAGACCCCGTTTTAAAAACGGAAGAAACATGGTGAAAAGGTCGTATTTTTGGGTTTGTTTTGCGATCGAATTTCTAACGACTTTGGTAACAAGTTAGTTATGGTTTAGCGAGGCTCTGATACCACTTTAAGTCGACGTTAGACACCCCACAAGATGCGGGGAGGCGGAATAGGTAAACAATCATTTTGTTTAAACTAACATCGACTAACTTTACGGATCTTTGCTAAACCCTAACTAACAACAACATAAAAGTGATTAGCAACTATGAAAGAAGATTATACCTAATGAATCAAGTCCTTCTTGTTCTCTTTGTTCACCTCCTCGACGGCCTCCTCGATGTGATAGAAGATCGACCCGAGAGCTACTTCTCCATGCTTTAACCTCACACTTGAGGTAACTAAGTGGCTATGAGTGCTAATCAAAGCAACCTAGAGGATATAGAAGAGAATTACGGATCTATTAGTCTTGCTAACCCTTGGATCTCAACACATGAGAGGTTAGGGTTAGGGTTGAAGAGAGAGAGCTTAAGGAGAGAGAAGGTAAGAATAATTATCTAATGGCAATTAACTCATTTGTGTATATATATGAAGCATAATATATCTTGCACAAAAATATCTTTGCACAAATATCTTCATGCTTCATTTAATACATAATGAATCATCTAGTGAGTCATTAAAAGCATTAATGCTTCATTAACTCTCTTGATGAATCATCTCCATGAGTCAAAAAACCATTTAATGCATATAACACCCAAGCTCTCCACCTCATCAACCTTCTAGAAGCTTCTCGAGTAATTACGAGAACGCCACTCCTATCCGTGAAAACACGGAAATACTGAGACTGTATGAATCCAATAATCTAATACTAGAATCTGGCTTAAACCAAAGCCTGCTAGTATAAACTGTCCGAATATCGTACGTGCGTAAAAACACGTATGTGTCCGAACCCTGTCGTAAAACCATACGACCTCTATATCGTTTTGCCCGAAGCAGGGAAACTCTCTGTGTGGGACTCTAAAGACTCGACTACTACGCTGGCAGTGGGTTTAACCACAGACCGCAAGCGGCACTAGCTATACGTAACGGTCCCCAGGTAGATGTCGATAAGAAGGCCGATGAGGAAACCCATCCGAACTCCTACTGAGCTTGATGTGACAATCTCCGTACAGTCTGGTCTGTTCTTCTAAGACTATCGCATATCGGGCCTAGGGGCAGCAAGCGTCAGTCCCCTATAAGCGGTATAAGTCATGTCGGAGTGAAGCCCATTATACCTTGAGAAGCTACTGGAAAACCTACCAGTAAATCTCGCTTGCCCTAGCCAGGGACTTTTCGTAATGGCTCTCCAGACACAGCACGATATCAACTCCCAATACCGGGAGAGATGAATCATGTCTAACCGCCACTGCCTCCAAGTGCTTCGGGACTGTACCCAACTGCTACCTGTTTGCACGACTCCTTTGAGCCGTGGTAGGGTAGCAATCTAAGAACAGTGGGAACACACTCGAGGCGAAGCAGCAGTGTCAAGTCTGCGGACTATGCTGTACCCATGTCACCTGGGAACTGTTAACTGACGACGGGTATAATACCAACCAACAGTTCCCTGCGAGTCTTGTCCGGTGTACCCGTAACCCAACGAGCACCTTTATACTATCTCCAGTACGACGTACTGATGGCTGTGGGACAGACCATCTCCCCAACTGGGATGAGAAACGTATACACTAGTCTATTCCGGAGTATCGATACCTTGTCTCAATAATCCTACGACTAGGGACCTGAAAAAGGATGTGCTTGTAGACTACCCAGCCCCCACTAGTGTGACTACCATCACAACGCTGGTAGTCAAGCAAGATCCTAAGGGCTCTATCAATATGTATTCTCGATATGCTAACATATACACATATTAAGATAGAAATAAACCAAGTAGCATACTACCATGTTTAGCAAGACCGTTAATATAATTGTGAATATCCCAAGCTTCCATTAAGTAATATACTGTAACGTTTTAAAAATAATTAAATAATTAAATAAATAAAATTCTTTAAGTGAATTTTCTGATTTTCGGAAAAATAAACTGTATTTTCCGTAAAACTTAACTATAAATAATTTTCTTCATAAATTTAAAAAGACCTATTTTAAATAGGTAATTACTAGTAAATGGTGTTTATTTAGTCACTTATAAATTTTTAGTTTAATTAAATATTTTTCCTAAATTTATTATTTTAAATATTAACATAAGCTTTTAAATAAACATTAAATTAGTGTAAATTACAATTTGCAATGGGTTTATTTTTCAAAGTGAACCATGACATATTAGAATTAGGTTTTTAGCATGCTAATCTCTTCTTGAATTGTCTTTAAATTTCTAGAGTTTTCTATGATGAATTGAATTAAGAAAATTAATAAAATAAAGAAATTTATGAAAAGACATAAAAGGTGTATTTCTTTGGAGAATGTTCTACACTATTCTTCATTCCTTCTTCCTCTCTTTTCCTCACCTCATGGCCGGCCTCACCTCCATGGGCAGCCCCAAAAATTTTCCCCCATCATTTTTGCATTAAAAATCATCAAAATTCATCAAAAATTCCAAAAATAAACCTCAAAAATCAACATTCAACCTCTACCATTTTCCTTTGACCTATTTAGCATGGAATTTGGAGTTGGAAACCATTATTTTGGAAGCATATTTTCATGTTTGGATCTCATGCTTTGAAGGTATAATTTTTATTCTTATGATTAATTGTTGTTAAATGCTTTTATTTAGCATATTTAGATTTTCTTAATTAATTCTATTTGCAAGTTTAAAATTCAAGATAGGGTTTCTAAAATCAAGTTAGGGTTTTTATTAATTAAGTGGGGTTATAATAAGTAGCTTAACATTTTTAGAAGGGAAAAATCTAGCATGGTTGATTTATTATAATTTGTGCATTCAAAATTGTTTAAATTAAGCAATTTTGCTAACTAGATTTTTATAAATTATATATATTGGTGTGTTAAAAATTCTAATTAAGGTTTTTATCATTATATTGTGGTTTTAATGAGAATATTAACATGTTAAAGGAATGAAATACCTAATCTAATTATTAGTTTCAAATTGTTAGTTAATATAATGTGATAAATATGCTATTTCGGTAAACTAGGTTTTAGAAATTAATTTAAAATGTAGTATTAAAAATCTAATTAGGGCTTTAGCTCATTCTTAAGATTTCATGGAGTGGTTTAACACTTTAATATATGCAAAATCAAGTTTAGTGGTGGAATTGTGAATTTTTGCTTAACAAGTGTTAATTTTGGTTAATTTGCAAAGTAGAAATTTTAAATTAAGACAAAATGGTGTGAGAAAAATATAGTAATGGTTTCTATAATCTAGTTATGTTGTTTAATGAATATTATGACCATTAGTTTCATTTAAATATCGAGTTTTGAAGTAAAACGGTAAATTGGCGTTTTCAGGTTTTTACGAAATCGGACGATTTGATCGATTTTAGGGTTTCGATGATTTAAACCATGTTTTATATTATAAATAATGAGTTTTGAAACTACAAGTTGTTTGTTGGTGTTTTATCTCGATCAACCGGCGTTTGTACGCCGATATCGAGCGATATTGGTTCCTTTGCATGAGCGGGTCATAGGTTTTAACCTATGCGTGTTTCGTGCGTCGTTTTGGTTTTATCCGTGATTCAGTTACGAAATTATATATGTTTGCGTATAGGTACCCCTCACGTGGACTTTGGACGAGGAAGAAGAGGAGGGCGACATCGTCTTCGGCAGACAAGGACCAGGTGAGTAGATGTATATCTACGGGGGAAGTCGGGTGGATGGCGTTCAGCACCCCCGCAAACATAAAATAGGAATATTGCTTATTGTCATTAGGAAGTCGGACGTGATCTTAGATTCTTGGCGAGTAGGACCCTATTAAAGAGCTTAGGTTGGACTAGACTGATTTAGATAGACTTTACCAGAGGAGGAATGTCTTGGAGGAAATTCGTAGGTTTCAGGTAGACACACACACGCACACACAGAAACTTGGCTTAGTGTATATGTGTATGTGTATATATAAGTAGGAATGTGTGTAGGTGTATATATACACAACATGTATATGTGATATAAGGATGTTATATGATACATGGGGATGAGACGATATAACTGGGCTTGATGCCGTGATCTCTTGGATATACAGTCATATTATGATCTTAGCGGATGGTTGAAAAATGAGAGAATGGATATGTATACATAAACGATAATAGGTGATGATGACATTGAGATATACGAGACTCTAGAATAGAACCCGGACCGTAACCTGTGACTTGATTATGATATGATATATGTGTGACTTGGTTATGATATGATATATGTGTGACTTGGTTACGATATGATATATGTGTGACTTGATTATGATATGATATATGTGTGACCTGATTACGATATGATATATATGACATGATATTTCTGAGGAACAATTGACGACGTATATGTTCGCAGACAATGATATATGATTGATGATATTGGGATGTATGCGATTACAGTATAGTACCTTTGATCATGACATTATTTGATGATGATATTATATGAATGATGATGTACGTAGGTGATACTTGACCCGTACCCCGATATTGGAATGTCGTACGATGGATTTTACCGTACGAGGCATAGATTTGATGATTGATCCGCACTCTTGATTCGAGAAAGCCGTACTACGTACGTGACGCTATTGAGGCCAGATCGCCGACTATTACAGATTTGGACTCAGACCTTAGGTGGATTCTTATTTCCTATCGACTAGTTCCTTTAGTTTAGTTCCTTAGGGGGGTTAGATACCAGTTGAGGCTCGAGTCATATAGTTGTAGTTAGATATGTATATTCCAAATGAGTGTTTAGTACACATTTTACCTTTACATTCAGATTGAAATCATCAAGTTGCATGTCCATACATATGTTTCTTTAGTCAGTATGAAACTCTGTCTGTTAGGACACCAGCACCATTACCGATGACGAGCATGTCCCACGTACACTTTTTTGCCGGTTCACACACACATCATCGGTAATTGCCCTGTCACGTACACTTTAGAACATATTATCTTTTATGATAGAATCAGCTAAAGGCTAGATCAATATAGTATTGTGATTACTCTCAGGTGTTAGTCTAGACATTGCATTTATTACTTAGACATTTCATGCATTCACATTTTCATGTTATCATGCTGTATTATGGGGCTTATACCGACACTTACCATTTACTTACTCATGATTTTGGGATTTTGGATTTCTATGAGATTTCTGGATTTTGGGGAAAACCGTAAGAATATATATAAAAACTTCTCTCTCTTTCTCCCTCTCTTTTTAAAATATAAGTTGCGGTTTTCTCATGATGTATGTGTCGTCCACCATGAGATTTCATGTTTTCTGTTGGATTTCGAGACCCGATTCGAGGAGTGGATGAACCGTCTCGGGTACATGGTGGTCCCGGTATAGTACCCCGGGGCAAGAAGATCGAGTTATAGACGATGAGCCTGGCAGGGGAAGACTACCTACCGGTGATATCTGGCGCGGCGGATATCCGGAGGATACCGACCGTTGTCGTGAGATTTGATGATATGGGCCGATCCGGACTGACGGAGCCCGAGATATTCAGACTATGAGATATTGAAACTATGAAGTATTGAGACTTGAGATTTACTTGTTTGTGTCGATATTTGACACGGATTTTCATGGATTTCATCGGTGATATTTCAGATTTCTATACAATTTTACCATGATAAAAGTTAAAGAATTCTTATACAGATATATCCAGATTTCAGGATTGATTGTTTTACATTCATGGTGCATGCATACTCATTCACATGACAGATTACTATTTGAGGCACTGACACGAGCACGGAGCATTTGCACTTACGCGTAGTTTATTACCCTGCCATTACTAGATGACTAGTGATATATTAGTATATTATTATGACCTAGGACAGCGTCGTGCATTCGATTTCTTTTCGCAGATGTCTTCTACTCACGAGTTGGCAACTCACCCTCGTTGTGCCAAATTTTATTACAGGTTCGATGTACAGGTTTCCTTGGCAGCTTGCTGGCACATCATTTCATTCAGGGTGATTTGCACGGTAGGTTGGTTCACTTATATCAGGACCGCCGTTGTACTTTTATTATTTCATTGGTATCTAGTAAGCTCCATCAACCAAACTT
This sequence comes from Agapanthus africanus, assembly GCA_030015575.1. Lineage (NCBI taxonomy): Eukaryota > Viridiplantae > Streptophyta > Magnoliopsida > Asparagales > Amaryllidaceae > Agapanthus > Agapanthus africanus. The sequence continues at coordinate 434,231,336 of JASDDO010000019.1, forward strand.
GTATTACTTGATAAGTTTAAAGGACCAGTTATTTATTTCGACCTTAGAGTTACGCTTGTATTATTATGGTATCTAGTGGATTTGTTTTCTTTTGAGTTTTGAGCCTCGCCCTTGGGCATTGTATATGATTGTGCTTGGTGTGGTTGTTTCCGCCTGTTGGCGTAGAGCTAGCTCCTGCTTGGGGATGCCTTTTTATTATTTGTATATATTATTCTTGTTTGTACCCGTTTGGGGCCAGTTTTTACAAAGGAGACTCTGCCGAAATTTTTGAGAAAATTGGATGTTGCTTTTAAACTTGTTTCCCTACATGTTTTCCTTTACTTCTTCTTTGAATGGTTTAGATTTCTGGGCTTCGGCTTACTTAGATTACGTCACGCCTCTAGACGCTTCGTAATTTAAGTGTCGGTCACGTTCCGTACCTTCGGGTCGTGACATATATAATCTAGTATGATACAATAATGGCCCTTAGGGCATATACACTAACACACACTACAACTAGTGAGAATCCTAACATCCAATTAGATCTATCTCATAGATCTATAACCCAGGATTTATGAGGTATCACCTTGATCCTATAGAGAATCTTTGTGATAAGAGGAGATTGACCGAGCGTAGCATAGAAAACTCCTTTCATATCAAGAGTATGTCATCCACGTACAATACGAGGATCATCACCATACTCCCTACTACCTTTTTGTATATACTTGGTTCATCTACCATTTTGATGAAGTCAAACTCTTTGACTACTACATCAAAACAGACGTTCCAACTCCGCGATGCCTGATTTATCACATAAAACATCTTGCACACGTTTCCGCTGCTCCCACTGTCTACGAAGCCCTATGGCTGTGTACTTATAGACGCTCTCTTCCCAATCATCATTTAGAAAGGCAGTCATGACACCCAACCGCCAGATATCGTAGTCATGGTATGTAGCAGTGGCAAGTAGGATCTGGATGGACTTAAGCACAGCTTTGAAAGTCTCAACTTTTTCATGTACACCAAGTAATCTTCTCATGATATACTTGCTCCTGATGGGGATTTAACCCTTCAGATAAAGCAACCAAAGTTCATACTTTGTTGGTGTATAAGGATTTCATCTCAGATCGCTAAGCATCCAGCTATTCTCACAGAGTCCCCACTCCTGATGGCCTGCTCGAAACTAGTTGGGTCGTCATCTCATGATGCAATCCTCTCTCCCACTGTCATAGAGAAACCGAAGCGTCTTTCAGGTGGATGAAGAACCCTACCAGATCGGCGGAGAGGCTGAGCTTCGTTGGAAACTATTGAATCCTCCGGATTTACCAAATCATCAGCTGCAGTTTGTATAGCTGGAACTCCTTCCAGTTCTACCTCATGACCACTAATTTCTTCACCAGAAATTCCCATTTTCTCAAAAAGTGGTATGCCAAGAAATAAAACATCTTTTGTTCTTCGGTGTGGTAGAAGATATTCCCTTGCGAATGCTTGGGATATCCAACAAACTTACACAGAACTGACCTTGCCTCGAGCTTGTCCGGATTTTGCTTTTGACATAGGCCGGACAACCCCAAATCATAACTTCATTAAAAGATGGGCTCTTCCCATACCATATCACATATGGAGTGGTAGACTTCTGATTTGGTTGGAACCCTATTCAATAGGTATGCAACTTCTCAAGTGCATAAACCCCAAAAGAAAATAGGCAACTCAGTAGTACTCATCATAGTGCACACCATATCACATATGGTGCAATTGCTCCGCCCCAATACACCGGCGTGCTGTGGTGTATTCGGAGGAGTAATGCTGAGAGAGAATCTCATTCTCCTTTAGAATTGTCCAGGAATTCCGTGCTCAAGTATTCTCCTCCTTGATCACATCAAAGGATATAATATTTATACCCAGTTTTTGGTTCTCTACTTCTAACTTATATTCTGTGATTATCTCAAAAGTTTCGGACTTGTGTTTCAACAGGAACATATGTCTGAATCTTGAGAGATCATCAATGAATGTAATGAAGTACAAAGAACTTGTCCTGGCATATGTAGACAGGGAACTTTCATACATCAGCATGTATCAATCCCGAGAGTTCACTAACTCTTTCTCTGTTTCCAATAAACGGAGCTGTGGTCATCTTATCTTTTTGACATGACTGGCAAGTTTTACAAGATGTAAATCCAAACTAATTTAAATATGCATCTTTATGTAACTTCAGCTAGTCGGGTCGCATTGATATGACCTAGTCTACAATGCCTCAAGAAAGATTCGTTCATTTCTGAACTCTTCCTCTTGTGTGTGTTCTGTACATTAAGAACCATAGTTTGATTTAGAACGTCTATGCTTTTAGATAACGTGCCTGAACCGATCAACTCTTGATATAGGAAATGTTCAAAACATTATCCAACAATACAAAATTATATCCTTCTTTACTAATAAAGAAACTGATATGATATTGTATATCAGGTTCGGTATCTAATAACATTCGTTCAAAATCAATGTATTCTGGTAATACAGGGTGATAACTGCCAACAGACTTGGTTACAACACTTGCATCATTTCCAACTCTTGAAACTTATCACCCGTTCTCAGTTCTCTACCTTTCTGTAGCCCATGTAACAGATTACATTTACGGGATCTTGATCCGGTATCTCATACCCAGGACGTAAAGGATACTGAGAAACAGTTCTCGCTAATGAACACACCTGAAGATGATGCATCAGCATGCACTTTCTTCGTTTGGGCGGCACGGGAATTCTGGTAATCCCCTATTTCCTGCTCTGTCTTATAACAATTATAAGTTGGAGCGGGACCAACGTTCCCTTGCACAATATAACAAGTGGGTTCGGTCAATACATCCGTATTATTATCTTGATTTAAGGCGTGATATGGTCGCTACCTGGAGAGAGAGAGAAGAAAACACTCAGCGTATGCTCTTGCAAGATTAGATTGGTTATTTATATATCTAATCAGGATGTCTCCCACTGTTTTAGTCAAATCTTCCTTCAAACCCTAAAAGGAAAGACTAGCCAGGATTAATTACACTCTACAAGTTCGCCAATCTTTCAGCCAGGCCAGTGCCGGTACTTTGAGGGAGGTTCCCCGCGCTTTCGCACAGACCTAATTAAAATAAACCTCATTTTCCCAAGGGCGTAAACCCGTTGACACCTTTCTAGACACCTACTTGATCGACTAATTGTAATGTGTAAAACTCTCCCAGGAGTAACTCTTACTCGCAGTGGGTATCGGGATCCAACTATCTCATAGAAGGTATGCAATCTCATTGCAAATTTCAACACTTGAAATTCCCAATAATATTTTACCCCTAGCAGCTATATGACCTTAACATAGTCAACAAATCATAAGTGCTAGTCAAGTTCAACCCGTCATTTCTCGATTGAATTAAACCCACCCGCACGACCCTTAACATAGTCAACAAAGTCGCACGACTACCCTAATCCAATCGCATCATATGCTTATACAGATAAGCACTAATCAGCTACCGCACACTATGCCTTAACATAGTCAATAAACATAGCACGAGTACTAACTAGTACTTATCTGAAATGACGGAGGGCTACGACAGGTTTTTAAGAAAACCCTTTGCGTAATGAACTTGATATCGTTGTAGAATCGAGTGATTTTAATTGGAATGTTTTTGAAGCCTTTTCTAGTTTTGCTAAAGAGGTCACTCCCGGTGAAGGGTTCGTTGGCTCTTTCCTTATTGAATAAGGTGCAGGATATTTCGCAAATATCACTATGCAAAGCAAAAACTATAGAAACAATCAAAAGACAAACTGAGTTTGTAGCATCTGCTAGTTTCGCTAAAGAGGTCACTCCCGGTGAAGGGATCTCGGCTCTTTCCTTATCAAATAAGATGCTGGATGTTCTACAAGAAACGCCGCTATGCAAAGCAAGAACTAGAGCTACCAGTTTTTGAGACAAGTATCTACAACATCTTTAGGTTTCTTTTATTTCATTAATCTCATTAATGAAGTCCCATTTTATTATGCTTCACAAGCATCACATTTGAAACGAAATCAACAATATAACACATATCCCATATATATAATATAAACATTTGTCTCAGGCAGTAATATGATCTCATCACAGAACATTGCAGCAAAAGATAACATATGAAATATTTGATATACTAGGATTTCCGTGTTTTATGCGAGCCTGTATAAAACACGGATTCCACGGTCGCGATGAATAGCCAAACCCACATCCCTAGACCCCTACGAGAGCGTCAAGCAACACTGCCAATTCTAGGGTTAGGAGACCCGGTCTCGACTCCTCGAGATGGTCTTCCACTGGACCCTAGAACCCGGTTACTTGTGCTCCCCGCCTTGGGTCTACCTAATGCGGAAAAGTAAATAATATACAATGGTGACATCATCCTCAGCCCGGAAGTGCCCCAATAAAAGAATATTACATACAATGAATTTTACATGAATGAAAATAAAAACCCTCATCTCACATAAAACCCCCGGCTATTCAAAACGTGAGGATCCAATATAACATATCACAGCAACACATAATATCTCATATCATCAACGTAAGAAAATATGCGTATCCCAGTTGTCGTTGATGTATAGCAACGAAACCGGCGATAAACCACATATTACACTTACGGTCACAGAAAAGAAAGTGTAAAACTACAATAGTTGGAATCCGCAACAACCTTAGACATCTCATGCCTAACTAAATGAATTCCTTAGACATCACATGCCTAACAATTATAAACCCCGCATTTTAGTCTCAATGTCTGAAACTCTTTTCAATATCAAGTCGGGCAATTCAACAAGATTCCCGACATCCTGATCGAATGCTCATCGCAAACTTTAGTAGACGGCCGCACCCCCGGATGCCGTCGACGAAGTGCACTAAAGAGGAACACCGCTGCCGCGAGCACCCGAACGGATGCTTTTGGCGACGGGGTTCTCCTACAGTCACTTGGTCGGGGCTATGGGGCGTGGCTATCTATTAAGTTTACCCGGCGAGTATCCGCGTACGCTACGTGATTGCGACGGACTTTTGATCACATCAAAATCACGTGGCAACCGATCAAATGAGACTAAACTGCTAGATTTATAACATTCAAATTAGTTATCTCATAACTACTTGTGGATTCCAAATATTGTATCACATTCCAGATAAATAGACAATGTTAAACTTTCCAATCGAATAAATAAACACCCAAGATTTCCCAAATAGCTCAACACTTGAGCGGAGTTCAAAAAGTATCCATATCATTCCATAGTACCAATGGTCCAGCCGTAGAAGGGTCAAACCAACGCCTCACATGTGGCAACGCCGTACTGCCCCAAACCCTAAGGTTTAGAGGCGGTTCAGACGGTCACATAATCGGGTTAAGGTTTTTGTTCTTCTAGAGGGTCCACCACGTTACTTGCACGACTATAAATGTTCTTTAATTAAGGAAAAATCCAAAACTTGGAAATTTTCCGGCAGAGGAAAAAGTGAGTTATTAATATTCGTTCGAACCTTTTAACACGTTCTAAATTACCCGGAAAAAACTTAAACGAAGTTAAACTTTCCGATCGAATCAACGAATACAAAAGATCTCCAAAAAACTCAACACTTGAGTAGAATTAAAAATTCCCAGAAACATGAAAAATTAACCAAGAATAAACCCCAGAAGTGGTAGCACCAAACACTTGAAATTGGCCGCAGAACCGCCGCCAAACGCATGGTTTGACCGCGGTTCCGCGGTCGAATGAGGGAATTAGGGCTCCGTACATCACAGTAATTCTTAGAATTCCCTGCTGAATTTTCTGAGTATTTTTAATACGGAAAAAATCATATTTTAAAAAAAATTTCCAGAGAGGGGGTCAAAATCGACGTTTCGGGGTTCAATCGGACTTTTAATTTCGTATACACGTCCCTAATGCCCTAGCTAGGCTCTGATACCACTGTAGGGTTACTTGGCACTGTCACAAGGGTCTATAAGGCATCAACCATGCCCGATTTAAAATTTAGAAGTGCCGAACAACCTAAAGCAAGGATCTTTGCTAGATAATTAGGGTTAAACATGCAAGTAAACAACTTTACTTCTAAGAGTTAGGGATTACAACCTTTGTAGTCCGTTCCTTCACTTCTAAAGCTCCGTGTTGAGGTCCCTTCGCTGCGATCATCGAGTACCCAGACTCCAGAGAGGCTCCGTGAAGAGAAAGATGCAAACTTGCTTTCGATCTTCAATAACAAAGATGATCTACCTTGAAGAAACTCAAGCCCAAGCTTTTGCTTCACTAATCAAGTATTAGCAAAGCAAACACCCTAATCTAAATGGCTAGAATAGATAAGGATGATGAAGTAGGAATTTAGCTCTCATTTGTTTTCTTTATCTCACTCATTTTCATCACTTCATAAAAAGCTAGAAAGCTTTTTCAAGAGAGAAGAAGGAAGAAGAAGAAGAACAAAACCATTTGTGATGAATAATGAAATCAAGTGTGAGGTTAGAAATGCAACCATGGGTTAAGAAAAATGACTTAACCCTTGTAGAGATTTTATCATGGTAAAGAGTTTGGGTTGGGTTAAGGAAATATCTACACAAAATATCATAAGTCAAAGTCAAAGCTTCAAGAAGCTTCTTGAAAGATATATGCAAGCTTAACCCTAATCCAAACCCTAACCATATTTATACTCCATAAAACATGTTGCATTTATAACCATAACATGTTACAATATTATATATCACATATATAATATTTATTGTAACAAAATAAAATAATACAATTAACGTATATCACATATATATCAATGTATTATCCAAGTGAGAAAAAGAATCTTTAAGTGAGCTAATATTAGTTAATGTAATATAATATATCAAATATATAATTATACATAAAATTATCGAATCAACACTTGATCGGATAATCCGGCTATTTCATAAATAACCGACTAATATAATCTGTATCAGTTCATCGAATCAACACTTGATCCGATGACCCGGCTATATCACATATACCCGGCAGATATCTCATATCGCGAGAATCTCATACGGTATCTCATACGCGTATTATTCTCGGTCCCGCACATATCACATATGTGCTCCTACTCCGTTTTGCCTGAGCCAGGAAACCTCTGTGTAGGACTCTGAAGAATCGTCAATACGCCGGCAGTAGATGATGATCATATCAAACATCCATAAGCTGCAAGCGGTCAGCTAAACGTAACAGCCACCTAGGTATTGAGCAATCAGAAGATCAACAAGCAAGCCTGTACTTTCTCCCGTGAATCCAACTAGTAACACTCCCGTACAGTCCAGTCTCTTCGTCTGATATGTCGTATATCTCGCCTAGGGGTGGTAAACGTCAAACCCCAGTAGCTTGATAAGTCATGTCGATATGAGGTCCATAACAGTTCGAGAGAATACTGATAACACTTACCAGTAAATCTCAGCAACCCTGGGATTTCTAGTTATAGCCAATCAAACACAGCGCAACATCAACTCCCTATACAGGGAGATACGAAAGCCCTCCTATCGCTCATTGCCTCCATGTGATTCGGGACTGTACCCAAAAGCCACCTTTTTGCACGCCCTCTTGGACGTGGTATAATGGAAATCAAAGCACGGTGGGAATCACACAAGACTCTATGATGATCTCGGGTCTACAGACTAACCTGTACCAGTGTCACCAGAGAACTGCCATCTGACGTGAGGTATAATACCATCTGGGAGTTCTCGGCGAGTCCGTCCAGTGTACCCAGTCTCCACTGAGCACCCGTATACCTTCTTTGATGTCAAACACCAATGGATATGGGATCATCCATCGCCCATCAAATGGTTCAAGAAGCGCATACGCTAGTCTACTCTGGAGTATCGATGCCCTATCTTGGTACTCGCACGACTAGAAACATTTGAAGGATGTACTTGGCGACTACACTGTCCCTACTAGTATGATCTGCATCATAGTCCTGGTAGTCAAGTACTCATCCTAAGGGCTTTATCAACATGTAACATAGAGACAATCAGAGTACATATTAAGATAAAGAGTAACCAGATAGCATACTATCATGTCGAGCAAGAAAGTCCTCCCTATATATGTCCAAGCATCCACTACAATATACAACGTATGTACTGTAATGGCCTCTAGGGCATACATATAACTTACAGATTTAAGTAACTTGCACACTCTTCCGCTGCTCCCACTCTCTATGAAACCCTCTGGCTGATCCATATAAATACACTCTTCCAAATTTCCATTCAGAAAAGCGGTCTTTACGTCCATCTGCCAAATTTCATAATCATGGAAGGCAGTAATGGCAAGTAGGATCCGAATGGATTTAAGTATAGCCACTGGAGAAAAGGTTTCATCATAGTCCAAGCCAGGTCTTTGACAAAAACCTTTTTCTACAAGTCTAGCTTTATAGGTTTCAACCTGTCCATCTACACCAATCTTCTTTCTGAAGATCCATTTGCAGTCTACAGGTTTTACCCCTTGAGGTGCAATGTCCAAAGTCCAAACTTTGTTAGTGTACATGGATTCCATTTCGGTCCGCATTGCATCCAGCCACTTTACTGAGTCTCTGCTCGTAATGGCCTACTGGAAACTAGTTGGCTCATTATCATTGATGATGCAATTCTCTCTATCCCGGTCCATGAGAAAACCGTAGTATCTCTCAGACGGATAAAACTGCCTACTAGATCTGCGGAGTGGCGCAGGGACGTCCGGTTCTTTTGAAACTTCTGGTTCCACCATGCTTTCAGTAATAGTTTGTGGTTCTGGAATTTCTTCCAGTTTTATTGCGCTCCCATTAATTTCTTTTTCAAGAAATTGAGTCTCCAGAAAATGGGCATGCCGAGAAATGAAAACCTTTTATTCCTCTGCGTAATAGAAAAGATACCCCCTGGAGTTCCTTGGGTATCTCACAAACTTACACAGTACCGATCATGCCTCGAACTTGTTCGTATGCTGCTTTAACAAAAGATAGACATCCCCATATCTTAAGATACTTAAGATAGGATTTCTTCCCACTCCATATTTCATATAGGGTGGTAGACACAAACTTAGTAGGAACTTTGTTCAAAAGATATGCAGCAAATTCTAGTGCATAACCCCAGAAGGATCGCGGTAACTCAGCGTTGCTCATCATAGAACGTACCATATCTAATAAGGTGCGTTTCCATCTTTTCAATACACCGTTGTGTTGAGCTGTGTATGGAGTAGTAAGCTAACAGAGAATTCCATTCTCTTTTAAATAATCCAGGAACTCGGCACTTAAGTATTCACCACCTCGATCAGATCGAAGTGTCTTGATACTTTTACCTGTTTGTTTTCTACTTCATTCTTGTATTCTTGGAATTTCTCAAAGGTATCGGATTTATGTTTCATCAAGAATACATTTTCATACCTTGAGAAATAATCCGTAAAAGTAATGAAGTAGGAATAACCACTTCTTGCATGTGTAGATCTTGGACCACACACGTCGCTGTGTATGAGTCCCAAGAGCCCGGTGGCTCTTACCTCGTGTCCAGTAAATGGAGTCTTTGCCATCTTTCCTTTAAGACATCATTGACAAGTTGCATAAGACAGATATTCAAACGGATCCAAATATCCCTCTTTATGTAACTTCGTCAACCGTGTTTCATTGATGTGACCTAGTCTACAATGCATAAGAAAGCTTGATTTAATTCCGGAGACTTTCTTTTAAGTGTGTTCTAGACATTGAAAACCTGGTGTTGATTTAATACGTATATACTGTTGTCTAGTGTACCTGGCCCAATCAAACCATGATTAAGGTGAATATTTACAACATTGCTTAAAAATGTAAAATCATAACCTTATTTAGATAATAAAGATACAGATATGATATTACATGTCAATCTAGGTATACAAAAACTGTTACACAAAACCAAAATGTGTCTGCTTGTCAATCCAAGGTGATATTCCCCTACGGAAACAGCATCCATGGTCGCTCCGTTAGCAACCCTGAGGGTCATATCACCTGCCTTCAAAACTCTATAGTTTCTCAGTGCCTGCAATAAATTACAGATATGAGATCCTGAACCGGTATCCAACACTCAGGAAGTAAAGTTGATTGACAGACAGTTTTGTTGGGGTTTGCTAGCGCCTTAGTCGTCGATCACGGCCGGTGCAGAACGAAAAATTTTGGTGTTTAAAAACTTGGCGCTAGAAACAACTACCTAGAATCGAAACCAAACATGAAACTAGCAATCTTAAAGAGTCTATCTACTATGATTTAAGTGTTATACCGAATGAACCATGTCCTTCGGTCTTCTACCATCTTCATTAACTCTTTGAGGCGTCATCGACTGAACTTGGACGCCGGTCTTCCTCCGTCGAAGATGGTCCACCCGAAAGATGTAGCTCATGGCTCTAGCTCCACACCAAAGATCAAGTGAAGCAACTAGGGACTCTAGGTTGCTAATCTAGAATGCCTAGGATGTAGTGAAGTGTTCAAAGTGTTAATCTACCTCACCTCCTCTCTTGATTCAAAACTCATGAGACTGTAGAGAGGAGGTTGAAGATAAAGGTGGAGGAACTCAAGAAAACACAATAGGAGAGTGAAGCTAATGGTAAGTTGAAGAAAAACCAACCATGCAACAATTTGCATCAAGTGAGGAAAAATAATATGAAGCCTTATTTTATAAAACCCATTTTTTCCATTAAAAAATCAAGCCCATGCTTGAATAGTTTGCACAAATGAATTAACAATTCATTTGTGCAACACTATATTCATTTGTGCAAACTATTCAAGCATGGCTCTCACCATACTCCCCTCTCTTGATTTCCCACCTCATTACCCATTAAAATAAATGAATAAAAACTAAATGAGGTGTCCACCTTCTAGAATATTATCTGTACAAATATGGATTACACTATACTGTATATACATACTTGTATTCGTACCGAAATACGAATACCAAAAAGATAGAATAACATAAAGAACATAATACTAAAATATACATATCGAAATATATATACGTAAATTATCAAATCAATACCTGATTTAATAATCCGGCTCAAACCCGAGCCGGCTAGTATTATCAACTGTCCGATCGAAAGTCCGGGTACATAGTACAATCATTCTATCGGAACCCTGCACGTATCCAATACGGCTACTACATCATTTCTCTAGAACCATAGAAACCCTCTGTGTAGGACTCTAAAGACTCGTCAATACGCTGGCAGTGGGTTTAACCATAAGCACGTCAGCGGCACTAGCTGTACGTAACGGCTACCCAGGTATTGAGCGAAAAGAAGGCCGACGAGCAAACTCATCCGAACCCCTACTAAGCCTATCCGTGACAATCTTCGTACAGTCTGGTCTGTTCTTCTAAGAGTATCGCATATCGAGTGTAGGGGTGGATAAAGTTAGACCCATAATAACGCGATATTTCGTGTCGGTATGAAGCCCATCACCCACTGAAAAACTACTAATCCAAATAAGTAATTCTCGTCTACCTTGGCCAAGGATTTCTAGTGATGGCCACCCATGCACCACGCGACATCAACCCTCAATACCAGAAGAGACGAATCCCCGACGATCTGCCTCCATGAGGCTCGAGACTGTACCAAACTAAAACCTGTTTGCACGACTCCTTTGAGCCGTGGTAGGGTAGTAATCAAAGCACAGTGGAAACTCACATGAGATAAATGACGATCTCAGGTCGACAGACTAACCTGTACTCATGTCACCTAGGAACTGCTATCTGTCAATAGGTATAATACCATCTAGCATGTTCCCGACGAGTTCGTCCAGTGTACTCATAACCCAATAAGCACCTTTATACTATCTTAGGTGACTAACTGACACCAATGGCTTGTGAGACCGGCCACCGCCCCTCATCGGGGTCTTAATAAGTATCCATTATTCTACTCCGGAGTATCGATGCCTGGTCTCGATACTCCCTCAACTAGGGACATTTAAGGATGTGCTTATAGACCACCCAGCTCCCACATATATGATCGCTATCATAATGCCGGTAGTCAAGCAAGAATCATATGGTCTCTATCAACATGTAATAGTGATCTGTAATACCACATAATGCATGTACATGATGATAAAGGAAAACCAGATAGCATATTATCATCTCGAGTAAGATTGTTCTACCCGTATAGGTCCTCCCTCAATCATCACAATCGCGTGCCTGTGATTCCAATAATTGACTTGAGGGCACTATAGCCAACAATCTCCCACTTTCACTTAAGGCTAATTATTGCAGTGTCGTATACTCACAGCCCGTGTGATATCGAACATCCAACTTCTCTGCTAATCGGTCTCACAAAGCCCGTTTGTGAAACTATTGCGTTCGAGAAATAGCCTCAGTGAGTGGATCCGCTCCAATATTTCTATCTTTATCTCTCTATATCTCAAGTTCACGAAAAAAGACTATCTCCCAAAATGAGTAATACATGTCTTAGAATTTGTCTGGATATCTGATGAGACCCAGTTCATAAATGAACTCCAAATCCAACAAACTTCTTAGACTGTATCTTCCACTAAATTTAATCAGTATCCTGCACCATGCCTTCCTCAGTATCCGCTTGTACCACCTGTCCAACATACTACCTTCAAAAAAAGGGAAAACTATAACTCTGACAGTCACTCTGTCATCCAGGTCACCTTGGAAGCCTGACATGATAACCGCCTCCATAAAGAGGCTGCCGTTACCATATACCAAAGAACATCCACTTATATTTATAACTGCTTCCCAATGTTGCTTCAGGATTGGATTAACATATATGCTTATTGCATCCAGTGCAAAAGCAATATCTGGTGTGGTACTTGACATTTCATGATTGACTCAATTGCCTAAGCAAGTGATATGTTAATCATGCAAATCGCTCTCCTCATCAGTCTAGAAGACATCTCTTTAGAGAGGGTGACTCCATCACCTGCGGGTACACCACCACGCCAGGAGTCGTCCATTCTAAAACACTTTAGAATAGTGTCAAGTACCCGAATTGGGACATTAATCCCTGATATTTATCCAGATCCTATGTGGAGAAACACCATGTGACGAGCACAGTATAACCAATCGTAATATAAGAAAAAATCACTTCCTATCAAGAGCAGGCCATCCAAATACCAGGACATCACTCCATACTACCTTCTTACTAGGTCCATCTGTTGTTCTGATGAAGTCAAACTCTATGACTGTCATATCAAAACTAGACGATCTATCTCCGCTATACCTGCTTTAGTCTATAAATAGATATAAGCTACTTACCCACTATGCTTCTGCTCTTACTGACTACAACAACCCTCTGGCAGAGTCATATACATGTGCACTTCTAAAGCTAATTTAGAACAACGTTATACTCATCCTCCTGCCAGAACTCATATTCTATAACAGCAGTAATGGCAAGTTTGGGTAATCAAAAACCTCCCTGTCACCGTCTTTGAGGAGACCGAAGTAGCTCTCGGGTGTCTGAGGTTACCCACCAAATCTGCGGAGTGGCTAATGGATTGTTTTAAGCATAAGCCGGACAACTGCCATTACTGAGACATGCCTTAAGTTTATCCCGATTCTTCTTTTAAGCATAAGCCAGACAACTCCATATACCTTAACATCGTTAAGATATGAATCCATTCTATATCCAATATAGAAACAAAGGCACTAATTTGATTGGAACCAAATTCAAAATACATGCAGCCGTTCCTAGTGCATATCAACTAATTGGAAGAAGGCCAAGCAACATTACTCATGAAGGAGCGTACTCGCGGATGAGTAACCTGAGAGAGAAGAAAGTTCTCAAAAATATTACTTATGACGGAATACCTAGCACAAGTATCTACATCTTCGATCACCTTGAAGAATCCTGATACTTGCAACATATGGTTCTCTACTTTATTCTTATACATATATCTTCTCAAAATCTGGACCTTGTATTTCAACGAAATACTTGTATAAAACTAGAGAAGTCATGAGTAAACAGAATATAGTACGAGTACCAAGCTCTTTTTCCTAATGGACATCGGACAATATACAATACTTTGTATAAGTCCTCTGAGTTCAATAACTCAAATTCTGTGCATCGTAGGTTGAAAACTGTGCTATGGTTAAGAAGAATTACACTATTGTTAAATGCTCCTTACCTAACCATCAACTGATATAGGTAAATATCATAGACATAATTTCAATAAGTTATATCTCACTTTATAAATAAACGTACAGATATATCAGTTTGAAATTGGTGCATAACGACGGATATTCAAAACCAAATATTTGCCGTCAGGCAAAACCCAAATGATTTTCTCAAATATCACCAATTACAAAGAATTCTGATATATATTGAGGATCTAATCACCCAATTCCCAATATCTTACTCCTTCTCATTATCTGTAACACCATACAGATGTGAGAATCAAATCTGGTAAATACATACCCTGGAGTAAGAATCAAATTGGGAAAACAGTTTTCAATTAACACTGCACAGTAAAACTGGAACATGAAAATGTTTCGAAGGGGTGGCCAGGTATTCCTATTAATGCATCTTCCACTATCTAGATTCATGACAGTAACTGCATATTTCCTTACCCTCACTCCAATTCCTTTATATGTCTTTACTTCTTATCTTCTGTACACCTTTCATAGGCTAATTGGTTTTCTTCCTTCCCTACCTTTCGGCACCAGCCTAAGATTTGGAAGAATACTATCCGATAAGCATAATAGGTGTACTCTCCTAACACTAGGAGCCCTTGCAACCTGAGAGAAGGTAAAGAGAAAAGAAAACCAAATAATCCTATTCAATTTCTCTAGAACCGGAAACCATCATCAAGCTGAAACAAGTTTCTTCGAGTTCGTATGTAACTATACGATGGCATATCCAAGAAATATGGATCTTCGTAGTGATACAGAGTGTTCTGGAGAAATGCAAAGGGGAAGTAGGAGTGGCAGGGGTATACGCGGCTTCATCGTGAATGATAATAGTCGCAATTTCCTTTGCCCTCATTCTAATCCCTTTTTATATGTCTTTACTTATTACCTTCTGTACACCAGACTTAGGCTAATTGGTTTTCTTCCTTCCCTACCTTTTGGCACCTGCCTATGGTTTGGAAGAAGACTATCCAATAAGCGCAATAGGTGTACTCTCCTAATATTAGGAGCCCTCGCAACCTGAGAGAAGGTAAAGAGAAAAGACAACCGAATAATCCTATTCAATTTTTCCAAAACCGGAATCCATCCTTGAACTGAAACAAGTTTCTTCGAGTTCGTATGTAACTATACGATAGAATATCCAATCAATATGGATCTTCGTAGTGATACGGAGTGTTCTGGAAAAATGCAAAGGGAAAATAGGAGCGGCAGGGATATATGCGACTTAATGACAATCCAAAGGCCAAAGTGTTTTAAGAAGGTTCGGTTAACTTGGTTCATGAATTTTAGTTTGAGGTCGGGTCATGATCGCTGCTAGAGAGAGAGAGAAAAGAAACACTTAGCATGCACTATAACCTAGATTAGATTGGTTAATCACTTTATCTAATCAGGATGGCTCCCACTGTTTCCTCGAATTCTCTTTCAAACCCTAAAAGGAGAATTAGTCGGGATCATCTGAAAATCACCCGAGGAGTAACACCTACTCATTAGTGGGAATCAGGATCCAACTATCATCGCATGATAACTTGCTGGAAGCCACTCAAGTCACCACACTCCAGAAGGTATGATCATGCCTAGCAAGTTTTCTTTATGATTGAAACTCCCGATGTGGCTTTTGCCCCTTGGACCGAAGTGACCTTGACACAGTCAACAAATTAAAAGGTCCTATTCAAGTTCAACCCGTCATTATCTTGATTGTATTAAACCCACCCGCACGAACCCTTGACACAGTCAACAAGGCCGCATGACTGTCCTAACCAATCGCATTGCATGCTACAACAAGCACCACTTAGCTACTGCACACTACTCCTTGACACAGTCAATAAACGCAGCACGAATACTAAGTACTACTCGTAGGAAATGACGAAGGGCTACGGCTAGTTTTTGGCGAAAAACCTTTAACGTAATGAACTTGATATCGTTGAAGGAACCCGAGCAGTTTTACAAATATATAGTGGCGTAAACTTTTGCTAAAGAGGTCACTCCCTGTGAAGGGATCTCGGCTCTTTCCTCATCGAATGGGTGCTGAATATTCCTAACTGAATACCACGATGCAAAACAAAAGAATCGACTATAGTGAAGTTATTACACTGACGCAAAATTTTGCCCAAGAGGTCACTCCCTATGAAGGGATCTCGGCTCTTGCCTCGTCAAATGAGGTGCTGGATATTCAGAACCGAATACCGCTGTGCAAAGCAAAAAGAAACGTCTGTAATAACAATTTTCAAAAATTGGTTCCAAAAACATCATTTAGATTTATTTTTCCTTACATTAATCAAAATTAACGCAGCCCCATCGATTAAACCATATCACACCAGAAAAAAAACGAAAATACAATGTACGTATACGCCATCCGCATTCGCCACGGGGCCCCGTCATGCACCGTTAGGCTACTTAACTAACGGCAGAGCGGGGGCTGGACTAGCGCGGATGCAAAACATATACAACATCTCCTAGTATATATAAATATATATATATATATAACATTCATCCCAGGCATGATATAAGCAACATCACAAGAGAGCGATAAAACAACACAGAATAAGGATAATTTAGGAGCTCCGGGTTTCCTTTAAGCCACAAATGAAACACGACGTTCCCCGGTTGTATGGATAGCTTGTGCAATGTATAACCAAGAACCCTACGAGTGCGGCAAGTTACCCGCCAATCCCAGAAGTGAGGCAACCCCAATCAACAAAGTGAATGGGCCACCCAGCACTTCACGGAATCCAGTAACTTGAGCACCCCTCCATGGGTCATCTAATACCCCCTACGAGTGCGGCGAATAGCCCGTCAATTCTAAAGTAAGGCCCCCTCCGTCTCAACGCTATGAGATGCGGGCCTGTTTCCTTCTAGAACCCGGCTACTCGAGCACTCTACCACAAGGTAATCCTAGTACAGAAAAGAAATGTATATGTACAATGGTGACATCGACCTCAACCAGATCGTGCCCCAATAAAAGAATATACAATCTGGCAGAAATGGCAGTCCACGTATCGGATGCTCGCCCCACAATAACGAATATACAAATGAATCTAAACTGTACAACTACCATTGCACTAGAGGCTATCCCACACGACAATCCGAAATAGCCATCAAAGGTATCAACATCACAGCAGTATATGCAAGTATGTGCAACCCCATCTAAACGACATATAGCAAATAGACAACGTTTGAAAAACACATACACCACATCGCAGATATCAACGATGCAAAATTTCAACTTTTGAAACTTTTCAAGTTGCCCCCCAGCAAAGATAACACTAAGTGAAATCTGGAGAAAATCAAACAAGACCAAAAATACCAATTTACAAAACCTCAGACACTGGATGAAAACGAGACCTAGAAGTGAATAGTAAAAAGGTGAGATCGGGAATTTCAAGGATTTTGGCCGGCCAAGTTTGCATGGAATGGGCTCGTTTTCATCGTGTGCCACATACATGTCTAGACTAAGTCTCTGCACTTGTTTAAAAAAAATTTAGAGACCAAAAAAATTTCAGAATAGAGAGTAGGTTTTGAAATCAGAATTTTTCGGTTTTGAAACTATTGCATCGTGTACTACTAGTTTCTAATGTTTGGGTGGCTCTGATACCATATTGGGGTTTGCTGGCGCCCTGGCCGTCGACCGCGGCCGGTGCGGAACAAAAAATTTTGGTGTTTAAAAACTTGGCGCTAGAAACAACTACCTAGAATCGAAAGAAAATATGAAACTAGCAATCTTAAAGAGTCTGTCTACTATGATATAAGTGTTATACAGAATGAACTGTGTCCTTCGGTCTTCTACCATCTTCCTTAGCTCCTTGAAGCGTCCTCGACTGAACTTGGCCGCCGGTCTTCCTCCGTCGAAGATGATCCACCCGAGAGATATAGCTCGTGGCTCTAGCTCCACACCAAAGATCAAGTGAAGCAAATAGGGACTCTAGGTTGCCAATCTAGAGTGTCTAGGATGTAGTGAAGTGTTCAAAGTGTTAATCTACCCCACCTCCTCTCTTAATTCTCAACTCATGAGATTGTAGAGAGGGTGTTGAAGATGAAGGTGGAGGAACTCAAGAAAACACAAGAGGAGAGTGAAGCTAATGGTGAGGTGAAGAAAAACCAACCATGCAACAATTTGCATCAAGTGAGGAAAAATAACATGAAGCCTTGTTTTATAAAACCCATTTTTTCCATTAAAAAATCAATCCCATGATTGAATAGTTTGCACAAATGAATTAACAATTCATTTATGCAACACTATACAAGCATGGCTCTCACCATACTCCCCTCTCTCGATTTTCCACCTCATTACCCATTAAAATAAATAGATAAAAACTAAATGAGGTGTTCACCTTCTAGAATGTTATCTGTACAAATACATATTACACTATACCGTATATACATACATGTATTCGTACCGAAATTCGAATACCCAAAGAGATAGAATAACACAAAGAACATAATACTAGAATATACATATCGAAATATATATACGTAAATTATTAAATCAATACCTGATTTAATAATCCGGCTCAAACCCGAGTCGGCTAATATTATAAACTGTCTGATCGAAAGCCCGGGTATATAGTACAATCGATCGATCGAAACCCTGCACGTATCCAATACGGCTACTGCATCATTTCGCCAGAACCAGGGAAACCCTCTGTGTGGGACTTTAAAGACTCGTCAATACGCTGGCAGTGGGTTTAACCACAAGCACGTCGGTGACACTAACTGTACGTAACGGCTACCCAGGTATTGAAAGAAAGGAAGGCCGACGAGCAAACTCATCCGAACCCCTACTGAGCCTATCCGTGACAATCTCTGTGTGGTCCGGTCTGTTCGTCTAAGAGTATCGCATATCGAGTCTAGGGGGTGGATAAAGTTAGACCCCTAATAACGCGATATTTCATGTCGGTATGAAGCCCATCATCTACTGAGAAACTACTAATCCAAATAATTAATTCTCGTCTACCTTGGCCAAGGATTTCGGATGATGGCCACCCGTGCATCGCACGACATCAACCCCCAATACCGGAAGATACGAATCCCCGACGATCTGCTCACTGCCTTCATGAGGCTCGGGACTATACCCAACTAAAATCTGTTTGCATGACTCCTTTGAGCCGTAGTAGGGTAGTAATTAAAGCACGGTGGGAACTCGCATGAGACAAATGATGATCTCAGGTCGACAGGCTAACCTGTACTCATATCATCTAGAAACTGCTATCTGACAATAGGTATAATATTATCTAGCATGTTCCCGGCGAGTCCGTCCAGTGTACTCATAACCCAATGAACACATGTATACTATCTTAGGTGACTAACTGACACCAATGGCTTGTGAGACCGGCCACCGTCCCTCGTCGGGGTCTCGATAAGTATACACTAGTCTACTCTGGAGTATCAATATCTAATCTTGATACTCTCTCGACTAGGGACATTTAAGGATGTGCTTATAAACCACCCAGCTCCCACATATATGATCTCCATCATAATGCTGGTAGTCAAGCAAGAATCCTATAGGCTCTATCAACATGTAATAGTGATCTATAATACCACATAATGCATGTACATGATGATAAAGGCAAATCGGATAGCATACTATCATATCGAGTAAGACTGTTATACCCGTATAGGTCCTCCCTCAATCATCACAATCGTGTGTCTGCGATTAAAATAATTTACTTAAAGGCACTATAGCCAACAGTTTTCAATTATAAACACACCTGAATCCGAAGCCACAACTTACTTCGAATCCTGGTTGTTGGCTTTCCAAGCCCTGTAGTCCTTCTTCCAATGGCCTTTTCTGTGACAATAGAAACATTCCTCTTTCCCTATTGTCGGCCCCCCAACTTTTTCCTTGCCCTTCCCCTGTACCTTACTGACACAGCCTTTCGGCTTGGTGGGGGCCTTCTTCTTCTTCCCCTTGGCTTTCTTCTTGGATCTAGAGGAGGAAGATTCCCCAATAAGCAGAGCGGGTGTCTCCCTGGTTTTCTTTAAGGTGCCCTCTGCACTCCTCAACATGTTGAGGAGTTCTGGAAGTGTAACTTCCTTCCCTTGAATATTGAAATTCAATATAAACTGGGCATAAGTAGTGGGGAGGAACTGTAGAACCAAGTCTGTATATAACTCATTCTCCAACGTGGTCCCAAGGTCTGTGAGCTCTTCAATATAGTCGATCATCTTAAGGACGTGGTCCCGTACAGATGACCCGATAGCCAACCTCGTCTGAAATAATTTCTTCATGGTCTCGTATCTTGCTATACGAGATTTCTCTCCATATAAATCCTTGTTATGGAGGAAGATAGAAGCTAAGTATATCTTCTCGTGCCGTCTCTGATATTCATTATCCATTGAGGCCATCACGAGGAACTTGGCTTTCGCACAGTCTAATTCCCATGTCTTACGGATCTCAATATCCGCAACGGTGGAATCTGGGCCTGGGACGGCGGGGGCTTTAGTAGTAAGGAGGTAGCCCAGCTTGTCATAAGTTATGTCCATCTGGATATTCCTTAGCCAATATTTATAATTTTGCCCCGTCAATATATTTTTTTCTAGTAGTAACTTAAGCCCGGTCATTTTGGTCGCTGCAATTAGGGGAGAGAGAAGAAACATTCAGCATGATACTCTTGCAAGTTTAGATTGGTTATTAGTTTATCTAAACAGGATGGCTCCTACTGTTTCCTCAAATCCTCCTTCAAACCATAAAAGAAGAATTAGTCGGGATTAATTGCACCCTACAATTCTTACTTAAGCTTTCAACCAGACTAGTGTCGGTACTTCGAGGGAGGTTTTACAATGCTTTCGCGAAGTTCCTTAATTATGTAACCTCTTTTCCCTGAAGGCGTAGCCCCGCTAACACCGTTCTAGACACCTACTTGGTTTATAACATTGATTGTAAAGTGAAAAATTCTCCTGAGGAGTAATTAAACTCATAGTGGAATCAGGATCCAACTATCATTGTGTGACAACTTTGAAGGAATCCTACCAAAATCATCACACTCCAGATGGTATATATGCAGAACTAGCAAGTTTCCTTTTCCTTTGAAACTCCCGATGTGGATTTTTGCCCCAGGCACATATGACCTTGACAAAGGCTAAAATATCATAAGATGCAAGTCAAGTTCTACCCGTCATTGTCCAGGTTAATCTGAACACATTCGTACAAACCCTTGACGAATGCCAAAATAGATGTATTCCTGTGCCAGATTAACGCATCTATCTATGCTAGAGATGAATACCCAGCAGCTACCAATCACTATGCCTTGGCAAAGGTCAAAATACATAGCTTGAATACTACTGAATACCCATCTAAAATGACGGAGGACTACGGATGGTTTTGGCGAAAACCGTGAATGTAATGAACTTGATATATTCGCAGGAACCATGATAGCTTTTAAAAGGAGTAGTTTAGGCTCCGCATTTAAGAGTTATTTTTAAAGAAAACCGAGTGGTTTTGAAATTGTTCCAATGATTTAACTTTGGTTTGTTTTCTTTGCATTAAACAATATTAATGTTGTCCCGTCATTTAACCCTATCATTGCAGAACGAAACAAAAATAGAACGTACAATTATACCATCCGCATTCACCATGGGGCCCCATCATGCACTGTTAGGTTACTTAACTAACGGCAGGGTGGGGGTTGAACTAGCGCGGATGCAAAACATAAGCAACGTTTATTATATATATAATATATATACAGCCATTCGTCTCACGCAATAATATCCATTCCAGATCACAGATCACAGCAATACAGATGAATATATTGGATATACTAGGATTCCGTGTTTCGTTTCAGCCTACAACGAAAAACGGATTTCACGGTCATGATGAATAGCCAAACCCTCACCCTAGACCCCTACGGGTGCGGCAAACTACCCGTCGAATTCCCGAAGTGAAGCAACCTCCCTCAATGAAAAGAGTAGGTCACTCGGCACTTCAAGAACCCGGTAGTTTATACACCCCTCCTTAGGTCTATCCTAGGTGTAAGAAAAAGTAAATGAAATAACACAACGGTGGCTACAACCTCAACACGGATGTGTCCCGCAAAAGAATATTACATCAATTTACAAATATACATGAATGAAATAAAAGAACACTCTTCTCGCATCTCCCCAGCTATTCATTCACGACGATCCAATACTTCATATCCACAAACCATAAACAAGATACAAGATATGTGCAACCCTCACTAATCAACATATAGCAATTAGTAGACATTTAGAAACACATATAAGCAAGAATTTAGAACTTCGATCGATTAAAACTTTTCGCATTTACCCCATGTACAAACCAGCACACATTAAAATCTGGGCAAAAACCAAATGTACCAAAAATCACATATCCATGAACCTGAACCCCAGAAAAATTTTAGAGCACCTTAGCCACAATTAGGCCGCGGATTAGAGGTCGAATTAGGAGCTCATGTGCTCAAATTTTTTTTCTTGGTTCTAGAAAAGCCTGCACATAATTTTAAGGTCACTGAAAATATTTTTTGAACAAGTTTAAAAATCGAACAGCAGGCTAGAAAATGGAAATGCACTTCGAATAATTTCTGTCGATCGAAGTACTAAATACATGCTAACTAGCTGGTTAAGGTTTAAGTAGGCTTTGATACCAGTTTAAGTCGATGTTGCACACCCCACGTGGTTTGTGGGGAGACGGAATTTACAAAAACGATTTTATACAAGCAACATCGACCAAACATCCAAGAACTTTCAGAAACCCTAACTAGCTAAACTACATAGAGGTTCTAAACTACTATGATGGTGTTTTATACCTCCTTGATTCTAGTCCTTTGGGTCTTCTTCTCCTCTTCTTGAGCTTCGAGAAGATACGGATCATGCTTAATCGTCGGCCTCCTCGTGTCAAAGACGATCCATCCGAGAGTCTATGGTTCAAGCTTCAACCTCAAGAATAAGGTAACTAAAGTATCTAGTTTGCTAATCTAGGTAACTTAGGAGATGTAGAGAGTTAATTGGACTATTTTATCTCAAAAAATCCAAGGATTCACAACACATGTGAGGGTTAGGGTTTGAGGAAGAAGGAGGAGAGCAAATGGAGAGAGAATGAGAAAAATAAAAATGAACAAGTGAAGTGAGCAAGTGAAGAATGGCTAAGTCTTTTTCCTAAATCAAGCATGTAATATTTTCCATAGAAAAATAAAAACCATGCTTGAATAGTAAAGTCAAATGAATAAACAAAGAGAATTAGCCATGCTTCAACCATGCCACAAATATCTCCATTTCCACCTCATTATCTATTTTACCAAAAATAGATTTAACCAAATTGAGGTGTCCCCTTCTAGAAGTATCTTTTGTAAAATTACAAGAATGCCCTCACCGTATATACATACCCATATTCGTACTGTAAAAAAATATGAATACAAAGAGATAAAAATAATCCAATAATATAATACTAGAATCCGGCTTAATCCTAAACCCGCTAGTATTATCCGTCCGAATATCATCCGTGCAGCTAGTACACGTATATGATCGGAACCATGCACGTAACCATACGGGCTCTACATCGTTTCGCCTGAATTTCATCTTCATTTGTTCCTTTCGATAAATACAAACCCTCTGTGTGGGACTCTAAAGACTCGACAGTACGCAGGCAATGGGTTTAACCACAAGTCCGTCAGTGGCATTAGCTATACGTAATGGCTACCCAGGTATTGTAAGTCCACGTTGCCCACCCCGGTGCTTACAGGGAGGCGGAATAGGTAAAAAACGATTTTTTTCTCAAGGCAGCATGGACTAGAAACAAAGGATCTTTGCTAAACAAAAACCTAGCAAACTAACTACAAGTTTAGCTACTCGGTTAGAAGGTTATACCTAGGTCTTGAACTCCTTCTCTTCTTGCTCCTTAGAGTGGTTTGAACGTCTCCTCCTCATCGTCTTCTCTTTGCCGAAGAAGGATCCACCCGAAGGCATCTACCTTGAGCTCCTACCTCAACCTAGAGGTAACTAAAGTTCTTGGCTTGCTAAACCTAGAACCCTAGAATGAGTAGAGAGGAGTTATAGTGGTTTTACCTCAAGAGCTCATGGTTCTCAACACATGAGAGATGAGAGCTTT
Organism: Agapanthus africanus; assembly: GCA_030015575.1. Taxonomy (NCBI): domain Eukaryota; kingdom Viridiplantae; phylum Streptophyta; class Magnoliopsida; order Asparagales; family Amaryllidaceae; genus Agapanthus; species Agapanthus africanus. The sequence goes on from JASDDO010000019.1 coordinate 434,255,458, forward strand.
GAGAGAGAGGAAGAGGATGAGCCAATGGATGAGAGAGAGTGAGCAAGTGAGAATGAGATAGCTTTTTTTACAACCATGCTCTCAAAATAAGAATAATGATAATAATAATAATAATTAAAAAATTGTGATGGTTAGTTTATGAATGACCATTATCATTTCATCATTTAATGCATTTGCAAGAAACAAGAAGCATCTTTGAAATGAAATGATGATGTTCAACATGTCAACAATAGTCAACCGGTCAACAAAGTCAACAAGTCAACAAAAGTCAAATGTTCAACTCAACCATGGCACAATTATCCTTAATTAATATTATTAATCATATTTCTCATTCTCATCAGGGTTTAGAAAAAGTCAACGGTCAACAACCCTAATGAGATTCCTCTGCCTCTGTCAACTGTGCATAAACACCCGCATCTGTGTTCCGAGGAACACGAATACAATGAGATAAAACCAATCCCAAAACAAATACTAGGATCTGGCTTAAACCAAAGCCCGCTAGTAATAACTGCCCGGACACCAAACGTGCACAAGTGCGCGGATGTGAACGAACCCCGTCGCAAAACCATGCGACCTCTACTCTGTTTTGCCCAAAGGCAAACAGCCCTCTGTGTGGGACTCTAAAGACTCGACACTACGCTGGCAGTGAGTTTAACCACAGGCCACAAGCGGTACTAGCTGTACGTAACGGTCCCCAGGTAGATGCCGATAAGAAGACTGATGATGTGAACCCATCCGAACTCCTACTGAGCCTGAATGTGACAATCTCCGTACAGTCCGGTCTATTCGTCTGAGAGTATCGCATGTCGGGCCTAGGGGCGGTAAACGGCAGTCCTCTAATAGCGGTACAAATCGTGTCGGAGTGTAACCCAGAACACCCTGAGATAACACTGGAAACGCTACCAGTATATCTCGCTTGCCCTGGCCAGGGACTTTGTGTAATGGCTCTCCTAGACAAAGCGCGATATCAACCCCCAATACCGGGAGAGACGAATCCTGTCTAACTGTCATTGCCTCCAACTGCTTCGGGACTGCACCCAACTACTACCTGTTTGCGCGACTCATTTGAGCCGTGGTAGGGTAGTAATCAAAGAACAGTAGGAACACACTCGAGGCGAAGTGACAGTGTCAAGTCAACGGACTATGCTGTACTCATGTCACCTGGGAACTGATAACTGACGATAGGTATAATACCAAACCAACAGTTCCTACCGAGTCCTGTCCAGTGTACTCGTAACCTAACGAGCACCTGCATACTATCTCCAGTACGATGTACTGATGGCTGTAGGACAGACCATCTCCCCTCCTGGGATGAGAAGCGTATACACTAGTCTACTCTAGAGTATCGATGCCCTGTCTTGATAATCCTACGACTAGGGACCTGTATAAGGATGTGCTTGTAAATTACCCAGCCCCCACAAGTGTGACTGCCATCACAACGCTGGTAATCAAGCAAAGATCCTAAGGGCTCCACTAATGTGTATAGGCAATATGCTAAAAGAAACACATGCACGCATAAAGTAGAAACAAACCAAGTAGCATACTACTATTTCGAGCAAGATTGTCTATACAACTGTGAATATCCCAAGCTTCCATTAAATAATATACAAACTAGTATGATACAGTAATGGCCTCTAGGGCATATACACTAACAATCTCCCACTTGCACTAAGGCCATGTACTGGCGTATCGAAGACCTATCATCTCGATCAGCCGCTCGAACTGAGTCTGGGGTATGGCCTTCGTGAATGGATCTGCAGTGTTATCTTCTGTAGCAATCCTCCGAACCTCGATCTCCCGGCGATCTACGATCTCCCTGATCAGGTAATACCGCCTCAAGATGCGTCTGGACTTTTGATGGGACCTGGGTTCCTTCGCTAAAGCTATAGCCCCGTTGTTGTCACAATACAGAGGTATTGGATCAACAATGGACGGAACCACCTGAAGTTCTGTCAAGAACTTCCTCATCCAGACGGCTTCTTTTGCGGCATCAGATGCAGCGATATATTCCGCTTCCATGGTCGAGTCAGCAACGGTTTCCTGTTTGGAACTCTTCCAACACACCGCCTCTCCATTGAGGGTAAAGACATAACCCGACATGGATTTGGAGTCATCCTTGTCACTCTGGAAGCTGGAGTCAGCAAAGGCCTCCATCTGGAGGTCTTTTCCGCCGTAAACCAAAAACATATCCTTAGTCCTTCTCAGGTACTTCAGAATGTTCTTTACCGCTATCCAGTGTTTCTCCCCAGGGTTTGACTGATACCGGCTTACCACACTCAATGCATAAGCTACATCTGGTCTGGTACACAATATCGCATACATTATAGAGCCTACCGCAGATGCGTAGGGTATAATAGACATGCGATCCCTTTCCAAATCAGTCTTGGGAGACATCTCTTTGGAGAGGGTGATCCCATGACAAGCCGGTAAATTACCGCGCTTGGAATCTTCCATATTGAATCTTTTCAGTATGGTGTCGATGTACCTGGACTGTGAAAGTCCTAATATCCTCTTGGACCTATCACGATGGATCCGGATCCCCAGAATGTAAGAGGCATCACCCAGGTCTTTCATGGAGAACCTGTGTGACAAGAACCCTTTGACAGATTGTAGCATAGGAATGTCATTTCCTATCAAGAGAATGCCATCCACGTACAATACGAGGAATACGATAGTTCGTGCTACAACTTTACTATAAATGCATGGTTCATCTGGATTTTTGATAAAGCCAAATTCTTTGACCGTCTCATCAAAACAGATGTTCCAACTCCGCGATGCCTGCTTTAGTCCATAAATGGACTTAAGCAACTTGCACACTTTCCCGCTGCTCCCACTCTGAATGAAACCCTCTGGCTGGTCCATATAGACACACTCCTCCAAATTTCCATTTAGAAAAGCGGTCTTTACGTCCATCTGCCAAATCTCATAATCGTGGAAGGCAGCAATAGCAAGAAGGATCCGAATGGATTTGAGCATAGCCACTGGAGAAAAGGTTTCGTCATAGTCCAAACCAGGTCTTTGACGAAAACCCTTTGCAACAAGTCTAGCTTTATAGGTCTCAACCTGTCCATCTACACCAATCTTCCTTTTGAAGATCCATTTGCAGCCTACGGGTTTTACCCCTTCTGGAGCAACGTCCAAAGTCCACACTTTGTTGGTGTACATGGACTCCATCTTGGTCCTCATTGCATCCAGCCATTTTACCAAGTCAGTGCTCTGAATGGCCTGCTGGAAGCTAGTCGGCCCATCATTATCAATGATGCAATCCTCTCTATCCCCGTCAAGAGAAAACCTTAGTACCTCTCGGGCGGATGAGACTGCCTACTACTCCTGCGGAGCGGCGCAAGAATGTCCTGTTCTTTCGAACCTTCTAGTTCTTTTAAGCTTTCAGTAATAGCTTGTGGTTCTGGAATTTCTTCCAGTTCTATTACGCTCCCACTTATTTCTTTTTCTAAGAACAGATGTTCCAGAAAGTGGGCATGACAAGAGACAAAAACCTTTTTTTCTTCTGCGTAATAGAAAAGATACCCCCTGGAGTTCTTTGGGTATCCCACAAACTTTCACTGTACTGAGCGTGCCTCAAGTTTGTCCGCATGCTGCTTTTTGACAAAAGCTGGACATCCCCAAATTTTCAGATATTGAAGATAGGGTTTCTTCCCACTCCACATCTGATATGGTGTGGTTGGCACAGTCTTAGTTGAAACTCGGTTCAAAAGATATGCAGATGATTCTAGTGCATATCCCCAGAAAGATCACGGTAACTCAGCGTTAGTCATCATGAGCGTACCATATCCAATAGGGTTCGGTTCTGTCTCTCCGATATACCGTTATGTTGTGGAGTGTATGGAGGAGTAAGCTGAGAGAGAATTCCATTCTCTTTTAGGTAATCCAGGAACTCGGCACTCAAGTATTCACCACCTCGATCAGATCTCAGTGTCTTGATACTTTTGCCTGTTTGTTTTTCTACTTCATTCTTGTATTCCTGGAATTTTTCAAAGACTTCAGATTTATGCTTCATTAAGAAGACATGCCCGAACCTTGAAAAATCATCCGTAAAAGTAATGAAGTAAGAATAACCACTTCGCACATGTGTAGACATTGGACCGCATACATCGCTGTGTACGATTCCCAAGAGCTCGCTCGCTTTTACTCCATGTCCAGTGAACGGAGTCTTTGTCATCTTTCCTTTGAGACATGATTGACAAGTTGCATACGATTGATATTCGAACGGATTCAAATATCCTTCTTTATGTAACTTAGTCAACCTTCTCTCATTGATGTGACCCAGTCTACAATGCCATAAGAAAGCATGATTTATTTCTGGAGACTTTCTTTTGTGTGTATTCTGGACATTGAAAATCTGTGGTTGGTTCAATACATATATACCGTTGCTTAATGTACCCGACCCAATCAGAACATGATTAAGGTGAATGTTTACAATATTGCTTACAAATGCAAAATCATAACCTTCTTTAGACATTAAAGATACAGATATGATATTACAAGTCACACTGGATACAAAATAACAATCACGCAAAACCAAAACATGTCCATCTGACAATCCCAAGTGATAATCCCCCACGGACTCAGCATCCATGCCAGCTCCGTTTGTAACTCTGAGGGTCATATCACCTGCCTTCAAAACCATACGCTTTCTCGGTGCCTGCAAAGAATTACAGATATGAGATCCTGATCCGGTATCCAATACCCAGGAAGTAGAGTTTACTGATAGACAGTTTTCAATAACATACACACATGAAGCCGAAGCCACAACTTGCTTCGGGTCCTGGTTCTTGGCCTTCCAAGCCCTGCAATCTTTCTTCCAGTGTCCTTTCTTATGACAATAAAAGCACTCTTCTTTCCCCACAAGCTATCCCGCTACCTTTTCCATTTTTGCCTTTCCCTTGGCTTCCACTTTACTAACACCTCCCCTTGGTTTGGTGGGGGCTTTCTTCTTCTTTCCTTTGGCTTTCGCCTTGGACCTAGAAGAAGAAGGTCCTCCAACAGACAAAGCGGGTGTTTCCCTTACTTTCTTCAGGGTGCCCTCTGCATTTCTCAACATGTTAAGCAGTTCCGGAAGTTCAACTTCCTTTCCTTACATGTTGAAGTTCAGGATAAACTGGGCGTAAGTGGAAGGAAGGGACTGGAGAATCAAGTCGGTGTAGAGCTCGTTCTATAACGTGGTCCCAAGGTCCGCGAGCTCTTCAATGTAGCCAATCATCTGAAGCACGTGTTCCGCTACAGATGAACCGACGGCCAATCTCGCCGAAAACAACTTTTTCGAGACTTCGTATCTGGCGATACAGGATTGCTCTCCATACAGATCCTTTATATGGAGAAATATGGATTCTAGGTCCATATCCTCGTGCCTCCTCTGATGTTCATTGTCCATAGAGGCAAGCACGATGCACTTGGCCCTCGCGCAATCAATCTCCCAGGTCTTACGGATTTCCTTATCCGCGACGCTAGATTGAGGACCTGGGACAGGGGGAGCTTTGGTGGTAAGAAGATACCCCAACTTGTCATAAGTGATTGCCATTTTGACATTCCTGAGCCAATCTTTGTAGTTTGGCCCTGTCAGTATGTTTTTATCTAGTGGTAACTTAAGTCCGGTCATGATGTTTGGTCGCTGCAATTAGGAGAGAGAGAAGAAACACTTTAGCATGATGCTCTTGCAAGTTTAGAGTGGTTTTTAGTTTGTTTAAACAGGATGGCTCCTACTGTTTCTCGAATCCTTCCTCAAACCAAAAAAGAAGAATTAGTCGGGATCAATCTCACCATACAATACTTGCTTAACCGTTCAGCCAGGCCAGTGTTGGTACTTCGAGGGAGGTTTTACGAAGCTTTCGCGCAGTTCCTTAATTAAATAACCTATTTTCCCTGTGGGCGTAGCCCCGCTAACACCTTTCTAGACACCTACTTGGTTTATAGCATTAATCGTTAAGTGAGAAGGTTTCCCGAAGAGTAGCATATACTCACAGTAGGATCGGGATCCAAATATCATCGTGTGATAAAGCTGAAGGAATCCTACCAGAATCATCACACTCCAAATGGTATGCAGCACTAGTAAGTTTCAGTTTCTTTAGAAACTCCCGATGTGGATTTTTGCCCTATGCTCTTATGACCTTGACGTAGGCCAAAATATCATAAGTCACATGTCAAGTTCTACCCATCATTTACCAGGTTAATTTGAACCCACCCGTACATACCCTTGACATAGGCCAAAATAGCAGTACGACTGTCTCAAACCAACGCATCTATCTATGCAACAGATAAAAATCCGGCAGCTACCAATCACTATGCCTTGGCGTAGGTCAAACTACATAGCTTGAATACTACCGAATATTTAACTTAAATGATGGAGGGCTACGAATGGTTTTGGCGAAACCGTGAACATAGTGAATTTGATATAATCGAAGGAACCTGATAGCTTTTAAAAGGAGCGGTTTAAGCTCCGCGTTTAAAAGTTGTTTTTGAAAAGAAACCGAGTGGTTTTGAAATTGTTCCAACGATTTTAACTTTGGTTTATTTTCTTGCATTAATTTAATGCGTCCCATCAATTAATCCTACCATTGCAGAAAACAACGAAAATATGACGTACGCTTATGCCATCCGCATTCGCCACGGGGCCCCGTCATCACCCGTTAGTTTACTTAACTAACGACAGAGCGGGGACTGGACTAGCGCGGATGCAAAACATAAGCAACGCCTACTAGATATCATATATAGATATATACATTCGTCAGATGCAATGGTAGCCATTCCAGATCACAGATGAACACATTGGATATGCTAGGAATCCGCGTTTCATTCGAGCCCGCAATGAAAGACCGATTACACGATCGCGATGAATAGCCAAACCCCACCCTAGACCCCTACGGGTGCGGCAAACTACCCGCCAAGTACCCGAAGTGAAGCAACCTCCCTCAACAACGTGAGTAGGCCACTCGGCACTTCGAGGTACCCGATAGTTTGTGCACCCCACCTTGGGTCTATCCTAGGAGCAAAAACAGTAAAAGAAATAATATACAATGGCGGCTACAACCTCATCCCGGATGTGCGGCCATAAAAATAATATTACATCAATTTACATATTACATCAAATGAAAGAAAAAGAAACTCTCATCTCACAAAACCCCAGCTATTCATCCGCGACAATCCAACGAGTTCATATACACAATCCAATAACATTACAGATCACAGATATACACAACCCCCACTAATCGACGTATAGCGATTAGTCGAAGTTCAGTGCATATAACACATTACAGATATAACCAATTAGCTAAAGTCTACAGAACTTCGATCAAAAATACGAATTTGCAACTACCCCAAACACAACATTGTTCTCTGGATAATCTGGGCAGAAACAAAGTATTTTAAAAAATCACAAAACGTCAAAATAAGAACACTGCAACAAATCCGAGTCGCGACCGAGTTGACTCGGCCGCGGATCCACGGCGAAACGCATGGTTTCGCCGCGCTTCCGCGGCGGTCTGGTCGAATCATGGGCTCGTTTTTCTTGTGTATTCCCAGAAAACCCTGCACGGATTTTTAAGATGTGTGGAAATATTTTTAGGGCTGTTTTAAAAATCGGCAGAAACTTGAGGATTTTGACGTGTTTTGCGATTTTTTCTTGGATCGAAATTCTAAATACTTTGCTAACATGCTAGTTGTTGTTTAGCTAGGCTCTGATACCACTGTAAGTCCACGTTGCCCACCCCGGTGCTTACGGGGAGGCAGAATAGGTAAAAAATGATTTTTTTTCTCAAGGCAACATGGACTAGAAACAAAGGATCTGTAGGGTTCCTAGGCATGCTAATGAGGTCTCACAAGGCATCAACCATGCCTATTTCAAAAATTACAAGTGCCAAGAAACCCTAATACGGATCGTTAACTAGATATATAGGCTATGCGATGCAACTAGTTAACAACTTAACTAAGTGAACGAAAATACAACCTTTGTAGATCCGGTGCTCCACCTCCATAGCTCCGCAATGATGTCCCTCCACTGTCCAAATCGGATCCCGGACTCTTGCGTCGGCTTCGTCGGAGAAATGAGCGGGCTAGGTCGTCGATGTCGATGCCAAAGATGATCTACGTCGAGGCATCACAAGATCAAGCTCCCACTTCACCAAGTCATGAAACTTGTGAAGAAAACACCCTATACTACTTGGCAAGAGGTAGAGGGTGAAGAAATAGGAGGTGGGTGCACTTTAGAATTGGATTTCTCACTCTTTTTCATCAATCACCATTGATGGTCAAGCTTTTTCTTCTTGTAAAGAAGAAGAAGAAGAAGAAGATAATGATATTATGATAAGTTATTTTCTAAACTAAATAAAATCCACACTTATCATATCATAACCAAGGTCAAGTGTAGAGAGTTAACTTGAGTTAGGTTGAATGGTTAGGGTTAGAGAAGAAGACAAGAATGGTTGCTTTGGTCAAAGCTTCATGAAGCTTCAACAAGCTTCATGAAAGAATGAAAGAAACCATTTTTGTTTTTCTTTTATCTACAATTCAAAAATGAATAGATAAATAAATAAATGAATAAAACCAAAACCCTAACCATTAACATAACAATGGTATAAGTCTTTACACAAACCCTAGCTATCATGTATCATCAAACATGATATAATCAAGTGCACAAAAAAATATATCACATATACGATGTGCACAGCCGAGTGAGAAAATCCATCTTAAGTGAACCGATACTAGTTAATGCAAAGTAATATATCAAATATATAATTATGCATTAAATCATTAAATCAATACTTGATTTAATGATCCGGTCATATCGCATATAACCGACTAATATCAATAGTAACAACTTATCGAATCAACACTTGATCCGATAACTCGGCTATATCGCATATAACCGATCAATGTTACATATCGCGAGAATCGAATACAGTATCACATACTGGTATTATTCTCGGTCCCTCACATATCTCATATGCGCTCCTATTTCGTTTCGCTTGAGCCAGGAAACCTCTGTGTAGGACTCTAAAGACTCGTCAATACGCCGGCAGCGGATGATGATCATATCAAACATCCACAAGCCGCAAGCGGTCTGCTAAACGTAACGGCCACCCGGGTATTGAGCGATCAGAAGATCGACGAGCAAGCCCGCTCATACTCCTGTGAATCCGACCAGTAACACTTACCGTACAGTCCGGTCTGATTGTCTGATATGTCGCATATCTTGCCTAGGGGTGGTAAACGTCAGACCCCAATAGCTCGATAAGTCGTGTCGATATGAGGCCTATAACAGTTTGAGAAACTACTGATAACACTTACCAGTAAATCTCAGCAACCCTGGCCAGGGATTTCCGGTTATAGCCAATCGAACACAGCGCAACATCAACTCCCTATACCGGGAGAGACGAATCCCCTCCTATCGCTCATTGCCTCCATGTGACTCGGGACTGTACCCAAAAACCACCGTTTTGCACGCCCTCTTGGACGTGGTAAGGTGGAAATCAAAGCACAGTGGGAACCACACAAGACTCTATGACGATCTCGGGTCAACAGACTACTCTGTACCAGTGTCACCAGAGAACTGCCATCTGACGTAAGGTATAATACCATCTGGGAGTTCTCGGCGAGTCCGTCCAGTGTACCCAGTCTCCACTGAGCACCCGTATATCATCTCCGATGTCAAACACCAATGGATATGGGATCATCCATCGCCCATCTGTATGGGTCGAGAAGGTATACGCTAGTCTACTCTGGTATATCGATGCCCCGTCTCGATACACCCACGACTAGGGACTTTGAAGGATGTACTTATGGACTACCATGTCCCCACTAGTATGATCCGCATCATAGTCCAGGTAGTCAAGTACACATCCTAAGGGCTTTACCAACATGTAACAGAGAGACAATCAGTATACACGTTAAGGTAAAGAGCAACCAGATAGCATACTATCATGTCGAGCAAGAAAGTCCTCCCTATATATGTCCAAGCATCCACTACAATATACATCCTATGTATAGTAATGGCCTCTAGGGCATACATATAACTAACAATCTCCAACTTGCACTAGGGCCATCTGATAACAGTGGTTGTAGTATCTCATACTCAACCATCCCATAAAAATCTCTCTCTGGGAACAGGCCTTTGTGAGTGGATCCGCTGTGTTGTCCTCTGAGTCTACTCTCCAAACCTCGATCACCCTGGAGATCAACCATCTCCATGATCAGGTGACACTGCCTTAGAATATGTCTGGATCACTGATGGGATGGACGTTCCTTGGCATAAGCCACAACTCCATTGTCACACAATGGGAGGAACTAAGTTCATCTCATGAACAAATATACATCCAGACTGCCTCTTTGGTAGCATCTTAAGTAGCGATGTATTCAGCCTTAATCGTCTAGTATGTCACGGTATCTATCTTGGAACTCTTCCAACATACCGTCCCTCCACTGAGGGTAAAGACAATGCCTGTGACTGACATTCAGTCGTCCTTATCACCTTGGAACCTTTCCAGTGATTTTCCCCAGGATCAATTGATACCGTCTCACTACAACTAGTGAGAATCCTAACATCCATTTAGATCTATCTTATAGATCCAAAATCCACTATTTAGGAGGTATCATTTTGATCCTATATGGAGAATTATTGTGATAAGCGGAGATTGACCGAGCGTAGCATAGGAAACTCCTTTCTTATCAAGAGCATGTCATCCACGTACTCTACGAGGATCGTCACTTTACTCCCTACTACCTTTATTGTTTATACAAGGTTCATCTACCATTTTGATGATGTCAAATTGTTTGACTACTACATCAAAACAGATGTTCCAACTCCGCGATGCCTGCTTTAACCTATAAAGCATCTTGTGCACGTTTCCGCTACTCCCACTGTCTACGAAGCCCTCTGGCTGTGTACTTATAGACGCACTCTTCTAAAACACTATCTAGAAAAGCAGTCATGGCACCCAACCGCCAGATATCGCAGTCATGGTATGTAGCCATGGCAAGTAGTATCCGGATGGACTTAAGCATAGCCACTGAAAAAAGGTTTCATCATTATCCACGCCTGGTCGATGACGAAAGCCTTTAACAAGTCTTGCTTTGAAAGTCTCAACTTTTCCATTTACACCAAGTAATCTTCTCAAGATATACTTGCTCCTGATGGGGATTTAACCCTTCAGATATCGCAACCAAAGTCCATACTTTGTTGGTGTATAAGGATTCCATCTCAGATCACTAAGCATCCAGCCATTCTTACAGAGTCCCACTCCTGATGGCCAGCTCGAAACTAGTTGGGTCATCATCTTATGATGCAATCCTCGCTCCCACTGTCATAGAGAAACCGAAGTATCTCTCAGGCGGGTGAGGAACCTTACTAGATCGGCGGAGAGGCTGAGGTTCGTAGGTAACTATTGAATCCTTTGGTTCTGTCAAATCGTCAGCTGCAGTTTTGTATAGCTGGAACCTTTCCAGTTCTACATAACAGATCTTGCCTCGAGCTTGTCCGAATTATGCTTTTAAACATAGCCCGTACAACCCAAATCTTAACCAACTTAAGACATGGGCTCTTCCCTTTCCATATCACATATGAAGCGGTAGGCAACTGATTTGATTGGAACCCAATTCAATTGGTATGCAACTTCTCAAGTGCATAACTCCCAAAAGAAAATAGGTAACTCAGTAGTACTCATCATAGAGCACACCTTATCATATAGGGTGTGATTGCTCCGCCCCGATTTACCATTGTGCTATTGTGTATACGGAGGAGTAATGCTGAGAGAGAATCTCATTCTCCTTTAGAATAGACCAGGAATTCCGTGCTCAAGTATTCTCCTCCTTGATCTCATCATAGGATATAATACTTATACCCGTATTTTGGTTCTCTACTTCTAACTTATATTCTGTGAATATCTCAAAAGGTTCGGACTTGTGTTTCAACAGGAACATAGGTCTGAATCTCGAAAGATCATCAAAGAATGTAATGAAGTATAAAGAACCGGTCTTGGCAAGTGTAGACAGGGGACCTACATACATCAACATGTATCATCCCAAGAGTTTACTAACTCTTTCTCTGTTTCCAATAAACAGAGCTGGTGTCATTATATCTTTGTGACATGACTGGCAAGTTTCACAAGATGTAGATTCAAACTGATTTAAATATGCATCCACATGTAACTTCAGCTAGTCGGGTCACATTGATATGACCTAGTCTACAATGCCTCAAGAAGGATCCGTTCATTTCTGAACTCTTCCTCTTGTGTGTATTCAGTATACCAAAGAACTGTAGTTTGATTTAGAACATCAATGCTTTTAGATAACGTGCCTGATCCGATCAACTTTTGATATAGGAAATGTTCAAAACATTATCCAACAATACAAAATTATATCCTTTCTTTTCTAATAAAGAGACTGATATGATTTTGTATATCAGGTTCGGTATCTAATAACATTCGTTCAGAATCAATGTATTTGTAATACAGGGTGACAGTGACCAATAGACTTGGCTGCAACACTTGCTCCGTTTTCTGCCTCATGAAACTTATCACCCGTTCTCAGTTTTTCTACCTTTTTGTAGCCCTATGTAACAAATTACATATCTGGGATCCTGATCTGGTATCACATACCCAGGACGTAGAGGATACGGAGAAACAGTTCTTTGTAATGAACACACCCGAAGATGATGCATCAGCATGCACTCTCTTCGTTTGGGTGGCACGGGAATTCTGGTAATCCCCAATTTCTTGCTTTGTCTTATAACAATTATAAGTTGGAGTGGGACCAACGTTCCCCAGCTCAGTATAACAAGCGGGTTCGGTCAACATTCCGTATTATTATCTTGATTAAGGCGTGATATGGTCGCTACCTGGAGAGAGAGAGAAGAAAACACTCAGCGTGCGCTCTTGCAAGAATAGATTGGTTTTATTTTATCTAATCAGGATGGCTCCCACTGCTTTTTATCAAATCTTCCTTCAAACCCTAAAAGGAAAGACTAGCCGGGATTAATTACACACTACAAGTTCGCCAATCTTTCAGCCAGGCCAGTGTCGGTACTTTGAAGGAGGTCCCTCGTGCTTTCGCACGAACCTAATTAATGTAAACCTCGTTTTCCCAGAGGCGTAACCCCGTTGACACCTTTCTAGACACCTACTTGATCAGCTAATTGTAATGTGTAAAACTCTCCCAGGAGTAACTCTTACTCGCAGCGGGTATCGGGATCCAACTATCTCATAGAAGGTATGCAATCTCATTGCAAATTTCAACACTTGAAATTCCCGATAATATTTTGCCCCTAACGTGCTATGACCTTGACGAAAGCCAACAAACCATAGCCCGCTAGTCAAGTTCAACTCGTACATTTCTTGATTGAATTAAACCCACCCGCACGACCCTTGACGAAAGCCAACAAAGCCACACGACTACCCTAATCCAATCGCATCGTATGCAGCAGATAAGCAGCATATAGCTACCGCACACTGCACCTTGACGAAAGCCAACAAATGCAGCACGAATACTATATACAACTTATCTGAAATGACGGAGGGCTACGACAGGTTTTTTCTGAAAACCTATTGCGTAATGAACTTGATATCGTTGTAGAATCAAATGATTTTAAAATGGAGTGTTTTTGAGGCTTTTCTAGTTTTGCTAAAGGAGTCACTCCCGGTGAAGGGATCGTCGGTCCTTTCCTCGTCAAATGAGGTGCGGGATATATCATATATATCACTGTGCAAAGCAGAAACTATAGAGGCAATCAAAAACAAATCGAGTGTGTAGCATCTGCCAGTTATCGCTAAAGGAGTCACTCCCGGTGAAGGGATCTCGGTCTTTTCCTCATCGAATAAGGTGCAGGATATATCATATATACCGCTGTGCAAAGCAAGAACTGTAGCTACCTGTTTTGTTTAAAATTTGATTCTACAACATCTTAGGTTTCTTTTCATTCATTAATCACATTAATGAAGTCCCGTCATTTAAATACCTAATCATCACAGATAAATACGACGTACACTTATGCCATCCGCATTCGCCTCGATGTCCCCTCGTGCACCGTTAGGTTAGGTAACTAACGGCAGAGCGGGGCAGGGCTAGCGCGGGTGTAAAACATAAGTAACTCCTATATAATATATCATATATACTATATAAAGTATCCATCACAGAACATATCACATGATCACATCACAGATATCGCAGCAGAAGAATCATATGAAATATTGGATATACTAGGACGTCCGTGTTTTCAATACGAGCCAGTATAAAACACGGATTCCACGGTCGCGATGAATAGCCAAACCCACACCCCTAGACCCCTACGAGAGCGGCAAGCAACCCTACCAATTCTAGGGTTAGGAGACCCGGACTCGACTCCTCGAGTTGGTCTCCCACTGGACCCCAGAACCCGGTTACTTGTGCTCCCCTCCTTGGGTCTATCCTAGTACGGAAAAGTAAATAATATACAAAATGTGACATCTTCCGCAACCTGGAAGTGCCCCAATAAAAGAATATTACATACAAGTTTTTACATGAATGAAAATGAAAAACACTCATCTCACATAAAAAAAACCCGGCAATTCAAACACGACGATCCAATATAACATATCCAGCAACACATAACATCACATGTCATCAACGTAAGTAAATATGCGCATCCCAATTGTCGTTGACATATAGCAACGAAACCGGCGATATCACATATTACACTTACGGTCGCAGAAAAGAAAGTGTAAAACTACAACAGTTGGAATCCGCAATCTACATAGACATCGCATGCCTAATCAAATGAATTACTTAGACATCGCATGCCTAACAATTATAAACCCCGCATGTTAGTCTCATTATCGAAAACACTTTTCAATACCAAGTCGGGAAATTCAACAAGATTCCCGACATCCTGATCGAATGCTCGTCGCAAACTTCAGTAGACGGCCGCACCCCCGATACCGTCGACGAAGTGCACCAAGGCGGAACACCGCTGCCGTGAGCACCCGAACGGATGCTTTCGGCGACGGGGTTCTCCTACAGTCACTTGATCGGGGCTATGGAGCGAGGCTGTCTATTAAGTTTACCCGGCGAGTATCCGCGTACGCTACGTGATTGCGACGGACTTTTGATCGCATCAAAATTCCCTGGCAACCGATCAAGTGAGACTAAAGTGCTATGTTTATAACATTCATTCAGTTATCTCATAACTGTTTGTGAATTCCAAATATTGTATCACATTCCGAATAAGATAGAAAATGTTAAACTTTTCGATCGAACAATCGAACACCCAAGTTTTCCCGAAACAGCTCAACTCATGAAATAAGTTCAAAGACATTCACTTCGTGCCTCAGTACCAACGGTCCAGCCGTAGAAGGGTCAAGCCAACGCCTCACATGTGGCACGCCGTACTGCCCCAAACTTGAAGGTTCAAAGGGCAGTTCAAGACGGTCACATAATCGAGTTAAGGTTTGTTGTCTTCTAGAGGGACCATCGCGTTACTCGCACTACTTAGAACGTCTTTAAACCTCGGAAAAATCCAACACTTGGAAATTTTCCGGCAGGGGAAAAATTGGGTGTTTATATCCGGTCGAACTTTTTAACATATTCTAAAAATTACCCGGAAAAACACACAGACAAAATTAGACAATCCGATCGATACACCGAATCCCTAATATAACCCAGAAAATTCAACTCTTGAAAAAATATTAAAAATTCCCAGGAAAACCAGAACCAGAAAATAGGAATTACTGTGCAAAAAGTAACAGGAATTGTGACAATACGGCCGCGGAACCGCCGCAGAAGCCTTGCTTCTGCCGCGGTTCCGCCGCACTCTTGTTGAATCATGGACACGTATTGCACAGTAATTCTTAGGATTCCCTGCTGATTTTTCTGCATATTTTTAATATAGAAAAATCCACATTTTACAAAATTGTCCAGAGAGCAAGTTCCGGGTTAGGTTTTGGTTCGATCGGACTTCTAACTCCGTCTACGCGTCGCCAAAGGCTCTAGCTAGGCTCTGATACCACTGTAGGGTTCCTAGGCAAGCTAATGAGGTCTCACAAGGCATCAACCATGCCTATTTCAAAAATTACAAGTGCCGAGAAACCCTAATACGGATCGTTAACTAGATATATAGGCTATGCGATGCAACTAGTTAACAACTTAACTAAGTGAACGAAAATACAACCTTTGTAGATCCGGTGCTCCACCTCCATAGCTCCGCAATGATGTCCCTCCACTGTTCAAATCGGATCCCGGACTCTTGCGTCGGCTTCGTCGGAGAAATGGGCGGGCTAGGTCGTCGATGTCGATGCCAAAGATGATCTACGTCGAGGCATCACAAGATCAAGCTCCCACTTCACCAAGTCATGAAACTTGTGAAGAAAACACCCTATACTACTTGGCAAGAGGTAGAGGGTGAAGAAATAGAAGGTGGGTGCACTTTAGAATTGGATTTCTCACTCTTTTTCATCAATCACCATTGATGGTCAAGCTTTTTCTTCTTGTAAAGAAGAAGAAGAAGAAGAAGATAATGATATTATGATAAGTTATTTTCTAAACTAAATAAAATCCACACTTATCATATCATAACCAAGGTCAAGTGTAGAGAGTTAACTTGAGTTAGGTTGAATGGTTAGGGTTAGAGAAGAAGACAAGAATGGTTGCTTTGGTCAAAGCTTCATGAAGCTTCAACAAGCTTCATGAAAGAATGAAAGAAACCATTTTTGTTTTTCTTTTATCTACAATTCAAAAATGAATAGATAAATAAATAAATGAATAAAACCAAAACCCTAACCATTAACATAACAATGGTATAAGTCTTTACACAAACCCTAGCTATCATGTATCATCAAACATGATACAATCAAGTGCACAAAAAAATATATCACATATACGATGTGCACAGCCGAGTGAGAAAATCCATCTTAAGTGAACCGATACTAGTTAATGCAAAGTAATATATCAAATATATAATTATGCATTAAATCATTAAATCAATACTTGATTTAATGATCCGGTCATATCGCATATAACCGACTAATATCAATAGTAACAACTTATCGAATCAACACTTGATCCGATAACTCGGCTATATCGCATATAACCGATCAATGTTACATATCGCGAGAATCGAATACAGTATCACATACTGGTATTATTCTCGGTCCCGCACATATCTCATATGCGCTCCTATTTCGTTTCGCTTGAGCCAGGAAACCTCTGTGTAGGACTCTAAAGACTCGTCAATACGCCGGCAGCGGATGATGATCATATCAAACATCCACAAGCTGCAAGCGGTCTGCTAAACGTAACAGCCAACCGGGTATTGAGCGATCAGAAGATCGACGAGCAAGCCCGCTCATACTCCTGTGAATCCGACCAGTAACACTTACCGTACAGTCCGGTCTAATCGTCTGATATGTCGCATATCTTGCTTAGGGGTGGTAAACGTCAGACCCCAATAGCTCGATAAGTCGTGTCGATATGAAGCCTATAACAGTTCGAGAAACTACTGATAATACTTACCAGTAAATCTCAGCAACTCTGGCCAGGGATTTCCGGTTATAGCCAATCGAACACAGCGCAACATCAACTCCCTATACCGGGAGAGACGAATCCCCTCCTATCGCTCATTGCCTCCATGTGACTCGGGACAGTACCCAAAAACCACCGTTTTGCACGCCCTCTTGGACGTGGTAAGGTGGAAATCAAAGCACAGTGGGAACCACACAAGACTCTATGACGATCTCGGGTCAACAGACTGTAGGGTTCCTAGGCACTATCAAGAGGTCTCACAAGGCATCAACCATGCCAATTTCAAAAATTACGGTGCCGAGAAACCCTAGACTAGATCGTTGGCTAGAAATTTAGGCAAAACAAGAAGTTAGTTAACAGCTTAACTATGAGTTTACGGAAAATACAACCTTTGTAGATCCGGTGCTCCACCTCCATAGCTCCGCGATGAAGTCCCCTTGCTGTCTAAAACAAATCCCGGGCTCTAGCGTTGGCTTCATCGGAGAAATGGGCGGGCAAGGTCGTCGGCTTCGTGCCGAAGATGATCTACGTTGAGGCATCACAAGATCAAGCTCCCACTTCACCAAGTCGTGAAACTTGTGAAGAAAACACCCTCTACTACTTGGCAAGAGGTAGAGGATGAAGAAATAGGAAGTGGGTTCACTTTAGAATTGGATTTCTCACTCATTTGCTCAAGTTGCCATTGTTGAAGCAAGCTTTCTTCAAGTGAAGAAGAAGAAGAAGCAAGAAAGAATATGATAAGTGTTTCTTAAAAATGGAAAAGAAAATCAATCCTTATCATATTCAAACCATGGTTATGTGTAGAGACTAAACTAGGGTTAGTGGGAATGGTTAGGGTTAAGCATGAGACAAAATGGTGACTTAGTCAAAGCTTCATGAAGTTTCAACATACATCCAAAGAAAGCCACCATTTTTCTTTATGCTTAATATTTTCCATAAAGAATAAATAAACAAATAAATAAATAAGAAAACCAAAACCCTAACCATTTAAATAACCATGGTTCAATCTTTACACAAACTCAAGTAAACATGCATCATCAAACATGATACAATCAAGTGCACAAAAGTATATCACATATACAACTTGTGAACTTCAAGTGAGAAAATCCATTTAAAAGTGAACCGATACTAGTTAATGTAAAGTGATATATCAAATATATAATTATACATTAAATCATTAAATCAACACTTGATTTAACGACCCGGTCATATCGCATATAACCGACTAATATCAATAGTAACAACTTATCGAATCAACACTTGATCCGATAACCCGGCTATAACGCATATAACCGATCAATGTTACAAATCGCGAGAATCGAATATAGTATCACATACTGGTATCATTCTCGGTCCCGCACATATCTCATATGCGCTCCTATTTCGTTTCGCTTGAGCCAGGAAACCTCTGTGTAGGACTCTAAAGACTCGTCAATACGCCGGCAGCAGGTGATGATCATATCAAGCACCCACAAGCCGCAAGCGGTCTGCTAAACGTAACGGCCACCCGGGTATTGAGCGATCAGAAGATCGACGAGCAAGCCCGCTCACACTCCAGTGAATCCAACCAGTAACACTACCGTACAGTCCGGTCTGATCGTCTGATATGTCGCATATCTCGCCTAGGGGTGGTAAACGTCAGACCCCAATAGCTCGATAAGTCGTGTCGATATGAGGTCTATAACAGTTAGAGAAACTACTGGTAACACTTACCAGTGAATCTCAGCAACCCTGGCCAGGGATTTCCGGTTACAGCCAATCGAACACAGCGCAACATCAACTCCCTATACCGGGAGAGACGAATCCCCTCCTATCGCTCATTGCCTCCATGTGACTCGGGACTGTACCCAAAAACCACCGTTTTGCACGCCCTCTTGGACGTGGTAAGATGGAAATCAAAGCATAGTGGGAACCACACAAGACTCTATGACGATCTCGGGTCAACAGACTACTCTGTACCAGTGTCACCAGAGAACTGCCATCTGACGTAAGGTATAATACCATCTGGGAGTTCTCGGCGAGTCGTCCAGTGTACCCAGTCTCTACTGAGCACCCGTATATCATCTTTGATGTCAAACACCAATGGATATGGGATCATCCATTGCCCATCTGTATGGGTCGAGAAGGTATACGCTAGTCTACTCTGGTATATCGATGCCCCGTCTCGATACACCCATGACTAGGGACTTTGAAGGATGTACTTATGGACTACCATGTCCCCACTAGTATGATCCGCATCATAGTCCAGGTAGTCAAGTACACATCCTAAGGGCTTTACCAACATGTATCAGAGAGACAATCAATGTACACGTTAAGGTAAAGGGTAACCAGATAGCATACTATCATGTCGAGCAAGAAAGTCCTCCCTATATATGTCCCAGCATCCACTACAATATACATCCAATGTACAGTAATGGTCTCTAGGGCATACATATAACTAACAATCTCCCACTTGCACTGGGGCCATCTGTAGCAGTGGTTGCAGTATCTCATACTCAACCATCCCATAAAAGTCTCTCTCTGGGAATAGGCCTTCGTGAATGGATTCGCTGTGTTGTCCTCTGAGTCTACTCTCCTAACCTCGATCACCTTGGAGATCAGCCATCTCCATGATCAGGTGATACTGCCTTAGAATATGTCTGGATCACTGATGGGACCGGCGTTCCTTGGCATAAGCCACAACTCCATTGTCTCATAATGGTAGGAACGTAGTTCATCTCATGAACCAATATACACCCAAACAGCCTCTTTGGTAGCATCGTAAGTAGCGATGTATCCTGCCTTTATCGTCTAGTATGTCACGGTATCTAGCTTGGAACACTTCCAACACACCGTCCCTTTACTGAGGGTAAAGACAATGCCTGTGACTGATATTCAGTCATCTTTATCACCCTGGAACCCTTCCAGTGATTCTCCCCAGGATCGATTGATACCATCTCACTACAACTAGTGAGTATTCTAACACCCAAATAACATCTATCTCATAGATGAAAACTCAGGATTTAGGAGGTATCATTTTGATCCTACATGGAGAATCATTGTGATAAGCGGAGATTGACCGAGCGTAGCATAGGAAACTCCTTCCCTATCAAGAGTATGTCATCCACGTACTCTACGAGGATCGTCACCATACTCCCTACTACCCTTTTGTTTATACAAGGTTCATCTACCATTTTGATGATATCAAACTCTTTGACTAACACATCAAAACAGATGTTCCAACTCCGCGATACCTGCTTTATCTTATAAAGCATCTTGTACACGTTTCCGCTGCTCCCACTGTTTACGAAGCCCTCTGGCTGTGTACTTATAGACGTCCTCTTCTAAAACATCATTTAGAAAAGCAGTCATGGCACCCAACCGCCAGATATCGTAGTCATGGTATGTAGCCGTGGCAAGTAGGATCTGGATGGACTTAAGCATAGTCACTTGAAAAGGTTTCATCATTATCCACGCCTGGTCGATGACGAAAAGCTTTAACAAGTCTAGCTTTGAAAGTCTCAACTTTTCCATCTACACTAAGTAATCTTCTCAAGATATACTTGCTCCTGATGGGGATTTAACCCTTCAGATATAGCAACCAAAGTCCATACTTTGTTGGTGTATAAGGATTCCATCTCAGATCACTAAACATCCAGCCATTCTTACAGAGTCTTACTCCTGATAGCCAGCTCGAAGCTAGTTGGGTCATCATCTCATGATGCAATCCTGGCTCCCACTGTCATAGAGAAACCGAAGTATCTCTCAGGTGGGTGAGGAACCCTACTAGATCGGCGGAGAGGCTGAGGTTCGTTGGTTTCTATTGAATCCTTCGGTTCTACCAAATCATCAGCTGCAGTTTGTATAGCTGGAACCTTTCCAGTTCTACATTACAGATTTTGCCTCGAGCTTGTCCGGTTTTTGCTTTTCAGACATAGGCTGGACAACCCCAAATCTTAACTAACTTAAGATATGGGCTCTTCCCTTTCCATATCACATATGAAGCGGTAGGCAACTGATTTGATTGGAACCCTATTCAATAGGTATGCAGCTTCTCAAGCGCATAACTCCCAAAAAGTAAATAGGTAACTCAGTAGTACTCATCATAGAGCACACCTTATCATATAGGGTGAGATTGCTCCGCCCCGATATACCATCGTGCTATGGTGTATACGGAGGAGTAATGCTGAGAGAGAATCTCATTCTCCTTTAGAATGGTCCAGGAACTCCGTGCTCAAGTATTCTCCTCCTTGATCACATCAAAGGACATAATACTTTTACCCGTTTTTGGTTCTCTACTTCTCGCTTATATTCTGTGAATATCTCAAAATGTTCGGACTCATGTTTCAACAGGAACATATGACTGAATCTTGAGAGATTATCAGAGAATATAATGAAGTATAAAGAACCAGTCCTGGCATATGTAGACAGGGGACCTTACATACATCAACATGTATCATCCCAAAAGTTCACTAACTCTTTCTCTGTTTCCAATAAACAAAGCTATCATCTAATCTTTGTGACATGACTGGCAAGTTTCATAAGATGTAAATTCAAACAGATTTAAATATGCATCTAAATGTAACTTCAGCTAGTCAGGTCGCATCGATATGACCTAGTCTACAATGCCTCAAGAAAAATTCGTTCATTTCTGAACTCTTCCTCTTGGGTGTGTTCTGTATACTAAAGAACTGTAGTTTGATTTAGAACATCAATGCTTTTAGATAACGTGCCTGATCCGATCAACTTTTGATATAGGAAATGTTCAAAACATTATCCAACAATACAAAATTTTATCATTTCTTTACTGATAAAGAGACTGATATGATTTTGTATATCAGGTTCGGTATCTAATAACATTCGTTCAGAATCAATGTATTTGGAATACAGGGTGACAGTGACCAACAGACTTGGCTGCAACACTTGTCCCGTTTTCTGCCTCATGAAACTTATCACCCGTTCTCAGTTTTTCTACCCATTTGTAGCCCTATGTAACAGATTACATATCTGGGATCCTGATCCGGTATCATATACCAAGGATGCGGAGGATACTGAGAAACAGTTCTGTATAATGAACACACCCGAAGATGATGCATCAGCATGCACTCTCTTCGTTTGGGCGGCATGGGAATTCTGGTAATCCCCAATTTCCTGCTCTGTCTTATAACAATTATAAGTTGGAGCGGGACCAACGTTCCCCAGCTCAGTATAACAAGCGGGTTCGGTCAATAATCCGTATTATTATCTTGATTCAGGCGTGATATGGTCGCTACCTGGAGAGAGAGAGAAGAAAACACTCAGCGTGCGCTCTGTCAAGAAAAGATTGGTTATTATTTTATCTAATCAGGATGGCTCCCACTGCTTTTTATCAAATCTTCCTTCAAACCCTAAAAGGAAAGACTAGCTGGGATTAATTACACACTACAAGTTCGCCAATCTTTCAGCCAGGCCAGTGTCGGTACTTTGAGGGAGGTCCCCCGTGCTTTCGCACGAACCTAATTAATGTAAACCTCGTTTTCCCAGAGGCGTAACCTCGTTAACACCTTTCTAGACACCTACTTGATCGACTAATTGTAATGTGTAAAACTCTCCCAGGAGTAACAATTACTCGCAGCGGGTATCGGGATCCAACTATCTCATAGAAGGTATGCAATCTCATTGCAAATTTCAACACATGAAATTCCCGATAATGTTTTGCCCCAAGCGTCCTATGACCTTTACAGAGGTCAACAAACCATAGGCTGCTAGTCAAGTTCAACCCGTCATTTCCTGATTGAAGTAAACCCGCCCGCACGACCCTTGACAGAGGTCAACAAGGTCGCACGACTACCCTAAATCAATCACATCATATGCTTATACAGATAAGCACTAATCAGCTACCGCACACTACGCCTTAACAGAGGTCAACAAACGCAGCACGAATACTAACCAGTACTTATCTGAAATGACGGAGGGCTACGACAGGTTTTTCTGAAAACCTATTGCGTAATGAACTTGATATCGTTGTAGGATCGAATGAATTTTGAAATGGAGTGTTTTTGAGGCTTTTCTAGTTTTGCTAAAGGAGTCACTCCCGGTGAAGGGATCGTCGGTCCTTTCCTCGTCGAATGAGGTGCGGGATATATCATATATATCACTGTGCAAAGCAAAAACTCTTAAAAGCAATCAAAAGACAAACCGAGTGTGTAGCATCTGCCAGTTATTGCTAAAGGAGTCACTCCCGGTGAAGGGATCTCGGTCCTTTCCTCATCGAATAAGGTGCAGGATATATCACATATACCTCTGTGCAAAGCAAGAACTGTAGCTACCTGTTTTATTTTTGAAATTCGATTCTACAACATCTTCAGGTTTCTTTTATTTCATTAATCACATTAATGAACTCCCATCATTTAAGTACCTAAACATCACAGATAAATACGAAGTACACTTATGCCATCCGCATTCGCCTCGATGTCCCCTCATGCACCGTTAGGTTAGGTAACTAACGGCAGAGCGGGGCAGAGCTAGCGCGGGTGTAAAACATAAGTAACGCCTATATAATATATCATATATACTATATACAGTATCCATCACAGAACATATCACATGATCACATCACAGATATCGCAGCAGAAGAATCATATGAAATATTGGATATACTAGGACGTCCGTGTTTTTAATACGAGCCAGTATAAAACACGGATTCCACGGTCATGATGAATAGCCAAACCCACACCCCTAGACCCCTACGAGAGCGGCAAGCAACCCTACCAATTCTAGAGTTAGGAGACCCGGACTCGACTCCTCGAGTTGGTCTCCCACTGGAGTCCAGAACCCGGTTACCTGTGCTCTCCTCCTTGGGTCTATCCTAGTGCGGAAAAGTAAATAATATACAAAGGGTGACAACTTCCGCAACCTGGAAGTGCCCCAATAAAAGAATATTACATACAAGTTTTTACATGAATGAAAATGAAAAACACTCATCTCACATAAAAAAACCCCGGCTATTCAAACACGACGATCCAATATAACATATCCAGCAACACATAATATCACATGTCATCAACGTAAGTAAATATGCGCATCCCAATTGTCGTTGACATATAGCAACGAAACCGGCGATATCACATATTACACTTACGGTCACAGAAAAGAAAGTGTAAAACTACAACAGTTGGAATCCGCAACCTGCATAGACATCGCATGCCTAATCAAATGAATTCCTTAGACATCGCATGCCTAACAATTATAAACCCCGCATTTCAGTCTCATTATCGAAAACACTTTTCAATGTCAAGTCGGGCAATTCAACAAGATTCCCGACATCCTGATCGAATGCTCGTCGTAAACTTCAGTAGACGGCTGCACCCCCGACGCCGTCGACGAAGTGCACCAAGGCGGAACACCGCTGCCGCGAGCACCCGAACGGATGCTTTCGGCGACGGGGTTCTCCTACAGTCACTTGGTCGGGCTATGGAGTGAGGCTGTCTATTAAGTTTATCCGGCGAGTATCCGCGTACACTACGTGATTGCGACGGACTTTTGATCACATCAAAATTCCGTGGCAACCGATCAAGTGAGACTAAACCGCTAGATTTATAACATTCATTCAGTTATCTCATAACTTATTGTGAATTCCAATTATTGTATCCTATTCCAGATAAATAGAAAATGTTAAACTTTCCGATCGAACAATCGAACACCCAAGTTTACCCGATACAGCTCATCATATGAAACAAGTCTAACAACATTCAGTTCGTGCCTCAGTACCAACGGTCCAGCCGTAGAAGGGTCAAGCCAACGCCTCACATGTGGCACGCCGTACTGTCCCAAACCCGAAGGTTCTAAGGGCAGTTCAAGACGGTCACATAATCGAGTTAAGGTTTGTTGTCTTCTAGAGGGTCCATCGCGTTACTTGCACTACTTGGAACGTTTTTAAACCTCGAAAAAATCCAACACTTGGAAATTTCCCGACAGGGGAAAAGGTGGGTATTTATATCCGGTCGAACTTTTTAACATATTCAAAAATTATCCGGAAAGACACATAGACAGAGTTTGACAATCCGATCGAATAAACGAATCCCCAAAACAACCCCAGAAAATTCAACTCTTGAATAAAATTTAAAAATACCCAGAGAACTCAGGCACCCAGGAAGCTACCACCAAGACCCCAGCCCCTAACTCCTATTCTCGGCCGCAAATATATTCCGTTTGGCCGCAAATTGCGGCCTGTACCCCACCAAATTGGCTCGTTTCGGTTTTGGTGCCCCCTTATCAGTAGATTAGACCCCTGGCATGTGCAAAATTGTTCAATTTGACCTAGAGTGAAATTTGGGACCCTTTTCTCTAGTTATTGTTTTGGATTCGTGTTTCCGTATTCCGTATTTTGAATTCTGGATTTGCGTATTGCGTTTTACCTCGAATACTTGGCGTTTATACGACGATATCGAGAATTGATTGATGGTTTTGAAAGCGTAGTCCATAGGTTCTAACCTATAGGCCTTAGCGTATCGTTTTGGGTTTTGTGTGTCGTTTTAGTTTTGATTTGGTTTTAATACGCATTTACGATATGTTGATGTGTAGGTACCCCATGGAGACTTCGGGACGACAAGCAAGCGCGTGGCGACGTCGACAAATGAAGACGCAAGGTGAATAGATTATATCTACGGGGGAAGTCGGGTGGATGGCGTATAGCACCCCCGCAGTCCGAAGTTGGTATACTATATATATATATATATATATATATATATATGATAGTTTATAGTGTGTCGTGGATATTGTGTTAGGTGTCCTATGGATGGATTAGGGTTAGAAGTAAACTAGTGTAGTTCCTAGTCGCGAACCCTAGAATAGGTTTACACCCACATGCACACCCTTGCATATTCATTATAATTATACTGTGTTGATGATGATGGTGGATGACATTGGAAATGAGTCGATGATATTGGACATAGTGCCGTGAGATCGGTGATATGACGTGATTCGTAGTTGGGATACGACATGTGATTTTTAGCAGGCCTTGGGACGTGTGTTTCACACACGTATTCATACTTATATAAATGGTATCGATTGTACTAGGCTTAGATCAGTACCCCAGATCATGTGATATGATGATAAGGATACCAGATAATTGATGAGACAATTATGATTTTGACCCGTACCCAGATTTAGGATGTCGTACGACGGATTTACGTACGAGCTATATATTGATGATAGATCCGCACTCATGACTCGAGGATGTCATATGATATACTGTATCGTATGCGATACTATTGAGGCGGGATCACTGACTATTATATTTATATTTATATATATCGACTCAGATTTAGGTGGTTTCCATACCCCTCCTGATTGACTTGATAGTTAGATCTGTAGTTTGCATAGTAGATGTTAGACTAGACCCGAGTCATACCTATTTCAAAACTAACGAATCAGGAGTATTTCAAAGATAGGCAAAAAAGGATTCTACGGATACTTTAAAAAGGCGCATCTTTTCTTAAAAACACCATAGCCCTTATTTCACTAAAAACCCTGATTCGCCTTATTTCAAATGGCATAACTGCATGACATATACATATGGATGTAGATTCTTTACTGTTACGTTGATTATTCGATTTCCGCATATTCATGCTATTCGCATCGCTTTGCATGTGTAGAGGTGTTTATTTCTATATTAAAACCATGCTGTTAGGATACCAGCACCATTATCGATGATGCATATGTTCCACGTACACTTGCTTGCCGGCTCACACACTTCATCATCGATAATTGCCATGTCACTACACAGTAGGATTATTGCATCAGGATATGACCCTTGTATGTGCATACTATTATTCCATGTTGCATGATATACTGTTATACTTGCATTTCATTATATGTCACATACATCATGTTTTCTGATTATGCGCATTGAGATATGTTGTTTCCATGATATTTCTGGATTTGGGAACCGTGGGTATTTCAAAGAGATTATGTAAATGTTTTAAAAACCCGGTTACCCTTGATATGATATTTCAGCATCCACCATGAGTTTTATCGGTTCTGATATATATATACCCTATGCGAAGAGGCGCCGAGGCCGTATGAGGGTACATGGTGGGGCCCGGAGATACCCGGGGGCAAGAAAGGGATGTCGATGCACCACGCCGATGAGCCCGGCAGGGGAACCATACACTCCGGTGACATTACCTTTTACTCGGCGGTTATCTTGGGGATACCGACCGGAGTTATGTACGTATGGATACGTCGAAATTCGAGGGTCGAAGCTGGGCACTCGGGTTTTCGAGATAGCGTATGATACGTACCTATCAGGGCCAGTCCTGGTGACAGCGCCTGATAGATGAGGATTTACGTGCCGATGCTAGGCACAGGTTTCATGAGGTTTTCGAGTGTCGATGCTAGGCACTCAGATTCCATGATTTTGATTATATCCCCATATTTACATGCATGTTGCTTATTGTCATTAGGTGACACGTGGGCAGGATCCACATACATACAGACTTGATTACATTGATCATACCTCATATGTATATATAACAGTGGATGAGGACACTGTTATATATGCCCTTACACCAATATTAGTGGAATGGGACGCTAATATATGTGTATTGATATCAATTTAGAAACTTCATCATATTTATTCATGCAACATACCTCATATTCATGATATGTTATTACCTGAGGCACTGGCACGAGCACTTGGTACTACATACATGTTTAGATGTTACATTGCCACCTTATATATATCTGATCGTATTGACCTAGGATTATGTCATGCATTCGTTTTCTGCTTGTAGATATTTTCTATTCACGAGTTGGCAACTCACCCCCGTTGTGCTACAGTTCTTGCAGGTTTTGCCGTACAGGTTCCATGACGGCATTTCTGGCACACTTTTTCCTTTGCGGGTGATTTGCTTTGGTAGATGGGTTCTTTTACATCGGAACCACCATTGTATATGTATTATTCATTGTATCTAGAAATTCCATCAACCAAAACTTGTATATTGTTTCAGACTTAGACACTAGTTATGTATTATTTTGACCTTAGAGTCGCGCGTTGTAGTATTACTGTTTTTCTTACTGTTTTGAGTTTCTTTCTAAGTTTTGATCCTTGCCCTTCGGCGTTGTATATTATTTTGCTTGCGTGGTTGTGACTGTCGATTGACGAAGAGCTAGCTCCCGCTTGGGGATGTCTTTTATCATTACATATATATTATTCTTGTTGTATCCCGTTCGGGGCCAGTATTTACAAAGGAAACTTTGCCGAAATTTTTAGAAAAGACTATAGATTTTAAAAATGCACATTCGGCTTACTTATTTAAAAACCTTGATTTTAAAAACATGTTTTCTTCACTTCTAAAAACTATTTTTCCTTCATTTATTATTTAAAATGGTTTTAGATTTCTGGGCTTTTGGCTTACTTGGATTAGATGGAGTCCTATAGACTTCATATGATTCAAGGGCCAGTCATGTGCTCTTTCGGGTCGTGACACGCTTACCAGTATAGGAGAAAAGCACAAAGCACGAGGGTAGCCGTACAAGGATCAAAAAAGCAGAAGATCAAGGCAAAAAGTCCATTCATTTTCATTTTTGGGACTGTTGTAAATCTGGGTGTAATTTGGAATGATTTTGCAAATACAAGTGTACCAAGAAGAAGAATAAAGCAACACAAGAAAGCCCAAGAAAAATGATTCTCCAATTCACCAATTCGACCGCGGATGCACGAAAATTATGGTGTTTGGGCGGCGGAACCATGGCCCCATCATGCTGTCTCATGACAAAATTTCAGGGGTGTTTTGGTCATTGTATTTGGGTTCAGAAAAAGATCCTATGGCTTCACTTCACTGCCTATAACTACTCCAGTTCAAGGGAAAACAAAGCATGTATATTTTTACCTGGTTCTTATTATAATTAATTGCAACTTCTTCTTATACTTCATCTTTCCTCCATTAAAAATTGTGTGAGAGCTTTTTGAGTGGATGATTAATGAAATTGAAAGTGTTTATGTGCATATCTTGCTCAATTGATAATTAGTTTTACTTACTTGCTTTTATTTTTCTTAGTAGTATAACTTGTTATTTATTGGTTTTCTTTTCTTTTTTTTATTTTTGTTTATCATTATAACCATGATATTCAAGTGTGATTCTTGCTTAGGTGAGATCCCAAGTTGTTAGTTGTCGTCTGTTGGGTTACGGCAGCGCCCCGGCCATCAAACCGTGGCCAAATGCGGAACAAAAATTTACTAAACTGGTGCTACCATTATCTGATACCCGGATCTACCTTAAACCCTAAACTAGCAAGTGATATATAAGAAGTTAGATGGTTATACCGAGTTGATCCGTGTCCTTCGGTCTTCAACCATCATCCCCAAGCTCTTAGTGGCTCCTTGATCGAGTTTGGTTGTCGGTTTTCCTCCATCTACGATAATCCACCTGAGGGAAACGGCGCAAGCTTCAGCCTCGCGAAACAAGGCAACCGGCGCTCCAAGGTTGCTAGCGATAGAGAGTAGGGGTGTAGGAATGTGTCACTATAATTTTCTCTCATCGCAAGTGCTCAATGAGCAACCATAGAAGATGAAGAAGGAGGTGAGGAAACAATGGCATGAGCAACTCAAGAACTAGCTAAGTGTTGAGGTGAGAAATAAGAGTGTAAGCTATGAAGCAAGTGAAGTAAATGACCAAGTCCACACCAATACTTGTGGCTGCCCTCTCTCTCTCTCATCACAAAAATATCTCATTTCAATTTACAAATAAACAATTCTAAGCCATACCTATGACCTATGCTCATGACACCTCACTCCTCCACCTCATTTGTGAAACAAATGAATTTCCAAAAATGGAAAATCATACAAATGAGGTGTCTACTTCTAGAAGCTATTCCGTATAAATACGGAATACTTCCCGGTACATGTATCGAAATATATATACGCGTATTCGTACAAAAATACGAATAACCAAGAGAGAAAATGAATAGTGAACAATAATACTAGAATACATATATATAAATACATATATAAATTATTTAATCAAAACCTGATTTGATAATCCGGCTTAATCCTAATCCGCTAGTATTATCAACCGTCCGATTAAAGTCTGCGCAGCATGTGCACATATTTAATCGGACACCTGTATTTACCAACATACGTCATCTACACCATATCGCCTGAACCGTGAAAACCCTCTGTGTGGAACTCTAAAGACCCGTCAATACGCTGGCAGTAAGTTTAACCGCAAGCACGTCAACGGCACTAACTGTATGTAACGGCTACCCAGGTATTGAACGAAAGGGAGGCCGACAAGCAAACTCATCTTGAAATCCTACTGAGCCTGACAGTGACAATATCCGTACAGTCCGGTCTGTTCGTCTAAGAGTATCGCATATCAATTCTAGGGGGTGGATAAAGTCAGACCCCTAACAACGCGACATTTAGTGTCGGCATGAAACCCATCACCACTTGAGAAACTATCAATCCTGGATCGGTAATTCTCGTCCACCATGGCCATGGATTTCTGGTGATGGCCACACGTGCACCGCGCGACATCAACCCCCAATACCGGGAGAGGCAAATCCCCGACGATCCGATAACTGCCTCCATGTAGCTCGGAACTGTACCCAACTAAAACCTGTTTGCACGACTCCTTTGAGCCGTGGTAGGGTAGTAATCAAAGCACAGTGGGAACTCACACGAGAAAAATGACAATCTCAGGTCGACAGACTAACCGTACACATGTCACCTGGGAACTGCTATCTGACAATAGGTATAATACCAACTAGCAGGTTCCCGGCGAGTCCGTCCAGTGTACCCATAACCCAGTGAGCACTTGAATACTATCTTAGGTGAACAAACTAACACCAATGGCTTGTGAGACCTGGCCACCGCCCCTCGTCGGGGCCTCGATCAGTATACACTAGTCTACACTAGAGTATCGATGTCCAGTCTCGATACTCCCACGACTAAGGACATTTAAGGATGTGCTTATAGACCCCCAGCTCCCACGTATATGATCGCCATCATAATGCTGGTGGTCAGGCAAGAATCCTATGGGCTCTATCAACATGTATACGATGATAAAGACAAACCAGATAGCATACTATCATCTCGAGTAAGACTGTTATTCCGGTATAGGTCCTCCCTCAATCATTATAATCACTTGCCTACGATTACGATAATTGCCTTGAGGGCACTATAACCAACAATCTCCCACTTGCACTTAAGGCTAATTATTGCGATGTCGCATACTCACAGCTCGTGTAATACCGAACACCCAACTTCTCTACTAATCAGTTTCGCAAAGCCCGTTTGCGAAACTATTGCGTTCGAGAAATAGCCTCAGTGAGTGGATCCGCTCTAATGTTTCTTTCTGTATCTCTCTATATCTCAATTTCGCGGAGAAAGCTATCTCCCAAAATGAGCAATACCTGTCTTAGAATTTATCTGGATATCTGATGAGACCCAGTTCACAAATGAACTTCAGCAAACTTCTTAGACTGTATCATCCACTGAATTTAATCAGTATCCTGCAATATGCCTTTCCTCGGTATCCGCTTGGACCACCTGTCCAACATACTGTCCATCAGAAGAGGGAAAACTATAACTCTGACAGTCACTCTGTCACCCAGGTCACCTTGGAAACCTGAAATGATAACTGTCTCCCGAAGGAGGCTGCCATTACCATATCCCTAAAACATCCATTTATGTTCATAAACTGTTTCCCAACGTTTCTCTAAGATTGGATTAATATATATGCTTATTGCAGCTAGTGCAAAAATAACTTCTGGTGCGGTACTTGACATTTCATGATTAACTCAATTGCCTAAGCAAGTGATATGCTAATCATGCAGATCCCTCTCCCTTTTAGTCTGTAAGACACCTTTAGAGAGGGTAACTCCATCACCTGTAGGTACACCACCATACCAGGAGTCATCCATTCTAAAATACCTTTAGAATAAAGTACCCAGATTAGGATACTTCCCAAATCTAGATCTAAAATCATAGATCTAGTAACCAAAAACCCTGAGATTATATCCATATCCAATGTGGAGAAACAATTTTGTGACAACCACAGTATAACCGACCGTAGTGTAGGAATAGCTCTTCCTATCAAGTGCATGTCATCCTAATACCTAGACATCACTCTCTACTACCTTTTTACCAGATCCATCTCCTATTCTGATGAAATCAAAGCCTATGACTGTCACATCAAAAATAGATGATCTATTTCCTCTATACCTGCTTTAGTCTATAGACATAAGCTACTTGCCCACTATGCTTCCGCTGCTCCCACTGACTATAGCAACCCTCTGGCAGAGTCATATACACGTGCACTTCTAAAACTAGTTTAGAACGACGCTATACCCATCCTCCTGCCGGGTCTTATAGTCTAGAACAACAGCAATGGCAAGCCTGGATAAACAAGAACCTCCCTCTCACCATCCCTGAGAAGACCGAAGTACCTCTCAGGTGCCTAAGGTTACCCACCGAATCTGCGGAGTGGCTAATGGAATGTCAAAAACAATTGAATCCTCAGGTTCTATTAAATCTTCAGTAATCGTTTATGGTTCTGGAATCACTTCCAGTTCTACCATCCTGCCACTTCTGTTTTCTGAAAAAATCCATTTTACTAAAACTGTGGCGAGTTTAGAACAATATAAATATTGATCTTCCTGATGGTAGAAAGTTAACCCTCGTCAAAACCCGGGATAACCCACAAATAGCCATTACTGAAACGTGCCTTGAGTTTATCCGGATTCTGGTTTTAAGCATCAGCCGGACAACTCCCTATCCTTAACATCGTTAAGATATAAATTGATTCTATATATATCTAATATAGAAACATAAGCACTAATTTAATTGGAACCAGATTCAAAATCATTCAGTCGTTTTCAGTGCATATCAACCAAATGGAAGGAGGTCATTCGGCATTACTCATCTAGGAGTGCATCTATATATGAGTGACCTGAAAGAGAAGCAAATTCTCAAAACCATTACTATCAACGGAATACCAAACACAAGTATCTACATCTTCGACTACCTCGAAGAATCCCGATACTTCCAACAAATGGTTCTCTTGTTGGGTTACGGCAGCGCCCCGGCCGTCTTTCCGAGGTCAAACGCGGAACAAAAACTTTTTAAAACTTGGCGCTACCATAACCAAATACCCGGATCGTTCCATTAACCATTAACTGGCAATGTACAAAGAAGTTAGAATGGCTATACCGATCAATCCGTGTACTTCGGTCTTTAGCCACCATCTTTAGCTCCTCGTGGCATCTCCGATCTCGCTCGATCTCCGGTCTCCTCGTCGAAAGGGCGCCACGTCAAGAAGTCTTTTTACGGGCTCCCACTTCAAACCGAAGCAACTTGGACATGAAGTTTGCTAGCCGACATGTCCAAGGTGAAGTAGATAATGTGTGTGATAACTTTGTCTCAAGTATCCACTGATTCTCAACTCATGAGATTGTATGGATGGAGGTTGAAGATGAAACCATGGATGAAACTTGTGAGCTAGAGAAGGAAGAAGAAGAAGAGCTAGACTTATTATTGTGTTGGAATGAAAAATGAGAGCACTAGCACTAAGACTCAAGACCAACCCCACTACTTGTGGATGTCCACTCTCTCTCCACACATCATTTCAACACAATAATCAATCACAAATGTTGACATAGCACAAAAATTAAGACCATGAGTCATCACCCAAGCACATGCCACGTTAATTTCTCTTCATGATGATTTCCCCTCACAATTTCCACCACAAAACATTTAAACCAAAATGTTTAATCCAAAAAGAGAATGGCAACATCTAAAGTAAACTCGTGACGGATCACAAGGATACCCCTCACCTGTATATACATACCTGCATCCGCATTCCGACTGAATGCGAATGCAATGAGACTAAAATAATCCAACAAATCTAATACTAGGATCCGGCTTAAACCAAAGCCCACTAGTATGATCCGTCCGATCATGATCCGTGCACAAGTGCATGTATATAATCAAACCCTTCCAAAAAACCATACGGCCTCTACAACGTTTCGCCCGAACCTGAGAAACATTCTGTGGGGGACTCTAATGACTCATCAATACGCTGGCAATGGGTTTAACCACAAGCACGGCAGTGGTACTAGCTGTACGTAACGGCTACCCATGTATTGACCAAAAGGGAAGCTGACGAGCGAACTCATCCTAAAACCCTACTGAGCCTGTCAGTAACAATATTCGTACAGTCCAGTCTGTTCGTCTATGAGTATCACATATCGGGTCTAGGGGTGGATAAAGTCAGACCCCTAACAACGCGATAATTCGTGTCGGTATGAAGCCCATCACCACCAGAGAAACTACTGATCCTAGATCGGTAATTCTCGTCCACCATGGCCATGGATTTCTGGTGATGGCCATATGTGCACCGCGCGACATCAACCCCCAATACCGGGAGAGGCGAATCCCCGACGATCCGATAACTGCCTCCATGTGGCTCGGGACTGTACCCAACTAAAACCTGTTTGCATGACTCCTTTGAGCCGTGGTAGGGTAATAATCAAAGCACAGTAGGAACTCACATGAGACAAATGATGATCTCAGGTCGACAGACTAACCTGTATACATGTCACCTGGGAACTGCTATCTGACAATAGGTATAATATCAACTAGCAGGTTCCCGGCGAGTCCGTCCAGTGTACTCATAACCCAATGAGCACCTGTATACTATCTTAGGTGAACAAACTAACACCAATGGCTTGTGAGACCTGGCCACCGCCTCTCGTCGGGGTCTCGATCAGTATACACTAGTCTACTCTGGAGTATCGATGCCCAGTCTCGAAACTCCCACGACTAGGGACATTTAAGGATGTGCTTATAGACCCCCAGCTCCCACGTATATGATCGCCATCATAATGCTGGTAGTCAAGCAAGTATCCTATGGGCTCTATCAACATGTACATGATGATAAAGACAAACCAGATAGCATACTATCATATTGAGTAAGACTGTTTTATCGGTATAGGTCCTCCCTCAATCATCGTAATCACCTGCCTGCGATTACGATAATTGCCTTGAGGGCACTATAGCCAACAATCTCCCACATGCACTTAAGGCTAATTATTGCGATTTCGCATACTCACAACCCGTGTGATACCGAACATCCAACTCCTCTACTAATCGGTTTCACAAAACTCGTTTGTAAAACTAATGTGTTCGAGAAATAGCCTCGGTGACTGGATCCGCTCCAATGTTTCTTTCTGTGTCTCTCAATATCTCAACTTCGCGGAGAAAGCTATCTCCCGAAATGAGCAATACCTGTCTTAGAATTTGTCTGGATATCTGATGGTATCCAGTTCACAAATGAACTCCAATCCAGCAAACTTCCTAGACTGTATCATCCACTGAATTTAATCAGTATCAAGCGCCATGTCATTCCTCAGTATCCCCTTGGACCAACTGTCCAACATACTGTCCCTTAGAAGAGGGAAAAACTATAACTTTGACAGTCACTCTGTCATCCATGTCACCTTGGAAGCCTGAAATGATAATCATCTCCCGAAGGAGGCTGCCGTTATCCAATTCCTAGAACATCCACTTATGTTCTAAAACTGCTTCCGAACGTTTCTCCTGGATTGGATTAATATCATAACTTATTGCATCTAGTGAAAAAACAACATCTGGTGTGGTACTTGATATCTCATGATTGACTCAATTGCCTAAGCAAGTGATATGCCAATCATGCACATCCCTCTCCCCTTTAGTCTGTAAGACACCTTTAGAGAGGGTGACTTCATCACCTGCAGGTACACCACCATGCCAGGAGTCGTCCATTCTAAAACACCTTTAGAATACTGTCTAAGTACCCAGATTGGGAAACTACCCAAATCTAGATCTAAAACCATAGATCTAGTAACCAGAATGCCTGATATAATATCCATATCCTATGTGGAGAAACCACTGTGTGACAACTATAGTATAACCGATCGTAGTGTAGGAATTTCACTTCCTACTATGTGTATGTCTTCCAAATACCAGGACATCACACCTTATTACCTTCTTAACAGATCCATCTCCTATTTTGATGAAGTCAAAGCCTTATGACTGTCACATAAAAATAGATGATCTATCTCCGCTATATCTGCTTTAGTCTACAAATAGACATTGTTGGATATAGTGCCCTCAAAGTCAATTATTGGATCGCGGGTACGTGATTGCAATGATTGAGGGAGGACCTATACCGGTAGGACAGTCTTACTCGAGATGATAGTATGCAATCTGGTTTGCCTTTATCAGTCGTGTACAGCTTCAGGTGATATACACGTTGATAGAGCCCTTAAGATCCTACTTGACTACCAATAGTATGATGGCGATCATGTACGTGAGAGTTGGGTAGTCCATAAGCACATCCTTAAAAGTGGTCTCTAGTCATGGGAGTTTCGAGACAGGGCATCGATACTCCAGAGTAGACTAGTGTATACAGTCGAGACCCCGACGAGGGGCGGTGGCCGGTCTCACAGGCCACTGGTGTCAGTTGGATCACCTAAGATGTATACAGGTGCTCATTGGGTTATGAGTACACCGGACAAGACTCGCCGGGAACCTGCTAGTTGGTATTATACCTAGCGTCAGATAGCAGTTCCCTGGTGACATGTGTACAGGTTAGTTCATCGACCTGAGGTCGTCATTTGTCTCGTGTAAGTTCCCACTGTGCTTTGATTTCTACCCTACCATGGCTCAAAGGAGTCGTGCAGACAGGTTTTTTTTTGGTACAGTCCCGAGCCACATGGAGGCAAGTGAGCGGATCGGCAGAGGATTCGTCTCTCCCGGTATTGGGGGTGAGATCGTGTTGTGTCTAGGAGAGCAATTACACCAAGTCCTTGGCCAAGACAGGTGAGAATTACTGGTAAGTATTCCAGTAGTTTCTCAGGGTGTTCAGGGCTACTCTCCGACACGACTTATACCGCTATTGGGGGTCTGACGTTACCAGCCCCCTAGGCCCGATATGCGATACTCATAGACGAACGGACCGGACTGTATGTATATTGTCACTGATAGGCTCAGTAGAGTTCCAGGATGAGTTTGCTCATCGGCTTCCCTTGAGGTCAGTACATGGACAGCCGTTACGCACAGCTAGTGCCGCTGACGTGCTTGTGGTTAAACCCACTGCCAGGGTACTGACGAGTCTTTAGAGTCCCCCATAGATAGTTTCCCAATTTCGGGCGAAACGTTGTAGAGGCCGTATGGTTTTATGGCAGGGTTCGAAAATGCACGTGCATTTGCGCACGTGTCATATTTCGGACAGATAATACTGGTGGGCTTTGGTTTAAGCCGGATCCATGTAGTATATTGAGTCGGAATATTTTAGTCTCTCGTATTCGTATTCGGTCGGAATACGGATACAGGTATGTATATACAAGTGAGGGGTATTCTCGTAATCCGTTACGAGAATACTTTAGAAGATGTATTTCTTTTTGGATTAATCATTTTGTTTTAAATGATTATTTAGTTTTGGAAAGGGTGACTCATTCTTGGTGACTCATTAATTCTAGAATGATCACTAATGACTCATGTAATGAGTCATCTAGTGAGTCATTACAGTATTAATGAG
Organism: Agapanthus africanus; assembly: GCA_030015575.1. Lineage (NCBI taxonomy): Eukaryota > Viridiplantae > Streptophyta > Magnoliopsida > Asparagales > Amaryllidaceae > Agapanthus > Agapanthus africanus. Next base: position 434,293,497 of record JASDDO010000019.1, read on the forward strand.
GTTTGTTTTGGGTATAGATATTTGTATGGATATTTTCATAAGATATTTTTCTTTCTTAACCATTATATATCTATACACAAGTGAGAAGAAAATAACACACAAGTTTATGAGCTTAGTTTTCTTTTGGCTCACTAGTGTTTCTTGAGTTCACCATTTCCAATCCTAAGCATCTTCTTCAACCTCCACCCTAACCCTCTCATGTGATGAGAACCCTAGGGTGTTTGAGACAAAGTATTCTACTCATTCTCTACTTCATCTTGGTCATCTCTTTTGGCAGACCTGATGACCGAGTTGCCTCGGTATAGAGGCGGGAGCCCGTTTAAAGATCCGTTGACGTGGTGCCAGCTCGATGAGGAGACGAGAGATCGGAGTTGCCGCGAGGAGCGTAGGATGATGGCTAAAGACCGAAGGACTCGGATCGATCGGTATAGCCTTTCTACCTCTTTACAGTTTGTTAGTTTAGCGTTAATGGCAAGATCCGGGTTATAGTATGCGATAGCGCCAGTTATAAAAGTTTTTGTTCCGTGTTTGGCGTCAGAATGACGGCCGGGGTACTACCGTAGACTTACATGGTATCAGAGCCACGCCATTAACCTTTACTAACTTGTTCTAACGTGTTTAAAACAACGATCGAACGAAATTTCCAAAACCGCACTTTTCAGGCTAAAGTTTCTGTCGATTTTTTAAACAAGTCTAAAAATCATTTTGTGCGTCTCAGAAAATCGAGCAGGCTTTTTTATGAGTACTGAAGAAATTGGGTTCACTGTTCCCACTATACTGCCGCGAAACCGCCGCACAAACCATGGTTTGGCCGCGGTTCCGCCGCCAGTTAGTGGCTACAGTGCACCATATTTCTTCTGGGGCTCTTGCATAGGGAATTGTGGTTTCTGGTATATTTTTTTTGGGCCCAGATTCTGTTTGAGTACTGCAGTTGTACGTGAGGCCCACTTTGGGAAGTTTTGTCGATCGGAATTTTAAACTTGTTAGTTTACAGTACTTACATTATATCTCCGACCGTGAATGTCATTCGAGCGGTAAATTGCGTCTAATTGCTATAGCTCTTTTAGACGGGTTTGCAAACGTGACATTCGTGTTGATGTTCTGTGTTGTGCTGTGATGTTGCGGATTTGTCGTGGTGGATAGCAGTGTGCAATGGTAGTGCAGTTCGGATTTATTTGTACATTTGATATTGCGGGGCGAGCATCCAACATGTGGACTGTCGTCACTGCCTGTTTGTATAATATTCTTTTGGGGTACGACCGGGCTAAGGTCGATGTACCCGTTGTACATATTTTTCATTTCTGTACTAGGTTTACCCCGCGACGGAGTGCACGGATAGCCTGGTTCTGGAGGGAAACGGGTCCGTATCTCATGGCTTTGAGAGGCAAAGGGGCCTCACTCTAGAATTGGCAGACTATTCGCCGCACTCGTAGGGGGTACAGGTTGACCCAAGATGGAGTGCCCAAGTTACCGGATTTCGTGAAGTGCTGGGTGGTCCATTCACTTTGCTGTAGGGGGCTACCTCGCTTCAGATTTTAGCGGGTAACTTGCCACACTCGTAGGGGTCTAGGTTTTCATTGCACAGGTTATCCACACGACCAGCGGAACGTCGGGTTTCAGCAGCGGCTCTGTGAAACCCGGGGATCCCAAATTATCTGTATTGTTCTGTGATACTTATTACTTTTCTGTAATGTTGCATATTATCACGCCTGGAGCGATTATTGTATATTGGAATATATACTAGTAGATATTGTATATGTTTTACACCCGTGCTAGTCCAGTCCCCGCTCTGTCGTTAGTTAAGTAACCTAACGGGTGATGATGGGACCCAGTGACTAATGCGGATGGCATATACGTACATTTTATTTTCGTTCTTTTCTGGTGTGATTAATTGATGGGACTGCATTGATTCTGATCAATGCAAAGGGAAAAAAAACCTGTTTGGACGTTTTTGGAACAGTTTTAAAAAGTGTTATTACAAAGACGTTTTCTTTTGTTTTGCACAATGGTATTCAGTTGGAATATCCTGCACCTCATTCGACGAGGCAAGGGCCGAGATCCCTTCACCGGGAGTGACCCCTTGGGCAAAAGTTTGCATCAGGGTAATAACTTCACTGTAGTCGATTACATGTTGCTTTGCATCGCGGTACTCAGTTGGAATATCCTGTACCTCATTCCACGAGGAAAGAGCCGAGTTCCTTTCACCGGGAGTGACCTCTTTAGCAAAGGTTTTCGCCACTATATTTTTATAAAAAGATATCAGGTTCCTTCAGCGATATCAAGTTCGTTACGTTAAAGGTTTTTCGCCAAAAACCAGCTGTAGCCCTCAGTCATTTCAGTTGGGTATTCAGTAGTATTCAAGCTATGTATTTTGACCAACGCCAAGGCATAGTGTTTGGTAGCTGCTGGGTATTCTTCTGTTGCATAGATAGATGAGTTAGTTTGGGGCAGTCGTTCTGCCATTTGGCTAACGTCAGGAGCATGTGCGGATGGGTTCAAATTGACAAGATAATGATGGGTAGAACTTGGCATGTGACTTTTGGCATTTTGGCCAACGTCAAGGTCATAAGAGCATGGGGCAAAAATCACATCGGGAGTTTCTAAAGAAACTGAAACTTGCCAAGTATGCGCATACCTTCTGGAGTGTGATAACGTGAGTGGATTCCTTCACGTTATCATGCGATAATAGTTGGATCCCGATTCCCACTGATGAGTTGGTTTACTCTTCGGGTGATCCCGATTGATTCTTCTTTCAGATTTGGAGGAGAATTTGGCAGTACAGTGGGAGGTTTCCTGATTAGATAAAGTGATAACCATTCTGATCTAGGTTTGAGTGCACGCAGAGTGTTTCTTTTCTCTCTCTCTTTGGCTGCGACCATTGACCGACCCTAGACTATGACTCGGTGACCAAGTTGACCGAACCTTCTTAAAATACTGGCTTTTGGATTGTCTGAGTTGCATAAGTCATTGCCGCTCCTTCTTTTACTATTTCCATTTCTCAGAACACCCCGTATCACTACGAACATTCACTTCCATTGGATAGATCCATCGTATGGTTATATACGAACTCGAAGGGACTTCTTCGAGGATGGATCAAGGTTCAGGAGAAATTGAATTGGTTTATTCAGTTATCTTTTATCATCACCTTCTCTCATGTTGCGAGGGCTCCTTAGTTTAGGAGAGTACACTTATTACGCTTATTGGATAGTCTTCTTCCAAACCATAGGCAGGTGCCGAAAGGTAGGGAATGAAGAAAACCAATTAGCCTAAGTAGGGTGTACAGAAGGTAATAAGTAAAGACAAAATAAAGGGATTAGAAAGAGGGCTAAGTAAATTGTGACTGCTATCATTCACGACCAAACCGCGTACTTCATCGCCACTACTACTTCACCTTTGCTTTTTTCCCCAGTTCGGGAGAAATAGAATAAGGTTTTATTCAGTTGTCTTTTATCATCACCTTCTCTCAGGTTGCGAGTACTCCTTGGTTTAGGAGGGTACACCTATTACGCTTATTGGATAGTCTTCTTCCAAATCATAGGCTGGTGCCGAACGGTAGGGAAGGAAGAAAACCACTTAGCCTAAAGAGGTGTACAGAAGGTAATGAATAAAGACAAATAAAGGGATTTGGAGAGATGGCAAAGAAATATACGGTTACAGTCATGAATAGGATTATGGAATAGGCATTACTAAGAATACCAGGATACCCCTACGAAACATTTTCATGTTTCAGTTTCTCTGTGCATTGTTAAAGGAAAACTGATTTCCCGATTAGATACTTACTCCAGGGTATGTATTTACCAGGTATGATTCTCATATCTGTATGGTTTTACAAATGATGAGTGGGAGTAAGTTATTGGGAATTAGGTGATCATCCTCATTATATCGGAATTCGTTGTAATTGGTGATATTTGAGGAAATCGCCTGGCTTTTTGCCGGACGGCAAGTATTTGGTTTTGAGTATCCGTTGTTGTGCACCAATTTCAAACTGATATATCTGTACGTTTATTTTTATAAAGTGAGATATAAATTTTTGAAATTATGTCCGTGACATATACCTATATCAGTTGACGATTGGGTAAGGAGCATTGAACAGTGGAGTAGTTCTTAACCATAAGTACAGTTTTCAACCTACGATGCACAGGTTTTGAGTTATTCAACTCAGCGGACTTATACAGAGTCTTGTATGTTGTCCAGTGTCCATCAGGACAAAGGGGTTGGTCCTCGTACTATGTTCTGTTTACTTGTGACTTCTCTAGTTTTTAGACAAATGTTTCGTAGAAATACAAGGTCTAAGTTTTGAGAAGTTATGGGTATAGGAATAAAGTAGAGAACCAGATTTCGCAAGTATCGGGATTCTTCAAAGAGATCGAAGATGTAGATACTTGTGATTGGTATTCAGTTGATAGTAATGGTTTTGAGAAACTTGTTTCTCTTTCAGGTTACTCATAATTGGATGAATTCCTAAGTTAAGTGATGCTGATTAGCCTCTCTCCATTAAGTTGAAATGCACTGGAGACAGCTGCATGATTAGAATCTGGTTCCAATTAAATAAGTGCCAAAGTTTATATATTGGATATAGAATGGTTCATATCTTAACGATGTTAAGGTACGGGGAGTTGTCCGGCTTATGATTAAAACCGGACTCTGGATAACTTAAGGCACGTTTCTGTAATGGCAGTTTGTGGGTTGACCCAGGCTATGACGAGGGTTGAATTTCTACCATCTGGAAGATCAATAGTGATATTGTTCTTGACTCGCCACAGTTTTAGTAAAATAGTTTTTTCCAGAAAACAGTAGTGGGAGTATGGTAGAACTGGAAGTGATTCCAGAACCGCAAACGATTACGGAAAATTTAATAGGACCTAAAGATTCAATCAGGTTTGACATTCCATTAGCCACTCCGCAGATATGGTGGGTAACCTCAGGCACCCGAGAGATACTCCGGTAGCCTCAAGGACGGTGACAGGGAGGTTCTTGTTTACCCAGACTTGACACTACTATTATTCCAGGCTATGAGACCCGGCAGGAGGTTAAGTATAGCGTCGTTCTAAACTGGCTTTAGAAGTGCACATATATATTATTCTGCCAGAGGATTGTTGTGGTCAGTGGGAGCAACGGAAGCATAGTGGGTAAGTAGCTTATGTCTATTTATAGACTAGAGCAGATATAGCAGAGATAGATCATCTAGTTTTGATGTGACAATCATGGCTTTGACTTCATCAGAATAGGAGATGGATCTGTTAAGAAGGTAGTAGGGTGTGATGTCCTGGTATTTGGATGACATACACAGAGTAGGAAGTAAAATTCCTATACTACGATCGGTTATACTGTGGTTGTCACACAGTTGTTTCTCCACAAAGGATATGGATATAATATTTGACATTCTGGTTACTAGATCTATGGTTTTAGATCTAGATTTGGGTAGTTTCCCAATGTGGGTACTTTGACAGTATTTTAAAAGTATTTAGAATAGAAGACTCCCGGCATGGTGGTGTACCTGCAGGTGATGGAGTCTCCCTCTCTAAAGGTGTCTTACAGACTAAAGGGGAGAGGGATGTGCATGATTGGCCTATCACTTGCTTAGGCAATTGAGTCGATTATGAGATGTCAAGTACCACACCAGATATTGTTTTTGCACTAGATGCAATAAGTTTATATTAATCCAATCCTGGAGAAATATTCGGAAGCAGTTTTAGAACATAAGTGGATGTTCTACGGATTTGATGACGGCAGCCTCCTTCGGGAGACGGTTATCATTCCAGGCTTCAAAGGTGACATGGATGACAGAGTGATTGTCAGAGTTATAGTTTTCCCTCTGACGAAGGGGGCAGTATTATGGACAGGTGGTCCAAGAGGATACTGTGGGAAGCATGGTGCAGGATACTGATTAGGTTCAGTTGTCGATACAGTCTAAGAAGTTTGGATTTGGAGTTCATTTATGAACTAGGTCCCATCAGATATCCAGACATATTCTAAGACAGGTATTACTCAATTCAGGAGATGGCTTTCTCCGCAAACTTGAGATTAAGAGAGACATAGAAAGATACATCAGGGCGGATCCACTCGCTGAGTCTATTTCTCGAACACAAGAGTTTTACAAACGAGCTTTGAGAAACTGTTTAGTAGAGGAGTTGGGTGTTCGGTATCACACAGGCTATGAGTATGCGACATCGCAATAATTAACCTTAAGTGCAAGTGGGAGATTGTTGGATATAGTGCCCTCAAAGTCAATTATTGGATCGCAGGTACGTGATTGCAATGATTGAGGGAGGACCTATACCGGTAGGACAGTCTTACTCGAGATGATGGTATGCTATCTGGTTTGCCTTTATCAGTCATGTACAGCTTCAGGTGATATACACGTTGATAGAGCCCTTAGGATCCTGTTTGACTACCAATAGTATGATGGCGATCATATACGTGAGAGTTGGGTAGTCCATAAGCACATCTTTAAAAGTGGTCCCTAGTCGTGGGAGTTTCGAGACAGGGTATCGATACTCCAGAGTGGACTAGTGTATACAGTCGAGACCCCGACGAGGGGCGGTGGATGGTCTCACAGGCCACTGGTGTCAGTTGGATCACCTAAGATGTATACAGGTGCTCATTGGGTTATGAGTACACCGGACAGGACTCGCCGGGAACCTGCTAGTTGGTATTATACCTAGCGTCCGATAGCAATTCCCTGGTGACATGTGTACAGGTTAGTTCATCGATCTGAGGTCGTCATTTGTCTCGTGTGAGTTCCCACTGTGCTTTGATTTCTACCCTACCATGGCTCAAAGGAGTCATGCAGATAGGGTTTTTTTTGGTACAGTCCCGAGCCACATGGAGGCAAGTGAGCGGATCGGCAGGGGATTCGTCTCTTCCGGTATTGGGGGTGAGATCGTGTTGTGTCTAGGAGAGCCATTACACCAAGTCCTTGGCCAAGACAGGTGAGAATTACTGGTAAGTATTCCAGTAGTTTCTCAGGGTGTTCAGGGCTACTCTCCGACATGACTTATACCGCTATTGGGGGTCTGACGTTACCAGCCCCCTAGGCCCGATATGCGATACTCATAGACGAACGGACCGGACTATATGTATATTGTCACTGATAGGCTCAGTAGGGTTCCAAGATGAGTTCGCTCATCGGCTTCCCTTGAGGTCAGTACATGGGCAGCCGTTATGCATAGCTAGTGCCGCTGACGTGCTTGTGGTTAAACCCACTGCCAAGGTCCTGACGAGTCTTTAGAGTCCCCACAGATAGTTTCCCAAGTTCGGGCGAAACGTTGTAGAGGCCATATGGTTTTATGGCAGGGTTCGAAAATGCATATGCGTTTGCGCACGTGTCATATTTCGGACAGATAATACTGGTGGGCTTTGGTTTAAGCCGGATCCATGTATTATATTGAGTCGGAATATTTTAGTCTCTCGTATTCGTATTCGATCGAAATACGGATACAGGTATGTATATACAAGTGAGGGGTATTCTCGTAATCCATTACGAGAATACTTTAGAAGATGCATTTCTTTTTGGATTAATCATTTTGGTTTAAATGATTATTTAGTTTTGGAAAGGGTGACTTATTCTTGGAGACTCATTAATTCTAGAATGATCACTAATGACTCATGTAATGAGTCATCTAATGAGTCATTAAAGTATTAATGAGGTTTGTTTTGGGTATAGATATTTGTATGGATATTTTCATAAGATATTTTTCTTTCTCAACCATTATATATCTATACACAAGTGAGAAGAAAATAGCACACAAGTTTATAAGCTTAGTTTTCTTTTGGCTCACTAGTGTTTCTTGAGTTCACCATTTCCAATCCTAAGCATCTTCTTCAACCTCCACCCTAACCCTCTCATGTGATGAGAACCCTATGGTGTTTGAGACAAAGCATTCTACTCATTCTCTACTTCATCTTTTGGCAGACTTGATGACCGAATTGCCTCGGTATAGAGGCGGGAGCCCATTAAAAGATCTGTTGACGTGGTGCCACCTCGATGAGGAGACGAGAGATCGGAGTTGCCGCGAGGAGCATGGGATGATGGCTAAAGACCGAAGGACTCGGATCGATCGGTATAGCCTTTCTACCTCTTTACAGTTTGTTAGTTTAGCGTTAATGGCAAGATCCGGGTTATAGTATGCGATAGCGCCAGTTATAAAAGTTTTTGTTCCGCGTTTGGCGTCAGAATGACGGCCGGGGCGCTACCGTAGACTTACAGACATAAGCTGCTTGTCCATTATGCTTCCGCTGCTCCCACTGACTACAACAACTCTCTGGCAGAGTTATATACACGTGCACTTCTAAAGCTAGTTTAGAACGACACTATACTCATCCTCCTGCCGGGTCTCATAGTCTGGAACAACAGTAGTGTCAAGTATGGGTAAACAAGAATCTCCCTATCATCGTCCTTGAGGCTACCGGAGTACCTCTCGGGTGCCCGAGGTTACCTACCATATCTGCGGAGTGGCTAATGAAATGTCAAACCTGATTGAATCTTTAGGTTCTCATCAAATTTTCAGTAATCGTTTGCGGTTCTGGAATCACTTCCAGTTCTACCATACTCCCACTACTGTTTTCTGAAAAAATCCATTTTACAAAAACTGTGGCGAGTCAAGAAAAATATCACTATTGATCTTCCAAATGGTACAAAGTCACCCCTCGTCATAGCCTGGGATAACCCATAAACAGCCATTACAGAAACGTGCCTTGAGTTTATCCGGATTCTGGTTTTAAGCATCAGCCGGATAACTCCCTATACCTTAACATCGTTAAGATATAAATTGATTATATATATATATATATATCTAATATAGAAATAAAAGCACTAATTTAATTGGAGCTAGATTCAAATCATGCAGCTGTCTCCAGTGCATGTCAATTAAATGAAAGAAGGCCGATCAGCATTACTCAACTTAAGAGTGCATCCAATTATGAGTAACCTGAAAGAGAAACAAGTTTCTCAAAACCATTACTATCAACTGAATACCAAACACAAGTATCTACATCTTCGATAACCTTGAAGAATTCCGATACTTGCAACACATGGTTCTCTACTTTATTCTTGTACCTATAACTTCTCAAAATTTAAACCTTGTATTTCTACAAAACACTTGTCTAAGAACCAGAGAAGTCACAAGTAAATAGAATATAGTACGAGGACCAACCCCTCTGTCCTAATGGACACTGGACAATATACAATACTTTGTACAAGTCCCCTGAGTTGAATAACTCAAACCCTGTGCGTCGTAGGTTGAAAACTGTACTGTGGTTATGAAGAATTACACCGCTGTTGAATGCTCCTTACCTAACCATCAACTGATATAGGTAAATGTCATCGACATAATTTCAAAAAGTTATGTCTCGCTTTATAAAATAAACGTACAGATATATCAGTTTGAAATTGGTGCATAACAACGGATATTCAAAACCAAATATTTACCGTCCAGCAAAAACCCAGGTGATTTCCTCAAATATCACCAATTACAACGAATTCTGATATAATGAAGATGATCACCTAATTCCCAATAACTTACTCCCACTCATCATCTGTAAAACCATACAGATGTGAGAATCATACCAGGTAAATACATATCCTGGAGTAAGGGTCTAATTGGGAAATCAGTTTTCAATTAACAACGCACAGTGAAACTAAAACATGAACATGTTTCGAAGGGGTATCTGGGTATTCCTAGTAATGCCTCTTCCATTATCCAGATTCATGACTGTAACCGTATATCGCTTTGCCATCTCTCCAAATCCCTTTATTTGTCTTTCCTCATTACCTTCTGTACACCCCCTCAGGCTAAATGGTTTTCTTCCTTCCCTATGGTTTGGAAGAAGACTATCCAATAAGCATAATAGGTGTACTCTCCTAATCCTAGGAGCACTCGCAACCTGAGAGAAGGTGATGATAAAAGACAACTGAATAATCCTTATTCCTATTTCTCCTGAACCAGAATCCATCCCCGAACTGGAAAAAGTTCATTCGAGTTCGTATATAACCATACGATGGATTTATCCAATGGAAATGGATGTTCGTAATGATACGGGGTGTTTTGGAGAAATACAAAGGTGAAGTAGGAGTGGCAATGAAATATGTGGTTTGGTCGTGAATGATAGCAGTCGCAATTTACTTTGCCCTCTTTCTAAACTCTTTATTTGTCCTTACTTGTTACCTTCTATACACCACACTTAGGCTAATTGGTTTTCTTCATTCCCTACCTTTCGGCACATGCCTATAGTTTGGAAGTAGACTATCCAATAAGCGCAATAGGTGTACCCTCTCCTAATCCTAGGAGCCCTCACAATCTGAGAGAAGGTAAAAGGAAAAGACAACTAAATAGTCCTATTCAATCTCTCCAGCACCAGAATCCATCCTCGAATCTGGAACAAGTTCTTTCGAGTTCGTATATAACCATACAATGGATTTATCCAATAGAAGTGGATGTTTGTAATAATACGGGGTGTTCTGGAGAAACTCAAAGGGTAAAAGAAGGAGTGGCAATGATGTATGCAACTCAGACAATCCAAAATCCAGTGTTTTAAGAAAGTTCGGTTAACTTGGTTACTGAGTCATAGTTTAGGGTCGGGCCATGGTCGCTGTCAAAGAGAGTGAGAAAGAAACACTCAGCGTGCACTCTAACCCAGATCAGAATGGTTAATCACTTTATCTAATCAGGAAGGCTCCCACTGTTTCCTCGAATTCTCCTCCAAACCCAAAAGGAGAATTAGTCGGGATCATCTAAAATCACTCGAGGAGTAATCCTACTCATCAGTGGGAATTGGGATCCAACTATCATCGCATGATAACTTGATGGAAGCCACTCAAGTTATCACACTCCAGAAGGTATGCGCAAGCCTAGAAAGTTTCCTGTATATTTGAAACTCCCGATGTTATTTTTATCCCAAGCAGCTTATGACCTTGACGGATGCCAACAAATCATAAGTTGCAAGTCAAGTTCTACCCTTCATTGTCCTGATTAATTTAGACCCACCCGTACTCGCCCTTGACGGATGCTAACAAGGCTACACGACTGTCCTAGATTAATACATATCCATGCTACAGAAAAGTAACGCATAGCTACCGCACACTATGCCTTGACTGTAGCCAACGAACATAGCCCGAATATTAGGCGCTGCTTTTCTGAAATGACGGAGGGCTACGGCTGGTTCTTGGCGAAAAACCTTTAATGTAATGAACTTGATCTCGTTGAAGGAATCCAAGTGGTTTTATAAATATATAGTGGTGAAAACTTTTGCTAAAGAGGTCACTCCCGGTGAAAGGATCTCGGCTCTTTCCTCGTCGAATGAGGTGCAGGATATTCCAAACTGAATACCACGATGCAAAGCAAAAGGAAATGACTATAGTGAAGTTATTACGTTGACGCAAACTTTTACTCAAGGGGTCACTCCCGATGAAGGGATCTCGGCCCTTGCCTCGTCGAATGAGGTGCTGGATATTCATAACCGAATACCACTGTGCAAAGCAAAAGGAAACGTCTATAATGTCTGTTTTTAAAAACTTAGTTCCAACAACATCATATATAGGTTTGTTTTATCCTTGCATTGATCTGAATCAACGCAGTCCCATCAATTAGTCACACCAGAAAAGAACGAAAATATAATGTACGTATATGCCATCCGCATTCGCCACTGGGTCCCGTCATCACCCGTTGGTTACTTAACTAACGACAGAGCGGGGACTGGACTAGCGCGGGTGTAAAACATATACAACATCTACTGGTATATATATCAATATATAATAATCACTCCAGGCATGATAAATGCAACATCACAGAAAAGTAATAAGCATCACAGAACAATACAGATAATCTGGGAGCCCCGGGTTTCCTTTGAGCCGCAAATGAAACCCGACGTTTCCCTGGTCGTGTGGATAGCCTGTGCAATGAAAACCTAGACCCCTACGAGTGCAGTAAGTTACCCGCCAAAACCAGAAGCGAGGCAGCCTTCTTCAGCAAAGTGAATGGGCCACCCAGCACTTCACGGAATCCGGTAACTTGAGCACCCCACCTTGGGTTAACCTATACCCCCTACGAGTCTGGCGAATAGCCCGCCAATTCTATAGTGAAGCCCCCTCCGTCTCATAGCCATGAGATGCGGGCCCGTTGCCCTCTAGAACCCGGCTATCCGTGCACTCCACCGTGGGGTAATCCTAGTACAGAAAAGAAAATATGTACAACGGTGATATCGACCTCAACCCGGTCGTACCCCAAAAGAATAATATACAAACAGGCAGTGACGGCAGTCCACATGTCGGACGCTCGCCCCACGATATCAAATGTACAAATACAACTAAATTGTACTACCATTGCATCCAAGCTATCCACCACGACAATCCGCAACATCACAGCACAATACAGAACATCAACGGGAATGTCACGTTCGCAAACCCGTCTAAAAGGACTATAGCAATTAGACAAGATTTACCGCTCGAATGACATTCATGGTCGCAGATAGTAATGTAATGCACTGTGAACTAACGTATTTAAAATCTCGATCGACAAAACTCCCCGAAGTGGGCCCCAAGTACAAATCCAGTACTCAAACAAAATCTAGGCCCAAACAAAATATTCCAGAAACCATAATTCCAAATGAAAAACACCCACAAGAAAAATGGTGCACTGAATCAACTGTTCCGCCGCGCAACTGCGGAAAACACAATGGTTTGGCCGCGGTTCCACTGTGCTATTATAGGATCGTGCTCTCAAATTTCTTGTGGAGTCTTAGAAAAGCCTGCACGATTTTCTGACATACTGAAAATAATTTTTCGATGACTTTTAAAACTCGGCAGAAACTTGGAAAATGGAATTGCGGTTTCGGAAATTTTGATCGATCGATATTTTAAACATGTTAGAACAAGCTAGTAAAGGTTAATGGCGTGGCTCTGATACCATGTTGGGTTACGGCAGCGCCCCGGCCGTCTTTCCGAGGCCAAATGCGGAACAAAAACTTTTCAAAACTTGGCGCTACCATAATCAAATACCCAGATCATTCCATTAACCGTTAACTAGCAATCTACAAAGAAGTTAGAATGGCCATACCTATCGATCCGTGTCCTTCGGTCTTTAGCCACCATCTTTAGCTCCTCACGGCATCTCTGATCTCGCTCGATCTCCGGTCTCCTCGTCGAAAGGGCACCACGTCAAGAAGTCTTTTTATGGGCTCCCGCTTCAAACCGAAGCAACTCGGACATGAAGTTTGCTAGCCGACATGTCCAAGATGAAGTAGAGAATGTGTGTGATAACTTTGTCTCAAGCATCCATTGATTCTCAACCCATGAGATTGTATGGATGGAGGTTGAAGATGAAGCCATGGATGAAACTTGTGAGCTAGAGAAGGAAGAAGAAGAAGAGCTATACTTATTATTGTGTTGGAATGAAAAATGAGAGCACTAGCACTAAAACTCAAGACCAACCCCACTATTTATGGCTTTCCACTCTCTCTCCACACATCATTTCAACACAATAATCAATCACAAATGTTGACATAGCACAAAAATTAAAACCACGAGTCATTACCCATGCATATACCACATTAATTGCTCTTCATGATGATTTCCACTCACAATTTCCACCACAAAACATTTAAACTAAAATGTTTAATCCAAAAAGAGAATAGCTACATCTAAAGTAAACTCGTGACAGATCACAAGGATACCCCTCACCTGTATATACATACCTGCATCCGCATTCCGACTGAATGCGAATGCAATGAGACTAAAGTAAACCATAAAATCTAATACTAGGATCCGGCTTAAACCAAAGCCCACTAGTATGATCCGTCCGATCATGATCCGTGCACAAGTGCATGTATATGATCGAACCCTGCCATAAAACCATACGGCCTCTACAACGTTTCGCCCGAACCTGAGAAACTTTCTGTGGGGGACTCTAATGACTCATCAATACGCTGGCAGTGGGTTTAACCATAAGCACGTCAGTGGTACTAGCTGTACGTAACAGCTACCCATGTATTGACCAAAAGGCAAGCTGACGAGCGAACTCATCCTGAAACCCTACTGAGCCTGTCAGTGACAATATCCGTACAGTCCGGTCTGTTCGTCTATGAGTATCGCCTATCGGGTCTAGGGGTGGATAAAGTCAGACCCTTAACAATGCGATAATTCATGTCGGTATGAAGCCCATCACCACCAGAGAAACTACCGATCCTAGATCAGTAATTCTCGACTACCTTGGCTAAGGTTTTCTGGTGATGGCCACCCATGCACTGTGCGACATAAACCCCCAATACCGGGAGAGACGAATCCCCGACGATCCGCTCACTGCCTCCATGTGGCTCGGGACTGTACCCAACTAAAACCTATTTGCACGACTCCTTTAAGCCGTGGTAGGGTAGTAATCAAAGCACAGTAGGAACTCACACGAGACAAATGACGAGCTCAGGTCGACAGACTAACCTGTACACATGTCACCTGGGAACTGCTATCTGACAATAGGTATAATACCAACTAGCCGGTTCCCGGCGAGTCCGTCCAGTGTACTCATAACCCAATGAGCACCTGTATACTATCTTAGGTGAACAAACAAACACCAATGGCTTGTAAGACCTGGCCACCGCCTCTCGTCGGGGTCTCGATCAGTATACACTAGTCTACTCTGGAGTATCGATGCCCAGTCTCGAAACTCTCACGACTAGGGACATTTAAGGATGTGCTTATAGACCCCCAGCTCCCACATATATTGTAGGGTTCCTAAGCATCCTAATGAAGTCTCACAAGGCATCAACCATGCCAATTTCAAAAATTATTGGTGCCGAGAAACCCTAACACGGATCGTTGACTAGATGTTTAGGCGAAATGAGAATCTAGTTAACTACTTAACTAAAAGTTAGATGCTACAACCTTTGTAGATCCGGTTCCCCACTTCCTTAGCTCCACGTGGGTGTGCTCTCGCTGTCCATCATGAATCCTAGACTCATTCGTCGGCTTCATCGGAAAAACGGGCGAGCAAGGTCGTCGGCTTCGTGTCAAAGACGATCTACGTCGAGGTTGCACAAGTTCAAGCTCCGACTTCACCAAGTTGTGAAACTTGTGAAGAAAACACCCAAAACCACTTGGCAAGAGGTAGAGGATGAAGAAATAGGAGGTGGGTTCACTTTAGATTTGGATTTCTCACTCTAGAAATGAAGTTGCCATTGATGGCATCAAGCTTTTCCTTTTTGAAGTGAAGAAGAAGATGAAGCTAGAATATGATAAGTATTGTTTAAAAGAATAATAAAATCAAATACTTATCATGTTCTAACCTAGGTTAAGTGTAGAGAATAAACCATGGTCACTTGAGAGGGTTAGGGTTAAGCATGAAGATAAGGATGGTTACAAAAGTCAAAGCTTCATGAAGCTTCAACAAGCTTCATGACAAAAACAAACCATTATCTCTTCATTTATCCAATAAAATAAATAAAGAAATGAATAAATAAATGATAAGGCAAAACCCTAATTATCATTTAACCATGGTTTAATTCTTCACACTTAACCAAATGATCAAGTATCATCAAACATGATACATATATGTGCACAAAAGTATATCGCATATACAACTTGCACATCAAGTGAGAAAATCCGTATAAAGTGAACCAATACTAGTTAATGCAAAGTAATATATCAAATATATAATTATACATTAAATCATTAAATCAACATTTGATTCAATGATCCGGTCATGTCGCACATAACCGACTAGTATTCAATGTATCGATTTATCGAATCAATGATTCGATAACTAGGTCATATCGAATATAACCAATCGAAACATTTATCGCGAGAATGAAATGCGGTATCACATACACGCATTATTCTCGCTCCCGCACATATCTCATATGCACTCCTATTTCGTTTCGCTTGAGCCAGGAAACCTCTGTGTAGGACTCTAAAGACTCGTCAATACGCCGGTAGCAGATAATGATCATATCAAGCACCCACAAGCCGCAAGCGGTCTGCTAAACGTAACGGCCACCCGGGTATTGAGCGATTAGAAGATCGACGAGCTAGCCCACTCACACTCCTGTGAATCCAACCAGTAACACTTACCGTACAGTCCGGTCTGTTCGTCTGATATGTCGCATATCAAGTCTAGGGGTGGTATACGTCAGACCCCAATAACCGATAAGTCGTGCCGATATGAGGCTCATAACGGGTCGAGAAACTACTGGTAACACTTACCAGCAAATCTCTGATCAGCCCTGGCCAGGGACTTCCCTGTTACTGCCAATCGAGCACAGCGCAACATCAACCCCCAATACCGGGATAGACGAAACCCCTCCTATCGCTCATTGCCTCCATGTGACTCGGGACTGTACCCAAAGACCACCGTTTTGCACGCCCTCATGGACGTGGTAAGGTGGAGATCAAAGCACAGTGGGAATCACACAAGACTCTATGACTATCTCGGGTCTACAGACTAACCTGTACAAGTGTCACCTGAGAACTGCCATCTGACGTGAGGTATAATACCATCTGGGAGTTCTCGGCGAGTCCGTCCAGTGTACCCAGTCTCCACTGAGCACCCGTACGCCATCTCTGATGTCAAACACCAATGGATATGGGATCATCCATCGCCCATCTCATGGGTCGAGAAGCGTATACGCTAGTCTACTCTGGTATATCGATGCCCCGTCTCGATACACCCACGACTAGGGACCTTGAAGGATGTACTTATGGACTACCACGTCCCCACTAGTATGATCTACATCATAATCCAGGTAGTCAAGTACACATCCTAAGGGCTTTACCAACATGTAACTATAAGACAGTATAAAGAGACTAGTATACATGTTAAGATAAAGAGCAACCAGATAGAATACTATCATGTCGAGCAAGAAAGTCATCTCTATATATGTCCAAGCATCCAATATAATATACATCATCTGTACAATACTGGCCTCTAGGGCATACATACAACTAACATATATGATCGCCATCATAATTCTGGTAGTCAAGCAAGTATCCTATAGGCTCTATCAACATGTACATGATGATAAAGACAAACCAAATAGCATACTATCATCTTGAGTAAGACTGTTTTATCGGTATAGGTCCTCCCTCAATCATCATAATCGCCTGCATGTGATTACGATAACTGCCTTGAGGGCACTATAGCCAACATCTCTACTTTATTCTTATATCTATAACTTCTCAAAATCTGAACCTCGTATTTCAACGAAATACTTGTCTAGAACAAGAGAAGTTATGAGTAAACAGAATACAGTACGAGTACCAACCCCATTATCCTAATGGACACTGGACAACATACAATACTTCGTATAAGTCCCTTGAGTTCAATAACTCAAACCATGTGTGTCGTAGGTTGAAAAACTGTACTATCGTTAAGAAGAATTACACCGCTGTTGAATGCACCTTACCTAATCACCAACTGATATAGGTAAATGTCATAGACATAATTCAAAAAGTTATATCTCACTTTATAAAATAAACGTACAGATATATCAGTTTGAAATTGGTGCATAATAACGGATATTCAAAATCAAATATTTGCCATCCGGTAAAATCCAGATGATTCCCTCAAATATCACCAATTACAACGAATTCCGATATAATGAGGATCTAATCACCCAATTCCTAATATCTTACTCCCACTCACCATCCGTAATAGCATACAGATATGAGAAACTAATCTGGTAAATACATACTCTGGAGTTAGATCCCTATTGGGAAAACAGTTTTCAATTAATATCGCACAGTGAAACTGAAACATGAAAATGTTTCAAAAGGGTTAACTGGTATTCCTAGTAACGCCTCTTCCACTACCCTGATTCATGACAGTAACCATATACTTACCTGCCCTCACTCCAATCCCTTTATTATGTCTTTACTTATTACCTTCTGTACAACTTCTTTAGGCTAATTGGTTTTCTTCCTTCCCTACCCTTCGGCACCAGCCTAAGGTTTGGAAGAAGACTATCCAATAAGCGCAATAGGTGTACTCTCCTAATCCTAGAAGCCCTCGCAACCTGAGAGAAGGTAATAGGAAAAGACATCTGAATAATCCTATTCTATTTCTCCTGAACCGGAAACTATCCTCGGATCTAGAACGAATTCCTTCGAGTTCGTATGTAACTATACGATGGCATATCCAATAAGAGTGGATATCTATAGTGATACGGAGTGTTCTGGAGAAATCCAAAGTGGACGTGGGAGTGGCAGGGGTATACACGGTTTTGTCGTGAAAGATGGTGGTCGCAATTTTCTTTCCCCTTAATCTAATCCCTTTATATGTCTTTACTTATTACCTTCTGTACACCACCTTTAGACTAATTGGTTTTCTTCTTTCCCCACCTTTCGGCACCTGCTTATGGTCTGGAGGAAGATTATCCAATAAGCTCAATAGGTGTACTTTTTCCTAATCCTAGGAGCCCTCGCAACCAGAAAGAAGGTAAAGGGAAAAGACATCTAAATAATCCTATTATATCTCTCCAGAACCAGAATCCATTCTCGAATCTGGAACAAGTTCATTCGAGTTCGTATGTAACTATATGATGGATTTATCCAATGGAAGTGGATTTTTGTAGTGATACGGGGTGTTCTGGAGAAATTGAAAGGTGATATAGAAGTGGCAATGATGTATGCAACACCGTGACATTCCAAAAGCCAAAGTGTTTTAAGAAGGTACGGTTTAACTTGGTTCATGAGTTTTAGTCTAGGTCGGGCCATGGTCGCTGCCAAAGAGAGAGAGAGAAAAGAAACACTCAGCGTGTACTCTAACCTAGATTAGAATGGTTAATCACTTTATCTAATCCGGATGGCTCCCACTATTTCCTCGAATTCTCCTCCAAACCCAAAAGGAGAATTAGTCGGAATCGCCCGAGAAGTAATCCTACTCATCAGTAGGAATCGGGATCCAACTATCATCACATGATGACTTGATGGAAGCCACTCAAGTCACCACACTCCAGAAGGTATGCGCAATCCTGGCAAGTTTCCTGTATGTTTGAAACTCCCGATGTGTGTTTTTACCCCTAAGACCCACGTGACCTTGACGAATAATCAACAAATCAAAAAGTCCTAGTCAAGTCAACCCGTCATTATCTTGATTGCATTAAACCCACCTGCACGCCCCTTGACGAATAATCAACAAAGTCATACGACTATCCTAACCAATCCACATGTCCATGCGACAGAAAAGTATTACAGAGCTACCGCACACTACGCCTCGGTGAATAGCAACGACAAACGCAGCGCGAATACTAAGCAATACTAATCTAAAATGACGGAGGGCTACGGCTGGTTTTGGCGAAAAACCTTTAATGTAATGAACTTGATATCGTTAAAGGAACCGAGTGGTTTTACAAATTTATAGTGGCGAAAACTTTTGCTAAAGAGGTCACTCCCGGTGAAGGGATCTCGGCTCTTTCCTCGTCGAATGCGGTGCAGGATATTCCAAACTGAATACCACGATGCAAAGCAAAAGGAAATGACTATAGTGAAGTTATTACGTTGACGCAAACTTTTACTCAAGGGGTCACTCCCGATGAAGGGATCTCGGCCCTTGCCTCGTCGAATGAGGTGCTGGATATCCATAACCGAATACCACTATGCAAAGCAAAAAAGAACGTCTGTAATGTCAGTTTTTTTAAAAAAACCTGGTTCCAACAATATCATATAGCTTTGTTTTCCTTGCATTGATAAGAATAAACGCAGTCCCATCAATTAATCACACCAGAAAAGAACGAAAATAAAATGTACGTATATTCCATCCGCATTCACTACTGGATCCCGTCATCACCCGTTAGGTTACTTAACTAACGACAGAGCGGGGACTGGACTAGCGCGGGTGCAAAACATATACAACATCTACTAATATATATAAATATATATATATATATATATAACATTCATCCCAGGCATGATATAAAGAAACACCACAGATCACAGAAGCAACACAGAATGGTGGATAATCTTGGAGCCCCGAGTTTCACTTGAGCCGCAAATGAGACCCGACGTTCCTTTTCATGTGGATAGCCTGTGCAATGAAACCTAGACCCCTACGAGCGCGGCAAGTTACCTGCCAAAACTAGAAGCGATGCAACCCCCTTCAGCAACGTGAATGGACCACCCAGCACTTCATGGAATGCGGTAACTTGAGCACCCCTCCGTAGGTCAACCTATACCCCCTACGAGTGCGGTGAATAGCCCGCCAATTCTAGAGTGAGGTCCCCTCCATCTCAATGCCATGAGATGCGGACCCGTTGCCCTCTAGAACCCGGATATTCGTGCACTCCACCGCGGGGTAATCCTAGTACAGGAAAGAAAATAATATACAAGGGTGACATCGACCTCAACCCGGCCGTGCCCTAAACGAATAATATACAAACTGGCAGTAACGGCTGTCCACATGTCGGACGCTCGTCCTGCAATATCAAATGTACAAAAGAAACTAAACTGTACTAATATTGCACCCAAGCTATCCACCACGACGATCCAACCACAACACAGTACAACACAGAACATCAACGTGAATGTCACGTTCGCAAACCCATATAAAAGAACATATAGCAGTTAGACGGATTATACCGCTCGAATGACATTCACAGTCACAGATAGTAATGCATGTACTGATAAACATTTAAACAGTGCTAAATTATCGACTTTGAAACACCCCGAATTGCCTCTAAACAACAGATAACATAATATCCAAAATGGGCAAAACTAGCAATACCACTGAACCAACATTCTAGAGACCAAACCACACCCAAAATACGAACTCAAAATTCCCTCTTAGGGCCGGCCTCCTCGGATTTTTTAGCAAAGTGCTAGGGTCAATTTGGGTAGAATGGTCTCGTATTTGGGATGAAGTCTAGTGGTCATACAAGTAGTCTTCTGCAGGTGCTAAAATAATTTTTTGAAGACTTTGAAAATCGACAGAGAATGGAATCAGCAGTGCACTGTTATCGGGTTGTTTCGATTTCAATATTTTAACATTGTCTAAACTAGCTAACTAAGGGTTTAAAGGCTGGCTCTAATACCATGTTGGGTTACGGCAGCGCCCCGTCCATCAAACCGTGGCCAAATGCGGAACAAAAATTTACTAAACTGGCGCTGCCATTACCCGATGCCCGGATCTACCTTAAACCCTAAACTAGCAAGCGATATATAAGAAGTTAGATGGTTATACCGAGTTGATCCGTGTCCTTCGGTGTTCAACCATCATCCCTAAGCTCTTAGTGGCTCCTTGATCGAGTTTGGTTACCGGTCTTCCTCCATCTACGATGATCCACCTGAGGGAAACGGCGCAAGTTTCAGCCTCGCAAAACGAGGGAACCGACACTCCAAGATTGCTAGTAATGGAGAGTGGAGGTGTAAGAATGTGTCACTATAATTTTCTCTCATCGCATGTGCTCAATGAGCAACTGTAGAAGATGAAGAAGAAGGTGATGAAACAATGGCATGAGCAACTCAAGAATTGGCTAAGTGTTGAGGTGTGAAATAAGAGTGTAAGCTATGAAGCAAGTGAAGTAAATGACCAAGTCCACACCAATACTTGTGGCTGCCCCCTCTCTCTCACATCACAAAAATATCTCATTTCAATTTGCTAATAAACAATTCCAAGCCATACCTATGACCCATGCTCATGCCACCTCACTCCTCCACCTCATTTGTGAAACAAATGAATTTCCAAAAATGGAAAATCATATAAATGAGGTGTCCACTTCTAGAAGCTATTCCGTTTAAATACAGAATACTTTCTGGTACATGTATCGAAATACATATACGTGTATTCGTACAAAAATACGAATAGCCAAGAGAGAAAATGAATAGTGAACAATAATGCTAGAATACATATATATAAATACATATATAAATTATTAAATCAAAACCTGATTTAATAATCCGGCTTAATCCTAAGCCGCTAGTATTATCAACCGTCCGATTAAAGTCTACGCAGCATGTGCACATATTTAATCGGACACCTGTATGTACCAACACACGTCATCTACACCATATCGCCTGAACCGTGAAAACCCTTTGTGTGGGACTCTAAAGACTCGTCAATACGCTGGCAGTGGGTTTAACCACAAGCACGTCAGCGGCACTAGCTGTACGTGACGGCTACCCAGGTATTGAGCGAAAGGGAGGCCGACGAGCAAACTGATCCTGAACCCCTACTGAGCCTGACAGTGACAATATCCGTACAGTTCGGTCTGTTCGTCTAAGAATATCGCATATCGAGTCAGGAGGGATGGATAAAGTCAGACCCCTAACAACGCGACATTTAGTGTCGACATGAAACCCATCACCACCTGAGAAACTATCGATCATGGATCGGTAATTCTCGTCCACCATGACCATGGATTTCTGGTGATGGCCACCCGTGCACAACGCGACATCAACCCCCAATACCGGGAGAGGCGAATCCCCGACGATCCGATCACTACCTCCATATGGCTCGGGACTGTACCCAACTAAAAGCTGTTTGCATGACTCCTTTGAGCCGTGGTAGGGTAGTAATCAAAGCACAGTGGGAACTCACACGAGACAAATGATGATCTCAGGTCGACAGACTAACCTGTACACATGTCACCTGGGAACTGCTATCTGACAATAGGTATAATACCAACTAGCAGGTTCACGGCGAGTCCGTCCAGTGTACTCATAACCCAATGAGCACCTGTATACTATCTTAGGTGAACAAACTAACACCAATGGCTTGTGAGACCTGGCCACCACCCATCGTCATGGTCTCGATCAGTATACACTAGTCTAAACTGGAGTATCGATGCCTAGTCTCGATACTCCCACGACTAGGGACATTTAAAGATGTGGTTATAGACCCCCAGCTCCCACGTATATGATCGCCATCATAATACTGGTGGTCAGACAAGAATCCTATGGGATCTATCAACATGTACATGATGGTAAAGACAAACCAGATAGCATACTATCATCTCGAGTAAGATTGTTCTACCGGTATAGGTCCTCTCTCAATCATTATAATCACATGCCTGCGATTATGATAATTGCCTTGAGGGCACTATAGCGAACACCATCTTCTACCATATTTCTTTCTATCTTCTTTACTTATTTTTATTTTCCTTTTTTTTATAATGAATGCGTATTTTTCTCACTTGTTGGGGTAGGATAAGAGAAGTTTGAGAGAAAGAAATCTCCCTTGCTCTTTTTTTTGCCCAACAGCTTGAATTGAACTCCCGTCAATCCATCCACAATCCGCTCCCTATGGCACCCTATCCTCTATGATAGTGGTAACACCCTAGTGAGATCGGTTGTGATTGAATTGACCGGAGGTTATGGCTAAGAGCCAAGAACGGACGGACCAGGACCAAAAGTAAGGAACTAAGCGTTGGAAAGCCTAACTTATACTCGCAAGTATCCTTCCTAGTCGTGCCAATCCCCGTTGGCGCCGATTGCCGTAACGTCAATATCAAGAGAGGCAAATGAAAGAAGTGAGTGAACTCCTAACTCAAACTAATCTAATCCTAACAAGCTTCCATTAACATACATATCAATACATATGGTTAGTATCGAACAAACTTGGACAAATGTAACATTTCAGAAATATAAAATATTATTTTTGGAAATTAAATATTAAAATAATATATTTCGCGAAAACTATTCGATTTGGGAATAGGGGTTTTTCGGAAAATGGTATAAGTACATACCAATAATTGGAATATAAGTGGAGATTAAAATGATTTATTCATTAAAAAGATATTTATCGGATTTTGGCATTTTTATAATTAAATATATCCAAGTTTAAATTAAAATTGATTAGTGCACTACTAATCGCGATTAAGCCAAATCCGTATTTCTACATTTTTCCATGGCTAGTGCACCATGTCATGTTGCATTTGGTTACATGTATGTTCATTGCCTTTGGTTTTATTTAAAAAAGAAAAGAAAAGAAAAGAGATGCCATGCTTAATGAGTGAGAGGGAATAAAACAAAATGAGATATTTAGAGAGAGTGTGAGCTTAAGAGAGAGTGAGCTTAAGAGAGAGAGATACATCTTTGACTTCTTTATCTTCTTCTTTATTCCATTTCTTCTTTTCTTCATAATTCTTCATGCTTCCTCACCCTTCTCTACCTCCATGTATCATCTCATAATCATTTCCAAAACCCCATGCCGCCTTCATTAAAAAGATCCACACCCTCATTCTAAACCCTTTGAACCATTCAAGTTTGGATTTTGAAGACTTTGGGCAACTCAAGAATTTTCCTAAGTTACCAAATGAGGTAATCCCTACACTTTTAGTTAGGTATTTGTGTTTAGTATATCCTAATTAGTTTAGATTTCATTTTAGTTAGGCTATGTGATCTTGGAAATTTCCAAGTTGATGTTAAGTAGTAAATTGAGGTGTAGTGAGTGTTTGTAAAACTTGAGTGATGTTTTTACTGGCCAAGACCAGATACTAGAAACCAAAACATGAACTTTGAATTGGCCGATATCGTATTTTGTGGAAATTGAGATGGGATACTGAGATCTGCCATAACCCGGGGACCCTAAAAATTATTTAGCGATTACAGAGAGACGTGCAGGAAACCAAAGAACATACCGTAGAAACCCGAGCCCATTTCCTTCTATTCTGGCCGCATATTTATTGCCTAGGGCCGCAAAATGCGGCCACTTTGTGGTAAAAAGTGTTGATTTTGGGTCAGTGACTCCTTTATCTGATATCTAGAGCAACCCTATATACAAAATTGGCTAATTGTACCTGAGGCAAAATCTAGAGGTGTTTTCCTTAGTTGTTGATTTATGTTTTCCGATTTCTGAAACTTGGGATTTGGTATTTGATATCGTATTTCGTCGTTGGACGTTTTACGTCAACGGACGAGAGTTATTTGGTTGATCTTTTATGCGTAGGCTATAGGTTCTAACCTATGAGTATTTCATGTGCCGTATCAGTTTTCGGATATTGGTTTTAACATTTCGATGTGTATTGATTGTAGGTACCTTTGCATGGACTTCCGAAACAACGAGGCACATCGACTTCGGCTAAACGAGGAGATTAGCAGGTGAGTAGATTTATATCTACGGGGGAAGTCGGGTGGATGGCGTATAACACCCCCGCAACGATTGATATGGAAGATCGTTTTATAAATTATAAACTTTAGAAAGGATATGCTACGTACTTACGGACATGATTATAGGATTTAGTATGATATGATATGATAAAAGTTGACACTAATGGATATATTGGCTTGAGAATATGATATAGGATAACATGATGCGGGATATTGAGATGATAGATATAGATGACTCGAATTGATGTAAGAGAATATGAAATGAGAAAGTGGATCATGATAAGTATGAAAAGAAAGAGGACAAGTATGAGTTGATGATGGTATGATATGAGATCGAGATCGATATGACTTGAGATTTACAAGATATGACATATATGCAAGATGACATGATATAAAATTGATATAGTTGTGTTATGTGATTGATAAGGTATGTCGTACAAGATTATAGATCCGTTCCTTTGGTGTGAATAGGACGATAGATTCCCTACTCTGTTTGTGACACCGTACGATGGATTACCGTACGCGATGCGTTTACCGAATGTTTGATCCGCGCTCATAAATTGATAATGATGATAGAGGATATTGCGACACTTGATACTATTGGACGGGATCATTGACATAAAGAGGCTACCTTATTATAGTTCATGTTTATGTTGGATTATTCCTCGTGTGATACCTATCATGTTTCCAGTATATAATGTTATATGATATCATTTACTAGTACACCTGCATAATTACCATTAATGCGCATGTTACACTTACACAGATTTACCGGCTCACCCACATTCATCATCGGTAATTGTCATACCGCTTACACAGTAGAACTGCCATATTATGAGGTTAATCTTGAACGTAAAAGTACATTCATCGTTCAGTACTATCACTTGACATGCTTGCATGATATGCTCGATATGCTCATTTTACTACTCTATATTGCATACATTGTACCTTATAGTTATATGCTTGAGATGCTGTTTTCATGAGATCTCTAGATTTGAGTACCGCAATTATATTTCAAAGGGAATTATGTATTGCTTTAAAAACGCAATTTCTCTTGATATGATATTTCGAGGTGCCCACAATGAGTTTTCTCGGTTCTGAGCAGTGAGTATACCCGATTTGAGGAGTGGTAGGCACTGTCTGCGGGTTCATGGTGGACCCGGTGAGATATCCCAGGGCAAGAAGACTCGTATTGTTAGGCGGTGAGCCTGGCAGGGGAGCACTACCTACCGGTGATTGTATAGAACTCGGCGGATATCCGGAGGATACCGTTTTGGAGTTATGATATGAGATGGATATGATGACCGATCTAAGGATACGGCGTCTGAGATGAGATAGATATGAGGGCCGATCTGAGTATGCGGCGCCTGAGATATGAGGATTTATGTGTCGATACTGGACACGGGTTTTCATGATGTTTCGAGTGTCGGTGTTGGACATCCAGGTTCCATGATTTTGATGTGTCATTGATGGACACACGTGGTTGATATCCTCATATATATACAGGCTTATGTTTTCATAATGTTCAAGTGTCAGTGTGGGACACTCAAGTTCCATGATATTGTTTGTGTCGTTGATGGACACGCGGATGATATCCACATGCTTACAGGCATATGATGTCGAATGTTTATTTATATATGTCATTGCATTGACTCAATTGTTGACATATATGCATACATGGTCACCCTAGATATCATAGTATTACCTTCAGGATATAGTGACCTAGGAAATCGTTGTTTTATTCGATTTCTACTTGTTGATATTTTCTACTCACGAGTTGGCAACTCACCCCCGTTGTGCCACAGTTCTTGCAGGTTTGACCGCTTGGGATCAGTTGCGGTATCGCTGGCACACAGCTTCATCCAGGGTGTTTTGCTGTGGTAGGTAGGGATACACATTGGATCGTGCCTACTCTCGTACTTTTATATTCCGTTGTATCTAGATAAATTCCATCAAATCAAATCAGAGACTAGAAATTGTATATGGGTAGACCTAATCAGACTTGGGTATTGTGCGAGACTTAGAGCGATGGGTTTATGATCACTTTCTTGAGTTTTGATGTCTTGTTTCTTTATTTGTTCTTTCTGGATTGATCTTCGCCGTTGGGCGTCGTATATATGTTATTGCGTGGTTGTGATTCCACCGGTTGGCGAAGAGCTAGCTCCCGCTTGGGGATACCTATATATATTGTTGTGTATATATTTTTGGATCAAAATATACAAGGGAGGTGCTACCCAAATTTTTAAAGACGAAACGTGTTTTCAATTGTAGTATAATCCACTTGCATTTTCATATTTCATTAGCTATGCAATCAAAGAAAAACATGATTCATTATACCTTTATTTATAACTGCACCCCACTATTTTCCGCAAAAAGGTTTAGATTTTCTGAGCTTCGGCTTACTTGAATTACATTACGCCTTTAGACGTTGCGTGATTTAAGTGCCGGTCACGTGCTTAATTATGGGTCGTGACAACAAATTTGATTTAACTCGTTAAAACATTAAGAAAAAAACTCACATCTCTCCGTGGATCGACCCGTACTGAACTGGCTAGCTACAAGCGAAACTGTTTTGATTGCAGTAAGTAGGAACATATAGAACGCATATCATAAAACTTCACAATCAATCATCTTTAGTGAAGGAGGATCGGCTTGCAAACGCGACCCGGAGCTCTTGAGAGCATGTTAGAGTCCAACCCAATTGGAGCAAATGAAGACGCTATAAAGGTTGTGATTTCTATCTTGTTATGGTCCTAGTTTAGGTGTTTGGTTAGATTCTTGGGATTAGTTTCTAGTGCCACAAAAAATTTTGTTTTTGGATTCCGCGTTGGCTGCGGGTTAGCGGCGAGGGCACTAGGAACCAACACCACACAACTTGCCTGTAACGACCACAAAATCCATGTACTCTTTTCTTTTTAATAAGATCTTTTCTTTTGAAACTCGGTGTATATTCATTTCTATTTGAATATATGAATGGTCAATTCTTATATCTATTAGTTATTATATTGCATTGTTATTCCATAGGTCGTACGTTCAAACCCCAACCTTTCCAAATTATTTATTTCTTTATTTTAATTATTTTGCATTATAAAATCGCGTTTTTATGTTTTAAAAGAGAAAGAAAAAGAATTGTGTTTTCTATATTTTATTAGATTTTTGAAAAGAGAATTTTTATTAGGGAAAGGTATTTTCAAAATAAAATTATTTGTTGGTGTTTTAAAGGAAAGGAATTTATTTAGAATTTAATTTTTATTTTGAAAGATTATTGTTAGAGAAAATAATTTATAAAATTGTTTTCATTATTTTTAAAGAAAGAAAAGAATTTTTAATATAAAATATTTACTGACATTTTTAAAAAAAAGGGAAAAGAATTTATTTAGAGGTTACTTTATTTAAAACTTTTTTTTAACTATTCTTAAATAGGAAAAAAATGATAATCTGTATTTTTAAAGACGTCAAGCAACTTGTTCTTAATTTAAAACCTATATTTTTAGAAAAACCATTTCTAAGTCATTTAATCTAACCCAATTAAATCCTAGCCCTTGATCTCTAAAACTTTAATTCCTAATCCTTTAAATAAACCATAGTCCCCTCATCTCCTCTCTTCTCTCCTTTTCTTCCTCTCCTTTATTTTTTTATTTCCTACCTTCAAAATCTTAGCCTGAGGAATCAAGCGAAGGAGGAAGACGATCTCACACACCCACATGCCTCGATTTGTCGAGACATCCTCTACTATGATAAGGACGATCTTAGATCATCCTTTCTCTGTAAGTTCCCCTTTCCTTTTCCTCCTCTTCTCTCTCATCTCATGTTTCTCGAAAGCCCCAGCCATGTCACAAAAGTGGTATTTTTAAATTAAAAGATTATTTTTTAAGGAAAGAGATTTTTAAAATATGATGATGATTGATTCATGTATTATTTTCTTGTGTTTTCGCACCCTATGTCACTAGTGTTATCTTATTCATGTTTATATATTTTTGGTGCACCTTATGTCACGGGTGCACCTTATCAATTGGTTGTTTATAGTAAAAGAGAATGATGAAAAAAATTTAGTAATATATATGTTCTTTTTAAACCCTATGTCACGGATACCCCTATATTTCCATATAGGGAGACTTAGCTTTAATTATGTTTTCTTGATGATCCAGCGATCACTCTGGCATAATCAACTAACCTACGAGCGATGATGTCTCTCCGTGGTCATCATGATGTGCATAATTTAGGCTAAGTCGCATTTTTGTTTTTGTTACAAACTGAAATTGTTTTTAAAACTCAACTTGGAATAGGAATATTTACTAGCGCAGAAATCCAAATTGGGTAAACTCATATTTTTGGGATAACTATATAGAATGAGCTAAAATTTTCATTTACACCGTTTCTTTTAAAAACATACAGAAAACAATATAATTTGCATTTTATGTGACAAACCTGAAATTGATCTGGCCTGCTCTGCGCAGCGCCACCGTAATCGCTGTAACTCTTCCATTAGATGCCTAAATTAGGCAAAATTGGTTGGGTTGTTTGTTAAACTCTCTTATCTAAAACTTTCATGTTGAAAGTATTTTAAAATTAAGATCTGAAACTGCTCGTTTGTCCCTTTGAAGTTGTAACATCAATTCTGATCTGTAAAACCTGAAAATTGTTTTCAACTCTTGCTTTTAAAACGCGATAATTTGAGGTTCAGAAACCCAAATGAGTTCAAATTTGATTTCTGAAATATTTTAGGTAAAGTAGCAACCTTTCCTTTTCAGGTCGATTTTTTTGAAAGTCGACAGAACCTTGTTAAAAATGTATGATGAAGCTTGGCAGAAGAAGGAATTATTTGTGCAGCTGTCGTAGAATATTCATAACTCCCTCATTCGCACCCCGAATGAGACAAACTCGGCTTTGTTATTTGCATGACTCCATGATCTAGATTTTTTATGTTGATAATGTTTTCAAATTAGAATCCGAAACTGTACTGTTTGCATTTAAACCTGTGATATATTCTGACCTAAATTTTAACTATGATTTCATTGATGCATTATTGGTACCATGTTTTCATCATGAATCTCGCGAATCTCGTGAACATGACATGACTTACATGTACAATCGAAACTCGTGTGTGCGCGCGCTTGCGCACGCACTTTAATATCATGAATACAATAGGGACGGCATAGCTTGAAGAATGAGGGTATTTATGTGTAACAAGAAATCATACTTGTTCCTCATGGTCATGGAGAATACGGGACATTGCATTACAATCAAATCTTGAATCTCTTGAATATCGTGTTCCTATTGTTTTGTGGAGAAAATGGAATATCCTAGTTACCTGTAAAACTCTAACAATTCGAGCTTATAGCTTAAAACACTGCAATATCGAATATCGTAATACTCTAATTATCTTTCACTGATAGACACATGCTTGTTTTATTAACCCACACTCCTATTTACTTTCTTCTGTTATTCTCATGGATAATTTATTATGTATGTCATGTCTCGTTTTCAATACTGTTTCCTTTTATAAACTTGGGACTTATTGAACTTTTGTTTGCTGACGGGCATTCCATTTTGTTGTTTTCTTGCTTTTCTTTTTGGGAATGTCCATCAGATGACCTTTTGCAGATGACGAGGCTCAGTACGAGACAGAGCCAACAGATCAACTATCTTCACAACCAAACTTTTAATCTCTTTCAAACGTATTGTTCGAGACTTTTCACAACCTTCATGTCTTTTCTTTTTGTTGAACATATGTGTCCGATTGGACTAACCTTATAATAAGTATTGTTGGATTTATTATTATTATTATTTTAGTTTTTATATGCTTTAAATTTTTGTATTGTTTTTTCTGTTGCTACTTATACAGACGCTTAGCGTATTCATATCGGGAAGGAGTGTTTCTCGATGTAAATACGTTGCGGCCCTTTTCCGCTCTCGCTTTCCGTCTTTTGCGAAGCGGGACATGACATTGCCATGATAACAACTGGAATTTCAGCACAGTCTCTCTCTCTCCCTCACTTCCCCCTACATAGTTTAACCTCCCACTTGCACATGCAAAGCTCAAAGCATGAGTGTATTGATATAGTATGAAAATAGCTCACGTCCGAGCTACAACTCGACAACAACATCGAGGCTCAGTCCGGCTAGACTGATGACCTGATGGGTCTACATTCGGCAGTAAACTAGGACCACGGCTTGCCGAGTCTTCACTCGCATTCGAATCGCCATAACAAAGATCCGTGCATCCTTTAAGATTGCAATAAATTTAAGAAAGCAATTGCTAAATGCAATATTTCTTGAATTCGAGATACACGAGAGATCTCTAATCAATCTCCTAAAGTAATCAAGGACCCCTCCAAGCAATCCTTTTATATAAATCAGCCTTTAACTATAACGACGCTACACACCCTTTCTTTCTCGAAACCCTATTTCATGAAGCAGCTACCGACTTAGGAATCAGAAAAGGTCCATGGAGAAAACTCCCTGTATGTCCTTTGTCTTGCAGATATGCGGATAGAATGGCCTATCACCCTGTTCTATGCTCACATAAAACAAATTAATTGTTGCTCGTAGATATGTAGAATTCTATGCAGCATCAATGATGTGGATATCTTTATATGACAAATAGATGCGAAGACTTTTCTCATTTCTTAAATTCTTTTAGTAAAAAGGAAATATCATTAATTGATGACATGAGCTTTGATCATGTTTTCACTCTTCTTCATACTTTCTTCTACTTTAAACATGAACGAGTTATTCCTAACTTGTTAGGATTCATAGGCTAAGGTAGATCAATGGATGATAAAATCATTTAACTTCTTTTATACATTTTAAAGTGTATAAACTTTAGCAAAATAAATGTTAACATCCTTATCGGGCACGCTACCAATTTATTGCTAATCACGACCACGATTTGAGATTGGTTTAACACTTGTTTTGTTAGGGGCTAGACATGAATAAAGATCAATGCAAGGACAAGGGTTAGTAGTGGGGAAACCCTAGTTTTTTCGAAAAGAACCCTAATCTACATTCATCACTATCGATCTAGTTTTAAACTATTAAAAGATAAAATGAGTCATTTTTAACTATTCATCCATTACTACTAAGTCCTGTGAACCCTACAGGCCTTCTCTTTATAAATCTTATATCTGTAACAACAAACAATCACCCTTCTTTAATCAACTCCCCTAAAGCAAGAAAAAGGTTTACGTTTCCCTGCGGATGACCCATATTCATCGCGGTTAGCTACTAGCGACACCGTCTTGATTGCGGTTACTTTACGAATACACTTTTAAATAAATCAATCAAATGACACCGTTGAAGGGGGCATTCTTCCTTTAAATGTGATGCGTTAGAACAACAACCACATACATATATTTATGTAAGAATGAGTCTTTGCCAGTTATCATATCAGCTTCTCTAGCTTTAGAGCAAGAAAGCGCTCTTTTGTCAGTCTTGAAATCAAATCGCCAAGCTTTTGGTTGGATGTTCATCACAGAAAACTGCATTTCAATACCGCTCATTCGTTATCTATTTTGTTATATATCGGTACTATTAACTAGTGTCTGCTCAATATTATAGATTATAGGTATCCGTGACAAAATACTGGAAATACACTTAAAATCATGGATATTACAGTTGTGAGCTGACACTGCAACCAGAACCGCAAACCAATCGATATCCCAAGAGTTATTTTGCAAACAAGTGTGTGCACAATATTTTGGTCCAATACATAACATGTGTACACACTAACTCTTGGAGCTTGGACCATGGACCTAGGGGGCTGCCATGGCACACACTCATGATGGCTAGAAGCAAGTGGGCATGAGTGTGACATGCATTAAATGCTACAAGATGTGTGTTGACTTAAAGATCCAAGTTTCCCTCCAAAACCTGGGTGCAGACCAAGTCTAATTTGAGAAAACAAGCTGCACCAAAGTGATACTGGGCACAACAAAAGAGCACAAACCAAGTTCTAGACCCAGTCCTCGGAATTTGGCCGAGCATTCTTGCTCTCTGGCCGAGCTGGCCGGTCCCCCTGCATCTGATGGGCCCCATCTTTCTGTGGGCCCCCTTGCTTCCACCTCATCACAATCTTATTATTTATTTAATCTCCTTTTTTGCCTATAAAAGCAGAACTTGGCAGCAAGGAGAAGGGGTCTAATTCTTTGTTCACATTTTGTTACTCTCAAGTTTTCTTTTCTCTTTTCTTGTATATAGCATAACTTCCCCTTGAGTTCTTTGCCTTAACTTGATTTTGCAACCTCTTCATTGAGCTTGCAAGGTTAAGTTTTGGCAATTGATCTCAAGGGTTGTATCTTCTTTTGGAACTAATAAAGCTCTCTTCTTTGCCTTCATTTCACATGAGTTCCTTACCCTTCTCTTGATCTTGCAACCTCTTGATTGAGCTTGCAAGTTTAAGGGTTGGTTATTGATCTCATGGCTTGTCTTGTGTTCTATGGTTCTTAGTGTTACTATCTTTCTCTTTTATTTCTTGCTCATTTACTTTCTTGCACTTTAATACTTGCTTTACTTACTTGTACTTAAATTCCATGCCCTTTAATTACTTGCTTGTAGTCTTTTCTTTTCTTTGTATCTTTTCTTTTGCTCTCTTTGTTGTTTT
This sequence comes from Agapanthus africanus, assembly GCA_030015575.1. Taxonomy (NCBI): domain Eukaryota; kingdom Viridiplantae; phylum Streptophyta; class Magnoliopsida; order Asparagales; family Amaryllidaceae; genus Agapanthus; species Agapanthus africanus. The sequence goes on from JASDDO010000019.1 coordinate 434,327,123, forward strand.
GTGAATGTTTGTGAATATGTGTTGATAGGCAAAGAATACGATATTGTAAGTTAACATTCCGTTTCTCATTTCCTTTTCCCGTATTTTCCATTGAACTCCGTCCAAACGTTACGCAAGCACTCCGTTAGGCATCCTACCCTACCAAGCTAACGGTGATTCCTAACCGCGACCGGTTGCGTTCGGTTTGGCCGGAGGCGAAAGCAAGAGACAAGAATGGAAGGACAAGGGTCAATAAGCCGGATTCCACGAATACCGTGCTTAAGCACCCTAATCCATATTGTTGCCGATTGCTCTAGTTTCATTGGTTGAGTTCGGCTTAAAGGACTTGAATACGGATTTCCTTAACTTACACCATCCTATCTAATCCTAACAAACGGTTACTTTGCATATAACACTTAGGATAGATACAAAGATTCCGCCTCGCGCATTAACTCGTTACGACAAGAACTTAAAACGCCCCGTCTTCCTGTGGATCGACCCGTGCTCATCGCGGCTAGCTGCAAAGCGACACCGTCCTGATCGCGGTTAAACTTAATAGAACGTAAAACTCGACACGCCAAAAGCGTGCAATCATTGGACAATGGCGGACATCAAAGGGATTAGTCCCTTGATTGTTGAACATCATATACATTTGATGGATGAAGCCAAACCAGCCCGAGACCCACAAAGACGGTTGAATCCTGTCATGAAGGAGGCGGTAAAGAAAGAAATCGTCAAATGCCTAGATAATAGCATAATTTACCCAATGTCTGATAGCCAATGGGTAAGTCCTATTTATGTGGTCCCTAAAAAGTCTGGCATCACGGTCATAACTAATGAGACTAATGAGCTGATCCAAACACGCACCCAAACTAAGTGGCGGTTATATATTGATTATAGGAAACTCAATGCCGCAATGAGGAAAGATCACTTCCCTCTATATTTTATTGACCAGATGTTGGAACGATTAGTCGGGCATGAATACTACTATTTCTTGGACGGGTACTCCGGCTATAACCAGATCCCCATCCTCGAAAAGGATTAAGATAAGACAACATTTACGTGTCCTTTCGGTACTTTTGCTTATAGACGCATGCCCTTTGGGTTATGCAATGCTCCCGCTACATTTCAGCAGTGTATGATAGGGATATTCTCGGACATGGTCGAGAATTTTCTTGAGATATTTATGGACGATTTATCCATATTTGGGGTCTCCTTTGAGGAATGCCTTCGCCATCTTGACGTTGTTCTTACCCACTGTAAGGATAAGAATTTAACTTTGAATTGGGAAAAATGCCATTTCATAGTTCAAGAATGTATTGTTCTTCGGCATATTATTTCACAAAAAGGCATGGAGCTAGACAGAGCTAAAATAGATGTCATGCATAACCTTCCTCCTCCCAAATGCGTCAAAGATGTACGATCCTTTCTTGGTCATGCAAGATTTTATAGGAGATTCATTAAGGACTTTAGCAAAATTGCTAGACCTTTAACTCTTCTTTTAGCCAAGAATACAATATTTCACTTCGATTCAGATTGTGAGTCTGCTTTTGAATCACTTAAAAGCTCCCTCACTACAGCCCCCGTTCTGTCATCTCCGGACTAGAATCACCCGTTTGAGCTTATGTGTGATGCATCCGATTTTGCTATTGGTGCAGCCTTAGGACAGCACATTGATAAGATGCCACATGTAATTTACTATGCAAGTAGAACCTTGAACGATGCCCAAATGAATTATACAACTACCAAGAAAGAACTCTTGGCAGTTGTATTTGCATTAGAAAAATTCAGGCCCTACTTGATTGGCTCTCCAGTTGTAGTTTACACCGATCACTCCGCCCTAAGACATCTTTTATCGAAGAAGGATGCTAAAGCCAGGCTAATACGTTGGATCCTTTTGTTACAAGAATTTGATCTTGTCATATGAGACAAGAGTGGATGTGAAAACGTAGTAGCCGACCATCTTTCATGCCTTTCTTTTTCGCCAACATCGACCTTGCCAATAAACAATTCCTTTCCTGACAAACAGCTCTTGACCTTATCCTGTGAACCTTGGTTCATGGATATTGTGAATTATTTAGCAATGGGACTTCTACCCAGCGAATGGTCAAAACAAGACAATTACCGATTTCTATCCCAAGTAAAACACTTTTACTGGGATGAACCTTATTTGTTTAAGTATTGTCCCGATCAAATCATTCGCCGATGTGTCTCTAATGAAGAATTCAAGAGTGTATTGTCTTTCTGCCATGTCAGGCATGTGGCGGTCACTTTGGTCCATGAAAAACGACGGAGAAAGTTTTACAATGTGGCTTTTATTGGCCAACTTTATTCAAAGATGCATATAATCATTACAAATCTTGTTCACGGTGTCAACACATGGGTCGAATTTCACGTAGAAATGAGATACCACTCCAATCAATCTTGGTTGTAGAGATATTTGATGTTTGGGGAATTGATTTTATGGGCCCATTTCCCAACTCTTTTGGGAATTTATATAACTTATTAGCAGTTGATTATGTCTCGAAATGGATGGAAGCGGTACCGTCTCGCACTAATGACAACAAAGTTGTTATAAAGTTCTTGAAAGAAAATATCTTTTCACGATTCGGACACCCTCGCGCTATAATTAGCGATAACGGGACACATTTCTGCAATCGATCTTTTGAGGCGTTGATGCGGAAATATTCAATCAACCACAAGCTTTCTACACCCTATCATCCCCAAACAACCGGGCAAGCGGAGATCTCCAATAGACAAATCAAACAAATTTTGGAGAAAAAGGTTTCTAAGAACCGTAAAGATTGGTCCACAAAATTGACGGATGCTCTTTGGGCATTCCATACCGCTTATAAGGCTGATCTTGGTATGTCTCTGTCATGACCCAAAATGGCACGTGACTGGCACTTGAATCATATGAAGTCTATAGGACCCCATCTAACTCAAGTAAGTCAAAAATCCCAGAAATCTAAACCATTTTAAGGAATAAGTGAAGAAAACTAGTTTTAAAACAAGTGGTTTTAATAACATAAGCCGAAGTATGCATTTTTAAAATCCCAAGTCTTTTTTGAAAATTTCGGCAGAGTTTCCTTTGTAAATACTGGCCCCAAACGGGGTACAACATGAATAATATATGCACAATGATAAAAGGCATAGCCAAGTGGGAGCTAGCTCTTCGTCAATCGACGGTCACAACCACACAAGCAATATAATATATAACGCCGAAGGGCGAGAATCAAAACTCAAAAGGAAACTCAAAATCATCAAGAAAACCATACTAATACAACGCGTGACTCTAAGGTCGAAAGAATATACAACTGGTTTTCTAAGTCTGAAATAAATGTACAAGTCTAGTTGATGGAGTTTACTAGATACAATTGAATATAAATAAGTACAATGGTGGTCACGATACGAGTGAACCCACCTACCAAAGCAACCGCCCGGAATGAAGTAATGTGCCAACAAGCCACCAAGGAAAAACCTGTACGGCAAAACCTGCAAGAAACTGTGGCACAACGGGGGTGAGTTGCCAACTCGTGAGTAGAAAACATCATAGAGCAGAAATTGTATGTATGACTCAATCCTAAGTCAATACGATCATAATATATATATAAACCTCAAAATGATAAAGTCTGAAGCATGATAAGGTGGCAAGGGTAAACATCTATACATCAGTGTAATACCAAGTGCTCGTGGCAGTGCCTCAGAAAGCAACATATCATAAATATGAGGTATGATCAATGTAATCAACATGAATCAGTGTCGACTATATACTCAAGTCTATAAGTATGTGGATATCATCCAACTATGAAATCAATGCATGTATGCATGTGGATCTCGTCCACGTGTCAACCAATGACACAACAACATCATGCATGTAAATGTCATAAAAGCAAATGCATGAAAGTATGAGGATATAAATCAACGTGTATCCCTCGTGACACATCAAAATCATGGAACCTGAGTGTCCTGCATCGACACTCAAAACATCATGAAATCCGTATCCAGCATCGATACGTAAATCCTCATATATCACAGGCTCCGTCAGTCCGGATCGGCCCACGGGCTCCGTCAGTCCGGATCGGCCCATATCATCTCTCGACTCCGGTCGGTATCCTCAGGATATCCGCCGAGCCCAAATACTATCACCGGTAGGTAGTGCTCCCCTGCCAGGCTCACCGTCTAACAATACGAGTCTTCTCGCCCCGGGATACCTCACCGGGTCCACCATGTACCCGCAGACGGTGCCTACCGCTCCTCGAATCGGGTTTCATATGCCACTCTCAGAACCGAGAAAACACATGGTGGATGCACTGAAATGACATATCAAGAGAAACCGGCTTTTTAAAACAATACATACTCTCTTTTGAAATAACCACGGTTCTCAAATCCAGAAATCTCATGAAAACAACATATCTCAATGCGTATAATCATAAAGCATGATGTATGCGACATCTAACAGAAATGTAAAAATATCCGTATATCATGTAACATGGAATAGTAATATGCACATATCAAGGAAAAACCGCTCTTTCAAATGAATTCAGTTTTAAAATATATCTTGCGGTTCCCAAATCACCGAAATCAAGCCAGAATCATCTATGTATGTGCAAATATGTATGTATGCAAGTATGGGTGTACAATAGGTATGTACGTAAATATGGGTGTACAATATGTATATACGCAAGTATGTCATGTAAGGAGTCATATCCTGATGCAACAATCCTACAGTTTAGTGACATGGCAATTATCTATGATGAAGTGTGTGAGCCGGCAAACAGGTGTACGTGGAGCATACGCATCATCGGTAATGGTGCTGGTGTCCTGACGGCATGGGTTTACTATAACATAAATCACAAGTATATAAGCATGCAATGTGCTAATAACAATATGAATATATGGAAATGGAAAGTAAATGTAACAATAAGGAATCTACATTAGTTATACGGGTCATATAGTTTGTCATTTGAAATCACACGAATCGTGGTGTTTGGGAAAAATAGGGGCTACGGTGTTTTTTTAAGAAAAAAATGTACGTCCTTTAAAATATCCGTAGAATCTCTTGTTCTGTCTTTAAAATACTCACGATTCGTTAGTTTTGAAATAGGTATGACTCTAGTCTAGTCTAACGTCTACAAGTAACTACAGGACTAAACTAACAGGCTAATCGAGAAGGTACGGAAACCACCTAAATCTGAGTCGATACATATAAAATATAATAGTCGGTGATTCCGCCTCAATAGTATCACATACGATACAATATACAATATGACATCCTCGAGTCAAGAGTGCGGATCTATCATCAATATATATCTCGTACGGTAAATCCATCGTACGGCATCCCAAATCTGAGTACGGGTCAAATATCACATTCATCTCATTATTCATCTGGTATCCTTACCATCATATCTCATGAACTGGGGGTACTGATCTAAGTCTAGTACAAACTGATACCATCTGCATATATATACGTGGTATGAAAACACACGCCTAAAGGCCCGCTATAATCTCATGTCATATCTCATAATACGAATCAAAACACATCACCGATCTCATGGCATCATGCCCAATCTCATCGACTCATCTCCAAGTACCATAAACAATCCTCATCATCCATATATAAGTATACGTATATATATACATAGTCCCATACCTATATGTATGTGTGTGTGTATATATACATATTCCCACATACCCACAAGTAAAACAAAGTAAGCATGTGTGTGCATGTGGGTGTAAACCTTATTCTAGAGTTCGCGACTAAACTAACTAGCGACACAATCATCCAATTATACTAAAATTATCCATGACTCCCAAATTCTATCTAGATAATCATAATCTAACAATAACATATAAATATATCCATATAATATATACCATACACTATACTACGAACTGCGGGGGTGCTATACGCCATCCATCCGACTTCCCCCGTAGATATATATCTACTCACCTCGATCTTCGCTTGCTGGAGTCGATGACACCACGCTCATCTCCGTCGTCTCGAAGTCCACGTGGGGTACCTACAATTTCCAATGCGTCATATAGTATCAAGAATCGAACGAAACCCAAAACAGCAAGCGAATCGCTTATAGGTTAGAACCTATAGCCTACGCCAGCAAAACCACCAAACAACCCCCGTCGCTGACGTATAAACATCAGACGATGGAACACAATATCAAAAACCAAATCCTAAATTAAAACTAAGTCGCAAAACAATGCAACAACTCAAGAAAATGGTCCCAAATTTTACCCTAGGTGAAATTAGCCAATTTTGCACATAGGAGCGGTCTAGTTTACTGAAGATAAAGCCCTGGACCAAACACGGATCATTCCCACTCTACCCAGGCCGCAATTTATGGCCAGAACTTGGAGTGGGGGTCTCAGGTTTTGGGTATAGGTTCTAGGTTGCCTGCATATCTCTCAGTTTTCGCTAAATATTTTTCAGGTCACCCGGGTTATAGCAGATCACTAAAACACATCACAATTCTCACAAATTCCCGATATCTCACAAATTCCCGATATCGGGTTTCTAGGTTTGGGGTTTGGGGTTTAAGTCTCTGTTTTAGTTCAATTTACCATCACTACAGGGGTTGTAGTCCCTAATTACACCTCAATTGCACCTTTGGAATCAACTCAAACCCTAATCCCTTTAACTTGGAATTTTCAAAGTTCGCTAAACTACACAATATCGATTCTAAACTTGTATGGATGCTTAAGGAATTGAAATACTATTCTAATGGTGCAGAAATTACCTCATTTGGCAACTCAAGAAAATTTTTAAGTTGCCCCAAGTCTTCAAAATCCGATTTTTCTTGGTCCAAAGTGTTTGTATTGAGCTTGTGCATGTTTTTAATGAAGTGGGGATGAAGTTTTGAGTTGTTTTCATGGAGTTGTGAGGGTTTAGAGATGGTGGAGGAAGAGGGCAGCAGCCAAGTGAGGTGAGGAGAGGAAAATAAAGAGGAAATAATGAAGGAAACAAAGCCATGGTCTAAGGTTTGACCCTTCACCTCTCTCTCTTTCATGCCCATACCCATTTCTTTATTCATTTTCTTTTTCTTTTCTTTTCTAATCTTTTCTCTTCTCTTTTCTTTTATAGAACAATAGACACCTAAATGAAACCATGGTAGAAAATTGTAACAATGTGAAATATGACATGGTGCATGCCACATGCACAAAACTAGCTTAATGCACGATTAGCGATATTTAATCGCGATTAGCATTAAAATTGAATATAATAAATCATAAAAATTCATAATTTGCCTAAATCACATAAAGCACCCTCATTTCAGTAATTTCTATAATTTTCCAAATATTTTCCAATTTATCGGTATTTAATTATACCGCATTATCAAAATATTCATAATATTTATTATTTAATTATAAAAATTCCCAAAAACAATATTTTATTTTTCTGAAATGTTACAGTCTTCCCCCCTTTAAGAAATTCGGTCTCTGAATTTAAATTTAAACCCCTCAAATACTAAAACATTTCAGTAAAAAGGCCAAGTTGTCGGGACTTCGAAATCATAAATACCTAAAACACATCGTAGCGCAATGCATGCGCATGAAAAGCGAGTATATAACCAAAATCAAGACTCTGTCAAGCATCCCGCAATCATCGGAGCTATGGTGAAAACACCAATGTCTAAATCCAATACGAAAACCAACATGATATACATCAAAACTATACATGTAAACATCTGAAGGAAATGCATGCCAGACCTTTTTAAGTTGATGTGCGATGCGCATAACACTACACAGTGACGGACGTCTATTGTAAGAAAATAACTATATATATATATATATATCCTTGTTTAATATGCGCGTCCCGCCGTTTTGAAAACAATTTAGAAGGGTTTTCTTTGTAAACCGTTTCGTGTCATCTTGGACACGTAAGTAAATACTGAGACTATAGCTCCTTTTTGGAAATCCTTTCGATAACTATCAATGCATGCAAAAATATACTCAGGTACTTTCCTCGGACTAGTTCTACTCAGCTACTATACTAAATGGTAAATATCATAAAAACATACTGCTCAAAGGAAATCAATCCCAAAATGCATATAAGAATGCCACGTGCGTCTGGTGCGCACGGAAATCGAAATCAATGAATGTGCCCTACATGTGCACAGAACAAAATCTGAGTGCCACGGGTGTGCACGAAAACATCTGTCAAGGGCAACGTGTGTGCCTGACAGCAATATCAGGTGCATCTGATATGCATAAGAATCTCGATTTAGTGCATCTGGTGTGCATCAAAATCGCATCAAGCGTGTTCTGCGCAAAAATCCAAATCAAGTGTACAAGGTGCACGGAAACAAATATCGAATATCACAATTGAAATCGACGGTATACAACATATCTCAATCCAAATCCAAATCAGGTATACCGTGGTATATAATCTTACAACCATGTGCATCAACGTGCACAAAATCGAATCAAAATACTAAAAGTGCGTGAAAACTATGCCGAAAGCATAAGTCAAATCACATGCATATCATAGGTATGAAATCAAAATCAATATCTCAAATGACATCAAACCGAAGTCAAGTGCAACTGTGCTGCACAAAATCTCAATCATGCAAATAAATCGTCCAAAATACCGAAATCAAAGATAGCGGAAATAGTCCTGCTCTAGCACATCCTCTAAAGATCTCTGGCCAACTGTCATGACCACTCATAACATATCTTGTCGACGATGCCGAACTCTGGCCAACTGGGTGTGCGTAATATGATCGATCCTGGGTCTAAGTCTTCTCGTATAGTATTCCAGAAAGGTGTTGTCGAGGTCTCTCCTGATCTCGATTCTGCTGAAATGCCCGGAAGCTATCATCCTTTTGTTAAATCTGTTTCTTGTTCCGGAACGGCTGCATACTCATCGCGATTCCTTCTCGAAGATATGTCCATATACAACACCTCTGCATGTGTATCACATCTCTGATATCAGCGGAGTGGAACGTCATCTCATCAAGATCTCGTATGAACCTCTTACTCCACCTTTCTCTAATGTCGACTGATTCGGACTCGTCTCTTCGTGGCTGCATGGACTGCGCTCCAATGGCTATACTCGTATCTGGGGTCTCCCAAGCAATGTATCCCATCATATGATATCCGAATGATATCGAACTTTTCGATCGATTCGTCAAAGTTCCATAATCCCCCAAGAGCTCAACATCTTGAGTACAGTTAATAGTATTCTAGTACATGCCACAGTACCTATGGACCAACCGTAGAAGGGCAAACCCAAGCTTCATCAATGGCACCACTGAACTGCTGCAAACCCTAAGGTTTTAAAGCGTTCTCATGGTCATTATATCGAGTTAGGGTTTCATTCTTCTAGAGGGTCCACGAAATTACTTGCATGTTTTTCCGAATACTTTAAACTTGGAAAATGGGTTTCTGACATTCGATCGTTTCCTTCGACTCCCAACGTACCTGCGTGAAGTCGTCTCTAGCTAGAATCAATCAATCTGATGACCTCGCATCGGGGTAGACAATGAATCACATGTCCTAGTCATTCCTTCTTGGGTGACTAGCGATCTTCTATCATATCTCTAAGTATAACTCGTGCTGCAATAGCTCCAAACCTCTGGGGCGATATCTCGTCATTCGCAACAACAACTGAATCATTCGTCTGCATGCTGGACAGTGCCTCAATCATCAAGTATAATCGGTACATCGACGGTCATCACATTCTGGCTGGCCTCTAGCAATGGCCCAATTCTCTGGTGCTGATCTGCACGTCCGAGAAATCTTGTAAAAGCGATCCATCAAACGCTCATGGCGCAAAAGCACAATAAAACGACGCATCTATGCAAATCGTGTGTCCCTAGAATCACGCCCTAGTCAGTCCTTGTTCGTGACGAGCTCATGCTGATGCAACTCTAGCTGTAGCTCTCTCTGCCCTTGTAATCTTGGCAGCAAATACCATAAACCAATATAGATGAGGATAGATCATGAATGAATATAAGGCTGTGCAAGGAAATGTACATCCTAAGGTTTCTTAAGTGGAGTAGCGTATCATAAGCATGCCGTGGAACATACACACGGTACGTCACTCTACTGAAGTCGCCTACTCCATCAACCAAGGTCAACTTACGCGAAGAAAGTTCGGGTCTAATACCCCTTCGACTAAGTCTAAGTTCCGTAAGGTCAAGCCTAGATTCCGTATATATACAAATGCCCTAGGCTCCGCATAGTCAAACATAGACTCAAACTAAGGTTAACCTAGCACTCTGATACCAACTTTGTCACGACCCGAAATGGCACGTGACTGGTGTAAGTTATATGTATGCCCTAGAGGCCATTACTATACATAGGATGTATATTGTAGTGGATGCTTGGACATATATAGGGAGGACTTTCTTGCTCGACATGATAGTATGCTATCTGGTTGCTCTTTACCTTAACGTGTACACTGATTATCTCTCTGTTACATGTTGGTAAAGCCCTTAGGATGTGTACTTGACTACCTGGACTATGATGCGGATCATACTAGTGGGGACATGGTAGTCCATAAGTACATCCTTCAAGGTCCCTAGTCGTGGGTGTATCGAGACGGGGCATCGATATACCAGAGTAGACTGGCGTATACCTTCTCGACCCATACAGATGGGCGATGGATGATTCCATATCCATTGGTGTTTGACATCAGAGATGATATACGGGTGCTCAGTAGAGACTGGGTATACTGGACGGACTCGCCGAGAACTCCCAGATGGTATTATTCCTTACGTCAGATGGCAGTTCTCTGGTGACACTGGTACAGGTTAGTCAGTTGACCCGAGATCGTCTTAGAGTCTTGTGTGATTCCCACTGTGCTTTGATTTCCACCTTACCACGTCCAAGAGGGCGTGCAAAACGGTGGTTTTTGGGTACAGTCCCGAATCACATGGAGGCAATGAGCGATAGGAGGGGATTCGCCTCTCCCGGTATAGGGAGTTGATGTTGCGCTGTGTTCGATTGGCTATAACCGGAAATCCCTGGCCAGGATTGCTGAGATTTACTGGTAAGTGTTACCTGTAGTTTCTCGAATTGTTATAAACCTCATATCGACACGACTTATCGAGCTATTGGGGTCTGACGTTTACCACCCCTAGGCGAGATATGCGACATATCAGACGAACAGACCGGACTGTACGGTAAGTGTTGCTCGTTGGATTCACAGGAGTGTGAGCGGGCTTGCTCGTTGATCTTCTGATCGCTCAATACCCGGGTAGCCGTTACGTTTAGCAGACCGCTTGCAGCTTATGGGTGTTTGATATGATCATCACCTGTTGCCGGCGTATTGACGAGTCTTTAGAGTCCTACACAGAGGTTTCCTGGCTCAAGCGAAACGAAATAGGAGCGCATATGAGATATGTGCGGGACCGAGAATAATACCAGTATGTGATACTGTATTCTATTCTCGCGATATGTGACATTGATCGGTTATACGCGATATAGCCGGATTATCGGATCAAGTGTTGATTCGATAAGTTGTTACTATTGATATTAGTCGGTTATATGCAATATGACCGGATCATCAAGTCAAGTGTTGATTTAATGATTTAATGTATAATTATATATTTGATATATTACTTTACATTAACTAATATTGGTTCACTTAAGATGTTTTTCTCATTTGTTTGTGCACATTGTATATGTGATATATTTTTGTGCACAAGATTGTATCGTGTTTGATGATACATGCAAACTTGGGTGTGCATGCTTTAAACCATAGTTTAGGTTAATGGTTAAGGTGTTATTTTTTTATTTATTTATTTATTTATTATGGCAAGAAATAAAATGGTGGCTTATTTTGTTTCATACTTGAAGCTTCATGAAGCTTTGAAAAGCTTTGACCATTTTGTTTCTTTCCTAAACCTAACCATTACCTAAACCCTAGTTTATTCTCTACATGAGTTTACTAACCCATGGTTGCATTATGATAAGGCATCACTTGATTTTCTATTTGGATAATTCATTTTTTCTTTTTTCTTTCTTCTTCTTCTTCTTCTTGAAGAAAGAAAACCTTTGCTACAAAATTTCAAGTGATGAATCCAAGTGAGAAATCCAAATCCAAAGTGAACCCATTTCCTATTTCTTCATCCTCTACCACTTACCATGTAGTATAGGGTGTTTTCTTCACAAGTTTCATGACTTGGTGAAGTTGGAGCTCGAGTTAGAGTCGCCTCGACGTAGATCATCTTCGGCATCGAAGTCATCGACCTAGCCCGATCATTTCTTCGATGAAACCACCGCGAGAGTCCGGGATTCCGATGATCGCAGCGGAGGGACGTCTTCACGGAGCTTTGGAAGTGGAGGACCGGATCTACAAAGGTTGTATTTCCGTTCACTTAGTGTAAATGTGATTTACTTTCATTTAGTTTCGCCTAAACTCTAGTTAACGATCGCATTAGGGTTTCTCGGCACCGGAAAAATTTGAATTTGGCATGGTTGATGCCTTGTGAGACCTCTTGGGTGTGCCTAGGAACCCTACAGTGGTATCAGAGCCTAGCTAGAGCCTTAGGCGAAGTGTAGACGGTGTTAGAAGTCCGATCGAACCCGAAACCCTAGTTTAAAACCCTTCTCTGTACATTTTTTGAAATCTGGGATTTTTGTGAATTAAAAATATGCAGAAAAATCAGCAGAGAATTTTAAGAATTACTGTGCAGCCCGTGCGCCTGAATCGACCAAATCGCCGTGGAACCGCGGCACGAGCATGGATCGTGCGGTGGTTCCGTGGCCATATAGTATCATTTTTGAGTGAATTTTGCACAGTAACTTCTTTCTTTAGTTGCTGAGTTTTCTGGGAATTTTTAAATTATACTCAAGAGTTGAGTTTTCAGGGTTGTATTGGGAGTTCGTTGTTTCGATCGAAAGTTTAACTTCGTCTATGTGCTTTCCCGGGTATTTTTAGAACATGTTAAAAAGTTCGATCGGATATAAATACCCACTTTTTCCCCTGCCGGAAAATTTCCAATTGTTGGATTTTTCCGTAGTTTAATGACATTCTAAGTAGTGCAAGTAACGCAGTGGTCCCTCTAGAAGACAACAAACCTTAACTCGATTATGTGACCGTCTTGAACTGCCCTTTGAACCTTAGGGTTTGGGGCAGTACGGCGTGCCACATGTGAGGCGTTGGCTTGACCCTTCTACGGCTGGACCGTTGGTACTGAGGCATGAAGTGAATGTTTTTAAACTTGTTTCATGTGTTGAGCTGTTTCGGGAAAACTTGGGTGTTCGATTGTTCGATCGGAAAGTTTGACATTTTCTATTTATCCAGAATGTGATACAATAATTGGAATTCACAAGAAGTTATGAGATAACTGAATGAATGTTATAAATCTAGCGGTTTAGTCTCACTTGATCGGTTGCCACGGAATTTTGATGTGATCGAAAGTCCGTCACAATCACGTAGCGTACGCGGATACTCGCCGGGTAAACTTAATAGACAGCCTCACTCCATAGCCCCGACCAAGTGACTGTAGGAGAACCCCGTCGCTGAAAGCATCCGTTCGGGTGCTCGCGGCAGCGGTGTTCCGCCTTGGTGCACTTCGTCGGCGGCATATGGGGTGTAGCCATCTACTGAAGTTTGCGACGAGCATTCGATCAGGATATCGGGAATCTTGTTGAATTGCCCGACTTGATATTGAAAAGAGTTTTCGATAATGAGACTAAAATGCGGGGTTTATAATTGTTAGGCATGCGATGTCTAAGGAATTCATTTGATTAGGCATGCGATGTCTAAAGAGATTGCGGATTCCAACTGTTGTAGTTTTACACTTTCTTTTCTGCGACCGTAGGTGTAATATGTGATATCGCCGGTTTCGTTGCTAAATGTCAACGACAATTGGGATGGACATATTTACTTACGTTGATGACATGTGATGTTATGTGTTGCTTGATATGTTATATTGGATCGTCGTGTTTGAATAGCTGGGGGGGTTTATGTGAGATGAGTGTTTTTCATTTTCATTCATGTAAAAACTTGTATGTAATATTCTTTTATTGGGGCACTTCCAGGTTGCGGAAGATGTCACCATTTGTATATTATTTTCTTTTCCGCATTAGGATAGACCCAAGGAGGAGAGCACAAGTAACCGGGTTCTAGGGTCCAGTGGGAGGCCATCTCGAGGAGTCGAGTTCGGGTCTCCTAACACTAGAATTGGTAGGGTTGCTTGCCGCTCTCATAGGGGTCTAGGGGTGTGGGATTGGCTATTCATCGCGACCGTGGAATCCGTGTTTTGTACTGGCTCGTATTAAAAACACGGACGTCCTAATATATCCAATATTTCATATGATATTTTCTGCTGCATTATCTGTGATGTGATCATGTGATATGTTCAGATAGATACTGTATATAGTATATACGATATATTATATAGACGTTACTTATGTTTTACACCCGCGCTAGCCCTGCCCCACTCTGCCGTTAGTTACCTAACCTAACGGTGCACGAGGGGACATCGAGGCGAATGCGGATGGCATAAGTGTACGTCGTATTTATTTGTGATGTTTAGGTAACTTAAATGATGGGACTTCATTAATGAGATTAATGAAATAAAAGAAACCTAAAGATGTTGTGGAATCGAATTTCAAAAATAAAATCAGGTAGCTACAGTTCTTGCTTTGCATAGTGGTATATATGATATATCCTGCACCTTATTCGATGAGGAAAGGGCCGAGATCCCTTCACCGGGAGTGACCCCTTTAGCAATAACTGGCAGATGCTACACACTCGGTTTGTCTTTTGATTGCTTCAATAGTTTCTGCTTTGCACAGTGATATATATGATATATCCCGCACCTCATTCGACGAGGAAAGGGCCGACGATCCCTTCACCGGGAGTGACCCTTTTAGCAAAACTAGAAAAGCCTAAAAAACACTCCATTTTAAAATCATTTGATTCTACAACGATATCAAGTTCATTACGCAATAGGTTTTCAGAAAAACTTGTCGTAGCCCTCCGTCATTTCAGATAAGTCCTACTTAGTATTCGTGCTACGTTTGTTGACCTCCGTCAAGGCGTAGTGTGCGATAGCTAACTAATATTTATCTGCTTATGCATATGATGCAGATTGGATTAGGGTAGTCGTGCGACCTTGTTGACCTCCGTCAAGGGTCGTGCGGGTGGGTTTGATTCAATCAAGAAATGACGGGTTGAACTTGACTAGTAGCCTATAGTTTGTTGACCTCCGTCAAGGTCATAGGGTGCTAGGGGCAAAATTATCGGGAATTTCAAGTGTTGAAATTTGCAATGAGATTGCATACCTTCTATGAGATAGTTGGATCCCGATACCCGCTGCGAGTAAGAGTTACTCCTGGGAGAGTTTTACACATTACAATTAGCCGATCAAGTAGGTGTCTAGAAAGGTGTCAACGGGGTTACGCCTCTGGGAAAACGAGATTTACATTAATTAGGTTCGTGCGAAAGCACGGGGGACCTCCCTCAAAGTACCGACACTGGCCTGGCTGAAAGATTGGCGAACTTGTAGCGTGTAATTAATCCCGGCTAGTCTTCCCTTTTAGGGTTTGAAGGAAGATTTGATAAAAACAGTGGGAGCCATCCTGATTAGATAAAATAATAACCAATCTGATCTTGCAAGAGCGCACGCTGAGTGTTTTCTTCTCTCTCTCTCCTGGTAGCGACCATATCACGCCTTAATCAAGATAATAATACGGATGTATTGACCGAACCCGCTTGTTATACTGAGCTAGGGAACGTTGGTCCCGCTCCAACTTATAAATGTTATAAGACAGAGCAGGAAATAGGGGAATACCAGAATTCCCGTGCCGCCCAAACGAAGAGAGTGCATGCTGATGCATCATCTTCGGGTGCGTTCATTACAAAGAACTGTTTCTCAGTATCCTCTACGTCCTGGGTATTTGATACCGGATCAGGATCTCAGATATGTAATCTGTTACATAGGGCTACAGATAGGTAGAGAACTGGGAACGGGTGATAAGTTTCATGAGACAGAAAACAGGGCAAGTGTTGCAACCAAGTCTGTTGGTCACTGTCACCCTGTATTACCAATACATTAATTCTGAACGAATGTTATTAGATACCGAACCTGATATACAAAATCATATCAGTCTCTAAATTAGTAAAGAAATGATAAAATTTTGTATTGTTGGATAATGTTTTGAACATTTCCTATATCAAAAGTTGATCGGTTCAGGCACGTTATCTAAAAGCATTGACGTTCTAAATCAAACTACAGTTCCTAGTATACAGAACACACACACAAGAGGAAGAGTTCAGATATGAACGATTCCTTCTTGAGGTATTATAGACTAGGTCATATCAATGTGACCCGACTAGCTTAAGTTACATATAAGATGCATATTTAAATCAGTTTGAATTTACATCTTGTGAAACTTGCCAGTCATGTCACAAAGATTAGATGACCATAGCTCTGTTTATTGGAAATAGAGAAAGAGTTAGTAAACTCTTGGGACTAATACATGATGATGTATGTAAGGTCCCCTGTCTACACATACCAGGACCGGTTCTTTGTACTTCATTACATTCTCTGATAATCTCTCAAGATTCAGACATATGTTCCTGTTGAAACACAAGTCCGAAACTTTTGAGATATTCACAGAATATAAGTTAGAAGTAGAGAACCAAAATAAGGGTATAAGTATTATGTCCTTTGATGTGATCAGGGAGGAGAATACTTAAGCACGAAAATCCTGGAATATTCTAAAGGAGAATGAGATTCTCTCTCAGCATTACTCCTCCGAATACACCATAGCACGATGGTATATCGGGGCGGAGCAATAGCACTCTATATGATATGGTGTGCTCTATGATGAGTACTACTGAGTTTCCTATTTCCTTTTGGGAGTTATGCGCTTGAGAAGCTGCATACCTATTGAATAGGGTTCCAATCAAATCAATTTCCTGCCACTTCATATGTGATATGGAAAGGGAAGAGCCCATATCTTAAGTTAGTTAAGATTTGGGGTTGTCCGGCCTATGTCTAAAAGCAAAAATCCGGACAAGATCGAGGCAAGGTCTGTTATGTAAAACTGGAAAGGTTCCAGCTACACAAACTACAGCAGATGATTTGGTAGAACCAAAGGATTCAGTAGATTCCAATGAACCTCAGCCACTCCGCCGATCTAATAGGGTTCCTCATCCGCCTGAGAGATACTTCGGTTTCTCGATGACAGTGGGAGCGAGGATTGCATCATGAGATGATGACCCAACTAGTTTCGAGCAGGCCATCAAGAGTAGGGACTCTGTAAGAATGGCTGGATGCTTAGCGATCTGAGATGGAATCCATGTACACCAACAAAGTATGGAATTTGGTTGCTTTATCTGAAGGGTTAAATCCCCATCAGGAGCAAGTATATCTTGAGAAGATTACTTGGTGTACTTGGAAAAGTTAAGACTTTCGAAGCTATACTTGTTAAAGTTTTTCGTCATCAACCAGGCATGGATAATGATGAGACCTTTTCAAGTAGCTATGCTTAAGTCCATCCAGATCCTACTTGCCACGGCTACATACCATGACTACGATATCTGGTGGTTGGGTGTCATGACTGCTTTTCTAAATGATGATTTGGAAGAGAGCGTCTATAAGTACACAGCCAGAGGGCTTCGTAGACAGTAGGAGCAGCGGAAACGTGTACAAGATGCTTTATGTGATAAAGCAGGCATCGCGAAGTTGGAACGTCTGTTTTGATGTGGTAGTCAAAAAGTTTGACTTCATCAAAATGGTAGATGAACCTTGTATATACAAAAAGGTAGTAGGGAGTATGGTGGTGATCCTCGTAGAGTACGTAGATGACATACTCTTGATAGGGAAGGAGTTTCCTATGCTACGCTCAGTCAATCTCCGCTTATCACAAGGATTATCCATATAGGATCAATGTGATACCTACTAAATCGTATGTTTTGGATCTATGAGATAGATCTAAATGGATGTTAGGATACTCACTAGATGTAGTGAATTGGTATCAATTGATCCTGGGGAGAATCACATGAAGGGTTCCAGGGTGATAAGGACGACTGAATGTCAGTCACAGGCATTGTCTTTACCCTTAATAAAGGGACGGTATGTTGGAAGAGTTCCAAGCTAGATACCGTGGCTAACTAGACGATAAAGGATGGATACATCGCTACTTAAGATGCTACCAAAGAGGCTGTTTAGGTGTATATTGGTTCATAAGATGAATTAGGTTCCTACCATTGTGTGACAATGGAAGTGTGGCTTTGGCTCGGGAACCCCGGTCCCATCAGTGACCCAGACGTATTCTAAGGCAGCATCACCTGATCATGGAGATAGTTGATCTCCAGGGTGATCGAGGTTAGGTGAGTAGACTCAGAGGAAAACACGGCGGATCCACTCACAAAAGCCTTTTCCCAGAGAGAGACTTTTATGGGATGGTTGAGTATGAGATACTACAACCACTGCTATTAGATGGCCCTAGTGCAAGTGGGAGATTGTTAGTTATATGTATGCCCTAGAGGCCATTACTATACATAGGATGTATATTGTAGTGGATACTTGGACATATATAGGGAGGACTTTCTTGCTCGACATGATAGTATGCTATCTGGTTGCTCTTTACCTTAACGTGTACACTGATTGTCTCTCTGTTACATGTTGGTAAAGCCCTTAGGATGTGTACTTGACTACCTGGACTATGATGCGGATCATACTAGTGGGGACATGGTAGTCCATAAGTACATCCTTCAAGGTCCCTAGTCGTGGGTGTATCGAGACGGGGCATCGATATACCAGAGTAGACTGGCGTATACCTTCTCGACCCATACAGATGGGTGATGGATGATCCCATATCCATTGGTGTTTGACATCAGAGATGATATACGGGTGCTCAGTGGAGACTGGGTACACTGGACGGACTCGCCGAGAACTCCCAGATGGTATTATACCTTACGTCAGATGGCAGTTCTCTGGTGACACTAGTACAGGTTAGTCTGTTGACCCGAGATCGTCATAGAGTCTTGTGTGATTCCCACTGTGCTTTGATTTCCACCTTACCACGTCCAAGAGGGCGTGCAAAACGGTGGTTTTTGGGTACAGTCCCGAATCACATGGAGGCAATGAGCGATAGGAGGGGATTCGTCTCTCCCGGTATAGGGAGTTGATGTTGCGCTGTGTTCGATTGGCTATAACCGGAAATCCCTGGCCAGGATTGCTGAGATTTACTGGTAAGTGTTACCTGTAGTTTCTCAAACTGTTATAGACCTCATATCGACATGACTTATCAAGCTATTGGGGTCTGACGTTTACCACCCCTAAGCGAGATATGCGACATATCAGACGAACAGACCGGACTGTACGGTAAGTGTTGCTCGTTGGATTCACAGGAGTGTGAGCGGGCTTGCTCGTTGATCTTCTGATCACTCAATACCCGGGTGGCCGTTACGTTTAGCAGACCGCTTACGGCTTATGGGTGTTTGATATGATCATCACCTGTTGCCGGCGTATTGACGAGTCTTTAGAGTCATACACAGAGGTTTCCTGGCTCAAGCGAAACGAAATAGGAGCGCATATGAGATATGTGCGGGACCGAGAACAATACCAGTATGTGATACTGTATTCTATTCTCGCGATATGTGACATTGATCGGTTATATGCGATATAGCCGGGTTATCGGATCAAGTATTGATGCGATAAGTTGTTACTATTGATTTTGGTCGGTTATATGCAATATGACCGGATCATTAAGTCAAGTGTTGATTTAATGATTTAATGTATAATTATATATTTGATATATTACTTTACATTAACTAATATTGGTTTACTTAAGATGTTTTTCTCACTTGTTTGTGCACATTGTATATGTGATACATTTTTGTGCACAAGATTGTATCATGTTTGATGATACATGCAAACTTGGGTGTGCATGCTTTAAACCATAGTTTAGGTTAATGGTTAAGGTGTTATTTATTTATTTATTTATTTATTTATTATGGCAAGAAATAAAATGGTGGCTTATTTTGTTTCATACTTGAAGCTTCATGAAGCTTTGAAAAGCTTTGACCATTTTGTTTCTTTCCTAAACCTAACCATTACCTAAACCCTAGTTTATTCTCTACATGAGTTTACTAACCCATGATTGCATTATGATAAGGCATCACTTGATTTTCTATTTGGATAATTCATTTTTTCTTTTTTCTTTCTTCTTCTTCTTCTTCAAGAAGAAAGAAAACCTTTGCTACAAAATTTCAAGTGATGAATCCAAGTGAGAAATCCAAATCCAAAGTGAACCCGTTTCCTATTTCTTCATCCTCTACCACTTGCCATGTAGTATAGGGTGTTTTCTTCACAAGTTTCATGACTTGGTGAAGTTGGAGCTCGAGTTAGAGTCGCCTCAACGTAGATCATCTTCGGCATCGAAGTCATCGACCTAGCCCGATCATTTCTTCGATGAAACCACCGCGAGAGTCCGGGATTCCGATGATCGCAGCGGAGGGACGTCTTCACGGAGCTTTGGAAGTGGAGGACCGGATCTACAAAGGTTGTATTTCCGTTCACTTAGTGTAAATGTGATTTACTTTCATTTAGTTTCGCCTAAACTCTAGTTAACGATCGCATTAGGGTTTCTCGGCATCGGAAAAATTTGAATTTGGTATGGTTGATGCCTTGTGAGACCTCTTGGGTGTGTCTAGGAACCCTACAACTGGCACTTGAATCATATGAAGTCTATAGGACCCCATCTAACTCAAGTAAGCCAAAAATCCCAGAAATTTAAACCATTTTAAGGAATAAGTGAAGAAAACTAGTTTTAAAACAAGTGGTTTTAATAACATAAGCCGAAGTATGCATTTTTAAAATCCTAAGCCTTTTCTGAAAATTTCGTCAGAGTTTCCTTTGTAAATACTGGCCGCAAACGGGGTACAATATGAATAATATATGCACAATGATAAAAGGCATCCCCAAGCGGGAGCTAGCTCTTTGTCAATCGACGGTCACAACCATGCAAGCAATATAATATATAACGCCGTAGGGCGAGGATCAAAACTCAAAAGGAAACTCAAAATCATCAAGAAAACCATACTAATACAACGCGTGACTCTAAGGTTGAAAGAATATACAATTGGTTTTCTAAGTCTGAAATAAATGTACAAGTCTAGTTGATGGAGTTTACTAGATACAACTGAATATAAATAAGTACAATGGTGGTCACGTTGCGAGTGAACCCATCTACCAAAGCAATCTCCCGGAATGAAGTAATGTGCCAACAAGCCGCCAAGGAAAAACCTGTACGACAAAACCTGCAAGAAACTGTGGCACAACGGGGTGAGTAGCCAACTCATGAGTAGAAAACATCACAGAGCAGAAATCGTATGTATGACTCAATCCTAGGTCAATACGATCAGAATATATATATAAACCTCAAAATGATAAAGTCTGAAGCATGATAAGGTGGCAAAGGTAAACATCTATACATCAGTGTAATACCAAGTGCTCGTGTCTGTGCCTCAGGTAGCAACATATCATAAATATGAGGTATGATCAATGTAATCAACATGAATCAGTGTCGACTATATACTCAAGTCTATAAGTATGTGGATATCATCCAACTATAAAATCAATGCCTGCATACATGTGGATCTCATCTACGTGTCAACCAATGACACAACAACATCATGCATGTAAATGTCATAAAAGCAAATGCATGAAAGTATGAGGATATAAATCAGCGTGTGTCTCTCGTGACACATCAAAATCATGGAACCTGAGTATCCTGCATCAACACTCAAAACATCATGAAACCCGTGTCCAGCATCGACCCGTAAATCCTCATATATCACAGGCTCCGTTAGTACGGATCGGCCCACGGGCTCCGTCAGTCCGGATCGGCCCATATCATCTCTCGACTCCGGTCGGTATCCTCCGGATATCCGCCGAGCCCAAATACTATCACCGGTAGGTAGTGCTCCCCTGCCAGGCTCGCCGTCTAACAATACGAGTCTTCTCGCCCCGGGGTACCTCACCGAGTCCACCATGTACCCGCAACCGGTGTTTACCGCTCCTCGAATCGGGTTTCACATGCCACTCTCAGAACCGAGAAAACACATGGTGGACGTATTGAAATGTCATATCAAGAGAAACCGGGTTTTTAAAACAATACATACTCTCTTTTGAAATAACCACGGTTCTCAAATCCAGAAATCTCATGAAAATAACATATCTCAATGCATATAATCATAAAGCATGATGTATGCGACATCTAACAGAAATGTAAGCATATCCGTATATCATGCAATATGGAATAGTAATATGCACATATCAAGGGAAAACCGCTCTTTCAAATGAATCCAGTTTTAAATATATCTTGCGGTTCCCAAATCACCGAAATCAAGCCAGAATCATCTATGTATGTGCAAATATGTATGTATGCAAGTATGGGTGTACAATAGGTATGTACGCAAATATGAGTGTACAATATGTATATACGCAAGTATGTCATGTAAGGAGTCATATCCTGATGCAACAATCCTACAGTTTAGTGACATGGCAATTATCTATGATGAAGTGTGTGAGCCGGCAAACAGGTGTACGTGGAGCATACGCATCATCGGTAATGGTGCTGGTGTCCTGACGGCATGGGTTTACTATAACATAAATCACAAGTATATAAGCATGCAATGTGCTAATAACAATATGAATATATGGAAATGGAAAGTAAATGTAACAATAAGGAATCTACATTAGTTATACGGGTCATATAGTTTGTCATTTGAAATCACACGAATCGTGGTGTTTGGGAAAAATATGGGCTACGGTGTTTTTTTAAGAAAAAATGTATGTCCTTTGAAATATCCGTAGAATCCCTTGTCCTGTCTTTAAAATACTCACGATTCGTTAGTTTTGAAATAGGTAAGACTCAAGTCTAGTCTAACGTCTACAAGTAACTACAGGACTAAACTAACAGGCTAATCGAGAAGGTACGGAAATCACCTAAATCTGAGTCGATACATATAAAATATAATAGTCGGTGATCCCGCCTCAATAGTATCACATACGATACAATATACAATATGACATCCTCGAGTCAAGAGTGCGGATCTATCATCACTATATATCTCGTACGGTAAATCCATCGTACGGCATCCCAAATCTGGGTACGGGTCAAATATCGCATTCATCTCATTATTCATCTGGTATCCTTATCATCATATCTCATGAACTGGGGGTATTGATCTAAGTCTAGTACAAACTAATACCATCTGCATATATATACGTGGTATGAAAACACACGCCTAAAGGCCCGCTATAATCTCATGTCGTATCTCATAATACGAATCAAAACATATCACCGATCTCATGGCATCATGCCCAATCTCATCAACTCATCTCCAAGTACCATAAACAATCCTCATCATCCATGTATAAGTATACGTGTGTGTGTCTATATATATATATATATATATATACATAGTCCCATACCAATGTGTGTGTGTGTGTATATACATATTCCCATATACGCACAAGTAAAATAAAGTAAGCATGTGTGTGCGTGTGGGTGTAGACCTTATTCTAGGGTTCGCGACTAAACTAACTAGCGACACAATCATCCAATTATACTAAGTTATCCATGACTCCCAAAGTCTATCTAAATAATCATAATCTCACAATAACATATAAATATATTCATATAATATATACCATACACTACACTACGAACTACGGGGGTGCTATACGCCATCCATCCGACTTGCCCCGTAGATATATATTTACTCACCTCGATCCTCGCTTGCTGGAGTCGATGACGCCACGCTCATCCCTATCGTCTCAAAGTCTACGTAGGGGTACCTACAATTTCCAATGCGTCATATAGTATCAAGAATCAAACATGAAAACCAAAACGGCATGCGAATCGCTTATAGGTTAGAACCTATAACCTACGCCTGCAAAACCACCAAACAACCCCCATCGCTGACGTACAAATATTTGACGACGAAACACAATATCAAATACCAAATCCCAAATTAAAACGAAGTCGCAAAACAATGGAGCAACTCAAGAAAATGGTCCCAGATTTTACCCTAGGTGAAATTAGCCAATTTTGCACATAGGAGGGGTCTAGTTTACTAAAGATAAAGCCCTGGACCAAACACGGGTCATTTCCACTCTACCCAGGCCGCAATTTGCGGCCAAAATGAGTAAATTTGCGGCCAGAACTTGGAGTGGGGGTCTCAGGTTTTGGGTATAGGTTCTGGGTTGCATGCACATCTCTCAGTCTTCGCTAAATATTTTTCAAGTCACCCGGGTTATAGCAAATCACTAAAACACATCACAATTCTCATAAATTCCCGATATCGGGATTTCTAGGTTTGGGGTTTGGGGTTTAAGTCTCTGTTTTAGTTCAATTTACCATCACTACAGGGGTTGTAGTCCCTAATTCCACCTCAATTGCACCTTTGGAATCAATTCAAACCCTAATCCCTAACTTGGAATTTTCAAAGTTCGCCAAACTACACAATATCGATTCTAAACTTGTATGGATGCTTAAGGAATTGAAATACTATTCTAATAGTGCAGAAATTACCTCATTTGGCAACTCAAGAAAATTCTTGAGTTGCCCCAAGTCTTCAAAATCCGATTTTTCTTGGTCCAAAGTGTTTGTATTGAGCTTGTGCATGTTTTTAATGAAGTGGGGATGAAGTTTTGAGTTGTTTTCATGGAGTTGTGAGGGTTTAGAGATAGGGGAAGAAGAGGGCAGCAGCCAAGTGAGGTGAGGAGAGGAAAATGAAGAGGAAATAATGAAGGAAACAAAGCCATGGTCCAAGGTTTGACCCTTCACCTCTCTCTCTCTCTCTCATGCCCATACCCATTTCTTTATTCATTTTCTTTTTCTTTTCTTTTCTAATCTTTTCTCTTCTCTTTTCATTTATAAAACAATAGACACCCAAATGAAACCATGGTAGAAAATTGTAACAATGTGAAATATGGCATGGTGCATGCCACATGCACAAAACTAGCTTAATGCACGATTAGCGATATTTAATCGCGATTAGCATTAAAATTGAATATAATAAATCATAAAAATTCATAATTTGCCTAAATCACATAAAGCACCCTCATTTCAGTAATTTCTATAATTTTTCAAATATTTTCCAATTTATCGGTATTTAATTATACCGCATTATCAAAATATTCATAATATTTATTACTTAATTATAAAAATTCCCAAAAATAATATTTTATTTTTCTGAAATGTTACAGTCTCCATACCGACTAGTGTTTGGGAAGGCATGCCACCTTCCTGTCGAGATCGAACATAAAGCAATATGGGTTATTAAAGAGATTAGTTATGATTTTGATCAAATCAGCAGCTATCGAAAACTGCAATTAAATGAGCTAAGTGAACTTCACGATGAAGCTTATGATAATGCGGTTATAGTAAAGAACTGGACTAAAGTATTCCACGATGAAAACATTTTAAGAAAAACTTTCACACCGGGATAACAAGTCCTTCTTTATGATTCCCGTCTCCACCTTCTGTCAGTGATATATGACCTAGAGTCCATTATTGTATCATACTGGATTGTATATTATTTAATGGAAGCTTCGGATATACACGGATATAATAAAAGTCTTGCTCAAAATGGTAGTATGCTACCAGGTTTGTTTCTGCCTCAATATGTGCATATGTTTTCTTAGCATATCGCTTATACATATTGATAGAGCCCTTAGGATGTTTGCTTGATTACCAGCGTTGTGATGGAAGTCACACTAGTGGGGGCTGGGTAGTCTATAAGCACATCCTATATAGGTCCCTAGTCATAGGATTATCGAAACGGGGCATCGATAGTCCATAGTAGACTAGTGTATACGCTTCTCATCCTAGCAGGAGAGATGGTCTGTCCCACAATCATCAGTACGTTGTACTGGAGATAGTATGCAGGTGCTCATTAGGTTATGAGTACACTGGACATGACTCGTCGGGAACTGTTGGTGGGTATTATACCTATCGTCAGGTAGCAGTTCCCAGGTGACATGAGTACAGCTTAGTCCGTCGACTTGACACTGCTGTTTCGCCTCAAGTGTGTTCCCACTGTATTTTGATTACTATCCTACCATGGCTCAAAGGAGTCGTGCAAACAGATAGTAGTTGGGTGCAGTCCCGAAGCACTTGGAGGTAGTGGCGGTTAGATAGGATTCGTTTTTCCCGGCATTGGGGGTTGATATCGCGCTGTGTTCGGAAGGCCATTACATAAAGTCCTTGGCCAAGGCAAGCGGGATTTACTGGTAGGTACTCCAGTAGTTTCTCAGGGTGTTTTGGGTTACTCTCCGAAACGACTTATTGCGCTATTATGGGTGTGACGATTACCGCCCCCTAGGCCCGATATGCGATACTCTTAGACGAACAGACCAGACTGTACAGAGATTGTCACATTCAGGCTCAGTAGGAGTTCGGATGGGTTTCTTCATCGGCCTTCTTATCGACAGATACCTGGGTAGCCGTTATGTGCAGCTATTACCGCTTGCGGCTTATGGTTAAACCCACTGCCAGCGTACTGTCAAGTCTTTAGAGTCCCACACACAGAGTTTCCCTGCATTGGGAGAAAGATGTAGAGGCCGTATGGTTTTACGGCAGGGCTTCGATCACGTACGTGCACTTGTGCGCGTATGATATTCGGGCGGATAATACTAGTGGGCTTTGGTTTAAACCGGATCCTAGTATTATATTGATGGATCGGTTTCGTCTCTTTGTATTCGTGTTTCTCGGAACACGGATGCGGGTATGTATATACGGATGAGAGGGGCATAGAAGGAGACACCTCATTAGGGTTTTGACCATTGACTTGATTAAAACAATTATGAGGTGGAGAAAAGTATTTGTTATTTTTATAAATGATAATTATGGCATGGCTACTTGTTTTGACTACTTGACTTGATTTGACCACTTGACTTGGTTTGACTCTTTGACTAGATATTTCATGTGAGATATTTTATGGCACTAGATATTTTGGGTAAGATATTTTCTTGCCATGCTTGTAGTCATATCAAGTGAGCCATCTCATTTTCAATTATCATTATCAAAAACCATTTCTCTTTTCTCAAGTTAAGCTCTCTTCTTCTTCCTCTCAACAACAACCCTTAAGGTCTCATGAGTTGAGTAAACTAGGGTTTCAAGTGATAAATAAATCCATATTCATTTTTTACATCACTTAGGCCATCTAGTTTAGCAAGCTAGTTGCCCTAGTTACCTCGGTTTTGAGGTTGGAGCTCGGACTATAGACTCTCGGGTGGATCGTCTTTAACTCGAGGAAGCCGACAAGGAAGCTACGATCCGGATCAATCCTTGGAGCCTATGATAACGAGGAGGACAGCAGAGAAGACCCGACGGACTTGTATCATGAGGTATAACATTCTTTCCGAGTTGTTAAATCTCGTGTAGTAGCTAGAGTTTATGGTCGATCCTTGGTTCTAGTCGGTGTTGCGAAACCCGTAAAAATCATTTTTTGCAAATTCCGCCTCCCCGCGAATACGTGGGGTGTGAGACATCGACTTACAGTGGTATCAAAGCCTCTCATAAACCTTAGATAGCTTGTAACAACGTTAGAAATCCGCCGTTTTTGTCGCGCAAAAACTGCAGGAAAACAGTTTCCAAAATTGATGTTTTGAGTTGTTTGCACACCCCGAGGGCTCACAGTTTGAACCGAAAAGACACAGGGTGGAGCGTGCGCACCCCGGGGACCCTCTGGGTGGGCCGAACGGCTAGGCCCACTCCCCAAGGCCACCACAAGGTGATCTTGGCAGTGGGGACCCGAAACTGCCCCACCTTAGGCAGTTTCGGGTCTGCCTCACCCCCTGGACACCTAGTGGTGGCCTCGGGCGGTGGGGTACCCCCTATAGGCCCCCCGACTCAAAATTAATTTCGTGCTCTAACTTCCCACGAAGCTTCGGGCGCATTTCGTTTTGATTCGGACTTCCGAATTGGCTTAAAACGATCGGTTTTGGAACTTTAGCTCGCTGAATTTTTCGTGTTTTGGAAAAATTGTTTTAGTTTGCTAATTGCGTGCGGAATTATAATGTAGTGGTTACTTTACAAGCTTTGTGATGTGTATATGTGTTTGGAAATGTCGACTAATTGCTATACGTCGATTAGTCGGGGTTGCACATATCTGTGATGTTGTTATGTTGGTTTGTGTATATAAACTTGTTGGATCGTCGTGGATGAATAGCCGGAGATGTGAGATGAGAGTTTTCATTCTTTCATTCGATATAAATTTGTAAAGTGATGTAATATTATTTTTGTGGGGCACATCCGGGTTGAGATTGTAGCCAACGTGTGTCGTGTTCGCGAACGAATCATGGTTTGCTAATAGTTGCCCTTGGGTTCGAGGTACTAAGTTTTGGTGTCTTTCTTGGTGCAGAAAACGAAAGATCAATGGCGTCTACTTGCACGAAGTGTTCCAGCTTCAACTGCAACTCACGTTCCGCCTCATCTGGAGGTATTGCTTACGGGCCCCAGGCGGCCTCCCTGTTCACAATGCCTATAGAGCAGGTGACGCAGGCCACCACCGGGTTGTTCTTCGGGACCATGCTCCCACCCGTGAGCATTAACATCCCACTGCCGCAAGAAGCGTAAAAGAAGTCGGTCTTTGATCGGCTCACTACTACCACGGCCCCTCTCAACAGGTCGTCCGATGTCAAGCCAACAGCATCAATCTTCGATAGGCTGAGCCTGAACTCCAATGGGCCTGTCAAGAAGCCCACGATACCTGAAGCGGCCATCCCAAAGCGGATAGCCATTCCTGCTCTCGAGGTCACTAAAGAAGCTTCTCCCGTCAAAGGATCGGTCTTTACGAGGCTGGCCACTCCGGCTCCCGTTCCTGCTCAAAGATCTGTCTTTGACAGATTGGATATTACTGCTCAACGGACGTCGATCTTCAAGAGGCTGGTACCAGCAGCGCCTCACCAGAACAGGGGTCGTGACGAAATCACCCCTAAAGCTGAAACAATCCCAACGGCTCGACACGCTCGACGTCGCCACTGGCGCCGAGTAAGGAAGGCTGGGGGCAACTCCCCCTCTGGGCTAACTCCACCAGCCCCAACGGTGGAAGTCAATGCTGCTGTTCCAACTGGAAACAGCTTCGAGCTGCTTAATAGGGTGCATAGGAATCACCCACCGCCGTACTGAAAAGATCTCCTCCACCCTTAGAGAATGCACCGAAGGTGAAGCCGGAACAACCGCCTCAGCGGCTCTCTTCCAAAATTTACAAAGTCTTGCGACAGGTCCAGGAATCGGTGATTGATCAAGATTACCCTCGCCGGCAGAAAAAAGCGAAAATTCAGCAAGAAGAGAACCATCCTGTCAAGCCACAAAAAGCAACAGCTGTTTGGGTGCCCACTGCAATGGCTCCCTCAACGTCAACTGCTCAAAAGAGAAGGAGGCCAGAGAAAGCCCCTGTGAACGTGGCAAACCGTAAAAGCGCCGAATCTAAACGCCCCAAGTCTGGGGGCATGATGGTGCATACCGTTTATATGACTTCCGGAAAAGAGGAAAGCCATGCTTCTACGGGATATCTACCGCTTACCCGGTCAATAACGAAGGCTCGGGAACAACAGCAGCAGAAGTTTCAGGAGATGCTGACTGCAATGGCCGCACTCACTGGGCCAAAAGAAAATCCAGAGACCTCAGAGCAGCGTCGGGAACAAGAGACTGATACTGAATTCCTCCGAAGAATGCTCGAGAGGAAAGAAAAAGAGGCTGCAGAGCAGGCAGCCAATATAAAATGAATGGCTCTCTTGTTCCAAGGCATGGCTGGGATGATGTTACAGCCGGAACCTCCAGCTGAAGACCCTCCGATCATCATTGAAGACGAAAGAGGGGAGACATCGAACCCTCCTTCGGCTCTTTCAGCAGCCAAAGAAGAGACCATCTCCAAGGCCGCTCTGGATGACTACATTGCTCAGCAAATACGAGCTCACCAGGCGAATGAAGCGACCGGCCAAGTTGTTAAAACTGGGCGACCATATCCAGGCTGGTATGACCAAATAAAGTACCCGCCGGGATATTCAATCCCCAAATTCCACGTATATAAGGGTACGGGTAATCCACATCAGCATGTCGCTCAGTTCAGGGCTCTTTGTGGCAATACTGGAGGTGATGATAAACTTCTGCTTCGCCAGTTCGTCGGTAGCTTAGCAGAGACAGCTTTTGAATGGTACTCGGAGCTTCTCGATGAATCGGTCAAAACGTTTATAGAAATGGAGTTGCTATTCACTCAGCGGTTCGCAAGCGCTAGCAAACGCACCCCGATCATGGCATTGATCAACGCCAGAGTAAAGCCGGGAGAGACATGGGTGCAGTATGCAATCCGGTGGCGGAACCTATGGTCGAGATGCGAACAACGCACAGAAAAAGCTCCTGTCGTGGGCATGTTCATGTGGACCCTTGACCCTCAGTCGACTATCTCCCAATTCATGATGTTCTTCAAGCCGACCACCTTCCAGGCCTTGATCAACAAGCTGGCCCAAATGGACCAGATGGGCCATAGGCCTTTCCCTTCAAAAGTGGGTTTTCGGAATGAAAAAGGCAACGGGAAAGCGACCTTTGTCGCCAACGCTCAGCAACAGCCGAGTAACCCAAGACCGTCTGTTCGTCAAAGCAACAAGCCGCGATCCCTCGATAAGAAGTTGAAACGTCCTTACTCATTTCCCAGGGATAAAACAAGGAGACTGTTCGAACTGGCAGTGCGCAACGGGCTCATCACTCTGCCAGATCCAAAACATCCGTCGCAACCGGGTGATGTTAACCATCCTAACTATTGTCCCTACCACATAGTAATGGGTCATCCACTCGAAGATTGCTACGTCTTCAAAGGCTGGATTGAGGATGAATACCAATAGGGAAAATTCACGTTGTCTGACAACTGGAAGGTGAACCCGCCACAACCACATGCTCAGAAAAAGATGGACACGCCGGGGGCATCATGTTCTTTTATAAGGGAAGCTCCATGAGAAATTGTTCTTTCGGCAAAAACTAAAAGAATGCTGAAAGATCTTCAAACATGTCCGACCTATGAACAACAGACCGAAACGTCCTTAAACTAACAACAGACCGAAACGTCCTTAAACTAACAACGGACCGAAACGTCCTTAAACTAACGATGGACTACTATGTCCTAAAACTGGCTGTTGACCGAGATATCGATAAACTACTGTAGACTGCAGCATCCCAAGGCTGACACAAAAAAAAGAGAAAAGAATAAAAAAAAAGAAGAAAGAAAAAGGAAAAATGTATATCTATAAGCGAAAAGGGCACGGATGAAAACCCGAGAGGGTTCCGTGAGTAAAAATAGTAGGGCTACCAGCGAGTTTTGTGAAAACCCGAAAGGGCAAAATCTCGTTAAAAGACACTTGCAAGGTCCTCTCGACCTTGTAAGGAGAAACCACCTGCGTGAGATCCTTACGACTCATAAGAGAGCAACACACTTAGAGATCCCCACGACTCCTAAGGAGAAATTACACTTACGAAATCCTCACGACTCGTAAGGAGAACCCTCTTATGAGACCCTCACGGCTCATAAGACTCAAAAGTCTTAAGCTACAGGGAACTGAACCTGTTCTTAAGCGACCACCACAACCTCCAATGCTGCCCTACAAGTGGCTCAATGCCGACCCTTGTATACAATCCACGGGCACGAATAAACATTTCCCTAACAAAATCCCATCCGTGACTAGGGGTATATTTGCACGGTGAACAGTCCTTGTAAGTCCTCTCGACTTAAAAGGAGAAAATACTCTTGTAAGATCCTTACAACTTACGAGAAACCATACACTTAGGAGTCCTCACGATTCCTAAGGAGAAAACGCACCTACGAGATCCTCACGACTCGCAGGGAGAAATACCTTTATGAGACCCTTACGGCTCATGAAGTCGAAAGCCTTAGTCGACAGGATCCTAACCATGTTCGCTAAGCCACCTTTGTTTGACATCGATAGAGGCAAATGATGATTCACTCCTGGCAATATCCCAGTTGTAGCGGTGCTGATGCCAAAATCGGTGTCTAATTCCAAACTTGCAGCGAAAAGCCAGCTAGCCACATATGCATGCAAAATAGCTGAAATGATGGGGCAACTTGCAACAAAATCGGCAAGTAAAAATGTATGCACACAAAAACAACCGAAATGATTGGGCAACTCACAATAAAAAGCAGTGAGTAAATAAAATAAATAGCCGAAATAATTGGGCACCGCGAAAAATAGCCGAAATGGCTGGGCAATCGCGATTTTCGCGATATAAAAAGCTGAAATGATAGAGCATCGCGGAAAGAATAAAAAAAATGATGAAATGAAATGAAACTTTTTGCCCTGCAGGTGAGGTCACATTGACCCCTATAAACAATCCATGGGCACAAACAAGAAGGGAATCATATCGTCCCACCAGGCTTCGTCGAAGCGAAGCCAAATCTCGACGGTTCATAGACAACCTAGAGACAATCTCGACATTCGTCGAAATATTGCAGACATAATTTCAACAAACGAAGCGAAGGAAGATCCCTAACTTCAGGGTCTCGACGTCAACATCGACAACTTAGAGATCAACAACGGCGTTTCTCCTTACTCCAGTAGGATGCAGACGTGACGTCAACGAAAGACCCAATAGTCGAAACAAAGCGGAGTGACGGCAAAATCCTGTAAGTGCACGGCGGCGCCCCGGCCGTCAATCCGAGGCCGAAATGCGGAAACGAAACTTTTCTTTAAACTTTAAAAACGGCGCTACCGCGTACTTTAAACCCGGATCGGGCCATTAACCTAATGCTAGCAAACTAGAGAATGGGTAGAAAGCTATACCGAGCGATCCGTGTCCTTCGGTCTTCGGCCTCCATCCCGATCTCCTCGCGAAATCTCCGGTCTTCACCTCCTCGTCGGAAAGGGCACCACATCGCCGGGTTCTTTTACAGGCTCCCACCTCTGGACCGAGGCAACTCGGGTACGAAGTTGGCGAGCCGACGTGTCCAAGAATGCTATAGACTAAGTATAGAATCGGTTTGCCTCAAGAGTTTATGAAGTTGCCATTGAAGAAGGTGAAGGTGGAAAAATGAACTTGGGAAAAAATGGAGCTCTCATTTTTCTTGCAAGGAATGAAATGAGAATCAAATCCTCACACACATAAAGAATCCTCTCCTCTCATAATGTGGCCGGCCCCATGTGATGGAGAGAAAGGGGGAGGTCAAAAATAATCCAAGAGAGAATAATGAGTGATGATGAGAAAAGAATGATCACAACAAAGTCTCCTCCTCATCAACCATCTAATCACAAAAGTCAAGCAATGATGAACAAAAGAAGTCAAGGGATGGTAGAACCATCATGAACCTACAACTTACAAAAACCACCCTCCACAATGCTAATTTGCACATTTGCAAATAAGCCCCTCCCATCAATATTCAGCCAAGGAAAGAAACAAAGGAAAATGGCCGAAACGGAAAGCAAACTGGCAACTTCAAAAAAACGATCCCGTAATAAAATACAGGAAAAGCCTGCGACTGTATATACATACCCGCATTTGTATTCCGACCGAATAAAAATGCAATGAGACAAAATCTGCACTGTACAATATTAGGATCTGGCTTAAACCAAAGTCCGCTAGTATTATCCGTCCGATCATGATCCGTGCAATACCGCACGTACATGATCGAACCCTGCCATATATCCATACGGCCTCTACAGCGTTTCGCCCGAAACTTGAGAAACTGTCTGTGGGGGACTCTAAAGACTCATCAATACTTTGGCTGTGGATTTAACCACTAGCACGTCAGAGGTATTAGCCATACGTAACGGGCTACCAGGTATTGACCAAAAGGGACGTCGATGAGCGAACTCATCCTGACACCCTACTGAGCCTGTCGGTGACAATATCCGTACAGTCCGGTCCGTTCGTCTATGAGCATCGCATGGCAGGCCTAGGGGGTTGGTAAAAGTCAGACCCCTAAAAGCGGTACAAGTCGTGTCGGAGTGTAACCTAGAACACCCTGAGATACTACTGGAATACCTACCAGTAAATCTCCTGCCTTGGCCAAGAACTTCGTGTAATGGCTCTCCTAGACACGGCGCGACCTCACCCCCAATACCGGGAGAGACGAACCCCTGCAGATCCGCTCACTGCCTCCATGTGGCTCGGGACTGTACCCAACTAAAACCTGTTTGCACGACTCCTTTGAGCTGTGGTAGGGTAGTAATCAAAGTACAGTGGGAACTCACACGAGACAAATGACGATCTTAGGTCGATGAACTAACCTGTACACATGTCACCAGGGAACTGCTATCTGACGTCAGGTATAAGACCAACTAGCATGTTCCCGGCGAGTCATGTCCGGTGTACTCATAACCCAATGAGCACCTGTATATATCTTAGGTGAACCAACTGACACCAGTGGCTTGTGAGACCGGCCATCGCCCCTCGTCGGGGTCTCGACTGTATACACTAGTCTACTCTGGAGTATCGATGCCCTGTCTCGAAAACTCCCACGACTAGGGACCTTTTAAGGATGTGCTTATAGACCCCAGCTCCCACGTATATGATCGCCATCATACTGCTGGCAGTCAAGTAAGAATCCTAAAGGCTCTATCAATGTGTAATAGTGACCTGTAAGGTCACCTGAAGCAGTACACGATGATAAAGACAAACCAGATAGCATATTATCATCTTGAGTAAGACTGTCCTACCGGTATAGGTCCTCCCTCAATCATTGCAATCACGTGCCTGTGATCCAATAATTGACTCTGAGGGCACTATATCCAACAAATCCCAGACCGCCTCAACATTCGTCTCGATACAGCAGACGCGATATCACCCCAGCGTTCTTCCCCCAATAAGATTCGGATGCGACATCAACAAAGCGGAGCCACGGCAAAGTCCTAGTTCCAAAACTCTAAGATCCACAGACGACCTAGAGTCAACCAATGACTTCCTCGCCGGATCAACGCTCCGTCTCGAAAACAAGTCAACCAACCCCAGGGAAATCAGTATCCTTGGCAAAACCTCTCGATTCAGGGAAATCAGCATCCTTGGCGAGAACCTTTCGATTCGCGTCGAACCGCAAGGAAATCAGTGTCTTTGCAGGAATCTCTCGATTCGTCTCGACCCCAGGGAAATCAGTGTCCTTGGCAAGACCTCTCGATTCAGGGAAATTAGAGTCCTTGGCGAGAACCTCTCGATTCACGTCGACCCGCAGAGAAATCAGTGTCTTTGCAGGAATCTCTCGATTCGTCTCAACTCCGGGGAAATCAGTGTCCTTGGGAAAACCTCGATTCAGGGAAATTAGCGTTCTTGACGAGAGCACCTCGATACGCGTTAACCCACAGAGAAATCAGTATCTCTGCAGGGATATACGATGACACGACAACGGAGCCATGGCAAAGTCCCTAGTTCCAAGCCTCGATGGTTCACCAACAACCTAGAGACAAACCGCGACATTCGTCTCGATACAGCAGACGCAATGCCAGCAAACGAAGCGAAGGCAATATTCCTAGCTTCAGGGTCTTGATGGCAACTCATATAAAACCTGAAAGACTATCGGAGATCATCCCACATCAGCGCGGAGTGGTTATGACTCATCGGGGCTCCCAAACTGAGCCTAACCTCAAGTAAAAAGCGACATGGAATATCCCTAACGCTTGCTCTTTTGACGGTAATATCACCTGAAAGATTGCTTGAAGACGTCTTGTCCAGCCCCCGAAGGGATCAGAGACACGACAGCCGCAGGGCTACTTAAACAGCAAGATTATGCGTCAAGGAATACACCAGCCAACGCGACGGTGCGACGGGTAAAAAACCCTAGTACCACAGGCCCTAACGAACTTCTATTAGCAGGAGTTAACTGTGACGTTAGGAAATCCTTGCGAGAACTTCTCGATTCGTCTCGACTCGTGGGGAAAATAATGTTCCTGCGAGAACTTCTCGACTCGTCTCGACTCGTAAGGAAAAGCCTTAGGCAATGGGGATAAGGACCTGTTTCCTAAGCACTGGGCCGTGCACATCAGTCCAAGATGGACTCTTGCATACTATTCACAGGCCACACTCTCCAAAGTCGAATCTCGATAAGGAGGGAAATAACCACTTACGGGTCCTCTCGACTGTAAGAGGGAAAATTCTCTTGTGAGATCCTTACGACTCTCAAGAAAAAACACGCTTAGGAATCCTCACGATTCCTAAGGAGAAAATACACCTACGAGATCCTCTCGACTCGTAGGGAGAAAAGTCTTTATGAGACCCTCACGGCTCATGAAGTTGAAAAGTCTTAGGCAGCAGATCTG
The DNA here is from genome assembly GCA_030015575.1 of Agapanthus africanus. Taxonomy (NCBI): domain Eukaryota; kingdom Viridiplantae; phylum Streptophyta; class Magnoliopsida; order Asparagales; family Amaryllidaceae; genus Agapanthus; species Agapanthus africanus. The sequence continues at coordinate 434,363,353 of JASDDO010000019.1, forward strand.
AACCTGCTTTCTAAGCCATCACTACCCCTTGAAGAAGCCAAAACAAGATGCTCACTCTATCATCTGCCGGCTATGCTTGCTAAGGTGACATGCTGATAAAAAAAGAAAGAAGAAAGCAAAGAGACAACACAAGACGTTGCGAAAGAAATGTATCTTTTATTCATGAATTCAATTGGGTACAAAATACATCATATGAAAGAATAAAAAATGGATACATTTTATTCAAAATTACAAATGGTACAAAAAACAATTATTGAGAGGGAAGCGCTTTCAATAGTCCGATCAGCCGCTCGCGCACTTCCCTCAGCCCCTTCTCTTGATCAGCTGTCACGGCCATCTCTGCTTCGACTTAGGCTCGTTACTGCAAGTAAGACGAAAGTCGCTCATCAACGACCCGCCGAGCTGCCTCACGACTCTGTGCATCCTGCTCGATGAGGTCGAGCTTCTGCCTCAGCGTTAACCCATCGGAAATACATCGTAGAAGGCTCTCAAAGATGGTTTTCAACTGCACAGCATTGGCATCAACCTAAACATGCAGTCGGGCAGATTCGCTTGAAGTCTCTTCACATTCCTTATACTTTAAGGCCGCTTCTTGTTCAAGATGGCGGAATTAAGGAGTGCTCTGCTCGACCCATGCAGCCCGTTGAGTATTCACAGCTAGGACCTCTGGAGCAGGACGTCCGACCTCGAGCTCATGCAGGCAAGCCTCAATCTTCCTGCAATGATTAACCCAAGACTCAGCGACGCCCTCATTATGAAAGTTCACGAGCGTCGCCAACATAGGGTTAACCTACGCGGCAAAATCCGCGGCGAATGCGGGAGTCTCCACGTCAAGCTCCTCAATGTAGTCGCTCAACATACACAGACTATTCGCGGCACCTTTCGAGGATGCACGTCTAGAAAAGAGGCCTGCTGGCATTATGACTCGAGACTCGAATGGAGCTGAAGTTGATATCACCGCTGCAAAACAAATCACAGTCAAATGACGGTTCAAGAAGTAGAAGAGGTTCATAAGCAAGGGAGTTTACTATACCGGGAGTACCAGTGGCGCAACTGTTCTCTCGTCTCCTCCTTCGATCTGTAGTACTACAATCAAAACAAAGAAGAATTAGAAATGATTTGACTGCCGGTAAAAGAAGAGACATTAGCTGAAGCCTGTACTCACCAGCGCCACTAGATGAGGCAATCTCTGACTGGAAGGAGAAGTGTGGGTGTAGTACCTGATACAGGTGATCAAAAAGGACTTCTGCAAGGACGCGGTAATGCAATGTTAGTACATAAATTATACAGCCTAGAAATAAAACTGATGGGTCACAAATCCGCACCTTCCAGCATTTGAGATGGTACGAGAGAAGGTAGAGGAGCGGTCACCGTTAAAGCAGCAACCGAAGATTCTTCCTCGGGTGGCACAACCCCGACACTCATCACACCTGCATTAGAAATAAGAGAAACACTGTCAAAAAGAAATTAAAAGGGGATCGCAGAATAAAGAGGAAAGCGATGACCCAAAATCTACCTGGTGAGTCGCCGGTCGAGACCGCGACAAGAGTGTCACTGGATGCAGCGAATGCTCCACTCTCCTCCATCAGAACGGTCTCGCCACTCGTAGCCTCATCCCCCGATTCCATGAGAGCCGTCGTAACGCTCGCGATGCCAGGAGACGGCAAAGAACCGCAGGCGGAAAGAGCGACGATTGGGGCAGTGCCCGACTCCTGAGAAAGAGTGGCTACCTCGGGCTCGGTGGCTGTAGCTATCTCACCCACCGCTACCCCAAGCTCGGCAATGGTAGCCATCTCACCTACCGCTATCTCAGGTTCAGCGATCGTGGCTACCTCCTCTACCGCTACCCCAGGCTTAGTAGTTGCCGCCACTTCTTCAGCAAGACTCGGCCCTACAAGATAGGATATATGAGAACCTGAAAGTTAAAACTTTGACAAAAGAACTCAATGTCACGTTACCTTGAGTTGGTCTTCCGATTGCTTCCCGAGCCGCACGTGCTGCCTGTCTGTGGACTGTGGACAAAGCAGCCGGAGCATCTTCTAAAGGAGTAAGGGCAGAGGTAACAGCACTTGAACCCGCACCCGCATCCAAGGTGGCGGTACGCTCCCTTGCCACACGCATCCTACGCTTCCTCTCCGCCCGGGCTGTGAGGGCAGATCTTCTGAAGGCCTCCTTCAACAGGACATCCTCGTCTGCGCCAATATTTACCTCTGGAGCCATTATGGCACCCGTTATCGGTTGCTTAAGTGAAGCTTCTTTCGGCAATACCGGCGGAACTGAGATAGCCGACCCGGGGAGCGTCTCCGCACCACCCTGCGAAGTCGGTGCCACGCTCGGAATGACATGAGTAGAGGTAGTTCCTATGATAAAAAAAAGAGGGGTCAGATTACCCATAAGAAACAGGAGCGGCAACACGGTGAACCGAAATGTACCGATACCTAAGGATGCTCAAAGCCTTTCCTCTTCGAGAGTCTTGAGAGAAGCTGTGAAAGCTTCTTCGGTGGAAATGCCTGTTAAAGAAGAAAAAAGCGTTAGTCAAAACATGATGATAGAAATATGATACAATGACAAAAGATACAGCTGATGGTTACCTGATCGCACGAGGATAGCGAGTCCCACTTCATGGCTTGCCAATTGCTCAGAAGCTGCAATGGCAGCCGCCAGATCGGTATCATCTGGCGGCATGAATAAGCCCTCGTTTGTCCCATACTCACTCAGACCCTCGCCGTAAGGAGCGTGAAGCTCCTGGCCAAGTACAACGTCGACGGAAAGGATAGACTTTTTCTTCCTCTTCTGTGAGCGAGCTCCGGTTGCAACCAGCACTAGCTTACGCTTGGTGGGCACTTTAGGACGACGAGTCCCGATATCTAAACCCACGCCAGACTCTGGGGAAGCTACATTCACCGTCTTCATAGGAGCACAGGGCACCGATAGTACATTCACCGTCTCCTCGGGAGCACGGGGCACCGGTAGCTCATGCTTGTCATGCGGGGCAGCTTCTCTTAGCGGAGGTGGGACAATGGTCCGTCACTTCAGGGGGACATTTCGATCGCCAGCAGGGGGTGCACCTTTGCGATCGAGAAATAGTCGCTTCTCTTCCCTGATGACGGCGCCCATTGAATGCTGGTACCACGCCACGTGTACATTAAGGGCCTTCGGGACACAACTCGGTTCGCTGATAAAGAAGTGAGACCCTGTGTTTAGGCGCATAAAATGATGCAGCGCATTTCGCATCCCCTCTTCAGTGGCAGTGGGTTCTAGCAAGAAAGCCTCCAGCGGAACTCCCTGATTATAGCTCAATTGTTGGGCGAAACGATGCGGATTGTATCTCATGAATAGCGCCGCATCATTTTGCCTGAATACAAGAAAGCCCGGCCTGATGGAGTACAAATGAAGAACCTCCCGGGCTTTCAACACAGAGGCCCCGTCTTTAAAGATGTCTCGCAATGACAGCACCGCTTTTGAAGTTTCCTAGCCGATGGTCAAGACTTTGTCTGTGAAAGACATACCATCTCCAACCGTGCATGGACGGAGGAGCAAGCCCCTAGCTTCCCATGGTGACGGACTCACGATGGAGGCGTCAACCAGCCACATTATCCGTGGGAACTTGCATCTGTCGTAAAAAGAAGGTCTTTTGTGGATGCCAAAGACCCCAAGCACGTGCAGCTCCATCCATGAAGTGAAGTAATGCATTGGGAAGTTGGCAGGATGCACCCCTGGTTCAGTGGTATCCGCTGCTAAGCTAAGACTGTGGTATAAGTGGGCTAACCCAGCGATCCCGATGGCCACTTGTATTCCGGCAATCATGCGATGCGCGGGGTAGAAGACGAAAGGCCTCATGTAACGAGGATGCATAGGAAGCGCGAACCAGCTTAACCATAAACTGAGGAACCTGAGAAAGAACGCTTCTTCATCAATGCCCAGAGCGGGGATTTCTGACAGAGGGACGATCGCGACGTCAGGAAGAAAGAAACCTTTTTGATCAGCTTCCAGTATCGGCCGACGGTCCAAGCCAAAGCTGAAGGGATCATCAAGTTTAGCAAACTTTTCGTCTTATCGCGACAAAATTTTCGAGCGAAGAAAATGGGCAATGAAGTCCGCAAAGCTGACCCCTCGGCCTCCGGATTCAAGCAAGAGGCTCTCATATATGTTCAACACCTTTATCAGACTTGAGAACTGGTGCTAAATGGCATTCTCTGGGTGAGGCCTATCACCACTGGCTTGGTGGAAAAAACATATTCATCCGGAGGAAGCAGCTCCTCGTAGTGCTCCCCCCTAACCGGTAAACCAGAAACCTCGGCAAATTCTTCCAAGAAAATAGAGACCTCTCTATCCAATAGGAGGAAGGTATGGGTCAGGATGTTCCACTGCTCCAAAAACGCTTTGATCCACCATATGGGAGGTGCAGAATACTGGAATAAGGAAGCGTAGACCGCAGGGTATAAGCCGAGCTTTAGCAGCTGCGATTTCTTTGCCGACAAGATATACCGGGCCCACTGCAAGTACCCGGCCGGATGACGGGGAGTTAGCTCGATGTTGTAGGGCTGTCCCCAAGGGCGCGACTCGCCCTGACACATGCGCCGCCCTAGGGTATCCAAAGCAGCCGCCGGCTGCACGGGTACTGCGGCGATCGAAGGCTGAAGGAGACCCTCCGAAGTCCAATTAACCACCTTCACGGCATAGTTCACCGGGGGTGCATCTGCATACGGGATCGCCGAGATAGGCTCCGAAGGCGTCGCACAAGAAAAGCTCCAGCAGCCTCTAATAATCTGATCATACCATCTACCCCACAGGTGAAGATTCTTGTATTCCGGGTCGTGGTCTTTGATCGGCGCGAGAACTTTTCGGTTTACAGGCGCCTCAAGAAATCCGCCTTCTGATCGGATGAACGGAAAGGAAGTGTCGAAAGACATGTCGCCTGCGCAAAAAGGGACAAAAGTCGACTGTCAGTGCTATAATTTAATTTAAATTCTGACACTAGGTATTTTAAAATTTGTACCACACTGTAATGCAGTGGAGAGGGACCAAAGGGGGTCCACAAAATCTAGATGAAAATTCATCAATTAATAATTAATAAAACAGCCTCATCATTTGATGAGACTGTTAATTAAGTGAGAATATCCTCAAGAAAATTCTTATTAAATAAGAGATCCCTCGGGAAGAGGAGTAAATCTCCTTTTGAGAGCAATGCTCTGTGACAGAGTAACACTTGTCAAACTCTGATCATGAGGAAATCAAAATTCCTCAAGAGCCTTGCTCTGGAAAAAATTGATGATGGAAAAACCCATCAAAATAAATATAAATGTAAAATCAAATTTTATGAATTAAAAATTCAAAGATCTCCAAGAAATATGAACAAACTCTAAGAGTTCTTTATGAGCAAAGCTCTGTTCATAGGTTAAGAAACCCTGAAACAAGATCTCCTTAGATCTTTGGGTTCAAAAGAGCAAAGCTCTGTTAATGAAACCCTAAAAAAAGGGTTTTCTTTAGATCAAAGATCTATGAAGAGCAAGGCTCTGTTAATGGGTAAAACCCTAAATTATCTAAAAAAAAATTACCTAAAATTTTAACAGAGTTTTTACTCTTGAAAAGTTCTTAAACAAAAGAGCTATGCTCTGAACAAAAATTCTCAAAGAAAGAAGATGAACAGAATCATCTAAAGGACCAAAGGTCCTATTTATAGGCATTGAAACGCCTCTTCAACTTCTAAGTTGATCCAAGGGCGCAGATGCTGCCACCGCCGCACTCACGTGTGGGCCACGTGAGGGCAACGGTGGAGGGCATTTGTTTCCCCCAATAAGAGCAAAGCTCTGTTTGAAATTCGAATTTCAAAAAATTGAAGCAACGCTTCAGATCCAGAGCCAGGTGCGCTGCGCCCTAGGCAGCGCACCATGTGTGCGCTAGCGCTAGGCGCGCTGCGCACCATGTGTCAAATACGGGTGCCATAGCGCAGGGCGCGCTGCGCTCTGAGCAGCGCACCACGTGTCAAACACAGGTGCGCTAGCACAAGGTGCGCTAGCACAAGGTGCGCTGCGCTCTGAGCAGCGCACCACGTGCAAAGCACGGGTGCGCTAGCGCTGGAATTAAAAATTCCCCACCGTTAGATCAAAAGATCTAATAATAATGATGAATCATTAATTAAACAGAATTAAAATTCTGTTATGGAAAGATTTTCTTTCAATCTTTCTAAAAACAAAAAGATTGCCTTCTGTAAAACAGAAGCCCTAGGATCAAAAATCCAACGGTGGGAAACATCCCCAAATCAATCAGAGAAACATCTCTTTAACTGATTCAACAAATCAGCTTGCCCTATATAAAGGCCCCAAGACTTCAAGTCTGATATAAAGAACCCCCCCCCATAAACTTTGAGAAACTCAAAGATAAAGAGCAAGCTCTTGCAAGAAGATACTTCTTCAAGGTAAAGATGATGAATGATGAACACAGATATGAAATCATCTTATAAAAAAATAATTCTTTTCTTTTAAAATGATCATAGATCTTCAAGACAAAAAGTCTTTCACAAAAGAGATCAAAAGATCTCATCATAAAATAAAAGAAGAACATATTCTTCTTACAGATCATGGATCTATAAAGGTAAAGCCTTTCATCAAAATAAGAGATTGAAAATCTCTTCCTGCAAAATAAGAACTGTTGTTCTTGAATCTTGAGACAAAGTCTCTTCTAAAAGAACATAAATTTGTTCCCAGATCATAAAATTAATCAAGAGCGCTCTTGAAATGCGCCTTGCGCTCTTGAACTGCGCTTCTGCGCTCTCTGAACCGGCACTCAGCGCCAAATGCGCCACGTGTCAACCACGTGTGCGCCAATTAAACAACTTGCGCTTTGCGCTTCTGAAATAGCGCACTGCGCTCATGGGCTGGCACTCAGCGCCAAGCACACCACGTGTCACTCACGTGTGCGCCACTAAACTAGCGCTCTGCGCTCATAAATTGGCATCATGCGCTCATCATCTGGCGCAAAGTACCAAGCGCGACACGGGTCAACCATGTGTGCGCTACTTGGCAGAAGCGCATTGCACTCTTCATCTGGCGCAAAGCGCCAAGCGCGACACGTGTCAACCATGTGTGCGCTACTTGGCAGAAGCGCATTGCGCTCTTTAACTGGCACCAAGTGCGACACGTGTCCTCCACATATGCACTACTTGGCAGAAGCGCATTGCGCTCTTTAACTGGCGCAAAGCGCCTAGCGCACCACGTGTTGCGCCGACAGAACATAAATTGTTTTTTAATAAGTCAGAGCTCTGATGAATGCTCTGCATTCAATACAAGACAAAAATTTTGTCAAGATATAATGCTCAGCATTATTAAAAGAGCCAAGCCCAAATAATGGCTCAACAGCCTAAAATAAAATGTTAAACATTTATTATACTTAGCCCGATATTGGCCATAAGTCCTCAACTTATATTAATTGAGCCCACCTGCTCATAAATATTTCAACAGATCTTAGTCCCAAATTGGACTACAGATCTTCCAACCAACTCACATCGGTTTAAGGGTACAACTCTGAACCCCTCTGATATATGTCGTTGTAATCCTTCAATGTCTTCAGAGAGGTGACGGGTCCCGACAACCATATATTTCATGGACTGTGAGGTCCTTAAACTCATGGACTATGATGTCCTTAACCTGGACTGTGAGGTCCTTAAACTCATGGACTATGATGTCCTTAACCTGGACTGTGAGGTCCTTAAACTCACGGACGATGATGTCCTTAACCTTGACCGAGATGTCCTTAAACTAACATTGGACCAAGATGTCCTTAAACTAACAGTGGACCGTAATGTCCTTAAACTAATCGACCGCAATGTCCCTAAACTAAACAATAGAGTCCAAATGCTTTTTTGTCGGATCTAAATGATCCCGTTAAGTTGATCTTAGTCTAAAATTAGACTAACGTATCCTTAACATACGTTTAAGTTGATCTTAGTCCCAAATGAGGCTAACGTATCCTTAAACCCAACCCCCAAACCCAAATCTAAGAAGATACGGATTTGGACTAATCCACGCCCTACGGGCAACAACATAAATTAGTCTCCGTATACAATCCACAGGCAACCAAAAACAAAACAAACACCCACGACACGAAGTGACCATCTGAAGAACGAGAAAGTTACCGTGATGCGGTAGCGTAATTAAGTGCAGGGGCTTGAGCCTGCAGGGAAAAGCGTCCCCACAATCAAAAATCCCTCAAACGAGGGGGAATCTGACGAAGTCTGCTACATCGGCCGCATCCGTTTAAACTTTCGATACACGGTGCTATAAATCAACTTAGTATCTTCGGAGAGGTGGACGGATAGTACCAATTAGCATCTGCCCCGAAATTCAGGCAAGACATTCATCGCGTCTTCACGCGTCTTTCGGCAGGGAACAGGAAGTTCTTAATTGAACTTCAGGTGGTTCCTTCCATTGTTGGTCTAATACTTTAGTATTGTGACAACATACGACACTATAGATTTAGGGAAGAAACCCAGGTCTCATCAGAGATACAGACATATCTTGAGGCGGCACCACCTGATCAGGGAGATCGTTGGTCTCAGGAGATCGAGGTGAGGAGAGTAGATACGGAGAACAACATTGCAGATTCACTCCAGAGGCCATCCCTCAGACAGTGTTCGAGAGGCTATTCGAGACCTTCGGTCTGCGATATGCCAGTATATGGCCTTAGTGAAATTGGGAGATTGTTAGTGATATATGCCCTAGAGGCCATTATTGTATCATACTGGATTGTATATTACTTAATGGAAGCTTGAATATACACGGATATAGTAACAGCGTTGCTCAAAATGGTAGTATGCTACCTGATTTGTTTCTACCTCAATATGTGCATGCATTTTCTTAGCATATCGCTTATACATATTGGTAGAGCCCTTAGGATTTTTGCTCAATTACCAGCGTTGTGATGGCAGTCACACTAATGGGGGCTGGATAGTCTATAAGCACATCCTATACAGATCCCTAGTCGTAGGATTATCGAGACGGGGCATCGATACTCCATAGTAGACTAGTGTATACGTTTCTCATCCCAGTAGGGGAGATGGTCTATCCCACAACCATTAGTATGTCGTACTGGAGATAGTATACAGGTGCTCATTAGGTTATGAGTACACTAGACAGAACTCGTCGAGAACTGTTGGTGGGTATTATACCTGTCGTCAGGTAGCAGTTCCTATGTGACATGAGTACAGCTTAGTCCGTTGACTTGACACTGCTGTTTCGCCTCAAGTGTGTTCCCACTGTACTTTGATTACTATCCTACCACGGCTCAAAGAAGTCGTGCAAACAGGTAGTAGTTGGGTGCAGTCCCGAACCACTTGGAGGCAGTGGCGGTTAGATAGGATTCGTCTCTCCCAGTATTGGGGGTTGATATCACGCTGTGTTCGGAAAGCCATTACAAAAAGTCCTTGGCCAAGGCAAGCGAGATTTATTGGTAGCTACTCCAGTAGTTTCTCAAGGTGTTTTGGGCCACTCTCCGACACGACTTATTGCTCTATTAGGGGTCTGACGATTATCGCCCCCTAGGCCCGATATGCGATACTCTTAGACGAACAGACCAGATTGTACAGAGATTGTCACATTCAGGCTCAGTAGCAGTTCGGATAGGTTTCTTCATCGGCCTTCTTATCGACAGATACCTAGGTAGCCGTTACGTGCAGCTAGTACCGCTTGCGGCTTGTAGTTAAACCACTGCCAGCATACTGTCGAGTCTTTAGAGTCCCATACAGAGAGTTTCCCTGCATCAGGCGAAAGATGTAGAGGTCGTATGGTTTTACGACAGGGCTTCGATCACGTACGTACACTTGTGCGCATATAATGTTCGGGTGGATAATACTAGTGGGAGTCGGATCCTAGTATTATATTGATGGATCGGTTTCGTCTCTTTGTATTCGTGTTTCTCGGAACACGGATGCGGGTATGTATATACGAATGAGAGGGGCATAGAAGGAGACACCTCATAATGGTTTTGACCATTGACTTGATTAAAACAATTATGAGGTGGAGAAAAGTATTTGTTATTTTTGTAAATGATAATTGTGCCATGGCTACTTGGTTTGACCACTTGACTTGGTTTGACCACTTGACTTGGTTTCACTCTTTGACTAGATATTTCTTATGAGATATTTTGTGACACTAGATATTTTGGATGAGATATTTTCTTGCCATGCTTGTAGTCATATCAAGTGAGCCATCTCATTTTCAATTATCATTATCAAAAACCATTTCTTTTTTCTCAAGTTAAGCTATCTTCTTCTTCCTCTCAACAACAACCCTTAAGGTCTCATGAGTTGAGTAAACTAGGGTTCCAAGAGACAAATAAATCCATCTTCATTCTCTACATCACCTAGGCCATCTAGTTTAGCAAGCTAGTTGCCCTAGTTACCTCGGTTTTGAGGTTAGAGCTCGGACTATAGACTTTCGGGTGGATCGTCTTTGACTCGAGGAAGCCGACGAGGAAGCTACGATCCGGATCAATCCTTGGAGCCTATGATGACGAGGAGGACAGCGGAGAAGACCTGAAGGACTTGTATCATGAGGTATAACATTCTTTCCGAGTAGTTAAATCTCATGTAGTTTACTAACTAGGGTTTATGGTCGATCCTTGGTTCTAGTCGGTGCTGCAAAGCCCGTAAAAATCATTTTTTGTAAATTCCGCCTCCCCGTGAACACGTGGGGTGCGCGACATCGAATTACACCTTCATCCGGGTAAACTTAAATCTCATTAGAAAGGAGCTTTTATAGTGCGGTATGTGTACTCGCACGGTGCAGTGGATATAGAAAAAATTTTAAACGGTTCTATTTTTAAAGTAAATGGGCATAAATTAAAACTGTACTTTTTCGCTGACCCTGCGGAGGAGCTCATGTTCCTACAGGAGCCGCTTTATCACAACTAACCTTCCTCCGCCTCACCTCCATGTTCGGTAACAGTGTTTCGTCTAAGAATGGAGATGAGTATCTGTGCGTGCCAAAGAAAAAGTTTGGGGATAGTTTTTCATTTAACTATTATTTTATCCCTAATATTTTCCTCCCAAGTCTACAGGCCTGTGCACTTAAAGAATAATATCAGTGAGTACACTGCTGCAAATAGGTTTGAGGGGAAGGTTTTGTATTTACTGAAATATCATTTGGCGCTAGGCACAATATAAAAAAAATTTGGAAATGAAAGTTAGAAAGTGAAAAATACATATGAAAGATAGGAAGAGCTTTAAGAAAAGCAAGAAAATTAGATATTATTAAAACGAAACTTGTAATAGGTAGTTATGAGCTGCTGTCCTAAGAGTTAGTAAGATGAAAGGGATCACTAATCTGAGGATATAATTGAGTTTGAAAAATAGTCTCTATTCTTGAGTCCAAACATCTGAACGTTGATACCCTATTATACGCACTTGCACACATCTTGAAACTTGAGATAATAGAGTATACCTTGAAATGCTCTTGTCTAAAAGCCTTAGTATGAAGGAAAAAAGTATATAAATCAACAAAATATAAATAAAAAAATGGTGAAGAAAAATGAACACTGGTTTTGTAATTACTTAAGGTAGCATAAAAAAATATAGCGAGGATACTTTATCACCAAGTGCTTTAGACCAACTGGTTTGGGAGCCACTGCTAAGCCTTAGATGTTGCAAGACTAGGATATTGCTAATTATGCCTTAACGAGTGAGCACACGTTTGGTAATCGGTTGGTTAGTACCTCAAGAAGTATTAACGGTCGCATAAAGAATGCATGAGCAATTCCATCTATAAAATATTCACCGACTAAAAAGTACTAAGGAAGATGGACAAGAGTATGATACCTTGAATTGAATTCTCTAAGTGTAGGGATGTCTTTTACACACACGTAGGGGTATATGATCGATGATTGGAAGAAAACTAGGCAGGAAGACTAAAGGCAATGTTTTATTGAGGGATAATGTGATTTCAGACATTTTTCATGGCCATTAAGATAGGGCTCATGACTACTAAAAAGCTAGTGTAGTTTAAAACTCTTATTTTCAAATTCTTTCTTTTATATGTTCTTTATCTTTGTATATAACTTATAAGTCTACGTTACCCACCCCGGTACTTACGGGGAGGCGGAATAGGTAAAAAAATAAATTTTTATCACAAAGTAACATAGACTAAAGCTTGAGGATGTTTGCCAAACCATTGCTAACAAACAACTAGAGGTTCTATCTACGATGCTTAGGAGATTATACCTCACGAAAACAGTCATTCGATTCTTCTCTTCGCTATCCTCCTTATTCATGCAAGCTCTGTGGATCGATCCGGATCTTGGTCACCTCCGCGGCCTCCTTAAGTCGAAAACGATCCACCTGAGAGTCTGAAATCCGAGCTCCACCTCAAGCCGAGGTAACTAGGGCAACAAGTTTGCTATTCTTGATACCCTAGGTGATGTAGAATATGATGGTGAATTTGTTTGTCTATTTGAACCCCAACTTGCTCAACACATGAGACCTTTTGGGAATTCTAGTGAGGAAGAAGAAGAAGAGCAAAGCTTAAGAGCTCAAGTGAAGAGAGAGAATGCAAATGAGATAATGGGACATGGAAAAAATAAAAACCAATCTTTTATGATAATTATGATGGCTAAGTTGATTTGACCACTATCATGTCTTGATAAAACCAAAGCCAAAGAAGAGTCTAGAGCTCACAAGAAATATCCAAGTCAACAATGGTCAACTAGGTCAAATTGTCAAGCATGGTCAAATGGTCAAAGCAATTAGCCATAACACAATTATCATTAACAAGATTAGTAAATATTTTCCTCACCTCATAATTGTTTTGACCGAATCAACGGTCAGAACCCCAATAAGGCACCTCCTTCTTCGCTCCTCACAACCGTGCATACACACCCGCATCCGCATTCCGTAGAATGCGAATGCACAGAAGACAAAACCAATCCATCTATACAATACTAGGATCCGGCTTAAACCAAAGCCCACTAGTATCGTCTGCCCGAACATCATACGCGCACAAGTGCAAGTAAGTGATCGTAGCCTTACCGTAAAACCATACGACCTCTACTCCTTTTGCCCAGTGCAGGGAAACTCTCTGTGTGGGACTCTAAAGACTCGACACTACGTTGGAAGTGGGTTTAACCACAGACCGCAAGCGGCACTAGCTGTACGTAACGGTCCTTAGGTAGATGTCAATAAGAAGGCCGATGAGGTAAACCCACCCGAACTCCTACTGAGCCTGAATGTGACAATCTCCGTACAGTCCGGTATGTTCGTCTATGAGTATCGTATGTCGGGCCTAGGGGGCGGTAAACATCAGACCCCTAATAGCGGCACAAGTCATGCCGGAGTGTAGCCCAGAACACCCTGAGAAACTACTGGAAACACTACCAGTAATTCTCGCTTGCCCTGGCCAGGGACTTTGTGTATTGGCTCTCCTAGACACAGCGCGATATCAACCCCCAATACCGGGAGAGACAAATCCTATCTAACCGCTACTGCCTCCAAGTGCTTCGGGACTGCACCCAACTACTACCTGTTTGCACGACTCCTTTGAGCCGTGGTAGGGTGGTAATCAAAGTACAGTGGGAACACACTCGAGGCGAAGTAGCAGTGTCAAGTCGATGGACTAAGCTGTACTCCTGTCACCTGGGAACTGTTATCTGACGATAGGTATACTACCAACCAACAGTTCCCGACGAGTCCTGTCCAATGTACTCGTAACCTAACGAGCACCCGCATACTATCCCCAGTACGACGTACTAATGGCTGTGGGACAGACCATCTCCCCTGCTGGGATGAGAAGCGCATACGCTAGTCTACTCTGGAGTATCGATGCCCTGTCTCGATAATCCTACGACTAGGGACCTGTATAAGGATGTGCTTGTAGATTACCCAGCCCCCACTAGTGTGACTGTCATCACAACGCTGGTAATCAAGCAAAGATCCTAAGGGCTCCACTAATATGTATAAGCGATATGCTAAAAGAAACACATGCACATATTGAAGTAGAAACAAACCAAGTAGCATACTACCATTTTGAGCAAGATTGTCTATACAATTGTGAATATCCCAAGCTTCCATTAAGTAATATACAAACTAGTATGATACAGTAATGGCCTCTAGGGCATATACACTGACAATCTCCCACTTGCACTAGGGCCATGTACTGGCGTATCGAAGACCTATCATCTTGATCAGCCGCTCGAACTGAGTCTGGGGTATGGCCTTCGTGAGTGGATATGCAGTGTTATTCTCCGAATCTACTCTCCTCACCTCGATCTCCCGGCGATCTACGATCTCCCTGATCAGGTGGTACCGCCTCAAAATGTGTCTGGACTTCTGATGGGACCTGGGTTCCTTCGCTAAAGCTATAGCGCCGTAGTTGTCACAATACAGCGGTATTGGATCAACAATTATGGGAACCACCTGAAGCTCCGTGAGGAACTTCTTCATCCAGACAGCTTCCTTTGCGGCATCACAAGTAGCTATGTACTCCGCTTCCATAGTTGAGTCAGCAACGGTTTCCTTCTTGGAGCTCTTCCAGCAAACCGCCCCTCTATTGAGAGTAAAGACATAAGCCGACATGGACTTGGAGTCATCCTTGTCACTCTGGAAGCTGGAGTCAGCAAAGGCCTCGATCTGGAGGTCCTTTCCGCCATACACCAAGAACATCTCTTTAGTCCTTCTCAGGTACTTGAGAATGTTCTTTACTGCTATCCAGTATTTCTCCCCTGGGTCCGACTGATACCGGCTTACAACGCTCAATGCGTATGCTACATCTGGTCTGGTATACAACATCGCATACATTATAGAGCCTACCGCAGATGCGTAGGGTATAGATGACATGCGAGCCCTTTCCAAATCAGTCTTGGGAGACATCTCTTTGGAGAGGGTGATTCCGTGACAAGCCGGTAGATTACCGCGCTTTAAATCTTCCATACTGAATCGTTTCAGTATGGTGTCGATGTACCTGGACTGCGAAAGTCCCAACATCCTCTTAGATCTATCACGATAGATCTGGATCCCCATAATGCAGTTGGCATCGCCTAGGTCCTTCATGATGAACCTCTGTGATAAGAATCCTTTGACTGACTGTAGCATTGGAATGTAATTTCCTATTAAGAGAATTCCATCCACGTACAAGACGAGGAATACCACAATTCTCCCTACAATCTTACTGTAAATGCATGGTTCATCTGGATTTTTGATAAAGTCAAATTCTTTGACAGTATCATCAAAGCAGATGTTCCAACTCCGCGATGCCTGCTTTAGTCCATAAATGGACTTAAGCAACTTGCACACTTTATCGCTGCTCCCACTCTGAATGAAACCCTCCGGCTGATCCATATAGACGCATTCTTCCAAATTACCATTTAGAAATGCCGTCTTTACGTCCATCTGCCAGATCTCATAATCGTGGAAAGCAGCAATGGCAAGAAGGATCCGAATGGATTTGAGCATAGCCACTGGAGAAAAGGTTTCGTCATAGTCCAAACCAGGTTTTTGACGAAAACCCTTCGCAACAAGTCTAGCTTTATAGGTTTCAACCCGCCCATCTACACCAATCTTCTTTCTGAAGATCCATTTGCAGCCTACGGGTTTTATCCCTTCTGGAGCAATGTCCAAAGTCCAAACTTTGTTGGTGTATATGGACTCCATTTCGGTCCGCATTGTATCCAGCCATTTTACTGAGTCACCGCTCTGAATGGCTTGTTGGAAGCTAATAGGCTCATTATTTTCAATGATGCAATCCTCTCGATCCCCGTCTATGAGAAAACCATAGTATCTCTCAGGCTGATGAGACTGCCTACTACTCCTGCGGAGTAGCGCTGGGATGTCCGGTTCTCCTGAAACTTCTGGTTCTACCAAACTTTCAGTAATAGCTTGTGGTTCTAGAATTTCTTCCAGTTCTACTGCGCTCCCACTTGTTTCTTTTTCTAAAAACTGATGTTCCAGAAAGTGGGCATAACGAGAAACAAAAACCTTTTGTTCCTCTGCGTAATAGAAAAGATACCCCCTGGAGTTCTTTGGGTATCCCACAAACTTACACAGTACTGAGCGTGCCTCGAGTTTGTCCGCATGCTGCTTCTTAACAAAAGCTGGACATCCCCATATCTTCAGATATTGAAGATGGGGTTTCTTCCCACACCACATCTGATATGGTGTGGTAGGCACAGTCTTGGAGGGAACCTTGTTCAAAAGATATCCAGCTGATTCTAGTGCATAACCCCAGAAAGATCGCGGTAACTCGGCCTTACTCATCATGGAACGAAACATATCCAATAGGGTTCGATTCCGTCTTTCAGATACACCGTTGTGTTGTGGTGTGTATGGAGGAGTAAGCTGAGAGAGAATTCCATTCTCTTTTAAGTAGTCCAGAAACTCGGCACTTAAGTATTCACCATCTCGATCAGATCTCAGTGTCTTGATACTTTTGCCTGTTTGTTTTTCTACTTCATTCTTATATTCCTGGAATTTTTTAAAGGCCTCGAATTTATGCTTCATCAAGAAGACATGTCCATGCCTGGAGAAATTATCTGTAAAAGTAATGAAGTAGGAATAACCACCTCTCGCATGTGTAAACATTGGACCACACGCGTCACTGTGTATGAGTCCCAAGAGCTCGCTCGCTCTTACTCCGTGTCCAGTGAACAGAGTCTTTGTCATCTTTCCCATGAGACAAGATTCACAAGTAGTATAAGACTGATACTCGAATGGATTCAAATATCCCTCTTTATGTAACTTCGTTAACCGTGTCTCATTGATGTGACCCAGTCTACAATGCCATAAGAAAGCCTGATTTGTTTCCGGAGACTTTCTTTTAAGTGTGTTCTGGACACTGAAAACCTGAGCTTGATTTAATACGTATATTCCGTTTTCTAATGTACCTGACCCAATCAGAACTTGATTTAGGTGGATGTGTACCATATCGCTTACAAAAGTAAAATCATATCCTTCCTTAGAAAGTAAGAATATAGATATGATATTACAGGCTAGACTAGGTACATATAAACAGTTACGTAGAATCAATATATGCCCACTTGTCAATCCTAGATGATATTCCCCTACGGATTCAGCGTTCACGCTCATTCCGTTCGCAACTCTGAGAGTCATATCACCTACCCTGATAACTCTACAGTTTCTCAAAACCTGTAATGAATTACAGATATGAGATCCTGATCCGGTATCTAGTATCCAGGAAGTAGAGTTAATTGACATACAGTTTTCTATTACAAACACACCCGAAGCCGAAACCACAACATGCTTCGAATCCTGGCTACTGGCTTTGCTAGCCCTGCAATCCCTCTGCCAATGTCCTTTCCCGTAACAATAGGAATGTCCCTCCTTCACTACATCCAGTCCCGAAACTTTTGCCCTTCCCTTTCCTTCTTCTTCTCTGGTTTCCTTCAGGGTATAAGTAGAGGGCAGAGACTGTAGAATCAAGTCAGTATTTGACCCGTTCTTCAACGTGGTCTTCAGGTCCGTGAGCTCATCAAAATAGCTAGTCTTTGTAAGGACGTTGTCCCCTACAGATAACCTGTCAGCCAACCTCGCTTGAAGCAATTCGTTCGAGGTCTCATATCTTGCGATACGAGATTGCTCTCCATATAAATCTTTGTTATGGAGGAAGACAGAAACTAAGTCCATCTTTTCGTGCTGCCTCTGGTATGTACCATCAACTGAGGCCAACACGAGGCACTTGGTATTCGAACAGTTTTTTTCCGATGTCTTACGGATATCAGTATCCGTGACGATGGAAACTGGTCCTGAGATGGCAGGGGTTGGATTAGTGAAGAGGTGTCCCAGTTTGTCATGGGTAATGGATATCTGGACAGACCTTTGCCAGTCATAATAGTCAGATTCAGTCATTTTATTATCTAGATGTAACCTATGTCTGGTCACAGGGTCGCTGCAATTAAGAGAGAGAGAAGAAAACACTTAGCATGATACTCTTGCAAGTTTAGATTGGTTTTTAATTTATCTAAACAGGATGGCTCCCACTGTTTCTCGAATCCTTCCTCAAACCATAAAAGAAGAATCAGTCAGGATTAATCTCATCGTACAATACTTGCTTAACCGTTCAGCCAGGCTAGTGTCGGTACTTCGAGGGAGGTTTTATGACGCTTTCACGAAGTTCCTTAATTAAATAACCTCTTTTCCCTGTGGGCGTAGCCCCGCTAACACCTTTCTAGACACCTACTTGGTTTATAGCATTGATCGTTAAGTGAAAAGTCTCCCGAGGAGTAGCAGATACTCACAGTAGGATCGGGATCCAAATATCATTGTGTGATAATGCTGAAGGAATCCTACCAACATTATCAAACTCTAAATGGTATGCAGCACTAGCAAGTTTCAATTTCCTTAGAAACTCCCGATGTGGATTTTTACCCCATGCTCTTATGACCTTGACGAAGGCCAACATATCATAAGTCACATGTCAAGTTCTACCCGTCATTATCCAGGTTAATTTGAACCCACCCGTACATACTCTTGACGAAGGCCAAAATAGTAGTACGACTGTCCCAAACCAACGTATCTATCTATACTACAGATAAATATTCAGCAGCTACCAATCACTATGCCTTGGCGAAGGTCAAAATACATAGCTTGAATACTACTGAACATTTAACTGAAATGACGGAGGGCTACGAATGGTTTTGGCGAAACCGTGAACGTAGTGAACTTGATATAATCGAAGGAACCTGATAGCTTTTAAAAGGAGTGGTTTAAGCTCCGTGTTTTTTAAAAGTTTTTCCGTTTTAAAAAAAACCGAGTGGTTTTGAAATTGTTCCAACGATTTAACTTTGGTTTATTTTCTTTGCATTAATATAATGCGTTCCATCAATTAATCCTACCATTGCAGAAAACAACGAAAATATTACGTACGCTTATGCCATCCGCATTCGCCACGGGGCCCCGTCATCACCCGTTAGGTTGCTTAACTAACGACAGAGCGGGGGCTGGATTAGTGTGGATGCAAAACATAAGCAACGTCTACTAGATATCATATATAGATATATATAGATTCGTCAGATGTAATGATAGCCATTCCAGATCACAGATGAACACATTGGATATACTAGGAATCCGCGCTTCGTTTGAGCCTGCAACGAAAGACGGATTACACGGTCGCGATGAATAGCCAAACCCCGCCCTAGACCCCTACGGGTGCGACAAACTACCCGCCAAGTACCTGAAGTGAAGCAACTCCCTCAACAACGTGAGTAGGCCACTCGGCATTTCAAAGTACCCGGTAGTTTGTGCACCCCATCTTGGGTCTATCTTAGGAGCAAAAACGGTAAAAGAAATAATATACAATGGCGGCTACAATCTCAACCCGGATGTGCGGCCATAAAATAATATTACATCAAATTACAAATTTTACAATGAATGAAAAATGAAAACTCTCATCTCACATCCCCGGCTATTCATCACGACAATCCAACAAGCTCATATACCAAACCAATAACACAGATCAAATATGTACAACCCCCACTAATCGACGTATAGCGATTAGTAGACGTTCAATACATATATCACATCACATCACAGAAGATCCGATTAGCTAAAATATTTAGAATTTCGATCGATAACTTGATTTGAAACTACCCTGAGCACAACACAGTACTCAACAAAATCTGGGCAGAAACAAAGTATCAGAAAAATCACAAAATACAAATCTGGACAGACTGCAGGAAAAACGAGTTGACTCGGCGTCGACTCGGCCGCGGATCTGCGGCGAAACGCTTCGTTTCGCCGCGCTTCTGCGGCGGTCTGACCGATTCACAAGCTCGTTTTTCTTGTGTGTCCTTCAAAAAGCCTGCACGTATTTTTAAGGTCCCTGGAAAAATTTTTGGACCAGATTTTAAAATCGACAGAAAACGTGCATTTTTGACGTAATTTTGCGATTTTTCCGGCAATCGAATTTCTAACACTTTGCTAACAAGTTAGTAATGGTTTAGCGAGGCTCTGATACCACTGTAAGTCTACGTTACCCACCACAGTACTTACGGGGAGGCGGAATAGATAAAAAAACAAATTTTTATCACAAGGTAACATAGACTAAAGCTTGAGGATCTTTGCCAAACCATTGCTAACAAACAACTAGAGGTTCTATCTACTATGCTCAGGAGATTATACCTCACGAAAACAGTCCTTCGGTTCGTCTCTCCGCTATCCTCCTCGTTCATGCAAGCTCCGTGGATCGATCCGGATCTTGGTCACCTCCGCGGCCTCCTTAAGTCGAAGACGATCCACCCGAGAGTCTGTAGTCCGAGCTCCACCTCAAGCCGAGATAACTAGGGCAACAAGTTTGCTATTCTTGATGCCTTAGGTGATGTAGAATATGATGGTGGATTTGTTTGTCTATTTGAACCCCAACTTTCTCAACACATGAGACCTTTTGGGAATTCTAGTGAGGAAGAAGAAGAAGAGCAAAGCTTGAGAGCTCAAGTGAAGAGAGAGAATGCAAATGAGATAATGAGACATGCAAAAAATAAAAACTAATCTTTTATGATAATTATGATGGCTAAGTTGATTTGACCACTATCGTGTCTTGATAAAACCAAAGCCAAAGAAGAGTTTAGAGCTCACAAGAAATATCCAAGTCAACAATGGTCAACTAGGTCAAATTGTCAAGCATGGTCAAATGGTTAAAGCAATTAGCCATAACACAATTATCATTAAAAAGATTAGTAAATATTTTCCTCACCTCATAATGGTTTTGACCGAATCAACGGTCAGAACCCCAATGAGGCACCTCCTTCTTCGCTCCTCACAACCGTGCATACACACCCGCATCCGCATTCCATAGAATGCGAATGCACAGAAGACAAAACCAATCCATCTATACAATACTAGGATCCGGCTTAAACCAAAGCCCACTAGTATCGTCTGCCCGAACATCATATGCGCAAAAGTGCACGTAAGTGATCGTAGCCTTGCCGTAAAACCATACGGCCTCTACACCTTTTGCCCAGTGCAGGGAAACTCTCTGTGTGGGACTCTAAAAACTCGACACTACGCTGGCAGTGGGTTTAACCACAGACTGCAAGCGGCACTAGCTGTACGTAACGGTCCCTAGGTAGATATCGATAAGAAGGCCGATGAGGTAAACCCACCCGAACTCCTACTGAGCCTGAATGTGACAATCTCCGTACAGTCTGGTCTGTTCGTCTATGAGTATCGCATGTCAGGCCTAGGGGTCGGTAAACGCCAAACCCCTAATAGCGGTACAAGTCGTGCCGGGGTGTAGCCCAGAACACCCTGAGAAACTACTGGAAACACTATCAGTAATTCTCGCTTGCCCTGGTCAGGAACTTTGTGTAATGGCTCTCCTAAACACAGCGCGATATCAACCCCCAATACCGGGAGAGACGAATCCTATCTAACCGCTACTGCCTCCAAGTGCTTCAGGACTGCACCCAACTACTACCTGTTTGCACGACTCCTTTGAGCCGTGATAGGGTAGTAATCAAAGTACAGTGGGAACACACTCAAGGCGAAATAGCAGTGTCAAGTCGACGGACTAAGTTGTACTCCTGTCACCTGGGAACTGTTATCTGACGATAGGTATACTACCAACCAACAGTTCCCGACGAGTCATGTCCAGTGTACTCATAACCTAACGAGCACCCGCATACTATCTCCAGTACGACGTACTAATAGCTGTGGGACAGACCATCTCCCCTGCTAGGATAAGAAGCGCATACGCTAGTCTACTCCGGAGTATCGATACCCCGTCTCGATAATCCTACGACTAGAGACCTGTATAAGGATGTGCTTGTAGATTACCCGCCCCCACTAGTGTGACTGCCATCATAACGCTGGTAATTATGCAAAGATCTTAAGGGCTCCACTAATATGTATAAGCGATATGCTAAAAGAAACACATGCACATATTGAAGTAGAAACAAACCAAGTAGCATACTACCATTTTGAGCAAGATTGTCTATACAACTGTGAATATTCCAAGCTTCCATTAAGTAATATACAAACTGGTATGATACGGTAATGGCCTCCAGGGCATATACACTAACATAACTTTCATCGTCTTTTTTTTATTATGGGATTTTGTCGGCGTAATCCGCTGAAAACCCTCATGAGACAATACTCCTACTAGGGACACCTAGAGCTTTAAAGGCTTGTTGCACGTGCTCAGGGCAATCGCGTTGCCTACGAAAGTGTGCTAGGTTTTTCTTTTTCTTTTTTCTTTAATAACTAGTTTGCTCGGGACAATCAAAGTTAAGTTTGGAGGTATTTGATTAGTCTGAAATATTGCGCATTTGAATGATTATTTCCCCCACTATTGTTAAGTTCTAAAAGGTGTTTATTGTAATTATAGAACATATGAGGGTTTTTGTGTAAAAAGTTTATTATCATATTTTTCTACATTATAATTAACATAATGAGGGAAAATACATGCATATAATATTTATATAAAATATTAGTAATTAAAATATGTATATCATATCAAATATTTCTAATCAATATTCTTAACATATAATATCATATAAAAATGGTTAGGATAATATCTCAAAAATACCAACGATTACTAACACCATATATTGTGCAGATATTAGATCAGGACTGGAATTCAAGAGATCCGAGATGTCGGAATCAAATCTGCCGAAATATGGAAGCAAATCGTAAGATTTAGCAACGGCATAAACTCAGTGCATTATTTTCAGAATCCAGATATCGAAGAGATCTCCAAATGTCAACAGAAAATGGTGGAAAAAATTCCAGAGGATGATCCCACCAAAGAGCCACGGTTGGGCGGCTAAAAGCATGCATTTGCGGCGGATCCATGTCATATCCAGAGCCTTAGGATGTAATTTTTTATGGTTTTGATCGTATCAGAATATAATCACAGATGATATCAAGGGTTTCTAGTTTCTGTGACTATAAATAGGACCGAGAGCTTCACATCTAAAAAGATCAACCGAAGAGATCAAGAGGTCCAAAGCGATCCACGCATTCAGGTGATCATCAGCCGGTCATATATCTCCAATAAGATAGAGAGTGAGAGCAAAAACCAGGGTTCTTGTAATCTACCTTCAAAGGATTTGTAAATGCAATAGTTGATTAATAAAAGTAATGTTTTTATTAGTTTTTTTGCAAATTACTTTCCACACTTACTTTCCCACTTACTTTCTACATCTTAATCATGTTTTCACTCTTCTTCATCCTTTCTTCTACTTTAAATATGAGCGAGTAATTCCTAGCTCGCTAGGGTTCGTAGGCTAAGGTAGATCAATGGATGATAAAGTCATTTAACTTCTTTTATAAATTTTAAAGTCTATAAAGTTTAGCAAAATAAATGTTAACATCTTTATCGGGCGTGCTACCAATTTATTGCTAGTCATGACCACGATTTGAGATTGGTTTAACACTTGTTTTGTTAGGGGCTAGACATGAATAGAGATCAATGCAAGGACAAGGGTTAGTAGTGGGGAAACCCTAGTTTATTCCAAAAGAACCCTAATCTACATTCATCACTATCGATCTAGTTTTAAGCTATTAAAAGATAAAAGAAGTTATTTTTAATTATTCATCCATTACCACTAAATCCTATGAACCCTATAAGCCTTCTCTTCATAAATCTTATATCCGTAACGACAAACAACCACCCTTCGTTAATCAACTCGTCTAAAACAAGAAAAGGTTCATGTTTCTGTGCGGACGACTTGTACTCATCGCGGGTAGCTACTAGCGATACTGTCTTGATTACGGTTACTTTACGAACACACTTTTAAACAGATCAATCAAGCTTCATTCTTGAAATTTTGCATTATAAGATTACATATGCACGCACAAACAACATAGACATTAAGACCTTACTTTATTACTTCAACGACCATACATAGGATTCGATGGCATGCTATCAACCGCTTTTTTAAAGAAAATTATTCTGTCGTATTGTAGCTATGGTACTCCTGTATTGGTAAATTTGAAAAGTCAAACTAAACGACGACTAACATGTATGATTAATTATCTAGCTACACAAAAGTGCGACACATGCAATCGCGGTTGATCGCTGTTTATCATTTTGGAATGCAACCCATCTTTATAAAGTTGACATATTATACGACCAACCAAATCACGAATCAATATCACAAATTCAGTAGGGTACAGAGATAGCAAATCTACTGATATCAATCCAAGCTGGATAGGACATGACTTATAATTTGAGTGCAAGACTCAATTCACACAGATTACAGCCTTCTAATCACTAGACTGAACTCCATGCAGACCAAATATCGAGGTTTGGATTCGGACCATCTGTTCCTCACTTGCATCTTCCGGATCTGATGAAATAGGATGAATTGAGATGGTATTCTAACATGTTTTCATGTTGTCTATATTTCGATTACAAACAACCAAACACAAAATCTGAGCCATGGTCCAGTGCGGGTAGGATGTGGAGTGGAGGGCACTTCGCAACTAAGATATTCTTATTTGTAATGGGTATTTTGTTATATACACTTCCCAAGACTGCAACTTTCTTTGTGTGACCATCCCGCATCCGTAGCCAGTTTTCCAAAAAAGGCCAAAAACACAAAAACGATACGGACTTGAACGGGTGCAACAAATCGGATTGAATAGGCGAGCACACGTCCGCAGCAGCCATTTGATTTGGTCAAGCAAAGATAAAGACAACAAAAACAAACGAAGAGGAGAGAGAAAGTAGAGAGAGAAGCAGCAGCGTTAGCTTCCATCTCCTTTCTCAATTTCTCCTCACAATCCCTTTTATGATCGCTAGGGGATTGAATCGTCATCTTTCCATTTTGGTCCCTCTCGTTTCTCTAGGGTTTCGTCGCGGTTCGAGATCTTGCGTCGTTTCGATCTGATTCGGGTCGGATTTGATCGGATTTTGCCCTTTGGGGGTGAATTGAGACGGCGGCGGGTGTGAATTTGAGTGTGCTCTCCAATTCTTAGGGTTTGGAGAGATGAATTTGGTGGCTAGTTGCAAGGTAGATAATTGTATCTATCATTTTAATTTCAGCTTATTTTTAGTTAGGAATTTGTGAGAATTTGTTTTTTTATGGTTTAGAGAAGGAGCTTATGTTATTCATACGCTTTTTGCCCCTTCTCTTTTGCGAGTAATATGCCCGTGAAGTTCATTGTAGTTATTACTTGAATTAGCTTGCGCTTAGTTCATAATATGGTGGCCAAAAAAATTACATTTTTTCGGAAGAAAAAATGTGGGATGTCAATCGGGTTGAGTTGACAATGAAACCAACTGATCAACACACATTGGTCACCAACTAACCAAGGAGAATCATCCTAATGGATATTATTCACACAAATACACGTAACACAGGCAATTAACATTTGCATGAGTAAAAAATAATGGACAATCTTCAGGTGTCGTTTAGGTCTCGTGGTTACGGTTTTGGAAACCATGGTTTTATGGGGTTTCGAGACTAAACTCCGAAACTTCTACCCAAGGCCTATTTGGCAACTAAAATCCAGTTTACAAACCTCAGTTTCAAAAAAATTCGAGGGCTCAAAACCCTATTTTTTCAAATTCCTAAAAGAGCAGAGTTTTGCAAAGTTTCAAGCCGCTCTTTTTATAACCCTATTTTGAGAGGAAATATTGGTTTCAAAACTATGTTGCCAAATAACCCTAAATTTTGCGAAACTCCATTCCTCAGAAACTGTTGTTTGGATACATGCATACCGTAATTTTGTTTTTACGTAAACAAAAGCAGGGTTTTCGAAATGTTGTTGCCCAACTAGGCCCTATAATTAGTCCTAGAGCATCCTCCTCTGGTTCTACCCAAATCATTTTTCACATGGGAGGTGAACAATCACCGAAGTTCGCCACAGTTTTAGGTCTAACCTATGCCTCTGTTCTCCTTCCCACTCTCAGGAATGTAAAGCAAATAGCCTGTTCTTGTTCAAAAAATGAGATTGTTTGCTAAACAAAGCAAATAAGCATGAATATGATTAAAGCGGAGGGGGAGGATCAAAGATCCTTAACTTATGCATGATTATTTAGAGTAAGCTGTGATGGAACCATGTCAATTGAACAGGTTATTGGATTATTATTTGTGATTCCTTTGGTCCATTTTTGGATATTTGACTGATGCTGGGAGCTAAACATTTTTTTATACATCAAATATGTTACGTGAGATGCTTCAATATTTTTTGCTTGGTTACTCTTGTGCATACGTTCCAAACACAAGCGTAAAGAAAAGGCAAGACAAGTAAACTTACACTTCCGTAATTATGAGACTTATGAGATGACACAAGGAGAAGAGGTTGGCCAAAATTAGTGTTAGTCTAGACAATAAACCGGATATGATCTTTGTTAATTTATGGAGCACGTGATCTTTAATAGAGGTGATTGAGGAATAGCTCTGAAAATTGATTGTGTAGGCCCTAAAATTTTGAGAAAGTTTTTTCTTGTTGTTCATAGAGATAAATTAGAAGAGACCTTTCTCATAGAGAAAGGAATCGTTGATTAAGTAAAGGAGAGTTGAAGGCAAGATATGAAAGAGAAGGATATTTATAACAACTAAAAGAATGTGTGTGTGTGTGTGTGGTAGGGATGGATATATAGACAATACAAGAGGAAACATGAAAGACTCATTTATCATTATATTCAGAATGCAATAAAATCCTTTTCCCAAATATTTGGGGTTGCCTGCATAAGTTGTTTCTT
This sequence comes from Agapanthus africanus, assembly GCA_030015575.1. NCBI lineage: Eukaryota > Viridiplantae > Streptophyta > Magnoliopsida > Asparagales > Amaryllidaceae > Agapanthus > Agapanthus africanus. Next base: position 434,390,001 of record JASDDO010000019.1, read on the forward strand.
TCGGTTGACTCTTTCACTATGATAAGGGGCACTTGACTAAATTAACATTGAGCATATTCTTCAACTTAAATATATGTTGAATAGGCCTAACTATAGTCATTGTTGCTCTATTAACTACTCTTCTTTCACGCGTCCTACTCAGTGTAGCCATTAGCCTTCATTGCACATTCCTAAATCATCACCATTTCCTCATGTATAACCTAATATTGGCACTCGTTCATCTTAACAATCTCATTTCAAGTACACTCTTTTTTCATTGTTGGTTCATACTCATCCTATAGAAACTCTCTTAACTTCGTGGTATTTATCATTCTATGTCATTCCAAAAATACTTCTCTACGTTTACTATTTCATTTGATTGTAACATTCACGTCCTCGACGATCTTGATATCAAAATGGACCTTTGATCTTACATAACCAAGATGATAGCTCTCTCGGTATCTTTTGGCCTTTAATATGGGCTATATGCTCCTTTTTTAAATACAATTATCTAATACTAGATCCCATACATACTTTTCTCCTAGTTCTACATTCTTTAGATTCAAAGTTTGAGATCTTCTTCAGCTATCTACTTTAGAAAACCCTCCTCTGGCTTGGGCCCATGACAGAAAACTACCATTACTTTTCAAAATTACAGATAACTACCATGCGTAACGGTGTTAAATTTCTTCTTAAAAAACCATTTTGCTCTTATCGTAAGATGATTACTTTATTATTAATTCTAATAATAATAATTTTAAATAATTATTTACTATTAATTAAAGAAATTTATAATATGGGGAAGAAAGGGAGGGGCTCGGAGGGCCACGACGGTGGAGGGAGAGAGGGAGGGGAGGTCAAGGATGGCGGCGGGGGTGGTGGGTGATGGCCAGAGGAGGTGGTGGTGGTGGTGAAGAAGAAGAAGAAGATGGCGACGGCGGCGCTGATGGTGGTGAAGAAGAAGGTGGTGGTGGTGTTGCTGATGTTGTGATGATTTTTTGGGAGGCAATGGGGGCAGTGGGTGATAGCCGGAGGAGGGGGTGGTGGTGATGAAGAAAAGAAGAGGAAGATGGTGGTGCAGATGGTGGCGGCGGCAATGATTTTTCAGGAGGCGATGGGAGGTGGTGGGTGATGGCCGGAGGAGGTGGTGATGGAGATGGTGGTGGTGCTGTTGTTAGTGCTGCTGCTGATGGTGGTGGTGATTTTTGAAGGCGATGGGTGATGGCCAGAGGTGGTGGTGGTGGTGATGAAAAGAAGATGGTGGTGTTGGCGGCGGCGGCGATGTTGATGGCGGTTGTAATGGTGGTGGTGAGGTCGGGGGCGGCGCCGTCACCGGTGGGGATGGCCGGGAGGAAGAAGTTTTTTTAAAATTTTTGTTAGAAATTAGTGTTAGGATTAGAGAGGGTATTTTGGGGATTTATTTTTGCTGACATGGCAACTTGGTTGACATGGCGCAGATGTGGCACAGTAGGCGTTGTTAACCATGGCAGTTTTCTGTAATTTTGAAAGGTAATGATGTTTTTTTTTCCACAGGCCAAACCTGAGGGGAGTTTTCAGTAAATAAGCCTTATTTTTTTCCCTTAACTTAATTCTAAATAATACCATCAGCATTAGTGCATCAAACATCTTAGTGTATGTATATGATGATATGTGATGCCTTTCCTCCGTGCGTTCCTGATGCTACCAAGATATGGCCAATGCCACAAAGCACCAACAAGATTTGTTTGAATGGGACATGGAGCAAGGAAGTAGATGGATAAAACCACGAGATCTGGCACATAAACAGATGGACACCAAAGGCATCAACAGAGTTTTGGCTTGGCTGCGACGACACAAATAAAATGATTTTTTCGAATAGAAAAGTAAACTGGAATACTGGACTAAGGTTAATGTGAGTGTTATATATTATTATTACTTAAGAGGGCAGATTCATCTTTCTACTTTGCAAGGTGGTTATGTTGGAATATCTGCGAAATCCTGTATTAGGAATTATGCCGGCTACTTATCTGTCAAAGGTCAGCAGCACCGGATGAGAATTCTTACTCCTGACCTCCTTTGGCTCATCTCGAGCTGCGTAATTGAGTAAACTGTCCATTAAATGAAACTCGATTATCCATCCATAGGTCGGCTGAATGGGACCTATATCAATTCTCAGTTTACTATCTTCTTCATCATTCAATTCTTTAATCCCATCAGTAAATTTACAGGACAGTTGTTTATTCCCTAAATTCTATCACAATATCTTCATAGGTATTCTATTACAATTTTTCATTTAAATTAATAAAAACTTATGCAGTTCTTCTCTTTTATTGTCTCCATTAGCTGTCATATAAATAAAATGCAATTTCTCAATCACTATTCTTAGTTTTGTTTGTTACTTTCTCTCATAATCTTAATTGTGTGGTTCACTAGTTGGGTTTCATCATAATCGTGCTTCTTCATATACTGTACCCAAGGCGCTTCCCTACAAATCATGGACTTTTCAACATCGCTTAAGATTAGAGATGTAGGATAGAGTGACGTTTCCATGTCTTTGTTCGATGTATTGCAGCACTTCCCAGTATCTGATTCTATTAATTTTACTCAAACTCCGATTTAAACTTTGATTTAGAAAGGTCAAGGGAATTGAACTCGAATTTTAGAATACTAGTACTATCACTTTTTTTGTTTGTATTATTGATACCGACTTGCCTTTTCTTCAGGACAAGTTGGCTTACTTCAGAATAAAAGAGCTTAAAGAGGTCCTAACTCAACTCGGTCTTCCCAAGCAGGGGAAGAAACAGGTCAGGCTGGTCAGCAATTGAGAGGTTTTGAATTTTTGTAATAATATGTTAGTCACTTCCCTGACGTTATTACCCTTACCTTCGGTTACCCTCTTTCCCATGGGGTGCTACCTTCTATAGTTAGCTGATTTCTGTATTTATACGACTGTGATTTTTTTTTTATGCAAGTTCTCTTGATATCCCCCTGAGATGTCTATCTAACCTGGTGAAAGATACAAGCAGCCAAATGACTGCAAAAAGTGCTCGATGCGTGTCATTTTTTAGTCGAGATTAATGTTCTATTTGGATTCTGTTTATGATTATGAAGCTCTGTTTTCCATATATGTTCACAAAGGCTGTACATTTTTCAGGATTGGTGAGATTTAAGTTCATTGGTATTACATTTTATAGGTTTTAAGAAATTTGATTACCATTGGAATATTTATTAGAAAAAGGTAATACCCCAATTTGCCACAAGAACATTGCTAGTATCCAATCATGCCGATGTGTTAATTACTTTAAGAGCTCACATTATCTATGGACTAAAACTTGACTACAAAGTTGACATTATTTCTATCATGAATATTAGTTGACGTGTGCAAGCATTTTAGAAGCAAGTCCCACTGTCTCCAAACAAATTACAAGCCGGCAAGCTCCCTTGCGTTTTATCATATGTTCCAGAATGAAAATGACAACTTGGACGACCACATCAAAGTGATGTTTTCCTGAATACAATTACTTCTGTAACATTTTAACTCAGCTTATGTCCTAACAGTAGATGTGAATCAAGATTTTGATAATTGGCTGAAATCAATCCGTTTTCTGATCTGCGAATTTAAAAACTGAAGAGCCTTTTAGGTGCTGATTTTTCACTTTAACCAGGGAAAACTTCTTTCAGGAATATATGGGCATGATGCATTAGTTTTTCAATCATTGTCTTCTAAAAGTTACAAAAAGATACCTGTACTCTATAATGCATTCTTCTTTCTTTCTGAGTATGGCACTCTGTATTACAATTTATCTGAATCTGCTTCCCCCCCCCCCCCCCCATAATTTGCAGGACCTAGTGGATAAACTTCTATCATTGCTTTCGGATGAACAAGGTACCGGTTTCTTACCTTGCTGCCTGTTCAGTAAATTCGGTGTCGTTATGACTATTCTGCATGTCCATTTTAAAACGTTTTTTTAATGACGGGGGTTCAAGTCAAGTTATAGCTATATAGGTGCTGATCTTAAGCCTAAGGTATAAAACTGTCGCCGTTATTTTTCAAGATCAGGCTGTTTTGTACGTCTTATCTCTTCATATTAGGGTTCATAATACAGCTAGCTGTTATTTCTGAAGAGAGTTCATCAGTTAATGAACATTAGATGTAAGAGCATAAAATATTAAAATTCAATCATATAGATATGATCTATGGAAATCTAAATAGCCTAGATACAAATATTCTTATAATTTGACCATCTTTCGTGCATTGATCAACACCTTACAAATGCACTATTTTTCTAAGCATTATTTCTGAAAAATGTTATTGTTTTCTATTTTTTCGGAATGCTCCTCTGAGTGTCCGTTGGCTCTTTTTTCCAGAATAGCTGTAGGAACTATTACCCACTGCTTGCAAGACTCACATGTTATATCCAGTATGAGATGACCAGTTTTGTTCTCTGCTGTAGGTTCCAAATTGCATGCCCTGGCAAAGAAAAATTCTATTGGAAAAGATGGAGTTGCAAAAATAATTGATGACACCTTCAGGTGATCTTCTGATCCATATTTTGTATTTTTCTATAGATGGAATGTACCTTTCTTTTTCTGAAAATGACAATCTGCAAGTAAATTTGTACATTTACATCCTTTGGTGGATGTGTAGGAAAATGCATATTCCTGGAGCTACTGATTTAGCGTCAAAAAGCCAAAGCAGCTCAGATATAAATCCAGTTAAACCTAAAGAAGTAAACGATTCATATCAGGTGGATATGAAAGTTCGATGCCCTTGTGGTAGTTCTTTGCTTACTGATTCAATGATTCGGGTAATTTACTTATTTGCTTCTACCTTTTGACATACTCTTACCTATTATCTAACCATAATCTAATTGGTTCATGCGGTTTTCTGAAGTAACCGATGCATGTATATTGGTTTGATACAATGGGATCACAATCTTGATTTATTATGCGGTACCTGAATACATTTTTCTGAAGGGGATATGGAACTTTCACTTATGGGACTAGCATTTTTTTTGGCACTGGCCCATAAGCCCTAACCTATGGATACAACACACAAACACACCCACACCCACACCCGCATCACACACAAGCACACAACACACATACAACACACATACGCACCCAGGGACCCACGAATTTGCCCTGAAAGTGTAATTTGTGACCACTTCTCCTGTGGTTCAAAACCCGCACTCTCCCCAGGAGGGGAAGTGACGGGACTAGCATTTGGGTAGGTACAAATGCCAGAGCATTTTATCTCTAGTCAACCATGACAGCTGATGTAGATGTGAGAATGATTATGGTTATTATATTTTCCTAAACAACTTTTATTTACGTTCTTATATTGATTAAAGCGAGTCATCAATTCAAGTTTTTGCCATTTCCTACATTACACAAAATTTTGTGCCGTTAGTATGTTTCAGATTACCTAGCACATCAGATCAACTTTAAATTTACGAAGTTCCAAATATGTTAAAAAACAAACCCCTATTTTTAGTAGTATTGGATTGGATTGGAAGGAATTCTTTATAGTGGTTTCAAAGGAACACTTTAATTTTGTGTCCCTGATGCACAAATTTTAATCCATCTTATATGCTCATCTATGATCTATTACGTAATTTAATTGTTTTCTATTAATGCATTTAGAAGTGAAATATCCCCTTTGACTCACTGAACAATATGGCATGGTACTGAGTCTCCTGCCCCCTCATTCTATATAGAGCATGCAGGGCTCCTAATAAAGAATTGTTAAACCTAAACAGAGCTAAAGCGGAATGTTATATATTTCTATAGATTTTGTGTATTACTTTGTCTGCATTTCTAGATATACTGCGCATCCTAAGCGTTGGTATTTGCTAATTGCAGTGTGAAGATCCGAGGTGCCAAGTTTGGCAACATATTGATTGTGTCATTATACCTGAGAAACCTATGGAGGGAATTCCCCCTGAAGTCCCACCGTGCTTTTACTGTGAATTATGCCGGCTGAATAGAGCAGACCCGTATGTCTCGTTGGCTTCTTTATTATTGATATCATTTAAATAATAATCTTCTTATCCTTTTTTTTCTTAACAGATGCTCATCAAGTTTGGTATATGCATTTATGAAAAGCTATAAATCAATTTTCAATTCAAAGTTATAGCATGATTGATTGGTGCTTTCTGGGATTATTTGAATTACATCATTTATAAAGGAATTTGTTACATATATTGAATGTCCTTGTCCTTTATTTGGAGCCTGCTTATAATTTTGTCTTTAGAAGATTCCAAAATATGTGCTGTAATTTAGCAGCCCTAATTGAATGTTTTTTCCCCAGTATTTTATTTAATCAATTAATACTTCGATCGGGAGTGAAGCTAAATGTTCTCTTAACAAATCATATCTTCTTTATAAAGCGAATATTCTCACAACAACATGCTAATGTGCACAGTGTTGAATTATTAGGCTTATTGAAGTTAAGGATGCTTTTAAAAAAATGAATCAAAGGAATGCTGCATGACATAAAGATATTCATGTTGAAGTTTGAGAGGAAGTTTGGCTTGGTACTATTCAGGAGATAAGTAATCAGCATACCTAACAGAATTTCTCAACAATCTTGCAAATACCAACAAGAAGTCCTATTGATGGGGGCGAAACAAGGTACCTACTACCTATTGAACATACTAGAGATGTATGTATGGGATGAAGAGGTTATGCGCCATCGAATGAATTTATGGTAGACTAGTTGATATAGAATAAAGGAAGCAAGCAGTGGTTTGTTGTGCAAGAGGTTGATGCAGACATCAATTAAGAGTGCTCATTAATAAAGAGCCTGGTCTCTCATATAGATTTTATTAGCTGCGTGCCTTATGGAATAAAGATAAAAGAAAGTTACTTCTGACGGGTGGAAAGGATGAAAATGATATGAACAATGTTGTAAAACACGTATACGTCGCTATTTGGTCGACCAATGCATAACGTTGAAATGGATAATAATAATCGGAATATGTAAATTTACATAGAAAGAAACTTTTAATATACAAACATATAGACAAAATAGAACCGCCCCCAGCCCCCCAAAAAATGTTGATATGGAGAAAAAGAAAAGAACAAAGTCTTTGTTAAGTGGATATTTAGTTTGGGTGTCATGTTTGAATTTTAGCTAGGTTATGTGCCTTGCAAATGCGCCTGATCATATCTCCATTTGCCCATATATTTTGCACAGGACTAGTTATGCCTCTGTATGACCATTTAATTCTATTTGAGTGCCAATCTCTCAGCCTCTTAAAACCTTGTTTTACTACACTATTTAGCAACACCGTTGGCTGCTGCAACGAGGCAAGAGAAAGAGATCGTAAACAATCCCTTCCTACTATCTGAAGTAAATATAAAGAGCTATCAAATGGAGCTACGGTTGGATCTATGCTTGAGTATTTAAATTTGTTAGATGTGGGATGGGTTAGTCATAGTTGCTTTGTATTGTGGTTGCAGAGTGCTTTTCGTCACCTATTGTGATAGGGTTGGATCTATGCTTGATTATTTAAGTTTGTTAGATGTGGGATGGGTTAGTCATAGTTGTTTCGTATTGTGGTTGTAGACCGTTTTTCGTCACCTATTGAGATAGATGCGCTATGTGTCAGGGTGTACAGATCCCCCTGCGCCATGATACAACAACAACAACAACAACTGAGCCTTTTATCCCAAGCATATGGGGTAGGCTACATGAACCAACATGAGAATCACGCCGGGTCCAGCACATGAATTCTCTGCCTCCATTCACTCCTATTGAACAATATACTTTCATTGAGTCCTTTGGCAACCATATCGTTTCATATCACCTCCATCCATGTTTTCTTCGGTCTCCCTTTTGCCCTTTTGCCATTGCCCATATCGAGAGTATCTATTCGTCGGACCGGTGCTTCCATAGGTCTGCGTCGCACATGACTAAACCATCTTAGCCGGTTTTCCCGCATCTTCTCCTCCACAGGTGCGACACCAACTTTTGTACGAATATCCTCATTTCGCACCTTATCTTTTCTAGTGTTACCGCACATCCAACGAAACATGCGCATCTCCGCTACGTGCATCTTCTGTGTATGATGCTTCTTAGGAGCCCAGCATTCTGTACCATATAATAAGGCAGGCCGAATAGCGCTCCGATAAAACTTCCCTTTCAATTTTAATGGAAAGTTACGATCACATAAAATCTCTGTTGCACTCCATTTCAACCAACCAGCTTGGATCCTTTGATTAACATCACTATCGATCTTCCCATTCTTTTGGATGATGGAATCTAGATATCTAAACTGGTCGCTCGGTGATATCTCTTGCCCTTCCAATGTTATACCAATATGGTTTTGACTTCTCTGGTTACTAAATTTGCAATGCATATATGCTGTCTTGGACCTGCTCAATCTGAATCCCCGAGATTCCAATGTTTGCCTCCATAATTCCAATTTGGCATTAACCCCTGCTTTCGTCTCATTTACTAGAACAATATCATCAGCGAATAGCATACACCAAGGTACCTCATCTTGGATAGTTCTAGTAAGCTCATCCATCACGATGGTAAACAGGAATGGACTTAATGCAGATCCTTGATGTAAACCAATAGTAATCAGAAAATCACTCGTTTAGCCGCCGCAAGTTCTGACATTTGCCACTACTCCATCGTACATATCCTTGATTATGTCAATATACTTGACGGGGACCCCCTTCTTCATCATTGTCCTCCATAATACCTCTCTAGGTACCTTGTCGTATGCTTTTTCTAAATCAATAAATATCATATGCAAATCTCTTCTCCTCTCTAAAACGCTCGACAAGTTGACGAAGCAAATGAATAGCCTCTGTCGTTGATCGTTCAGGCATGAACCCAAACTGGTTTTCTGTTATCTTAATATTCTTCCTTAGCTTGTGTTCAATCATTCTCTCCCAAAGTTTCATGGTGTAACACATAAGTTTTATTCCCCGATAGTTTGAGCAACTTTGAATGTCATCCTTGTTGTTGTAGATATGTACAAGGATACTTTTTCTCCATTCATTTGGCATCTTTTTTGTCTGCCAAATCTTATTAAACAGATCTGTCATCCATTTAACGCCTATTTCTCCTAAGCATCTCCAAATCTCGATAGGAATCCCGTCACGGCCAACCGCTTTTCTTAAACTCATTCTGTTCAAAGCTTCTTTAACCTCAGGTAGTCTTATTTTACGCATGAAATCACGGTTTATATCTTGAGATTGAATGACAAGTCCATCTAAATTCTTAGTAAAGCTCTCATTGAACAATTTGTCAAAATAATCTCTCCATCTTTCCTTGATATTCTCATCTCGAACTAAAACTTTCTGATTTTCATTTTTGACACACTTCACCGCACATAAGTCTCTAGCCTTCCTTTCCCGCATCCAAGCAATCCGGTATATATCATTTGCAGCCTCTTTAGTGTCTAATTTCTTGTACACCTCCTTGTAGACCTTAGATTTAGCTTCACGAACAGCTTTCTTAACTTTCTTTTTAGCCATTTTGTACTTCTCAAATCTCTCCACATCTCTACTTTTCTTCAAATCTTTATAAGAATCCATTTTAATTTTAATAGTAGCCTTTACATCTTCATTCCACCATGATATGTTCTTAGATGGTGGAGCACCACCTCTCGACTCACCAAGTAGATTTCTAGCAACCTTCTTGATACAACTAGCCATTTTGTTCCATATTTTGTCTGGATCATCTTCCGACAGCCAATCCGCTTCTTGGACTACACGATCTATAAAAGCCTTTTGGTTACCTTATTTCAATCGCCACCATTTAATTCTAGACTCTACTTTACGTCTAATCTTTCTAGGTTCTCTTCTAAATCGAAAATCTAGAACTAAAAGTCTATATTGAGTGGTTACACTTTCACCTGGCACTACCTTACAGTCGATACAACAACCTCTATCTATTCTTCTCGTCAGAAAAAAGTCTATTTGACTAGCACTTGATCCGCTCCTAAAAGTGATAAGGTGAAACTCTCTTTTCCTAAACCAGGTGTTTGCTAAGATCAAGTCATAAGATAAGGCAAAATCTAGAATCGAGTCATCTACTTCATTCCTTTGTCCGAAACTAAAACCTCCATGGATAGTATCAAACCCACTACGAGTAGTACCTACATGTCCATTAAGATCACCACCAATAAATAACTTCTCTCCATTAGGTATACTTTGCACCACCTCGTCTAAATCCTCCCAGAATAGACGCTTACTAGCGTCATCAAGACCTATCTGTGGTGCATAAGCACTAATAACATTAAGAATCTCTCCACCTAGAATAAGCTTAACCAGTAAAATTCTATCACCTTTTCTCCTAATCTCAAGTACATCCTCAAGCAACCGTCTATCTATGATTATGCCCACCCCATTACGATTTTTATCTCTACCCGTATACCAAAGCTTATAACCTCAAGGCTTTATGACTCTACTCTTTTCACCTACCCATTTAGTTTCTTGCAAACACATAATACCAACTCTTCTCCTAATCATCACCTCCACTAATTCTATTAGTCTACCCGTAAGGGAACTTATGTTCCAGGAAGCTAGACGGATCCTATGAAACCCTTGCTTATTTGTCACTACACCCGGGGTCCGATGTAGCGCGCCGCATCTGGACGACGACGTAGAAGCCCTTGCAAACTTAACACTACACCCGGGATCCGATATAGCACGTCGCTGAGTAGGGGACGCCCCAACGATACTCTTATTATGGTTCATGTCATAGAATGTGACAAAGTTTTACGTTGGCTGTCACAAGCCTACCACAACCCTCACCCTTTCTCATCCGGACTTGGGACCGGCAACGGTAGGTTTCCCCCTGCGCCATGATAGGCAAGGGTTTATTGATTGTGGAGATTCTAATCTCTAGCGGCCGCTGACAAATCTGCCGTTGATTACTACTCGTTTTGACACAGAAGGACCTCCGATTGACGGATCATGCGTATCATGCGAACTCATTTTGTGTGCATGTACTTTGTGTTTGAAAAACGATCTTTAGGTCTCTTTGAACATATCGGGGGCCATCACACGGTGGCCATTGCCCGGTCAGTGGACTGGGGGTCAAGGGGGCTAGCAGCCTCTTGAGGGGATCAGGGCAACGTCCCGAAACAAAAAAATTATTTGTGAGGTCACTTGAGAGTGTCAGAATGCTCTTGGAGGAGGAAAATAGATGGTCAAAGTGATAGGACCCTAAAGAGGGGAGTCCTGAAGTGGTGGACCCTCTTTTGGCGGTCCTAAAGTGGTGGGACCCTTAAGAGGGGGGTCTCGAAGGCGGGATCCCTCGAAGGGGTCCCGAATGCTGGACCCCCTTTAGGAGAGATCCCGAAGCGGGGATCTCCTGATAGGGGTCATGACAGCGGACCCGGGAGGGTCCCTGAGGGGGACCTCCCGACAGGGCGGGGTTCTGACAGGGGGACCTCCCGATAGGGGACACAGGGTGGGTCCCGAAGACGGGATCCCGAAGGTGGGACCTCCTTAGGAGGGGTCCCGAGGGCGGGGCCCCTTGGGAAGGGTTCCGAAGCGGGGATCCCATTAGGGATCCCAAAGGCATGAACCCTTTTGAAGAGAATCTCGAAATTGATCACGGGTGTGTTTCGTGTTAGATCGTCTCTCGTGGGTGTAAACTATTTGTGAAGTGTGATTCTGGATTGAGAAAGCAAACTCTTTCTTTATTCTTTATTAGTAAGGCTAGTAGTGCCTTTAGCGAATGCATTCACGAGGCCGGTCCCGCAACGCAATAAGGCTTTTTGCTCTAGTTGGTCAATGCAAGGAGGCCTCTTTCACCATTCTTTCTAAATGTGAGTCTTTGATTTGGTTGAATGATGGAAAGCGCCAACCAGGAGTAGGATTTGAAGTAACTGCATCTGCCAGTGTAGGCGTGCTCTGTCGTTACGCTGTTTGCCTTCACCTTTGATGTGGAACATGGGTTGTGATCTATGTTCCCATGAATCTTGTGGGAGATCCGGCTCCGGCGTGGTGAAAGCCCGTGAAAGCTATGGACTTTCAACGAGTTCATTTGTTTGAAAATATGCTTGTCCGGGATGAAATCCATGTGCTTTCTCTTTCACCCTGAAGGTCCTTCCTCGTTATTCGATTTGATGAAAAAATGTTGCTCCTTTAGTTTTGGTCTTGGATCTTAAGTTCTTGAGATGTGGTTTTCTTAAAGAGATGGGTTCTCTTTAATGAGTTGTTTTTAGGTAGAAGAAGAAGGAGATGCGAGAAACCCAAAAGGAACTCTCATTTCTTTTGGGTTTCCATCTCTTTGAGGAAGAAGATGAAGAAGCAAGAGATTTGTCTCTTTCTTGATGGAGGCTCAAAACCCTAGCAAAAATTATGGGAGAGAAAAAGTTTATCATTTCATTCATTTGGTAGGTTTAAATACCCTTACACATTTGCAGATTAGCCCTTGGGCTTTACAAAATTGGCTTTTTGTCTATTTTTCTTATATTTTGCACATTTATTTAAATATTACACTTATTACATTTTCTTCTTTTTCTTGGCATGGGGGCCGGCCCTATGCTTGATCTTGGTCCGGTCTGGGCTTGGGCCCACTTGCTTAGACTTGGGTTCGGGCGTGGGCCTCGGCAGTAGGGTGCGATTTTCGACCCGAACAGTGGTAACCATGCATTTTTTATAGTTTCTAGTGTATTTATAGGTTGTTTCTAGAGTGTACCTCTTAGCCCATAGCATGCTGTATTGGTTGTGAGGATGCTCGCGCCGCAGGTGAAGCATATGTTGACTAAGATATGGGTCTTGACCTCTTCTGGAGGAGGATGAAGACTCACATGCCCATGCTTATTATAATTGCACCTCTATAGTTTTGTAGCAGAATAAGTCAACCACTAACCCTTCATGTGTTGTTGCAGAACTGAAAATGTTAGTTTAGTTTCGTATCTGTTACTTGTATGCTTCAATTTGAAATTACCGGGTTGAATGGCAAGAGGCCTTTCCATTTACCAGCAGAACGTATCTCTTGGGTAAAAATTTCCTCTCCAAAGTGAGGTTGCTGGTCCTATTCCCAAAAGGGCTGCATCCAAAAAAAGGAGACATTTGATTATTATAGAGGGTTGGATAAAATGCTTATAACAGACAAGAAAATTTAGGTGCTTTTTTTGGTTTTGTCATTCTTTGTTCATAGTATTAACTAATAATTTTCATTGACAAAAAACTTGAATAGCTGGGGAGAGTTTGCAAAGAAAGTGATGCTCTAGTGTTTGGTTTCAAAATCTTACTGCTTTTTATGCCATAGTTTAGAATTAGGTTGCTTATCAATATATTACTTATTCTAGATGCTGTATGCTCGTTTTCTCCCTACTTATCCTTAAAGGTCACATGGTCATCTCTCTCTGACAATCTCAATTTTCTTTTTGTTCTCTTGCTTTCTTTTTCTCTATTACAATCTTAATTTGTTTTGCAGTTTTCTTACTTTCTTTATCTTCCATTTGTAAACAAACAGATTTTGGGTTACGGTAGCACAACCATTACTTCCAACAAAATTGCTTTCGTCAGGTTTCACATCTGATGGGTGAGTTATACTTCTAGACTTGATATTGTAGATAGTGTACTCAATTTCTTATGTCTTGCTGATATGAGAATTTGAGATCGATTTCCCTTCAAATGCACTTATTTAACACATTGATCTTATATTTTTGCTATAAATGTTTATCTGGTTAAATTCTTCTAACAGTTGCCAAGTGGTAGCATCTGTTAGAATTGGGTGTATGGAATTTTCTGATTTTTGTCATTGTTGCAAAGCGGTTATGGTTAGTCGTGTTAGAATCTGATACGATGCCAGCAGCATCTTATGGTATCTACAAATTTATAGAGGGGTCTGTATTATTCAAAGTACATTTTCTGTCAGCGAGATATCAGAAAATGATGATTTCTGATTTTTGTTATTGTTGCAAAGCGGCCGTGTTAGTCGTGTTAGAATTCGATATGATGCCATCAGTATCTTATGGGATCTAATAGAGGGGCATGTATTATTTGAATCACATTTTCGGTCAGCGAGACATCAGAAAATGATGATTTCTTGAATGACGTGGGTGTTCTATTTTTGGTTTCCGAGTATTTAGTGCTTACCCTTTCTCCATTCCCTTCTTCTTCAGTTCACACGTCATTTTTTGAGTTAAAAAGGTTCAAGGTGTGAAATAAAACTTCTGGAAGAAGAACAAGATCACTTATTATTATTTTTGGAAAAATGGGCTTAACTCCTTGGGTCCAGAAACCAATAGAAAAAACTTCCTAGACAAAAAGATCTAGTGAAAAACTTCCTAAATCAAAAAAGTTATAGGTTCAAGTCCCTAAAGTACAACCAACCATTTTTTACTTTTAAATATCTCAATATCACCCCTATCAACTTCTGGCAGTTATCTGCTACATTTAGCAGGTAAACCGCTACATTTATCTCATTTGATAAATGTATCAGTTACCCACTAAGTGTAGCAGTTATGCAAAATGTTACATCTTATAAATGTAGCAGTTATCCGTTAAGTGTAGCAGTTTACATGACAAATGTAGCAGTTGTCTACCAGAAGTTGACAATGGTAATATTGGAATATTTAAAAGTAAAAAGTGGTTGGTTGTACTATAGATACCAATTTTTTTTAGATCAAGGGAGTTTTTCATGGATTTTTTTGGCCGGGAAGTTTTTCCTGTTGCTTTTCAAGTCTAGGGAGCTAGACCCATTTTCCCTATTATTTTTTCACTTCATAATTAGTAAACCTATAAGGTATAGTCTTTAAGAGGCTTATCCTGAATCGAGATAGTTTGCCCTAGTTCACTAACCAGTAGTTTGCATTTATCTTTTGACAAAAGTAATACCTGAAATCATTTGACTTTTAGAGGACAAGAAATATCAAGGGATTGTCGACTTTTAGAGACGCCACGATGGGAAATTTCCTACCGTGCCCATGGTATACTCTGTTTCTTCATATATATATTTATGCATGCATGCATACATGTATGTGTATGGTGTTTTTCGTCACCCCATTGAGATGGGAATGCGCGCACGCTTGTCAGGCGCATTACAGATTCCCCCTGCCTTGGGTAGGCTGGGGTTTATTGATTGTGGGGATCCAAATTTCCGGCAGCCGCGGACTAAGCCGTCGTTAATTACCCCTCGCTTTTGGAGCGAGAGAACCTCCGATTGATGGGTCAAACAGGTCATGTGAACTCAATTGTGCGGTGTTGTGTTTTGAAGGGGTTTTGGATATGTCGGGGGCCCTGCAGAGTTTTTACGGGGTTCCTGCTACTCGGATAGCGGGGTGCGGGGCAGCGCCCCGTTAGAATTTTTTTCTAACGGAGGACAGCGTTGTGGAGTATGTGTATGTGTGTGTGTGTGTATAAGGGAAAATTCTCCCCAGGGCGCTAACGCTAAACGTGCCAGGCACGTGGGCGCTCGGGCGCTAGCGCGTTGAGTGCCGGGGCCTTAGCGCTCGGGCGCTAGCGTCTCACGTGCCATGCACGTGGGCGCTCGGGCGCTAGCGCTTCACATGCCAGGCGCTCGGGCGCTAGCGCCTCACGTGGCAAAAGGGATTTGGTCCCTGCAATGGGAGTTGTACTCCCAGAAAGGAACACTTATTATTTTGTGTGTGTGTGTATATGAGGAGTTAAACTCCTAGGATATTTTGAAGCTGGTGAAAGGGGCTGGAGCCCTGGATCTTCCCCAAAGTGGGGTCTTTGGAGATGGGTGTCCTTCCTCTTTTGTTGGCCAGCTTTTAGATAACAAGGGGGTGAGATTTTAAAAATCTCTTCTTTTTAAGATCTGATGGAAGATCCAAGCTCCCCTTTATGGGTTTTATGTGAAAAACTATTTAGTTTTGGAAAAGGAAGAGTAAAACTCTTGATTTAATTCAAAAAAAAGAAAAAGGTTTTAGAACCTTGAGGAAGGAGAAAGAGGCACATGTCCTAATTTTTGAAAATGAAAAAGTTGTCCCTTTTATTCATCATCATGTTGCCTTATATAGGCTTACACATTTACATATAGCCCATTGGGCTTTACAAAATGGCATTTTGTCCATCCCATGGCTCATGTGCTATTTTTTTTTGCACATAAGCCATGAGCTTTACAAAAATTTGGTTTTATGCCCATTTTGCTTACATTCATGTACAAAAAACTACATCAAAATTATTTGTTACATGATTTTTATGTTGGCATGGGGAGGTTGGCCGCGGGCTCGACTTGGGCATGGGCTCGCTTGACCTGGACTTGGGCCCACCTGGCTTGGGGTTGACCTTGACTTTGACTTGGTCAGCCGGGGTGCAATTTTCGACCCCAACAGTATGCATGCATCGACACATACATATATGTGCACACGCATACATCTCTGTGTGTGTATGTATGTACATATGTATCTAACGTACATAGATCCAAGAGAATGTTGGATCTACAACAAAGCCAATGCATATACTACCTGTAGTAAAAGACATGCCATAATTGACATAGAAGAAACTATTCCCTACACTAGGACATGCGAGTGGCCACCATTATTGTTTCAAAGGGAGGAGCGTGGGCATGGGCATGGGCATGGGCGTGGGCCAAGAGCTGATAAGTTCTAGGCATGCCACCAATCAACATTAGAGAGGAATATCCTTCACGATGTTGCGAGGGGTGGGTGTTAGCTATATGAAATAACAAGTAGAACATATACACATGTTAAGATAAAGACAAACCAAATAGCATACTATCACTCTAAACCAAATAGCATACTAACAAGTAGAACATATCCACCAATCATGTATGCATGCATGCATGCATATACATGTATACACGTATATACACATATACATATATGCGCACACGCACACATCTCTCTGTGTGTATGTACATATGTATCCAATGCACGTTCGTGTGTGTGATGGAGGAAAGGTGCCATACGAGGGAATTTCCTCCTATGGCGTCGAAAAAATATACCTTCCACGATTTTTTTCGACGATCGGTATCCATTATCATCTTTATCATGTAAGATGTGGATACACCAAATTTCATGTGATTCCATCACTTTTTCACCGTTGATTTAGTGGGTGCAAAATTAACGGTATACCGACAATAGAACTTCTTACATTGCTAATTCAACGGTGAAAATGTGATGGAATCACATTAAATTTGGTGTTCCGCATCTTACATGATAAAGATGATGATGGGTGCCGATCGTCGAAAAAATTATGGAGGATATAGATTTTTGACACCACCTAACGAAAAGTCTCCTAGGGCCTCTTTTCTTCGTTTTTCTCTCTATATGTGTGTGGTGTGCATGTGTGTTTTAACTATCAACGGTGGCGGCTCGTCTAGTTGGTAAGTATGTTAGTATGTTTATTCCCCAGAAGATTATGTTCAATTCCTACTACTTGCAAAATATATTTTTTCCTTATTTAAGTCATGAGTTCCAATGTGCCTATATGATATAAAAAAAATCGAATGTCAATATTTAGCTTATTGTAAAGTTTGTTCTTTATTTTTTAAATTATATAATGTTTTTATATATTATGTATTTGGAAACAACACTGAATGGAAGAAACGGATACATAAACCTGATCCTAAAAATTTGGGATAAAGGTTTGCTTGTTGTAGTAACAGTACATATCAATAGAACATTGTTGTCTCTGTTCTTCCCGCACTTAGGAAAACTCTACATCCATCCCTTGTGATCATGGTTTGAAATCTAAGCCGATCTCGATCCGAGATGTCTAGTTCCATCCTATGTTGTAAAACACGTATTCGTTTTCTATTCTTTCGGCCAGCAAGCATCGTATAATTGGATTACTCGATAATTAATCGTTTTAAGAAGATTATGCCGCCATTAATATTTCAGTATAATTATGTAACTATTATATATATAATTTCATAAAATAGAAAGATATAGCAAACAAATATGCACGTGATCAAATGGTAAAACATATGGACTAAGCCAGAAGATTGTGGTTTTGGGTTGGGTATAGGAATTCATAGGTTTTGGGTTGATAGGTGATGGGTTAATTAATAGATTAATGAGCCAACTTTGGGTTTAATGAGTTTTGGAATGATCTTATGTTGAGCAAGGCCTTGGACCATTTAATCGGGCTAATTAACGCTTAATGAACCAATTAATGGCCGTATAGAGCGAATAATCATGACCTGTTTGTTTGGAAACCGAGTACGGTTACTCGACTACGTAATTGACCGAGTAACCCGTTTTTTTACAACAATGGTTCCATCCCAAAATGACTGTTTTATTTCGGATACAGGGTAATATTGGGTTAACCATTTATTAATAGGGTTTTAGCATTAAGTTAATTATTGGATTGGTGGGTTTATATTGTGTAGTGGGTTCATTAGTGGGCGAATAAGTTTATCAATAGGTTATTGTGTTATTATGATTTATTTGAAATAATTAATTACCGAAAAATATGAAAAATTTATAGTTTCTTCACCAAGTATTAAACCTCTCTAGACATCACAAAATTATGAAGATTTCTGTAATTTTTATAATTTTACTATTTATTTAAGAAAATTTTCTTCTTTTTTTCATTTTTTTGTTAAACAATATAAAATTGATATTTCGATCCATGGCGGCCGATTCAATCATAAAAGTGACTATTTGATATCGATATCGAGAATTTAAACCTTGGTTCTAATATAATCATCCATATTAATCCTTTTTTCCTTTAATGTGTAAATGATTCATACATTAGAGGACACGCCGAATCAGGGACCCAACATGTGTCTATGCATTATTTTCTCATTGCGGATGGTTTTTTAAATTTTAAATTCTCGGAAATGGTATTGGCATCGGAGGATTACCTTTGGATCGGAATCGGCCATCTAGGCTGTATCAGCCGTCTCGGATTGGAAATATTAGATTTTTTTTCATTTGACAAAACACATAAAATTTAGAAAGTCTTTAAATAAATAGTAAAAGCAACTATAGCAATTTGGCAAATCCTTCACCAATTAATGATGTCTAAAATGGTTGTTGTAATACTTGGTAAAAATGACTAGAATATTTTAGATATACTTTGTAATTAATGATGTCAAATAAACTGTTATTCAATAGCTTATTTTTTTTAATCTACTAACCCAATAATAAACTTAATAGTAGAACCCTACCAGGTATAACATGGTATCCAACAATATCGGTATTGGAACTTGGATGGTAGTTTTTGGATTGGAATCGGCCATATAGGAACGAGACCGGCCGAGATCTCAAACCATGATTGCAACAAAGACATAAGAGGTATAACCTAGGGACTGTAGCGCTTCATCCTTTTTTAATTTTGAAGAAAACATGTGGTACATCACAGATTCTCAATATTTCAGTAGGTTAGGATTCAGTATGTAGACCTGCGGAGCAATCTTTTCCATTTCAGAGAGAATTCAAATGATTTTGTAGGATATTGTAAAACTGGCCTAGAATAGTTAAGATCATTTATCAGTTTCTTTTCTGCTTATATAATTTTGTCGTTGTGATGTATATTTATTTTATTACTGTTACCTTGCTTCATATATAACAAAGTTTAATATGTTTTCAGAGGAAATGCATTACACAGTGTGGATAAAACTTATCCTCTATCAAGAGCTGACAATGAATTGCTACAAAGAACCGAATATGATCTCCAGGTTGTTTTTTAAATCTTCTTGAAACAAATTTCACTATTGTTTCGTTATGGTCTGATGACAATGCTATATCAAGTTGTATCTGCACCCAAACTGTGTCGAGTAGATCTTTGTTTATTTTTTCTGGTATATTGATAATCTTCTAGTTGGGACTTACAAACCTCAGATCCGGTTGAATCGATTCTATGAAATGGCATGAGATCAAAATAAATATGTTGATTGTATCAGGGAGATCAAGCCTCACATCCACTTTTAATTGATTCTAGTGGTTTCAGGAAAATAAGTCTTATAATGTTCTGTAGAAATTGTGAAAATTCATATATTTGTATGATTTTCTATTATTTATTAAGTTTTTTCATTATAATGTTTAAGATATGTAAAATAAACATTTGCATTTTGTCATTTCTTTTGTTTCATAAATCTTGCTAGTTCTATAACTTCAACAGGTGCTATGACTTTCTTTCTTCCCTTTCTAATTCTCTTATTATTTTGAAAAGAAGCCATGCAAGTGTTTTTGAGTGCGGGCATACAAGCTCATTAGTAACAAGGACGCTAGTAGACGCGCAACCTTGTGGGGGGCATATGGGAGTTGAAGGGCCATCATGCCTAATTAATTTATCAATAGATCTGAAGGCTAAAGAAATACTTGGATGAAAGCAGTCCTTTTAAGGTTCAAATGCCTGCAAACTATTAATGATTGAAGCGTTTATGCTATAATTTGAAACTTTTGATAATTTAATTGGGCCTAAATGTAGGGATGAAGCATTCATTTATGAGAATCTACCTGGTATTACTGCAAAGGCGGTTTACTGGTTTACATTTAAAATATTTATTTATTAACGCAAGGCAGGGATTCAGAATGAAAGAGATCTATGCATGGCTATCATGTCGAAAGATCTATTCATGGCTATCATTTCAAAAGTTCATATGATATGCTCCCTGACTAGATGTGTTATGGTATTGTTATATATATATATATATATATATATATATATATATATATAGGCGCCATACTGAGGTGATCAATGGCTTGCACTATGAGTAGTAATGAGGGATCAATATTCTTACATTGAAATAGAGAAACATGGAAATATAAAGGATCTAGGTTTGCATGACGGAAATTAAATTAAGTGAAATTGTAATTTTTATTGGACTATGAGAATCGAGGGGAAATTAGGGCATTATTTACATATCTAATATCTATAGATTTCTTACTTTTGCTAGACTAATAAAGGCACTTGAGGTGTCAAACGGGCAGGTCGGGACACCTGCGGGCGGGTCATTATGTGTGGCGGAAAAAATGGGAACGGAAAACGGGCGCTAATTTTTGTCCCCATCATCGATCCGTATACAGTAGGCGGGTGTGTGGATGACCCGTGTATGCATAAACGGGTCATCCGTGAGCGGGATAATGGGTTAATAGGTAACTTGCGTTGATTTTTATGAGGTTGTTTGGAAGATGGTTTGCAATCTAATGGAAAAAAAATTATTTTTAGACTTTTGTGGTTTAAATAGATTAACTATCATAACTAAAGATGATAATTGCATTTGAATATACATTTTAAGAACCTCTTAGTATTCATGATATAACTTTTGAGATTAGTTTTTTTTTCATGAAAATGACTAGAAAAATAATATGATAAGTTGCTTGATTTTTTATTTTCAATGCAGACCGGGTAAAACCCACGATCCCGCTGGGCAGGTCACCGGACGGGTAAAACCCATGAACCGGAGGGTCGGGTCGACCCGGAGATACTTTTAAACGGGCGGGGGTACGAACAATTTTTAAATAGGTTGTAATCTTTGACCCATGACCGGTGTTTTACGAGTTGATCCATGGGTCAAATGGGTCACAGACCACCTCTAAAATGCACTACTGAAGTGGATACTTATGCTGGACTTGTGCATGGTTGAAGAATTCTCATGAAGTCAAAGGCCAATCTGTACACAATATAGAAGACAAAATCACCATGCTTTGTGGGTCCATGTAATTAGGTTTTGAGAAAATTCTTTATCTAGGCATCTTATTGAAGTGGGTAATGGCATGTATTGTGGTGTCTAGATAAGGGATCCTTTTTAATGTTGAAGGTGGAAAGAAGCATGTGAATCTAAAGGATTTAGAATTGCCAGATGGGAGGCAATATATTTGAAAAATAGACTGCCAAAATGGAAGGCAAATTGTAACAATAAAATAGACTGAAAGGGGAAATGAGGGCATAATCCAATATATAACTAGTAAACGCATAAGTAATATTTACCGGGATTGTTACTTCGGTACATTTATTATGAATATTCTGAAGGGTATGGTTTCAGAGTACTACTGAAAGACCCTTAGGTGGAGAATCTTATAGGTTTTGCATTTATTTTGGGGTACAAATAGATGATATTTTAGTTGTTTAGCCATTTTTGCTACATCTAGCGCATAATATAAGTTTTTGAATGTGCCAAAAAGAGCGCCACAAGTATTCTAGATGAATCGGAAAGAATCCGATATGGGTACGTGTCCGATACGAATTCGTCACGTCGACAAGGAATCCATGCACTTAGATCCCTTAATTTAATGGAGAAGGCTTAGAATTTTTGGTGTTTCTTGAGAAATAAAGATTGGCTGATTGAAGCGCAGCTTAATCTAGTGTCTTTAAGATGATTATCTTTTATTTTAATATAACTAAATCTCAATCCTGTTTTAACTGGAAACTGCACCATATTATGTGAAAGTCAAGGTCATTGTTTGAGACTATTAAATATTTCATTCACTTCTATCAGGCATCATAGTATCATACTGGATTCTTAGTCTCCTAGAATTAACTGGAATTTATATTTTAATTAGTCTCGCCATTTTACGATATTTCTTTGTTAATCTGGACTTGGGTATCCCTTGAATGAGCTCATTTCTCTTGCAGGTTTGGTGTCTTCTTCTCAATGACAAAGTCGCCTTCAGAATGCAGTGGCCACAACATGCAGATATGCAAGTCAATGGTATAAAAGAAATTTGGTTGTCAATTTGTGCATCACACACACACGCACTCATGTATCGAGAGAGAGAGAGAGAGAGAGAGCGAGAGAGAGCACATGCGCATACGCATAGACATATACATTCATACATACATATGAAAGGTTATGAGCATCACATGCCAGAAGAGGAAAAATAGCCTAGTATGGTGGCCGTCAACTCTCCATTATGTACTTTTGGATGGCTGACGCCATTTATCTTGATCTTGATGGCCTAAATCATGCACGAAAAATTTCATGATTTCGATACTCCATTTTCTTGAATCATTTGGTAGCGAAGTTAACGGTTTGCTGATAATTTAACAATTTTCAATACCTGAATTAGCAGATCAAGAGTATCCAAATCACATGAAAATTGGTGTAATACATATGTTTTAGGCCATGGCGATCAAGATGATGGCGTGTCCATTTAAAGTTGTGAACTATTCACTTTTTAATCGTCATAAGAGGAAAATTTCCCTCTTATGTCACTTGATACCTATCTCCCCTTTTCTCTCTCTTAACACACACCGGTTTATGTTTTGGAAGAACCGGGAACTTTCTTTACGGACACAAGATTTGGATGTGCACTCATGACTGTCCTTTCCCTGTCTAAAATCACTATATCTGGAAAAATTGAGCGTCATGGATGTCAATAATTTTTATGTAGAATGGACTTTTGCTTTATTATTGGAGGACTTTAAGTACCTCCTTTCCAAAGCCATAGGAGGGAATACCAGTAAAAAATAGTCAACCCTGCACCATTTTCTTGGACGATCGGAATTTTCCATCTCAATTTTCATCATCTAAAACATCAGGAAAGGACCCTATGCGTTATGCACGGACCTTAAAGATGGCAAACAATTATTTGACACAAATTTTACTTTTTATTCAAAATTTTGAACCAAATTATGTGGGCATCATGGTAGCTTTATGCTATTATATAGATAGATAGATTGATAGCCCATAATCATAACATCTACGCTGTAAAATTTCACCCTATAACCATGTTGATCTTTTCGAGAGTCAATGTGTCCTAGACTAAATAAAATGTGTCAATAGCCTTGTGAAATTCCAAAATTTTCCTTAAAGTATAGCCATCTAAAGTTGCAACCCATATTATGCATTTGCATCTAATAAAATACCCCAACCAACCATGGAAGGCTTCCAAGTTTTTTCTTTAAATTATTGATTCTAGTGGAAAATTACTACTTGTTAAGTATTAATTTTAACGTCTTAGTGTGATATGCTTGATTACTGCTATTACATTTTTCAAATATTATATGGTATATAGAACTGAAACCTGTGGTTAATTTTGAGCACATACAATAAAATTAACTGATTTTTAATAGATATTTATACGCAAAATGAAAATCTATAGGGTTATACTTGAATCTGATTTTTTTTCAATTACGTTCTTAGGGCATATATACATGCACTTTTCTTTGGAAATTGTTACACTCGGACATATATAACTTGTCCATAAGGGCTTATGTATAAATGCTATGCGTATAGGGAAATATGTAAGTGAAAATTTTCCCCACTTTTATGTCTTCCAAATCATGTAGCCGATTGGATTCAAGAGACATGGAAAACCCAAAATGTCCCTGACTTTAATTGCAAGAGCTAATCTAGAACCCATTGGAACGTGTTAGATAAAGTTGTCAAGGGTATATTTGGAATAATGGAAACTCCTGCTATTTGTCAACTTAACTCTCACCTTTATACTATAGTACAAAAGGACAGAGCAAATTTCATGTAATTTTGATATCTTTCACTCATTAAACTAGTGGGTGCAAGATTAGCAGGTTTTCTATAATAAAACATTTTTGACTCCTAAATCAATTTGCAAAAAGTTTAAAATCATATAAAATTTTCGTGTATCTATGCCTTAGACTATTGAGATTAAGATGGATGGTGCCAATTGTCCAAATAAAATGAAGGGTTCCCTCTAATGACTTTTGTCCTCCATTATTCTTTCTTATTACACACACACACACACACACACACACAGAGAGAGAGAGAGAGAGAGAGAGAGAGAGAATTTCTTGCATAAGCCGCTCTAAAAGTCAACCATTCGTCGATGTTTTTGATGGTCGGCACCGACCATATTGATTTTCATTACTTAAATACACTTACATTAAT
Organism: Agapanthus africanus; assembly: GCA_030015575.1. NCBI lineage: Eukaryota > Viridiplantae > Streptophyta > Magnoliopsida > Asparagales > Amaryllidaceae > Agapanthus > Agapanthus africanus. The sequence continues at coordinate 434,414,692 of JASDDO010000019.1, forward strand.
TTTCATGTGTTTTGGATACTATTTTCCCTTGCATCGGATGATTGCATAATATACGGTTTTTCAACAATATTACATTTCATAACGCTAGATGAATAGAGAAAAAAGTGTCCAAATGACATGAAAATTGGTTTATTCATAGTTTAGGACATGTAGATCAAATGGTTGATTCTAGTCATCTGAAAAATTGACGGATGGTTGAATATTAGAGCTGCCAATATTGGAAATTTCCTATCGTGGCAAGGTATACTCCATGCCCTTATATATTTGTATATATGCGCGCGCTTGTGTGTGTGGTGGTGGGGGGGCTATTCTTTCACTCTTACATTTTTACCCATCAAATTATTAATCCGATGGTCAGATGCAAATAGGAGAGTTAGTAGTGACATTCATCATCTCACCTTTTTTTACCACTTGGATGTGACCATGCATTGGTACAAAATGCAAGAGAAGGCTCTCTCTTCTCTCGAGGAGAAAAGTTCATATCAATACATCAAATATATTTATATTAGTTGTGATTGGGTCAGTTCTCAACATGTTACATCCAAACTGACATTATGAACAATACCTAACTGCGTGTAGGTTCATGTTATATGTATTAATCGTGTGTGTGCGTGCGTGCGTGTGTGTGAGAGAGAGAGAGAGAAAGAGATGATATGGTAAGATGAATCTTATAGTGATGAAAAAATCCGGCCGTCATTCGACCGTCTAATTGACGATCCACTCCATACATATTCTTAATGTCAGTCATTGTAGGCATGTACGAACTTTTGGATGACTAAGGCATGGGTCAGGGTCCACAAAATGGATGTTTGTTAAAGCGTCGTAAAATTTACGTACGTGCACTTGATGCATGTATTAGAAGATTTTTCATGCACATAATGGATGGATCCGAATGTTGATCCGGCGGTCGATTTGGCCATCTCGCTTGGAGGATCTCATCGCACATCTCATATTATCATCTGAGAGAGAGAGAGAGAGAGAGAGAGAGAGAGAGAGAGAGAATTACCTATGAGGGAATCCCTCCTATGGAAATGGTCAAAAATCAACCCCTCAATGTCTTTTTGGACGATTGGAACTGCCTATCTTGATCTTCATCATCTAAAACTTAGATACACCAAATTTCATGTTATGTTTATACATTTACCCATTGATATATTGGATGCAAAATTAATTGTTTTCCTTTAAAAGAACATTTTCTGCCTTTAGATCAATGAATAAAAAGTATTCAAATCATAGCTTAGCTTAGATACATTTTTTATGATGAAGATCAAGACGGGCTGCGACGGGCTGCAGATTTCCAGAAAAACGGTCTAGACTTGACTTTGTTTTGTCACCATAGGAGGGATTCCCTCATCAGGCCTTATCCATCCCATGCCTATGCCCATGCCCACACACCCATGCACGCAAACAGATGTAAGATTGCTCTTGAAAGACGAGCACTCTCACAAATCAAATCAAAGTGATTGCTCTGTACCTTCTAGTTCTAGGTCACAATCCTTGTAGTGAATTTAATTTGGCTGCCTTTTTACTAAGAGGATACGATGGCTGTCAATTGAATCAATGAAAATGGTCCTTAAGAAGAAAGGGATTATGGTAGCTGACCCAGAAGTTTTATATAATGGCTTGCTGGTGTTTATATATTTTATACAAATGATACATGGCTATGTTTTGTCATCTTTTGTATACCCCTAAAGTGTTTCCAACCCTGCCATCTTGTTGCCATCGTTTTTTTCGCAGCAGTAGCAAAGGTATTTACACTTCCATGTATGCTGTATGTTGTGTGCGCTTGCAGGTGATCCAGTCCGAACAACTAACAGGCCAGGCTTACAATTATTGGGAATTAATGGCCGAGATGACGGTCCTCTGGTAAGATTTTATTTTTCCTTTTATAGATGTTGATGTCTTCATGCACCAAGATGTTGTAATCTGAGATTGTAGCTACCACACGTCTTTACTAAATCTTTTCCGGTGCATAAGATTGCTACTTTACTCTCGGCTTCACTTTGCAGATCACAACATGCAGCAGGGAAGGAATTAACAAGATTACTCTGTCACGTTGTGATGCACGCACATTCATATTTGGGATCAGAATGGCAAGGCGTCGGACTGTTCAACAGGTAATTTTTTTTATTTGCATGTTTCATACTTTGCAGAATCTTCTCGTCAATATTGGCACTATATTGTAACCTATTATATATTTATTCTATCACTTCTATTTTCATCTAGATTCAAGTATTTAACTGTGACACCAAAACAATTTATATTTGTATAGTTAGTATCTCTAACTATTTATGGTTTATTGCTCGACACATAAAAGGATTACCTTGTTTTGGGTTCACGTTACACATCTCTATGGGTTGTGGTTCATACTACGCTTCTTTTTACATCCATCAAAGGCCAACAAAGGTTCAAATCTTGGAAGCGGTAGTGGTATGGAACAGGATGATTATTTTTTAGGATTGAAATCGTCCATTGCAACTTAATCTGCTGTTCGGGACTTAATTTCAATTTTTTTTGTTTGACTAATATAATTTTTAAAACTAGCAGATTTTTAAAAATATATTGGAAAAGTGATTATAAACAGTTTGACACATTTTTGAGTACTCCATCTCTCAAGTGTTTTTAGAATTCATTGTAAGAAGAACTAAACTGTTTGACATATATCTCTAATTAATAATATCCAGAGTAGTGTTTCCAAGGGTTACAATCTCGATCATTTTGGACTAGTGAGGTTTATGATCTTGCTATTGGTTATTGGTGCTTGGGCAGTCATTTTTGGAATCAAAATCAGCCATCTCGATTGGGATCTGACTGAGATTTAACCATGGTTATGCAACATACAAACCAGATTTACAGTTTCCTCTTTTCTGAATATGCAGAGATTAGTGATAACTTGCTTGTAAGCTTGATAACACGGTTAAAAATTTGAGAGTATTCTTTATTCACTATCACATGTACGAGCTGGTACTGCTTCATGCGCCATCTGTTGCAAACATTCATTGTTTCTTGTGTATACAAACCCATGCTTATCCGTAAATTGTACCAAGTCGTACTTTCAACTGAAAATTATAGCTCTACTCAGGCATTAGATGTTTAAATTGCATTTGTTTATACTTATCTACTTCTTTTTGTATATTCCTCTGGACACTCAAATACAAGGTTCAAGAACTCGGTTTCGGTCTCATAATTTTATTAGTTTCGTTGGGTTTCGGCTAGTTTCGCTAATCTTTGTTCGGGTTTTGGTTTCAACGCTAATACAACATACATAAGTGTAGATATATTAAATATTTAAATTTATGGTTCTATATTACAATACAATGATCCTAGTGTTTAAAAATCCAGCCATAATGCAAAATATATTGAAAAGTGTACTTAGCCTACAACGATCACTGGCAGTAAAAATGGTATAAAAAAAATAAGTTTTTAAAGGTTTCAGCCGAAATGATATTGTATTGTTGGTTTCGTATCGGTTTCGGGTTTTGTATCGGTCTCTAACGAAATCGATACGAAACCACTACGTATCGGTGGTTTCGGCTGAAACCTCAAACCTTGCTCAAATATCTCGTCATTTATGTGCTTTCGGTAATAGGGACCTCTTAGAATATGGACCCATTTTAAGTTTCAGGAGTTTTTAACACTGTGTTAATCTTATAAGCCTTCCAGTCTCACTGTTTGTGTGGAATATGAACCTTCTATTCGCTTCTCTAAGCTCTAAGCTACCCCTTCTGTAAGGGAGAAATGGGTCTAACTCCATAGGCTCAAAAAGCAACATGTTTCAAGTCCCTTAGCCAAAAAAATCTTGTGAAAATCTTCCTACCTTAGAAAAGCAACTAGTTTAAGTCCTTTCGTGTACTACAGCCACTTTATATTTTGCAATATCCCTATGCTACTCCCAGCTAAAAAGATACAACATATACCTTTTAATGACTACATATACCTAAATAAATACTACATATACCCTATAAATACTACATATATCTAAATAAGTACTATATTATACTGATGAGGAATCATATTGCGGATTTGAATAAGGATTTTTTCTAGATATCTTAGATTCTCTAGATTTAAGTAGCTTAGAAAATAATACTGTTTTAATCCTCAAGATGTTATCTTTTGTTTTAGAGTTTGGATTTGATTTTCTTTGTTATCTTTTGTTTAGAACATTTAGATTTGATTTTCTTTGTTATCTTTTAGTTTAGATTTGATTGTTGCAACAAGATTGTAATCAACTGGGTGCTTTATCTATATAAGGAGGCCATATTGATGTATTTGTGAGAAAAGAATGAAGGAAGAGTTGATTGCTTGATTTTGCAATTTTGGCTCTTGGTTCCGATTGATTTGGAACCGTGTTCTTTGGCGGGTGTAAGACCTAGCCAATCCAATTAAAAATTTATCCTTAAATCTCCACACAAATCCAAACCATTCAATTTCATCCTCAGCCACGTCATCACTAACGAAGAGATCTCAACCCCTCACCTAACAGATCTAAGATAAAGCAAAGAATGAAGATTCAGTAGGAGTTCCATCATGCACAGAATCTTCAGGCACTTCATTAATAGAATGCATGCTTCTACTCATTTGCATTTATCAGAAATCTTATGAAACGACGAAAATTTGTCACGTGGTTCAGATTTGTTGAAATAGGTTACGATCTAGTGGCGTCGATGATGGAAAAAAACGACAAAAATAGACGAGAATGGTAACTACACGGCTCACCCCCAAGGGACTCGCTCCCTACATCGAATCACACGGCGGTAATATAACTCTCCGCGGAAGAAAATCACACAATTTTCAGACGCAAAATTTAACACTCATTCATCAACCATCTCAAAAAAGAATCTAGGGTTTTCTTATATAGCAAAACCCCAACTTCAATTAAAAAATAAAACCACATAAAGTTTAAAATTGCAAAACTAAACTAAAAAAATAATAACAATCAAATATACCCTAAACAAATAAAATATTTTCCATCATCAACGCTGGTAGATCCGTAACCTATTTCAACGAATCTGAACCACGAGAAGGATTTTCGTCGTTTTAAATAAGATTTCAGAATTTTCACTTCAAGATCTAAATGCAAACGAGTAGAAGCATGCATTCTGTGATGAGTGTCTGGAGATTCTGTGACATCCCACACAGGAGAAATGGGTTCTTTGTTCATAGGCAAGGCACAACAAGCAATGTAAAATCTTAATTATCTTTATGAATAAATTCTCTTCTAAGATTATTTGAATTTCGATTTTTTTAGAAATATAACATTTGTGATCTTATTGAAATTGTTATGTTGATTTATGCTCTTGGATAAACAATTATCGCACAAATCAAAACTTCTAAATCGAAAGTTTAACTACAAATATTTAGTATGAATTTTTATATTATTTATTATTTGTAATTGCTGAATGGCGTGTGTGCGTGCGTTGCATCATATTAAAGTTTGTCGTTAGATTGCATTTGCATCGCTTGTTTGAACCTTTTTTGGCATCCACACGGACACGTTTAGCAGCCCTATCGTTCCCGTCCTGAGTCAATTTAGAGTTTGGTATCAGAGCCAAGGTTTTTTAATGACTCATCGCTGTATGGATTTTAGGGCTATTCATTATGACTTGTATGATGATTATCCATACGATTATTCTCATTGGCACGATGAATATGTTTATAAGGATAATTATGAGGATGAGATATATAGTAATAAGGTCAAACCTTCCGAGCCCACTGATTTTTATGGTAAACAAGATATGCAGTCTATCTATGATTGGTTGTCTGATATGGATGCATATTTTGATTATCATTGTTTTGATTCTCATAGAATTAGACTTGCAAAATGAAAATTAAAAGGAAATGCCAGAATGTATTGGACTCGACTAGAAAACAAACTTAAAATTTGCCGACAAGATTTTATTGAGTATTGGAAATATATGAAAACTAAATTGATAGAAGTATACTCAAAGCGGTCTAGATATGAATCTAGAGTTGCCTTACAGAGAGATACATTTAGAGTTTCTTCTAGGGTTCCATTTAGGAGGAATAATGTTGATTATTATGATGAAGTCCGTGATTATCATGATCATGATTATGATCAGAATGAGTATAATTATATTGATGATGAGGATGATGATTATTATATGTCAAGACCGCGGAAACAATGCAACTCTAAGTCTTCGTCGACATCTAGGAAAATTGTGTCTTTTACCGTGACCACTTGTAAGTCATCCAGATTTGAGTATACTAATGTCATTAGCGAGACTCTCGAGGATCCCTTTGTTGTCAATACCGCTTGTAATGCTTTTATCGAGTTTCTAGATCTGGTTGATAGCATATACGTTGAGAGTTCTAGTCAACATCCAGATCGTTCGATAGAGTCAAGAAGTTTTTATGGAGACTAGTGATGTCATAGTCGTGTCTGATGATATCATGGCTAATCCCATGTTAGATCAGACTTCAATTAAGCCTACACATTCGGTTAATCAGGTTAGTCCAACGCCATGTTGATATTCCTTTTTGTGTTAATAGTTCATCCGATATTAATTTCGTGACTGGGTCATCAGGCTATCAGCCGACATGTTGACACTTTAGTGCAGCTAGATGTTGCTAGGTTTAGGCTTCGATCCATTATAGCTCCACTGGCTCCGACATTTAATAGAAATAAGAGCCTCGATATTGCTCATTCACCTCAAGGCACAACACTACCATTATACATACTACCGAGTCTAAAGTATTTAATGACTTTCGTCTATATGATGTGTGTCACTGTTTATGTCCATATAATGATATATTGTTTGAGTGGTTGATGCTAACATTTGGACTATTCAAAGCGTTAAAGCATAATTTTTTGAGTCGTATCCTTAGAATGTGAAATTAGAACGAGTCTGTATTTTTATTCATAGCATCTACTTGTTTGCATATTGAGATCCGACCGTAGATAGTTGTGATGAATAGAATTTATTAAAGTGCAGCTAATATTTACAGGAGAACTAAAAATTTTAAGCAGGAGATGAGTGTTGATGAAGGTGCATCTAAAGAGGTGATGAACCTAACACTCAAAGTATTCATATTATATTTTTAAAATCTGGGTCAAATGTCTAGATTAGATATTTTGATTATATTCAATATTGAGAACTTGATCCATTTCATGAGCCAATTAAGTTCATGCTATTATTCCCGAGCGACGGTTTTACCTACACCCTTCGGAGCTTGCATATGAGAGCTTCATCACAGTCCATATTCCTTGATTGAGTAGTGTCTTTGTTTACTCGGTACACACCATCAGAGTTTGTTCATTTTTATCATTCACCAGGTGGTGAAATTTTCGAAACCATGAGGGACCAATAAGCAATTATTTTATTTGTTTAGCATATATTTGATTATTATTATTTAGTTTAGTTTTGCAATTTTAGATTTTATGTGGTTTTATTTTGTAATTGAATCTAGGGTTTTGCTATATAAGAAAACCTTAGAACCTTTTTTAGATGGTTGATGAATGATTATTAAATTTTGCTATTGAAAATTTTGTGTGATGTTATTTCTCTGTGTAGAGTTCTATTGCCGCCGTGTGATTCGGTGTAGGGAGCGAACCTTTTGGGTGTGAGACATGTAGTTACCGTTTTCATCTATTTTCGTTGTTATTTTCCATCATTAACGTCTCTGGATCCGTAACCTATTTCAATGAATCTGAACCATGAAGCAGATTTTCATCGTTTTAAATAATTTTTTGGAATTTTAACTACAAGATCTAAATGCAAACGAGTAGAAGCATGTAGTTTGTGATGAAGTGCATAGAGATTCTGGGACACCACACAGAGGAGAATTGCATTTTTTGTTCATGGGCAAGTCACAACAAGCAAAGTAAAAGCTTAACTATCTAATAATTAGCATAAAGATTTAATTGGTGAATGTTGGATGAAAGGAATTGATATTTGATAACATTCAGAATTCTCGTCTAAGATTATTTGATTTCCATTTTTTTTTCTAGAAATATAATATTTGTGATCTTATTGAAATTTGTTACTGATCTAGCAGCGTTGAAGATGAAAAATAACGGTGAAAATAGACGAACGGTAACTACGGGTCTTACACCCAAGAGACTCGTTCCCTATACCGAATCACATGGCGGGAATATAACTCTCCGCAGAGAAATAAAATCACACAATTTTCAATCGCAAAATTTAATAATCATTCATCAACAATCTCAAAAAAGGTTCCAAGGTTTTCTTATATAGCAAAACCGTAGCTTCAATTACAAAATAAAACCACATAATATCTAAAATTGCAAAACTAAACTAAAAAAATAATAATAATCAAGTATATCCTATACAAATAAAATAGTTGTTTGCCGGTCCCTCATCATATACCCTATAAGTACTACATATAATTGTGTAATTGCTACATTTTAAATACTTACGAGTTATATAATTAATTTTGGAAAAATACTAACAATTCAAAATATTGTCGGTATTATAATAATTCTCCTCTCAAGTTATTTTAGAGTGCTAGTTTCTTCTCAAAATTAGTTATGTAAATCACAAGTATTTTAAAATGCGGTAGTTTTTCAGTTATATGTAATAACTTACCAGGTATATATAGTACTTACTAAGTATATGTAGCATATGTGTAGGGACTTAAACATGTTGCTTTTTGAGCCCGTGGAGTTACACCCATTTTCCCGTCGAAGTAATAGCTACTTTGCACATGTTATCCACACACATGTATTAGACATTATGTGTATAAATGCCCCAATAATTTAAGTATCTTGAAAATGTCAAAGTAACTGCATTATTGTATGGGGGAAAGTTCATGTAGTCTTTTATTATTGAAATTGTATTGATATTATTATGAAAGATAAATTTTAATTTTTTATGGAAGTAATTTATTGTGAAGTGATGTATATAAAATTATTTATTTTTTATTTTTGAAAAAATAGAATGGAAAAGTCATTATATAATTAAATTATGTGGGGCTGTATCATTTGAATATTTCTTGTTAGCACACTCCCACAATTCTTTCTTAGCATTACTAATTGCAGTCCGTGAATGCCTCTTTTTCATTTCTTTCCTAGAATGCCAGGGTATGTGCCTTGGTAGGGAGACTAATTTGAACTCTTATATAGCAACCTTAAAGGGAGATTGTATTATAACACTAGAGATAGCAAGTGTTTAATATTTTCTTTTTACTAATTGTAGGAAAAAGGAAATATTTGAGCATAATCATTTGAGAACTTATTGACAGTGCAGTAAGTGGTTTGGAAGAGGTCAATTTTTAGCTTTATAACATTGAGTTGGTTTTATACCAATCATCTATCCATCACGACCCACATCTATATATTAAAAAACATGTTTTCAGAACTTTCACTCATGTGTCATGAGATTTCTTTAGTTGCATATTCTTGCAGACTCTTTAGATGCTTCCATATCCATCTTCAAACGCTCCTCCGTCTAGAGAATCGGGAAACAACAAATGGTTTTCTATCTTTCTTGACTGGGATTACTCTCAATTGAGAGAAGGTTGACATCTAGTCGGCAAGCAATCCGTAAACTTTGTTAAATCATTCATAAAGCCTTGTTGCACAGCCAATCCCATTCCGACAGAAAAAGGCGCTTATAGAAAATGATTAACAATTTGTTCTATTTCAGTTCCCCAAAAAAAAAACAATTTGTTTTATTTGGTAACCATCGATGCATGGAAGTCATTAAAATGTATCCCATTTCATCATCTTATATCAAAAATCAAAATGTATGATTTTTTTAATATATCTAACTTAAATCAAATAATGGCACACCATTCCGTTAGATTGCTGATTATAGCCTAGTTATATCTTTGGAGGAAATTAGCTGCTATTTCTGTATCATTTGCTGTATATGTATGATGTAATTTTAAATTATTTTTACTTAGTATTTTATATATTTTTTGAATTTGTTAATAGTTCGCCATCTAATGACTGACTTGTATTGTCGTACTTTCTCGCAACTATTGATGATTTAACTGTTAATGTCAGATATTCTTTCATTTAGAAGTTCATTCTTTATTTGGTAATATTGGTATGAAAAATGGTGTTTTCTATGCTTTACAGGTCCTTAATATGGTGCCAAAGGAGGCAGATGGTGAGCGTTTTGAGGATGCCCTTGCTCGTGTATGTCGCTGCGTTGGTGGCGGCAATGCTACTGATAATGCAGACAGTGACAGCGATTTAGAAGTGGTGGCTGATTCAATCACTGTCAATCTCCGTTGCCCAGTAAATTCTAGATTCTAGATGTCTAGGTCAAGAGTCATATTTATTTGCCTATTTCTGATGGGTATACATGCATTTAGTTTCCTTTGTGTAACTATCTCTGCTATTATAAGGCAAAAAGAAGGGGTCTCTAATTTTGAAATCAATTTGGTGATAGTGGCATTCTTATTTGCAATAGACATCAACTAAAAAATCTCTAAAAGTCGAATCAAATTTTATAACCGCAACTACTAAATTTAGTGGATGCAATTTATTTTCTTTTCTCTTAATAAAACTCTTCCCACTCACCCCCGTCTTTTTAAAGAAACCGTTTCGACTATCTAAATTAACAAATTTGGTCTCTAAAAAGATCTAATTAATTAAATATGTGCAACGCATGTTCAAACCACTGGTATATGATAATAACAATAATTTTGAAACGGTTCATTTTAAGCTCTAGATATTTTCTGTATGAGCTCTAGGCCTGTTCTTATTAAACGTTCCTAGAGACTTTACAAATAATTCAGTATGCTACTTCCTTGTTATATAATTTCATTTCACATGTAAGAAATCCTTTCTCTGTAGAATATGAAATTATTGTGGTCAATTCTTAATCAGACTGGATGTTGAAATTATGTTTTCAACGTAACTTCATATTTTGAAAGATCCGCATTTTTACGCCCCATCAGACTCTAAGGTCCTCACAGATGATTTATTTTCTTGCCTTTACAGATGAGTGGGTCTAGGATAAAGATTGCAGGAAGGTTCAAGCCTTGTGTTCACATGGGGTGTTTCGATCTGGAAACTTTTGTGGAACTTAATGAGCGGGCTCGGAAGGTAAGAAATCTATTTTATTTGTTCTTATTTCGCTTCTTGCCAACTCTGACCATTTTGTTTTTCTTCCCTTTCAGTGGCAGTGTCCAATATGCCTAAAGAATTACTCTCTGGAAAAAATCATTATTGATCCATATTTTAATCGCATCACTTCTTTGGTAAGTGTAAGGATATAAAATTATATTCTTCAACCCTCTCGACAACTTTGGAGTTTTGGTGCAGTGGCAGGAACTATAACTTGATATCAAAACAACTAAGGTTCAAATCCCATTGGTCATGCAATTAAATAAATGATAGAGGCAGAGAGAATACTGCTGCACTAAACCCTAAGCTGCGACACACAAAAAGGGTGATCAATCAGTAGGGTTTTGGTTGAATTTAAAATATATCCGTCAATCCTCACCACAACGCTTTCAGAGTTTTGGTGCAATGACAGGGAATTTGAAAGCAAGTAACCTGAGTCCCATCTAAAACAATTATTTTTCTCTGCCGTTTAATTTTATTGTGACAGATGAAGAGTTGTGGAGAAGATGTAAATGAAATCGACGTGAAGCCTGATGGTTCTTGGCGTGCAAAGGGTGATGGCGAATGCAGAGATCTTGCAAGATGGCATTTACCAGATGGTACTCTTTGTGCAACAACGGATCAGAGCTTCGACATTTCTAAGCAGGTTAAGCAAGAAGATATTTCCGAAGGGCATCCGGGGTTGAAATTAGGAATGAAGAAAAACCACAATGGGGTCTGGGAGCTTAGTAAACCTAATCCTAATCATTTCCAAAACCTTATGCCTACAAGCAGTGGTGAAGATGCAAGTGTGAATCAAGATGGTGGGGGGAATATTGACTTCTCATTGAATTATGTCCATGAGTTGGATTCTGTCCCTCTCAACTTCAATCCAACATTCGAAGTTGCACCGTCGAGAGATGAAGATATCATTGTCCTCGGCGATTCTGATGACGAAGACAACGTGACTATGGTTCCGGCTCAGAATGGATTCGAAGAAACTAACGGAACTTCGTTCAGCGCTTTTGCTAATGAAAATGACGATTTTGGCCCTCTATGGCAATTGCCACCTTATTCTCAGGTTGCGCCTACCTTCCAGTTATTTGGAACAGATGCCAGCAATGGTTCTGATGCTTTACTCAATGGGTATGGCTTGGCATCGAATGATGGCATAGGGGAAACTTCAAAGGCCCAAGATAACACTGAATTGAATGGGAGTTTGGTTGATAATCCATCAGCATATGGGACTAGTGACCCTGCTTTACAGATTTTTCTTCCGAGCCAACCCGCTGAGCCTCAAAGGGCTGATTTGAATGAGCATGCAGAAATTGGGAATGGGGTTGGTTTGAATGACAGTTGGATATCTCTTAGCCTTGGTGGTGCTGGAGTAGGGAAAGTTGATGCTGGTTCGTCGAATGGGCTGAATTCGAAACGGCAGTTTACGGCTCAAGAGAATGATACTGGTTTGTGCCTTTTAGTATTTATGTTAAAAGTTTATAATTTCCAATGATAACAGGCATGAACACCCTAATCTGATCCAATCTTGTGTTTAGCTCTTGCGTGCTAATTTTAGTGCTGTAATTCTATGCGGGAGTTTTTTTAGATTGGTTAGGAATGATGATCATACTGGAAGGAGTTGCAAATATGAGGAATAGAGTACATCCCAACCACAGTTAAGAAAATAAGGTGGAAAAAAATATAGTTAGTGGCCTTCTATGAAGCATAACAGATCAAATTCTGAGCGTTTCATTTCATTGAATGTAGAGTACGAAATTAAAGTTAGATTGGACCACTCGTTACTTGATATGTATTTCCCCTTAAATCATGTAGTAATGCACAAATCACAAGTCTTAATAAAGATGTAGATAATTATGTCATAAAATAGTAAACTCCATCATCCTCGTTACTCAATATGTAATTCCCCTTGAATCATGGAGTAGTGTACGAATCACATGGTCTAAAAAAAGGCGTAGATAATTCCGTCATAAATTAGTAAAATCACATAATTGTATTTTTTAAGGATAGCAATCCAAATAATGTTTTTGAAGCAGTGATACCTTAATAGCCAAATTGAAGTCTTTGTGTTTGTTATTCCTTAAATTAAACTTTGTGATGCATGTACTATTGCAAATTTAATGTTTTTTCCCCTTGTCGCAGCATCTTTGCTTCTCAGCATGAACGAAGGCAGAGGACAAAAATCAACCTCAAATACTCGGAAGTCTGATGGCCCTTTCTCACATCCACGTCAGCCGCGTTCAGTGAGGCCGAGGCTCTATCTTCACATTGATTCAGATTCTGATTAAGTACCCAGCTGTACCTAGGCTGATCGCTCCGTGAAATGCTTGGGCAATCTTGCCCATGCTACTTCAGAATTCTGGGGATAATTCCTTCTTTCAATACCTGATACGGAAATGGAAAAATAAAATTACTTCTGAAATGGAGAAAAGTAGCAGAACAAGCATTTGCAGGCCAAGATCAGTCAGATACATATACAAGAGCATGAAATTTTGAATTTCAAAAAGTTGTGAATATTTCTATATGCTCCATTTTTGAGCAGGTTAGGGAATTTTTTGAACCGGAGGCACAGCGTAGTGTACAGTGGGATAGCATATGAGATGAAATGTGGGGCGCATCTCGGGGGTATAAAGCCCCTTTTGTATCCTGTGTTTGATGTGGATCATTGATGTAATTGAAAGTGTTTTATCTCTACTTTTAACAGATTTTAATTAAAGAGGAGAAACGAACTTGAAATTTTAGGAAAGGGTTATTCAGTTTTAAGGGGATTATTGAATTAACAAGGATTTGGGTAGAAAGTATAGAAATACGTTAATGTTACGGAATATAAATTGTTCTGTTTGGATTATCAACATTATGTATCAGTATTATTTAGTAAGCCAAAATTTTTCAACTGACTACAGGAGCTGGTTGCTTCTCTTTGTATTTTTGCAGTGAGATGCATGTGTATTAATGTACGCTCAAGTGCAAAATGTCGATATTGTGCATCGATTTTCTGAAAATTTAATTGTGAGCAACAGACGTCTCTCTTGCTCTTCTGGTCATAATAGTATTGGTCATAATAGTAGAGATAATCATTCTTGACCGCTTTCATTTATCAAGATCAATATGCAAGTTGCATGCACGAGCACGGGAGAAAATAAATTATTTATTCAATATTTTGTGTCAGAAAGGGAGAGTGAACAAAAGATGGGGATAAAGAATGAGAAATACTAAATTATTTATTCAATATTTTGTGTCAGAAAGGGAGAGTGAACAAAAGATGGGGATAAAGAATGAGAAATACTTTTTCTATTAGAGGCTAGGTATAACGGGGTCTATAGGGGTTCTTGTTGTATTCCGTGGTAGGGGCCCAAGTAGCTTTTGTACCCAAGGTGGTTAAATCAGATACATTTTCTTATTTATTGTATCCTGATTCGCATAGTAAGAAACAAAAATTTTCGTTACAACAACGGAGTAATTATGTATAGAACCAATTATAATTTACAAAACTATCAAATTAGTAACATAAAACCACATATAAGCTAAAACAAATTTTGGAATCGCAACTGCGCAAATACATGTATATAAATCACACAAACTCATGAATTTGATAATCAAATAATACCAAAAATATCCAAAATATTCATCCATATGTCATAATTTATAAACATAAGCATGATATGTCTTATAATTCATAACTGCAGCGTCACAACGAAGTTGTCAAAATATCACCACCAAATAAAATAGATACTACAAAAAATCAATCTTCTCCAATTGATTATTCATTATCATTATAATAACAAGAGATAACTTCATTTTCTTATATTCATCATTTTCACTGTCAACGAACTCGTCTTCCTTATTAATATGCATTTTAATTGTTAAATAGATCATCTGGGTTAATAAGTTGATATAGCTAAGCAGGGTTTAAACCCGAATATCCGACTCGCTATGCATTTTAATGGTTAAATAGAGTAACATATGTTTCGTGCTTCGTATCATTTCGTTTCGTTTCACACGATACAAAACGTGTATCGACCGATAAATTAGACCCAATAAAGTCTTACGATTCATATTGTATTGTTCATGTTTCGTATCATTTCATAAGATACGTTTCGTATTTCGTATGAATCTAACAACATTGTTTGTACCAGCTTAGTAGGCTGGTACAAAAAGTATTTTCAATAAAGGGTATGGTGATTGGAACAACAAGGGCCAATATAAAATTTAGAATAAGAATAAGGTACAAATGGTTTTAGAAAACGAGACCGGGAGGCCAAGAGATTTAAAACTTTGATTGTTGATGGATCTCTGGATTTCCTTCAGATATTACCTTCCGTTGATCTGCAGCGAACGTTGATGGATGGCTGAGATTGAGTTGGAGGGTTGCCTCCTGAAGAGTGTGGATCTCAATGAGTTTTATGTGGTTAAGGCCGAGCTATTTGCATGGAAGTCCCGGGATGGTTGTGCCACCGAGGACCCTCCGACGATCAAGTTAGACGGGGTATTTTGGCAGAGTAACGGCCTATTGGGGTCAAATTGGCTTACCTGAGTCGTCTGAGAGAAGGGTTTATATAGTGGCAGCCATGGGCAGGCGGGCGCGAGATTCACGCCGGCCGTTACGCCTACGTGATAGGCGGGATTCCCTATTAATGACGAGATATGCCCGTTAATGGGGGATCGTGATGGCGTGGAACGCGGGATCATGGGCGGCCGATATCTCGTGTCTGGCGAGATTCGCGGGGCCGTGGCGGAGGCGTCTGTGATCGGTGCTGTGGGTCGGTCGGTAGGACCGAGTAAGCTACGCTCGGTGGGAGCTTCGGGAACGAGCGGGAGGCCGAGGTATCTTGTATATGCAATAGCTCGGAGGCGAGCTGGAGGGCCGAGAGAACTCAGCGTGCGGGAGGGCTCCGAGGCGAGCCGATGGTTGTTTGTAAGGTGATCGTAGGGGTGGTCTGGAAGGCCACCGAAGGTCGGGAACATTCTCGGGTCGAAGGCCCGGAGTATGCTTCCAACGTACCGACCTTGATCCTTTCTCATAAGTTCTGGGACACGTCATCTGCCACGTGTCATGATCTGGGGAAACACCGGTATCGAACCTCATCATTAGCCCCTCACTCTCGTCCCGACCCATTCATGGGTCGGGTCGAGAGTGATCTGAACGGTCATCCGGGGTAAGCTCTTATTTGAAGATATGGTCAGTGCATATTCTCGGGCAATTAGTCGTATTTTCTTGATGACGTCAGCGGATCAGGGGAGAGATCTCTCTTGGAGGATTAGTGCAGAACTCTTGGAGGATTCTCCTTAGGTTCCTAGCCAGGTTGAAATTACGTCAGATCCCTTTCAGCCGGAGCCTTCTCATTTCTTCTTTCTGCTTCAAAAACCACCTCGGCACTCGCAGGGGTGAGCCAAGCTGGGTGTACATCTCTTTTAGAAAACACCGGAGAGGTGCTGCCTGGTCAGGGGCCGTCGTAGTACCTTCTTCCATTCAAGAATGGAAGAAGAAGTTTCTGTTTGTTGGGCCGCCCGAGGGTGAGGACTGGACCGTGCCCATCCAGTGGCACAGGGCCAACTGCCCCCGGGTGAGGTGGTCGAATGATCCTGACGCGGTGGCGGTGTTGAAGTGGGAGCCCCTCCCTCGGGCTAATGTGTTGCTGTCTGAGCAGGCCCTCAGTTGGGCCGGGCTCAGCCCCGCCCAGTTCGCGGGTATGTTAGGAGTTTTCAGGCGACCTGTTTAGACTTGTGTATTCCTCCACTTTTTCAGGCATTACTAACTCCTTCTTTGTGTTTTCGTTTTATGCAGAACACATGGATCTAGGTAAATTTCGGGCGGCCCTGGTTGAGCAGAAGAAGGGGAAGAAAGCCGGAGGGGTCGGTCCTTCTTGCCCGTCGTCGGCTCCGGCTCCACCGGCGGCCGCCCCAGCCAGACACTCGAGCGCACCCCAGTCCCCAGAGTCCAGCCAAGTGCCAAGCCAAAAGTGTGCTCAGGAGCAGGAGCCCCGGGTTCTGGAGGTGGGAGACGAGACGGGCTCTCCTGCGTCTCTCCTCAAGAGGTACCATAGGACGGTGTCTCGTACCCCGGCTTCCCCGATCATGGAGGATGAAGGGGAGCTTCGCTTCGAGGTGCCCTCGGGGTTTTCGGTCGCCGACAGCCTGCTCTCGGAGATGGAAAGGTCGGCCGAGGGCAGAATCCCTCGGGAGACCCTCGGACCCAAATGGCGGCCATAGCTCAGGAGGCCATGCAGGTTAGCGTTCGCACCCCACTCGGGTCCTCATTCGGTAACTTTTGTTGGCAAGATTGGGTGCCCCCTTCTCTTTTAACCCCTCCTGTGTTTTCTTTAGGTCCTCCAGCACGTCGCCCTCATCGTCAACATGGAGGACGGGAAAATTGCCCCGGCGATGCAGGCCGCGGGCGAGTTCTCCTCACGGGAGGAGAGCTCAAGGTTGGAGCTGCAAGCGGCGATGGAGAGGGTCAACGCCCTCGAAGACCGGGTGGCGGCCGGGGATCGGGAGATCGCCAAGTGCCGAGAGGCCGCCCGAGCTGCCGAGGCTAAGATGGAAGACTCCAGGGTGCTTGTCGTCACTCTGAAGAAGACAGTGAACACCCTCCGGAAGGAGAACGAGGCGATGAAGGAAGGAACGAAGCGTGCCGAGCTCCGAGCGTCGAAGGCGGTGGAGAGCTACAAGAAGTCGGACCAGTACTACACCGACCTCGCTGGAGCCGCTGCCATCGTTTGGCACGACGCCCTCGACGCCGTCAAGGCCTTGATGCCGGAGTTTCCTGACGGCGAGCTCCGGGGTGAATACCTCCGAGGTGATGAGACGCAGGAGGATGCCCCAGGAAACGTTGCAGGGGGAAGGGCTCCTGGTGGGAGCGTTGGGGAGGAGTCGGTCCCCCGGCTCCCAGCACCGAGGCTCCTGCGATGGGCGCCGATCTTCAAGACACAACCCCGGTCGTCATGGTGGAAGCGGAGCTCATCGAGATTCTCCCCGGCCCCGAGGCCTGAACCTTTTCGTCTCCTTATTTTCCGGTGCAAGGCTAAAATGTTGTAAGCCTCCGGGCGATTTTGTAAGGCTGGGGAGCCCATAATACCTCTTTAAAGTCTCCCGATTTTGGTGAATGAAATCTTTTTGCAGTGTTCTTTGCGTCAATATTTTCCCTTTGTTTGTGGTTAAATCTCTATTTACGCGGTACTGCTTTCATGATGCGTTAGGTTGAAGACCGGTTTTTCATCTGGCGATCACGCGTCGAGTTGAATTCAACCATTTGCCAAGTCTGCAAGGGCCGGTGCAAGGTCCGGTGCAAGGTCGGTATCTCCATAGCCCTGAAGTCGAGGTGGGGTTCGCTTAGTAAAGACGTGCAGGAGGTTAAGCAAGGAAGCTGCTCGGCGGCCTCTTGATGAGGGCTTTGATCCTCGACGTCGTGGGGTAAGAGATTACCAGCCAAGGATAGACCGAGCAGGGTAGCTGCTCGGTGGCCTCTTGATGAGGGCTTTGATCTTTAGCGTCGTAGGGTAAGAGATTACTAACCAAGGATAGACCGAGCAGGATAGCTTCTCGGTGGCCTCTTGATGAGGGCTTTGATCCTTGGCGTCGCTGGGTAAGAGATTACTAGCCAAGGACGGACCGAGAAGGATAGCTGCTCGGAGGCCTCTTGATGAGGGCTTTGATCCTTGGCGTCGTGGGGTAAGAGAGATTACCGGCCAAGGATGGACCGAGCAGGGTAGCTGCCCGGTGGCCTCCTGATGAGGGCTTTGATCCTTGGTGTCGTGGGGTAAGAGATTACCAGCCAAGGATGGACCGAGCAGGGTTGCTGCTCGGTGGCCTCTTGATGAGGGATTTGATCCTTAGCGTCGTGGGGTAAGAGATTACCAGCCAAGGATGGACCGAACAAGGTTGCTGCTCGGTGGCCTCTTGATGAGGGCTTTGATCCCTGGCGTCATGGGGTAAGAGATTACCAGCCAAGGATGGACCGAGCAGAGTAGCTGCCCGGTGGCCTCTTGATGAGGGCTTTGATCCTTAGTGCGGGAGGTCATGGAGTGGTCTGCTAAGGATGGACCGAGCAGGGTAGCTGCCCGGTGCCTCTTGATGAGGGCTTTGATCCTTGGCGTCGTGGGGTAAGAGATTACCAGCAAAGGATGGACCGAGCAGGGTAGCTGCTCGGTTTTACGATGTTCGGTCTAACCTTCCCAGGTGTGCGAACATTAGGAAGAGTGACCGTCACGGGTGATACATGTCAGGAACGCATGGGGGGAGGCGAAGCGTTTAGAAGATCCATGTCGCTCCGACTTCAGTTCGCCGAGAAAGACGGGATATCCACCGCTTGGCGGTACAGTGTTGGAAGGAACGAGCGAATATTGGCCTCTTGGGGGCACTGTGGGGCTATAAAACAGAGGGCGTGTTGATCACTCCTTTCTTCATCCACAAAACACAAGAATGGATGAATTCCCTTTCTCCATCCCCGAGATCATTTCGTTCGAGGACCTATACTTGTACGACCAGCTGTGCTCCGAGAAGACGCTGCGGGCGGTGATTCGGCGCGTTGAGGATCATATCGGCCGCCTGCTTCCCCGGCGATCACCCCTTCTCCAGCTGCTGATGTACTCGATCTGGAGGGCATCGCCGGGGCTGCACAACCCCTTGTCCGAACAACTGAATGACGAGGCGGTTGGCAAGCTGAGATTGTTATGTCGTCTCGGCCTGATCTCGAAGAGTTTACGGGATCGATCGGTTGCACTTGTCCTCGAGTGTTACCAATTGAGGCATCTTGCCGATGGGTACCTGCCCGTGGAGCTTCCTGGCCCGTCCGTAGCCACGAGGGTTCACGGATAGCATCAGAGGCAGAGGTCCGAGGTGGCAAGGGCTCGGCTGGCGAAAATTTCCTCGGAGTACCACGAGGAATGTTTCTTGCACCCCTTCCCCCACCGTTGTAAGAGTTTTTTTTGATGTAAGGCCGAGGAGCCCACAATACTTTTTGATGAATAAAATTCTCCTTTTTGCAATGCTCTATTGTGTCCTTCTTATTTTTTAAGTAAAAAGAACTTAGAAGAATTTACATCACTTCGGTGAAAGAAGAAATATACATTCATAGACATTCTTTTCAGAGGTACATCTTGAGTTTCTCAGCATTGTTAGGCCGTGGAAATTTGCGACCATTCGCGTCTTGTAAACGATAGGCTCCGCCGGGAAGGACCTCAGAGACGAGGAAAGGACCGTCCCGTTTTGGGGAAAACTTATGCAGCTTGCCTTGATCGACAAACTCGTTCCGCCTTAGGACTAAATCTCCGGTTTTGAAGAAGCGGCGCTTGACTCGCGCGTTGTAGCAGCGGGCTGTTTGCTGTTGGTAAGCGGCAGTTCTGATCTGAGCCCAGTCTCGTTTCTCTAACAACACATCCAGATTAGTCCGGAGGGCCGAGGTGTTCGCTTCGTCGTCGAAGTGCTCGCCCCGGTGACCGGGGAGCCCGATCTCCGCTGGGACCATTGCCTCGGTATCGTAGCAGAGGCTCGGTATCGTAGCAGAGGCTGAAAGGGGTCTCCCCAGTGGGGGTTTTCTTCGACGTGCGCAGGGCCCACAAGACCCGGGGTAATTCCTCGACCTAACTGTCTTGGCGTCCCTCTAGGCGTGTCCGAAGTCCTCGGAGGACGTCCCAGTTAGCGACCTCGGCTTGCCCGTTGCATTGTGGATGTGCGACCGCGACAAACTTCATGAGGATATGATATTCGTTGCAGAATTCCTTAACCTTTTCGTTTTCGAAATTTCTCCCATGGTCGGTGACGATACACCTCGGGATGCTGAACTAGAGTATCACGTTGTTCTGTAGGAACTTGATAGTCGTGGTGGCGTCCCATTTTCTGATGGGAATGGCCTCGATCCACTTCATAAAGTAGTCCACAGTGATGAGGATGTACTTGTGCCTGCCCGTACCGGTAGGGAACTGGCCTGTCATGTCCATTCCCCATTGAGCAAACGGCCACGGGGAGGTTAGGGAGGTTAGCTCGGTAGCCGGAAGGCGAGGTATGCTTCCATGGAGTTGACAGCTTTTCATCTTCTGATGAGCTTCTGGGCATCCTGATGAATCGTCGGCCAGTAGAACCCTTGGAGCAGTGCCTTCTAAATTAAGGTGCGGGACCCTAGGTGCGCGCCGACCTTTTCGTGGATCTCATGGAGGACGTAGTCGGCCTTATGGGGGTCGATGCACTGGAGCAGGGGCTGAGTGAAGGATTTCTTGTAGAGGTTCCCATTGCTCCAGACGAAATAGAGAGCTTTGGTTCGGAGATGGATGGCTTCTCCCCGATCTTCTGGGAGTGTACCTTCCCTCAAGAATCCCACGAGGGGCCTTCTCCAATCCCGGTCTTCTTCCCAGGCTGTATACACTTGAAGTGGTGTCGCCCCGTCTTCCACGCTTGGCCATGGTAAGACCTCGAAGAGGATGTTCCTCTTGTTGTTGGCCGTATAGGACGAAGCCAGCTTACGCAAGGCGTCGGCCTGGGCGTTTAGATGTCTGGGGATTTGCTTCACTTGGACCCCATCGAAGTCTTTTCGCAATCTTCTCACTTCGGCCAGATACTTCACCATTAGAGGCTCCCGTGCCTCGAATCGGCCGGTCACTTGGCCAACGACTAGGGCGGAGTCGCTGCGGATCTAGATCGTTTTCAGTCCCACTCCGGAGGCTATTCGTAGCCCGGCCAGTAAGGCCTCATATTCTGCTGCATTGTTTGAGGTTTTGAACACGAGCTTTAGAGAATACTCCATTTCTGCCTCGTTAGGGCCCCGGATGTTGAAGCTGGCCCCACAGCCTTCCTCGGTCGAGGACCCGTCGACGTAAAGGATCAATCAGGGACATAATCGGCTTTCCATCGACTGAGGGTTGAGCTCCGGGGGCCGGTGTGGATTCCGGCTCTTTGCTGGGGATGGTGCATGTAACAACTCCATTTTTAATGTAAAAAGAATTGATTTAAAATCAATATATACTTGAAGTATTTATTGTTGCTGATATCTCTTTAAGTATTTATTTTACTCCATAATTATAAGAAGGAGCTTGTAGCTCATTGGTAAGACTTTGCACTGCTGAACCAAGCCACCAGAGTTCAAATCCCATGCCCCACATTATTTTTAATATTATTTTGTTTTTTGATTTTTTAGAATACCAACAATTACACGTGCGTTTCTCACAAATTTTCTTCTACACATGAAAAGTTAAATGCACCAGAAGCCACACCCGACGACCCCACAGCCCCCGACCACCTGACTCAGCCCGACTCGGCCGAGTCGGCCGCCAGACCGGCGCCGCCGGCCGGACTCGGCCGGACGGCCGAGTCGCCAACATAGAAATTGGGTATCTTTTCTTGGTCACCCCCCTGCATACTTTAAATTTTTAGATCGGTTACAGAGAGCCCATTAACCCCCATTTACTCCATTTTTTAATGATTTTTATATAATTTTTATATTTTTTTAATTAAAAACCCTAACCCTATAAATACACCCCATACCCTCTACCCTCTCATCCTAAATTTCTGAATCCACTCTCTCAAAATTCCAAGAGAACTTTGGTACTTTGGAAACGAGTGAAAGACGGAGCACTGACGAAATCGACGGCGAAATTCCGGTGATCGTGCTAGGAACTCTCAACGACGAATCGACGCACCGGCAAACCCTCTACTTCCCTCTCACTCTCTAGTGTTGCCTAAACCCGTAAGTCCCCCCTTCTATCTTTCTTTTCTTTCATAAAAATACGAATTTACAAAACCCGACGGAATCGGAACAAAGCCGATTTCCGATTCGGTTTTCTATAAAATCTCACTTCTCACCAATACATTCATGCTTAAACATCTCTATGTTGACTATTAATCACTTAACAAATAATTTGAACAAGTTTCCTCACATGAAATGATAGCTTTTGCAATATATCGTATTTTTTTCACTTAAATACCACAATATTTCATTTTCACATTTAACCCCCTTAACATTGCTATACCTTAAAGTAGATCACGAGGTAATGACCTACCTCCTCACACACTCATATGCAAACATAACACGCTACCTTGAAAACTTAGAATACGATAAAACATGATTTTACATTTAAATACCATTTTCTTAATAAAACCTTTTCTAAAAGTTTTAGGTTTGATACACTTTTAAAACAAATATCTTTTAATAGGAAAATACGATATGTTGTGGACACCGATCATTTATCTAAACCTGACTTTGTGGTGTCTAGGCTAGGCAAGTGAGTAAAGGTAACTTTAAAAGGCCCGTCTCACGATTCGTGAGCGGATCCCTCCTTTCCTCATTTGTACTTACCTGGCCATAATTGGCGGTGAAGAGGCGATTTGAGGCTTCTAACGACTTGTCGTTTAGACCATTTAGAAATAGGCTAATTGGCGTAGGAAACCCAAGAATCTAAAATACGGAAAATTTACACCCTTGCAAATAAATACCTTTTACTTTATAAAACCGTTTTCTAAAGAATTAGTATTTATAAAATCTTTACAAAGCGCCACTACAATCCACCTTTGGGGAACCCATTAGGGATAGTACAGTTTATCATGCACCCTCGGGCTTAGTAGTGCGAGATTCAGATCTCCGCAAGGAGCATTCGGTCTCCAAAGATTTAAAATACGACATCTTAAGAAAAATGAGATTTTTAGAATATAAAATATTTATTGAAATTATTTTTGTATAAATATATGTATATTTATCATTAAAATATCTATTTTGTTATAATATAAATATTCCACCTTTACTAAAAATCACAAGACTAAATTTTACATTAAAATACCATGAATTTCAAATAAATTAATATTACAGATAAATACCTTTATTTATGTAATTAGGATATTTTCACTAGAAATATCACAAAATAAATTACACTAATTATAACTATAAAGACGAATAATAAATACTTGGGGTGTATCTTGAAAACTATACAAAAGTACTTTTACATAAAACCCCCTCAAGTTTTATAAATTACCCTAAGGACCCTAGTAAATATAGGCCTTCGATTTACATTTCTTCTGTCCGACTCGGGTTTGAGTCTGATCATAATCCGACTTGAATACGATTCAAGTACTATATAAATCTATAATATTTAATTCAATATGAACACATGAATCCAAGAATCTAGTTATCAATTTATACAACTTGACTGAGTCAAACTATGGATATACATCTATTATCCAATTTTTCCGTCTACATGATTATGCAGTTACAATCTGTTTACTGATATCATGGTTTTGGTCAGTCATCTAACTTATACAATACAATAGAACAATACAATCAAAACACTACGGGGTTTAAGGGGTAGATTGGTGCGGAAGGTGTTAGAAGTGGCACGAGACGGTAGGATTAAGACACCTAACCTATATTCCGTTGCTGTTGTACCGTGGCTTAACGGTTCCTTGTACATTCCGTTTGCCCTGGTCTCTAGCATACTGAGACCTCTCTCGTATACACTGGCATCCTTCCGTACCAAGTTACAAACAACAGCGTGAACACAATATTCTACAATATTATACTTTAGAAGATACCTCTTATTCTGTCTTTTCTAATTCTCCCTTATCTTTGGGACTTACCGAGTGACCTGTTCGCTGACGACATTCTATTTCTTTCTTCTTGAATGTCGTCAGGTGTTTTGGACCCGTTAGAGATCGAGCCCACTGGTGAAGACTTGGATCAGTTCCACGAAGACCCCGAGCTCTAGACATTGTACCTTGTTCTATTCAGTATTTTTCATTTCCTGTTATGCCATTGTTTAGGCATCGCTTTTATTTCAGATGTATTTACTTTTCATGCATTGTACAAAAGAATGTTATTAATAAAGTTGCTGTTATTATTTTTATATCTCTTGTCTCTTGTGATTATCTTTATATTGCTTAGATACGCTTAGCGTATGTACTTCTGAGTATATACGTAGCGGACCTCGTCGCGTCCCCTTCGCCGTATACCGGGAAGCGGGGCGTGACAGGTTTTGTTGGTGGCCCATGCAGGTCAGAGCTGTATAGAACCATACTATGCAGTTCTGTTCTGCGTGAACAACCTAAGCAATATAACACAAGAACCAGCAACTAAAACATTATTTACAATTTATGTTTCTTGAATCTTACAATTTTCTATTCCTTGAATCTTATCATTTCATGTATTTGAATCTGTCCTAACCCAAATTTTTCTTCAAGGTTATGGATTCCCCGAACAACACCAGCACCAATGTCAACAACACACCTCCAGCACTACCTCTCATACCAGCTGTTCCTGCGCCGCCCATCGAGCAAACAGTGCTACTTGAGGCGATCCGCAGCCTTCTTGAGGGAGAGCAACAACTCCTGAACCGTCCTGAGACTGATGCTCCTGGGGTAAAGCAATTCAGGGCTTTACATCCGAAGCAGTTCTCTGGAAAAGGAAGCCCTTTTGAAGCTGAAGAATGGGCACAAAGCATAGAAGACGATCTGGCAGCAGCTCAAGTGCCAGACATCGCTTGGGTCCGTGTGGCGAAACTATAGTTCATGGACAATGCTCGCAACTGGTGGAAGGCGGAAGAAAGCCGTCTGGTACAGCCTATTGAATGGAAGACTTTTCGCGATAAGTTCGACGCGAAATACTTCCCAGTAACTGCCAAGTTTGCCATGGAGCAACAGTTCATTCATCTACAACGGGGTTCGATGTGGGACAAATCAGTAGATGAGTACGACGCTGAATTCACCATGCTAAGCCGGTAAGATATGTCACAACAGTTCAATTTTTAAATCTCATATACTACACAGCTAACACAATCCTTAAACAGATTCGCGGCACACTTGATACCGACGGACGAGATCAGAGCCCGTCGCTTTCAACAAGGTTTGGACATGGAGATTCAGGCTGCTCTAGCCATAGGAAAATTTCTGACTCATGAGGATGCTCTGGAAGCTGCCCACAGTTATGAGGCAGTGATAAAAGCAAGGGGCAGACCTCAGTCCGCAGGAGTCAAATGCCCTGCTAACCAGATGGCAGGTGGAGCCTCATCCAGGCCACCTCTCGTTCCAAGGCGACCCGGAGTACCGAACCATCGTCCCAGCCCAGCCTTTTGCACCTACTACAAGAGAATTGGACATATGATGAAAGACTGCCGTCGAGCCAACCGTCTTTGCTTAGTTTGTGGCTCAGCTACTCATGATATTGGGTCTTGTCCCCAAAGACAAAACCCAGTTGCTGCACCCAGGCCAGCAATTACCTATCCGCAGCGACTAGCTCTTCAAGCACCTGCTCCAAGACCTGCACTACCTGCACCATCCAGAGGACCACAAGCCGCACCACCTCCTCGTCAGTTCCATCAAGCTCAAAGGAACGTTCCGAGGAATGCTCCTCAGGCCAGGAGGAATGTACCAAGGCGCTAGGCTTTCACGATGTCCGTGGAAGAAGCTGAGGCCACTGGCCAAGTCATCACTGGTAAACTTTTCTTTTCAAACTTTGGTTTTCTATCCTGCTACTTAGCTACATATTTTTCTATACCTAAAACATATCCCACATACCTTAGGTACAATCTTAGTATCCTCAATCCCTGCACTAGCACTGTTTGATACTGGAGCATCACACTGCTTTATGTCGCAACGGTTTGTTCGAACCCATGCGATTCCAGTCTCACCGCTTGTATCCAGCTGGAATGTCAGTTCAGGAAATGGCGTTCTAAAGGAAACTATGGGATACAGCTTGTGTCCAGTCGTCGTCTGCAGCAGAGAGTTTATGCTGACTTCAAAATGCTGGACATACCGAACTTCAATGTGGTTCTAGGAATGGATTGGCTTGGAACTTTTTATGCTACCATAGACTGTCGTCAAAGGAGGGTAGTATTCGAGATTCCAGACCATCCGGTCTTCTATTTCAAAAGCGGAGACCGTACACTGGAGCCAAGTACCTACAAAGCGAAGCCAAGAGAAGCAGTAGTTGCAGCAGCTCAAGCAGAGGAAGAATCAAGACCAGATGTAGTTCGAGAGTTCGACGATGTATTTCCTGACGATATATCAGGTTTGCCTCCCGATCGAGCTCTTGAATTCAGTATTGATTTAGTACCAGGAGCACAACCGGTGATCAAAGCACCCTATCGTTTAAGTCCGGGAAGTTTGTAGGAAGTCCGAACACAGTTGGTCGAATTACTGGCGAAATGATGGATTCGTCCCAGCACTTCAAGTTGGGGATCACCTGTACTACTTGTGAAGAAGAAGGAAGGTTCATACAGAATGTGCATTGATTACAGAGCCTTGAACGAAGTCACTATAAAGAACAAGTATCCACTCCCGCGCATCGATGATCTATTCGATCAGCTAAGTGGATCTTGTGTTTTCTCTAAATTAGATCTTCGTTCAGATTATCATCAAGTCAAGGTCAAGGAAGCTGATATTCACAAAACAGCTTTCGGAACTCGCTATGGACATTACGAATTTCTAGTGATGCCATTCGGAGTGACCAACGCACCCGCAATATTCATGAACCTTATGAATCAAGTTTTCCGGGAGTATTTAGACAGGTTTGTTGTCATCTTCATCGACGATATCCTGGTGTATTCTAAGAGTCGGAAAGAACGTGCAGAGCACCTACGAATTGTCCTAGAAACTCTTCGACAATATCAGATTTATGCCAAGTACAGCAAGTGCAAGTTTTGGTTAAAGCAAGTTGATTTTCTTGGACATATCGTATCAGGAGAAGGAATCTCTGTGGATCCAGCGAAAGTTTCAGCAGTTAGCGACTGGCCTACACCAAAGTCAGTGAAGGATATTCGAAGTTTCTTGGGTTTAGCTGGATATTACAGAAGGTTTATTGAAGGCTTTTCAAAGATAGCAACGCCCCTGACCAAGCTTACACGTAAAGATGAAGAATTTGTGTGGTCAGAAGCATGCGAACAAGCTTTCGTAGAACTCAAGACAAGGTTGACAACAGCACCTATTCTCGTCATACCGGATCAATCTGGAGGATTCGAAGTGTATTGCGATGCATCCGGTAAGGGATTAGGATGTGTTCTATATCAGCACGGTAAGGTTGTGGTTTATGCTTCAAGACAGCTGAAGATTCATGAGCGCAATTATCCGACGCATGATCTGGAGTTGGCAGCCGTCATCTTTGCTCTCAAGATTTGGCGTCATTACCTACTTGGTGAACGAGTGAACATCTACACAGATCATAAGAGCCTGAAGTACGTGTTTACTCAGAAGGAGTTGAATATGCGGCAGAGAAGATGGTTAGAACTCATGGCGGACTTTGACATCAACTTGCAATATCACCCAGGGAAGGTGAATGTAGTACCTGATGCTCTTAGTCGCCAACCATTAGCAATGAATTTCACCGCTCAGTGGAAGTTTCAACAAGACTTGCATCAGATGGAGATTGAAGTAGTCATGCCAGGTAATGCTTCAAGTTTGATGAATTTACAAGTTCAATCAACCATTGTCAATCAGATCAAAGTAGCTCAAGCAAGCGATGCTAAGTTGCAAAAGATCAGAGAACAAGTGGAGAATGGACTCAGAACAGACTTTATCATCCATGAAGACGGATTTTTGAGATACGGCAGCAGATTGTGTGTACCAAAAGGTCCTGTTCGGGAAGAATTAATGAAAGAAGCTCACAGCTTTCCCTACTCAGTACACCCTGAAGGTACCAAAATGTACAAAGATCTACGTCAGAATTATTGGTGGCATGGAATGAAGCGTGAAGTAGCCAGAAGCGTCGCAAAATGCTTGGTGTGTCAGCAAGTAAAGGCTGAACATCACAGGACTGCTGGATTACTTCAACCGTTATCAATCCCATAATGGAAGTGCCAGCACATCACGATGGACTTTATGACTGCTCTTCCTCGCAACACAAAGGGTAACGATGCTGTATGGGTCATTGTGGACTCACAAAGTCGGCTTACTTCATCCCATTTCGAGTTGGCCAATCAACTGAGACAATAGCAAAGAAGTACATGGAGGAAATTGTAAGACTTCATGGAGTACCGGTCTGCATTGTCTCCGATCGTGACACTAGGTTCCGATCGCAATTTTGGCAGAGTCTGCAAGCAAGCGTGGGAACAAGTCTGAACTTCAGCACGGCTTATCATCCACAAACAGATGGTCAGTCGGAATGAACTATTCAGATCTTGGAGGATATGCTCAGAGCGTGTATGCTAGACTTCAAAGGATCGTGGGAAGATCACCTACATCTTGTGGAGTTTTCGTACAACAACAGCTACCAAGCAAGCATAGGAATGGCACCTTTTGCAGCATTGTATGGAAGGAAGTGTCGATCGCCATTAAGTTGGGACAATATCGGAGATAGGGAGCTTCTTGGACCAGAGATGATAGTAGCGACTGTTGATATGGTTCGTACTATCAGGGAAAGGATGCGCATAGCCCAAGATCGACAGAAGCACTGGGCTGATGCAAAGAGACGGCACTTGGATATCCAGCCAGGAGATCACGTATTCTTGAAGATATCTCCGAACCGCGGAGTGATCCGATTTGGAAGACGGGGTAAGCTAAGTCCGAGATATATTGGACCGTTCGACATACTCGAACGAGTCGGTGAAGTGGCATACCACTTAGCGCTACCACCTTCATTGGAAGGAGTGCATAATGTGTTCCACATATCCCAACTCAGAAGGTATGTGAGTGACCCCAGCCATGTTCTCGATCATTCCGAGCTCACTATACAGCCCGATTTGTCTTGTGAGCAACGGCCTGTGGAGATCCTGGACAAGAAAGTGAAGACACTTCGGAACAAGGAAGTTAACTTGGTTCGAGTGATGTGGAGGAAAGACACTCCAGGAGAGTCCACTTGGGAAAGGGAGGATGAAATGCGTACTAGATATCCACACCTCTTTGTAAACTAGTCCTCAAATAAAAGTTGTAAATTTCGAGGACGAAATTTTTGTAAGGAGGGTAGACTGTAACAACTCCATTTTTAATGTAAAAAGAATTGATTTAAATTCAATGTATACTTGGAGTATTTATTGTTGCTGATATCTCTTTAAGTATTTATTTCACTCCATAATTACAAGAACGAGCTTGTAGCTCATTGGTAAGACTTTGCATTGCTGAACCAAGCCACTAGAGTTCAAATCCCATGCCCTACATTATTTTTAATATTATTTTGTTTTTTGATTTTTTAGAATACCAACAATTACACGTGCGTTTCTCACAAATTTTCTTCTACACATGAAAAGTTAAATGCACCAGAAGCCACACCCGACGACCCCACAGCCCCCGACCACCTGACTTGGCCCGACTCGGCCGAGTCGGCTGGCGGACCGGCCGACTCGGGCCGGCGCCGCCGGCCAGACTCGGCCGGACGGCCGAGTCCCCAACATAGAAGTTGGGTATCTTTTCTTGGTCAACCCCCCTGCATACTTTAAATTTTTAGATCGGTTACAGAGAGTCCATTAACCCCCATTTACTCCATTTTTTTTAATGATTTTTAGATAATTTTTACATTTTTTTAATTAAAAACCCTAACCCTAGCCTAACCCTATAAATACACCCCATACCCTCTACCCTCTCATCCTAAATTTCCGAGTCCACTCTCTCAAAATTCCAAGAGAACTTTGGTACTTTGGAAACGAGCGAAAGGCGAAGCGCTGAAGAAATCGACGGCGAAATTCCGGTGATCGTGCTAGGAACTCTCAACGACGAATCGACGCACCGGCAAACCCTCTACTTCCCTCTCACTCTCTAGTGTTGTCCAAACCCGTAAGTCCCCCTTCTATCTTTATTTTCTTTCATAAAAATACGAATTTACAAAACCCGACGGAATCGGAACAAAGCCGATTTCCGATTCGGTTTTCTATAAAATCTCACTTCTCACCAATACATTCATGCTTAAACATCTCTATGTTGACTATTAATCACTTAACAAATAATTTGAACAAGTTTCCTCACATGAAATGATAGCTTTTGCAATATATCGTATTTTTTTCACTTAAATACCACAATGTTTCATTTTCATATTTAACCCCCTTAACATTGCTATACCTTAAAGTAGATCACGAGGTAATGACCTACCTCCTCACACACCCATATGCAAACATAACACGCTACCTTAAAAACTTAGAATACGATAAAACAAGATTTTACATTTAAATACCATTTTCTTAATAAAACCTTTTCTAAAAGTTTTAGGTTTGATACACTTTTAAAACAAATATCTTTTAATAGGAAAATACGATATGTTGTGGACATCGATCGTTTATCTAAACCTGACTTTGTAGTGTCTAGGCTAGGCAAGTGAGTAAAGGTAATTTTAAAAGGCCCGTCTCACGATTCGTGAGCGGATCCCTCCTTTCCTCATTTGTACTTACCTGGCCACAATTGGCGGTGAAAAGGCGATTTGAGACTTCTAACGACTTGTCGTTTAGACCATTTAGAAATAGGCTAGTTGGCGTAGGAAACCTTAGAATCTAAAATACGGAAAATTTACACCCTTGCAAATAAATACCTTTTACTTTATAAAACCGTTTTCTAAAGAATTAGTTTTTATAAAATCTTTGCAAAGCGCCACTACAACCCAACTTTGGGAAACCTGTTAGGGATAGTACGGTTTATCGTGCACCATCGGGTTTAGTAATGCGAGATTCAGACTTCCGCAAGGAGCATTCGGTCTCGAAAGATTTAAAATACGACATCCTAAGAAAAATGAGATTTTTAGAATATAAAATATTTATTGAAATTATTTTTGTATAAATATATGTATATTTATCATTAAAATATCTATTTTGTTATAATATAAATATTCCACCTTTACTAAAACTCACAAGACTAAATTTTACATTAAAATAACATGAATTTCAAATAAATTAATATTACAGATAAATACCTTTATTTATGTAATTAGGATATTTTCACTAGAAATATCACAAAATAAAATTACACTCATTATAACTATAAAGTCAAATAATAAATACTTGGGGTGTATCTTGAAAACTATACAAAAGTATTTTTACATAAAACCCCCTCAAGTTTTATAAATTACCCTAAGGACCCTAGTAAATATAGGCCTTCGATTTACATTTCTTCTGTCTGACTCGGGTTTGAGTCTGATCATAATCCGACTTGAATACGATTCAAGTACTATATAAATCTATAATATTTAATTCAATATGAACACATGAATCCAAGAATCCAGTTATCAATCTATACAACTTGACTGAATCAAACCATGGATATACATCTATTATCCAGTTTTTCCGTCTACATGATTATGCAGTTACAATCTGTTTACTGATATCATGGTTTTGGTCAGTCATCTAACTTATACAATACAATAGAACAATACAATCAAAACACTACGGGGTTTAAGATGTAGATTGGTGCGGAAGGTGTTAGAAGTGGCACGAGACGGTAGGATTAAGACACCTAACCTATATTCCGTTGCTGTTGTACCGTGGCTTAACGGTTCCTTGTACATTCCGTTTGCCCTGGTCTCTAGCATACTGAGACCCCTCTCGTATACACTGGCATCCTTCCGTACCAAGCTACAAACAACAGCGTGAACACAATATTCTACAATATTATACTTTAGAAGATACCTCTTATTCTGTCTTTTCTAATTCTCCCTTATCTTTGGGACTTACCGAGCGACCTGTTCGCTAACGACATTCTATTTCTTTCTTCTTGAATGTCATCAGGTGTTTTGGACCCGTCAGAGATCGAGCCCACTGGTGAAGACTTGGATCAGTTCCACAAAGACTCCGAGCTCTAGACATTGTACCTTGTTCTATTCAGTATTTTTCATTTCCTGTTATGCCATTGTTTAGGCATCGCTTTTATTTCAGATGTATTTACTTTTCATGCATTGTACAAAAGAATGTTATTAATAAAGTTGCTGTTATTATTTTTATATCTCTTGTCCCTTGTGATTATCTTTATATTGCTTAGATACGCTTAGCGTATGTACTTCTGAGTATATACGTAGCGGACCTCGTCACGTCCCCTTCGCCGTATACCGGGAAGCGGGGCATGACAGTGCACTCGATGATAAAATCGACCAGGGCTTGTGCCTTGATAGCCTGCCTCGGGCGGTATTTTATGTCGAACCGGGACAACTCCCATCTCCATTTCTCCAAACGACCAGAAGACTCGGGGGAGGCGAGGATAGCCCCCAAAGGCCGCTCGGTAAGAACGAGGATGGTGTGCTCCTGGAAATAGTGTCGTAGTTTCCTTGAGGCCATGATGAGTGCCAAGACGATCTTCTCAATGGCTGGGTACCTTGTTTCCGCGTCCTTGAAGACGTGGCTCACATAGTATACCGGCTTCTGGACTCTCTCGACCTCTTGGACGAGCACCGAACCCGCAGCTTGGTCGGACACCGCTAGATATAGCGATAGCTCGTCCCCTTCAACTGGCCGGGTGAGCAGTGGGGGAGTCGCAAGATGCCTCTTTAATTGCTCAAACGCGGTCTGGCACTCCTCCGACCATTCGAACCTTGGTATCTTCCTTAGATCTTTAAAGAACGGGAGGCACTTCTCCCCAGTCCTTGACATGAAACGACTCATAGCGGCTACCCACCTTGTTAACTGCATGATTTCGACGTTAGTCTTGGGCGCGGCCATGTTAAGGATGGCGCCGATTTTCTCCGGGTTAACTTCGATTCCACGGTGGGTGACCATGAAGCCTAGGAACTTTCCACTGGTGACCCCGAATATGCACTTGGCGGGGTTCAGTTTCATCTTGTATTTGCGGAGGACATCGAAGGCCTCGCCCAGATCCTTGGCGTGTTTGTTCGATGAGACTGATTTGACGAGCATGTCGTCGATGTAAACTTCCATGTTCCTGCCGATCTGCGGCTTAAACATGCGATTGACCAAGCGTTGGTACGTAGCCCCGGCGTTTTTGAGGCCGAAGGGCATCACCTTATAGCAGTATACCCCCCGGTCCATTGTGAATGCGGTGAGATCCTCGTCCGCCAGATTCATACAGATCTGGTTGTAGCCGAAGAAAGCATCCATGAAGCTAATTAGCTCGTGGCCTGCTGAACTGTCGACGAGCTGGTCTATCCGAGAGAGGGGATAGTTTTCTTTCGGGCAGGCCTTGTTGAGGTCAGTGAAGTCGACGACATGCGCCACTTCCCGCTAGACTTTTTAACCATGACTACATTCGCCAACCATTCCGAGTAAGACACATTCCGAATGAAGTTGGCAGCAAGGAGCCTGTCTACCTCGGCCTTGATTGCTTTTTGTTTGATCGGGGCAAAGCTTCACTTTTTCTGCCTGACGGGCCTGACCATAGGGTCCACCTTGAGATTATATGATATGATTTTGGGGTCAATCCCCGGCATGTCGGCAGGCGCCCAGGCGAACATGTCAGAGTTACTCCTTAGGAAGTGGACCAGGTCGTCTCGCTGCGTCCCCGTCAAGAGCGACCCGATCTGAACGGTTCGTTCACCGTCACCTTCTACGAGGGGGACCTCCATTAGTGGCTCCACCGGGGACCCTCGGACCTCTTTTTGCTCGTCTCGAGTGTCTAGAGAACCCTTGATATCATCCTCGCACTCGAGGTCATTGTCTGGCCGCTTAGACGTAGATGTTGTGGTGAAGCAAACCTTTGCGGTTTGTTGGCCCTCGTAGGCCTAACCTATCCCGCCTTGGTCGAGCGAGAACTTCATCACTAGGTGGTAGGTCGATATCCGGGCCTGGAGGGAGTTCAGTGTCGGGCGACCAAGGAGGACGTTGTAGGCCGATTGGATTCTTGCGACGATAAACACGAAAGGCACGGTGCGCGTACGGCCCTCCTCCCCGACGTTAAATTGGATGGTGATTACCCCTTCTGCAGGGATGGAGTGGTTAGTGAACCCTGACAGGACGTGGGCTGTCGGCCTTAGGTCCGACAGGGTGCGTCCCATTCGCAGAAAGCAATCATAAAAGAGAATGTCTACCGAGCTTCCCGAGTCGACCAATATCCTCTGCACTTCGTAGTGGTGGACCCGAGATGTGATCACCAGGGGGTCGTTGTGAGGCAGGGATATGCCATGGAGGTCTCTGTTGGTAAAAATGATCGGCTCGGCTGATTTGGCCTTCTTCCTCGGGTGGCCGACAGTCCCCTCGATCGGTGAGGGATGCCGTGTCTCTGTTGGATATATGTATGCCCTAGAGGCCATTATATGTATAGTGGATGCTTGGACATGTATATATATATATATATATATATATAGATTACTTTCTTGCTCGACATAATCGTATGCTATCTGGTTTACTTTATCTGACATGTTGATTTGATCATGCCTTTATTCATTTACACATGTTGATAAAGCCCTCAGGATATTTGCTTGACTACTGTGACTATGATGCAGATCATACTAGTGGGGCACGTGTAGTTTATAAGCATATCCTTGAACTGTTCCTAGTCGTGGATGTATCGAGACGGGGCATCGATATTCAAGAGTAGACTAGCGTATACCATTCTTGTCCCATATGATGGGCGATGGATGATCCCATATCCATCTGGTGTGCTGACACCAAAGAATGTATGCGGGTGCTCAGTGGAGAATGGGTACACTGAACGGACTCACAGAGAACTCCTATGTGGTATTATATCTATCGTCGGATAGCAGTTCTCAGGTGACACTGGTACAGGTTAGTCTGTAGACCTAAGATCGTCATAGAGTCTTATGTGTCCTCCCACTGTACTTTGATCTCCACCCTACCACGGTTCTACTGAGTCTTGCAAACAGGCGGTCTTTGGGTACAGTCCCGAGGCACATGGAGGCGATGAGCGATAGGAGGGGTTTCGTCTCTTCCGGTATTGGGAGTTGATGTTGTGCAATGTTCAATTGGTTATAACAGGAAGTCCCTGGCCAGGGCTACTGAGATTTACTGATAAGCATTATCAGTAGTTTCTCGATCTGTTATGAGCTATACACCGGCATGACTTATTGAGTTATTGGGGTCGACGTCACCATCCCCAGACTTGATATGCAACATATTTGACGAGGAGACCGGACTGTACGGTAAGTGTTGCCAGATGGCTCGACGGGAGTTTTGACAGCTTTGCTGGTTTTCTTCTGATCGTTCAATACCCGGGTGGCCGTTATGTTTAGCTGATCGCTTGCGGCTTGTGGGTGTTTGATATGATCATCACCCACTGCCGGCGTATTGACGAGTCTTAGAGTCCCACACAAAAGTTTCCTAGCCCAGGCGAAAAGATGTGATGTGCATATGTGATGTGCGCTGGGACCCGATTGAATACGACTATATGATATCGTATGTGAATCGGGCGTTTTACTATTGGTCGGGTCGTATGTGATATGACTGGTTTGTTAAATCAATTGTTGATTTAACATTTTGTCTTTTATTTTTATTTTATTTTATTCTTTATTCAAAACTCTTTTTATTAAACTGGAAGAATGCATGCATGTATGCATATGATGATGTGCAAGTATGCACATGTTGATGTGCATGTATACATGCATACAAAAGTATCATGGTTGATGATACACACTTGAAGGCAATATAAGACTTACATGGAACTATAATATATGGATATTTATTTGAATTTGTTTTAAAACAAAAGAAAAGAAATGATTAATCCATGGTTGTAATATTCTACACTCTTCTTTGAGTTAACCTCATTTCACCTAACCTTTAACCTTGGATTAACTATTTCTTTTGGGTTTTAACTCACTCACTAAATATCTAGATATTATAGCAACCATGGTTGGATGAGAGAAAGAAAATATATATACTATATTTTCTAATTTTTCATCACAAGTTTATCACTTCACAAAAGCTTTTGCCTTCATCTTCTTCCTCCTCCTTGCTCTCTAGGTTTTTCAAAGTGAGTGAGAGATAAAAAGAAAGAGTTTTGATAAAAGGAAACACACTACTTCATCATTCTACTCTAATCTAGCCAATTAGTTTAGTGTGTTTAGCTTCATCTTTTTCTTGCATCAAGTGGAGTTACAAGCTTGGAGCTAGTGAACTTCGGGTGGATCATCGTGGACGTAGGAGCTTACTAGCAAGCTTTCACAACTCTCAAAGATCCTAGGAGTCAGTACAAAGGGGACTACAAAGGTTGTATTCATTACACTTAGTGTAAATAATGTTTAAAGTGTTGTTACCCTAGCTTTTTCCAGTTAAAGATCCTTGCTTTGTTTGCTTTGCACCTCTAAATTTTTAAAATGGCATGTGTGATGCTTCCATACTCCTTAGTAGGTGCAGAGAAAACCCAATAGTCTCGTCGGTCTTCGTCATACCCCCCGCTGATATGGACATGATTTGGCCGATTGTCAATTCTCCGGGAGGGGGACGGTGATCCTGCTCACGGTCGGCTTGCCACTTGTCTCGTAAGTACGTTTCCAGGTGCCCCGAGCGGATTAACTCCTCGATGCAGTCTCGGAGCTGCTTGCAGTTCTCAGTGGAGTGGCCCTGCGACCTGTGGAAACCGTAGTAGGGGCCCTGGGTGCGCTTTTAGCCTCCTCCAACAGTACTGCCTGGGAGACGTTGAGCGGGGTGTACTCCTGAAACTTTGAGGAGTAGAGCTTTGGCTAATCAATCTTCTTTTTCTCCTCCCTGGCCCTTTTCTTATGATCGGCTTGCTCTGTCCGGGGCAGGTTGGTGTTCACCTCGGACTCAAGCTAGATCTCACCTTCGGTCCAGGCCTTTACCTAGGTCATGGTCTTAGGTTGCGCTAATGCAAAGGAGCGTAGCCACTCCTTATGCCTAAGACCCGACCTGAGGGACGTAATGACCGTCTCGTCCCGGTGCTCTGGGACCTCAAGGAGGGCGTTGTAGAAGCGGGTGA
This sequence comes from Agapanthus africanus, assembly GCA_030015575.1. Classification (NCBI taxonomy): domain Eukaryota; kingdom Viridiplantae; phylum Streptophyta; class Magnoliopsida; order Asparagales; family Amaryllidaceae; genus Agapanthus; species Agapanthus africanus. The sequence goes on from JASDDO010000019.1 coordinate 434,452,460, forward strand.
TGTACCCTTTGAATGATTCTTTGTCCCCGCTCTTTATGGTGAAGAGATGGTCAACGGTTCGCTTCTGCCGCCTATTCCCGACGAAATGACCGAGGAACAGGGTGGCCAGCTCATCAAAGGTAGAGATTGAGCGTGGCGTGAGTTCTGGGAACCAGTCTTGTCCAGATCGAATGAGAGTGGCGGGAAAGCGCGGCATTGTGCGGCGTCAGAACAGTCCTGGAAACTCATCCTGTCTGTGAACGTTTCCAAATAGTCTTTCGGGTCGGACTTCCCGTATAAGAGAGAAACCTTTGGGGGCTTGTTTCGGGAGGAGACGTGGACGGCGAGTATCTCTTTGGTGAAGGGCTTCGTGAGCGATTTGGTGGCATATTTAGCCCCGTCGCTTGAAGGAAGACTTTCCCGATGCATGCCTTCGATCTTCTTTTCGAGGGCGTCGAGTCGGCCGTGGTATCCTGATGATTCGGCATACTCTGATTTTTGGCCTCTGCTGCCGGAGACCTGTGCCTGGCCATGGCCCCGTTTCTATTCGATGAGGTTTCAGGTCCCCCGGTGAGGTCGTCTTCGAGCCACCGTGGTGAGTCCTGTCCGCGTGACCCCGTCGTGGGAGAGGGTGACGGTCATGCCTGGGTGCAGGCGAGCTGATCGACACCTCCTCGGGAGGGACAGGGGCATGATGGGCCTTGGGGCGAGGTGCTCTGGCGAAAAACCTCGGTGTTGAGCTGTGCGACGCCCCCAACGGGTTATTGAATTGGTTGGCCCGGGGGACCTGTGGCCGCCGGAGACAGCGAGACGGTGTTCGGTCGTGCCGACACGGACAAAGTATTCTCTCCCTCTGTAGGGGTCCTGGTCCCGAGGTGGGGGAGCGGCGACCTGGGGAGCTTTCCTGGTAGTTTGGACACGGACGAGTGCATCTACGACGGACGCGAGCCGATCTATCCGAGCGGATAGGGCGTGAATGGCGTTCGGGGGAGGAAGGGATTCTCCCTCGTCTCTACTGCGGGGAGGGTGACGGCTGGTGCTTGGATCATCGCGGTGATCGCTCGCCATGAAGTTGAGATCGGAAGATGAACTTTCGTTGAGTGGAACTAACGTCCCCACAGACGGCGCCAACTGATGGATCTCTGGATCTTCTTCAGATGTTACCTTCCGTTGATCTGCAGCGAGTGCGGATGGATGGCTGAGATTGAGTTGGAGGGTTGCCTCCTGAAAAGTGTGAATCTCAATGGGTTTTATGTGGTTGGGGCCGAGCTACCTGCAAGGAAGTCCCGGGGTGGTTGTGCCACCGAGGATCCTCTGACGATCAAGTTAGACGGGGTATTTTGCCAGAGTAACGGCCTATTGGGGTAAAATTGGCTTACCAGAGTCGTCTGAGAAAGGGGTTTATATAATGGCAGCCATGGACAGGCGGGCGCGAGATTCAAGCCGGCCGTTACTCCCCCGGCGTTATGCCCACGTGATAGGCGGGATTCATCATTAATGACGAGATTTGCTCGTTAATGGGGGATCATGATGGCCTGGAACGCGGAATTATGGGCGGCGGATATCTCGCGTCTGGCGAGATTCACGGAGCCGTGACGGAGGCGCCTGTGATCGGTGCTGTGGGTCAGTCGGTGGGACCGAGGAAGCTACGCTTGGCGGGAGGCTCGGGAACGAGCGGGAGGCCGAGATATCTTGGATATGCGATATCTCGGAGGCGAGCTAGAAGGCCGAGGGAACTCAGCGTGTGGGAGGGCTCCGAGGCGAGCCGATGGTCATTTGTAAGGTGATCGTAGGGGTGGTCTGGAAGGCTATCGAAGGTCGGGAACATCCTCGGGTCAAAGGCCCGGAGTATGCTTCCAACGTACCGATCTTGATCCTTTCTCATAAGTTCTGGAACACGTCATCTGCCACGTGTCATGATCTGAGGAAACACCGGTATCGAGCCTCATCAATTGTCGATGGTATGACTATCTTGTAATGAAAGTCCGATTTTTCCATATTGGTCATAATCATTTTATACAAAAAAAGAAAGATCATCATGTAATGACATGAGCTCATTCTTGAAGGTTGCATCATAGGACCAGTGGAAATGAAATAGATGGACCTGAGCTTATTCTTGGAGCTTTGCATTATAGGAATGGAAATGAAATAATTTTGATGATGCTTGATATCGGTGACTTCCCAAATCATGACACGTGGCAGAGCATGCAAGAAAGGACCTACAAGGGCCGACCGGACTGCTCCTATGCCTGTCCCACCGACGAGTGTCACAACCCAAAATATTAGCTCGTGACCAGCACTTGAATCACGCAACGTCTAAAGGCGTAGCGGAATTCAAGTAAGCTGAAACCCAGAAATCTAAACCTTTTAAGAAAATAAAGGAGGTTAAGTTTTGAAATAAAGGTATAATGAAATCAGGTTTTCTTAATGCATAGAAAAGGAACATGAATGATGCAGGTGAAATTTAGTAGTATGAAAACAAGTTTCGTCCTTTTTAAAAATTTTGGCAGCACCTCCTTTGTATAGTTTGATCCATAACCACAAATACATAATAAGAATAAAGGCATCCCCAAGCGGGAGCCAGCTCTTCGCCAAACGGCGGATCACAACCACGCAATATAGCATAAATAAGTATACGACGCCCAACGGCGAAGTTCACCACAAAAGATAAAAAAAAGAAAGACATATAAATCATAAGTAGCGGAAAACCCCTCGCTCTAAGTCTCGCAACCACAATTCCACTAAGTCTCATTACTTATACAATTTACTAATTTTGATTGATGGAGTTAACTAGATACAATAATGAAATACAGATATAAGAGTGGGTATGATATAAGTGTCCCACCTACCAATGCAAAACACCGAATGCAACTGTGGGCCAACGAAGCCGCTACTGATCCAAGCGGTCAGCCTGCAAGAACCGTGGCACAACGGAGGTGAGTTACCAACTCGTGAGTAGAAAAATATCAACAGATAGAAATCGAATAAACAACGACTCCTAGGTCAACTATATCATAAAGGTAATGCTATGATATCTAGGGTGACCGGGTCTGTATATGTGCCAATAAGATAGTCAATACCTATATGCATGCAGATAACATCCGACAGTAATAGTCAATGCATGTATATGGATCTCGTCCAACCATAATCAAGGTATGTATGCATGTGGATCTCGTCCACCGAAAATCAATGTCTGTATGCACGTAAATATCATAAAGGAGTGTGCATGAAAGTATGAGGATATATATCAACGGTGTCCCTCCCGACACATCAAAATCATGGAACCTGAGTGCCTAGTATCGACACTCGAAAATATCATGAAAACCGTGCCCAGCATCGGCACGTAAATCCTCATATATCGGGCTCCGTCAGTCCGGATCGGTCCACAGGCTCCATCAGTCCGGATCAGCCCATATCATCTCTCGACTCCGGTCGGTATCCTCCGGATATCCGCCGAGCCCAAATACTATCACCGGTAGGTAGTAGTCCCTCTGCCAGGCTCACCGTCTGTATACACAACATCCCTTTCTTGCCCCGAGGTACCATACTGGGTCCACCACGTACCCGCAATCGACCTCATCCTCCTCCTCGAATCGGGTTTCACATGTCGCTCTCAGAACCGAGAAAACACATGGTGGACGCACTGAAATATCATATCAGGAGAAACCGGGTTTTTAAAACAACACATAATCACTTTTAAAATGTCCACGGTTCTCAAATCCAGAAATCTCATGAAAACAGCATATCTCAATGCGTAAAATCATAGAGCATGATGTATGCGACAAATAATAGAAATGTAAGCATATCGTGTATCATGCAATGCGGAATAGTGATATGACATATTAAGGGAAAACCGCTCTTTTAAAATGATTCCAGTTTTTTTAAATATAACATGCGGTTCCAAATTTTACAATAAAGTGTGTGAGCCGGCAAATCTCTGTACGTGTAACATACGCATCATCGATAATGGTGCAAGTGTACTAGCACAGGTATAAGCAATGCAATGGAAATAATATGAATGCAGCATAAGGTAAATCATATGCAAATGCTGACGGGTATACGTATCTATCGTGATCGAGTCGGTGAATCTATCAATCGGCATTTAGCCTCACAACATCACGTACGGTATAATCCATCGTACGACATCTTTTAGTCAAGGGTATGGATCAACATCAAGTCAAACTCATCACGCACGGAAAATCATCGTGTGGCGGAATTAAACGAATAGGGATCCTATCATCCTATACGACAAATGAGGGTACGGCCTAATATCACATACGGCCTATCATCCATGATTCACAACATTCTATATATATCTATATACCTATGTCCCAGGTCACATCCGCAATAATCTCATATCAGGGGACCGGCAGGGTATAAGTCATCTCGATCGACTCGCATCCGTATACCAACATAACATCATATCATCACATCATCTTATATTCATTCATCGCATTTATATCACACATCAAATCAAATCTACATAAACATTCTATCTCTGCTAAGTAAAGTATCTAATCTAACAAATACACCCGAACCATACAATCAGATTTTTAAAGAAGTGAATCGTAGTTTTGAAAATAGGGGTTACGGTGTTTTTAAGAAAAAAATATCATTTGAAAATCCGTAACATCTCTCAAGGTTTATTTTTAAAAGATACCTACGACTCTTTGATTTTAGAAAAAGGTATGGTTCGGATGACGCATCTACATCGATTATCTAGTCCTACAGTACCCTAAACGGCAATATCGCTAAACGTCATCATATGATAGTAGTAACATATCACTTCTAACTACCCTCTAGTTTCTAATATAGTATCACTAACTATCCTTTACTATAACCCTAGTTTCCTAATCTAGATTTCCTAACCATATTCTATAATCAGTTTTCCATCAATACTTTGCGGGGGTGCTATACGCCATCCACCCGACTTCCCCCGTGGATATAGATCCACTCATCTTAATTCTTGCTTTCCGAAGTCGATGACGCCACGCTCCGTCACCTCGGGATTCACGTGAAGGTACCTGCAATAATAAACCATCGCAATGCGTATTAAAATCAAGGCGGAAAACCAAAACGGTACACGTTTCGCTCATAGGTCAAAACCTATAGCTTTGCGTGTAAAACGCGACCAAAAACCCTGGTCGTGGACGTCCAAACGCCACACGACAGAAACACAATACCAAATACCAAAATCAAGTAAAAACAAAGTCGTAAAACAATGCACCAACTTATGGAAATGGTCCCATATTTTACCCTAAGCCAAATTAGTCAATTTTGCATATATAGAGGGCCTAATTTACATCTAAAGGGACCCCAGAACAAGTACGAATCAATTCTGAGCGACCCAGGCCGCAAATTGCGGCTAGATTGAATAAATCTGCGACCTGGGTGCAGGGGATGGCGCTCAGGTCTTGGTGGTAGCTTCCTAGGTGCCTGCACGACTCCCAGTAATTGCAAAATCATTTCTAGTATCCCGGGTTGCTCCAGATTCCAAAATACCCTCTAAAATCACACATTTATCCGATGTCGGGGTTTCTAAATCCGTGTTTTTAGGTTTCTAGGCTCTGGTCCAGGTCATTAAACAGCACCCAAGTATAGTTAACAGCCTTTAAGATCACTAATTTCAACAACACTCAAACCCTAACTAGGAATCTTCTAACCTCACTAAACATCACCATTTCACATCTAAACACATATGAATACCAAAGTAAATGAAAAACTACCCAATTGGTGAAGGGATTACCTCATATATCACCCATGAATCCCTAAGATCATCAAAATCTGAATTTTCTTGGTCTCATGTGTAGAGTTTGAAGAGGGGATTAATTTTTGTGAAGGGTGTGTAGGGTTTTGGGGCTTATTGGGAGATAGATCTAGGGATGGAAGGGGAAGGTTGTGGGGTTGAGGAGATGAAGAGGGAGATGAAAAAAAGATAGGGGAATCAAATGGCAGCAGCCCCTTCCTTCTCTCTCACAAAATCACACACTCTCTCTCTCCAAAAGCCTACCTAACCCAATCATTTTGTCCCCTTTGACTTTTCTTTTCCTTTTTCTTTTCTCCCCACCAATAACCCAAATGAAATGAAACATGTAATAAAATTAAACATGTCATGGTGTTCTAACCATAGAAAACTGTAGAAAACGCGGATTTGGCTTAATCGCGATTAGCAGCGCACTAATCGAGTTTTTATCAAAACTGCATATAATAAATTTTAAAAATACCAAATCCTATAATTATATTATTAAATGAATAAATCATTTTAATTTTCATTTATTTCTCTAATATTGGTATATATTTATACCCTTTTTCGAAAACCCCAATTTCGCAAATCGGCAGTTTTTGGGAAAAATATTATTTTAATATTAAATTCTAAAAATAATATTTTATATTTTCTGAAATGTTACAGTCTTCCCCCCTTAAATAAATTCGGTCTCTGAATTTAAATTTAAACCCCCAAAATCTAAAACATTTCAATAATCGGCTCAAAACATCGGGGCTCCGAAATCATGGAAAACGCAGAAATAACACAACGCGCCAAGTGCGCATGAAAACGAGTACGAAACTCAAAATCGAACTCTGTCAAGCGTCACGTAAATCATTTAATTTTGCACGCATATCCTCGGAGTTACAATGGAGATACAGATCTCGAAATCTACTACTAAAATCCAATATATACTGGTCAAATACTATAATACGTGTATAGTACGCATCTTGAAAAACTCCAAAATTTGAATAAAATACATGCAAAATCTTTTCTAAATTGCCGCGGGAATGCGTAACTCACGGCATAACTGACGGACGGCCATTTTTAAAATAATAATATATGTCCATATATGTTTTCTTAAATACACGTTCCGTCGTTTTCGAAATATCCCCAAAAGGTTTTCCTTTATAAACGTTCGTGTCGCTCACGGACACGTAGAAAATAGAGAGACTATAGCTCCTTTTGAAAACCCTTTTGGAAATCTTTTAATGCATGCAATGTACTCTGGAACTGTCCTCAGATCAGTCCTGTTTGGCTACTACACATTATAGTGCCCATCATAAAAACAAGTGCTCAAAGGAAAAATCAGCCTCAAAAGGCGTATCCAAAAAACACATGCGTCTGGTGCGCATGGAAATCAAATTCAAATACAGGTGCCACAATACGCACGAAGCAAAACTAAGTGCAACGGGTATGCACAAAAGCATCTGTCCACTGCAACGGTGAGCATGACAACAATATCGGGTGCATTTGAAATGCATAAGAATCCAATCAGGTGCACAAGGTGCACAAAACAATATCGAGTATCAAAATCGAATCGACGGTATACAATACATTTCAATCTAAATCTAAATCAGGTATACCGTGGTATATAATCGCACAACCATGTGCATCAGCATGCACAAAAGAAAATCAAATAATAAAGTGCATGAAAACTATGCCGAAAGCTTAAATCAAATCATATGCATGCCTTAGGCATGAAATCACAATAAATATCTCGAATAACATCAAAACGAAGTCAGGTGCAACTGTGGTGCACAAAATACGTATCAATGCACTACAAGCACATATAAGCTATACCGAGTGCAAAAATCAAATCATCCGTATGAAATCCATGAAATCATAAACATGTGCGGCCAAGGCACAAAATCGACATCAAACGCAATAGGCATGCACAAATCGCAAATCAACACTACGGTGTATAAAATATATATCAAGTGCGATAACTATGCGCAAAATGTAAATACTCAGTAGGTGCAACCATGGTGCACGAAATCAATATCGGGAAACTCATCATCAAAACTCAAATCCAAACGATATAAGCGTGATACTCGGATCACAAACGCAAATCGCAATAAATGACATCGAGGTACACCTCCTACAATGTCGAAAAAATATCGGGCGCCTAAAACTGGCAGGGCAAGAACATCCGCTTGCCTCCTGCTTACAGCCTGGCGTCCTCTGTCTTTGGGTCCTTATCTTCTCTGTGGATTTACCCATTTCGCAATCCATCGGCTCATCGGCCCAATCAGGTGTGCTAACGGGGATGATTCCGTTCTGGCACTTCTCTGGTCATCTCTCGGTCAATCATCACGACCACTCGTAAGGCAGCACGTTACTGGCGTTGGCCTCTGGTCCTCTGAATACACGTGACACATCTGATCCTGTGTGCAATTTTCATTGCAGCAGTGTCCCGGAAGGAATCCTGCTCAGGGTCTCTTCCCATCTCGCCCATGCCGAACTGTATGGAGGCTGGTACCCTTACATAATCTTTTCTCGTTTTCTGGACATCTGCGTGTTCCGCACACATTTCCTCAGAAATTGGCCGCATCCCAACGCTCTGTATGCCTATCAGGTCTCTGGTCTCAACGGGGAGTAACAACAGTTCGTCAGCGTCTCGCATGAACCTCTGGTTCCACTTGTCTTTATCATCGTCCACCATGACGTCACGCCATGCTATCTGCGCACTGCAACTGTTCTCGGCCACGGTCACTCCGAAGTCTCTCACACGGACTTGAAGTCCCGAACTCGGTATCTTCATCACTCGGTAGAAGATATCTGGCCGAACACGTCCTCGGGAACTCGTCTGAACCATCGGAGGAATACTTAATACTTGTCCGTTCTCGATCAGCTCACAATGCATCTGGGTGAGGTCCACTATATGAAACTGGTCAACTCACTGGTCTCTCATCATATAGTATCCGGACGACGTCAAACTTTTCGATCGAGTCATCAAGGTCCCAAAATTTCCCGAAGGCTCATACCCGAACACAGTCTAAAAATATCTGGTACATACCACAGTACCTCTGGACTAACCGTAGAAGGGCAAACCCAAGCCTCACTGATAGCACCACTAAACTGCCACAAACCCTAAGGTTCAAAGCGTCTCCATGGTCATCATGTCGAGTTAGGGTTTCATTCTTCTAGAGGGTCCACAGAATTACCTGCATGTTCCTTCGAACACTTTAAACTTGGAAAAATGGGTTTCTGACACTCGTTCGAACTTTCTAGCTTCGCCTATACAACATGTGAATATTCTTCGCCCGCACACTAAATAATGCCTCAATCCTCCAGGAAAGACAATACATCGGCGATCGTCTCTGGATCGGTCTGCTCTAGGTGTGAGTAAGATTCTTTCCACACTGAAAATCTTCAACTCAACGGGGCCTGCGTCGGCGCGTTAATCTGACGAGTCACCTTCGTCTCTCAAATCGGGGTAGACTAGCTATCATCTGTCGCATTTCTGCCTGGAAGCTTCGGCGATCTTAGCTCGTAAGCTCTGGAAGCGACATCTTATCATCTCAGCAACAGCTGGGTCATCTGTCTGCACGGTAGGCGACATCATAATCTTTGAGGTAGGCTGTACATCTACAGTCCTCTCGCAACTGGAAGCTCTAACAATAGCCCGATCATCCGGTATAAAACCAAGCACTCGCCTCCATAAGAGGTCACAACATAAATACTAACTCGAGACATTCCCATGTCACCAGAAAACACAATGGTCAGCCCTCGTACTAGACGAGCTCGCCCTGACCCCAACACTAGCAGCAGCTCAAACTGTGCTCAAACTATGGTGACAGGAACCTCAATAGAGTATCGAAGAAAACAGATCACGACATGAGAGGAAACGACAGATCAAAAATGGATACATGATCATAAGAAGGAACAACATCAATGAAAGCATGATCACGAAATAAATAAAATCAAGGATCTCCAATGGATGTATAATCATGGATACGAAGAGAATCACCGGTCTAAAAAATATATACATCCTAAGGTTTCTTAAGTGGAGTATCGTATTGTAAATATGCCGCAGAACATACGTACGGTACGTCACTCTACTCAAGCTACCTATTCCATCAATCAGGGTCAGCCTATGAAACGAAAGTTCGGGTCTAATACCCCCCTGTCCAAGTCTAAGTTCCGTAAGGTCAAGCCTAGGTTCCGAAATACACACCCGCCCTAGACTCCGCATAGTCAAATATAGACTCGAATAAGGTTAAACCCAGCGCTCTGATACCAACTTTGTCACGACCCGAAATATTAGCTCGTGACCATCACTTGAATCACACAACGTCTAAAGGCGTAGCGGAATTCAAGTAAGCTGAAACCCAGAAATCTAAACCTTTTAAGAAAATAAAGGAGGTGAAGTTTTGAAATAAAGGTATAATGAAATCAGGTTTTCTTAATGCATAGAAAAGGAACATGAATGATGCAAGTGAAATTTACTAGTTTGAAAACATGTTTCGTCCTTTTTGAAAATTTTGGAAGCACCTCCTTTGTATATTTGGATCCAAAACCACAAATACATAATAAGAATAAAGGCATCCCCAAGCGGGAGCTAGCTCTTCGCCAAACGGCGGATCACAACCACGCAATATAGCATAGATAAGTATACGACGCCCAACGGATAAAGAAAAGCAAGAAATATAAATCACAAGTAGCGGAAAACCCCTCGCTCTAAGTCTCGCAACCACAAGCCCACTAAGTCTCATTTCTTATACAATTTACTAATTTTGATTGATGGAGTTAACTAGATACAATAACGAAATACAGATACAAGAGTGGGTACGATATAAGTGTCCCACCTACCAATGCAAAACACTGAATGCAGCTGTGTGCCAGTGAAGCCGCTACTGATCCAAGCGGTCAACCTGCAAGAACTGTGGCACAACGGGGGTGAGTTGCCAACTCGTGAGTAGAAAAATATCAACAGATAGAAATTGAATAAACAACGACTCCTAGGTCAATTATATCATAAAGGTAATATTATGATATCTAGGGTGACCGGGTCTGTATATGTGCCAACAAGATAGTCAATACCTATATGCATGCGGATAACATCCAACAGTAATAATCAATGCATGTATATGGATCTCGTCCAACCATAATCAAGGTATGTATGCATTTGGATCTTGTCCACCGAAAATCAATGTCTGTATGCACGTAAATATCATAAAGGAGTGTGCATGAAAGTATGAGGATATATATCAACGGTGTCCCTCCCGACACATCAAAATCATGGAACCTGAGTGCCTAGTATCGACACTCGAAAACATCATGAAAACCGTGCCCAGCATCGGCACGTAAATCCTCATATATCGGGCTCCGTCAGTCCGGATCGGCCTACGGGCTCCGTCAGTCCGGATCGGCCTACGGGCTCCGTCAGTCCAGATCGGCCCATATCATCTCTCAACTCCAGTCGGTATCCTCCGGATATCCGCCGAGCCCAAATACTATCACCGGTAGGTAATAGTCCCTCTGCCAGGCTCACCGTCTTATACACAGCATCTCTTTCTTGCCCCGGGGTACCATACCGGGTCCACCATGTACCCGCAATCGGCCTCATCCGCCTCCTCGAATCGGGTTTCACATGTCACTCTCAGAACTGAGAAAACACTTGGTGGACCCACTGAAATATCATATCAGGAGAAACCGGGTTTTTAAAACAACACATAATCTTTTTTAAAATGTCCACGATTCTTAAATCCAGATATCTCATGAAAACAGCATATCTCAATGCGTAAAATCATAGAGCATGATGCATACGACATATAATAGAAATGTAAGCATATCGTGTATCATGCAACGCAGAATAGTGATATGACATATTAAGGGAAAACCGCTGTTTTAAAATGATTCCAGTTTTTTTAAATATAACATGCGGTTCCCAATTTTATAATAAAACCAGTTATCTATGTAGGTACAATATGTATATGCGCAAGTATAGATGTACCAATGTATGTGTGCAAAAATATGGGTATACAATGTGTATGTGCACAAGTATGGGTATATCAAGGTATATGCACACCAAAATGGATATACAAATGTGTATATCCGCAAGTATGGATGTATCAATGTATATGTCATGATGCAGCAAACCTACGGTGTAGTGACATGGCAATTATCGATGATGAAGTGTGTGAGCCGGCAAATCTGTGTACGTGTAACATACGCATCATCGATAATGGTGCAAGTGTACTAGCACAGGTATAAGCAATGCAATGGAAATAATATGAATGCAGCATAAGGTAAATCATATGCAAATGCTGACGGGTATACGTATCTAACATGATCGAGTCGGTGAATCTATCAATCGGCATCTAGCCTCACAGCATCACGTACGGTATAATCCATCGTACGGCATCCTCTAGTCAAGGGTATGGATCAATATCAAGTCAAACTCATCACGCACGGAAAATCATCGTGCGGCGGCATTAAACGAATAGGGATCCTATCATCCTATACGACAAATGAGGGTACGGCCTAATATCACATACAGCCTATCATCCATGATTCACAACATTCTATATATATCTATATACCTATGTCCCAGGTCACATCCGCAATAATCTTATATCAGGGGACCGGCAGGGTATAAGTCATCTCGATCGACTCGCATCCGTATACCAACATAATATCAAATCATCACATCATCTTATATTCCTTCATCACATTTATATCACACATCAAATCGAATCCACATAAACATTCTATCTCTGCTAAGTAAAGTATCTAATCTAACAAACACACCCGAACCATACAATCAGATTTTTAAAGAAGTGAATCATAATTTTGAAAATAGGGGTTATGGTGTTTTTAAGAAAAAGATATCATTTGGAAATTCATAACATCCCTCAAGGTATATTTTTAAAAGATACCTACGACTCTTTGTTTTTAGAAAAAGGTATGGTTCGGATGACGTATCACATCGACTATCTAGTCCTACAGTACCCTAAACGGCAATATCGCTAAACGTCATCATATGATAGTAGTAACATATCACTTCTAACTACCCTCTAGTTTCTAATATAGTATCACTAACTATCCTTTACTATAACCTTAGTTTCCTAATCTAGGTTTCCTAACCATATTTTATAATCAGTTTTCCATCAATACTTTGCGGGGGTGCTATACGCCATCCACCCGACTTCCCCCGTGGATATAGATCCACTCACCTTGATTCTTACTTTCCGAAGTCGATGACGCCACGCTCCGTCGCCTCGGGATCCACGTGAAGGTACCTACAATAATAAACCATCGCAATGCGTATTAAAATCAAGGCGGAAAACCAAAACGGTACACGTTTCTCTCATAGGTCAAAACCTATAGCTTTGCGTGTAAAACGTGACCAAAAACCCTGGTTGTGGACGTCCAAACGCCACACGACGGAAACACAATACCAAATACCAAAATGAAGTCAAAACGAAGTCGTAAAACAATGCACCATATCATGGAAATGGTCCCAGATTTTACCCTAAGCAAAATTGGTCAATTTTGCATATATGGAGGGCCTAATTTACATCTAAAGGGACCCCAGAACAAGTAAGAATCAATTCTGAGCTACCCTGGCCGCAAATTGCAGCCACATTGAATAAATCTATGGCCTGGGTGCAGGGGATAGGGCTCAGGTCTTGGTGGTAGCTTTCTAGATGCCTGCACGACTCCCAGTAATTGCAAAATCATTTCTAGTGTCCCCGGGTTGCTCCAGATTCCAAAATACCCTCTAAAATCATACATTTATCCGATGTCGGGGTTTCTAAATCCGTGTTTTTGGGTTTCTAAGCTCTGGTCCAGGTCATTAAACAACTCCCAAGTCTAGTTAACAGCTTTTAACATCACCAATTTCAACAACATTCAAACCCTAACCAGGAATCTTCTAACCTCACTAAACATCACCATTTCACATATAAACACATATGAATACTAAAGTAAATGAAAAACTACCCAATTGCTGAAGGGATTACCTCATATATCACCCATGAATCCCTAAGATCATCAAAATCTGAATTTTCTTGGTCTCATGTGTAGAGTTTGAAGAGGGGATTAATTTTTGTGAAGGGTGTGTAGGGTTTTGGGGCTTATTGGGAGATAGATCTAGGGATGGAAGGGGAGGGTTGTGGGGTTGAGGAGATGAAGAGGGAGATGAAAAAAAGAAGATGGGGGAATCAAATGGCAGCAGCCCTTTCCCTCTCTCTCATAAAATCACACACACACTCTCTCTCCAAAAGCCTACCTAACCCAATCATTTTGTCCCCTTTGACTTTTCTTTTCCTTTTTCTTTTCTCCCCATCAATAACCCAAATGAAATGAAACATGTAATAAAATGAAACATGTCATGGTGCACTAACCATAGAAAACTGTAGAAAAAGTGGATTTGGCTTAATCGTGATTAGCAGTGCACTAATCGGGTTTTTATCAAAACTGCATATAATAAATTTTAAAAATGCCAAATCCTATAGTTATATTATTAAATAAATAAATCATTTTAATTTTCATTTTTTCTCTAATATTGGTATATATTTATACCCTTTTTCGAAAACCCCAATTTCGCAAATCGGCAGTTTTCGGGAAAAATATTATTTTAATATTAAATTCTAAAAATAATATTTTATATTTTCTGAAATTTATAGTCTTCCCTCCTTAAATAAATTCAGTCCCCGAATTTAAATTTAAACCCCCAAAATCTAAAACATTTCAATAATCGGCTCAAAACATCGAGTCTCCGAAATCATGGAAAACGCAGAAATAACACAACACGCCAAGTGCGCATGAAAACGAGTACGAAACTCAAAATTGAACTCCGTAAAGCGTCATGCAAATCATCTAATTTTGCACGCATATCCTCGGAGTTACAATGGAGATACAGATCTCGAAATCTACTACCGAAATCCAATATACACTGGTCAAATACTATAATACGTGTATAGTACACATATTTAAAAACTCTAAAATTTGAATAAAATACATGAAAAATCTTTTCTAAATTGCCGCGGGAATGCGTAACTCACGGCATAACTGACGGACGCCCATTTTTAAAATAATAATATATGTCCATATATGTTTTCTTAAATACACGTTCCGTCGTTTTCGAAATATCCCCAAAAGGTTTTCCTTTATAAACGTTCGTGTCGCTCACGGACACGTAGGAAAAGCGAGACTATAGCTCCTTTTGAAAACCCTTTTGGAAATCTTTTAATGCGCGCAATGTACTCAGGTACTGTCCTCAGATCAGTCCTGTTTGGCTACTACACAATATAGTGCCCATCATAAAAACAAGTGCTCAAAAGAAAAATCAGCCTCAAAAGGCGTATCCAAAAAACACATGCGTCTAGTGCACATGGAAATCAAATCCAAATACAGGTGCCACAATACGCACGAAGCAAAACTAAGTGCAACGGGTGTGCACAAAAGCATCTGTCCACTGCAACGGTGTGCATGGCAACAATATCGGGTGCATTTGATATGCACAAGAATCCAATCAGGTGCACAAGGTGCCCAAAACAATATCGAGTATCAAAATCGAATCGACGGTATACAACACATTTCAATCTAAATCCAAATCAGGTATACCGTGGTATATAATCGCACAACCATGTGCATCAACATGCACAAAAGCAAATCGAATAATAAAGTGCATGAAAATTATGCCAAAAGCTTAAATCAAATCATACGTATGCCCTAGGCATGAAATCACAATAAATATCTCGAATGACATCAAAACGAAGTCAGGTGCAACTGTGGTGCACAAAATACGTATCAATGCACTACAAGCACATATAAGCTATACCGAGTGCAAAAATCAAATCATCCGTATGAAATCCATGAAATCATAAACATGTGCGGCCAAGGCACAAAATCGACATCAAACGCAATAGGCATGCACAAATCGCAAATCAATACAACGGTGTATAAAATATATATCAGGTGCGATAACTATGCGCAAAATGTAAATACTCAGTAGGTGCAACCATGGTGCACGAAATCAATATCAGGAAACTCGTCATCAAAACTCAGATCCAAGCGATATAAGCGTGATACTCGGATCACAAACGCAAATCGAAATAAATGACATCGAGGTACACCTCCTACAATGTCGGAAAAATATCGGGCGCCTAAAACTGGCAGGGCAAGAACATCCGCTCACCTCCTGCTTATGGCCTGGCGTCGTCTTTCTTTGGGTCCTTATCTTCTCTGTGGATTTACCCATCTCGCAATCCATCGGCTCATCGGCCCAATCAGGTGTGCTAACGGGGACGATTCTGTTCTGGCACTTCTCTGGTCATTTCTCGGTCAATCATCACGACCACTCGTAAGGCAGCACGTTACCGGCGTCAGCCTCTGGTCCTCTGAATACACGTGCACATCTGATCCTGTGTGCAATTCCCATTGCAGCAGTGTCCCGGAAGGAATCCTGCTTAGGGTCTCTTCCCATCTCGCCCATGCCGAACTGTATGGAGGCTGGTACCTTTACATAATCTTTTCTCGTTTTCTGGACATCTGCGTGTTCCGCACACATTTCCTCAGAAACTGGCCGCATCCCAATGCTCTGTATGCCTATCAGGTCTCTGGTCTCGACGGGGAGTAACAACAGCTCGTCAGCGTCTTGCACGAACCTCTGGTTCCACTTGTCTTTATCGTCGTCCACCATGACGTCACGCCATGCTATCTGCGCACTGCAACTGTTCTCGGTCACTGTCACTCCGAAGTCTCTCACACGGACTCGAAGTCACGAACTCGGTGTCTTCATCACTCGGTAGAAGATATCTGGCCGAACACATCCTCGGGAACTCGTCCCAACCATCGGAGGAATACTTAATACTCATCCGTTCTCGATCAGCTCACAATGCATCTGGGTGAGGTCCTCTATACGAAGCTGGTCAACTCTCTGGTTTCTCATCACATAGTATCCGGACGACGTCAAACTTTTCGATCGAGTCATAAAGGTCCCAAAATTTCCCGAAGGCTCATACCTGAGCACAGTCTAAAAATATCTGGTACATACCACAGTACCTCTGGACTAACCGTAGAAGGGCAAACCCAAGCCTCACTGATGGCACCGCTAAACTGCCACAAACCCTAAGGTTCAAAGCGGTTCCATGGTCATCATGTCGAGTTAGGGTTTCATTCTTCTAGAGGGTCCATAGAATTACTTGCATGTTCTTTCGAACACTTTAAACTTGGGAAAATGGGTTTCTGACACTCGTTCGAACTTTTTAGCTTCGCCTATACAACATGTGAATATTCTTTGCCCGCACGCTAAACAATGCCTCAATCCTCCATGAAAGGCGATACATCGGCGATCGTCTCTGGATCGGTCTGCTCTAGGTCTGAGTAAGATTCTCTCCACACTGGAAATCTTCAACTCAACAGGGCCTGCGTCGGCGCGTTAATCTGACGAATCACCTTCGTCTCTTAAATCGGGGTAGACTAGCTATCATCTGTCGCATGTCTGCCTGGAAGCTCCGGCGATCTTAGCTCGTAAGCTCTGGAAGCGACATCCCATCATCTCAGCTACAGCTGGGTCATCTGTCTGCACGGTAGGCGACATCATAATCTCTGAGGTAGGCTGTACATCTACAGTCCTCTCGCAACTGGCAGCTCTAACAATGGCCCGATCATCCGGTGTAAAACCAAGCACTCGCCTCCATAAGAGGTCACAACATAAATACTAACTCGAGACGTTCCCATGTCACCAGAAAACACAATGGTCAGTCCTCATACCAGACGAGCTCGCCCTGACCCCAACACTAGCAGCAGCTTAAACTCGCTCAAACTATGGTGACAGGAACCTCAATCGAGTATCGAAGAAAACAGATCACGGCATGAGAGGAAAAGATAGATCCAGAATGGATACATGATCATAAGAAGGAACAGCATCAATGAAAGTATGACCACGAAACAAATAAAATCAAGGATCTCCAATGGATGTATAATCATGGATACGAAGAGAATCACTGGTCTAAAAAATATGTACATCCTAAGGTTTCTTAAGTGGAGTATCGTATCGTAAATATGCCGCAGAACATACGTACGGTACGTCACTCTACTCAAGCTACCTATTCCATCAATCAGGGTCAGCCTATGAAACGAAAGTTCGGGTCTAATATCCCCCCGTCCAAGTCTAAGTTCTGTAAGGTCAAGCCTAGGTTCCGAAATACACACCATCCCTAGACTCCGCATAGTCAAACATAGACTCGAACAAGGTTAAACCTAGCGCTCTGATACCAACTTTGTCACGACCCGAAATATTAGCTCGTGACCAGCACTTGAATCACGCAACGTCTAAAGGCGTAGCGGAATTCAAGTAAGCTGAAACCCAGAAATCTAAACCTTTTAAGAAAATAAAGGAGGTGAAGTTTTGAAATAAAGGTATAATGAAATCAGGTTTTCTTAATGCATAGAAAAGGAACATGAATGATGCAAGTGAAATTTACTAGTTTGAAAGCATGTTTCGTCCTTTTTGAAAATTTTGGAAGCACCTCCTTTGTATATTTTGATCCAAAACCACAAATACATAATAAGAATAAAGGCATCCCTAAGCGGGAGCTAGCTCTTCGCCAAACGGCGGATCACAACCACGCAATATAGCATAGATAAGTATATGACGCCCAACGGCGAAATTCACCACAAAAGATAAAGAAAAGCAAGACATATAAGTCACAAGTAGCGGAAAACCCCTCGCTCTAAGTCTCGCAACCACAAGCCCACTAAGTCTCATTTCTTATACAGTACCCTAAACGGCAATATCGCTAAATGTCATCCTATGATAGTAGTAACATATCACTTCTAACTACCCTCTAGTTTCTAATATAGTATCACTAACTATCCTTTACTATAACCCGAGTTTCCTAATCTAGGTTTCCTAACCATATTCTATAATCAGTTTTCCATCAATACTTTGCGGTGGTGCTATACGCTATCCACCCGACTTCCCCCGTGGATATAGATCCACTCACCTTGATTCTTGCTTTCCGAAGTCGATGACGCCACGCTCCGTCGCCTTGGGATCCACATGAAGGTACCTACAATAATAAACCATCTCAATGCGTATTAAAATCAAGGCGGAAAACCAAAACGGTACACGTTTCGCTCATAGGTCAAAACCTATAGCTTTGCGTGTAAAACGCGACCAAAAACCCTGGTCGTGGACGTCCAAACGCCACACGATGGAAACATAATACCAAATACCAAAATCATGTCAAAACGAAGTCGTAAAACAATGCACCAACTCATGGAAATGGTCCCAGATTTTACCCTAAGCCAAATTGGTCAATTTTGCATATATGGAGGGCCTAATTTACATCTAAAGGGACCCCAGAACAAGTACGAATCAATTCTGAGCTACCCTGGCCGCCAATTGCTGCCAGATTGAATAAATCTGCGGCCTGGGTGCAGAGGATGGCGCTCAGGTCTTGGTGGTAGCTTCCTAGGTGCCTGCACAACTCCGAGTAATTGCAAAATCATTTCTAGTGTCCCCGGGTTGCTCCAGATTCCAAAAAATCACACATTTATCCGATGTCGGGGTTTATAAATCCATGTTTTTGGGTTTCTAAGCTCTGGTCCAGGTCATTAAACAACATCCAAGTCTAGTTAACAGCCTTTAACATCACCAATTTCAACAACACTCAAACCCTAACTAGGAATCTTCTAACCTCACTAAACATCACCATTTCACATCTAAACACATATGAATACTAAAGTAAATAAAAATTTACTCAATTGGTGAAGGGATTACCTCATATATCACCCATGAATCCCTAAGATCATCAAAATCTGAATTTTCTTGGTCTCATGTGTAGAGGTTGAAGAGGGGATTAATTTTTGTGAAGGGTGTGTAGGGTTTTGGGGCTTATTGGGAGATAGATCTAGAGATGGAAGGGGAGGGTTGTGGGGTTGAGGAGATGAAGAGGGAGATGAAAAAAAGAAGATGGGGGAATCAAATGGCAGCATCCCCTTCCCTCTCTTTCACAAAATCACACACACACACACACACACTCTCTCTCCAAAAGCCTACCTAACCCAATCATTTTGTCCCCTTTGACTTTTCTTTTCCTTTTTCTTTTCTCCCCACCAATAACCCAAATGAAATGAAACATATCATGGTGCACTAACCATAGAAAACTGTAGAAAACGTGGATTTGGCTTAATCGCGATTAGCAGTGCACTAATCGGGTTTTTATCAAAACTGCATATAATAAATTTTAAAAATGCCAAATCCTATAATTATATTATTAAATGAATAAATCATTTTAATTTTTATTTTTTTCTCTAATATTGGTATATATTTATACCCTTTTTCGAAAACCCAAATTTCGCAAATCGGCAGTTTTCGGGAAAAATATTATTTTAATATTAAATTCTAAAAATAATATTTTATATTTTCTGAAATGTTACAATGAGGCTGGCCCGCCTCTGAGCCCCAGCACAATTGGCCTCCTCATCCTCACAGCTCGTTACCGAGCTACCGCAGAAACTAGATACCTCGGCTCTCCCGCTCGTCCGCAAGCTCTCCTGCCGAAGTCATCGTCCTCGGTCTCATCGACCGACCAACAGCACCACTTGCAGGCGTAACCGCCATCCCGTGAATCTTTCCATGCGCGAGATCTCCGTTGGTCACATCCCACCTTCCACGCCGCCACGATCCCCCATTAACGAGCCTGTCTCGCCATTAATAGGAGGTCCCGCTCATCACGCGGGTGTGACGTCGGTAGCGTAACGGCTGGCGTGATTCTCGCGCCTGCTGCACCTGCTGCTACCGCTACTTAAACCCCTCTTTCAGACGGTTTAGGTAAGCTAATTCGACTCCACTAAGTTGTTGCTCTGCTAGGATCTTAAGACTAACTTGATCGTCGGAGGGTCCTCGGTGGTACAACCACCCCGGGACTTCCTTGCAGGTAACTCGGCAACCACAACCTCAACCCATTGAGATTCACACGCTTCAGGAGCGACAGCCACCAGATCCAATCTCAGCCACACATCGCAGCCATCCGCAGATCAACGGGAAGCAACATCTGAAGGAGATTCCACCCTCCATCAGCTGGCACCGTCTGTGGGAAACGTAGATTCCACAAAAACAAAAGTTCGCCTCCCGATCTTACTCTAATGGCGAGTGATCCTCAAGACGATCCAAGCGCTAACCGCCGCCTCCCTCTCAACGGAGGCACAGACGAGCCTCCTCCGCCGATGTACTCGGAAACCCGGCGGGCACTGCTAAGTTTGGCTCCGAGGTCTTACGCCAGAAGGTTTCGCCCAGCGTCTCGTCGCACCCCTGTCCTTTGCGAGGTGGTGGCGGTCAGCTCACTTGTTCGCAGACATGACCGGCACCCCTTCCCTCGATGGGGTCGCACACGCGAGACTCCCCACAGCAGCTTAAAAACAACTCCACCAGGAGACGTAAGGAACCCCACTGAAAGGAGCCGAGGCTCGTCCAAAATCATGGTCGCGACGGCGGGAGGTACATCGAGTGCCTATGAGACTCGACACCCCACGCCAGCCGCGGGGGTCGACAGCCGGCCAAGGAAGAAGGCCAGGGAGACCGAGCCGATCACTTTTGACGACAGGGACTTTCACGGCATATCCCTGCCCCACAACGACCCCTGGTGATTACGGCTCGGGTCCATCAATACGAGGTGCACAGGATCCTGATCGACTCGGGAAGCTCGGCAGACATTCTCTTCTACTACTGTTTTTTGCGCATGGGGCTCACCACAGCAGACCTAATGCCGACCTCCTACGTATTTTCAGGATTCACTAACCACTCCATCCCGGTGGAAGGAGTAATCAATCTACAGTTCAACGTCGGGGAGTCTGGCCATGCGCGGACAATGCTGGTGGAATTCATCGTAGCAAGAATCCCATCGGCCTACAACATCCTCCTCGGCCGCCCGACGCTGAACTCCCTCCGGGCCCAGATATCGACCTACCACCTGGCGATGAAGTTCCCTCTCGAGCAGGGCGGGATAGGTCAGGTCTACGGAGACCAGCGAGTTGCAAAGTTTGCTTCACCGCAACATCTTCATCGGAGGAGCCGGCCGACAATGTCGAGGGCGGGGGTGACATCAAGGGTTCCCTAGATACTCGAGACGAGCAAAAAAAGATCCGAGGGACCCCAGTGGAGCCTCTGGCAGCAGTCCCCCTTGTAGAAGGGGACGACGAAAGAATCGTTCAGATCGGGTCGCTTCTGACAGGTCCTCAGCGAGACGACCTGGTTCATTTCCTCAGAAACAACTCCGACGTGTTTGCCTGGGCACCTGCTGACATGCCGGGGATCGACCCCAAAATTATATCCCACAAGCTCGGGGTAGATCCTATGGCCCGACCCGTTAGACAGAAAAAGTGAAGCTTCGCTTCGGCCAAATAGAAGGCTATTGAGGACGAGGTAGATCGGCTCCTCGTCGCCAACTTCATTCGGAATGTGCCCTATTCAAAATGGATAGCAAACGTCGTCCTGGTCAAGAAGTCAAGCGGGAAGTGGCGCATGTGCGTCGACTTCACCGACTTCAACAAGGCCTGCCCCAAAGACAACTATCCCCTACCTCGGATAGATCAGCTCGTCGACGGCATGGAAGGCCATGAGCTATTGAGCTTCATGGATGCCTTCTCCGGCTAAAAGCAGATCCGCATGAATCCGGCAGACGAAAATCTCACCGCATTCACGACGGACCGGGGGGTATACTACTACAAGGTGATGCATTTCGGACTCAAAAATGCCGGGGCTACATATCAACGGCTGGTCAACCGCATGTTCAAGCCACAGATCGGCAGGAACATGGAGGTCTACGTCGACGATATGCTAGTCAAATCAGTCTTGTCGACCGACCATGCCAAGGACCTGGGTGGGACCTTCGAGATACTCCGCAAGTTCAAGATGAAGCTGAACCCAGCCAAGTGTGCATTCGGGGTCACCGGGGGAAAGTTCCTCGGTTTCATGGTCTCCCACTGTGGGATCGAGGCTAACCCGGAAAAAATCGACGCTATCCTCAACATGACCGCGCCCAAGACCAACGTCGAGATCATGCGACTGACAGGACGGGTAGCTACTCTGAGCCGCTTCATGTCGAGGTCTGGGAAAAAATGCCTCCCATTCTTCAAAGCTCTAAGGAAAATTCCTAGGTTCGAGTGGTCAGAAGAGTGCAAGACCGCCTTCGACCAGTTAAAAAGGCATCTTGCGATGCCACCGCTTCTCAATCGACCAGTTGAGGGAGATAAGCTATCTCTGTACCTGACGGTATCTGACCAAGCACCAGGCTCAGTGCTCATACGAGAGGTCAATGGAGCATAAAAACCGGTGTACTACGTGAGCCACGTCTTCAAAGACGTAGAGACGAGATACCCAGCCATAGAGAAGATTGTCTTGGCACTCGTTGTAGCCTCAAGGAAGCTGCGACACTACTTCCAGGCGTATACTATCCTCGTTCTCACCGAGCGCCCGCTGGGGGCTATCCTCGCCTCACCCGAATCCTCGGGTCGATTAGAGAAGTGGAGGTGGGAGCTGTCCCAGTTCGACATAAGATACTGCGCAAGGCAGACCATCAAAGCACAAGCCTTGGTCGATTTTATCGTCGAATGCACCATCCCCAGCAAGGGGCCGGAGTCCACGTCGGCCCTCGCGCCTCAGCACCCAATCGTGGGGAAACCCGACTCGGTCCCAGAGTGGGTCATTTACGTCGACGGGTCCTCAACCGAGGAAGGCTGTGGCGCCGGCCTCATCATTCGGGGCCCGAACGAGGCAGAAATGGAGTACTCCCTAAAGCTCGGGTCCAAAGCCTCAAACAACGCGGCGGAGTATGATGCCCTGCTGGCCGGACTGCGCATGGCCTCCGGGCTGGGGCTGAAAACAATTCGAATCCGCAGCGACTCAGCCCTAGTTGTTGGCCAAGTGACCGGTCACTTCGAGGCCCGGGAACCTCTAATGGTAAAGTACCTGGCCGAGGTAAGAAAACTTCGGAAGAACTTCGACGAGGTCCAGGTAGAGCAAATACCCAGACAGCTAAACGCCTAAGCCGATGCCTTGAGTAAACTGGCTTCAACCTACTCGGCCAACAATAAGCGATCAATCCTCTTCGAGACCTTGTCTCGGCCCAGCGTGGAAGACGGGGCGATGATGCTTCATGTATATGCAGCGCAGGAGGGCAACCAAGAATGGAGGAAGCCCCTCGTGGAATTCCTACGGGATGGCACGCTCCCAGAAGATCGGGAAGCAGCCCGTCGTCTCCGAGCCAAAGCCCGTTACTTCGTCTGGAGCAATGGGAACCTTTATAAGAAATCCTTCACTCAGCCCCTGCTCCGGTGCGTCGACCCCTACGAAGCTGAATATGTCCTCCGTGAAATCCATGAAGGGGTCGGCGGTGCACACCAAGGGGCCTGAACCTTAATCAAGAAGGCGTTGCTCCAGGGGTATTACTGGCCCACTATTCATGAGGACGCCCAGAAGCTCGTCCAGAGATGCAAAAGCTGCCAACTCCACGGAAGCATACCTCGCCTCCCTGCCCCGAGCTAACTGTGCTGACCTCATCATGGCCGTTCGCCCAGTGGGGATTGGACATGATAGGAAAGTTCTCTACCGGCAAGGGCAGGCACAAATATGTTCTCGTCGCGGTGGATTACTTCACGAAGTGGATCGAGGCCGTCCCCATCAGAAAACCGGACGCTGCCACGACCATCAAGTTCCTACAGAATAATCTGATATTCCGGTTCGGCATCCCGAGGTGTATCATTACCGACCACGGGATGAACTTCGAGAACGAGAAGGTGAAAGATTTCTGCAACGAATATCATATCCTCATGAAATTCGCCGCGGTCGCACACCCCCAATGCAACGGGCAGGCCGAAGTCGCCAACCGGGATGTCCTCCGGGGTCTCCGGACCCGCTTGGAGGGACGCCAAGACAGTTGGGTCGAGGAGTTGCCCCGGTTCTTATGGGCCCTACGCACGTCGAAGAAGACCCCCACCGGGGAACCCCTTTCAACCTCTGCTACGGGACCGAGGCGATGGTCCCGACGGAGATCGGGCTACCCAGCCACCGGGTCGAACACTTCGACGATGAACCGAACACCATGGCACTATGGACTAACCTGGACATATTGCTGGAGAAATGAGACCGGGCTCAGATCAGGGCTGCCGCCTATCAGCAGCAACTGCTCGATACTACAACGCGCGGGTCAAGCCTCGTTCCTTCAAGACCGGAGACCTGGTCCTACGGCGGAACGAGTTCGGCGATCAAGGAAGGCTGCATAAGTTTTCCCTGAAATGGGACGGTCCTTTCCTCGTCGCCGAGGTACTTCCCGGCAAAGCCTACCTTTACAGGACGCTGACGGACGCAAGTTTCCGCGGCCTTACAAAGCCGAGAAGCTCAAGCTGTACCAGTGAACTCACTACTTACGAGTGTACACCCCTCCTGTCATAAAGAAAATGCAAATTTTTTCTAAGAAGTCATTTTTATCCGAATAACAAGAAGGGAACGTTAGAACAATGCAAAAAAGAAGAGTTCTCTCTTTGTGGTCTAAGCCCTCACCTAGAGGCAGCCGAGCGGCTGCCCTGCTCGGCCATCCCTGGCAGTTAGGTTGCCTACCCCACAATGCCAGGGAACAAAGCCCTCACGAAGAGGCAGCCCTGCAGCTACCCTGCTCGGCTATCCCCGGCTGGTAGCTTCCCTACCGCATGACGCCAGGGATCAAAGCCCTCGCCAAGAGGCACCGGGCAGCAACCCTGCTCGGCCATCCTTAAGGACCCAAAAGCCCTCAAAAGAGGCAACCGCTTAGCACAACCATGCTTGGTTATCACTGGCACACCACCAGGGATCAAAGCCCTCGCCATGAGGTACCGGGATGAAACCCTGCCCGGGCATCCTTAGTAGGCCTCCCACGCCCCTCCCGCGCTAAGGATGAAAAGACCTCGAAAGAGGCAACCGCTTAGCACGATCCGTGCTCGGTTATTCCTGGAAAAACCAGGGATCAAAGCCCTCGCCAAGAGACACCAGGAGGCAACCCCGCTTGGGCATCCTTAAGGATCAAAGCCCTCGCCAAGAGGCACCAAGCAGCTACCCTGCTCGGCCATCTTTAGCAAGCCTCTTACGGCCCTTCCAACAGCTAAGGATCGAAGCCCTCGCCAAGAGGCACTGAGCAGCTACCCTGCTCGGCACAATCCTTAGCAGGCCTCCTATGGCCCCTTTAACAGATAAGGATCGAAGCCCTTGCAAAGAGGCACCGAGCAGCTACCCTGCTCGGCACAATCCTTAGCAGGCCTCCTACGGCCCCTCCAACAACTAAAGATCAAAGCCCTAGCCAAGTGGCACCGAGCAAATACCCTACTCGGTCATCCTCAGTTGGCCAATTGCAGCCCCTCCAATGGCTAAGGATCAAAACCCTCGCCGAGAGGCACCGAGAAGCTACCCTGCTCGGCACCATCCTTAGCAGGCCAATCACGGCCATACAAACAATTAAGAAATGTGACCTCACCAAGGGGCATCCGGTCTACCTATATCTGAGCGATCTCCAACTCGACTTCGGGGCCATGGAGATACCGTCTTACCTCCTGTCTTGGAACACTTGGGAAGTGAGCAGATTCAAGTTAACACGTAGTTGCTAGACAAAGAGACGACACAACACAAAGACAATCCTATGCAAATACAAGTGTTCACGCAACAGGAAGAAAAATACGCGTGCAAACATGACTGCAAGAAGAATACCCTTATTCACAAAGTTAAAGCTTTTACAAGGTATTGTGGCCTCCCCAGCCTTACAAAACGCCTGGAGGCCTACAAAACTCTTGAGGAAACAAATAAAAAAAAAGAAACAAAAGACGACGGGCTTCAGGCTTCAGGGCCGGGCGCATCCCCGGGAAGCCCAGCGCTCGACGCAGGGGCCTCCGTGTTACCCTCATTGGGTATCTCCTCCTCGGCATCGCCCCCGAGGTCCCCCCTGCTCCTCGTCCCTATGAGGATATTCGGCTCAGAGATCCTGGTCGGAAAACTCCGACATCCGAGCCTTGACGGCATTAAGGGCCTCATGCCAGATGGCGGTAGTGCCCGAGGCTAGGACGGTGTAAAATTCTTCCGATTTTTAGAAGTTCTCCACTGCCCTCGCCGCCAAGAGGTCGGCCCGTTTCGCCGCCTCTACCGCCGCCCACAGCTCCTTTCGGAAGGTGCTCACCGACTTCTTCATGGTGCCGAAGAGCGTCGTGGAGTCCTGAAGCTTGACCTTGGCAGCCTGGGCAGCTTCACGGAGCCTGGCAGCCTCTTGCTTCACCGCCGCCACTTTAGCTTCACGGCCGCCGCCTCCTACTTCGCGTCCGCTAGATCCTGCTTCCCGGCCACCACCTCGGCCTCGAGAGTGGCGACCCTCGCCGTCGCCGCTTCCAGTGCCCGCCTCAGCAAGGAGGACTCGCCCGAGGCTCGGACCACCGGGTCTATCTCCTCCTCCTCCATCCAGATAGCAAAAGCGACGTGGTGGAGGACCTGGGGAAACAAGAAAGGGGTTAGAAAGAAGAAGGATCACCAAGTCTCACGAAAGTTGAAATGAGCAAAGTACGGGCACTAACCTGCACGGCCTCTCGGGCGATGGACGCCAGTTGCCTCTTCAGACTTCCCCCGGGGACCCTGCCCCCGGCCGACCTCTCCATGTCTTGCAGAAGGCTGTCGGTGACGGAGAGCCCCGAGGGCACCTCAAAGTGGAGCTCCCCATCATCCACCAAGATCGGGGAGGCCGGGTCCTACAGGGCTGCGTGAGGGAACCTCTTGAGAGCCGGCGGCGGCGGACTGGTCTCCGCCTCCGATGCCGAGGCTTCCTGCCCCTAAGCCCTCTTTTGGGTCGGCGCCCTGCTGGACTCCGGGGCCCGATCCGTGCTCGAGCGCTGGTGCTGGACGGCTGTCGGGGGAGCCGGGGTCGGCGCCTGATGGAAAGAGCTGGTCCCTCCAGCCCTCGATCCCTTCTTCGGCTTGCGCATAGTCGCTCGAAGGTGGCTCAAATCCATGGGTTCTGTACAAGACGAGATAAAATGGGGTCAGCGACTCAAGCAAAAATCGAAATAAATACAAGCCTAACTTACCGATGAACCGGGTAGGGCTGAGCCCGGCCCAACTAAAGGCCCACTCAGAAAGCAACACATCGGCCTGAGGAATGGGCTCCCACGCCGCTACTCTCACCCCGTCGGGGTCATTGGATGGGTTTCCTTGCTAGCACTTATCCCTACACTACTGGACAGGTACGGGCCAGTCCTCACCTTTTGGCGGCCCGACGAAGAAAAGCTTCTTCTTCCAGTAGTGGATGGAAGAAGGCAGGATGAAGACTTCCGACCGGGCGCACTCCCCCGACGTTTCCGAAAGGAGACATAGACCCACCTCGGGTCACCAGCATGAGAGCTGGGGTGACTTTTGTAGATGAAAGAGGAGGTAAGGATGGACAGACCGAAAGGGACCATCTGTAATTTCAAGCGGACCAGAAACCCAAGGAGAATCCTCCAGGAGTTCGGCACTAACTGGCCCGGGGCTAACCCGAAGTAAGACAGCGCTGCAGCGACCTCGGGAGAGAAGGGCAAGTGCATTCCGGCTCAAAAGGATTCCAGGTACAGGACAATCTCTTTATCCCGCACCTGATCTGTCCTCTCTCCTTCCTCGGCCAAACGCAGAGTATAGCCAGAAGGAATATGGAAGCAGGCCCGAGCGGTGGCAAGATCTCCCTCGTACCTCACCAAGGAAGGCACGCCGGGGGCTTCCTCTGCCTCCACTCGGGGATCCACTCCTGACACACGACCACGGGGAGAGGATCTGACCCTATCTCCCTGGAAGACCCCGACTCAGCAGAAGAATCCCTAGAACCTACCCCTGCGACATCTACAGACTCCCCAGAAGAAGACATCTAACCTGATTGAGAAGCCCTCGGGAAAGCAGAAGATCCGACCTAAGATGAGAGCGCCAAGCTTACGAGATGAAAGATGAGGAAAATATGAAGAGAGATGGGCCCTGAAGAGGGCCCCACCTCTACCTATATCCTCTTGCGCCCCCATCCAATGGCGACCGTCGAATCCCGCCAAAAACAACCCTTCACATTCGATGACCCTGACCGCTCCACCTGGCGTGTGCACATTGGACAACATCCCATCAGACGCCAGAGGCCTGCGGCCCATCGCGTCCACCAACCAACGCTCGACACGTGGGCCGCCGCTTCGTCAAAAATGCGCACGATCTGACGCCCCTCTTTAATGCAGAAGATCTCATCCTGATTCGCCTGCGTCATCCAAAAGAAGACAACGGATTGCCCGGGGACACGCCGATGATAACTTTGGAAGAGAGCTCACCTCGGGTGACCCGGTAGACAACTCTCGACCTGACCCGTTAGCTGGTCGGGATGAGAGTGGGGGGCTAATGATGATGCTCGATATCGGTGACCTCCCAGATCATGACACGTGGCAGATGACGTGTCCCAGAGCTTGCAAGAAAGGACCTACAGGGGCCGACCAGACTGCTCCTATGCCTGTCTCACCGACGAGGCTGGCCCGCCTTCGAGCCCTAGCACAATTGGCCTCCTCGGCCTCACAGCTCGTTCCCGAGCCACCGCAGAAACTAGATACCTTGGCTCTCCCGCTCGTCCACGAGCTCTCCTGCCGAGGTCATCGTCTTCGGTCTCATCAACTGACCAACAGCACCACTTGCAGGCGTAACTGCCATCCCGTGAATCTCGCCATGCGCGACATCTCCGCCGGCCACATCCCACGTTCCACGCCGCCACGATCTCCCATTAACGAGCCTGTCTCGCCATTAATGGGAGGTCCCGCTCATCACGCGGGAGTGACGTCGGGAGCGTAACGGCCGGCGTGATTCTTGCGCCTGCTGCCACCGCTCCTTAAACCCCTCTTTCAGACGGTCCAGGTAAGCCAATTCGACTCCACTAAGCCGTTGCTCTGCTCGGATCTCTAGACTAACTTGATCGTCAGAGGGTCTTCGGTGGTACAACCACCCCGGGACTTCCTTGCAGGTAACTCAGCAACCTCAACCTCAACCCATTGAGATCCACACACTTCAGGAGCGACAGCCTCCAAATCCAATTCAGCCACACATCACAGCCATCCGCAGATCAACGGGAAGCAACTGTTGGAGATAGTGCCCTCAGAGTTAATTATTGGATCACAGGCACGTGATTGCAATGATTGAGGGAGGACCTATCCCGGGACGACAGTCTTACTCGAGATGATAATATGCTATCTGGTTTACCTTTATCATCGTGTACTGTTTCAGGTGACCTTACAGGTCGCTATTACACGTTGATAGAGCCCCTAGGATTCTTGCTTGATGACCAGCAGTATGATGGCGATCATACACGTGGGAGCTGGGGTCTATAAGCACATCCTTAAAAGGTCCTTAGTCGTGGGAGTTTCGAGACTGGGCATCGATACTCCATTAGTAGACTAGTGTATACAGTCGAGACCCCGACGAGGGGCGGTGGCCGGTCTCACAAGCCACTGGTGTCAGTTGGTTCACCTAAGATGTATACAGGTGCTCATTAGGTTATGAGTACACCGGACAGGACTCGCCGGGAACCTGCTAGTTGGGATTATACCAGACGTCAGATAGCAGTTCCCTGGTGACATGTGTACAGGTTAGTTCATCGACCTGAGATCGTTATTTGTCTCGTGTGAGTTCCCACTGTACTTTGATTACTACCCTACCACGGCTCAAATGAGTCATGCAAACAGGTTTTAGTTGGGTACAGTCCCGAGCCACATGGAGGCAGTGAGCGGATCTTCAGGGGTTCGTCTCTCCCGGTATTGGGGGTGAGGTCGCGCTGTGTCTAGGAGAGCCATTACACAAAGCCCTCGGCCGAGGCAGGAGATTTACTGGTAGGTATTCCAGTAGTATCTCAGGGTGTTCTGGGCTACACTCCGACATGACTTGTACCGCTTTTGGGGGTCTGACTTTTACCAACCCCCTAGGCCCGACACGCGATGCTCATAGACGAACGGACCGGACTGTACGGATATTGTCACTGACAGGCTCAGTAGGGTGTCAGGATGAGTTCACTCATCGACGTCCCTTTTAGTCAATAGCTGGTGGCCCGTTACGTATTGGCTTATACCTCTGACGTGCTAGTGGTTAAATCCACAGCCATAGTATTGACGAGTCTTTAGAGTCCACCACACTTTCAGTTACTCAAGTTTTCGGGCGAAACGCTGTAGAGGCCGTATGGAGATATGGCAGGGTCCGATCAGATACGTGCGGTATTGCACGGATCAGGATCGGACGGTTTGTACTAGTGGCCGTATGGATATATGGCAGGGTTCGATCCGATACGTGCGGTATTGCACGGATTAGGATCGAACGGATATTACTAGCCGGCTTTGGTTTAAGCCGGATCCTAGTATAGTACAGTGTAGATTTTGTCTCTTTGCATTTGTATCCGGACGGAATACAGATGCAGGTGTGTATGCACAGTATCGGGGTTTTCCTATAATTTATTACGGGACCAGTTTTCTGGAGTTGCCAGTTTGCATTCCGTTCCGGCCGGTTTTCCTTTGTTCTTTCCCGGCCGGACTTTTCCGATGGAGGGGGTTATTTGTAATTGTGCAAATAACATTTGTGGAGGGGGTTTCTTGCAAATATATTCATATGATATGTTTAGCATCTTTCATCCATGATGGTGCATTAATTGTGATTTGAATGGGTATGGAGTGATAAACATGGTTGATGTTTCTTAGCTTTATGTTGTGGTCACCATTTCTATCTCCTACACTCACCTCCCTTCATGAGTTTTGTTTATCCTCCACCATTCTCACATTTGTATGGCCGGCCACATTTTGAGATGAGGATGAGAGAAATTTTCATTTTGTTGTAGCACACATTTCTTCATCTCATTCTTCTAGTTTTGGGAAAAATGAAAGTACCATTTTTCCTTAACCTTATTCCTCCATCAAGGCAACATAACCCCAAAGAGACAAGCATCATCTACACTACATTCTACAGCACATCTTGGGCACGTCGACTTGCCAGCTTCGTGCCCGAGTTGCCTCGGTATTGAGGTGGGAGCCCGTAAAAGATGCAGACGATGTGGTGCCCTTCCGGCAAGGAGGCGACGACCGGAGTTTCCGCGGGAGATCGGGACGATGACGAGAAGACCGGAGGACTCGGATCACTCGGTATATCTCTCACCCTTTCTCTTGTTAGCTAGTATCGGTTAATGGTTACGATCCGGGTATATTGTCCGCGGTAGCGCCAGTTTAAAAGTTAAGAAAATTTTGATTCCGCATTTTGGCCTCGGATTGACGGCCGGGGCGCTGCCGTGGCGCAACAGCAACATCTGAAGGAGATTCCATCCTCCATCAAATTTACTCCAAATACTTTGAACTATATGGGGATTCGTTATATGGATCGCTTATTAGAGAAATATGTGCATTCATTTGAAGTCGAGGGTGGCTCCAATAACTTGTTAAATGAGGTTGACTGATTAAGATATTTTTAATGGTATAGTGAGAGGTAATCTAAACTAAATAGCTTTTTTCGGGGGATTAAAACCAAGGATAAAAACCCCACGTTTAGTGAAATGACCGCTTAACGAAAATACACCGAAAGTTCTCCAAGCTTAAAAGAGGAAAACAGAAAAAAAGAAAAAGAAAAAGAAAAAGAAAATGGAACATACTAAGAAAAAGACAATGGGGTGTTAGATTTATCTAGGGATCATTAATTGTGATTTATTAAAGTGGGTCGACCAAAATTATATAGTTTTGAGACATGCTGGTAGGCCCAATAAAGTTATGTGATCTTATTTGATTTTATCGGATATGTTGTGATCAGAAGGTCAGTGTAGGCCTTCATCTTATTGGATCTTTTATGGGAGAACCCAATGAGATTAATTACTTATACAAGCTAGATCCTCTCTCTTACTCTTAACCCTAATAATTGGCTTTTCCCATTGAGAGCCATCTTAAGGAGAGAAAGGAGAGGAAAATCTATCTTGGTCGTGACTTCCGCATGCTCTTATGGTTATGGATAGAGATACCTCTAAAATTTTCTTTTAGATTCTAGATGTGTTATAGATGAAATATATGGGTGTATTTAATTATAAAATATTACAGTCGGTATCAAAACCAAACCTATGTTTTTCCCCCTAAAGCCATGATTATTATTTATGAATTTTTTTTATTATTTATGAATTTTTTTTGAAGTCTCGGTTATGCATAACCAGTATCGAAGTTCTGTTTTTTCCATGATTGGAGAAATAGATTTTTTTATTAATTTAATTAGTTTTCTTATTATCTGTTTGGTATTTATATTGATCGAGAAAAACATATCGTTGAATTATTTTTTTTTTTACTCTTTTGAATCATTGATTTTGCCGTGTGTGTGTGGTACGATGTCTATGACTAGTATTTATCAAAGTCCTAAATTCTGTAGTTACTTTAAAAAGAAGAAGAAGAAGAAAAAAGAAAGCATAGATAGATCCAGGATTCTCGGCTAATATTTGCTTTCTATGATAACCCCCACTTTCCGATTGGAGACGTCTAATTGGTATAGTAGCTGTCACGCCCTACTTCCCAGTATACGTAATCGGTGATGTGGTGAGCCGCAACGTATTTACTAAGAAATAAATACGTTAAGCATAATTAAGCAATATATATAAAATGCACAAGCATGACAATTGATATAAAATAATAAACAACAACTTTTATTTACATTCACTTTACATGCAACTGTTTGAAAATGAAAAGATGCAATGATATAAACAACGCCTAAACAGTGGCATACAAACTGAAAGTAAATACAAGGAGAGCTAGACGTCCGGCTGGGCAGTGAATTGGTCCAAGTCCTCTTGGCTAGGCTCGATCTCCTGAGAGTCCGGTCCTCCTGACGAACATTCCAAAGAAAGAAAAGACAGGAATATCGTCAGCGAACTAGCGCTCGGTAAGTCCCAAAAGAAGGAATGGAATAGAATAAGTAATATTAAATGAAACTGTAAAGTTGTACATGTATTTGATAGTTATTCTAACGTAGTTGTTTGTAGCTTGGTACAGAAGATATTTGTGTATACGAGAGGAATCCATCTTACCCCGTGGACTATGATAACGTGCAATACAAGGCCCCGTCATAACCCACGGGACAACGGTACGAGAGTTCATGTAAGTGTCTTTTAAGTGACCATCTCGTGCCACGCTATTCGTTTCGTACCAATCTACCTCGTTATCCCCGCATAATGTATTATATAGATTATATTTACAAGTCTTGCCGAAACCATGGATACAAGTTGTTCAAGTAGCCGGGCTCAGAATGTAATCATGTATTCAAGAAGTCATGTCAAGTTATAATCATGGTTCGGTCAAGTCAAGTCAAGTATTCAGGTTTGATATTGATGTTTGAATTTAGCTATTCAGGTTCATGTTCAAGTATTCATGTTAGACTTTGGATTTATGTTTGAATTGGATTCTGATTTGAGTTTGGATTCAGGTTTGAGTTAGATCCAGACTGAGTCAGACACTTGTAACTGATTTAGATCCTGAATTAGGTTCGGGAGTTATCGGTAACTACTGCACATGGACGGCAGGATTTGTGTCTTTTTCCAAGACAATTACCATTGATAACTCTATTAAGTTTTCTACCTTAAATAGGAAAGCACTCACTTTCTCCGGCTCCCTGGGGCTCAAGAGAATTGATCCCGCTTTAACCTATATTTACTAAAGTCCTTAAATATTGTTTTATATAACCCGAGGGGGTTTTATGAAAGATATTTTTAATAAAATTTCAAAATAAATCTCGAGAATTTATTTATATTATTTAGGGTTTTCATGGATATGAATTTTAAGAATTTGAGGTATTTTAGTGATAATTGCTTAGATTGGAATGTTCAAGGTATTTTATTGTAAACTTATCTTTTGTTGGTATCTTGATTGTATTTTAGTGAAACTTGTAAATCTTTTATTTGAAAAAACGTAAGTTTATTATATTTTCAAAATATATGGATTTATGATTTTTATATAATTATTAAAAATTAAATTTTATTTAATTAGATTAATGCGTTTTGTATTTAAAATCTTTCGAGACTGAATGCTCCGTGAGGAGGTCTGCATATTGCTCTACTAGCCCAAGAATGTGCGATAATTCGCACTATCCAATAGCAGGTCTTCTAAAAAGGGTTGTAGATGTATAATTGCAAAGGAATCTAAAATAAAATTTAAAAGAAATCCGTTTTTTTATAGTAAGTGGTATTTTCTTGTAATAATGTCTTCGTAACGAAAAATACATTTAAAGAGTTTCGTGCTATGAAACTAAGTGTGTATGTGAGAGGTAGGTCGTTACCTCATAAAGTTTTCCTAAAAGTATGTTTGTAACAAAAACTAAAAGAGGTGATATTTAAAGTTCATGATATTTAAATGAAAAAGTGCTACTATTTTTATTTCACATGAGAATTTTAATGAAAATTTGATTCTAAATATTAGGGTTTAAGGTTACAAATATTGTATAAAAATTTGTTTGACCAAAGATAAAAGGAGTTATAGGCTTTGGAAAAAGTGATATCAGTATTAACTCTACTTACCGATATACGTTTTAAAATGAATCTTTAAAGAAAAGAAATGAAGATTAGAAGGGACTTGCTATTTATTTAGGTTAAGAAAATTTATAAGAAGAGAGGGTTGTCGTCGTGGTGTCGCGGGGGCTCCGGAATAGCTTCGATCCTTCGCCGGAAGTTGACCGCTTGCTAACTCCTCTTTACTCCACTTGTACTTAGATAATTTTTGAAAGTTTTGGCTAGAAATTTCAGAATGATGCCGAGCCAAAGTGTGGAGTGGTATTTATAGTGTAGATTTAGGGTTTTGGAATTAAAAATTTGTTTTAAAAAGCATTAAAATTTGGTTTAATGATGAAATGAAAGGTCTCTGTTTGATTGCAGGGAAATCAAACAGTGCAGGGGAGTTAGAGGTAGGGGAAGAGTCAAGTGTGCAAAGTCCAGGCCTCATTGGCCACGGTTGAACCGTCGGTACCGGCCATTATAAGCTTTCCGCCGGCCAATCTAGGGCTTCGTGCCTCTGAATTCGTGCCACGCGTACAACTCAGTGTTCCATATTCTACATGTTTGATTTTTCTGACTTTTCATTTTTCTGTGTATTGCATGTGTAAACTTTTGGGCTTCCAAAAAGTTCAAAAGAAAAATCAGAAAAAAATAATGTGTCTGATGGGGATCGAATACAGGGGCTACGTCATAGCAGTGAAAGGGCTTTACCAGTGAACTACAAGTTGCTTCTTGCTGTTATTTAACAAAATTAACTTATAACTCAATTTCAGGCTGTATAACTCATTTCTGTACTTTAAACTGGAAAATTCCGTACAGTAAATTCATAGTCGTTACATTCTACCCTCCTTATAAAAATTTCGTCATCGAAATTTATATTTACATAGGTTCTAATTTACAAATAAGTGAGGGTATCTTGCACACATGTCTTCTTCTCGTTCCCACGTTGATTCTCTTGGCGAATCTTTTCTCCACATCACTCGGACCAAGTTTACTTCCTTATTACGCAGTGACTTCACCTTTCGGTCCAGGAACGAGTTGTTGCTCGCAAGTCATGCCACTCTGGATTGTGAGCTCTAAGTGATCAAGGATGTGGCTGGGGTCGCTCACATATCTTCGTAGCTGAGATATGTGGAACACGTTGTGCACTCCTTCCAATGAGGGTGGTAGTGCTAAACGGTATGCCACTTCTCCAACTCGTTCGAGTATATCGAACGGTCCTATGTATCTGGGACTGAGCTTACCCCTTTTACCAAAACGGATCACTCTTATGTTTGGAGAGATCTTTAAGAAAACATGGTCTCCAAGTTGGAACTCAAGATGTCGATGCTTTGCATCAGTCCAATACTTCTGTCGATCTTGAGCCATGCGCATTCTTTCCCTGATCGTGCGAATTACGTCCACAGTTGCCACGATCATCTTGTTAGTTGTATGTATGCCCTATAGACCATTGTTGTACATGATTGTATATTAGAATGGATGCTTGGACATATATAGAGAGGACTTTCTTGCTCGACATGATAGTATGCTATCTGGTTGCTCTTTATCTTAACATATAGACTTATATTGTGATACTGTCTTGCTCTCACATGTTGATAAAGCCTTTAGGATGTGTACTTGACTACTATGACTATGATGGAGATCATACTAGTGGGTCCAGGGTAGTCCATAAGTTCATCCTTTAATTGTTCCTAGTCGAGGGTGTATCGAGACGAGGCATCGATATTCCAGAGTAGACTAGCGTATACGCTTCTTGACCCATTTGATGGGCAATGAATGATCCAATATCCATTGGTGTTTGACATCAAAGATGGTAAATGGGTGCTCAGTGGAGACTGGGTACACTGAACAGGACTCGCCGAGAACTTCTAGATAGTATTATACCTGACGTCAGATAACAGTTCTCTGGTGACACTGGTACAGGTTAGTCTGTAGACCCGAGATCGTCATAGAGTCTTTTGTGATTCCCATTGTGCTTTGATTTCCACCTTACTACGTTCAAGAGAGCGTGCAAAAAGGTGGTTTTTGGGTATAGTCCCGAGTCACCTGGAGGCAATGAGCGATAGTAGAGGATTCGTCTCTCCCGGTATTGGGGGTTGATGTTGCGCTGTGCTCGATTGGCTGTAACAAGAAGTCCCTGGCCAGGGATGATACAGAGATTTACTGGTAAGTGTTATCAGTAGTTTCTTGACCTGTTATGAGCCTCACATCGGCATGACTTATCAAGTTACCGGGGTCCGACGTTTACCACCCCTAGACTTGATACGCGACATATCAGACGAAGAGACCGGACTGTACGATAGTGTTACTTATTGGATTCACAGGAGTATGGACATGCTTGCTTGTTGATCTTCTGATCGCTCAATACCCGAGTAGCCGTTACGTCCAGCTAGTACTGCTGACGACTTATGGGTGACTGATATGATCATCACCTACTGCCGGCGTATTGTTCATATCAGATTTTTGCATTTTTATACCGCCCAATTTTTATCACATTGCTTATCGGTAGGTACTCTTGAGCCGTGTTTGCTAGTCAATTGCAGGATACAGGTTCTCGGCTCTAAACGGCGAAATTCATGGAAAAGCACGACAAAATCCGGATTCCTGCCAACCACAGATAAAACACGGGTCTCCGCTCTCTATCCGTATGTTGCCGCACACCAGTTTAAGAGACAAAATGGCAAATCAATGTCATTTTCAGGCACAAAGCTCAATGGCAACACAAGATCCAACATATCTACGCGGAGCTCGAGGAAATCATGACAAAAAGATCCACATCAAATCACCTTTTGATCAGCAGAAATTCTGGAAAAATCGTGAAGAAATTCTGAGAAAAAACATATACCAGAATAAAGGGCACAACATACCAGGGAAACCCACCAAAAATCTTGCGCCAATTCATCAAGATGGCTGCGGATCCGCGGCCAACATAGGGGTTAGGCCGCGGATCCGCGGCCGTACGGCCTCGTCAGAGTGTAAAAGTTTAGGGTCAGTTTGGTAATTTTATGTGGAGCCAGATTCTTGCCCTGTGTTTCCAGTTCCCTGCCTATAAATAGTCCAGAACTTGCCAAAGCCAAGGGGGCATATTCTTGTATTTAGATTTAGGTTATATGTTGTTGTTCTTCTTCCTCCTCTCCTCTCTTCTCCATTAAAAACTTGTAGTGAGCTTTTGTGAGTGAAGAATGAATAAAGGAGTTCTTTTTATTATCATGCTTGTCTTGTTCTTGTTATGTTATTAATTATAAGTTGCTTGTAATTTTCCTTTCCTAACCTAGTTGTTGTTATTTGCTATTTGTTTCTTTCTTGTTTTCTTCTTCTTTATCCTTAACAACAATGATGTTTACGCTTGATCCTTGCCAAGGTGAGGTCGCAAATAACTAGTTGTAATCTTCTAACCTCTTTCTTTCTATCTTCCTCCTTTGTTTTATTTTCTTTTCCTTATAATGGGTGAGTAGTTTTCATACTTGTTAGGGTAGGATAAGGAAAGTTTGAGAGAAGGAAATCTCTCTCACTCTTTCCTTGCCCAACATCTTAAATCGGACTCCCGTTAATTGAACCACAATCCGCTCCCTACGGCACCCTATCCTACATGATAGCGGTGATTCCGTAGTGAGACCGGTTGTGGTTAAATTAACCGGAGGTTAAGGATAAGAGCCAAGAACGGACGGACAAGCACCAAAAGGAAGAACTTATGCGTTGGAAAGCCTAGCTTATACTCGCAAGTTCCTTCCTAGTCGTGTTAATCCCCGTTGTTGCCGATTACCGTAACACCGATATTAAGAGTAGCAATGAAAGAAGTGAGCGACTCCTAACTCAAACTAACCTAATCCTAACCCTATCAAGCTCTCTTTACATATTATTTTAGCACATAGTTAATCACAAACAAATCTATACATTTGGACTTAACTCGTTAAAGCACATAGAAAAAGATTCCCATCTCCCTGCGGACGACCCGTACTCAACCGGCTAGCTACAAGCGAAATCGTCTTGATTGCGGTAATTAACTAAGCACGCAAAAACTCTGACAATGAAATGGCGCCGTTGCCGGGGAGACAGTAGTTTATTTCTTTGTGTAATTTCGGGTTAATTTGTGAATATAAATATAACCGAAAAACAAAACAAAAAATGTATACATTGTAAAAAAATCATCTTGTTATTTTTGATTAGTTTTTGTGCAAGTGTGCAGGATAAAACGAAGTTCAAGTTCTGTGCCAAAGACGTGGGAAGTTAGACCCATATCTTTGTGGCTACACTGCGGGTGAACAAGACGGAAAAGACGGTCTATTGAAAAATTCTGGAGCATATACAGTGAGCAA
This sequence comes from Agapanthus africanus, assembly GCA_030015575.1. Taxonomy (NCBI): domain Eukaryota; kingdom Viridiplantae; phylum Streptophyta; class Magnoliopsida; order Asparagales; family Amaryllidaceae; genus Agapanthus; species Agapanthus africanus. Next base: position 434,492,011 of record JASDDO010000019.1, read on the forward strand.
ATCAAGATTCAGGGGCTCCAGACAAGAAGAGGACATCCAAGGCAGCAAACCCAAGAAATCCAGAAGACCAATTCTTCCTTATTGCCGCGGAACCGCAGCCTGAGCACGTGTTGGGCCGCGGAACCGCGGCCATTTGTTGGCTTCAGGGTTTCAGTTTTTTGTGAGTATTTCTTCCTCTTTCCCCACTCCTCTGGACTCCACTGAACTGTGTTTTCTGCAGCATTCTTTGCGCAAATTCTCTTCCCCCTTCCAATAAATTGTTCTTGTGCAGGATTCTCTGCACCGCGCTAAAAAATAAAAATTGTTTGCAGTTGATTTGTTACTGCTTTGCATTTATTAATACAGACTTTAAGGGGCTTGAAACCAATTCAGATTGGGTGGGGATTTCATCACCCTTCCCAGGACCCCAGAAATCACAAAAAGCATATGCATTGACCATTGTTAATTAAAAAATACTAGACTCAGCCCTAAGGACTCCGCGCTCAATAGGACAGAGGACTAGTTACAGGCATCGGCAGTTTATCCTATCCTGACTTTGCGGTGTCTAGGCAAGTGTGTCCAAGGCAAGTGGTTACTTAATTAGAACCACTACTTACGTAGTGGGGAGCCTCCCACTTACCTGGCACTTACCTGGCCGCAATTGGCGGAGAAGAGGCGGTTTGAGGTCCTATTTCTTGCCTTTTGGAACAGTTAGGAGCTGTCTAGCTGACCTAGGTGACCCTAGATCTAGGTGTGATTGTGCATATCTTGTTTGTGATTGCTTAAAGCCGTAAGTCCGTACATATTTCTGTAAAGATCTTTCTAAAAAAAAAAGGAAAAAAATCAAAAACTTTTTTTAAAAACTTGCCCTTTGTCACCAAAATCCCATTTTTCACCCACTACCCATCGTATTTCTCCATTGACGTTTTCTTACCCTCACCTTCTCCGCTTTGACTATACTAAACTCGTTTAGTATATGTCCGCTTGGACTCGGGACACTAGCGCCCGCCTAGTCCGTGTTACGATAGTCGCTACCGACTACGCGATCGACTCAGACGTCGAAACTCCGTCCACGCCTCTTTCACCCTTACCTCTGCCGGCCAACTCCGACATTGACCGGAATTCTGTTCATACATCCTCACCTTCACCTTCACCAACCTCTTCTTCCGCGATGTCAGGATTTAATCCAAACATCCCTTTGACTCCCCTGGGATTGATTCCGCCACCTATGGATGCGAATAACTCACCACCACCGCCTGTTGTAGCGCCGCAGCGAATTGCGCTCCAGGATCGCTTCTATCCCACCTGTCTTTCTCTTCCACCGGCCAATGGGGATAATTTTGAAATTAAGCCCCACTTCATTAACATGCTTCCGAAATTTCATGGGCTTGAATATGAAGATGCCTATATCTTCATCAACAAGTTCCAAAATGTTTGTGCCATGATGAAAACCACCCAGCCGTCGGATGATGCTATACGGCTACGGGTCATTCCGTTCACTTTGTGCGATCTTGCTGAAAAATGGCTGTATAGCACCGCTTCTCACTCCATAACCAGTTGGGACGAGTTTGTGAAAGCGTTTCTCAAGAAATTCTATCCGAATCATAAAACCGCGAGGAACCGTAACGAAATCAACCAATTCTCCCAGCTTCCTACTGAACCCTTCTGGAAGTGCTTTGACCGGTATAAAGTCCTTCTTGTTTAGTGCCCTCACCACGGTATTGAGAAATGGCAACTGTGCCAAAGTTTATACGAGGGCCTGAACCCAGCAACCAAGCAGTTGTTGGAAACCATTTGTCAGGGCCACTTCCTATCGAAATCTGACGAGGAAGCGTGGCAATTCTTCGACGACCTTGCGGAACAAACGCTACAATGGGAGAGCACCAGACCGACTTCTTCTTCTTCTACCTCCACTTCTACCGGTCAGTCTAGGGTAGGAATTCACCAACTCGATGTCTCTATTGCGATGAAAGCTGAAATGGCTGCAATAACGAGAAAACTTGAAGCGATAGAGAGCAAATTTTCATCTCCTGCTCCTGCCCCTGTTCTTCCCCTTCGTACCATTTGTGCTTGTTGTTCCGATCCTTCTCACTTGACCGAATAGTGTCCTTACAATCCACCATCTCAAGGACAGGATCAGGTTAATGCTGTATTTCAGCAAAGACCGAGAAATGATCCATACTCTTCCACCTACAATCCCGGTTGGAGGAACCACCCCAATTTCGCCTGGAATCAGAATCAACATCAATTCCAAGGCAACAATTTCCAGAGGCCCCCTCCTCCGCAACAACAAGCGCAACAACAAACTCAACATCAGTTTCAGCGGCCCTTTCAACCCCAACCTTTTCAAAATCAGACGAGCAACTTTGCACCCAACAATTCTTTTCCGCAAAACAACTTTGTTCCGTCAAACAACGATAAGGTTTCCTCGCTAGAACGAAGTCTGGAGGCGTTCGTTAAACAATCGACACAGTCCACCGCCAACATCCAGTCTTCCATTCAGTCCTTAGTGCAACACACTACCGCTCATGGGCAAAACATCAAAACCATCGAAGCCCTGATAGCACAACTGAATGCAGCCTTAAGCGAGCGAGAGAAGGGGAAGCTTCCGTCCCAACCACTCCAAAATCCCGGTCACCCACATAATATACATGTTGCTCTTGAACAAAAGAACCATAATGTGAGTGCCGTGACTACATTGAGATCGGGAAGGACGCTGCAAAACAACATTGGCACACGGATCAACGATGACACCCCGGCCGCTTCTTCTTCTTCTTCTTCTTCTTCTTCTTCCTCTTCGTCTTCTGAGCCTATTCTCCATTCTTCAAAAGGCTCTTCCTCTTCTTCTGCTCTAAACAGACTCACTTCTCACTCCACGAAGACACCAGCTCTGGGATCCGTTCCAACTCCACAAACATTGGACTCAACCACTTTTAAAAATGTTCCATTTCTAAACGGGTTGAAATCCAATAAACAAAATCCACAAATGGAGAAGATTCTGGAGTTATTTAAGCAGGTTAACATCAACATTCCCCTTTTAGATGCTGTCCAACAAGTCCCGTCCTACGCAAAAATCTTAAAGGACTTGTGCATGAAAAAGAGGAAGTCCCAGGTACCCAAGAAAGTTTTCTTGGCTATTGCTGTGAGTGATGCTCTTACCCAATCTTTACCTCAAAAACGGAAGGACCCTGGCTGTCCTACGATTTCTATTACCATTGGGGATAAGAACATCAACCGCGCACTATTAGATCTTGGTGCCATTGTTAACCTGCTTCCGTACTCAGTATATGAGCAACTAGGTGTAGGAGAGCTGAAACCCACACACTATACTCTCCAAATGGCCGACCGATCGATCACCCATCCTAAGGGTGAGCTAGAGGATGTGTTAATCAAGGTTGGGGACTTCATATTCCCCGTTGACTTCATTGTATTAGACACACAGCCTGTAGCTAACCCCCGGAATCAAATTCCGGTGATACTCGGTCGCCCATTCCTTGCAACCTCAAATGCTGTGATCAATTGTCGAAATGGTTCGATGAACCTATCTTTTGGAAACATGACAATTGAACTCAACTTTTTTAGGTTGGGGAATCAGCCCTCTGAACCTAATGCTCATATACTAGACATTTGCTCGATCCAGGAGATCACCCCAGAAGAGTGTGAATTCGAGGAGTTTTTGTTCGATCACGATAACCTTGACGCCACTAGTGCGTTGCTCTTCGAACCTGCTGCTGTTTCTGCGCCCGACAATGACTACGAGTGTTTCACTTTCTCGAACGATCTTAGCCACTCACCACCCGAGTTTGAATCCTTTGAATTTCCGGATGAGTTACCTGAACCATCCAACTCGGTCGCTTACACTCGTTTGGAACCTTTGCTGGAATCCTTTGAGTTCGAGACCTTTTCAGCGATCTTGCCTTCAATCGTTTCACCTCCAACGCTCGAACTCAAGCCTTTGCCGTCTCACCTTAAGTATGCTTACTTGGGTGAGAACGAGACCCTCCCTGTTATCATCTCGGCTTCTCTAGCTCCCGAGCAAGAGAGAGCCATTCTCGCGGTCTTGCACAGCAATAGGCAAGCTTTTGGCTGGTCTATGGCGGACATCACCTGATCGTTGAACATCACATTCATCTGATGGATGATGCCAAACCAGCCAGGGATCCACAAAGACGACTCAACCCAGTCATGAAGGAGGCTGTGAAAAAGGAAATCGTAAAGTGTCTGGATAGTGGTATCATTTACCCTATCTCTGATAGCCAGTGGGTTAGCCTCACTCACGTTGTCCCCAAGAAATCAGGCATAACGGTCATCACTAATGAGGCGAACGAGTTAATCCCTACTCGCACCCAAACTGGGTGGCGAGTATGCATTGATTACAGAAAACTCAACGCCGCAACGCGGAAGGACCACTTTCCGCTACCTTTCATTGACCAAATGCTTGAACGATTGGCCGGACACGAGTACTACTACTTTCTTGATGGCTACTCCGGCTATAATAAAATTCCCATCGCCGAAAAAGACCAGGACAAGACCACATTCACTTGTTCTTTCGGCACGTTTGCATATCGTCGCATTCCCTTTGGGTTATGCAATGCTCCCGCTACCTTCCAGCGGTGTATGATGGAAATCTTCTCAGACATGGTGGAGAAATTCCTGGAGATCTTCATGGACGATTTCTCCATCTTTGGCGATTCCTTTAACGAGTGTTTGCTGCATCTTGACGCTGTCCTTACCCGATGTAAGGACAAGAACCTCACTTTGAATTGGGAGAAGTGCCACTTCATGGTGCGCGAAGGTATTGTCTTAGGACATATCATTTCGCAAAATGGCATAGAGGTTGACAAAGCGAAGATTGAGGTCATTTCCAATCTTCCTCCTCCCAGATGCGTCAGAGACATCCGAGCCTTCCTTGGCCATGCCGGTTTCTATAGACAGTTCATCAAGGACTTTAGCAAGATTGCTAGGCCCTTGACTCTTTTGCTGGCCAAGGACACACCATTCGACTTCAACTCAAGCTGTGTGACTGCGTTCGAGTCATTAAAAAGCTCACTCACTTCTGCTCCCGTTCTTTCTTCACCTGACTGGACGCACCCATTTGAGATTATGTGCGATGCATCCGACTTTGCCATCGGTGCTGTCCTTGGACAACACATCAACAAGATGCCGCACGTAATCTATTATGCTAGCCGAACCTTGAACGATGCCCAACTGAATTATACAACAACTGAGAAGGAATTCTTGGCTGTTGTATTTGCCTTAGAAAAGTTCAGGCCCTACCTCATCGGCTCTCCAGTCATTGTCTACACAGACCATTCTGCTCTGCGCCATCTTTTTGCGAAGAAAGATGCAAAATCTCGGCTGATACGTTGGATCCTCTTGCTTCAAGAGTTTGACCTTGTCATCAAGTACAAAAGAGGATGTAAGAACGTAGTCGCCGACCATCTCTCACGACTTCCTTCTTCCCCGTCGCTTCACATTCCGATCAACGACATTTTCCCGGATGAACAGCTCTTGACAGTATCTCGTGAACCCTGGTTCGCAGATATTGTGAACTATTTGGCCACAGGGTTACTATCGACTGAATGGTCAAGTCAGGACAGACTTCGATTCTTATCCCAAGTAAAACACTTTTACTGGGACGAACCCTATCTGTTCAAGTACTTTCCCGACCAGATTATTCGTCGGTGTGTCCCTGACGATGAATTCAAGAGTGTGCTGTCATTTTTCCACGATCAAGCATGTGGCGGGCATTTTGGCCCCAGAAAGACAGCTGAGAAGATCTTGCAATGTGGTTTCTACTGGCCACAACTCTTCAAAGACGCTCATGACTATTGCAAGACTTGCTCCCGATGCCAACACTAGGGCCGGATATCCCGGAGGAACGAGATGCCGCTCCAACCAATCTTGGTTGTGGAGATTTTCGACGTTTGGGGGATAGATTTCATGGGGCCGTTTCCCAGCTCTTTTGGGAATTTGTACATCCTTCTCGCTGTTGATTACGTGTCTAAATGGGTCGAGGCTGTGCCCAGCCGGACTAACGACAACAAGGTTGTCGTTAGGTTTCTAAAAGAAAACATTTTCTCCTGTTTTGGGCACCCCCGAGCGATCATTAGCGACAATGGAACTCATTTCTGTAATAAGACTTTCGAGGCCTTGATGCGGAAATATTCCATTAATCATAAGCTATCTACGCCCTATCACCCCCAAACCTATGGGCAAACCGAAGTTTCAAATCGGCAAATCAAGCAGATACTAGAGAAGACGGTTTCCAAGAACCGTAAGGATTGGTCGCTGAAACTCACTGATGCCCTTTGGGCATTTCGAACCGCTTATAAGACCGACCTTGGCATGTCTCCCTATCGGCTTGTGTACGGAAAGGCTTGCCACCTCCCTGTCGAAATAGAGCATCGCGCATTTTGGGCGATAAAAGAACTGAATCTGTCTCTCGAAGATGCGGGCAGCCATCGGAAGCTGTGGTTGAATGAATTACGCGAGCTTAGGGATGAGGCTTACGATAACGCGGTTGTTGCTAAGAACCGAACGAAGGTGTTTCACGATAAACACCTTTTGCGCAAAACTTTCGTACCTGGTCAACAGGTACTGCTTTACGACACCCGGCTACACTTCCATCCAGGAAAGCTCAGATCTCGCTGGAAAGGGCCGTATTTTGTATGGAATGTGTATCCGCATGGCGCTGTGGATTTGGAGAATCCAAAGGACGGTTCATTTTTCAAAGTAAACGGACACCGATTTAAACCGTACCTTAGCGCCAAACCAACAAAGGAGCTCCTGGTCTTACAGGAGCCGGTTTACCCCGCATAATCTTCCTCTGCCTACCACCAAACTTCGGTTATCCAGCCAAGAACAGTGGACACTGTTCCAAATAAGTTTGGGGGTATGTATATACCATTTTGTACATATTTGTGGATATTCTTTTCCATTTTTGCTTTTTTTTCTTTTCTTTAAAAACAAAAAAAAAATTGTGTATATCTAACCGACAATTTTGACCCTTCAATGATCTCTTCATGCAACGACAGTGAGGACACTGTCCAGTTTAAGTTTGGGGGTACGCTCGGTGTGCATTTCTAACCTTCGCATTCATATGTATATTTTGCATCTGCATATTAATCCATAAAATCCATAAAAATCAGAAAATTTTCTAAAAACATAAATTTTTTTGTCAAGTTAGCTAGTGGGAGAACTCTGACTCAACATTTCGACGGTTTTGTTTGATAAGATAAGAATAACTAAATCTTATTTTTAGATTTTGAAAACCTGAAAGATAACTCTCCTTTGAAGTTAACTATAGCTGATATACGTCTTTACATCACACTACACGTGTCGTGAGTTTTGGAAATTAGATGACAAGTCTTTTATGTCTAAAAACTTTTAAATGGACAAATGATTTTCTGAGGATCAAATAGGTTTGTTCTGAAATATGTAATATCAAGAATAGTTTATGAAGTGAAGCGAATATGAAGGAATGTTATTGATGCCTTAATTGGAACTAATTCTGAAAAATAACCCATCTGGAACTTGATTGGAATGATTACACACCGAACCCACTAAACACGTCTTTTATCCAAAAAATAAATTGAACTGCCAGTTATATCTCCGTTCGTATTGAATCATCATGATCTTCACGCCAAATTGTCTTTTGTTTTTGGACCTAGGTAACTTGAGTAATTAAGTCCGCTGGGGTATTTTTACACCTAATGCCCTAAAGCCAACTGGTTTGGGTGCATTGGCCCAAAGCTCGTTAAGAAGCCTAGAAAGTCCAGATTAAAACAAAGTCAAGCAAGTGTTCTCACCGAGTTAAAATTCTTAACGGTTCTTTGAGTGAGAATAATCTTGACAAAAGACAAGCTTTTATAAAAAAATATTTCTAGCGGAGATATGAAGGTTTTATTCTATGATAAAGATTATTGCACGTTCACAGAGGTGTGTATGAAATGAAAACAAGAAAAAGGTGGAGTGAAAAATAAGACCTAGTTTCCTGTTAAGGAAGATAGAAATTCTGAAGTTGAAACCTTATTGGAAAACGAAACTTGAAAAATGCTTAACTCTTTATAAAACTTATGTGACCCTTTTAAAATTTTTATCTGGGCTTTATTGTGTGACATGATGACTTTATTCGATCCTTCTGGAACTTAACGACACTATTTGCACTGCACGTAAAGACATATAAAATCTTAAGTTAAATAAGAAGCGAGATGTGAAAAATAAAGGTTCGATAGTCTAGACTTAGGATCATAGAATTGTTATTTTCTGAAACAAAACTTTAGGGGTTTGAATCATAGTTATTTTGCAAAACTAGCTTGACTGGATTTTGTGGGTAGTATCCGCTGAAAACCCTCAGGAGACAACACTCCTCCTACTAGGGACACCTAGAGGTTTAACGGCTTGTTGCACATGCTCAGTGCAATCGCGTTTCCTGCGAAAGTGAGGTTAGGAAATTTTTTGTGAATAAATTGGCTTTGCTCGGGACGAGCAAATGATAAGTTTGGGGGTATTTGTTCATATCAGATTTTTGCATTTTTATACCGCCCAATTTTTATCACATTGCTTATCGGTAGGTACTCTTGAGCCGTGTTTGCTAGTCAATTGCAGGATACAGGCTCTCGGCTTTAAACGGCGAAATTCATGGAAAAGCACGACAAAATCCAGATTCCTGCCAACCACAGATAAAACACGGGTTTCCCCTCTCTATCCGTATGTTGCCGCACACCAGTTTAAGAGACAAAATAGCAAATCAATGTCATTTTCAGGCACAAAGCTCAATGGCAATACAAGATCCAACATATCTACGTGGAGCTCGAGGAAATCATGACAAAAAGATCCACATCAAATCACCTTTTGATCAGCAGAAATTCTGGAAAAATCGTGAAGAAATTCTGAGAAAAAACATATACCAGAATAAAGGGCACAGCATACCAGGGAAATCCACCAAAAATCTTGCGCCAATTCATCAAGATGGCCGCGGATCCGCGGCCAACATGGGGGTTAGGCCGCGGATCCGCGGCCGTACGGCCTCGTCAGAGTGTAAAAGTTTAGGGTCAGTTTGGTAATTTTATGTGGAGCCAGATTCTTGCCCTATGTTTCCAGTTCCCTGCCTATAAATAGTCCAGAACTTGCCAAAGCCAAGGGGGCATATTCTTGTATTTAGATTTAGGTTATATGTTGTTCTTCTTCTTCCTCCTCTCATCTCTTCTCCATTAAAAACTTGTAGTGAGCTTTCGTGAGTGAAGAATGAATAAAGGAGTTCTTTTTATTATAATTCTTGTCTTGTTCTTGTTATGTTATTAATTATAAGTTGCTTGTAATTTTCCTTTGCTAATCTAGTTGTTGTTATTTGCTATTTGTTTCTTTCTTGTTCTCTTCTTCTTTATCCTTAACAACAATGATGTTTACGCTTGATCCTTGCCAAGGCGAGGTCACAAATAACTAGTTGTAATCTTCTAACCTCTTTCTTTCTATCTTCCTCCTTTGTTTTATTTTCTTTTCCTTATAATGGGTGAGTAGTTTTCATACTTGTTAGGGTAGGATAAGGAAAGTTTGAGAGAAGGAAATCTCTCTCACTCTTTCCTTGCCCAACATCTTAAATCAGACTCCAGTTAATTGAACCACAATCCGCTCCCTACGGCACCCTATCCTACATGATAGCGGTGATTCCGTAGTGAGACCGGTTGTGGTTAAATTAATCGGAGGTTAAGGATAAGAGCCAAGAACGGACGGACAAGCACCAAAAGGAAGAACTTATGCGTTGGAAAGCCTAGCTTATACTCGCAAGTTCCTTCCTAGTCGTGCTAATCCCCGTTGTTGCCGATTACCGTAACACCGATATTGAGAGTGGTAACGAAAGAAGTGAGTGACTCCTAACTCAAACTAACCTAATCCTAACCCTAACAAGCTCTCTTTACATATTATTTTAGCACATAGTTAATCACAAACAAATCTGGACATTTGGACTTAACTCGTTAAAGCGCATAGAAAAAGATTCCCATCTCTCTGCGGACGACCCGTACTCAACCGGCTAGCTACAAGCAAAACCGTCTTGATTGCGGTAATTAACTAAGCACGCAAAAACTCTGACAATCACGTATTGACGAGTAATTAGAGTCCTACACAGAGGTTTCCTAGCTCATGCGAAACGAAGTAGGGCACATATGTGATATGTGTGGGACCGAGATTAATACGTGTATGTGATACCGTATTCCAATCTCACAATATAGGTTATATGTGATATAACCGGATTATTGAATCAAGTGTTGATTCAATGATTTGTTATATGTATATGTGATATGCATATAAATGATATTAGTCGGTTGTATGCGATACAAACGAGTTATTAAATCAAGTGTTGATTTAATAATTTAATGTATAATTATATATTTGATATATTAATATACATTAACTAATATTAGCTCACTTAAGAAAATGTTTTTCTCATTATACATTTAATATATATGTGATATATGTTAATGTATTTATTTTGTGTCATGCTAGATGATACATTGGACTTGGATGTATGAGACTCATATCATACTTAAGATAATGTGGGATTTTAATAATTAAGGGAAAATTAAAATTAGGTGGTAATTAGTCATGGCTTGAAGCTTGGAGAAGCTTGTAGAAACCATTGACTTAGTCCACTAATTTTGTTTTACTCTAGATATTTATTAACCTAACCATTATTTTTAGCCATGGTTTAGTCTCTACGTGAGTTATATATGATATTTTCTCACCTATGGTTCAAATAAGATCCTTCTTGAGTTCGTTTTCTTCATCTCCTTCATTGCTCTCTAGCTTTGAGTGAGAAGAAAAAGAAAGAGAGAAAAATAATTTTAAAGTGAGCAAAATTCCTAATTCACCAATCTACACTAGACTAGCCATTTAGTATAGGTTGTTTGCTTCACTAATTCTCCATAAGTGAAGAGGTAGTTTGAGCTAGAGTCTCCTCGACGTAGATCATTTTTGGCCTTCAAGACTTCAAGCAAGTTTGTTCATTTCACTTTGTGGAGCCTAACTAGAGTCCGGGAGATCACTACTTGGAGCGAAGGGACTACTGCACGGAGCTTTAGAAGTGAAGGACTGGTCTACAAGGGTTGTATTCCAAATTCACTTAGTGTAAAGTAGTTTACATGTTAGTTAAATCCTAATCCTCTAGTTAGATTCTTGGTTATGGGTTGCTTAGCACTCTAGGTTTTTTAAAATTGCATGCTTGATGCCCTAGAAAACTTAGTGAGGGTGCTAAGGAACCTTTCAGTGGTATCAGAGCCAAGCTAAAGAATTAGATGATGTTAATAGAATTACGAAACCGAAACAACTCCGAAACCTCGAAACGAATTCCATAGTTTCTGTCGATTTTTAAAAGTTATCTGAAATTTTTTTAAACAAGTGCAGAATGTTATATATGCTGTAACATGAACACCACAGAAAATTGAGCCCCTTTCACCTGACTTTGCTCGGCGAAATGAAGTAAGGTTTTCTTCATGTATTTCGGCTTCAATTTTTTTTTGTGTTCCAGTCTATGGGGTTTGGTGTTTCAGGTATTGTTTGTTTTTGCTAAAGACTATATGTGATGTTATCTTTCTCTAGTGACAATTCGGACTGTTTCGTATTCGTAATTTTAATATCGTTTCGGGTAAAATAGACGACGTTAAAAAGTTCAAACGAACATCAAACACCACCTCAAGATATCTCTTTGGAAATTTTTCAAAAGTTGGAATTTTTAGGTTTAAAATTTTTCAGAATATTGTGCAGGGTATTGTATGGAACCCCAAGAAAAATGAACCCCTAACTCGACCTAACGACTGCGGAACCGCGGCCAAAAGGTGCTTTTGGCGACGGTTCCACGACGCCGTTGGTGAGGCTTGGGATATGCTCTCTTGTGCTGGTCTGTATGTGCTCGTGGCACTGTCTGGGAATTTTTGAATCTAACTCAAGTGTTGAGTCCTCTAAGAATTTTAGGTGGTTGATTGATCGATCGAAAAGTTTAACATCGCCTAGCCTTTATTGATATGTGATACAATATTTAGAATCCACAATAATTAGTTTTGTGAAAATTAGTTTGAATTTTATAAACCTAGCAATGTAGTCTCATTTGATCGGTTGCCACAGGGTTTTGATATGGATCAAAACTCTGTCGCAATCACGTAGTGTACGCGGATACTCGCTGGGTAACATTACTAGATAGCCACGCCCCATAGCCCCGACCAAGTGACTGTAGGAGAACCCCGTTGACAAAAGCATCCTCCCGGGTGCTCGCGGCCGCGGTGTTCCGCCTAAGTGTACTTCATCGACGGCATCGGGGGTGCGGCCGTCTACTAAAGTTTCCGACGAGCATTCGATCAGGATGTTGGGAATCTTGTTGAATTGCCCGATCGGTTATTGAAAAGTGTTTTCAATATTGAGACTAAAATGCGGGGTTTATAAGGTTAGGCATGAAATTTAGAATATGAGATATTCCGGGTTTATGATGTCAAAGGAATTCATTTGGTTAGGCATGAAATCCGAAGTATGTGATATTTCGAGTTTATGATGTCTAAGGAGGTTGCATATTCTAATTGTTATAGTTTTCACTTTCTTTTCTTCGACCGTAAGTGTAATATGTGGTGTATCGCCGGTTTCGTTGCTATATGTCAACGTCAATTGGGATATGCATATTTACTTACGTTGATGACATATGATGTTATGTGTTGCTGTGATATGTTATATTAGATCGTCGCGTTTGAATAGCCGGGGGTTTTTGCGTGAGATGAGAGTTTTTTTATTTTCATTCATGTAAAAACCTGTATATAATATTCTTTTATTGGGGCACTTCCGGGTTGAGGATGATTTCACCATTGATATATATTATATACTTTTCCGCATTAGGATAGACCCAAGGCGGGGAGCACAAGTAACCGGGTTCTAGAGTCCAGTGGGAGACCATCTCGAGGAGTCGAGTCCGGTCTCCTAACTCTAGAATTGGTAGGGTTGCTTGCCGCTCTCTTAGGGGTCTAGGGATGTGGGTTTGGCTATTCATCACGACCGTGGAATCCATGTTTTTTACTGGCTTAATTTAAAACACGGACCTCCTAGTATATCCAATATTTCATATGTTGACTTCTGCTGCAATGTTCTGTGATGTGATCACTTTATATGCGTGAGACGAATACTTTATTATTATATATATGATATATAATAAACGTTGCTTATGTTTTAAATCTGTGCTAGTCCAGCCCCCGCTCTGCCGTTAGTTATCTAACCTAATGGTGCATGACGGGACCCCGTGGCGAATGCGGATGGCATAAGCATACGTTGTATTTTCATTTCTTCTGTAATGCTTATGAAGCATAATTGATGGGACTTCATTAATGAGATTAATGAAAAAGAAAGAAACCTAAAGATATTGTAGAATCAAAGTTTCAAAAAAGGTAGCTCTAATTCTTCCTTTGCATAGCGGTATTCCTTGACGCATATCCAGCACCTCATTCGATAAGGAAAGAGCCGAGATCCTTTCACCGGGAATGACCTCTTTAGCAAAAGCTAGCACATGCTACACCTACTCGGTTTATTTTGAAAAACTCGATTTTAAAAGCGGAGTTTAAACCACTCCTTTTCAAATCACTCGATTCTACAACGATATCAAGTTCATTACGCAAAAGGTTTTCTTAAAAACCTGTCATAGCCCTCCGTTATTTCAGATAAGTGCTACTTAGTATTCGTGCTACGTTTGTTAACCTCCGTCAAGGCATAGTGTGCGGTAGCTGATTAGTGCTTATCTGATGCATATGATGCGATTGGATTAGGGTAGTCGTACGACCTTGTTGACCTCCGTCAAGGGTTGTGCGGGTGGGTTTAATTCAATCATGAAATGTACGGGTTGAACTTGACTAGCAGCCTATTGTTTGTTGACCTCCGTCAAGGTCATTGGACGCTAGGGGCAAAACATTATCGGGAATTTTAAGTGTTGAATTTTGCAATGAGAGTGCATACCTTCTATGAGATAGTTGGATCCCGATATCCACTGCGAGTAAGAGTTACTCCTGGGAGAGTTTTATACATCACAATTAGCCGATCAAGTAGGTGTCTAGAAAGGTGTTAACGGGATTACGCACCTGGGAAAATGAGTTTTATTTTAATTAGGTCCGTGCAAAAGCACGGGGAACCTCCCTCAAAGTACCGACACTGGCCTGGCCGAAGGATTGGCGAACTTGTAGGGTGTAATTAATCCCGGCTAGTTTTACCTTTTAGGGTTTAAATGAAAATTTGATAAAAACAGTGAGAGCCATCCTGATTAGATAAGATAATAACCAATTTAATCTTGCAAGAGCATACACTAAGTGTTTTCTTCTCTCTCTCTCTCCAGGTAGCGACCATGACATGCCTTAATCAAGATAATAATATGGATGTATTGACCGAACCCGCTTGTTATACTGAGCTGGAGAACGTTGGTTCCGCTCTATCTTATAATTGTTATAAGTCCGAATAGGAAATAGGGGAATATCCGGATTCCCACGCCACCCAAACGAGGAATGAGCATGCTGATGCATCTTCTTCGGGTGTGTTAGTAACCGAGAGCTGTTTCTCAGTACACTCTATGTCCTGGGTATTAGATACCGGATCGGGATCTCACATATGTAATATGTTACATGGGCTAAAGAAAGGTAGAGAACTGGGAATATGTGATTATTCTGTAATAGTAGGGAATGGTGCAAATGTTGCAGTCAAAGCAGTTGGCGAATATCATCTAGTATTACCAAATGGTAATACATTGATTCTGAACGAATGTTATTACATACCGAGCCTGATATGCAATATTATATCAGTTTCTTTACTAAGTAAAGAAAGATATAATTTTGTATTATAGGATAATGTTATGAACATTTTCTTGAATCAAAAGTTGATTGGATCAGGCACGTTATGCAATGGCATATGTAAGTCGACGTTAGACACCCACGATGTGCGGGGAGGCGGAATAGGTAAAACAATAATTTTTGTCTAAACTAACATCGACTAACTTACGGATCTTTGCCAAACCCTAACTAACACTATCATAGGAGGGATTAGCTACTATGAAAGAAGATTATACCTAATGAACCAAGTCCTTCTTCTTCTCGATGACCACCTTCTCGTCGGCCTCCTCTTTGTGATAGAAGATCCACCCGAGAGCTACTACTCCAAGCTTGACCTCTAACTTGAGGTAACTAGGTTACTCAAAGTGCTAATCAAAGCAACCTAGGGAATATAGAGTAGGGTTAGGGATTAATAAGTGTTTCTAACCCTTGATCTCAACACATGAGAGGTTAGGGTTAGGGTTTGAAGAGAGAGAGCTTGAGGAGAGAGAAGGTGAGAGTGAGAATCCTTTTGGAATAATGATTCATTTGTGAATATATGAAGCATATGATATTATTAAATGAATAACAAATAATAATATGTCATCATGCTTCATTAACTCACATAGTGATTCATCTCATGAGTCATTTAAATCATAAATGCATCATTAACTCCATGGATGAATCACACCATGACTCATTAAACCAATTAATGCATATAACACCTAAGCCCTCCATGTCATCAACCTTCTAGAAGCTTCTCGACAAATTACGAGAATGCCCCTCTCATCCGTGAAAACATGGAAACACTTTAGACTGTATAAATCCAATAATCCGATACTAGAATCTAGCTTAAACCAAAGCCCGCTAGTAAAAAACTGTCCGAACATCGTACGTGCGTAAAAACACGAATGCGTCTGAACCCGGTCGTAAAACCATACGACCTATATATCGTTTCGCTCGAAGCAGGGAAACTCTCTGTGTGGGACTCTAAAGACTCGACTACTACGCTGGCAGTGGGTTTAACCACAGACCGCAAGCGGCACTAGCTGTACGTAATGGTCCCCAGGTAGATGTCGATAAGAAGGCCGATAAGGGAACCCATCCGAACTCCTACTGAGCTTGATTTGACAATCTCTGTACAGTCCGGTCTGTTTGTCTAGGACTATCGTATATCGGGCCTAGAAGGCGGCAAGCGTCAGTCCCCTAAAAGCGGTATAAGTCGTGTCGGAGCGAAACCCATTACACCTTGAGAAACTACTGGAAAACCTACCAGTAAATCTCGCTTGCCCTGGCCAGGGACTTTGCGCAATGGCTCTCCAGACACAGCGTGATATCAACTCCCAATACCGGGAGAGACGAATCCTGTCTAACCGCCACTGCCTCCAAGTGCTTCGGGACTGCACCCAACTGCTACCTGTTTGCACGACTCCTTTGAGCCGTGGTAGGGTAGCAATCTAAGAACAGTGGGAACACACTCGAGGCGAAGCAGCAGTGTCAAGTCTGCGGACTATACTGTACTTATGTCACCTGGGAACTGTTAACTGACGACGGGTATAATACCAACCAACAGTTCCCTGCGAGTCCTGTCCGGTGTACCCGTAACCTAACGAGCACCTGTATACTATCTCCAGTACGACGTACTGATGGCTGTGGGATAGACCATCTCCCCAACTGGGATAAGAAGCGTACACACTAGTCTACTCCGGAGTATCGATGCCCTGTCTCGATAATCCTACGACTAGGGACCTGAAAAAGGATGTGCTTGTAGACTACCCAGCCCCCACTAGTGTGACTGCCATCACAATGCTGGTAGTCAAGCAAGATCCTAAGGGCTCTATCAATACGTACACACATATTAAGATAGATATAAACCAAGTAGCATACTACCATGTTTAGTAAGACTGTTAATGTAAGTCTACGGTAGCGCCTCGGCCGTCATTCTGACGCCAAATGCGGAACAAAAACTTTTATAACTGGCGCTATCGCATACTATGACTCTGATCTTGCCATTAACGCTAAACTAACAAACTGTAAAGAGGTAGAAAGGCTATACCGAACGATCTGAGTCCTTCGGTCTTTAGCCATCATCCCACGCTGCTTTGCGGCATCTGCGATTTCGCTCGATCTCCGGTCTCCTCGTCCAGGTGGCACCACGTCAATGGATCTTTATACGGGCTCCCGCATCTGAACCGAGGCAACTCGGACATGAAATTTGCTAGCCGACATGTCCAAGATTGATGTAGAGATAGTGTAGAATACTTTGTCTCATTTCATCCAAAACCATGGATGAACGGTTAATGAAGTTGCCTTAATCAAGTAATGAGAAATGAGCTATATCTTTTGTAATGAATCATCATCACAACCCCAAAATAGTGCTCGGCCATATATGGGCTCAAAATGGATGGAGGGGTGAGTGTAGGAGCAAGTGGTGACCATAGGTAATGCTTATCACAACTAAAAAATCCTAAGCATTATAAAAGGAATTAATGAAAAACAATGAGTCATATAACACCTTGCAAAAACCATGTTAGCATTAATGAACCAAGCCACCTCACAAAACCTAGTCATGCATTCTAGAAGCTTACAAATGACTCACCCTCATGGCTCACCCTCATCCAAAACAAATGAAGAAAAGATAATTCCGCATTAAACCGAATGTTTAAGACGGGTGATAGAAAACTGGCAACTTCGAAAAGTGATCCCGAAACGAATTTTAGGATAACCCCGTAACTGTATATACATACCCGCATTTGTATTATGACCGAATACAAATGAAACTGAGACAAAGATATTATATCTACACAGTATAATACATGGATCCGGCTTAAACCAAAGCCCACCAGTATTATCTGCCCGAAATATGACACGTGCGTAAATGCACGTGCATTTTCCGAACCCTGCCATAAAACCATACGGCCTCTACAACATTTCGTCCGAACTTGGGAAACTATCTGTGGGGGACTCTAATGACTCATCAGTACCCTGGCAGTGTGTTTAACCACAAGCACGTCAGCGGCACTAGCAGTGCGTAACGGCTGCCCATGTACTGACCTCAAGGGAAGCCGATGAGTGTTCATATCATAATATTGCATTTTATATTCCCCATTCTTATGCGTTCTATAAATAAACAGGTGCTTTTGACGCATGTCTGCTACATATTACAGGATACAGGTTCTTGGAGCGAAAACAGTGAAAAAGACAAAAGATGATACAGAAAAGGGACTTTTGATCCACAAGTAGAAGGATTCTAATCAAGCCTAGACCCAGACAATTCACAATTGTACAAGGCAACGCATGGTTCGAAATGTCAAAGAAAACAGTTAAGAGACCGCTACAAGTTTCACCGAAAGATCTGGAGAACACCCAGAAGCCAAATGGAGAAAAGAACTATAGAAGTAGAAATACCAAAGCATCAAGAAGCAGACCAAAAGTTTTGATGAGATGATCTCACCAATGGGCCGCGGAACCGCGGCCCCACCCTTACCCTTGCCGCGATTCCACGGCCATTTAATGCACGTGTCGGTGCAGATTTTGGGTGGCGGTGCGTCGGTGACTTTGTTGGGATTTTTCGGGGGTATTTTTGTAATCGCACATGTGCGAATCCCGTAACCCTAAATTTCCCTGTTTCCCTATAAAATTGTAATCAAAATATTGTAATGGGGATGCCTCTTTTCAATTAATAAAAATTCAGATTCTTTTGAGGATTGAAGAGCATCATTTCTTGTAAGTTCATTTAATTTTCTGCCTTAGTTTAAAATTAATTTCTTGCCCTAGCTTTCTAATTTAATTCTTGCCTTAGATAAATCCTTCCATTGCCCTAGTTTAATCTAGTGTAATCTTTCTTAAACTGCAGTAGGTAAGAGTTTTTTTTAAATGTTGTTTTTAAAAGATCTCCTAATGAGCGAGTAATTTCCTCGCTTGTTAGGGTTAGGAATAAGAGAGGGATTGAGAGATGAATATCTCTCATCTCTTTCAAGCCCAATAATTTGTAATAACTAGAACTTCATGCACGCATGCATGATCCGCTCCCTACAGCACCCTACCCATGAGGTAACGGTGAAACCGTTGTATAAAGGACCGGTCATGCATGACTTCCATGAAGGTTAGAACAATTAGTAGGAAAGGACGGACAAGGATCTAGAGGAAGAAACTTCGTTTGTTCCCAATCATCCTAATCCCCTTTACTAATAATTGTTATAATTTCTAAAAGGATTTAATTGAGGGCATTGAAAGAGGTGTGAATATTAATCTTATCAAACTCACCTTAGACCTAATCCTAACAAGTTTCTTGATCATTGTACAACTTAGTTTTTAGATTAAATTAAAAGACCAAACAACCATTGGAATCAGCTCGTAAGAACACTTAGGAAAATTACACATCCCTGTGGACCGACCCGTATTCACCGGCTAGCTGCAAAGCGACGCCGTTTCTGATTGCGGTAAAATATTTTTGGTGATCGTAAAATCTCTACCAATCAAATGGCGCCGTTGCCGGGGATGGCGTAAAATTTCTTTTGTGTAATTTCGGGTTGATATAAATTTTAAAAAAATTATAAAAATCTGAAAATAGAAAAAGTAAAATTTTTTTAATCAATTTTTATCTGTTTGAAGGGTTTATCTTTTGAGTTTTGCAGGAATAGCGAAGATTCTCGGATCTGGAAATTTATAGAAGGCAAATCAGAAAGGTACACATCAGAACAGAGGTAGATTGACACAACAGAGCCGTACCAAAATTCTGGAGATCTGATCCCTCAGAAGAACCGCGGAACCGCGGCTTAGGCGAGCCCCAAACCGCGGAACTGCGGCGCTATTGCCGAGTCAGCACCTGAAATTTTGTTGGTTTGTTTTCTCCTTCTCCCCTCTGCAACCTAAAATATATCCTTTTGCGAAATTTTCTGGAGGACTTCTTTGCGCTAAAAATCTTCTTCCCCCTTCTCAATAACAGATTTTCTGCAGGTTTCTTTGCGCCGTGCTAAAAATAATTGATTGCAAGTGAATTTACAGTTTTGCATAATTTAATCGAACTTTTAAGGGCTATTGACCAAACTGAGATTGGGTGGGGATTTCATCACCCTTCTCAGGACCCCAGAAAGCACTTAAAGCATTTGCATCGACCACTATTAATTAAAAAATACTAGACTCAGCCCTAAGGACTTCGAGCTCAATAGGGCATAGGACTAGACATAGGCATCGACCGTTTATCCTAACTGACTTTGCGGTGTCTAGGCAAGTGTGTCAAGGCAAGTGGTTACTTAATTAGGACCGCTACTTGTAGCGGGGAGCCTCCCACTTACCTGGCACTTACCTGGCCGCAATTGGCGGTGAAGAGGCGGTTTGTGGTCCTATTTCTAATCCTAGTTAGGAGCTGTCTAGCTAACCTATGTGACCCTAGATCTAGGCCTGATTGTGCATGTGTGGTTGATCGCATTTGTGTCACAAGTTCCTTTTCAAAAATCTTTTGCGAAAAAAAGAAATTTCACATAAAAGAAAAAAGAAAAATCTTTTCAAAACTTGCAACTTGTCGCTAAAGAAACCTTGCAACTCACTTACACCACTTCCTTTCATTGACGTTATCTTACCTCCACATTCTGTCTTTCATTTTTTTTCTGACTACACTACCCCTTTAGTGTATGTCACTTTGGACTAGGGACACTAACGCCCGATTAGTCCGTGTTTCGTTGGTGCCGACCGACGAACCTTTCGACACCGAAGTCGAAATTCCGTCCACTTCCTTACCTCCACCTTCAAATTCTTCTTCCGAAGGCATGTCGGGATTCAACCCCAACAATACCTTACCGACGGGAATGATTCCACCTCCGTTAGGTGCGAATAACCCGAATCAACCGCCTGTTGAAGCGCCCGCACGAGTCGCGCTCCAGGATCTCTTCTACCCTGTCCGCACTTCTTTACCTACCTGTCTTTCACCCCTACCGGCAAATGGGGACAATTTTGAAATAAAACCACATTTCGTCAATATGCTGCCAAAATTTCACGGTTTGGAATCAGAAGATGTGTATATTTTTATTAATAAATTCCAAAACGTTTGTGCTATGATGAAAACAACCCAATTAAGTGATGACGCTATAAGGCTAAGGGTCATTCCTTTCACCTTATGTGACTTAGCCGAGAAGTGGCTATATAGCACAGCATCACATTCAATTAGAAATTGGGACGAGTTTGTGAAAGTTTTTCTTAAAAAGTTCTATCCTCATCACAAAACTGCTAGAATCCGTAATGAGATTATACAATTTTCAAAGCTTCCTTCCAAACCATTTTGGAAGTGTTTTGAGAGATTTAAAGACCTACTCGTTCAATGCCCTCATCATCGGATCGAAAGTTGGCAACTTTGCCAAACATTATACGAGGGATTGAATTCGGCAACGAAGCAGTTGCTAGAAACCATCTGTCAAGGTCGCTTTCTCTACAAATCTAGTGAGGAAGTGTGGCAGTTTCTTAAGGATCTTAGTGAACAAACAATTCAGTGGGAGAGATCCAAGACCACATCATCTTCTTCTAGTGGTCAATCTAGGGCATGCATACATCAAGTAGAGATGTCAACTGCTATGAAGGCCGAGATGGCCGCTCTTACGAAAAAGCTAGAAGCGATTGAGACCAAAATCTCGTCGCCTTTTCCTGCCCCTGTTATGCCTCCACGAACTGTGTGTGCTTGTTGTTCGGCTCCATCACACTTAACCGAAGAGTGTAATTACAATGCATCTACTCAAGGACATGATCAAGTCAATGCTGCCTTTCAGCAACGACAAAGAAACGATCCATACTCTTCTACATATAATCCGGGATGGAGGAGTCACCCAAATTTCGCTTGGAACCAAAATCAACAATTCCAAGGAAATAACAATTTTCAAGGGCCTCCTCCACAACAACAATCACCTCCATAAACTCAATTTCAACAGCAACCTTTTCAACAACAACCTTACCCTAATCAGGTGAACAATTTTGTGCCTAACACTTCTTGCCCGCCAAACAATTTTGTTCAACCTAATAATGACAAGGTTAGCTCGCTCGAAAGAAGTCTAGATGCGTTCCTAAAGCAATCTACACAGTCTACAGCAAGACTAGAGACTTCTATTCAATCTTTGGTGCAAAACAGTGCCTCACACGATCAAAGCATCAAATCTATTGAGGCACAAATTGCACAACTCAATGCAGCATTGAGCGAGCGAGAAAAAGGAAAGCTCCCATCTCAACCCCTGCCCAATCCCGGTCACGCACATGCTGCAAATCAACAGCAAACTCATAACGTAAACGCTGTGACCATGTTGAGATCGGGAAAAATGTTGCAAAACAATGTGGGTATTCACGATGACACCCCTGCCGATGGTTCTTCTTCACCTTCTTCTTCTTCGTTAGAGCCTATTCTCCATCCTTCACACGGCTCTACTTCTTCTAGCTCGAACGGACCCACTTCTCACAACACGAACACATCTACACGGGGTTACGTTCCAGCTCAACAATCTGATCCACAAAAATTGGACTCAACAACCTTTCAAAATGTTCCTTTTCCAAATCGGTTGAGATCAAATAAACCAACTCCATAAATGGAGAAGATTGTTGAGCTGTTCAAGCAGGTTAGCATAAATATCCCTCTTTTGGATGTAATCCAACAAGTTCCTTCATATGCAAAAATCTTAAAGGACTTATGCACCAAAAAGAGGAAGTCACAAGTACCAAAGAAAGTTTTTGTGGCTAGTGCTATTAGCGATGCTCTTGTCAATTCCTTACCCCAAAAGCAAAAGGACCCCGGTTGTCCTACCATTTCGATAACAATTGGGGACAAGAACATCAATAGAGCACTACTTGATCTTGGTGCTAGTATCAATTTGCTACCTTATTCTGTGTACGAGCAAGTAGGCATTGGAGAGCTTAAGCCCACTCACTGTACTCTCCAAATGGCTGATCGATCAATCACCCATCCAAGGGGTGAGCTAGAGGATGTGTTGATCAAATTTGGGGAGTTCATATTCCCCGTTGATTTTATTGTTATGGACACACAATCTTTTGCTAACTCACGGAACCAAATTTCGGTGATCCTCGGTCGACCATTTTTGGACACTTCCAATGCCATAATAAACTGTCGAAATGGCTCCATGACTCTATCCTTCGGGAAGACGTCTAGTGAGTTCAATATTTACAAGTTAGGAAGTTTGCCCCCCATGCCTAATACTAGTACACGAGAAGTTTGCTCTAGTCACGAAATCACGCAGGAGGACTGCAAGTTTGAAAGATTCTTGTTTGATGAGAACAGTTTTGACGCCACTAGTGCGTCCCTCCTTAAGCCTACCACAGTTGACACAACCGATATTGATTATGAATGTTTCACTTTTTCGGATGACGACGACTCACAGCCCGAATATGAGTCGTTTGAATTTTCAGATGAGTTAGTTGAACCATCCGAATCGGTTGTTTGCGGTGATTTCGAACCTGTGTTGGAGTCCTTTGAGTTCGAGGTAGATTCCCCAATTTTACCTATGATTCTTTCGCCTCCGAAACTCGGGCTCATGCCCTTGCCGTCTCACCTTAAATATGCTTACATAGGTGAGAATGAGACCTTTCCCATTATCATATCGGCCTCTCTAGCCTTCGAGCAAGAGAACGCTCTTTTAATGGTCTTACAAGATAGGCGGCAAGTTTTCGGCTGGACTATGGCGGACATCGAGGAGATTAGTTCTCTCATAATTGAATATCATATGCATACGATGGATGATGCCAAGTCGATAAAGGATCCACAGATATATCTTGGGGATAGTGTGGTCAGTCAACCTCCTCCTTTAGAAGTTGAACCATCCCCATTTCTTTTAATAAGCTATGAGAATACCAATATTCCACTGATTGCTGATCATTCTCATTCTCGTTTTGATTCATCACCACATCATATCTATACACTTCCATACTTTCCCTGCCATCACTCCTATCTTCCCCAATTCTTTTTGGATCGGTACAACATGTTCTTCCACCAACCGACACTCTTTACAGATAAATTTTTCGACTGGTTGGTGTTGATGTTTGGTCTGTGCAAAGTCTGGCAGTAATGTCTAACATTGTTTCACTGAAGTTTGGGGGGGCCTTTATGTATATATTTTTGTTTTTCTTTTAACAATAAAATAAAAAAAATTGTAAATAAATAAACAGGGGAGTGCCGACATTTTGACCCTCTTGGTGCAGCATGACAGTGAGGACACTGTCCAGTTTAAGTTTGGGGGTATGCTCGGTACGTCTTCTTCCTTCGCATTTATATGTATATTTTTGCATTTGCATACTTATTTTTAAAACCCATAAAAATTTGAAAATTTCAAAAATTATAAAAATTACTGTATTCAATTTTGGCCATATTTGACTTGAGTTTGACAAATAGGTTAACTGGTTAGGAACAACTAGATCTTAGACTTAGTATATTAAAAACTCTAAAAAATAACCTTCTTTAAATATTAACGGTAGAAAGTATATGTCTTTGTAGTTTATTTAGAACTAGGCAAATTTTGAGTTCACTTTTTGGGCTAAGTTGAAATAAAGGAAAAATATTGATATTCTTATTAGAGTATAAGTTTGAAAAACAATTCCTAGCTTAAGTCTATATTCTGAAAATGTATACCCTACAAATTGCACAATCACGCACCTTGAAACTTGGAATAGTAAAAGAGACCTTGAAATGCTCTTGTCTAAAGTCCTTAGTACGAAAAAAAAATTGTGAATAAAAAATGAACACTGGTCTTTGTGATTACTTAAGGCTGCAAAAATAGAAAAAATATTTAGCGAGGGTTCTTCATCACCTAGTGCCTTAGACCAACTGGTTTGGGAGTCACTGCTAAAAGCCTTGGGTGTTGCAAGACTAGGAATTACTCTTTAAAGTGCAAACATATCTTGTAATCGGTTGTTGGTACCTCAAGAAGTATTAACAGTCGCATGAAGGATGTGAATTCACCAGTTAATTAGTGCTGTGGACAACGGACAAGAGTATGATTGCTTAATTTGAATTTCCAAGTGTAGGGGTGATTTATACACACACGTGGGGATATATGATTAGAGTTGCGATAAGAGAAAGGAATGAAGAATAGAACTTGTATCTTTAGTGGAGTTGATAGAAAAATTCCTAAATAGAGATGGAACCTTAGAAGGAAAACTTAAGAAATGCGGAAGGCTGAATGAGTCTATCGAACATATATAATCTTAAGTTAAATGATGAGGAAGTGTGAAGAATATAGGTGGATAGTTTACAAGTCGATGATAATAGAATTCCTTGTTAGAAAACCTAATTGGAGAATTAAAGTTAATGAGCCAAATTGATAGGATTTTGTGGGTAGTATCCGCTGAAAACCCTCAGGAGACAACACTCCTCCTACTAAGGACACCTAGAGGTTTAACGGCTTGTTGCACGTGCTCAGTGCAATCGCGTTTCCCCGCGAAAGTGCGGTTAGGTTTTATCGAGAATAAAATAATAAGTTTGCTCGAGGACGAGCAAAAGATAAGTTTGGGGGTATTTGTTCATATCATAATATTGCATTTTATATTCCCCATTCTTATGCGTTCTATAAATAAACAGGTGCTTTTGACGCATGTCTGCTACATATTACAGGATACAGGTTCTTGGAGCGAAAACAGTGAAAAAGACAAAAGATGATACAGTAAAGGGACTTTTGATCCACAAGTAGAAGGATTCTAATCAAGCCTAGACGCAGACAATTCACAATTGTACAAGGTAACGCATGGTTCGAAATGTCAAAGGAAACAGTTAAGAGACCGCTACAAGTTTCACTGAAAGATCTGGAGAACACCCAGAAGCCAAATGGAGAAAAGAACTATAGAAGTAGAAATACCAAAGCATCAAGAAGCAGACCAAAAGTTTTGATGAGATGATCTCACCAATGGGCCGCGGAACCGCGGCCCCACCCCTACCCTTGCCGCGGTTCCGCGGCCATTTAATGCACGTGTCGATGCAGATTTTGGGTGGCGGTGCGTCGGTGACTTTGTTGGGATTTTTCGGGGGTATTTTTGTAATCGCACATGTGCGAATCCCGTAAACCTAAATTTCCCTGTTTCCCTATAAAATTGTAATCAAAATATTGTAATGGGGATGCCACTTTTCAATTAATAAAAATTCAGATTCTTTTGAGGATTGAAGAGCATCATTTCTTGTAAGTTCATTTAATTTTCTGCCTTAGTTTAAAATTAATTTCTTGCCCTAGCTTTCTAATTTAGTTCTTGCCTTAGATAAATCCTTCCATTGCCCTAGTTTAATCTAGTGTAATCTTTCTTAAACTGCAGTAGGTAAGAGTTTTTTTTAAATGTTGTTTTTAAAAGATCTCCTAATGAGCGAGTAATTTCCTCGCTTGTTAGGGTTAGGAATAAGAGAGGGATTGAGAGATGAATATCTCTCATCTCTTTCAAGCCCAATAATTTGTAATAACTAGAACTTCATGCACGCATGCATGATCCGCTCTCTATGGCACCCTACCTGTTAGTTATATGTATGCCCTAGAGGTCATTACTATACATAGGATGTATATTGTAGTGGATGCTTGGACATATATAGGGAGGACTTTCTTGCTCGACATGATAGTATGCTATCAGGTAGATCTTTACCTTAACGTGTACACTGATTGTCTCTCTGTTACATGTTGGTAAAGCCTTTAGGATGTGTACTTGACTACCTGGACTATGATGCAGATCATACTAGTGGGGACATGGTGTTGGAGATAGTGCCCTCAGAGTCAATTATTGGATCACAGGCACGTGATTGCAATGATTGAGGGAGGACCTATCCCGGTACAACAGTCTTACTCGAGATGATAGTATGCTATCTGGTTTACCTTTATCATCGTGTACTGGTTTAGGTGACCTGACAGGTCGCTATTACACGTTGATAGAGCCCCTAGGATTCTTGCTTGACGACCAGCAGTATGATGGCGATCATATACGTGGGAGCTGGGGTCTATAAGCACATCCTTAAATGGTCCCTAGTCATGGGAGTTTCGAGACTGGGCATCGATACTCCATTAGTAGACTAGTGTATACAGTCGAGACCCCGACGAGGGGCGGTGGCCGGTCTCACAAGCCACTGGTATCAGTTGGTTCACCTAAGATGTATACAGGTGCTCATTAGGTTATGAGTACACCGGACAGGACTCGCCGGGAACATGCTAGTTGGTCTTATACCTTACGTCAGATAGCAGTTCCCAGGTGACATGTGTACAGGTTAGTTCATCGACCTGGGGATCGTCATTTGTCTCGTGTGAGTTCCCACTGTGCTTTGATTACTACCCTACCACGGCTCAAAGGAGTCGTGCAAACAGGTTTTAGTTGGGTACAGTCCCGAGCCACATGGAGGCAGTGAGCGGATCTTCAGGGGTTCGTCTCTCCCGGTATTGGGGGTGAGGTCGCGCTGTGTCTAGGAGAGCCATTACACGAAGTCCTTGGCCAAGGCAGGAGATTTACTGGTAGGTATTCCAGTAGTATCTCAGGGTGTTCTGGGCTACACTCCGACACGACTTGTACCGCTTTTGGGGGTCTGACTTTTACCAACCCCCTAGGCCCGACATGCGATGCTCATAGACGAACGGACCGGACTGTACGGATATTGTCACTGACAGGCTCAGTAGGGTGTCAGGATGAGTTCGCTCATCGACGTCCCTTTTAGTCAATAGATGGCGGCCCGTCACGTATTGGCTTATACCTCTGACGTGCTAGTGGTTAAATCCACAGCCATAGTATTGACGAGTCTTTAGAGTCCACCACACATTCAGTTACTCAGCTTTCGGGCGAAACGCTGTAGAGGCCGTATGGAGATATGGCAGGGTCCGATCAGATACGTGCGGTATTGCACGGATCAGGATTGGACGGTTTGTACTGGAGGACGTATAGTTATATGGCAGGGTTCGATCAGATTCGTGCGGTATTGCACGGCTCAGGATCGGACGAACATTACTAGCCGGCTTTGGTTTAAGCCGGATCCTAGTTTAGTACAGTGTAGATTTTGTCTCTTTGCATTTGTATCCGGACGGAATACAGATGCGGGTGTGTATGCACAGTATCGGGGTTTTTCTGTAATTTATTACGGGACCAGTTTTCTGGAGTTGCCAGTTTGCATTCCGTTCCGGCCGGTTTTCCTTTGTTCTTTCCCGGCCGGACTTTTCCGATGGAGGGGGTTATTTGCAAGTTTGCAAATAACATTTTGTGGAGGGTTTATTTGCGAGATGAGAGATTATGATAGCTTCTTTAGATTCCTTTTCCTTCTTTTCTTTTAATGCACCATTACTTGCATTAATTGTGATTGAAAAGGGTAAGGGTTTGATGTGCTTTTGTTATGGTTGATGTTTGTTTATGGTCACCTCTTCTCATCTCCTACCATCACCTCCCTCTTGTATTTTGTTATCAACTCCACCATTCTCACAAGATAAAAGGGGCCGGCCACAATTTTGAGGTAGTGAGAGAGAGAGTTTCATTTTGTGAGCTTGTGGCATTTTACCTTCATCTTAATTTCCTTGCATGAAAAATGAAAGCACCATTTTTCTTAACCTCATTCCTCCATCAAAGCAACATAACCCCAAAGAGACAAAGCACTACACTTCCTACAGCACATCTTGGGCATGTCGACTTGCCAGCTTCATGCCCGAGTTGCCTCGGTATAGAGGCGGGAGCCCGTAAAAGAAACAGGCGATGTGGTGCCCTTCCGGCAAGGAGGCGACGACCGGAGTTTCCGCAGGAGATCGGGACGACGACGAGAAGACCGGAGGACTCGGATCACTCGGTATATCTCTAACCCGTCTTGTTGTTAGCTAGATCTAGTTTAATGGCCCGATCCGGGGTTTAGTGCGCGGTGGTGCCGGTTTGCTAAGTTCGCAAAATTAAAGTTTATCACCGTTTCCGCATTTGGCCGTCGGATTGACGGCCGGGGCGCCGCCGTGCACTTACAGTGGTATCAGAGCCTCGTCATTAACTTCGTCTAGCTTCGTTTGATGTGTTTTGCATTTCCGATCGACCAAAATTCCAAAACTTGCATTTTTGTTCACATCAGTTTTCTGTTGAAATTTTTTGGTCTCGAAAATTTTTTCAGGTTGTCTCAGAATGATGTGCAGGGAGTTCTAAGAACACTGGAAAAATTCGACAACACGATCCCTCCGTACGACCGCGGATCCGCGGCCATTACCACTCTGGAGGCCGCGGATCCGCCGCATGAATGAGGGATCATGTCATCATTTTTTTTTGCAGTGGGCTTGTGGGCTAAAAATAGGGGTTCTGGAATATTAAAATTGGGCCCAGATTTTCTGTGAGTGCTACAGTATTGCTTGGGGGCCCACTTGTTAATTTTTGATCGATCGGATATTTTAAACACATTATTTCACAGTATTTACATTATATCTGCGACCGTGAATGTCACTTGATCGGTAAATCCAGTCTAACTGCTATAGCCCGGTTAGACGGATTTGCGAACGTGACTTTCACGTTGATGTTCTGTGTTTTTGCTGTGATGTTGCGGATCGGTCGTGGGGGATAGCCTGGATGCAATGCTAGTACAGTTTTGTTGTTTTATGTACATTTTTTGTTGCGGGGCGAGCGTCCGACATGTGGACTGCCGTCACTGCATGTTTGTATTATTGTTTTGGGGCACGACCTGGTTGCGGTCGATGTACCCGTTGTATGTATATTTTACTTTCTGTACTAGGATTGCCCCGCGGAGGGGTGCACGGATAGCCGGGTTTAAGAGGGCAACAAGCCCGCATCTCATGGCATTGAGACGGAGGGGGCTTTACTCTAGGATCGGCGGGCTATTCGCCGCACTCGTAGGGGGTACAGGTTGACCCAGGAGGGGTGCCCAAGTTACCGGATTCCGTGAAGTGCTGGGTGGTCCATTCACGGTGATGAAGGGGGCTGCCTCGCTTCAGGTTTTGGCGGGTGACTTGCCGCGCCCGTAGGGGTCTAGGTTTTCATTGCACAGGCTATCCACACGACCAGGGGAACGTCGGGTTTCAGTAGTGGCTCTGTGAAACCCGGGGATCCCAGATATCTGTATTGTTCTGTGATGCTGTACATTTCTATGATGTTGCATTTTATTCACGCCTTGAGCAAAAAAATATAATATATTGGTATATATATTATTAGATGTTGTATATGTTTTTCATCCGCGCTAGTCCAGTCCCCGCTCTGCCGTTAGTTAGCTAACCTAACGGGTGATGACGGGACCCAGTGGCGAATACGGATGGCATATACGTACGTCAGTATATTTTCGTTCTTTGTGGTGTGATCAATTGATGGGACTGCGTTGATTCGGATCAATGCAAGTTAAAACAAACCTATTCTGATGTTGTTGGAACACTTTTCAAAAAGCTGTTATTGCAAGGACGTTCACTTTTGTTTTGCATCGTGGTATTCATTTGGAATATCCTGCTCCTCAGTCGACGAGGCAAGGGCCGAGATCCCTTCACCGGGAGTGACCCCTTGGACAGAAGTTTGCGTCAGGGCATTAACTTCACTATAGCCGATTACTTTTGCTTTGCACAGTGATATTCGGTTATGAATATCCAGCACCCCATTCTACGGGGAAAGAGCCGAGATCCCTTCACCGGGAGTGACCTCTTTAGTAAAGGTTTTCGTCACTATATTTTCTAAAAAGCTATCCGTTCCTTCAACGATATCAAGTTCATTACGTTAAAGGTTTTCGCCAAAAACCATTCGTAGCCCTCCATCATTTCAGTTAAATATTCGGTAGTATTCAAGCTATGTATTTTGACCTCACGCCAAGGCATAGTGTTTGGTAGTTGCCGGGTATTTATCTGTTGCATAGATAGATGCGTTGGTTTGGGACAGTCGTACTACTATTTTGGCCTACGTCAAGGGTATGTACGGGTGGGTTCAAATTAACCTGGACAATGATGGGTAGAACTTGACATGTGACTTATGATATTTTGACCTCACGCCAAAGTCATAAGAGCATGGGGTAAATATCACATCGGGAGTTTCAAAAGAACTGAAACTTGCCAGATATGCGTATACCTTCTGGAGTGTGATACCGTGAGCGGATTCCGTCACGTTATCATGCGCTGATAGTTGGATCCCGATTCCCACTGATGAGTTAGTTTACTCCTCGGGTGACCCCGACTAATTCTTCTTTCAGGTTTGGAGGAGAATTTGAGGTACAGTGGGAGGTTTCCAGATTAGATAAATTGGTAACCATTCTGATCTAGGTTAGAGTGCACGCTGAGTGTTTCTTTTCTCTCTCTCTTTGGCAGCGACCATTGACCCGACCCTAAGACTATGACTCAGAGACCAAGTTAACCGAACCTTCTTTACACTGGCTTTTGGATTGTCAGAGTTGCAAACCTCGTTGCCACTCCTACTTTTACCCTTTTCTCCAGGACACCCCGTATTACTACGAACGTCCACTTCCATTGGACAAAACCATCGTATGGTTAGATACGAACTCGAAGGAATTATTCGAGGATGGTTTCTGGTTCTGGAGAAAACGGATAGGATTATTCAGTTGTCTTTTCCTTCTATTTTCTCTCAGCTTGCGAGTACTCCTTGGTTTAGGGGTAGTACACCTATTATGCAAATTGGATAGTCTTCTTTCAAACCATAGGCAGGTGCCGACCGGTAGGGAATGAAGAAAACCAATTAGCCTAAACGGTGTGCAGAAGGTATTAAGATTAAGACAAAGCAAGGGATTAGTAAGAGGGCAAAGTAAATTGCGACTGATATTCACGACCAAACCAAGTATTTCTTCGCTAATCCTAAATCACCTTTGTATTTCTCCAGGACACTCCGTATCACTACGAAGATCCACAGTTTATTGGATACTCCATCGTATGGTTATATACGAACTCGAAAGGAACTTGTTCCAGTTCGGGGATGGATTCTGGTCCAGGAGAAATAGGAATAAGGTTTATTCGGTTGTCTTTTATCTTCACCTTCTCTCGCATTGCGAGTGCTCCTAGGATTAGGACAGTACACCCATTATGCTTATTGGATAGTCTTCTTCCAAACCATAGGCTGGTGCCGAACGGTAGGGAAGGAAGAAAACCAATTGGCCTAAAGGGGTGTGCAGAAGGTAATGACTAAAGACATATAAAGGGATTTGGAGAGGTGGCAAAGAATTATACGGTTATAGTTGTGAATCTGGATAATGGTAGAGGCACTACTAGGAATACCAGAAAACCCCATCGAAACATTTCAATGTTTCAGTTCAACTGTGTACTGTTAAAAGAAGACTGATTTCCTGATTAGACACTTGCTCCAGGGTATGTATTTACCAGGT
Source organism: Agapanthus africanus (assembly GCA_030015575.1). Taxonomy (NCBI): domain Eukaryota; kingdom Viridiplantae; phylum Streptophyta; class Magnoliopsida; order Asparagales; family Amaryllidaceae; genus Agapanthus; species Agapanthus africanus. The sequence goes on from JASDDO010000019.1 coordinate 434,524,078, forward strand.
TTGATTCTCACATCTGTATGGCTTTACAGATGATGAGTGGGAGTAAGTTATTGGGAATTGGGTGATCATCCTCATTATATCGGGATTCGTTGTAATCGGTGATATTTGAGGAGATCACCTGGGCTGTTTGCCGGTCGGCAAATATTTGGTTTTGAATATCCGCTGTTGTGCACCAATTTCAAATTGATATATCTGTACGTCTATTTTCATAGAGTGAGATATACCTTTTGATATTATGTCGATGACATTTACCTATATCAGTGGATGGTTAGGTAAAGAGCATTAAACAGCGGTGTAATTCTTCTTAACCATAAGTACAGTTTTCAACCTACGACACACAGTGAAAGAGTTGTCAGACTCAGCGGACTTATACAGAGTAATGTATGTTGTCCAGTGTCCATTAGGACAGAGGGGTTGGTCCTCATACTATATTCTGTTTACTTTTAACTTCTCTAGTTCTTAGACATGTGTTTCGTAGAAACACAGGGTCTAAGTTTTGAGGAGTTATAGGTATTTGAATAGAGTAGAGAACCAGGTGTAGCAAGTATCGGGATTCTTCAAAGTGATCGAAGATGTAGATACTTGTGTATGGTATTCAGTTGATAGTAATGATAAAGAGAACTTGCTTCTCTTTCAGGTTACTCATAATTGGAAGCATTCCTAAGTTGAGTAACGCTGATCGGCCTTTTTCCATTTAGTTGACATGCACTGGAGACAGCTGCATGATTTGAATCTGGTTAAATTAAATCAGTGCCTCTGGTTTTATATTGGATATAGAACAGTTCATATCTTAACGTTGTTAAGGTACGGGGAGTTGTCTGGCTTATGCTTAAAACCAGACTCTGGATAACTCAAAGGCACGTTTCTGTAATGGCTGTTTGTGGGTTGACCCAGGCTATGACGAGGGTTGACTTTCTACCATAAGAAAGATCAATAGTGATAATTGTTCTAGACTCGCCACAGTTTTATTAAAAATGGATTTTTTCAAAAACAGTAGTGGGAGTATGGTAGAACTGGAAGTGATTCCAGAACCGCAAACGATTACTGAAGATTTGATAAGGAACCTAAAGATTCAATCTGATTTGACATTCCGTTGGCCACTCCGCAGATAAGGTGGGTAACTTCAGGCACCCGAGAGGTACTCCGGCAGCCTCAAGGACGGTGACAGGGAAGTTCTTGTTTACCCACACTTGCCATTGTTGTTGTTCCAGGCTGCGCGACCCGGCAGAAGGATGAGTATAGCGTCGTTCTAAACTAGCTTTAGAAGTGCACATCTATATGACTCTGCCAGAGGGTTGTCGTAGTCAGTGGGAGCAGCGGAAGCATTGGTGGACATCAGGCTTATGTCTATTTATAGACTAAAGCAGATATAGCGGAGATAGATCATCTATTTCTGATGTGACAGTCATGGGTTTGACGTCATCAGAATAGGGGATGGATCTGTTGAAAAGGTAGTAGGGTGTGATATCCGGGTTATGGATGACATACACAAAGTAGGAAGTGATATTCCTATACTACGATCGGTTATACTTTGGTCGTCACACAGTGGTTTCTTCACAAAGGAAATGGATTTTGTATCAGACATACTGGTTACTAGATCTATGGTTTTAGATCTAGATTTGGGTGGTTTCCTAATCAGGGTACTTTGACAGCATTCTAAGAGTATTTAGAATGGACGACTCCTGGCACGGTAGTGTACCTGCAGGTGATGGAGTCACCCTCTCTAAAGGTGTCTTATAGACTAAAGTAGAGAGGGATGTGCATGATTGGCAGATCACTTGCTTAGGCAATTGAGTCAATCATGAGATGTCAAGTACCACACCAGATGTTGTTCTTACACTAGATGCAATAAGTTGACATTGATCCAATCCTGGAGAAACAGTCGGAAGCAGTTTTAGAACATAAGTGGATGTTCTAGGGATATGATAACGACAGCCTCATTTGGGAGACAGTTATCATTCCAGGCTTCCAAGGTGACATGGACGACAAGGAGGTTGTCAGAGTTATAGTTTTCCTTCTGACGAGGGGCAGTATTCTGGATAGGTGATCCAAGGAAATACTGAGGGTGGCATGGCGCAGGATACTGATTAAGTTCAGTTGACGATACAGTCTAAGAAGTTTGGATTTGGAGTTCATTTATGAGTTCGGTCCCATCAGACATCCAGACACTCTAAGACAGGTATTGCTCATTTCGGGATATGGCTTTCTCCGCGAACTTGAGATTTAGAGAGACATAGAAAGAAACATCGGAGCAGATCCACTCGCTGAGGCTATTCCTCGAACGTAATAGTCTCGCAAACAAGCTTTGTGAGACTGACTAGTAGAGGAGTTGGGTGTTCGGTATCACACGGGCTGTGAGTATGCGACATCGCAATAATTAGCCTTGAGTGCAAGTGGAAGATTGTTGGAGATAGTGCCCTCAGAGTCAATTATTGGATCACAGGCACGTGATTGCAATGATTGAGGGAGGACCTATCCCGGTACAACAGTCTTACTCGAGATGATAGTATGCTATCTGGTTTACCTTTATCATCGTGTACTGGTTTAGGTGACCTGACAGGTCGCTATTACACGTTGATAGAGCCCCTAGGATTCTTGCTTGACGACCAGCAGTATGATGGTGATCATATACGTGGGAGCTGGGGTTTATAAGCACATCCTTAAATGGTCCCTAGTCGTGGGAGTTTCGAGACTGGGCATCGATACTCCATTAGTAGACTAGTGTATACAGTCGAGACCCCGACGAGGGGCGGTGGCCGATCTCACAAGCCACTGGTATCAGTTGGTTCACCTAAGATGTATATAGGTGCTCATTAGGTTATGAGTACACCGGACAGGACTCGCCGGGAACATGCTAGTTGGTCTTATACCTTACGTCAGATAGCAGTTCCCAGGTGACATGTGTACAGGTTAGTTCATCGACCTGGGGATCGTCATTTGTCTCGTGTGAGTTCCCACTGTGCTTTGATTACTACCCTACCACGGCTCAAAGGAGTCGTGCAAACAGGTTTTAGTTGGGTACAGTCCCGAGCCACATGGAGGCAGTGAGCGGATCTTCAGGGGTTCGTCTCTCCCGGTATTGGGGGTGAGGTCGCGCTGTGTCTAGGAGAGCCATTACACGAAGTCCTTGGCCAAGGCAGGAGATTTACTGGTAGGTATTCCAGTAGTATCTCAGGGTGTTCTGGGCTACACTCCGACACGACTTGTACCGCTTTTGGGGGTCTGACTTTTACCAACCCCCTAGGCCCGACATGCGATGCTCATAGACGAACGGACCGGACTGTACGGATATTGTCACTGACAGGCTCAGTAGGGTGTCAGGATGAGTTCGCTCATCGACGTCCCTTTTAGTCAATAGCTGGAGGCCCGTCATGTATTGGCTTATCCTCTGACGTGCTAGTGGTTAAATCCACAACCATAGTATTGACGAGTCTTTAGAGTCCACCACACATTCAGTTACTCAGCTTTCGGGCGAAACGCTGTAGAGGCCGTATGGAGATATGGCAGGGTCCGATCAGATACGTGCGGTATTGCACGGATCAGGATTGGACGGTTTGTACTAGAGGCCGTATAGTTATATGGCAGGGTTCGATCAGATTCGTGCGGTATTGCACGGCTCAGGATCGGACGAACATTACTAGCCGGCTTTGGTTTAAGCCGGATCCTAGTTTAGTATAGTGTAGATTTTGTCTCTTTGCATTTGTATCCGGACGGAATACAGATGCGGGTGTGTATGCACAGTATCGGGGTTTTCCTGTAATTTATTACGGGACCAGTTTTCTGGAGTTGCCAGTTTGCATTCCGTTCCGGCCGGTTTTCCTTTGTTCTTTCCCGGCCGGACTTTTCCGATGGAGGGGGTTATTTGCAAGTTTGCAAATAACATTTTGTGGAGGGTTTATTTGTGAGATGAGAGATTATGATAGCTTCTTTAGATTCCTTTTCCTTCTTTTCTTTTAATGCACCATTACTTGCATTAATTGTGATTGGAAAGGGTAAGGGTTTGATGTGCTTTTGTTATGGTTGATGTTTGTTTATGGTCACCTCTTCTCATCTCCTACCATCACCTCCCTCTTGTATTTTGTTATCAACTCCACCATTCTCACAAGATAAAAGGGGCCGGCCACAATTTTGAGGTAGTGAGAGAGAGAGTTTCATTTTGTGAGCTTGTGGCATTTTACCTTCATCTCAATTTCCTTGCATGAAAAATGAAAGCACCATTTTTCTTAACCTCATTCCTCCATCAAAGCAACATAACCCCAAAGAGACAAAGCACTACACTTCCTACAGCACATCTTGGGCATGTCGACTTGCCAGCTTCATGCCCGAGTTGCCTCGGTATAGAGGCGGGAGCCCGTAAAAGAAACAGGCGATGTGGTGCCCTTCCGGCAAGGAGGCGACGACCGGAGTTTCCGCAGGAGATCGGGACGACGACGAGAAGACCGGAGGACTCGGATCACTCGGTATATCTCTAACCCGTCTTGTTGTTAGCTAGATCTAGTTTAATGGCCCGATCCGGGGTTTAGTGCGCGGTGGTGCCGGTTTGCTAATTTCGTAAAATTAAAGTTTATCACTGTTTCCGCATTTGGCCGTCGGATTGACGGCCGGGGCGCCGCCGTGCACTTACACATGGTAGTCCATAAGTACATCTTTCAAGGTCCCTAGTCGTGGGTGTATCGAGACGGGGCATCGATATACCAGAGTAGACCAGCGTATACCTTCTCGACCCATACAGATGGGCAATGGATGATCCCATATCCATTGGTGTTTGACATCCGAGATGATATACGGGTGCTCAGTGGAGACTGGGTACACTGGACGGACTCGCCGAGAACTCCCAGATGGTATTATACCTTACGTCAGATGGCAGTTCTCTGGTGACACTGGTACAGAGTAGTCTGTTGACCCGAGATCGTCATAGAGTCTTGTGTGGTTCCCACTGTGCTTTGATTTCCACCTTACCACGTCCAAGAGGGCGTGCAAAACGGTGGCTTTTGGGTACAGTCCTGAATCACATGGAGGCAATGAGCGATAGGAGGGGATTCGTCTCTCCCGGTATAAGGAGTTGATGTTGCGCTGTGTTCGATTGGCTATAACCAGAAATCCCTGGCCAGGGTTGCTGAGATTTACTGGTAAGTGTTACCAGTAGTTTCTCGAACTGTTATGGACCTCATATCGACACGACTTATTGAGCTATTGGGGTTTGACGTTTACCACCCCTAGGCGAGATATGCGACATATCAGACGAACAGACCGGACTGTACGGTAAGTGTTACTGGTTGGATTCACAGGAGTGTGAGTGGGCTTGCTCGTCGATCTTCTGATCGCTCAATACCCGGGTGGCCGTTACGTTTAGCAGACCGCTTACGGCTTGTGGGTGTTTGATATTATAATCACCTGCTGCCGGCGTATTGACGAGTCTTTAGAGTCCTACACAGAGGTTTCCTGGCTCAAGCAAAACGAAATAGGAGCGCATATGAGATATGTGCGGGACCGAGAATAATGCATGTATGTGATACCGTATTCTATTCTTGCGATGAATGTATCGATTGGTTGTATGCGATATAACCTAGTTATCGAATCGAGGATTGATTCGATAAGTCGATACATTGGATACTAGTCGGTTATATGCGACATGAACGGATCATTGAATCAAGTGTTGATTTAATGATTTAATGTATAATTATATATTTGATCTATTACTTTGCATTAACTAGTATTGGTTCACTTAAAAAGGATTTTCTCACTTGAAATACACAAGTTGTATATGTGATATACTTTTGTGCACTTGTTTGTATCATGTTTGATGATACATGCAAACTTGGGTTTGTGTAAAAAATTAAACCATGGTTATTTAAATGGTTAGGGTTTTGATTTTCTTATCTATTCATTTATTTATTCTTTTTGGAAAGATAAATAAAATGGTGACTTATTTTGTTTCTTTCTTGAAACTTCTTGAAGTGTTGAAAGTCAAAGCCATTTTGTTTCTTTCCTAAACCCTAACCCTTTAACTTAACCCTAGTTCATTCTCTACACTTAACCATGGTTATTTTTATGATAAGAATGAATGGGATTTTCTTTTTAAGGGAATTCCTTTTATTCTTTCATCTTCATCATCTTCTTCAAGCTTTGTGAAAGCTTGCAAGCTTCAATGGTGAAATGAGAAAAAGAGTGAGAAATCCAATTCTAAAGTGAACCCACTTCCTATTTCTTCATCCTCTACCACTTGCCAAGTAGTATAGGGTGTTTTCTTCACAAGTTTCATGGCTTGGTGAAGTTGGAGCTTGATCTTGTGTTGCCTCGACGTAGATCATCTTCGGCATCGACGTCGACGACCTAGCCCGCCCATTTCTCCGATGAAGCCGACGCTAGAGCCCGGGATCCGATGATTGCAGCGAGGGGACTTCATCACGGAGCTATGGATGTGGAGGACCGGATCTACAAAGGTTGTATTTCCGTTCACTTAGTTAAGTTGTTAACTAGTTGCATGTTTCGCCTTAAACTCTAGTCAACGATCCGTATTAGGGTTTCTCGGCACTTGTAAAATTTTAAATTGGCATGGTTGATACCTTGTGAGATCTCCTTAGAGTGCCTAGGAACCCCACAGTGGTATCAGAGCCTAGCTAGAGCCTTAGGCGAAGTGTAGATGACGTTTGAAATCCGAACGAACATCGAAACCCTAATCCAAAATGCTCTCTGGACATTTTTTAAAAACTGGGTTTTTTCCAGATTAAAAATTCTTAAAAAATTCAGCAGGATGTTCTAAGAATTACGGTGCAAAAATTACCAAAAGATACGTCTAAACCACGGCGGAACCACGGCAGAAGTCTGGCTTCTGCGGCGGTTCCGCGGCCATCTGATGACGTTAGCCTTCCAATTTTGCACAGTAATTTGTTTCTTGAGGTGCGGAGTTTTCTGGGATTTTTTAATCTGAACTCAAGAGTTGAGTTTTCTGGGGTGTTTTGGAGCTTCGATGATTCGATCGGATTATCAGACTTTGTCTATGTGGCTTTCCGGATATTTTAGAATATGTTAAAAAGATCGACCGGATATAAATACCCACCTTTTCCCCTGTCGGGAAATTTCCAAGTGTTGGATCTTTCCGTGGTTTAATAACGTTCTAAGTAGTGCAAGTAACGCGATGGTCCCTCTAGAAGACAACAAACCTTAACTCGATTATGTAACCGTCTTGAACTGCCCTTTGAACCTTAGGTTTTGGGGCAGTACGGCGTGCCATATGTGAGGCGTTGGCTTGACCCTTCTACGGCTAGACCGTTGGTACTGTGGCATGAAATGGATGTTTTTAAACTTATATCATGTGTTGATCTGTTTTGGGAAAACTTGGGTGTTCGATTGTTCGATCGGAAAGTTTAATATTTTCTATTTATCTGGAATGTGATACAATATTTGGAATCCGCAAGTAGTTATGAGATAACTGAATGAATGTTATAAACATAGCACTTTAGTCTCACTTGATCGGTTGCCACGGAATTTTGATGTGATCAAAATTCCGTCGCAATCACGTAGTGTACGCGGATACTCGCCGGGTAAACTTAATTGACAGCCTCACCCCATAGCCCCGACCAAGTGACTGTAGGAGAACCCTGTAGCCGAAAGCATCCGTTCGGGTGCTCGCGGCAGCGGTGTTCCGCCTTGGTGCACTTCGTCGACGGCGTCGGGGGTGCAGCCGTCTACTAAAGTTTCCGACGAGCATTCGATCAGGATGTCGGGAATCTTGTTGAATTGCCTGAGTTGATATTGAAAAGAGTTTTCGATAATGAGACTAAAATGCGGGGTTTATAATTGTTAGGCATGCGATGTCTAAATATTTCATTTGATTGGGCATGCGATGTCTAAAGAGGTTGCGGATTCCAACTGTTGTAGTTTTATACTTTATTTTCTGTGACCGTAAGTGTAATATGTGATATCGCCGGTTTCGTTGCTATATGTCAACGACAATTGGGATGCGCATATTTACTTACGTTGATGATATGTGATGTTATGTGTTGCTGGATATGTTATATTGGATCGTTGTGTTTGAATAGCCGGGGTTTTTTTTATGTGAGATGAGTGTTTTTCATTTTCATTCATGTAAAAACTTGTATGTAATATTCTTTTATTGGGGCACTTCCAGGTTGCGGAAGATGTCACCGTTTGTATATTATTTACTTTTCTACACTAGGATAGACCCAAGTAGGGGAGCACAAGTAACCGGGTTCTAGAGTCCAGTGGGAGACCAACTCGAGGAGTCGAGTCCGGGTCTCCTAACTCTAGAATTGGTAGGGTTGCTTGCCGCTCTCGTAGGGGTCTAGGGGTGTGGGTTTGGCTATTCATCGCGACCGTGGAATCCGTGTTTTATACTGGCTCGTATTGAAAACACGAACGTCCTAGTATATCCAATATTTCATATGATACTTCTGCTGCGATATCTGTGATGTGATCATTTGATATGTTCTGTGATGGATACTGTATATAGTATATATGATATATTATATAGACGTTACTTATGTTTTATACCCGCGCTAGCCCTGCCCCGCTCTGCCGTTAGTCACCTAACCTAACGGTGCACGAGGGGACATCGAGGCGAACACGGATGGCATAAGTGTACGTCGTATTTATCTGTGATGTTTAGGTGACTTAAATGATGGGACTTCATTAATGAGATTAATGAAAGAAAAGAAACCTAAGATGTTGTGGAATCGAATTTCAAAATAAAAAACAGGTAGCTACAGTTCTTGCTTTGCGTCGCGGTGTTCCTTGTAGAACATCCTGCACCTTATTCGATAAGGAAAGGACCGAGATCCCTTCACCGGGAGTGACTCCTTTAGCAATAACTGGCAGATGCTACAATCCTCGGTATGTCTTTTGATTGCTTCTATAGTTTCTGCTTTGCACAGTGATATATATGATATATCCCGCACCTCATTCGACAAGGAAAGGGCCGACGATCCCTTCACCGGGAGTGACCCCTTTAGCAAAACTAGAAAAGCCTAAAAAACACTCCATTTTAAAATCATTTGATTCTACAACGATATCAAGTTCATTAAGCAATAGGTTTTCAGAAAAACCTGTCGTAGCCCTCCGTCATTTCCGATAAGTAGTAGTTAGTATTCGTGCTACGTTTGTTGGCCTTTGTCAAGGCGTAGTGTGCGGTAGCTGACTGGTGCTTATCTGCTTATGCATATGATGCAGATTGGGTTAGGGTAGTCGTGCGACCTTGTTGTCCTTAGTCAAGGGTCGTGCGGGTGGGTTTAATTCAATCAGGAAATGACGGGTTGAATTTGACTAGCATCCTATGGTTTGTTGGCCTTTGTCAAGGTCATAGGAGGTTAGGGGCAAAGTTATCGGGAATTTTAAGTGTTGAAATTTGCAATGAGATTGCATACCTTCTATGAGATAGTTGGATCCCGATACCCGCTGCGAGTAAGAGTTACTCCTGGGAGAGTTTTACACATTACAATTAGCCGATCAAGTAGGTGTCTAGAAAGGTGTCAACGGGGTTACGCCTCTGGGAAAACGAGATTTACATTAATTAGGTTCGTGCGAAAGCACGGGGGACCTCCCTCAAAGTACCGACACTGGCCTGGCTGAAAGATTGGCGAACTTGTAGCGTGTAATTAATCCCGGCTAGTCTTCCCTTTTAGGGTTTGAAGGAAGATTTGATAAAAACAGTGGGAGCCATCCTGATTAGATAAAATAATAACCAATCTGATCTTGCAAGAGCGCACGCTGAGTGTTTTCTTCTCTCTCTCTCCTGGTAGCGACCATATCATGCCTTAATCAAGATAATAATACGGATGTATTGACCGAACCCGCTTGTTATACTGAGCTAGGGAACGTTGGTCCCGCTCCAACTTATAAATGTTATAAGACAGAGCAGGAAATAGGGGAATACCAGAATTCCCGTGCCGCCCAAACGAAGAGAGTGCATGCTGATGCATCATCTTCGGGTGCGTTCATTACAAAGAACTGTTTCTCAGTATCCTCTACGTTCTGGGTATTTGATACCGGATCAGGATCCCAGATATGTAATTTGTTACATAGGGCTACAGATAGGTAGAGAACTGGGAACGGGTGATAAGTTTCATGAGACAGAAAACAGGGCAAGTGTTGCAACCAAGTCTGTTGGTCACTGTCACCCTGTATTACCAATACATTAATTCTGAACGAATGTTATTAGATATCGAACCTGATATACAAAATCATATCAGTCTCTTTATTAGTAAAGAAAGGATATAATTTTGTATTGTTGGTAATGTTTTGAACATTTCCTACATTTCAAAAGTTGATCGTTTCAGGCATGTTATCTAAAAGCATTGACGTTCTAAATCAAACTACAGTTCCTAGTATACAGAACACACACAGGAGGAAGAGTTCAGAAATAAACGAATCCTTCTTGAGGCATTGTAGACTAGGTCATATCAATGCGACCCGACTGGCTGAAGTTACATTTAGATGCATATTTAAATCAGTTTGAATTTACATCTTGTGAAATTTGCCAGTCGTGTCACAAAGATAAGATGACCATAGCTCTGTTTAATGGAAACAGAGAAAGAGTTAGTGAACTCTTAGGACTGTTACATGAGGATGTATGTTAGGTCCCCTGTCTACATATGCCAGGACCGGTTCTTTGTACTTCATTACATTCTCTGATAATCTTTCAAGATTCAGCCATATGTTCCTGTTGAAACATAAGTCCAAAGTTTTTGAGATATTCACAGAATATAAGTTAGAAGTAGAGAACCAATATGGGTATAAGTATTATGTCCTTTGATGAGATCAAGGAGGAGAATACTTAAGCACGGAAATCCTGGACTATTCTAAAGGAGAATGAGATTCTCTCTCAGCATTACTTCTCCGTATACACCATAGCACGATAGTATATCAGGGCGGAGCAATAGCACCCTATGTGATATGGTGTGCTCTATGATGAGTACTACTGAGTTTCCTATTTTCCTTTTGGGAGTTATGCACTTGAGAAGCTGCATACCTATTGAATTAGGTTCGAATCAGATCACAGCCTACCACTCCATATGAGATATGGTATGGGAAGAGCCCATGTCTTAAGCTAGTTAAGATTTGGGGTTGATCGGCCTATGTCTAAAAGCAAAATCCGGACAAGCTCGAGGCAAGGTCTGTTATGTAGAACTGGAAAGGTTCCAGCTATACAAACTACAGCAGATGATTTGGTAGAACCAAAGGATTCAGTAGATACCAACGAACCTCAGCCTCTCCGCCGATCTAGTAGGTTTTCGCACCCACCCGAGAGATACTTCTGTTTCTCTATGACAGTGGGAGCGAGGATTGCATCATGAGATGATGACCCAACTAGTTTCGAGCTGGCCATCAGGAGTGGGACTCTGTAAGAATGGATGGATGCTTTGCGATCTGAGATGGAATCCATGTACACCAACAAAGTATGGACTTTGGATGCTATATCTGAAGGGTTAAATCCCCATCAGGAGCAATTATATCTTGAGAAGATTACTTGGTGTAGATGGAAAAGTTGAGACTTTCAAAGCTAGACTTGTTAAAAGGTTTGCATTATTGACCAGGTATGGATTATGTTGAAACCTTTTCTAAGGATCTATACTTAAGTCCATCCAGATCCTACTTGCCATGGCTACATACCATGACTACGATATCTGGTGGTTGGGTGTCATGACTGCTTTTCTAAATGATGTTTTAGAAGAGTGCGTCTATAAGTACACAGTCAGAGGGCTTCGTAGACAGTGGGAGCAGCGGAAACGTGTGCAAGATGTTTTATGTGATAAAGCAGGCATCGCGGAGTTGGAACGTCTGTTTTGATGTCGTAGTCAAAGAGTTTGACATCATCAAAATGGTAGATGAACCTTGTATAAACAAAAAGGTAGTAGGGAGTATGGTGACGATCCTCATAGAGTACGTGGATGACATGCTCTTGATAGGGAAGGAGTTTCCTATGCTACGCTCGATCAATCTCCGCTTATCACAATGATTCTCCACATAGGATCAAAGTGATACCTACTAAATCCTGGGTTTTGGATCTATGAGATAGATCTAATTGGATATTAGGATGCTCACTAGTTGTAGTGAGATGGTATCAATCGATCCTGGGGAGAATCACTGGAAGGCTTCCAGGGTGATAAAGACGACTGAATGTCAGTCACAGGCATTGTCTTTACCCTCAGTAAAGGGACGGAATGTTGGAAGAGTTAAGTTAGATACCGTGGCATACTAGACGATAAAGGCTGGATACATCGCTACTTAAGATGCTACCAAAGAGGCAGTCTAGATGCATATTTGTTCATGAGATGAACTTAGTTCCTCCCATTGTGTGACAATGGAGTTGTGGCTTATACCGAGGAACGCCCGTCCCATCAGTGATCCAGACATATTCTAAGGCAGTGTCACCTGATCGTAGAGATGGTTGATCTCCAGGGGATCGAGGTTAAGAGAGCAAACTCAGAGGACAACACGGCGGATTCACTCACAAAGGCCCTTTCCCAGAGAGAGACTATTATGGGATGGTTGAGTATGAGATACTACAACCACTGCTACAGATGGCCCTAGTGCAAGTGGGAGATTGTTAGTTATATGTATGCCCTAAAGGCCATTACTATACATAGGATGTATATTGTAGTGGATGCTTGGACATATATAGGGAGGACTTTCTTGCTCGACATGATAGTATGCTATCTGGTTGATCTTTACCTTAACGTGTACACCGATTGTCACTCTGTTTCATGTTGGTAAAGCCCTTAGGATGTGTACTTGACTACCCGGACTATGATGCAGATCATACTAGTGGGGACAGGGTAGTCCATAAGTACATCCTTCAAGGTACCTAGTCGTGGGTGTATCGAGACGGGGCATCGATATACCAGAGTAGACTAGCGTATACCTTCTCGACCCATACAGATGGGCGATGGATGATCCCATATCCATTGGTGTTTGACATCGGAGATGATATACGGGTTCTCAGTGGAGACTAGGTATACTGGACGGACTCGCCGAGAACTCCCAGATGGTATTATACCTTACGTCAGATGGCAGTTCTCTGGTGACACTGGTACAGAGTAGTCTGTTGACCCGAGATCGTCATAGAGTCTTGTGTGGTTCCCACTATGCTTTGATTTCCACCTTACCACGTCCAAGAGGGCGTGCAAAACGGTGGCTTTTGGGTATAGTCCCGAATCACATGGAGGCAATGAGCGATAGGAGGGGATTCGTCTCTCCCGGTATAGGGAGTTGATGTTGCGCTGTGTTCGATTGGCTATAACCAGAAATCCCTGCCCAGGGTTGCTGAGATTTACTGGTAAGTGTTACCAGTAGTTTCTCAAACTGTTATAGACCTCATATCGACACGACTTATTGAGCTATTGGGGTCTGACGTTTACCACCCCTAGGCGAGATATGCGACATATCAGACGAACAGACCGGACTGTACGGTAAGTGTTACTGGTTGGATTCACAGGAGTGTGAGCGGGCTTGCTCGTCGATCTTCTGATCGCTCAATACCCGGGTGGCCGTTACGTTTAGCAGACCGCTTGCGGCTTGTGGGTGTTTGATATGATCATCACCTGCTGCCGGCGTATTGACGAGTCTTTAGAGTCCTACACAGAGATTTCCTGGCTCAAGCGAAACGAAATATGAGCGCATATGAGATATGTGCGGGACCGAGAATAATGCATGTATGTGATACCGTATTCTATTCTCGCGATGAATGTATCGATTGGTTGTATGCGATATAACCTAGTTATCGAATCGAGAATTGATTCGATAAGTCGATACATTGGATACTAATCGGTTATATGCGACATGACCGGATCATTGAATCAAGTGTTGATTTAATGATTTAATGTATAATTATATATTTGATATATTACTTTGCATTAACTAGTATTGGTTCACTTATAAAGGATTTTCTCACTTGAAATACATAAGTTGTATATGTGATATACTTTTGTGCACTTGTTTGTATCATGTTTGATGATACATGCAAACTTGGGTTTGTGTAAAGAATTAAACCATGGTTATTTAAATGGTTAGGGTTTTGATTTTCTTATCTATTCATTTATTTATTTATTTATTCTTTTTGGAAAGATAAATAAAATGGTGACTTATTTTGTTTCTTTCTTGAAACTTCTTGAAGTGTTGAAAGTCAAAGCCATTTTGTTTCTTTCCTAAACCCTAACCCTTTAACTTAACCCTAGTTCATTCTCTACACTTAACCATGGTTGTTTTTATGATAAGAATGAATGGGATTTTCTTTTTAAGGGAATTCCTTTTATTCTTTCATCTTCATCATCTTCTTCAAGCTTTGTGAAAGCTTGCAAGCTTCAATGGTGAAATGAGAAAAAGAGTGAGAAATCCAATTCTAAAGTGAACCCACTTCCTATTTCTTCATCCTCTACCACTTGCCAAGTAGTATAGGGTGTTTTCTTCACAAGTTTCATGGATTGGTGAAGTTGGAGCTTGATCTTGTGTTGCCTCGACGTAGATCATCTTCGGCATCGAGGTCGACGACCTAGCCCGCCCATTTCTCCGATGAAGCCGACGCTAGAGCCCGGGATCCGATGATCGCAGTGAGGGGACTTCATCGCGGAGCTATGGAGGTGGAGGACCGGATCTACAAAGGTTGTATTTCCGTTCACTTAGTTAAGTTGTTAACTAGTTGCATGTTTCGCCTTAAACTCTAGTCAACGATCCGTATTAGGGTTTCTCGGTACTTGTAAAATTTTAAATTGGTATGGTTGATGCCTTGTGAGATCTCCTTAGAGTGCCTAGGAACCCCACAGTGGTATCAGAGCCTAGCTAGAGCCTTAGGCGAAGTGTAGATGACGTTTGAAATCCGAACGAACATCGAAACCCTAATCCAAAATGCTCTCTGGACATTTTTTAAAAACTGGGTTTTTTCCAGATTAAAAATTCTTAAAAAATTCAGCAGGAAGTTCTAAGAATTACGGTGCAAAAATTACCAACAGATACGTCTAAACCACGGCGGAACCGCGGCAGAAGCCTGGCTTCTGCGGCGGTTCCGCGGCTATCTGATGACGTCAGCCTTCCAATTTTGCACAGTAATTTGTTTCTTGAGGTGCTGAGTTTTCTGGGATTTTAGGGTCCAGTGGGAGACCATCTCGAGGAGTCGAGATCGGGTCTCCCAACCATAGAATTGGCAGTGTTACTTGCCGCTCTCGTAGGGGTCTAGGGATGTGGGTTTGGCTATTCATCGCGACCGTGGAATCCGTGTTTTATACAGGCTCGTATTAAAAACACGGACGTCCTAGTATATCCAATATTTCATATATGTTCTTCTACTGCAATGTTCTGTGATGAGATCATATTACTGCCTGAGACGAATGTTTATATTATATATATGAGATATATATTATATTGTTGATTTCGTTTCATATCTGATGCTTGTGAAGCATAATAAAATGGGACTTCATTAATGAGATTAATGAAATAAAAGAAACCTAAAGATGTTGTAGAAACTTGTTTAAAAACTGGTAGCTTTAGTTCTTGCTTTGCATAGCGGTGTTCCTTGTAGAACATCCAACACCTTATTCGATAAGGAAAGAGCCGAGATCCCTTCACCGGGAGTGACCTCTTTAGTGAAACTAGCAGATGCTACAAACTCGGTTTGTCTTTTGATTGCTTTTATAGTTTTTGCTTTGCATAGTGATATTTGTGAAATATCCCGCACCTTATTCGATGAGGAAAGGGCCGACGATCCCTTCACCGGGAGTGACCCTTTTAGCAAAACTAGAAAAGCCTAAAAAACACTCCATTTAAAATCACTCGATTCTACAACGATATCAAGTTCATTACGCAAAAGGTTTTCTTAAAAACCTGTCGTAACCCTCTGTCATTTTAGGAAGTAGAGTTCTTAGTATTCATGCTGTGTTTGTTGACCTTAGTTAAGGCACAGTGTACGGTAGCTAAGTGATGTCTTCCTATATAGCATATGATGCGATTAGTTAGGACAGTCATATGACTTTGTTGACCTTAGTTAAGGGTCATGTGGGTGGGTCTAATTAATCAAGAAATGACGGGTAGAACTTGACTAGTGCTTATGATTTGTTGACCATAGTTAAGGTCATAAGACACTAGGGGTAAAATATTATTGGGAATTTCAAGTGTTGAAATTTGCAATGAGATTGCATACCTTCTATGAGATAGTTGGATCCCGATACCCGCTGTGAGTAAGAGTTACTCCTGGGAGAGTTTTACACATTACAATTAGCCGATCAAGTAGGTGTCTAGAAAGGTGTCTAGAAAGGTGTCAACGGGGTTACGCCCCTGAGAAAACGAGATTTACTTTAATTAGGTTCGTGCGAAAGCACGGGAGATCTCCCTCAAAGTACCGGCACTGGCCTGGCTGAAAGATTGGCGAACTTGTAGCGTGTAATTAATCCCGGCTAGTCTTTCCTTTTAGGGTTTAAGGGAAGATTTGACTAAAACAGTGGGAGACATCCTGATTAGATATATTAGATAACCAATCTAATCTTGCTAGAGCATACGCTGAGTGTTTTCTTCTCTCTCTCTCTCCAAGTAGCGACCATATCACGCCTTAATCAAGATAATAATACAGATGTATTGACTGAACCCGCTTGTTATACTGAGCTGGGGAACGTTGTTCCCGCTCCAACTTATAATTGTTATAAGACAGAGCAGGAAATAGGGGATTACCAGAATTCCCGTGCCGCCCAAAAGAAGAAAGTGCATGCTGATGTATCTTCTTCGGGTGTGTTCCTTACACAGAACTGTTTCTCAATATCCTTTATGTCCTGGGTATTTGATACCGGATCAGGATCCCACATATGTAATTTGTTACATGGGCTACAGATAGGTAGAGAACTGAGAACGGGTGATAAGTTTCATGAGATAGAAACGGTGCAAATGTTGCAGCCAAGTCTGTTGGTCACTATCACCCTGTACTACCAGAATACATTGATTCTGAATGAATATTATTAGATACCGAACCTGATATACAACATCATATCAGTCTCTTTATTAGTAAAGAAAGGATATAATTTTGTATTGTTGGATAATGTTTTGAACATTTCCTATATCAAGAGTTGATTGGTTCAGGTACGTTATCTAAAAGCATTGACGTTCGAAATCAAACTACAGTTCTTAGTATACAGAAGACACATAAGAGGAAGAGTTCAGAAATGAACGAATCCTTCTTGAGGTATTGTAGACTAGGTCATATCAATGCGACCCGACTAGCTGAAGTTACATTAAGATGCATATTTAAATCTGTTTGAATTTACATCTTGTGAAACTTGCCAGTCATGTCACAAAGATTTGATGACCACAGCTCTGTTTATTGGAAACAGAGAAAGAGTTATTGAACTCTTGGGATTGATACATGATGATGTATGTAAAGTCCCCTGTCTACATATGCCAAGACCGGTTCTTTATACTTCATTACATTCACTGATTATCTCTCAAGATTCGGACATATGTTCCTGTTGAAACACAAGTCTGAACCTTTTGAGATATTCACAGAATATAAGTTAGAAGTAGAGAACCAAAAATAGGGTATAAGTATTAAGTCCTTTGATGAGATCAGGGAGGAGAATACTTAAGCACCGAGATTCCTGGACTATTCTAAAGGAGAATGAGATTCTCTCTCGGCATTACTCCTCCGTATACACCATAGCACGATGGTATATCGGGGCGGAGCAATAGCACCTTATGTGATATGGTGTGCTCTATGATGAGTACTACTGAGTTTCCTATTTCCTTTTGGGAGTTATGCACTTGAGAAGTTGCATACCTATTGAATGTGGATTCAATAGTTTCCAACGAACCTCGGCCTCTCCGCCGATCTAGTAGGGTTCCTCACACACCTGAGAGATACTTTGGTTTCTCTATGACAGTGGGAGCGAGGATTACATCATGAGATGATGACCCAACTAGTTTCGAGCAGGCCATCAGGAGTGGGACTCTGTAAGAATGGCTGGATGCTTAGTAATCTGAGATGGAATCCTTATACACCAACAAAGTATGGACTTTGGTTGCTTTATCTGAAGGGTTAAATCCCCATCAGGAGCAAGTATATCTTGAGAAGACTACTTGGTGTACATGGAAAAGTTGAGACTTTCAAAGCTATGCTTAAGTCCATCCAGATTCTACTTGCCACGGCTACATACCATGACTACGATATCTGGTGGTTGGGTGCCATGACTGCTTTTCTAAATGATGTTTTAGTAGAGAGCATCTATAAGTACACAGCCAGAGGGCTTCGTAGACAGTAGGAGCCGCGGAAACGTGTGCAAGATTCTTTTATGTGATAAAGCAGGCATCACGGAGTTGGAACATCTGTTTTGATGTGGTAGCCAAAGAGTTTGACTTCATCAAAATGGTAGATGAACCTTGTATATACAAAAAGGTAGTAGAAAGTATGGTGGTGATCCTCGTAGAGTACGTGGATAACATACTCTTGATAGGGAAGGAGTTTCCTATGCTACGCTTGGTCAATCTCCGCTTATCACAAGGATTCTCCATATAGGATCGAGGTGATACCTCCTAAATCCTGGGTTATGGATCTATGAGATAGATCTATTTGGATTTTAGGATACTCACTGGTTGTAGTGAGATGGTATCAATCGATCCTGAGGAGAATCACTGAAAATGTTCCAGGGTGATAAGGACGACTGAATTTCAGTCGCATGCATTGTCTTTACCCTCAGTGGAGGGACGGTATGTTGGAAGAGTTCCAAGCTAGATACCGTGACATACTAGACGATTAAAGGCAAGATACATCATTACCAAGGATGCTACCAAAGAGGCAGTCTGGATATATATAAATTCATAAGATTAACTACGTTCCTACTATTGTGTGACAATGGAGTTGTGGTTTTTGCCAAGGAACTACCATCCCATCAGAAATCCAGATATAATTCTTAGGCAGTATCACCTGATCAAGGAGATGGTTGATCTCCAGGGAGATCGAGGTTAGGAGAGTAGACACAGAGGACAACAGTGCGGATCCACTCACAAAGGCCTTTTTTCCCAGTAGAGACTTTTATGGGATGGTTGAGTATGAGATACTTCAACCGCAGCTAATTGTTGGGTATGCGATAGCACAACAGATGGCCCTAGTGCAAGTGGGAGATTGTTAGTTGTATGTATACCCTAGATGCCATTACTGTACATACGATGTATATTGTAGTGGATGCTTGGACATATATAGGGAGGACTTTCTTGCTCGACATGATAGTATGCTATCTGGTTGTACTTTATCTTAACATGTACTCTAATTGTCTCTATGTTACATGTTGATAATGTTAGTGTATATGCCTTAGAGGCCATTACTGTATCATACTAGTTTGTATATTACTTAATGGAAGCTTGGGATATTCACCTTGTATATACAATCTTGCTCAAAATAGTAGTATGCTACTTGGTTTGTTTCTACTTCAATGTGTACTTGTGTTTATTTTAGTATATCACCTATACACATTAGTGGAGCCCTTAGGATCTTTGCTTGATTATCAGCGTTCTGATGGCAGTCACACTAGTGGGGGCTGGGTAATCTATAAGCACATCCTTATGCAGGTCCCTAGTCGCAGGACTATCAAGATAGGGCATCGATACTCCGGAGTAGACTAGCGCATGCGCTTCTCATCCCAGTGTGGGAGACGGTCTGTCCCACAGCCGTTAGTACGTTGTACTGGAGATAGTATGCGGGTGCTCGTTAGGTTACGAGTACACTGGACAGGACTCGTCGGGAACTGACCGGTTGGTATTATACCTATCGTCAGTTATCAGTTCCCAGGTGACATGATTACAGCTTAGTCCGCTGACTTGACACTATCACTTCGCCTCGAGTGTGTTCCCACTGTACTTTGATTACTATCCTACCACGGCTCAAAGGAGTCATGCAAACAGGTAGTAGTTGGGTGCAGTCCCGAAACACTTGGAGGCAGTGACGGTTAGACAGGATTCGTCTCTCCCGGTATTGGGGGTTGACATCGCGCTGTGTCTAGGAGAGCCATTACACGAGTAGTCCCTGGCCAGGGCAAGCGAGATATACTGGTAGGCTTCCAGTGTTATCTCAGGGTGTATTGGGCTTCACTCCGACACGACTTGTACCGCTATTAGGGGACTGACGTTTACCGCCCCCTTGGCCCGCCATGCGATGTATCAGACGAACAGACCGGACTGTACGGAGACTGTCACATTCAGGCTCAGTAGGAGTTCAGATGGGTTTCACCTCGTCAGTCTTCTTGTCGGCATCTACCTGGGGACCGTTACGCATAGCTAGTGCCGCTTGCGGTCTGTGGTTAAACCCACTGCCAGCGTAGTGTCGAGTCTTTAGAGTCCCACACAGAAAGCTATTCGCCTTTTGGCAAAAGAGTAGAGGTCGCATGGTTTTGCGACAGGTCGCATGGTTTTGCAACAGGGTTCTGTCACATCCGTGCACTTGTGCACGTACAGTGTCCGGACAGTTAACACTAGCGGGCTTTGGTTTAAGCCAGATCCTAGTGTACATTTTGGGATTGGTTTTATCCAGTATGTATTCGTGTTCCTCGGAATGCGAATGCGGATGTGTATGCACAGTTGACGGAGAGACAGAGGCAGAGGATTCTCATTAGGGTTGTTGACCGTTGACTGTTGACTATTGACTTTTTGCTCAACCCTAATGAGAATATGATATGTAATTAACAATAATATTAATTAAGTATTGTGGTGACATGGTTGTTGAGGGGTTGACTTTGTTGACTTGTTGACTTTGTTGACCGGTTGACTAGGTTGGACTAGTTGACCATCATGATGACAATGGCTATCATTTCATGGCAAAGACTTTTTACTTGCTTGTTCTCTTGTGCAATATGAGTGCATGAAATGATATTGCCATTTTGACTTGAACCATTTACACAATACTTGATTACTATTTTTGTGATGATGGTTTTGGATTATGAGAGCCAAGTGAGAAAAGTCTTGATGATTCTATCATTTTCATTCTCTCTCTTGTTCTTGAGCTCTCATCTTCTTCCTATTGCTCTCCCTCTCTTTAGTCTATGGTTCACTCGTCTCATGTGTTGAGAACCAAGAACCATAGAGAAAATCCCAACACACTCTTTTCTACTCACTCTAGTTCATAAGGTTTAGCAAACCAAGTGAACTAGTTTTCTTCAAAGACCGAAGAAGAAGCCAAAGGTAGAAGCTTTCAGGTGGATCGATCTTCGGCGCAAGGAGACGACGGGGTAAAGCCGATCCGGACAACCATCGAGGCTTGAAGACGAAGGAGTTCAAGAAAGAAAGGTATAACCCCCTAACCGAGTAGTTAACAACTCCTAGTTAGGTTGTTAGTTAGATGTTTAACAAAGATCCGGCTATGAGTCCATCTTACCACCTCTAGAAAATTGTTTTTCACCAAATTCTGCATGCCCGAAAGTACCGGGAGAGGTAGCATGGACTTACAGTGGTATCAGAGCCTAGTTAAACTCTATCTAACATGTTAGCATAGTAGCTAGAAATTCGATCGGAGAAAAAGTCCCGAAATAAACCTGAAATTCAAAGTTGCTGTCGATTTTTAAAGTTCTGTAAAATTGATAAATTTCATCTTAAAAATCGGCTCAGGGTTTTTATTAAACACCCACGAAATTTGGTCCCACGAACCGGTCAAAGCGCCGTGGAAACGCGGCGGGAGCACGCTCCCGCCGCGGTTCCGGTCCAAATTTTGTGCAGTGTTTTTATAGGGTTGTTTTGGGATTTTTGGAATATGTATTTTCTGCCCAGATTTTCCAGAACGAAAATTTTGTGTTTAGGGCCTGAAAATCCGTATTTTTGATCGAACTTCTAATGACTTAAGCTGACGGGTTTTTATCTGTGATGTGATATTTGTATTGAACGTCTGCTAATCGCTATATGTCGATTAGTGGGGGTTATACAAATCTGTGATCTGTAATGTTATTGGAATGTCTATATGAATTCATTGGATTGTCACGGGTGAATAACCGGGGGGTTGTGAGACGAGAGTTTTCTTTTCTATCAATTCATGTAAATTTGTAAATTGATGTAATAATTATTTGTATGGCCGCACAACCGGGTCGGGGTTGTAGCCGTCATTGTATAATTTCTTTTTACTGTTTTTGCTCCTAGGATAGACCCATGGAGGGGGTGCACAAACTACCGGGTATGCCGAAGTGCCGAGTGGCCTACTCACGGAGATGAGGGAGGTTGCTTCGCTTCGGGTACTTGGCGGGTAGTTTGCCGCACCCGTAGGGGTCTTGGGTGGGGTATTGGCTATTCACCG
Source organism: Agapanthus africanus (assembly GCA_030015575.1). NCBI lineage: Eukaryota > Viridiplantae > Streptophyta > Magnoliopsida > Asparagales > Amaryllidaceae > Agapanthus > Agapanthus africanus. Next base: position 434,546,333 of record JASDDO010000019.1, read on the forward strand.
CGACCGTGTAATCTGCTTTTCGTTACAGGCTCGTACGAATTGCGGATTCCTAGTATATCCAATGTGTTCATCTGTGATCTGAAATGGATATCATTGCAGTATATCTATATATATGGTATTATTTAGGCGTTGCTTATGTTTTACAGCCGTGCTAGCCCAGCCCCCGCTCTGTCATTACTTAAGTAACCTAACGGATAATGACGGGGCCCCGTGGCGAATGCGAATGGCATAAGCGTACGTCATATTTTGGTTGTTTTCTGCAATGGTAGGATTAAATGATGGGACGCATTAAGAACTAATGCAAGAATATCACGCATTAAAAGAACTAATGCAAGAAAAATAAACCAAGTAAAAGTCGTTGGAACACTTTCGAAAAACCACTCAGTTCTTTTCAAAACTAACTTTTAAATGCGGAGCTTGAGCCACTCCTTTTAAAAGCTATCTCATTCTATTGATTATATCAAGTTCACTACGTTCACGGTTTTGCCAAAACCATTCGTAGCCCTCCGTCGTTTCACATGAATAGTCAATAGTATTCAAGCTGTGTATGTTGGCCAAAGTCAAGGCATAGTGATTGGTAGCTATTGGGTATTCATGTGTAGCATAGATAGATGCGTTGGTTTGGGACAGTCGTACTGCCATTTTGGCCAAAGTCAAGGGTAGGTACGGATGGATCCAAATTAACCTGGAGAATGACGGGTAGAACTTGACATGTGATTTATGATATTTTGGCCAAAGTCAAGGTCATAAGAGCATGGGGAAAAAATCCATATCGGGAGTTTCAAAAGAACTGAAACTTGCTAGTGTTGCATACCATTTGGAGTGTGATGATTCTGGTAGGATTCCTTCAGTTTCGACATGCGATGATATTTGGATCCCGATCCTACTGTGAGTATATGCTACTCCTCGGGAAATTTCTCACTTAACGATCAATGCTATAAACCAAATAGGTGTCTAAAAAGGTGTTAGCGGGGCTACGCCCCCAGGGAAAAGAGGTTATTTAATTAAGGAACTTCGCGAAAGCGTTGGAAAACCTCTCTCGAAGTACCGACACTGGCCTGGCTGAACGGTTAAGCAAGTATTGTACGGTGAGATTGATCCTGACTAATTCTTCCTTTTTGGTTTGAGGAGGGATTCGAGAAACAGTGGGAGCCATCCTGTTTAGACAAATTAAAAACCATTCTAAACTTGCAAGAGCATCATGCTGAGTGTTTCTTCTCTTTCTCCTAATTGCAGCGACCAATCGACATGACTGGACTTAAGTTACTTCTAGATAAAAACATACTGACAGGGCCAAACTACAAAGATTGGCTCAGGAATGTCAAGATGGCAATCACTTACGACAAGCTGGGGTATCTTCTTACCACCAAAGCTCCCCCTGTCCCAGGTCCCAAAACCAGCGTCGCGGATAAGGAAATCCGTAAGACCTGGGAAATTGATTGCGCGAAGGCCAAGTGCCTCGTGCTTGCCTCTATGGACAACGAACATCAGAGGAGGCACGAGAATATGGACCTCGAATCCATATTTCTCCACACAAAAGAACTGTATGGAGAGCAGTCTCGTATCGCAAGATACGAAGTGTCGAAAAAGTTATTTTCGGCAAGGTTGGCCGTCGGATCACCGGTAGCGGAACACGTGCTTAAGATGATTGGCTACATAGAAGAGCTCGCGGACCTTGGGACCACGTTGGAGAATGAGCTCTATACGGACTTGATTCTCCAGTCCCTTCCTTCCACTTACGCCCAGTTTATCCTGAACTTCAACTTACAAGAAAAGGAAGTTGAACTTTCAGAACTCCTCAACATGCTGAGGAGTGCAGAGGGCACCCTATAGAAAGGTAGGGAAACATCCACTTTGTTCGTAGGAGGATCTTCCTCTTCTAGGTCCAAGGCGAAAGCCAAGGGAAAGAAGAAGAAAGCCCCCGCCAAACCAAGGGGCGGTGTTAGTAAAGTGGATACGAAGGGAAAGGCAAAAGCAACAAAGAAAGTGGGAAAGCTTGTGGATAAGGAAGAATGCTTCTATTGTCATAAGAAGGGACACTGGAAAAATGATTGCAGGGCTTGGAAGGCCAAAACACAGGATCTGAAGCAGGTTGCGGCTTCAGCTTCAGGTGTATGTTATTGAAAACTGTCTTTCAATAAACTCTACTTCCTGGGTATTGGATACCGGATCAGGATCTCATATCTGTAATTCTTTGCAGGCGTTGAGAAACCGTAGGGTTTTGAAGGTAGGTGACTTGACCCTCAAAGTTGCAAACGGAGCTAGCATGGATGCTAAGGCCGTGGGGGACTATCACCTGGGGTTGTCAGATGGACACGTTTTGGTTTTGCGTAATTGCTATTTTGTACCCAACGCAACTTGTAATATCATTTCTGTATCTTTGACTTCTAAAGAAGGTTATGAATTTGCGTTTGTAAGTAATGTTGTAAACATTCACCTTAATCAAGTTCTGATTGGGTCAGGTACATTAAGCAATGGTATATACGTATTAAACCATCCACAGATTTTCAATGTCCAGAATACACACAAAAGAAAGTCTCCGGAAATCAATCAGACTTTCTTATGGCATTGTAGACTGGGTCACATCAATGAGAGAAGGTTGACGAAGTTACACACAGAAGGATATTTGAATCCGTTCGAATATCAATCGTATGCCACTTGTCAATCCTGTCTCAAAGGAAAGATGACAAAGACTCCGTTTACTGGACACGGAGTAAGGGCGAGCGAGCTCTTGGGACTCGTACACAGCGACGTGTGCGGTCCAATGTCTACACATGCGCGAAGCGGTTATTCTTACTTCATTACTCTTACGGATGACTTTTCAAGGTACGGTTATGTCTTCTTAATGAAACATAAGTCTGAAGCCTTTGGAAAATTCCAGGAATATAAGAATGAAGTAGAAAAACAAACCGGCAAAAGTATCAAGATTCTAAGATTGGATCGAGGTGGAGAATACTTAAGTGTCGAGTTCCTGGACTATTTAAAAGAGAACGGAATTCTCTCTCAGCTTACTCCTCCATACACTCCGCAACATAACGGTGTATCGGAGAGACGGAACCGAACCCTATTGGATATGGTACGGTCCATGATGAGTAACGCTGAGTTACCGCGATCATTTTGGGGGTATGCGCTAGAATCAGCTGCATACCTTTTGAACCGAGTTCCCACTAAGACTGTGCCTACTACACCATATGAGATGTGGTGTGGGAAGAGACCCTATCTTAATCACATTAAGACATGGGGAAGTCCAGCTTTTGTCAAAAAGCAGCATGCGGACAAGCTCGAGGCACGCTCAGTACAGTGCAAGTTCGTGGGATATCCAAAGAACTCCAAGGGATATTTCTTCTATTGCGAAGAGGAACAAAAGGTTTTTGTTTCTCGTCATGCCCATTTTCTAGAACACCAGTTCTTAGAAAAGGAAATTAGTGGGAGCGCAGTAGAACTGGAAGAAATTCCAGAACCACGAGCTATTATTGAAAGCTCAGTGGAACCAGAGGGTTCAAAAGAACAGGACATTCCTACGCCACTCCGCAGGAGTAGTAGGCAGTCTCATCCGCCCGAGAGATACTACGGTTTTCTCATAGACGGGTAGAGAGGATTGCATCATAGATTATGATGATCCTACTAGCTTCTAGCAGGCCGTTCAGAGCGTTGACTCGGTAAAATGGCTGGATGCAATGCAGACCGAAATGGAGTCCATGTACACCAACAAGGTATGGACGTTGGACATTGCTCCAGACGGGGTAAAACCCGTAGGATGCAAGTGGATCTTCAAAAGGAAGATTGGTGTAGATGGACAGGTTGAGACCTATAAAGCTAGACTTGTTGCAAAGGGTTTTCGTCAAAGACCTGGTTTGGACTATGACGAAACCTTTTCTCCAGTGGCTATGCTGAAATCCATTCGGATCCTTCTTACCATTGCTGCCTTCCACGATTATGAGATCTGGCAGATGGACGTAAAGACCGCTTTTCTAAATGGAAATTTAGAGGAGTGTGTTTATATGGACCAGCTAGAGGGTTTCATTCAGAGTGGGAGCAGCGGAAAGGTATGCAAGTTTCTTAAGTCCATCTATAGACTAAAGCAGGCATCGCAGAGTTGGAACATCTGTTTTGATGAGACGGTCAAGGAATTTGGCTTTATCAAAAATCCAGATGAACCATGCATCTATAGTAGATTTGTAGCGAGAACTGTAGTATTCCTCGTTTTATACGTGGATGACATTCTCTTAATAGGAAATGACATTCCTATGCTACAATCTGTCAAGGGGTTCTTGTCACACAGGTTCTCCATGAAAGACCTGGGTGATGCCTCATACATCCTGGGGATCCGGATCCATCGTGATAGATCCAAGAGGATATTAGGACTTTCACAGTCCAGGTACATCGACATCATACTGAAAAGATTCAGTATGGAAGATTCCAAGCGCGGTAACCTACCGGCTTGTCACGGGATCACCCTCTCTAAAGAGATGTCTCCCAAGACTGATTTGGAGAGGGATCGCATGTCAATTATACCCTACGCTTCTGCGGTAGGTTCTATAATGTATGCGATGTTGTGTACCAGACCGGATGTAGCTTATGCACTGAGTGTGGTAAGCCGGTATCAGTCAAACCCTGGGGAGAAACACTGGATAGCGGTAAAGAACATTCTCAAGTACCTGAGAAGGACTAAGGAGATGTTCTTGGTGTATGGCGGAAAAGACCTCCAGATCGAGGCCTTTGCTGACTCCAGCTTCCAGAGTGACAAGGATGATTCCAAGTCCATGTCGGGTTTTGTCTTTACCCTCAATGGAGGGGCGGTGTGTTGGAAGAGTTCCAAACAGGAAACCGTTGCAGACTCGACGATGGAAGCGGAATACATCGCTGCATCTGATGCCGCAAAAGAAGCTGTCTGGATGAGGAAGTTCTTGAAAGAACTTCAGGTGGTTCCGTCCATTGTTGATCCAATACCTCTCTATTGCGACAACAATGGGGCTATAGCTTTAGCGAAGGAACCCAGGTCCCATCAGAGATCCAGACACATCTTGAGGCGGTATCACCTGATCAGGGAGATTGTGGATCGCCAGGAGATCGAGGTTCGGAGGGTTGCTTCAGAAGATAACACTGCAGATCCATTCACCAAGACCTTTCCCCAGAATCAGTTCGAGCGGCTGATCGAGATGATAGGTCTTCGATATGCCAGTACATGGCCTTAGTACAAGTAGGAGATTGTTAGTGTATATGCCCTAGAGGCCATTACTGTATCATACTAGTTTGTATATTACTTAATGGAAGCCTGGGATATTCACCTTGTATATACAATCTTGCTCAAAATAGTAGTATGCTACTTGGTTTGTTTCTACTTCAATGTGTACTTGTGTTTATTTTAGTATATCACCTATACACATTAGTGGAGCCCTTAGGATCTTTGCTTGATTACCAGCGTTGTGATGGCAGTCACACTAGTGGGGGCTGGGTAATCTATAAGCACATCCTTATGCAGGTCCCTAGTCGCAGGACTATCGAGACAGGGCATCGATACTCCGGAATAGACTAGCGCATGCGCTTCTCATCCCAGTGTGGGAGACGGTCTGTCCCACAGCCGTTAGTACGTCGTACTGGAGATAGTATGCGGGTGCTCGTTAGGTTACGAGTACACTGGACAGGACTCGTCGGGAATTGACCGGTTGGTATTATACCTATCGTCAGTTATCAGTTCCCAGGTGACATGAGTACAGCTTAGTCCGCTGACTTGACACTATCACTTCGCCTCGAGTGTGTTCCCACTGTGCTTTGATTACTACCCAACCACGGCTCAAAGGAGTCGTGCAAACAGGTAGTAGTTGGGTGCAGTCCCGAAGCACTTGGAGGCAGTGACGGTTAGACAGGATTCGTCTCTCCCGGTATTGGGGGTTGACATCGCGCTGTGTCTAGGAGAGCCATTACACGAGTAGTCCCTGGCCAGGGCAAGCGAGATATACTGGTAGGCTTCCAGTGTTATCTCAGGGTGTATTGGGCTTCACTCTGACACGACTTGTACCGCTATTAGGGGACTGACGTTTACCGCCCCCTAGGCCCGCCATGCGATGTATCAGACGAACAGACCGGACTGTACGGAGACTGTCACATTCAGGCTCAGTAGGAGTTCAGATGGGTTTCACCTCGTCAGTCTTCTTGTCGGCATCTACCTGGGGACCGTTACTCACAGCTAGTGCCGCTTGTGGTCTGTGGTTAAACCCACTGCCAGCGTAGTGTCGAGTCTTTAGAGTCCCACACAGAAAGCTATTCGCCTTTTGGCAAAAGAGTAGAGGTCGCATGGTTTTGCGACAGGGTTCTGTCACATCCATGCACTTGTGCACGTACAGTGTCCGGACAGTTAACACTAGCGGGCTTTGGTTTAACCCAGATCCTAGTGTACGTTTTGGGATTGGTTTTATCCAGTATGTATTCATGTTCCTCGGAACGCGAATGCGGGTGTGTATGCACAGTTGACGGAGAGACAGAGGCAGAGGATTCTCATTAGGGTTGTTGACCGTTGACTGTTGACTATTGACTTTTTGCTCAACCCTAATGAGAATATAATATGTAATTAACAATAATATTAATTAAGTATTGTGGTGACATGGTTGTTGAGGGGTTGACTTTGTTGACTTGTTGACTTTGTTGACCGGTTGACTAGGTTGGACTAGTTGACCATCATGATGACAATGGCTATCATTTCATGGCAAAGACTTTTTACTTGCTTGTTCTCTTGTGCAATATGAGTGCATGAAATGATATTGCCATTTTGACTTCAACCATTTACACAATACTTGATTACTATTTTTGTGATGATGGTTTTGGATTATGAGAGCCAAGTGAGAAAAGTCTTGCTGATTCTATCATTTTCATTCTCTCTCTTGTTCTTGAGCTCTCATCTTCTTCCTCTTGCTCTCCCTCTCTTTAGTCTATGGTTCACTCGTCTCATGTGTTGAGAACCAAGAACCATAGAGAAAATCCCAACACACTCTTCTCTACTCACTCTAGTTCATAAGGTTTAGCAAACCAAGTGAACTAGTTTTCTTCAAAGACCGAAGAAGAAGCCAAAGGTAGAAGCTTTCAGGTGGATCGATCTTCGGCGCAAGGAGACGACGGAGTGAAGCCGATCCGGACAACCATCGAGGCTTGAAGACGAAGGAGTTCAAGAAAGAAAGGTATAACCCCCTAACCGAGTAGTTAACAACTCCTAGTTAGGTTGTTAGTTAGATGTTTAACAAAGATCCGGTTATGAGTCCATCTTACCACCTCTAGAAAATTGTTTTTCACCAAATTCCGCATGCCCGAAAGTACCAGGAGAGGTAGCATGGACTTACAGATAAAGCCCTTAGGATATGTACTCGACTACTGGGACTATGATGAGATCATACTAGTGGGGCCACGGTAGTCGACTAGTACATCCTATAACTGTTCCTAGTCGAGGGCGTATCGAGACAGGGCATTGATGCACCAGAGTAGACTAGCGTATACGCATCTTGACCCATATGATGGGCGATGGATGATCTCATATCCATCGGTGTTTGACATCAAGGATGGTGTACGGGTGCTTAATAGAGACTGGGTACACTGGACGGACTCGCCGAGAACTCCCAGATGGTATTATTCCTCGCGTCAGATGGCAGTTCTCCGGTAACACTGGTACAGAGTAGTCTGTTGACCCAAGATCGTCATAGAGTCTTTTGTGATTCCCACTGTGCTTTAATTTCCATCATACCACGTCCAAGAGGGCGTGCAAAAAGGTGGCTTTTGGGTACAGTACCGAATCACATGGAGGCAATGAGCGATAGGAGGGGATTCGTCTCTCTCGGTATAGGGAGTTGATGTTGTGCTGTGTTCGATTGGCTATTACTGGAAATCCCTGGCCAGGATTGTTGAGATTTACTGGTAAGTGTTATCAGTAGTTTCTCGAACTGTTATATACCTCATATCGACACGACTTATCGAGCTACTAGGGTCTGACGTTTACCACCCCTAGGCGAGATATGCGACATATCAGACGACGAGACCGGACTGTACGGGAGTGTTACTGATTGGATTCGCAGGAGAATGTACAGGCTTGCTTGTTGATCTTATGATCGCTCAATACCTGGGTGGCTGTTACGTTTAGCTGACCGCTTGCAGCTTGTGGGTGTTTGATATGATCATTACCTACTGCCGGCGTATTGACGATTCTTTAGAGTCCTACACAGAGGTTTCTTGACTCAGGCAAAACGGAGTAGGAGCACATATGTGATATGTGCGGGACCAAAGATAATGCGATATGAGATACCGTATTCTATTCTCGCGATATTTGATATCAGCCGGGTCATCGGATCAAGTGTTGATTCGATGAATCGGTAAATGAGATATTAGTCGGTTATATGTGATATAGCCGGATTTTCGAATCAAGTATTGATTCGATAATTTAATGTATAATAATATATATGATATATTAAATTACATTAACTAATATTAGCTCACTAAAAGATTCTTTTTCTCACTCGGGTAATACATTGATATATATGCGATATATGTTAATTGTATTATTTTATTTTGTTACAATAAATATTATATATGTGATATATAATATTGTAACATGATATGATTACTAATGCAACATGTTTAGTGGAGATTAAATAAGGTTAGGATTTGATTTGGGTTAGTTCATTCATGAACCTTCTAGAAGGTTTTCTTTTGTTTTGTGTTATGATATTTTCAAGTGACTCATCTTTAACCCAACCCAAACCCTAGCCCTAGTTAATTCTCTACATGAGTTAGCCATGTCATAACAAACCATGGTTGCATTATTAATCATTATTTCTTTTTCATTATTCATCACAAATGATTATTCATCTTCTTCTTTCTTGAGTTCCTTCATGAAAAGCTTTCTTGCTTTGATTTTGTGATGAAAGTGAGTGAGAATAAGAAAACAAATGAGGGCAAAAATCCTACTTCATCATCCTCATCTATCCTTGCCATTTAGATGAGGGTGTTCACTTCATTTAGTGAGTGAGAGCTTGTGTTAATGAAACTTCAAGGTAGATCATCTTTGTTATCGAAGATCGGAAGCAAGCTTGCATCTTTCTCTTTCTGGAGCCTCTCGGGAGTCCAGAACTTGATGATCACAGCGAAGGGACTACAACACGGAGCTTATGAAGTGAAGGACCGGATCTACAAAGGTTGTAATCCCTCTCACTAAGTGTTAAAGTATTTAACATGCTTGTTTTCGCCTAAACTCTAGTATAAAGATCTTGTTTAGGTTTGTTCGGCACGGCTAAATTTTAAATCGGACATGGTTGATGCCTTATAGAACCTTGTTAGATTGCCTAGTAACCCTACACCCACTAACCACAACAACCCTCTGGCAGAATAATATATATTTGCACTTCTAAAGCTAGTTTAGAACGACGCTATACTTAACCTCCTGCCGGGTCTTATAACCTGGAACGACAGTAGTGTCAAGTCTGGGTAAACAAGAACCTCTCTGTCACCGTCCTTGAGGCTACCGGAGTACCTCTCGGGTGTCTGAGGATACCCACCATATCTGCGGAGTGGCTAATGGAATGTCAAACCTGATAGAATTTTTAGGTCTTATTAAATTTTCCGTAATCGTTTGCGGTTTTAGAATCACTTCCAGTTCTACCATACTCCCACTACTGTTTTCTGAAAAAATCCATTTTACTAAAACTGTGGCGAGTCAAGAACAATATCACTATTGATCTTCCAGATGGTAGAAAGTCAACCCTCGTCATAGCCTGGGCCAACCCACAAACTGCCATTACAGAAACGTTCCTTGAGTTATTCAGAGTCTGATTTTAAGCATAAGCCGGGCAACTCCTCGTACCTTAATATCGTTAAGATATGAACCATTCTATATCCAATATAGAAACTTTGGCACTTATTTAGTTGGAACCAGATTCAAATCATGCAGCTGTCTCCAGTGCATATCAACTTAATGGAGAGAGGCTAATCAGCATTACTCAACTTAGGAATCCATCCAATTATGAGTAACCTGAAAGAGAAACAAGTTTCTCAAAACCATTACTATCATCTGAATATCTATCACAAGAATCTACATCTTCGATCTCTTTGAAGAATCCCGATACTTGCGACACCTGGTTCTCTACTTTATTCTTATACCTATAACTTCTCAAAACTTAGACCTTGTATTTGTGCGAAACATTTGTCTAAAAACTAGAGAAGTCACAAGTAAATAGAACATCGTACGAGGACCAACCGCTTTGTCCTGATGGACACTGGACAACATATAATACTCTGTATAAGTCTTCTGAGTCGAATAACTCAAAACTTGTGCATCATAGGTTGAAAACTGTACTTATGGTCAAGAACTACTCCGCTGTTCAATGTTCCTTACCCAATTAACAACTGATATAGGTAAATATCACGGACATAATTTCAAAAAGTTATATCTCACTTTATAAAAATAAACGTACAGATATATCATTTTGAAATTGGTGCACAACAACGGATACTCAAAACCAACTACATGCCGTCCGGAAAAAAACCCAGGCGATTTCCTCAAATATCACCAATTACAACGAATTCCGATATAATAAGGATGATCACCTAGTTCCCAATAACTTACTCCCACTTATCATCTATAAAACCATACAGATGTGAGAATCATACCTGGTAAATACATACCCTGGAGTAAGTATCTAATCGGGAAATCGGTTTTCCTTTAACAATGCACAGTGAAACTGAAACATGAAAATGTTTCGTAGGGGTATCCTGGTATTCTTAGTAATGCCTCTTCCATAATCCAATTCATGACTGTAACCTTATATTTCATTATCATCTCTCCAAATCCCTTTATTTGTTTTTAGTCGTTACCTTCTGTACACCATCGTTAGGCTAAATGGTTTTCTTCCTTCCCTACCGTTCGGCACCAGCCTATGGTTTGGAAGAAGACTATCCAGTAAGCATAATAGGTGTACTCTCCTAAACCAAGGAGTACTCGCAACTTGAGAGAAGGTGATGATAAAAGACAACTAAATAATATCTTATTCTATTTCTCCTGAACTGGGGAAAAAAGCAAAGGTGAAATAGGAGTGGCGATGAAGTACGCAGTTTGGTCGTGAATGATAGCAGTCGCAATTTACTTTGCCCTCTTTCTAATCCCTTTATTTTGTTTTTAGTTATTACCTTTTGTACACCCTACTTAGGCTAATTGGTTTTCTTCATTCACTACCTTTCGACACCTGCCTATGGTTTGGAAGAAGACTATCCAATAAGCGTAATAGGTGTACTCTCCTAAACTAAGGAGCCCTCGCAACCTGAGAGAAGGTGATAATAAAAGACAACTGAATAAACCAATTCAATTTCTCCTGAACCTGGATCCATCCTCGAAGAAGTCCCTTCGAGTTCGTATATAACTATACGATGGATCTATCCAATAGAAGTGGATGTCCGTAGTAATACAGGGTGTTCTGAGAAATGCAAAGGGTAAAAGAAGGAGCGGCAATGATTTATGCAACTTAGACAATCCAAAATCCAGTATTTTAAGAAGGTTCGGTCAACTTGGTCACTGAGGCATAGTCTAGGGTCGGTCAAAGGTCGCTGCCAAAGAGAGAGAGAAAAGAAACACTCTGCGTGCACTCTAACCTAGATCAGAATGGTTATCACTTTATCTAATCAGGAAACCTCCCACCGTACTGTCAAATTCTCCTCCAAACCTGAAAGAAGAATCAATCGGGATCACCCGAAGAGTAAACCAACTCATCAGTGGGAATCGGGATCCAACTCTCATCGCATGATAATGTGACCGAATCCACTCACGTTATCACACTTCAGAAGGTATGCGCATGCCTGGCAAGTTTTAGTTTCTTTAAAAACTCCCGATATGATTTTTACCCCATGTTCTTATGACCTTGACGAAGGCCAACAAATCATAAGTCACATGTCAAGTTCTACCCGTCATTATCTTGTCAATTCGAACCCACCCGTACATACCCTTGACGAAGGCCAACAAGGTAATACGACTGTCCCAAACCAACTCATCTATCTATACAACAGAAAAGTAACAAGCAGCTACCATCCACTATGCCTTGATGAAGGCCAACAAACATAGCACGAATACTACGTGCTACCCATCTGAAATGACGGAGGGCTACGGCTGGTTTTTGGCGAAAAACCTTTAACGTAATGAACTTGATCTCGTTGAAGGAACCTGATAGCTTTTTATAAAAATATAGTAGTGAAAACCTTTACTAAAGAGGTCACTCCTGGTGAAGGGATCTCGGCTCTTTCCACATGGAATGAGGTGCAGGATATTCCAACTGAATACCGCGATGCAAAGCAACATGTAATCGACTATAGTGAAGTTATTATCCTGACGCAAACTTCTGCCCAAGGGGTCACTCCCGGTGAAGGGATCTCGGCCCTTGCCTCGTCGAATGAGGTGCAGGATATTCCAACTGAATACCACTGTGCAAAACAAAAGGTGAATACCACTGTGCAAAACAAAAGGAAACGTCTTTGTAATAACACTTTTTAAAACTGTTCCAACAACATCCAAACAGGTTTGTTTTCCTTTGCATTGATTAGAATCAACGCAGTCCCATCAATTAATCACACCAGAAAAGAACGAAAATAAAATATACGTATATGCCATCCACATTCGTCACTGGGTCCCGTCATCACCCGTTAGGTTACTTAACTAACGACAGAGCGGGGACTGGACTAGCGCGGGTGTAAAACATATACAACATCTACTAGTATATATACCAATATACAATAATCGCTCCAGGCGTGATAATATGCAACATTACAGAAAAGTAATAAGCATCACAGAACAATACAGATAATCTGGGATCCTGGGTTTCCCAAAGCCGCTACTGAAACCCGACGTTCCCCTGGTCGTGTGGATAGCCTGTGCAATGAAACCTAGACCTCTACGGGTGCGGCAAGTTACCCGCCAAAATCTGAAGCGAGGCAGCCCCCCAAGCAAAGTGAACGGACCACCCTGCACTTCACAGAATCCGGTAACTTGAGCACCCCTCCTTGGGTCAACCTGTACCCCCTACGAGTGCAGCGAATAGTCTGCCAATTCTAGAGTGAGGCCCCTCTGCCTCTCAAAGCCATGAGATGCGGACCCGTTGCCCTCCAGAACCCGGTTATCCGTGCACTCCGTCGCGGGGAAAACCTAATACAGAAATGAAAAATATGTACAACGGGTACATCGACCTCAGCCCGGTCGTGCCCCAAAAGAATATTATACAAACAGGCAGTGACGGCAGTCCACATGTTGGACGCTCGCCCCGCAATATCAAATGTACAAATAAATCCAAACTGCACTACCATTGCACACAGCTATCCACCATGACAAATCCGCAACATCACAGCACAACACAGAACATCAACGCGAATGTCACGTTCGCAAATCCGTCTAAAGGACTATAGCAATTAGACGCAATTTACCGCTCGAATGACATTCACGGTCGGAGATATAATGTAAATACTATAAACTAACAAGTTTAAAATTTCGATCGACAAAACTTCTCGAAGTGGGCCCCACGTACATCTGCAGTACAGTAACAAAATCTGGGCCCAAAAGAAATATTCCAGAAACCACAATTTTACATGAAGACCCTACTGTAGAAAAATGGTTTACTGTTGCTCCAAAATGGCGGCGGATCCGTAGCCAAACCAGGGTTTGTGCGGCGGTTCTGCGGCGCTTTGGAAGTTTCAGTCTACCAAATTTCACTAGAATTCTTAAAAAAGCCTGCTCGATTTTCTGAGATGCTCAAAATGATTTTTAGACCTGTTTAAAAATTCGACAGAAACTTTACACTGAAAATCGCGGTTTCAGAAATTTCGTTCGATCGTTGTTTTAAACGCGTTAGAACAAGCTAGTAAAGGTTAATGGCGTGGCTCTGATACCATGTAAGTCTACGGTAGCGCCCCGGCCGTCATTCTGACGCCAAACGCGAAACAAAAACTTTTATAACTGGCGCTATCGCATACTATGACCCGGATCTTGCCATTAACGCTAAACTAACAAACTGTAAAGAGGTAGAAAGGCTATACCGAATGATCCGAGTCCTTCGGTCTTTAGCCATCATCCCACGCTCCTTTGCGGCATCTGCGATCTCGCTCGATCTCTGGTCTCCTCATCCAGGTGGCACCACATCAACGGATCTTTATACGGCTCCCGCCTCTGAACCGAGGCAACTCGGACATGAAGTTTGCTAGCCGACATGTCCAAGATTGATGTAGAGATAGTGCAGAATACTTTGTCTCGTTTCATCCAAAACCATGGATGAACGGTTAATGAAGTTGCCTTAATCAAGTAATGAGAAATGAGCTATATCTTTTGTAATGAATCATCATCACAACCCCAAAATAGTGCTCGGCCATATATGGGCTCAAAATGGGTGGAGGGGTGAGTGTAGCAGCAAGTGGTGACCATAAGTAATGCTTATCACAACTAAAAAATCGTAAGCATTACAAAAGGAATTAATGCAAAACAATGAGTCATATAACACCTTGCAAAAACCATGCTAGTATTAATGAACCAAGCCACCTCACAAAACCTAGTCATGCATTCTAGAAGCTTACAAATGACTCACCCTCATGACTCATCCTCATCCAAAACAAATGAAGAATAGATAATTCCGCATTAAACCGAATGTTTAAGACGGGTGATAGAAAACTGGCAACTTCGAAAAGCGATCCCGAAACGAATTTCAGGATAACCCCGTAACTGTATATACATACCCGCATTTGTATTACGACCGAATACAAATGCAACTGAGACAAAGATATTATATCTACACAGTATAATATATGGATTCGGCTTAAACCAAAGCCCACCAGTATTATCTGCCCGAAATATGACACGTGCGTAAATGCACGTGCATTTTTCGAACCCTGCCATAAAACCAGACGGCCTCTACAACGTTTCGCCCGAACTTAGAAAACTATCTGTGGGGGACTCTAATGACTCATCAGTACCCTGGCAGTAGGTTTAACCACAAGCATGTCAGCGGTACTAGCAGTGCGTAACGGCTGCCCATGTACTGACCTCAAGGGAAGCCGATGAGCGAACTCATCCTGGAACCCTACTGAGCCTAACAATGACAATATACATACAGTCCGGTCCGTTCGTCTATGAGTATCGCATATCGGGCCTAGGGGGCTGGTAACGTCAGACCCCCAATAGCGGTATAAGTCGTGTCGGAGAGAAGCCCTGAATACCCTGAGAAACTACTGGAATACTTACCAGTAATTCTCACCTGCCTTGGCCAAGGACTTGGTGTAATGACTTTTCTAGACACAGCACGATCTCACCCCCAATACCGGGAGAGACGAATCCCCTGCCGATCCGCTCACTTGCCTCCATGTGGCTCGGGACTGTACCCAAAAAGACCTGTTTGCACGACTCCTTTGAGCCGTGGTAGGGTAGAAATCAAAGCACAATGGGAACTCACACGAGACAAATGATGACCTCCGGTCGATGAACTAACCTGTACACATGTCACCAGGGAATTGCTATCTGACGCTAAGTATAATACCAACTAGACAGTTCCCGGCGAGTCCTTTCCGGTATACTCATAACCCAATGAGCACCTGTATACATCTTAGGTGATCCAACTGACACCAGTGGCTTGTGAGACCGGCCGCTGCCCCTCGTCGGGGTCTCGACTGTATACACTAGTCTACTTCGGAGTATCGATGCCCTGTCTCGAAACTCCCATGACTAGGGACCACCTTTAAGGATGTGCTTATAGACTACCCAACTCTCACGTATATGATCGCTATCATACTGTTGGTAGTCAAGTAAGATCGTAAGGGCTCTATCAACGTGTAATAGCGATCAGTCACCTGAACCTGTACACGACTGATAAAGGCAATCCAGATAGCATACTATCATCTCTAGTAAGACTGTGCTACCGGTATAGGTCCTCCTCAATCATTGCAATCACGTACCTGCGATCCAATAATTGACTTTGAGGGCACTATATCCAATAGTTAATATAACTGTGAATATCCCAAGCTTCCATTAAGTAATATACAATCTAGTATGATACAATAATGGCCCCTATGGCATATACACTAACAATCTCCCACTTGCACTAGGGCCATGTACTGGTATATCGAAGACCGATCATCTCGAGTAGCCTCTCGAACTGAATCTGAGGTAAGGCCTTTGTGAATAGATCAACAGTGTTCTCCTCTGTATCAACTCTCCGGACCTCGATCTTCCGGTAATCTATGATCTCCCTGATCAGGTGATACCGCCTTAAGATGTGTCTGGACTTCTGATGTGACCTGGGTTCCTTTGCTAAAGCTATAGCTCCGTTTTTGTCGCAATACAGAGGTATTAGATCAACAATGGTAGGAACCACCTGAAGTTCTGTTAGGAACTTCTTCATCCAGACCGCTTCTTTTGCGGCATCGCAAGCAGCAATATACTCTGCTTCCATCGTCGAGTCAGCAACGGTGTCCTGCTTGGAACTCTTCCACCACACCGCCCCTCCATTGAGGGTAAAGACATAACCTGACATGGACTTGGAGTCATCCTTGTCACTCTGGAAGCTGGAATCAGCAAAGGCCTCGATCTTGAGGTCTTTTCCACCGTAAACCAAGAACATCTTCTTAGTCCTTCTCAGGTACTTGAGAATGTTCTTTACTGCTATCCAGTGCTTCTTCCCTGGGTCTGACTGATACCGGCTTACCACGCTCAGTGCATAAGCTACATTTGGTCTGGTGCACAACATCGCATACATTATAGAACCTACCGCAGAAGCGTAGGGTATAATAGACATGCGATCCCTTTCCAAATCAGTCTTGGGAGACATCTCTTTGGATAGGGTGATTCCGTGACAAGCCGGTAAACTACCGCGCTTAGAATCTTCCATACTGAATCTTTTCAGTATAGTGTTGATATACCTGGACTGCGAAAGTCCCAACATCCTTTTGGATCTATCACGATAGATCCGGATCCCCAGAATGTAAGAGGCGTCACCCAGGTCTTTCATGGAGAACCTGTGTGATAAGAATCCTTTGACAGATTGTAGCATAAGAATGTCATTTCCTATCAATAGAATGTCATCCACGTACAAGACGAGGAATACGACAGTTCTTGCTACAATTTTACTATATATACATGGTTCATCTGGATTTTTGATAAAGTCATATTCTTTGACCGTTTCATCAAAACAGATGTTCCAACTCCACGATGCCTGCTTCAGTCCATAAATGGACTTAAGCAACTTGCACACTTTCCCGCTGCTCCTACTCTGATTGAAACCTTCTGGCTGATCCATATAGACGCACTCTTCTAAATTACCATTTAGAAAAGCTGTTTTTACGTCCATCTGCCAGATCTCATAATCATGGAAGGCAGCAATGACAAGAAGGATCCGAATGGATTTGAGCATAGCCACTGGAGAAAAAGTTTCGTCATAGTCCAAACCAGGTCTTTGACAAAAACCCTTTGCAACAAGTCTAGCCTTATAGGTTTCCACCTGTCCATCTACACCATTCTTTTTCTTGAAGATCCATTTGCATCCTATGGGTTTTACCCCATCTGGAGCAAAGTCCAAAGTCCATATTTTGTTGGTGTACATGGACTCCATTTCGGTCCGCATTGCATCCAGCCATTGTACCGAGTCGCCGCTCTGGATGGCCTGCTGGAAGCTAGTAGGTCCATCATCATCAATGATGCAATCCTCTCTATCCCTATCTATGAGAAAACCGTAGTATCTCTTAGGCGGATGAGACGGCCTACTACTCCTGCGGAGGGGTGCGGGAATGTCCTGTTCTTCTTGAACTACTGGTTCTACCAAACTTTTAGTAGTAGTTTGTGGTTCTGGAATTTCTTCCAGTTCTATTTCGCTCCCACTTATTTCCTTTTCTATAAACTGCTGTTCTAGAAAATGGGCATGACGAGAAACAAAAACCTTTTGTTCCTCTGCGTAATAGAAGAAATACCCCTTGGAGTTATTTGGATATCCCACAAACTTACACTGTACTGATTGTGCCTCGAGTTTGTCCGCATGCTGCTTTTTAACAAAAGCTGGACATCCCCATATCTTCAGATGCTGAAGATGGGGTTTCTTCCCACTCTACATCTGATATGGCGTGGTAGGCACAGTCTTGGTAGGAGCCCTGTTTAAAAGATATGCCGCTGATTCTAGCGCATAACCCCAGAAAGATCACGGTAACTCAGCATTACTCATCATGGAACGTACCATATCCAATAGGGTTCGATTCCGTCTCTCCGATACACCGTTATGCTGTGGAGTGTATGGAGGAGTAAGCTGAGAGAGAATTCCTTTCTTTTTTAGGTAACCTAGGAACTCGGCATTTAAGTATTCACCACCTCGATCAGATCTCAGTGTCTTGATACTTTTGCCGGTTTGGTTTTATACTTTATTCTTATACTCTTGGAATTTCTCAAAGGCCTCGGATTTATGTTTCATCAAGAAAATGAATCCGCACCTAGAGTAATAATCCGTAAAAGTAATGAAATATGAAAAACCAGCTCTTGCATGTGTAGACATTGGACCACATACATCGCTGTGTATGAGTCCTAAGAGCTCGCTCGCTCTTACTCTATGTCCAGTGAATGGAGTCTTTGTCATCTTTCCTTTGAGACATGATTGACAAGTGGTATAAGATTGATATTCGAACGGATCCAAATATCCTTGTTTATGTAACTTAGTTAACCTTGTCTCATTGATGTGACCTAGTCTACAATGCCATAAGAAAGCCTTATTTAAATCTGGAGACTTTCTTTTTAGTGTGTTCTGGACATTGAAAATCTGTAATTGGTTTAAGACATATATACCGTTATCCAGTGTACGGACCCAATCAAACCATGATTAAGGTGGATGTTAACAACATCGCTTACAAACGTGAAATCATAACCTTCTTTTGATAACAACGAAACTGATATGATATTACACGTTAAACTAGGTACACAAAAACAGTTATGCAAAACCAAAATATGTCCACTCGTCAATCCAAGGTGATAATCCCCTACGGACACAGCACCCACGTTAGCTCCGTTAGCAACCTTCAGGGTCATATCACCAACCTTCAGCACTCTACGGTTTCTCAGTGCCTGCAATGAATTGCATATATGAGATCCTGATCCGGTATCCAATACCCAGGAAGTAGAGTTGATTGACAGACAATTTTCAATTACAAACACACCTGAAGTCGAAACTACAGCTTGCTTCGGTTCCTGGTTCTTGCCAATCCAAGCCTTGCAATCTTTCTTCCAGTGCCCTTTCCTATGACAGTGGAAACACTCGTCCTTTGCCACTACTGGCACCGCAATCTTTTTCTTTTCCTTGACTCCCACCTTACTAACACCTCCTCTAGGTTTGGTGGCGGCCTTATTCTTTCTTCCTTTGGCCCTAGCCTTAGACCCGGAAGAAGAAGCACCATGAACAAACATAGCGGATGTTTTCCTTGCCTTCTGTTAGGTGCCCTCTGCACTCCTCAGCATGTTAAGGAGTTCTGGAAGTTCAACTTCTTTTCTTTGAATGTTGAAATTCAGAATAAACTGGGCGTAGGTGGAAGGAAGGGACTGGAGAATCAAGTCTGTATAGATCTCGTTCTCCAAAGTCGTCCCGAGGTCTGTGAGCTCTTCTATATAGCCAATCATCTTTAGGACATGTTTTCCTACAGACGATCCGACGGCCAACCTTGACTGAAACAAGTTCTTCGAGGTCTCGTATCTTGCTATACGAGATTGCTCTCCATACAGATCCTTTGTATGGAGAAATATGGATTCAAGATCCATATCCTCGTGCCTCCTCTGATGTTCATTATTCATAGAGGCAAGCACGATGCACTAGGCCTTCGCGCAATCCAACTCCCAGGTCTTGTGGATTTCCTTATCTGCATTACTGGATTTAGGACCAGGGACAGCAGGTGCCTTAGTGGTAAGGACATACCCCAATTTGTCATAAGTCAAAACCATCTTGACATTCCGCAGCCAATCTTTATAGTTTGTCCCTGTCAATATATTTTTTTCTAATAGTAACTTAAGGCCTGTCATGTTCTGGGTCGTTGCAATTAGGAGAGAGAGGGAACACTTTAGCATGATGCTCTTGCAAGTTTAGAATGGTTTTTATTTTATCTAAACTGGATGGCTCCCACTGTTTCTCGAATCCTTCCTCAAACCAAAAAGGAAGAACTAGCCAGGACTATTCTCACCGTACAATACTTGCTTAACCGTTTAGCCAGGCCGGTGTCGGTACTTCGAGGGAGGTTTTCCAACGCTTTCGCGAAGTTCCTTAATTAAATAACCTCTTTTCTCTGGGGCGTAGCCCCGCTGACACCTTTCTCGGCACCTACTTGGTTTATAGCATTGATCGTTAAGTGACGAATCTCCTGATGAGTAGCGGATACTCACAGTAGGATCGGGATCCAAATATCATCGTGTGATAATGCTGAAGGAATCCTACCAACATTCATCAAACTCCAAATGGTATGCATCTCTTTGCAAATTTTAGTTTCTTTAGAAAATTCTCGATATAAATTTCTGCCCCATGCTCTTATGACCTTGGCTTTGGTCAAAATGTCATAAGTCACATGTCAAGTTCTACCCATCATTATCTTGTCAATTTGAACCCATCCGTACATACCCTTGACTTTGGTTAAATGATAATACGACTGTCCTAAACTAACTCATCTATCTATGCAACAAATGAATACCCAGCAGCTATCAAACACTATGCCTTGGCTTTGGTCAAAATACATAGCTTGAATACTACTGAATACCCAAATGAAATGACGGAGGGCTACGAATGGTTTTGGCGAAACCGTGAACGTAGTGAACTTGATATGACTGAAGGAATCTGATAGCTTTTAAAAGGAGTGGTTAAAGCTCCGCAATTAAAAAATATCTTCTGTTTTAAAAATAATCGAGTGGTTTCTTTTAAACTGTTCCAACGATTCAACTTTGGTTTATTTTCTTTGCATTAATATAATGCGTCCCATCATTAACCTATCATTGCAGAAAACAACGAAAATACAACGTCCTCTTATGCCATCCGCATTCGCCACTGGGCCCCATCATTCACCCGTTAGGTTACTTAACTAACGACAGAGCGGGGGTTGGGGTAGCGCGGGTGTAAAACATAAGTGACGTCCAAATAGCTTTCATATATAGATACTGTACATTCGTCAGATGCAATAATAGGCATTCCTGATCATAGATGAACATATTGGATTTTCTACGAATCAGCATTCCTTTTGAGCCTGCAAAGAAAGACGGATTACACAGTCGTGATGAATAGCCAAAACCCTACCGTAGACCCCTACGGGTACGACAAACTACCCGCCAAGTACCCGAAGTGAAGTGGTCTCCCTCAACAACGTGAGTAGGCCACTAAACACTTCAAAGTACCCGGTAGTGTGTGCACCCCACCTTGGGTCTATCCTAGGAGCAAAAATCAGTAAATGAAATAATACAATGGTGGCTACAACCGCAACCTGGATATGCCCCGCAAAAGAATATTACAACAATTTACAAATTACATTTGAATGAAAGAAACGCTCGTCTTATATCCCCGGCTATCCATTCACGACAATCCAATAAGTCCACAAACACAAACAGTAAAAACCATTATAGAAATGTGCAACTCCCTGCCAACCGACATACTAGCAGTTAGGGGAGGTTTACGAGCACATTATACAAATCACAGATATAATCTAATTAGCCAAATATCGTAGAATTTCGATCAAGCAAACACAATTGATTCTACTCCAAAAACTTCTCTGTGCACCTGAGAATTGAACAGAAACAAAACATTCCAGAAAGAACAAAATTAACATAGAAGAGTTACTGGGGAACTTTGGGCCGACTCGGCTTCAACTCGGCGGCGGATCCGCGGCGGATCGGTTGGATCGGCCGCGGATCCGTGGCGGTTTGGCCGAGTTAGGACCCCAAAATTCTCCAGTAAGCTTATAATTCCCTGTTTGTATTTTTAAGGGTCCCTGAAAAATTTTTGGACCCCGTTTTAAAATCGGCAGAAACTAGGTTAAATTGATGTTTTTCCCGGTTCGTTTTGCGATCGAATTTCTAACGACTTTGCTAACAAGTTAGTTATGGTTTAGCGAGGCTCTGATACTACTGTAAGTCAACGTTAGACACCGCACGATGTGCGGGGAGGCGGAATAGGTAAAACAATCATTTTTGTCTAAACTAACATCGACTAACTTACGGATCTTTGCCAAACCCTAACTAACACTATCATAGGAGGGATTAGCTACTATGAAAGAAAATTATACCTAATGAACCAAGTCCTTCTTCTTCTCGATGACCACCTCCTCGTCGGCCTCCTCTTTGTGATAGAAGATCCACCCGAGAGCTACTACTCCAAGTTTGACCTCTAACTTGAGGTAACTAGGTTACTCAAAGTGCTAATCAAAGCAACCTAGGGAATATAGAGTAGGATTAGGGATTAATAAGTGTTGCTAACCCTTGATCTCAACACATGAGAGGTTAGGGTTAGGGTTTGAAGAGAGAGAGAGAGAGAGAGCTTGAGGAGAGAGAAGGTGAGAGTGAGAATCCTTTTGGAATAATGATTCATTTGTGAATATATGAAGCATATGATATTATTAAATGAATAACAAATAATAATATGTCATCATGCTTCATTAACTCACATAGTGATTCATCTCATGAGTCATTTAAATCATAAATGCATCATTAACTCCATGGATGAATCACACCATGACTCATTAAACCAATTAATGCATATAACACCTAAGCCCTCCATGTCATCAACCTTCTAGAAGCTTCTCGACAAATTACGAGAATGCCCCTCTCATCTATGAAAACACGGAAATACTTTAGATTGTATAAATCCAATAATCCGATACTAGAATCTGGCTTAAAGCAAAGCCCGCTAGTAAAAAACTGTCTGAACATCGTACGTGCGTAAAAACACGTATGCGTCCGAACCCTGTCGTAAAACCATACGACCTCTATATCGTTTCGCCCGAAGAAAGGAAACTCTCTGTGTGGGACTCTAAAGACTCGACTACTACGCTGGCAGTGGGTTTAGCCACAGACCGCAAGCGGCACTAGCTGTACGTAACGGTCCCCAGGTAGATGTCGATAAGAAGGCCGATGAGGAAACCCATCCGAACTCCTACTGAGCCTGATGTGACAATCTCCGTACAGTCCGGTCTGTTCATCTAGGAATATCGCATATCGGGCCTAGGGGCGGCAAGCGTCAGTCCCCTAAAAGCGGTATAAGTCGTGTCGGAGCGAAGCCCATTACATCTTGAGAAACTACTGGAAAACCTACCAGTAAATCTCGCTTGCCCTGGCCAGGGACTTTGCGCAATGGCTCTCTAGACACAACGCGATATCAACTCCCAATACCGGGAGAGATGAATCCTGTCTAACCGCCACTGCCTCCAAGTGCTTCGGGACTGCACCCAACTGCTACCTGTTTGCACGACTCCTTTGAGCCGTGGTAGGGTAGCAATCTAAGAACAGTGGGAACACACTCAAGGTGAAGCAGCAGTGTCAAGTCTGCGGACTATGCTGTACTCATGTCACCTGGGAACTGTTAACTGACGACGGGTATAATACTAACTAACAGTTCCCTGCGAGTCCTGTCCGGTGTACCCGTAACCTAACGAGCACCTGTATACTATATCCAGTACGACGTACTGATGGCTGTGGGACAGACCATCTCCCCAACTGGGATGAGAAGCGTACACACTAGTCTACTCCGGAGTATCGATGCCCTGTCTCGATAAGCCTACGACTAGGGACCTGAAAAAGGATGTGCTTGTAGACTACCCAACCCCTACTAGTGTGACTGCCATCACAAC
Source organism: Agapanthus africanus (assembly GCA_030015575.1). NCBI lineage: Eukaryota > Viridiplantae > Streptophyta > Magnoliopsida > Asparagales > Amaryllidaceae > Agapanthus > Agapanthus africanus. Next base: position 434,570,162 of record JASDDO010000019.1, read on the forward strand.
GCTGGTAGTCAAGCAAGATCCTAAGGGCTCTATCAATACGTACACACATATTAAGATAGATATAAACCAAGTAGCATACTACCATGTTTAGCAAGACTGTTAATATAACCGTGAATATCCCAAGCTTCCATTAAGTAATATATAAGCTAGTATGATACAATAATGGCCCCTAGGGCATATACATTAACAGCATATACGTTCTAAATCAAACCATAGTTCTAAGTATACAGAACACACACAAGAGGAAGAGTTCAGAAATGAACGAATCCTAGATATTTGAATTCGTTCGAATTTACATCTTATGAAACTTTCCAGTCATGTCTCAAAGGAAAGATGACCAAAACTCCGTTTACTGGATACGGAGAAAGAGCCACAGAACTCTTGGGACTGATACATAGTGATGTAAGCGATCCCATGTCTACACATGCCAGGAATGGTTCCTCGTACTTCATTACATTCACTGACGATCTCTCAAGATACGGACATGTGTTCCCATTGAAACAAAAGTCTGAAGCTTTTAAGAAATTCAAATAATATAAGTGCGAAGTTGAGAACCAAACGGGTAAAAGTATTAAAATCCTACTATCTGATCGGGAAGGAGAATACTTGAGCACGGAATTCCGTGACTATCTAAAAGAGAATGGGATTCTCTCTCAGCTTACTCCTTCGTATACACCACAGCATAATGGTGTATCGGAGCGGAGGAATCGCACCCTTTTAGATATGGTGCGCTCTATGATGAGTACCGCTGAGTTGCCTATTTCCTTTTGGGGTTATGCGCTTGAAACAACAACATACATATTGAATAGAGTTCCAACCAAATCCATGTCTACCACTCCATATGAGATATGGGAGGGGAAGAGACCATGCCTTAATTTCATTAAGATATGGAGTTGTCCGGCCTATATTAAAAAGCAAAATCCAGATAAGCTCGAGGTAAGGTCAGTTCTGTGCAAATTTGTAGGATATCCCAAGCATTCATGAGGACATATCTTCTACCACCATGAGGAATAAAAGGTGTTTGTTGCTAAGCATGCCACTTTTTTAGAAAATGAATTTCTTGTGAAAGAAATTTGTGGCAAAGAGGTAGAACGGGAAAAAGTTCCAGCTATACAAACTACGATAGAAGATTTGGCAGAACCAGAGGATTCGATAGTTCCCAACGAACCTCAGCCTCTCCGCCGATCTAGTAGGGTTTCTCATCCACCTGAGAGATACTACGGTTTTCTCATTGATGGTGGGAGCGAGGATTACATCATGGAAGATGATGACCCAACTAGCTTCGAGCAGGCCATCACTGTTGGATGTAGTGCCCTCAAAGTCAATTATTGGATCGCAGGTATGTGATTGCAATGATTGAGGAGGACCTATACCGGTAGCACAGTCTTACTCAAGATGATAGTATGCTATCTGGTTTGCCTTTATCAATCGTGTACAGGTTCAGGTGACTGATCACTATTACACATTGATAGAGCCCTTAGGATCTTGCTTGACTACCAACAGTATGATGGCGATCATATACGTGAGAGTTGGGTAGTCTATAAGCACATCCTTAATTGTGGTCCCTAGTCGTGGGAGTTTCGAGACAGGGCATCGATACTCCGGAGTAGACTAGTGTATACAGTCGAGACCCCGAAGAGGGGCAGTGGCCGGTCTCACAAGCCACTTGTGTCAGTTGGATCACCTAAGATGTATACAGGTGCTCATTGGGTTATGAGTACACCGGACAGGACTCGCCGGGAACCTGCTAGTTGGTATTATATCTAGCATCAGATAGCAGTTCCCTGGTGACATGTGTACAGGTTAGATCATCGACCTGAGGTCGTCATTTGTCTCGTGTGAGTTCCTACTGTGCTTTGATTTCTACCCTACCACGGCTCAAAGGAGTCGTGAAAACAGGTCTTTTTTGGGTACAGTCCCGAGCCACATGGAGGCAAGTGAGCGGATCGGCAGGGGATTCGTCTCTCCCGGTATTGGGGGTGAGATCGTGCTGTGTCTAGGAGAGCCATTACACCAAGTCCTTGGCCAAGGCAGGTGAGAATTACTGGTAAGTATTCCAGTAGTTTCTCAGGGTGTTCAGGGCTTCTCTCCGACACGACTTATACCGCTATTGGGGGTCTGACGTTACCAGCCCCTAGGCCCGATATGCGATACTCATAGACGAAGGGACCGGACCATATGTATATTGTCACTGTTAGGCTCAGTAGGGTTCCAGGATGAGTTCGCTCATCGGCTTCCCTTGAGGTCAGTACATGGGCAGCCGTTACGCACTGCTAGTGCCGCTGACGTGCTTGTGGTTAAACACACTGCCAGGGTACTGATGAGTCATTAGAGTCCCCCACAGATAGTTTCCAAAGTTCGGGCGAAACGTTGTAGAGGCCGTATGGTTTTATGGCAGGGTTCGGAAAATGCACGTGCATTTATGCACGTGTCATATTTCGAGCAGATAATACTGGTGGGTTTTGGTTTAAACCGGATCCATGTATTATACTGTGTAGATATAATATCTTTGCCTCAGTTGCATTTGTATTAGGTCGTAATACAAATGCGGGTATGTATATACAGTTACGGGGTTATCCTGAAATTCGTTTCGGGATCGCTTTTCGAAGTTGCCAGTTTTCTATCACCCGTCTTAAACATTCGGTTTAATGCGGAATTATCTTTTCTTCATTTGTTTTGGTTGAGAGTGAGTCATGAGGGTGAGTCATGAGGGTGCTTCTAGAATTGCATGACTAGGTTCTGCGAGGTGGCTTGGTTCATTAATGCTAGCATGGTTTTTGCAAGGTGTTATATGACTCATTCATTTCATTTAATTCCTTTTGTAACACTTAGGATATTTTAGTTGTGATAAGCATTACTTATGGTCACCACTTGCTCCTACACTCACCCCTCTACCCATTTTGAGCCCATATATGGCCGAGCACTATTTTGGGTATGTTATGATGATTGATTAAAAAAGATATAGCTCATTTCTCATCACTTGATTAAGGCAACTTCATTAACCGTTCATCCATGGTTTTGGATGAAACGAGACAAAGTATTCTACATCATTCTCTACTTCATCTTGGTCATCTCTTTTAGCAGACTTGATGACCGAGTTGCCTCGGTATAGAGGCGGGAGCCCGTATAAAGATCTATTGACGTGGTGCCACCTGGACGAGGAGACCGGAGATCGAGCGAGATCGCAGATGCCGCAAATGAGCGTGGGATGATGGCTAAAGACCGAAGGACTCAGATCGATCGTTATAGTCTTTCTACCTCTTTACAGTTTGTTAGTTTAGCGTTAATGGCAAGATCCGGGTTATAGTATGCGATAGCACCAGTTATAAAAGTTTTTGTTCCGCGTATGGCATCAGAATGACGGCCGGGGTGCTACCGTAGACTTACAATCATGAGTGGGGACTTTGTGAAATGTTTGGATACAATGAGATCTGAGATGGAATCCATGTACACCAACAAAGTATGGACTTTGGAAGATGCTCCTGAAGGGGTAAAACCCATCGGGACCAAGTGAATTTTCAAGAAAAAACTTGGTGTAGATGGAAAAGTTGAGACTTTCAAAGCTATACTTGTAGCAAAAGGTTTTTGTTAATGACCAGGTGTGGATTATGATGAAACCTTTTCTCCAGTGGCTATGCTTAAGTCTATCCGGATCCTACTTGCCATCGCTGCATACCATGACTACGAAATCTGGCAGATGGATGTTAAGGCCACCTTTCTAAATGGTGATTTAGAAGAGAGCGTGTACATGACTCAGCCAGAGGGCTTCGTGGACAGTGGTAGCAGCGGAAAGGTGTGCAAGCTGCTTAAATCAATCTACGAGTTAAAGCAAGTATCGCGGAGTTAGAACATCTGTTTTGATGTGGCAGTCAAAGAGTTTGACTTCGTCAAAAACGTACATGAACCTTTTATATACAAGAAGGTGGTAGAGAGTAAGGTCTTCTTCCTCGTATTGTACGTGGATGGCATACTCTTGATAGGAAATGATGTTTCTATGCTGCACTCGGTCAAACTCTTCTTATCACAAAGATTCTCCATGAAGGATCTGGGTGATGCCTCTTACATCCTGGGGATTAAGATCTATAGAGATAGATCTAAATGGATACTGGGATTGTCCCATCCAGGAGTTTCCCCCAATAAGAAGAGCATGGCTCTGTTCAAAATTTGAAATTTGAACTGAGGCAGCACCTCATGTGCAAAGCACGAGAGCGCTAGTACCAGCGCCAAGAGCACCAGCGGCATGAGTCAAAGACTCTGAGGCAGCGCCTCACGTGCAAAGCACGAGAGCGCTAGCGCCAAGAGAGCCATTGCCATGAGTCAAAGACTTTGAGGTAGCGCCTCACGTGCAAAGCACGAGAGCGCCAATGCCAGGAATTAAAGACTCTAAGGCAGCGCTTCATGTGCAAAGCATGAGAGCGTTAGCGCTAAGAGCGCCGGCGCCATGAGTCAAACACTCTGAGGTAGCGCCTCACGTGCAAAGCACGAGAGCGCCAGCGCCAAAAGCGCCAACTCCAAAGGCGCCAATGCCAGGAGTTAAAGACTCTGAGGCAGCGCCTCACGTGCAAAGCGCGAGAGCGCCAGCGCCAGAACTAAAAGTTCTCTACCCTTGGATCAAAGATCCAATGGTGATTAAAGATCACCAAAGTGCAGAATTAAATTGAAGAAATACTCTTCAGATCTTTTTGAACAAGAAAGATTATGCTCTGTAAATCAGAGCACCGTTGGATCAATGATCCAATGGTGATTAAAAATCACCAAAATACAGAATTAAATTCTGATTGAGGAAAAACTGCTCAAATCTTTCTAACCAAGAAAGATTGTGCTCTGTAAATTAGAGCACCGTTGGATCAAAGATCCAATAGTGATTAAAAAATCACCATGATACAGAATAAGCTCTGTATGGAAAAATATTTTCCAATATTGTTAAAAACAAGAAAAATGTCTTTTGTAAAACAGAAACCCTTGGATCAAAGATCCAACGGTGGGAAACATCCCCAAATCAATCAGAGATCTCTCAATGAGAGATTTCCTTAACTGATTCAACAAATCAGCCTTCCCTATATAAAGGACCTAAGACTTCAAGTCTTGTAGAGAAGAACCCCCCTATAAACTTCGATCTCAAAGTGAAGAGCAAGGTTTAAGAAGAAGAATTTTCTTCAAGGTAAAAAAAAATAGAGACCATCTCATCTGCAAGGGTTTAACCCTCATAAAAAAGAACATAGTTCTTTCCTCGGATCTAAGATCCATGAGACAAGTCTCCCCCAAATGAGAATTTAATTCTTACGGGGACGAATTTCTTCTTAGGGATCGAAGATCCGAGGGAGAACCAAGAATTGAACTTTGCAGAACATAACACAGAAAGAAAAAATCTAGCGCCAAGCGCTGCAAAATAAAGAGTGCTTAGCACTCGGTAGTCTGGCGCTCAGCGCCAAGCGCTCCACGTGTGTTAGTTATGTATATTCCCTAAAGGCCATTGTTGTACATATGATGTATATTATAGTGGATGCTTGGATATATATAGAGAGAACTTTCTTACTCGATATGATAGTATGCTATCTTGTTGCACTTTGTCTTAACATGTTGACTTGTATAGTCTTACTGTCTTGCTCTCACATGTTGATAAAACCCTTAGGATATGTACTTGACTACTAGGACTATGATGCAGATCATGTAGGGTTCCTAGGCACCCTAATGAGGTCTCACAAGGCATCAACCATGCCAATTTCAAATTTAAACGGTGCCGAGAAACCCTAGAACGGATCGTTGGCTAGATTTCTAGGCGAAACAAAAACCTAGTTAACAACTTAACTAAAGTTTAAACGGAAATACAACCTTTGTAGATCCGGTGCTCCACCTCCATAGCTCCGGAACGAAGTCCCCTCGCTGTCCAAATGAATTCCCGGGCTCTAGCGTCGGCTTCGTCGGAGAAATGGCGAGCTAGGTCGTCGATGTCCATGCCGAAGATGATCTACGTCGAGGCATCGCTAGATCAAGCTCCACCTTCACCAAGCCATGAAAACTTGTGAAGGAAACACACTCTACTACTTGGCAAGAGGTAGAGGATGAAGAAATAGGAAGTGGGTAGACTTTAGTTTTGGATTTCTCACTCTTTTTCTCACTTTGCCATTAAAGCTTTCAAGCTTTTTCTTGAAGTGAAGAAGAAGAAGAAGATGATGAATATATTAAGTGTTGATTAAAAAAGGAAAAGAAAATCAAACCTTATCATATTCAAACCATGGTTTAGTGTAGAGAATGAATCATGGTTAAATGGAATGGTTAGGTTTAAGGATGAGACAAAAATGGTGACTTGGTCAAAGTATTCATGAAGCTTCATGAAAGAACAAAGAATGCCACCATTTTATCATTTCCTTTTCTTTTTCCAAAAGAATAAATAAATGAATAAAATGAATAAGCAAATAATAAACCCTAACCATTTCATTAACCAAGGTTTAATTCTTTATACTTAACCAATTTTACATGCACCATCAAACATGATACAAGCATGTGCACAAAATCATATCACATATATAATGCGCACATCCGAGCGAGAAAATCCATTTAAAGTGAACCGATACTAGTTAATGCAAAGTAATATATCAAATATATAATTATGCATTAAATCATTAAATCAACACTTGATTTAACGATCCGGTCATATCGCACACAACCGACTAGTATACAATGTATCGGCTTATCGAATCAATCCTTGATTCGATAACTAGGTTATGTCGCATACAACCATTCGACACACTCATCGCGAGAATGAAATACGGTATCACATACACGCATTATTCTCGGTCCCGCACATATCTCATATGCGCTCCTATTTCATTTCGCTTGAGCCAGGAAACCTCTGTGTAGGACTCTAAAGACTCGTCAATACGCCGGCAGCAGGTGATGATCATATCAAACACCCACAAGCCGCAAGCGGTCTGCTAAACGTAACGGCCACCCGGGTATTGAGCGATCAGAAGATCGACGAGCAAGCCCGCTCACACTCCTGTGAATCCAACCAGTAACACTACCGTACAGTCCGGTCTGATCGTCTGATATGTCGCATATCTCGCCTAGGGGTGGTAAACGTCAGACCCCAATAGCTTGATAAGTCGTGTCGATATGAGGTCTATAACAATTCGAGAAACTACTGGTAACACTTACCAGTAAATCTCAGCAACCCTGGCCAGGGATTTCCTGTTATAGCCAATCGAACACAGCGCAACATCAACTCCCTATACCGGGAGAGACGAATCCCCTCCTATCGCTCATTGTCTCCATGTGACTCGGGACTGTACCCAAAAACCACCGTTTTGCACGCCCTCTTGGACATGGTAAGATGGAAATCAAAGCACAGTGGGAACCACACAAGACTCTATGACGATCTCGGGTCAACAGACTACTCTGTACCAGTGTCACCAGAGAACTGCCATCTGACGTGAGGTATAATACCATCTGGGAGTTCTCGGCGAGTCCGTCCAGTGTACCCAGTCTCTATTGAGCACCCGTATATCATCTCTGATGTCAAACACCAATGGATATAGGATCATCCATCGCCCATCTGTATGGGTCGAGAAGGTACACGCTAGTCTACTCTGGTATATCGATGCCCCATCTCGATACACCCACGACTAGGGACCTTGAAGGATGTACTTATGGACTACCATGTCCCCACTAGTATGATCCGCATCATAGTCCAGGCAGTCAAGTACTCATCCTAAGGGCTTTACCAACATGTAACAGAGAGACAATCAGTACACACGTTAAGGTAAAGGGTAACCAGATAGCATACTATCATGTCGAGCAAGAAAGTCCTCCCTATATATGTCCCAGCATCCACTACAATATACATCCAATGTACAGTAATGGCCTCTAGGGCATACATATAACTAACAATCTCCCACTTGCACTAGGGCCATCTGTAGCAGTGGTTGCAGTATCTCATACTCAACCATCCCATAAAAGTCTCTCTCTGGGAATAGGCCTTCGTGAGTGGATCCGCCGTGCTATCCTCTGAGTCTGCTCTCCTAACCTTGATCTCCCTGGAGATCAACCATCTCCATGATCAGGCGATACTGCCATAGATTATGTCTGGGTCACTGATGGGACCGGAGTTCCCTGGGCAAAGCCACACTTCCATTGTCACACAATGGTAGGAACCTTGTTCATCTCATGAACCATTATACACCCAAACAGCCTCTTTGGTAGCATCTTAAGTAGCGATGTATCTTGCCTTTATCCTCTAGTATGTCACGGTATCTAGCTTGGAACTCTTCCAACATACCGTCCCTTTACTGAGGGTAAAGACAATGCCTGCGACTGACATTCAGTCGTCTTTATCACCCTGGAACCCTTCCAGTGATTCTCCCCAGGATCGATTGATACCATCTCACTACAACTAGTGAGAATCCTAACATCCAATTAAATCTATCTCATAGATCCAAAACTCAGGATTTAGGAGGTATCATTTTGATCCTATATGGAGAATCATAGTGATAAGCGGAGATTGATCGAGCGTAGCATAGGAAACTCCTTCCCTATCAAGAGTATGTCATCCACGTACTCTACGAGGATCGTCACCATACTCCCTACTACCCTTTTTGTTTATACAAGGTTCATCTATCATTTTGATGATGTCAAACTCTTTGACTAATCCATCAAAACAGATGTTCCAACTCCGCGATGCCTGCTTTATCCTATAAAGCATCTTGCACACGTTTCCGCTGCTCCCACTGTCTACGAAGCCCTCTGGCTGTGTACTTATAGACGCACTCTTCTAAAACATCATTTAGAAAAGCAGTCATGATACCCAACCACCAGATATCGTAGTCATGGTATGTAGCCGTGACAAGTAGGATCTGGATGGACTTAAGCATAGCTACCTGAAAAAGGTTTCATCATTATCCATACCTGGTCAATGATGCACACTTTTAACAAGTCTAGCTTTGAAAGTCTCAACTTTTCGATGTACACCAAGTAATCTTCTCAAGATATACTTGCTCCTGATGGGATTTAACCCTTCAGATATAGCAACCAAAGTCCATACTTTGTTGGTGTACATGGATTCCATCTCAGATCACTAAGCATCCAGCCATTCTTGCAGAGTCTTACTCTTGATGGCTAGCTCAAAGCTAGTTGGGTCATCATCTCATGATGCAATCCTCGCTCCCACTGTCATAGAGAAACCGAAGTATCTCTCAGGTGGGTGAGGAACCCTACTAGATCGGCGGAGAGGCTGAGGTTCGTTGGAATCTACTGAATCCTTTGGCTCTATCAAATCATCTGCTGCAGTTTGTATAGCTGGAACATTTCCAGTTCTACATAACAGACCTTGCCTCGAGCTTGTCCGGATTTTGCTTTTAGATATAGGCCGGACAATCCCCAAATCTTAACTAACTTAAGATATGGGCTCTTCCCCTTCCATATCACATATGAAGTGGTAGGCAATTGATTTGATTGGAACCCTATTCAATAGGTATGCAGCTTCTCAAGCGCATATCCCCCTAAAAGGAAAAAGGTAACTCAGTAGTACTCATCATAGAGCGCACCTTATCATATAGGGTGTGATTGCTCCGCCCCGATATACCATCGTGCTATGGTGTATACGGAGGAGTAATGCTGAGAGAGAATCTCATTCTCCTTTAGAATAGTCCATGAATTCCATGTACAAGTATTCTCCTCCTTGATCTCATCATAGGACATAATACTTATACCTGTATTTTGGTTCTCTACTTCTTAATCATATTCTGTGAATATCTCAAAAGGTTCGGACTTGTGTTTCAACAGGAACATAGGTCTGAATCTCGAAAGATCATCAGAGAATATAATGAAGTACAAAGAACCAATCTTGGCATGTGTAGACAGGGGACCTACATACATCAACATGTATCATCCCAAGAGTTCACTAACTCTTTCTCTGTTTCCATTAAACGGAGCTATGGTCATCTTATCTTTGTGACATGACTGGCTAGTTTCACAAGATGTAAGTTCAAACTAATTTAAATATGCATCTTTATGTAACTCTAGCCAGTCGGGTCGCATTGATCTGACCTAGTCTACAATACCTCAAGAAGGATTCGTTCATTTTTGAACTCTTCCTCTTGTGTGTGTTCCATATACTAAGAACTGTAGTTTGATTTTGAACATCAATGCTTTTAGATAACGTGCCTGAACCGATCAACTTTTGATATAGGAAACGTTCAAAACATTATCCAACAATACAAAATTTTTATCATTTCTTTACTAATAAAGAGACTGATATGATTTTGTATATCAGGTTCGGTATCTAATAACATTCGTTCAGAATCAATGTATTGGTAATACAGGGCGACAGTGACCAACAGACTTGGCTGCAACACTTACCCCGTTTTCTGCCTCATGAAACTTATCACCCGTTCTCAGTTCTCTACCTTTCTGTAGCCCTATGTAACAGATTACATATCTGGGATCCTGATTTGGTATCACATACCCAGGACGTAAAGGATACTGAGAAACAGTTATCTGTAATGAACACACCCGAAGATGATGCATCAGCATGCACTCTCTTTGTTTGGGCGGCACGGGAATTCTGGTAATCCCCTATTTCCTGCTCTGTCTTATAACAATTATAAGTTGGAGCGGAACCAACGTTCCCCAGCTCAGTATAACAAGCGGGTTCGGTCAATAATCCGTATTATTATCTTGATTAAGGCGTGATATGGTCGCTACCAGGAGAGAGAGAGAAGAAAACACTCAGCGTGCGCTCTTGCAAGAATAGATTGGTTATTATTTTATCTAATCAGGATGGCTCCCACTGCTTTTTATCAAATCTTCCTTCAAACCCTAAAAGGAAAGACTAGCCGGGATTAATTACACACTACAAATTCGCCAATCTTTCAGCCAGGCCAGTGTCGGTACTTTGAGGGAGGTCCCCCGTGCTTTCGCACGAACCTAATTACAGTAAACCTCGTTTTCCCAGAGGCGTAACCCCGTTGACACCTTTCTAGACACCTACTTGATCGGCTAATTGTAATATGTAAAACTCTCCCAGGAGTAACTCTTACTCGCAGCGGGTATCGGGATCCAACTATCTCATAGAAGGTATGCAATCTCATTGCAAATTTCAACACTTGAAATTCCCGATAATATTTTACCCCTAGCGTCCTATGACCTTGACGGAGGTCAACAAACCATAGGCTACTAGTCAAGTTCAATCCGTCATTTCTTGATCGAATTAAACCAACCCGCACGACCCTTGACGGAGGTCAACAAGGCCGCACGACTACCCTAATCCAATCTGCATCATATGCATAAGCAGATAAATACTAGTTAGCTACCGCATACTACGCCTTGACGGAGGTCAACAAACGTAGCACGAATACTAAATAGGACTTATCTGAAATGACGGAGGGCTACGACAGGTTTTTCTGAAAACCTATTGCGTAATGAACTTGATATCGTTGTAGAATCAAATGAATTTTGAAATGGAGTGTTTTTGAGGCTTTTCTAGTTTTGCTAAAGGAGTCACTCCCGGTGAAGGGATCGTCGGTCCTTTCCTCATCGAATGAGGTGCGGGATATATCACATATATCACTGTGCAAAGCAAAAACTCTT